>OX336389.2:197024244-198314872 GCA_946902985.2 Meconema thalassinum
TGTAGGTGTAGTATTCAAACTTCAATCGCATTATTAGGACACAAGAAATAAAAACGAGATTTTAAAATTTCGCAAAGCTGCCATCTTGTGGTTGTGAAAACAATTGAAACAAATTACATTCCACTAGATTAAAATTTGTGTAAGCATTTACCGTACCATGTTTCACTACACCTCGATGGTTAAGTCGCAAGAAACGTCCATTTAGATATTTATATTTCCCGTCGCCGCCATGTTGGATTTGTGCTCACCAGGTTTATGAAAGTCCCATAGGTGAACTTATGTTCATAGCCTCTATGAACATAAAACATTTCAGTTTGATTGCTGTAATAGATTCGTAGCTATTGAGAACCTTCTAAATATTTCGGATGGTCGCCATGTTGGATTGTTATATGTATTGGCCATAGAGTTATGTACCATAAAATAGAAATTATTGCGTAGGTGCATTATTCAAACTTTCACTTCGATCGCATGATTAATACACAAGAAATAAAATCTTAATTTTAAAATGTCGCACAGAAGCTATCTTGAGGTTATGTAAACAATTTAACTAAATTAGATGCCAGTGCATTACAATATGTATAAACATTTACTGTACCATACTTCACTGCGCTCAGATGGTTAAATCGCGAGAAAAGTCTATTGAAATGTTTCAAGTTCGCTTGGCCGCCATGTTCGTTTTTACCTTACATGTTTTGAAAGTTACATAGATGAACTTGTAGTAGTGCCCTTTATCACCGAACAAAATTGCAGGGTGATATCAGTAATAGTTCCGGAGATATAGAATGCCGATGAAATATTTCGCACAGCCGCCATATTGAGGTTTTGTAAACAATTGAACAATATTTGATGGTAATGCATTGCAATGTTTATGAACATTGTCTGTACCCAGTTTCATTGCGTTCGGATGGTTAAATCGCGAGAAAAGTCTATTTAAAAGTTTCAAATTTGCTTGGCCACCATGTTCGTTCCGTAGTTAACAGGGTTTAAAAAATTACATACGTGAACTTCTAGTAGTGCTCTTTATCACCATACAAAATTTCAGGGGGATATGAGTAACAGTTTCGGAGATATAGAATGCTGGTGAAATATTTCGCACAGCTGCCATGTTGGATTGGTTAGACGTAATAAAATTTTAAGGGCACGGTCAGGTTCGGCCAAAATGGTGCTATAACCATACCGAGTTTTATTGAAATTGCCTTAGCCGTTTAGAAGTTATTAGGGGGACACACACATAGGCTACGCACACACATACACACACACGGATAAAAGGTGATCTCATAAGTCTATTTTTTCATAAATGAAAATAGGCTAAAATGACTTCAAACACCATAATGATATCCCTGGCGTTGTATTATTTATAAAGTACGATGTAATAATGCCTCCGCAAATGTCCACAGAAACTTCACCAGGTAAAATTTACGTAGATGCTTCGTGCTTCCTGACAACGATTGGCACCCGTAGACCTACGACCTCAAGAACCATCTACATCTGTGTGTCCTTCAACCTGTGTAACGGTGGGCCTACATACCATAGCCTAGAGTGTGTGTGGTTTTTTTTCTGTATGTGTGGCATACAATTAATGCTTTGATATTAAATATTGAAACCAATCAGGCGAGCCTGAAAGGATGGTTTCAATGTGAAATAATTGTGATGTACAAAACAGACCATACTATCTTATTCTGGAAGCAGCTGAGACGGCCGTTGTCTAGAGGGGATTCACGTCAGCACATAATGTCGCGTTAAATAAACATGCAGCACAGTGATACTGCGAGAGTCCAGAGGGTCGGGATTCACTCGCTTGATGGGAAGAAAGGAGTAGGCGTGACTTATCAACCGATATACCACATGTCACACAAGCCTTCACCTAGTAACAGCCAAAATAAAACTCGCATAAGGAAGAGAAAAACCAAATCGTCAATCTAAATTACAATTTAAAATGTACAGCTAATTAATTAGATCATTAATTCACGATCTAATTAAGTACGCAGAAACAAGGCCAAAGTAAGCTATTCACAATCACGAGCCGACAGCCGACACCAAGACCTAGTAGGGGAATCACTTCTTTATGAGGACATAAAAATAGACGTTTACTGAATAACGTGAAATTTTACGATTAGATTTCGAATCTATTTACATAATTGGAATCTGTGAACAATCAGTTTTTAGATAATGATGGTCCCAAATTTTTAAACCTATTTCCATAGAAATTGAGATCTCATGATCTCCGCTCAGTCTAGGGCTGATTTCAAAACACTTAAATACCTGGACCGCAGACGGTCCCGACACAGTTTAAGAACGTCTCTAAGGACAGGAGCCCGTGTCAGTCGACCCCAGGTTTGGGGAGATAAAAGACTTAACTGAAATAAGTCCGTTCAATAATAGTGCTTCCAATAACAGTAGACACATAAAAGTCTGTGATCGCGCGGAATTATCGTGAATCGAGTAGGGGTAAAACCAAAGGAAACTACAAAGTATCACAGAAATTTCAAGACTTCGAACACCGAAGCGAGATTTTAAAAAAACGTCACTTGTAGCTAGTCAAGCTATATAAAGAACTGTACGAGAGTGAGTGAAGCAGCAGGGTATAAGCTATTGTCATTCTACGCAACCTGAGAGTCCTCGAGAAATTTAGTTCAGAAAACGCGTGCCAAGTTAGATTGTACGTGATAGAGAAGTGTACAGTGCCACGTACGAGATCAACATCGCGAGGACCCTCTAGTGTTCAGACATATACAGTGAAAATAAATTTATTAAGTGATAATTATAGTTGATGTGTGCTCAAGTGGAAGGTGATAAGATGTGTATATATCAAGTTCATGCAACCGTGAAATGTTCGGCTAAGCGCAGGGATGGCAGGGGGTGAAGGCCTACATTGGTAGATCGCCTTCAAGTTGAAAATGTGAGTACCACATTGTATTACCATAACCAATCCTACCCTGAGGACTAAGGGAAAATGTCATATTTCATTTAATAATATATGTCAATTTCATGTATTTAAGTTGAAGCTTGTGACTGGGGGAATAATAGTTATGAGGAGAACGATTTGTCGTTAAGATGCAATAAGTCAGAAATGCCTATTTTACAGTAATTGAAAGACGGGTTAGCCTATGTGAGTAATAGGTGGATTGGAGTATTATTTTTCAGTTCCAGAAAAATAATCACCCAAAATATTACAATTATTATAACAATTATAATAATTATTATAATAATATTTTTATAATAATAATGATGATAATAATAACACGTATAATAAGAATGTCACATAATGATTAATGCCATGGATCACAGGAGGATAATAATAATGGCGTAATTAAAGCAAGTCAATGTTTTAGGACCTGTAATGTAGAAAATGTCAGTAAATTGAAGCATTTGGTAACTATCAACACACGGCGAATGATAGTAGACCGCACTCAGATGAATATTGTGGTAATTTGAGTAATCCGGTAGTCGAGAGCAGCATAAATGTTCAGTGATTGATTTTCCCATTAAGTTGATAGCCACCGTTAGATGGTAGGTGAGATCCATGCAGCATTACTGCTTGACATTAGTACAGCAATACCCGTAGGTTATTTTGTGTTGTTGTTTTTGTTGTTGCTTACAAACATGGTGGTAAGCATTATGCTGTCATAAAAGGGCTCAGATACTTTCTAAGACCAAATAAGCCTACAAGTAAGAGAAAATATGAGAGAGCTAATACAAAAGCCAACATATGGGGTCAAAACAAAAGCCAATACAAAAAGCCAACATAAAAAGCCAAAATAAAAAGCCAACAAAAGCCTTCAAAACGCCAACAAAAGCCAACAAAAAGCCATCAAAAGCTAACAAAAAGCCAACATTAAAGCCAATACACAAGCTGATTGTAAAATGTTAAACACTTGCATAGTATTACATTTTAGGTAAAGCAATATTCCCATACAATTACGTCATTTAACTTTTTGTCACGTCATGCGACAAGTTAAATCTTGTTCGAGTTTCAATCGTTAACCTTCGGCAGTCTCCGTAAATGTTCGGGAGATTGAGTATTTATGTGTGTACTGCTTTATGCCGACAAGCGTTGTAGGTTACGTCATAATCTAAAAATAGAATTGAGTATTGGTATATATAAGAGACGCTACAAATGCATTCAATCAGTGTTTCGTGGTAGCTGAAAGTATGAAGATGTCTCTCTCTAAAGTGTTTAGTGTCCCCCAATTTATGGGGAACAGAATAAAGCCTACCAACGAGCGGTTTGGGTTGTGGTTGTTGTTGGAAAACCTGGACAATCTGGTCACAGACATTGGTAATATAAACTACACAGAAAACATGACGCTCCTAAGTGATAAAAATATTAATCTACTTACACCGATTACAGAGCCGTTTTGTGATAACATTATGGTGGTTAGGATATGTGACCAAGTGGACTGCCAAGAACAATTGGAAAATAGTAAGTCGGTGCTGCTAAAGAAAGAGGTGTGTGGTGCTTTCAACCTCTATTTACGTGGTAAATTCTCCAAGTTTATTTCTGCCAAACATGGTGTTAAGGCAAAGCTACCATTTCCTCTACTCAACAACGAGTGTGCAATGGCACGGGGACTGAGGACACAACTTGGAGAGAGAGAAATGGTTAACATTATGGAAAAGTATAAAAATCCTGTGGCTATACCATACAAAGTGGAGCTAGCTGATGTTAAATTAGATGTTCTGTTAGCCGAACTTCCAGAGATATTGCAACAGCTTCGTGCTGAGGAGTTTTATCTTATGGATTTGGACATAACCCAAGATTTGGCTGGTGTTTTTAACAAGGCAGAGATGTGTGATTATCTAACATCGAATCACAACTTTTCTGTGCAAGGAGAGTATCGAGAAAAGTGTAATGTGATTGTGAACAATGATAAAACGGTTGGTATAGACTGTTTAACATGGATGAACTCTAATCCTAGAATAAAGATATATAACAAATGTATATGTCAAGTTACAAGTCCTGGTGTAAACGAAGTCATTGGAAACCATATTATAGACTTTATCCGATGTCCAGACACCCGTCTAAGGAAAACGTTTACGTCTTCCTTAGCTAAAGAACATGGTATTACAAGACTAGAGGCAACAATTTACAACTACAAAATGGATGGTGTATTTGACCCACTCAAAGATTGTGTTAGTGTATTAAAAGCCAACAAACATTACTTAAATGAAGCGCCCCTGTACTCGGTGCCAATTGCATCCATGTGGACCAAATTATCGGATAACCTACAAAATAGTTGCTGTGTGGTGTTTAACAAAGTTTTGCAATTTGTCTATTGGGGTAATAAAAATACTCGGAAATTGACTGGTGTGCAAATCGAACTGCGCGATGGACAAGATCGGGAAAAAATTATAAACTATGCTCTCTCTGCCTATAGTTTTAATTACTTACCCGTAAACTTTGTAGAAATTGTTAACGATGATTCTGGAAACAACAATGTTCGCATTATACAAAAATGCTACATTAAAGCTGGGGAAACATTCTTTTCTCAATACAGGACATTGTTCTCCACAATTCCCGCAAACATAAACATTAGCGAATTAGGATTGACTCCTACAAATAATATTCTTCCCCAGGTGTTGAGAAAAAGAACCAATAAAACTAACAGACTTAAACCATACCCACTTAAGGAAATTACCCCATTGAGTACAGTTAATGTACTATTTGTAAGGAAACGAAAATTAGAGTTGGAGGAAATTGAGATCCAAAAAAAGGAAAGTCGAGTATGTTGCAGAGACTACTGCCCTAAAGAAAGAGTACGAAGCAGTGTTGCAGAAAAAACAGGCGATTGTGGATGCAAGAAACAGGTTTACAGTTTACTTTAAACAAAGTCCCTGGCAACATCTAGATGTGAGTGGAAAATACTAACTCTCAGCATTTACTGTTAATTACAAAGGAACTTATCCACGCGTTGGAGTGCTTGTAGAAAGTGAAAAATGTAAACATGTGTGCTACTTAAGAGGATATTTAAAACCTATGTTTTTAAAGAGTCATGTTAATTTAGACTTGCTTAAAAAGGATGGATTTATTGTAACTCCATGTGGTGGATTGGACATTGTGCATCTGGAAAATGAAAACCCGTTTGCAGAATTCAACACCAATGGAATGACTACATTTAATGGTAACTCCTTTGCTAAAATCGAGAATTTTAAGTTGTTCACAAGTATCCAAACAGACTATAGAGTTGAGTCGACAAAGTATACGCAAGGTGGCGTTGATCTGCTTAATAACATTACAATGCAGGAAATCAAAGGCCAAATAAAAATCCAAAAGTGTACCCGGTTAGAAAGTGTGGAAAAAGGAACAGAACTAATTGTTAAGGAAATAAAACCAATAGTATATAGACATAAAGTTAGATATGTCTTGGAAATGGAAAATATTAATAATAAATATTTATTGCAGCCAAGTGGCCATAATGGACAGTTATAAGGTGTGTTTACAAATAATTATTACAGGTAGATTAATCTTTACTGTATTCAACTATGCTCTTTGTCCGTTTGCTGCATGATGTGATGTGGTATTTGTCGCAGGGGTTATTGCACAGAGAACATACGCATTCTTCATTCGGTTCATGGTATTTAACATTTTTACAGATCTTGTGGTGGAAACCGTGGATGGCGAGTCTTGTTACCACATGTCTCATCTCCTGGTTCTCGTTTGTCCATCTTCTGTCCACCATTGCTTCTGTTGCGTAGAATTCAAGCGGGATTTCGTTCTGCTTCTGATGTCTTATCTCGAGGAGTTTCTTCATATGCTTAGTAGATGGCAGTTGTAGTCTTAATCTGAGATCTTCAATGTAGTATGTTTCTTTTGTTAGGACATATGCCAGCCTGGACTGGGACGTTCTTGCAATTCCTAGCACCCTTTTCAGGAAAGAAGCTTTTACTTTTTCAATTGTGATTAGGTCTGTCATGGATAGCCTTTCCCATATCAGTTCTAGACCATATGTAATGACGGGGGTTATTTTCGCGTGGAAGAGAATCATTGCTGTTTGTAGAGATAGTTTGGTAATATTGTTCAAATCGTACATTCCTCTAATGGCTGCTGCTGCTCGTTCCTTTATATGTAGTCTAAAGGATTGGCACGTTGTCTGTAGGGTGAGGCCGAGGTATTTGGAAAATATTGACTCTTTGTTTATATCCAATTACTGGCTGGAAGAGGAACTAGAAGATTCGGATACAGATTTAAATTATCGGATCAAAATTAAGCTAGATGCTATTAAAACTACACCAAGCAAACATAAGGAAAGAGTTGTGTTATGTGTGTAAATATGCATGGCAAATCAAGAACATGGGCTCCCCTGTTCGTATAAACTAATGGATACAAAAGGGACCTAAAAAATGTAAGCAAAATTTTAAGTTAAAATCTATAAAAATAAATATGGATATTATTACTAAAATAAAGAAAAGAGTGTAATATATGTAAAAATTGTAGATATATATAATGAATAAAACTATTGCATGGGCACCGCTTGCGTTTCTTGTTACCTGCCTCACACTCATAATCCAATCGTTAACCTTCGACAGCCTCCGGAAATGCTCGGTGAGCGTGACCTTGAAAAGTAGCTGAAACTCGGTAGCAGAAAGTATAGTATGACCCGTTTCTTACCTATATGACGCTCATTACAGCGCCCAATGGTCTGCTTTTGTCAAAATATTTATATTTTTGAAAAATCTCTCTACCAACCCCTCTACGTGTTTCTGGATCAAGACATGTCTGGATTACAAAAAGAGAATATGGGTTATTTCACATTTTCCATGCAAGAAAATGTTATTTCACCGGATGAGGTAAAGCCCGATTCACTCATGATTTTCGATGATGTATCCACTGAACCTCAAGGCATCATTCAAAGCTATTTCAGCATGGGTCGTCACAAACATATCGATTGATTCTATCTTGGACAAACGTATTCTAATATGTCCAAACAGTTGATTCGTGACAATTCCAATGTCATTGTTTTATTTCGCCAGGACGAGAGGAACAGTCGTCACATTTATAATGAACATGTAAATCCGGATATGACCTTTCAAATGTTTACAGAATTGTGTGCTAAGTGATGGAACACTCAACGTCATGCCTGTTTAGTGATTGACAAACAAAGTGAACTAAACCAAGGGCGGTATCGCTTAGGGTTTGATCATTTTATTGCTATTTAAGGCACTGTGTCATTTCCTCTCAAGTCATTTGTCAAGACACTATGGTGTTAGCAGAGAGTCAATTGAAAAAGCATATTATTAGAGCAAAAAATACTATTCGCCAAAAGTGTCGTCAATTGAAACGATCACGTGCAAATCATGCTTTGTTTATTCAACAACATTTAGCACCTCCGCTAAAAGCCATGTTGAAACCCTCTTTCAAGCCATCTGAAACGCTACCCACCTTTTCACAAGCCACTCAGACGCTGCACGAGGACCCTGAGGAAGAGGAAGAGGAACAGGAAGATTTGACTAGTGTTAGCGAGGTTGAGGATGAGGAGGAACAAATGTTTACGCCTAAAAAAAAAAAGGCCGCACCCCTTGCAGAGTTTTCGAGAAAAAAGAAATCCTTGGCCATGGTCGAAACACCTTGCCCTTCCAGAGCGTCTCCGTTTTCACAACTCTTGGCGACCCCTCAACATAAAGCTCAACTGAAAACCATTTTAGTAAAATATTATGGATCAACATTGGAACCCTATTTCACCGATCTATTTATTGGAAACACAGATACCACGTATGGCGTTCGCTATGAGGATGATAGTTTTAAAATTGGCGATTCATCCATTAAATTTGCTCGTACTTAAGCTGTCATTAAAAACATCAACTATAAATTAACGCCAGGACTGTTAAAGCTGCTCTTTTCTCGGACCCCCTCTTCCCGTGATTATACGTCAGAGGATCTTGACAAATATAAATCAATTTTATTGGATACCCATGCTCACAAAAGACAGTATGATCCCGCTGAACAAGTGAATGCCAATATATCTCAAAAATATAAAACCATCATTGCAAAAATGTTTCCCACCAGTCAAAGTGTTCGTCGTAAAGTGTCCGCTTCGGGAGTGACATTTAAACCATTAAAACCCCTTGTGGATGTTACCTACTGGCACAATCCCAATAAGCTCGTCCAGCGGCTACAGTTGTTGCATGCTTCACGTCAAGCTGGCCATACCAGTCACGATTGGGAAATTCAAGAAATTGAACAAGAACTTCGAAATGCCAAAATTATTGTTTAAGCCCTCACCCATTAAAATGGGTATTGCTCACGAGTTGCATCGCCCAGCTAGGCGTCACTATCCACGACTCAAGGTGATTTCACGATGTGTGGAGAACTTTGGCAGGCTGACTTGGTTGAAATGATACCCTATCCTGGCGTTAACGACAGTGTACGCTATATGTTGACCGTCATTGATGTCAATTCCAAAATGGCCTTTGTTGAACCTGTGCGTCGCAAGTCTGGTCCACTAATTACCAAGGCCTTTCAACATATTATTCAACACTCCGAACGTCAACCCCAGTTGCTACAAATCGACCAGGGGAATGATTTTTTCAACAAGGATTTCTCCAGTTTTCTCAAATCTAAGGCTATTCACCATTACGCAACGTACAGCAATCTCAAAGCCAGCGTGGTCGAGCGGTTTAACCGAACATTGAAAACCCATATGTGGAAAGCGTTTACCGCTCAGGGCACTTATCGCTAGCTGGACATGTTACCAGAGCTAATATCATGTTACAATGACACTAACCATAGAACGATTGGGACCAAGTCACGCCTCGTGACCAAAAATATTCAGCGATTGGATAAACTGTTTAACCCCATAAAAACAGACGATCCTAAACGTCACCGACTGAAAATTGGGGATTTTGTTCGTGTGAGTAAATTTAAGTCTGCCTTCAATAAGGGCTACACACCTCAGTGGGGGACTGAACTATTTCAAATTCGTCAAGTCAACTTGGACAGTCCAGTCACCTATTTACTCCAAGACCTCAACCATCAACCCATAAAAGGTAGATTTTTTCTCCATGAACTTCAGAAAACAGCATTTCCAAAGCATTATCTTGTGGAAAAAGTGTTGAAACAAAAAGGAAATAAACTATATGTCAAATGGTTACGATTTAACTCTACGTTTAATTCTTGGATCAATAAATTACATGTTGTGTAAACCTGTGTACTTTTATTCACACATGTTGTACAGCACCTATAGCTCTGTGTGTACAGTCCTCAGCTCCACATATTTCTTTCTCTTTCTACCTGTGTTCTCTCTTACATTACCCCTCCCCATCTCTCCCCTTCACCTCCCACTACTGCTGTTCGCAGCTCTTGCCTATCTATTGGTTGTGACATCATTCCCACAAGTTGCATGATACTTCTCACTGATTCAGCGATTCCCACACTTTGAACATTCTGTTATCATGCACGTGGACAGCTAACGTCCAAGGTGAACACCTGTGCCAGGTCTAATTTCACATAAACTTGCATTTTGTCACGTACGAAGCAAACAGGATGTAACTTGTTTAGCGTACATGTCATCTCACACGTGTTCACATGCATTTCGCACTCCCCTGCCACCACGGTTGTCAGATTATTTCACCTTCAAGCGTCTTTGTCATTTTCCATTGCACCTGTTGTCAAGTCAGATCAGCGCCTTCCAATAAGCACAAATGACACTCACCTCCTGCTCGTCGGCTCCTCTACAAGTTTGTTTTCTGTACTCGCTTCGACCAACATAGAACCAAGTTCTCATCACCGTTTACACGTTAAAGGCTCTCTTCGGGGGTAAAATATCAGAAAAAACGAACCCTTGCTCTGTCATAAACCGACCCGCCGAAATATCGATTGTTCTATTGAGCAGAGCCACTGTGGTCAGCGACAGGTTCGTTGAAACACACACACAGGAGTATCGTCTCTCTCAACCACCACGCATCACGAACATTATAAACAAGTAAAGAAAAAAAGTTTTTTCAACATGTATGGCGTTAGGCCCTTTGTGAATTATTTTTTGGAAAAAATATCTACCACATTCGAAAGGGGGCGTTAGCCCGAGTCCTAAGACACCTCGTACACGTCTGTAGCGTTATGGGTTTGCGAGATAGAGCAAAAAGTATAAAATCACGGTTTTACCTCAAAATGGTTTTTCATTCCTGCTCAACACGAACATCCTCGGCAAGAGGACAACAAGACGGAAAAAATGACATCTCGTACAAGTCTCTAGGCGTATTCGTTTGTCATATATCAAGCAAACATCACAAAAAACACTTGTTTACCCCAAAATCGAGTTTCCAAATTTTTTTCAAAAAAATATAACAAGTGATCCATAGCAAAGAGGACGTCACCCCGAGTCCTTGGACCCGTCGTACACGCCTCTGGCATGATTGGTTTGCGAGATATAACAAAAAGACTAAAATCACGGTTTTGCCCCCCCCCCCCAGAAAAAAAAACATGTTTCCAGATTTTCACCTTTTCGACACCTACATTCCCGTAAAGAGCGCAACGAGACGAAAAAAACGAATCCAAGCACGCCCTCCTAGCATGACTCCTTCCATTCCAAGGTCGCAGGGGCTCACAACTTGCTAAGTGGCATAGAACGTACAACCTAGCACTACTGTCAAGTTTTTATCCTAGAGACTTGCAATTTATTTTGGGGGTAGAGGGCATAGGGACCTAACATTTATGTCAAACAAACTTTTTTTGTAAACTCTTTAGTTTACAAAATATAGGAATTTCAAGATTACACTTTTTTCAAAAAATGTTTAAACATAGAAAAGTTTTATTATAAAAAATAAAGGACATAGGGACCGTTCGTTTGAGCTATTGCACAACATTCTATCATGTTTGGTTTTCAAACTATCGCCTACTTTCGAAAACAAACATTTTCAAAACATATATATATATATATATAACGAGTGGTCCATAGGAAAGAGAATGTCAGCTCGAATCCAACGACACTTCATTTGTCAAAATCGGACCATGCGTTCGAGAGATATTGGCTTGGACTCACGCAGCGGCCATGACACTGGTTAGAAACCGCCTAATCCCCCTACTTAAAATTATTGACAGGGACCGCTGAATTGTTGCTCCAGTTTAGAGTTAGGGAAAGGTGGAGGGGAAATTTGGGGACGCTAAGAAACAAATCCTTCAGGTGCATTATGCATGTTGATAACATTATCATAAATAGTTCCATTTTGTTGTGTCACTATCTGTCCTTCATAATACATTAATTATTATTTTTAGTCAAACACCAAAAAAGAACACAAAAAATATATTTTGTGCATACTACCAATGCCCCATCTTGCCCCACACATGAGGCAAGATGGGGTGCTGCTATTTACACATGGCACACACACAAACAACGTCTTCATCCTCATCCTTGACACCAGCATATGCACAGTGAGCCCAATCTTGACATTGTAAACACTGAACCCACCCTTCTGTCGACTCAGAAAACAAATGACCACAGAAAATAAATTCAGCGTCACCACTTTCTTCATTTGAAGAACTTCCTTTCCTTTTTCGATGAAGGATGGTGGGTAGATTATTGGCTGAGGAATAACCTAACCACCAAGGGAAGATGATAAAGAGAAGGAGATGGGTTTCGGACCAAAGAAAAAGGATGGAGAAATAGGAGGAGAGTTTGACATCAGTTATGCCTAAGAGTTCTTGTTCAAATGCAACGAGTGGTGAAAACCCTATTAAGAGATTTATTTGCATTAAGTAGGGCATGAACCTAGGAAGAGTTAGGTAGGCCAGGATCTTGCCTAACTGTTATACTAGAGAAATGATGAGTCAAAAAAAGAAAGTTTGAATTTATTTAACAATGAAAAAGAGCCTAATAAATTTAACAAGCATATAGTTTCAATTTTTGTTAACAATTTGGGGTCGCAGACCTCCTAACATTTAAAGTTTGCTCCAGGCAATTAAAAATTCTTTAGGTTTCAAACCTTTATATGTACTAAAATCTTTGTAAGATTTGAAAAAAGACAAATGAAGTGATTAAAGTTAGACATTAAATCGAGTACAAGGTGTGTACTTTAAGAAATTTCCAAGTACCTATCTTAGAAAAAGTTACAACTTCGAAAATAACAAAAAAGAAAGCAGGTAGAATGAAAGAGAAGTTCCTATAACTTCTTATATTTACGCTGAATTACTTTTATAATAGTTATACAAAATAGGACAGGTCACTTACTGTGAAACCTGAAGAGAAAGTCAAAAGGAAGGTTCTAGACTTCCTATGTTTAAGTAGGAATCACGAGACAAATGGGGCAAGTTTCCCTTTCGTGAGACCAAGAAATAACTCACTCATGAGTTGAAAGAATTGTATTCCCTAATTAGAAGGGAGAAACAATGTAAGTTTGAAACGTGTACTCGACACGTATTTATGCAGAAGTTAATTAATGTTATATAAGAAAAAGGGGAAGGCACTTCTATAGAGTGACAGCTCATTGAAAAAAGACTTAAAGTAACAATCTAAGAAGTGATTATCCGGGCTGTTAGGCCGTGGTCCAGTAGAGCTGTTGTTTCCCGACGTTTCAGCGAAGACTGCGTTCGCCATTATCAAGGGTCTTCTCTTTCCGATGGTCAGAGGTAGACTGAAGTTGCGATTGTCCGCCACCACTATATATAGTGTGCGACCGGGCCGGTTCACTGCGCGGTCCGGAAATTTCCGCGCCAGGAGTGGAGCGCGCTGATTGGCTGCCAATACCGAGAGGTGTGCAATGCTCAGCCAATGGTTTGATGTTAGTTGATCTGAGGACGGGATGCCAGATTTTGTTCACCCGTTCGCTCTCTTCTTTCCGGTTGAAATTGTTAGGGTGTTTGAAAATTTCAATAGCCTCTCGCTGCAGCCTCGCGTGGTAGTGGACGGTGCTGGACAGCACCTCTGTGCACCCGTAGTGAACATCATGGCCTTTAAGAAGGGAATGCTCTGCCACCGAGGACTTCTCCATCTGGCCCAGCCGGCTGTGTCGCTCGTGTTCCTTCAGCCTGGTGGCAATACTGCGCTTCGTGGTACCAATATAAACCTGGCCGCAGCTGCAAGGTACCCTGTAGACGCCCGCACTGGAATGGGGATGGCGCTTGTCCTTGGCAGATCTGATTAAATCGCGTATCTGTCTCGTAGGCCTGTATACGGTCCTGATGTTATGATGGCGGAGTATTTTGCCTATCCGGTCAGTCACCTTGTGAACGTACGGGAGGTACGTCACTGCTGTCGGCCGATCCTGTTCCCTCTCCGTGGACGCCGTTCGTCTGGGATGACATGCCCGTTGGATCTCCTTACTGGTGTAACCATTGGCGCGGAGAGCTGTGTTGAGGTGACGTAGTTCCTCTTTCAGGTGGTGGGACTCACAGATACGCTTAGCACGGTTGACCAGAGTCTTGATGACGGCGTGTTTTTGTTTAGGGTGGTGGTTCGATGCCTTCTGTAGGTACCGGTCAGTGTGGGTAGGCTTCCTGTAGACAGTGTGCCCCAAGCGAAGGTCCGGAGTTCTCGTAACCATGACATCAAGGAAGGCGAGAGAGTGGTTTTTCTCCTTCTCCATGGTAAACTGGATGCTGGCATTTAGGCTGTTTAGGTGATCCAGGAACCGTTGTAGCTCTTCCTCTCCATGACTCCAGACCACAAATGTATCGTCCACATACCGTAACCAGACTTTCGGCTGGAGCGGCGCAGTCTCCAGGGCCATGCTTTCAAACTTCTCCATGAAAAAGTTAGCAACAACCGGGCTCAGTGGACTACCCATGGCGACGCCATCGGTCTGCTGATAGAAGTTACCATTCCACAAGAAGTAGCTAGCAGTGAGGCAGTGACGGAACAGATCAGCGATGTCAGAAGGGAAGATCTGGGAGATGTGGTCCAGAGTGTCTCTCAAAGGTACCTTGGTGAAGAGGGACACCACGTCGAAGCTCACGAGACGATCAGTGGTTTCCAGTTCAATCTCCTCGAGTTTCTGGATGAAATGGCCGGAATCAATGATGTGAGTCTGTGTGTTGCCAATGTGAGGTTGGAGCAAGGATGCCAGATGCTTCGCCAGGCTGTAGGTCGGTGAACCAATGGCACTTACGATGGGCCGTGATGGTACGTTCTCCTTGAGAATTTTAGGCAAGCCGTAAAGTCTAGGAGGCAGAGCTTCACTCTTGATGGTCATCTTCTTGGCATCATCTGGTAGTGAAGAGGCTTTGATCAGAATGTTAGTTTCCCTTACTACACGGTTTGTGGGGTCTTTAGGCAGCTGTTGATAAGTCTGAGGATCCAGCAGTTCCGAGATCTTGGCGGTATAAGAATCGGTGTTCATGACGACAGTGGCGTTTCCTTTGTCAGCCGATAGAATAACGATGGTCTCATCTTGGTTCAGCGTTTTTATGGCCTTCCTCTCCATCGCCGTGAGGATACTCTTGGTAGCAGGTGCTTTCCGAAGAATTCGGGAAGTTTCGCCTCGGATTTCCTCTGCCTGCGCTGCAGGGAGATGGCGGATAGCTGCTTCAACGTTCGCGATGATGTCTTCAACAGGAACCATACGGGGAGTGACCGCAAAATTCCCACCTTTAGCCAGGAGGGTCTTTTCCGCTTCAGATAAGTTACGGTCCGTCAGATTGACGACCGTGCTGGAGGTCACGAGTGCCGTGCCAGATGAAGATGGAGCCGTCTGGCAGTGCTCGAATTTGTTCTTCTGGCGTTTGCTTGCCTGGTCGAAGGTGGACTGCATAGAGTAGTTAGTTATGCTGTCTACTTTATCCCAATCCTGCGGTGAGAGTTCTGTGCTGAGTCGGAAGTGGAGTTCCAGAAGTGTCTTGTCTGTGCCAGCAAGTTCCTTGCGAGTGTGGTGAATCCGTTCCCGTAATAGCGAGAGCTCGGCCCGGTCGTAGATGCGGTGCGACTGCGCTGAACCGAAGTGTCTTTTCATCCTAAGAAACTTAGGAACTGTCCGAGAATCTCTGCATCTGAGAAGAAATGTAAGCGTCGAAAGCAGGGTAGTTTTCTTCTTCCGAAGCTTCTCGAAGCGTCGAATTGAAACTGAAGTTTCCTCCCCGTAGAGTCGACGTATATACAAACTTAGGCTTTCACGGCCGGCGTTAGAATCTAAGAAGTGATTATCCGGGCTGTTAGGCCGTGGTCCAGTAGGGCTGTTGTTTCCCGACGTTTCAGCGAAGACTGCGTTCGCCATTATCAAGGGTCTTCTCTTTCCGATGGTCAGAGGTAGACTGAAGTTGCGCTTGTCCGCCACCACTATATATAGTGTGCGACCGGGCCGGTTCACTGCGCGGTCCGGAAATTTCCGCGCCAGGAGTGGAGCGCGCTGATTGGCTGCCAATACCGAGAGGTGTGCAATGCTCAGCCAATGGTTTGATGTTAGTTGATCTGAGGACGGGATGCCAGATTTTGTTCACCCGTTCGCTCTCTTCTTTCCGGTTGAAATTGTTAGGGTGTTTGAAAATTTCAATAGCCTCTCGCTGCAGCCTCGCGTGGTAGTGGACGGTGCTGGACAGCACCTCTGTGCACCCGTAGTGAACATCATGGCCTTTAAGAAGGGAATGCTCTGCCACCGAGGACTTCTCCATCTGGCCCAGCCGGCTGTGTCGCTCGTGTTCCTTCAGCCTGGTGGCAATACTGCGCTTCGTGGTACCAATATAAACCTGGCCGCAGCTGCAAGGTACCCTGTAGACGCCCGCACTGGAATGGGGATGGCGCTTGTCCTTGGCAGATCTGATTAAATCGCGTATCTGTCTCGTAGGCCTGTATACGGTCCTGATGTTATGATGGCGGAGTATTTTGCCTATCCGGTCAGTCACCTTGTGAACGTACGGGAGGTACGTCACTGCTGTCGGCCGATCCTGTTCCCTCTCCGTGGACGCCGTTCGTCTGGGATGACATGCCCGTTGGATCTCCTTACTGGTGTAACCATTGGCGCGGAGAGCTGTGTTGAGGTGACGTAGTTCCTCTTTCAGGTGGTGGGACTCACAGATACGCTTAGCACGGTTGACCAGAGTCTTGATGACGGCGTGTTTTTGTTTAGGGTGGTGGTTCGATGCCTTCTGTAGGTACCGGTCAGTGTGGGTAGGCTTCCTGTAGACAGTGTGCCCCAAGCGAAGGTCCGGAGTTCTCGTAACCATGACATCAAGGAAGGCGAGAGAGTGGTTTTTCTCCTTCTCCATGGTAAACTGAATGCTGGCATTTAGGCTGTTTAGGTGATCCAGGAACCGTTGTAGCTCTTCCTCTCCATGACTCCAGACCACAAATGTATCGTCCACATACCGTAACCAGACTTTCGGCTGGAGCGGCGCAGTCTCCAGGGCCATGCTTTCAAACTTCTCCATGAAAAAGTTAGCAACAACCGGGCTCAGTGGACTACCCATGGCGACGCCATCGGTCTGCTGATAGAAGTTACCATTCCACAAGAAGTAGCTAGCAGTGAGGCAGTGACGGAACAGATCAGCGATGTCAGAAGGGAAGATCTGGGAGATGTGGTCCAGAGTGTCTCTCAAAGGTACCTTGGTGAAGAGGGACACCACGTCGAAGCTCACGAGACGATCAGTGGTTTCCAGTTCAATCTCCTCGAGTTTCTGGATGAAATGGCCGGAATCAATGATGTGAGTCTGTGTGTTACCAATGTGAGGTTGGAGCAAGGATGCCAGATGCTTCGCCAGGCTGTAGGTCGGTGAACCAATGGCACTTACGATGGGCCGTAATGGTACGTTCTCCTTGTTGTTTAATCTTGCAGTATCCACGCTACGTACGTTCGTCACAGTCCGCTACCCTGCACATACCACTTGTGTTCGAAATCTCGTTATTGTGTCGCGATACCGTCTGTATTACTCACCTCTTGCCCCAGTATCGTCCTGGTATCAAAACGATAGCCTGAGGTGAGAATACAGCGGTCGGGTCCCCCTTCGGTCAGGCCGGCCTTCGGGCCTGTGGCCAATATGTTTAGGAGAAGGTCTAATGCGGGCAGCTCTTGGCCACTAAATGGGGAGGACTTTGAATCTAGGCAACAGAATTCAACTAAGGCTAATAACAGCGTACCTAATAGCTGGGCAGACGATTCTGATTCAGAAACTGAAATAACCGAATCTACAAGAAGTAAATCAAAATACTTTCATAACAGGGCTGCGAATGAGATAGAGTCTGCTTCAGAATCAAATGGCGGCTCAGACATGGAGGTGGAACATGATAGTCAGACTGAAAACGTAATGGATTTCAGAAATGTAGCAGCAGCTGAAGAAGGAAGAAAACCAAGGGACCCAAGGCTCCAGGCACGACTCAGTAAAGCGAAATATAGACTTAAAGTACCAGGAGACGAGCAGCTGAAGACTATAAGATACGAAACAGTTGATAAAAATGTTGAGGCGGAAACTAATCAAGCGGTCACCCATCCAAGTCGTGACTCAAACCAGAGCACAGCTGGAAAAGGGATTGTTTCACGGACATCAAAGCCTGTAGTCACTGAGACAGATGACTTATATAACGAAAAAGCACCACCTAAACAGTCTCTAAATCAAATACAACAGCAGCAACAGAGTAAAACATCACCAGTGGGCAATATATCATCTAAGAAAAGAGAGTTATCAATCTCGCCGCAGCCTGGAACTTCAAGAGCTATAATAAACCCGCAGCTTGAAAAATCTCCGAAAAAATCGAAACAAGTTGACAGTGAAGGATGGGTGACAGACCACAGAAGGAACATCAAGGGCATCAGCATCCAGCAGAAAAATCCTACTACTGGGCAAATAACAACAAGCAACAAGTTTCATCAACTGTCATGTCATGAACAACTTAAAGGTGGGCAAGATCCTAACAGGAATGCAATATCAAGTGGACAACGACCTAATGCAGCTACACAACCCAAGAGGAAAATGAAACTTCCCCGATAATCATTAAAGATGATAAGTTGAAATATATTGAGAGGAGGGGTTTAATCAAAAGCAAGATAACTGGATCGATGACTGCCAAGCTTATTAATCGCAGCACAATAAAGTATCAGCTAGACAACATAGACGATTTTGTAATTGTTAAACAGCATCTAAAGGACACAAATGTTGAATTCTTCACTCACTCTACGGCTGAGGAAAACCCAACGATTCAAGTAGTCATAAGGGACCTGGACAACGACACCAATGTACAGGATATCGAGGATGCATTAATTAACCAAGGATTCCCGGTAACAAATGTAGCTCAAATGTCCAAGAGCTACAGAATTGTTACAAGGAACCAGGACCCGGAACAACTTGATGAAATTAAATTTGAAAGAAAGAAAATCCCGCTCTACATTGTGACGCTTACAAGGTGCGATAAATCGTCGACAATATATGATACAAAATCCTTATTCGACCTAGCAATCAGGATAGAAGCATATAGAAGCCCAAGCGGACCCGCACAATGTAAGCGCTGTCAAAGGCCAGGACACATAGACATTAACTGTCAACTGATGCCTAGATGTGTTAAGTGCATGGGATCACACGCAACAGCCGAATGCGAACTAAATGAAAGGAAGGACTTTAAATGCTGTAACTGCGGGGCTAACCATACGGCAAATTACAGGGGCTGCCAAACCCTCATTAGAGCCAAGGAAAACTAATAATAATAATAATAATGTTATTGGTTTTACGTCCCTTTTAACTACACTGGCTTTTAGAGACGCCGGGGTGCCGGAATTTTGCCCCGAAGGGGATCTTTAACGTGCCAGTAAATCTACTGACACGGCTCCCTCGCATTTGCGCACCCTCAAATGCCAGCTGACTGCGCCAGGTTTCGAACCTGCAACCTTGGGCTCAGCAAGCGAGAACGTTACCCCTGAGCCACGCAGCCAGACCCAAGGAAAACTGGAGGGCCTGGAGACTGGCGAGAGATGGAGAGCAAGAAGGGCAGACTTCACAGCCAGGATACGTTCCTAGGGATGCTGATTTTCCAGAATTAAGAAAGAAATCCCAAGATACAAATAATCCGACTAGGATAAATTTCAATCAACCTAGAAGAATGGACAACACAATTAATGGTAATCAAACAGGGGAACGGACGCAACAGCAAGCCAAAGAAATGGTAATCAAAGACTAGAGTCGTATAGCAATGTAACTAACCAAAGACCGAATGCACAATATACTGAAAATAGTCAAGAGGAGCCAAATACCAGAACAGTAGCTGATCAACACCAAGATAGTAGAAACAAAGCAATCAGACTGATACACTCACAGGAACCTACAACAAGGGAGGAAATGGAGGAAGCTACAGCTTGTATGAACTCATATGATAAGTTTCAATACCTAAACTTCCACCTTCACAAGAGTGGAAAGTTGGAGCTAATTAACAACATATTAATGGACATATTGTTTCCTCCCCCAGGACAGACCTTGGGCGAAACAGTCATTGCTCTTCTTGGAATGCCCTATAATGGTAAATAAGCCCAATAGAAGAATGATAAATAGACATCTAAATATTGTATATTGGAATGCTGATAGGGTTTTAAACAAACTAAATGAACTATCAATGATAATTGAAGATTTTGAACCGGACGTTATTTTAATTAATGAGACGAAACTTGATTCAACAAATAGTTTCAAGATGAACAAGTACAAAATATACAGGAATGACAGAAATGCCGACGGGGGTGGTACGGCCATCTTGATTAAACATAAAATTCCACACACGGAATATTTCTTGCCGAAGCTGGAACATATTGAAGCAAACGCTCTTAAAATATCACATACTAAGGGAGACTTTATTTTGATCTCGGCGTATAAATCTCCAAAGAGAAAATTCTATCAAAACGATTACGACCTGCTATTTAATACTGGAATACCAACCATTATGGCTGGTGACTTTAATGCAAAGAATCCAAGCTGGAACTCACGCACGGATAACCCATACGGTAAAAAGCTGTTCGACTATATAACTAATAATTCTATATCCGTTACTGGGCCTGTTGATTTTACATACGTCCCCTACAATCCAAGATACGAGGGTGACGTAATAGACATAGTTTTGTGTAAAGATATCAACATGGCAGTCAATGTCAACACAATGATTAGAACCAGCTCAGATCATAACCCAGTCCTCCTAAAACTAGGGGCAGAAATTCCCATTAAGCTCAGCTGTAAAATTCAAACTCATAAGATCGACTGGGACAACTTCAAGTATCTAGCTACTGATATGTTTGCCGATGAACCGCCGATCATCTCAACACCTGATCATATAGAAGCAGTGGCAACCGACATTACGCAAAGAATTACTTCACTGGCAAAGTCTTCCTACAAAAAACATCAGTAAGAAAGGAGGTAAGGTCGGAACTTTCAGATGTGTTGACATCAGAACTGAGAGCTGTCATCAAAACTAAGCAACAATATAGAAGACTGTGGCAATCAACCAGAGATCCTAGATACAAAATGGAATACAACAGGCTTAAACGGAAAGTCAACAAAGAAATACGAATTATGAAGAATAATATGTGGAATGATAAACTGACCAAACTTTCTACTAAAGACAATAGCTTATGGGAAACATCCAAAATTTTTACAAGAACAGCCAAGACAATACCAACACTGAAAACTTCAACTACACTAGCTCAAACACCGTTGGATAAAGCAGAACTCTTGGCCACAACGCTGGAGCAACGCTTCAAACCCAACGACGCACCGATAGATGCCGACTTCGTGGCAGAGACTGAAAATCAAGTTGAAGAATTGATAAAATTAAGTGCATCGGTCAACGCTAATAGTGAAAGTGCAGGTGAAAGTGTCCATAAAAGTAATGTTGGCTGTGCAGATGCAATTCTGCCAGTCACATATAGTGAGGTAAAGAAAATTATAAAATCACTACCTACCAACAAAGCCCCTGGCCCCGACGGTATTCAAGATGCTGTTTTAAAGAACCTGACAAGCAATGCTTACCTACACATTGTGAATCTTTATAATGCCATGCTCAAAATTGGTTATATTCCCATAAGGTGGAAGCTGGCAAATGTAGTGATGTTCCCCAAGGACGGAAAGGACATGCAGGTCCCATCCAATTACAGACCGATAAGCTTATTAGACTTACTAGCTAAGATCTTTGAAAGGATAATTTTATCAAGGTTAATGCAGCAGAAATGCATAATAGCAGCCGTGCCCGATGAGCAGTTTGGGTTCAGGTCCGAACACTCTGCGGTGCATCAGCTCACCAGGATTGTCAATAAGATCATTAAGGGTTTCAACTTTCGCAGGGGAACCGGGGCTGTCTTCCTTGATATATCGCAAGCTTTTGACAGGGTATGGCACGCGGGGCTCCTGCGGAAGTTGAATACAATAGGATTAAATCAGCCCATCTGGCGTATAATTTACAATTATCTTAAAGATCGCCAATTTTATGTAACATGTGAAGGACACAAGTCCTCATTAAAACAGATAGGGGCTGGTGTCCCGCAGGGATCCATACTCGGGCCTGTTCTATATAATCTTTACACCCACGATTTCCCCAGGACTGCCGACACTGAGATTGCTTTTTACGCTGATGACACGGCGATCATGGCGGAATCGTGGAAACCGGAGCTGGTCACGAGCAGGCTGAATGCTGCACTGAAAGAAATTGAGAATTGGTGTGCAACCTGGAGAATAAAGATCAATACTGCTAAAACTCAGGCAGTGTATTTCACAAGAAGAACCAGTAGAAATAATAATATCGCGCCGGTGCTGTATGACCAGAGGATACCATGGGCTAATCAAACCAAGTATCTTGGTGTAATTTTAGACAACAAATTGACGTTTAAACAACACATAATGAATATCTTGGAAAAAGCGACTAAAGTAGCATCCAAATTTCATCATCTTTTAAACACGAAATCGCATCTTAACTTGGCAAACAAGAGCTTGATTTATAAGTCCATGGTGTCCTCTGTAATGCTGTATGCCGCTCCGGCTTGGGGTGCTACGTATAAAACGCATATAAACGAACTTCAAAAATTTCAAAACAAAAAGCTAAAAATGATTACAAAGATGCCAAATTACACTAAGAATGAGGTTACACATAAGATGTGTAACATTAAGACCATCGAACAGGCAATAAAGCATGCTGCAACCAGCTTCCACCTTAAAGCGGAAAGGTCTAAAAGCAGAATTATCCGCAGTTCAATTGGTAATGTGGATGGAACTTTAGTGCACAAATACAGGCACCCAAAAACATTTTAACCTTTTAAGTAAATAGTGCTAGACAGCAGATAAGTTTTAACTATTTATACACTCTGCGACTCTAGATTTTTAATCTTATGAAATTTTATCATTAGCACACTTATTTAGTAGATATATTGCTTCATTGTTGTTGTTGCTTTTTTATTGAGTTGTTGTGTTGATGTTATTTATAATTATGATTTATGTGTCTTGTTTAATCTGTTTTATGTTCCAGAGTGGTGGTCCTGTGCAACTGTATTTTATACAGTTAAAGGTCGTTTGGTCAACACTCGTCAGCCTTGACTCCCCATTATCTTTATGGGAAGATTTTAACTTGTTCTTCAAAATTTTAAAGTATTTTAAGTATGAAACCTTATTAAGATTTTATACTTGAATAATTATTGCTACATTTTTTATATGTTTATTCTATCGACAAATGCAATTGCATGCATTTTTAACTGTAATGATAAATTTTAAGCTGTTCTGGTAAAATGCTGTAACTTAATCTAAGCTTGGATGGCTCTAGGGACCTAAATTAGGTCGGCAGATGCCAATTGTATAATTGCCCAGTAACTTGGGTGAGCCGTAGATGGATACCCGCAACTTCAGTCTACCTCTGACCATCGGAAAGAGAAGACCCTTGATAATGGCGAACGCAGTCTTCGCTGAAACGTCGGGAAACAACAGCCCTACTGGACCACGGCCTAACAGCCCAGATAATCACTTCTTAGATTCTAACGCCGGCCGTGAAAGCCTAAGTTTGTTTAAAGTAACAACTTTATTATTATGGTTTGTTAGTAAAAGGTTTAGGAAAGATCAATTGGGATTGAGGATAAATGTTCATGGCCTTATTTATGGTAATCGGACGATCGCGACGCGGTAGAAATGTTGAACAAGCACTAGTTTTCACTATAGTCTGTTAAATGGATGAAAAGTTCACTGTAGTAACACAAAAGTTTATGGCAAAAAAAAGTTTTGCAATTGTGGAAAAAAACTGGTTGCACTAGGTAGGCGAGAGTCTATTGCTTGAGAAAGTTATAGATTGTCATTAAGTACGCCAGAGAAAATCCCAATGGAGGAAGAAAAGTTAGCTATTGAGCATTAAATAATAAGGAAGATCCTTTAGTTTGAGAAAGTATTCACACATGTGAGTGGAAAATACATGACGGCGTGACTGGTAGATTCTGGAAGGTTCCAGAGCAATTTTGACTGAAGAATAGGGCCAAAGTTATTCCAGCGGTGGAACGAGCAAAATATTTTTATAGACAGTGGGTATTCATTGGTATCCCACGTTGTGAGAAGATTTCTCATTTAATTAGCTTAAGAAAAGCTACTTTCTATTAAGGTTGGCTTAGACAGACAAAAGCCCAACATGGTAAATCCCGCGAAGGATGATTATTGCCCCAAAATATAGTAATCTCACACTGCCTATAAAATTATCCTTATAAGCATGTAGAAATTAAAACGATGAGAATGAGGTCAAAACCTGAAGTCTGTACTTATCTTTGCTGCATAGCGATGGTGAAGTTCCCTTTGAAGGTTTACATTAGACTTCCAACATGGCGTGGAATGAAGAGAGTGCCTCTTGGGTTCAGGAGGCTGGCTCTAGTTGAGCCTTAACTGAGTCGACGGTCGACGTACAAGTGAGACCCACTCAGCGAAGCGCAGAGGGACCAGGAAAGGGGAAAAGAGTGGGAGTAGGAGACAAAAGGAAGACATATAAGCACCACTAACATACAAAAGTTAAATTCTTTTGAGGAAATGGTCTTCAAAGAGTTGATAGTAGGCGACGCTATCGCAGCATGGTGGGTGAAAAAGTAGACGAAGTTCTCTTGATCACGGAGATGATAGCTGGCGATGGCGACGAGCTCTGGTGGCCAGATTGATAAGGACGTCCTCTTGTACAGGGAAGAATTGAGGAACTTCAGAGATTCGCTGCTAGATGACGCTAGGTGGTTCATGGAAGATATATATCTAGAACAGACTCACAAATGACATAAGAGACATGACCACCAAAGAGAAACTAGAAGATCACTGTTGGTGTTTCATAAAAAGGAAGGAATGAACAAGAAAATAGCATTAAAAATATACTCTATCATACCGTGTATTCCAAGAATACACTAGATGGTCTTCCTTTGTATCTTCATGCTCTGCTGAAGGTCCAATCAATCAATTCGTTTCTGTACGGTGTTTCTCTCAGAACTGTAGTTTTGCCACGACGAAGACCATTTGAACTCTGCTTACATGTGGAATTGGCCGAGTGTCCTTTGGTGACATTCCTAAACGCAGTGTTTTTTTTTTTACTTGAATTCCAGAAAGAGCAATAAGGCATCGCATCACACTTGCTTGCAAGTGATCGGGCAAGTGTTGAACTGCTAGCTTCTTCAGTATCTTCAGGAGATAGTCTCTCAGTTGTCCATGATGGCAGGAAATCACTTTCCTGAAAAACCTCAGGGTCTATTGGTCCTATGCCTGTGTTTCTAAATCCATTTACGGCAGTTGTTATTGTAGCTATTCGTAAAAATGCATTCCCAAGCAATTTTGCAATCTGATACATCGTTCCCGTTTACCCCAAATGTTATAACGAGACTAACGGAATGAAAATAGCTTAATTCATTTACGAACTACCACCTCAAGCTCAAAATAAATACATTCAATTACGTCTATTGGACAGTGTTCAAGAACAAATGTATTGCAATTCCAGCTTATCTGATCCAAGTCCAAAGGGTAAAGATGTATAAGATTGCAGTGACGAGAAAAAATAAAAAGGCCACTTCACACATAAAAACACCACAAGATGATTGAAAGTCATGGGTACTGTGTAACCTTCAATTGACCTTCGAGCTATTTTCGTTTCCAGGTTAGTGCCAGCGCCGTGGAGACTAATAAACCCCCACCCCGTCTTAGCCCGTGGCCTTGTCATCCGCCCCCTCCCTTTCCTATATTATGTAGTTGCTTTTCAGGACAGTGTTTGTGTTTGTCTTTTGTCAAAATGAGGGCCACAGTAACAAGAGTAATTTATTCCCTCGTTCTTAGTTGGTTAGGAGTGGTTAATACTCGCAATTAGTTGCCTTGTGCCATGTATTGAACAGTAATATTATTTTCCATTCACCATGTTAATCAATTAGGTCATTTTCTTCCGCTTAGGAGTACATTGAACGGTGAAGAAGTAAATTCTAGTGTTAACTGTTTTCTTTTGACTTTTGCACAAGTCCGTAACGTAGTATAAAGTCCAATGTAATGTTTTGATCATGTGATGTTTATTTTAAAGTTTTTATATGTAAGCAATGTAATTAACTACCAGGCGAGATATAGAATGCCTAAATATTGGCAGACTTTATTTGAATTTCAGTACATTGTACTGTAGAGCATATAGGAGCTATCTGAATTAAAGAGTTTAGGGATTTTGAATTTTCTTTGTACTTAGTATTGAAGATTTGTGTTTATAATCCAGTTTTGTCGATTAAGGGTTAATTGTCTATCATGTTTTTCTTTATTAACGTAATTATTTTTGTATTTGTTTATTTGCGATTGTAGTTATTTTTTGTTTTATTAAAAACGTATAAATGCAAAATTTACGAAGGATATGTTTTAATTATTTCATTACCCTTAAGAATCTGAACGTAGACCTCATTATGCACTGTAGTGTTTCAAACTCGAAAGAACCTGGTATAACCCCGAGGTCCAGCTGAAGGCTCGAATTCCATCACCGAGTGTGATCTCGTCCATTCTTTCATTCCACAATAACAGGAAGCAAATGCAGGGATGGCACCTCCCTTTGGAAAAAAAATTAACCACAGTATCTCAAACACAGTCAAATCAATATGACGACCTATACCTAGCAGAATCAAAAAATCCACGGACCAAAATTATACACATTTGCCTATCAATGTTATTTTCTGGAATATACTTGAATACACTTAGCCCTATGAGCACATGTCCAATGATATTTTCTATTAGCTTGAGTTGGACAATAAATGGAATATCCAGAGAAGCTCTGAACAGATTTCTGCTGAAGATCGTGACTTGAGTGGCGGAGATGAGTTAGTTACTCTTTGAACCTATAGAATGTGTGTGTGGGATGCCACAAAAATGTGATTTAATGATTCACAGTTGAAATCTAAAAGCCTGAGTTGTACCGGTCAAGAGAAGGATTTATCTGGAGATTTTTCTTCGTGTAATAAATATCACTTTAAATCACAAACGTGCTAATGAGAAATATAGTCGCTCAACGAGGGACAGTTGCTCAATGACTCATTTATTCATATCCGGAGTGGACGTCTCCATTTGTATTCCGGCATTGTAGCGGAAGTATCATGTACAACTGATTACCTATTTACGACTACAAGGCCAATAATCCCCAATTTGAGATGGAAGCTGCTATGGAATAAAAGAAATATGCCTGGGGAGATGCTTAAATTGGAAACATCATGAAACGCAGGATGAAGAATCGGTTGAGCTCATGGGAGCCGAGCACATGGTCGCTAAACCAATGGCCATAGCTCTCAAAAATACACCAAATATTCCATTGAGTCTGTGGGATTTTACTTCAAGTTCTGTAGAGGAGTAGATGTTCGTAGATTAGTTTTTAGAAGACCACACTAGGCACAACTTGTAGGCAGGCAATTTATGTTTAATCATATCTTTATTCAGCAGCTTTGCTTACTGTGTAGGTCACGCAGAGTGATTTACTGACATCATCCTTGTAAATAATTATATTTAAAACAATTCACGAAGGTCTAAGGAGGCCGCATGTGTTAATAAAATGAAACCATGAGTGGGAAATCTTGAATTACTACTCTTTTTAGTTCAGCAATATTTTCTGCAGACATAGGCAGCAATTTCCACATTTCTAGTTCAATGAAACATTGCATTATTTAACTCATGGAGAGATCCGTGTAATAACTCTCGGTCTTAAGCTTTGGAAATATATAATGATTATGCAGGCTTGAGGTAAGCCATATGTGAAGTATAGTACAGATCTTACGTACGGTATCGTTTCGAAGTGTGGCGCGGAGGAGCGCACTGTTTCATCTTTCTGTTAGGATTATTTGGAATAATAGGAATTTTCCCAAAGGCTTCAGTGAAGTAGGAATGAACTGAATGTGAAGTGAGCTGTTGATTATGTTTGTTTTATTTCAGCTAGAGAGAGTTGGAACTGTACCATAGTAATATTATGCCGGCACAGACAACTAAAGTTTTGTTATTGTGAAATTTTGAAGGCAGTGAAATTAACACTCGACACTGCATGGCTTTAGCTGTTTCTATCTGCACACCTGCGTCTTAAGAGAAGTACTAGCCACACTGTTAAACAGATTACAATTTATGAGGCGACAGAATGACAATACTAGCAGGCTTTACCTCGCTTCATGCTATGTCGTGTGTTCGATGAATGTTTCGATGTCTCAGCCAACTTGGGGCAGCTTATTTCTACTGTGTGATAACATCCAATGCTGAATTCAATTACAATGAACGTATTTTAGCAGAGGATTTGAACCATGATTTTTTAAAATAAATGAACGAAGCGATCTTATTATAAATATTATTGACCTGAAATGTATCACATAGGGCGACGTGATTATTGTGTAATTATTGGAGTAAATGTTTTTATTGGTCCGATGTTTTCCACTATTAAAGCGATGGGTATTTGAGATTAAGGGGACATGAGGCCATTTTTGCCCAGTCTACCGAGTTTCATAGATAGCTAGTAGAGCCACTGATTATCGTCATTAGAATGAATGTGTCATTTGGATCGCTGACGTGTACTGTTTGAGAACTTTTTCTCAACCTTTGATGGAGAGACTGGAGTAGTGGTTATGCTGCTTGCCAGCCCATGTTATAGAGGTCTACGATTATTTAAAATACACGACGAGGGAATAATATTTGAGCTAAAATTGAATATAAAAATCATGGAGTGTTATTGATTTGAACAATTTGACCTTGCAAAAAGCATTGAATTTGGGCATTAGTCAGATGTTTTTCTCTTGTAGGACTGAGTCGTGCTAGTTTTGATTTTCTTTTGGCGTGGGCGCTTCTCACCTGTAGTTTAACGTAAAATCGGATTTAACTAACAAAGTTAAAATTAAATGTTGGAAGTGATACCGTCATAGTAGATTATAGATGTATTTATTGTTGCTATTAAATGTAAATTGAATACATTGCGATTGTCAACGATTAAATTCATTTGTTTTGCTGTAGACTCAAGGTGTAACTATTGTTATTTTGCATGAACCTTTGTAGTGCTTAGGGAAATATTACCGTTTCACATTCCTAGCTAGATTGCTGTTTGATTACTTTGTGATAGGTCCTAGAGGGTTTTTAACTTGAATTAATTTGAGGAATTAAACTATTTATTTTAAATTTTAGATTTGTAGACTAGCCGATTTGCACCCTCCGAAGTACCGTAGGTTACGAATTGATTTTTATGAATAAATGTTATTATCTTTTACTTAAAACTGGACTTCTCATTGCTAGCTTTGGGTTTTGGGGGGATATGTTCTCTTTGGGCTGGTCTCTTATAACCACTGACCTCTCACCCAACCCGACAATACCCGTGTGAAGCAGTCTCGTGCGGGCTAGTCTAGGAACACGTTCCATCCTCTCAGTGTATGGGTTCGACCGAGAAGGCCGTTGGTGGTCTGCGGTCCCCCGACATTTCTTTCTGAAGGACTTAATACGTCAGATTAAGTGTACAGTGAACCTAAATCTACGTTGTAATATACGGAGGTATCATTTCTTAACAGTAATATGCACGATTCTATAAACGTTTGTGGCGATATTTTACATGGACGTTCAGGTTTGCGAGGCAGGCAATTCAATGCGTTCTACTGAGTCAAAATTTTCTGTTAGTGTGTCAAATGGATATGGGTCGAAATGAAATATTTTATTTCTCGTCAGACTGGTTCCCACCAATGCATATTAATGCAACAATAATTCAAATAACTTTTTCATCAGTCGAATATAATGGATATATTAGTCTAGCTATCAATTCCAATAAATATTCGTAGGCATTAGCAAACATGTCATAAAATCATCGAACGATTTTTTAAATTTCTTTGTTTAGGGTATGGCTTTTAGTGCCGGTAGTGTCCGAGGACATGTTCGGCTCGCCTGAGTTTGTAGCTGCTTTTAAGCGGACACCCATGGGGTGAGCTACAAGTACCGTCGCGTGTGGAGACTTGTCTGGGGAGGAAAGTGTGAATATAAGGAAGAGGAATTGGAAGGTACCGGCTGTGGCCTATAGTTAGGGACCAACCTCGCCATTTGCCTGGAAGGAAGATGGGAAACTACTGAGCCCTAACGAGCTCATGCTGGTGATATGTTCTTTGGACACCCGGTCAATTGTTTCAACGAGGTATAGAACACACCCGGAAACTCGAGGAGACTTCCTCATGCATAAGATTCTTTTTTTACTTTGGAACTCTCATGAATAAATCCAGGAATATTTTATTTATACAAGAATATCATTTTTCTTACCACAAGAGTCCATAAGATGTAATTCTGCATAATCAACATGATGTTTTAATACTAGGTAAAAGGTATTGCCTCACAAATGTGCGAAAATTATGTAAATAGTCGCTACACGACTTATAAATTCTTTGGAGACCGGAATGCAATTCCGAGGAAGATCACAACCACCTTTTGAGCTCGACTGGATAGAACGCATGGTCCTATAGTTCTTCAAAGCTCACATTTTATTAGTGACGCAAGGATAAAACAGTACCCGCGACCATCACTCAGTGAAAATATTGTAAAGTGCACTAAATAGTCAGTGCGACGCTACGTCAATTGTGTAAAATTGAATGGACGATGAATTTGTATAATTGTGAATTTTCTGATCATTTTTGCTATTCAGCACATGGTTAGCCATTCTTCGACACCACGCTACTTGCAGTACTATTCTACGTTCGATAAAATTATATAACATTGTGACTGCATCATTTGATAATAGCGTAAAAGTACGCCAATCTGCCTATTAATTGCATAAATTGTTCGTGTCGCGAAATTGAACGCACGATTGTCAAGATACACTGTGATTGTGTTAATCAGTATTAGAGTCTGTGTGCCAGATACCGCCCGTGAATCTCATAAATTCAGTGGCAGATTGTGAATCGGCAGAAACTAGTTATTGGACAAGCGATACATTCTTATTACTGTTCGGCAATGACCATTCCAACAATAAAGTTACCTTCGTGGTATATATGCCAGAGTCAGTTAGTGCAATCTGTCATTTCATGAAAATCCTTGGCGCTTCTTGAAAATCCGGCATATGATGTAAAAAGGGATAGTTGCACTCTATGACGCGTGGCTTCATGAAATTACTAAATTTCGCCATGACAGTGTAATTCATTTTGTACATTATCTGACGGGAAGTCCAGCCCGTCACTTCATGAAGTTGCGGAAGTGGTATTCTCGTAGTGAGATAAGGGTGCTTTATAAGAATTAATAGTGCCAATATACGATATCGAAGCCACCGCGGGCATTGTTGTATCTTGAGAAGCATTTTCGCCAATTAACGGTTTCTGTATTTTTTGTTCAGCCTTCACATTTTAATATAGTTCTATTTTTGTTGTTTTATGGTTGTAAATTCATTTTAAACCATAATAAACAAGCATTAATTTACAGTATCTTTTGGAATAGTTTGTGTATGGCTGTGAAAAGTTAATATATGACTCTCTAGCGTCTATCACTTCATATAGAGTCGAATCAACAAACATCGGATCTTCGTTAAGTGCCTCAGCTGATAATTTAAAATCATTTCTTTCACCATATGACTAAATCAGTCCGTCATTTCATGAACAAATACCTCCACACCGCTAAGGTCCATAAGTGAGCATCGCTGTGAGGGGAACAATACCAAGTTAAGTGTACATTATAATTAGTATTTTCTAGTGCATGCTAAAATTTGTTAATTGATTTATTAATATTATAGTGTATTATTCTAAATTGTATACACGCGCGTACACACCGTACTCACGTAATTCACAAAACCTTTTAACACAAAATGAACTTAACGTATAACGGATTAAAATTGCGAATCAACTCATACTATAATCATCTAACGACGTGCTATTGAACCACAGTAGTGAAATTACAGTAGTGAAGAATTGACCTTAACACGGTTATCAGTATCTGATGATGGCCACTTGAGGGTCGAAACGCGTAACCCTAAATTTGCCCATTTAATTGTGATAATTAACTAATACATGTAATTTTCTTTTTCCAGGAGTGTGTTTACATATTTATAACTTGTACCCCCGCCCAATTCATTGGGCACAACTGTGTTTACCGACTGAAAAGCTGCTAAAGACGAAAAGTATACTAGAATGATGTCCATGATGTCAAAGAACCGAAATGAAACAACAACAATTCTGATTGAAAATTAATTTGAAGAATGGGAAATATACTGTAAATAAGACTTTCTGCGCAAATATCGAAGAAAACTTTCCAGGATTCTCATTTATTGTTTCGTGTCCACATCACACTTTCTCTCTTTTGTGCGGTGGCGTAGTTGGTAGCATGCTGAACTGCTGTGCCCAAGATAGCGGGTTCGAACTCGGCCGAAGTCGTCGAATATTTTAAGAGCGTTAGAAATCCTTCAGTATGCCTTCCGTCGGAGGGGAATTAAGGTCGACGGTCCCATGTCATAGATTTATGGCATGTAAAAGATCCTTCCACAGACTAAACATGTGTGAAGCTAAATTGTTAGGTTAGATTTCGTCGGAACGCTCTATCAAAGTTCCGACGTTCACCACTAGGTATCATTGATATCTGGTAGCGAAACTTGGAACTACTTGAAATTGAACGGAACTTGTAGCTCACCCTAAGGGTGTCCGATGGAAGCAGCTACAGACTCAGACAAGCCGAACATGTCCTCGGACACTCCTGGCACTAAAAGCCATACGATAAATAAATACAAATATTTTTGGCATTGAACAATTCCTGAAGGGTACTCTAAGGCCGTTCTAGCATGAGCTCTGGCTCGATGCGCAAGAGGTAAAGTAGCCGGTCACGTAGGAGAGGTGAGAGAAGCAGCGACTCGAGTTCAGCACAGATACCGGCGAGTAGCTCTGCACTTGACCAAGAGACCTCAGCAGTAGGAGAGGAGAGTAGAGTGGTGCAGAGAGCGTTTCGAATACTTCCCTATCTGAGAACATTGAGAGCAGGTTTTCACCATCAGACACAGACACGCTCAAATATTTTGCGCTGCAGTAGTATACCTTGGGATCGGGATGCGGAAGTGCAGAGCAAACTGCCTGTAACTGTACGCGTCGACAGTGCACTCACATTACTATAGACACTGACTGCTGCTGGGCTCATCTCTCAGCCTTCCTGCACAGAATGAATCCAATGTCCTCCCACCGCTCCACTAAGACCACCACCTGGCCGATGTGCACTGGTATAGCAAAGCTCTTGCAAGAACGACTGATCTGTAACCGATGAAGTGGCTCGTGATGCTGTGGAAGAGTAATTCCATCCACAACCAGCGTCATTCTTCGGGGAGGGTATCACAAACTTGTTCATCGTTGGGGCAGGTGCTTCACCAGTGGAGGTGAGTAACTGTACAATCGCAGTCATGTGTATGCTGTTGTGATATGGTGTACGAGACAGTCATATTGTGGTCATTTCCAGAAATTAGCCTATGTTTCATTTGAACAACATTTCATCTTAAGGCTCTGGGAGAGCACAATACAGTTGCGTGAGTAATATTATTAGTAAATAAACACAAATAAGGAATAAAATGAATGTGAAAAAGCATAACTATAAATATAAGGTGCGTTCAAAAAGTAACGAGCCGGAGGCTGTAATGCGCAAATCGGTGACGACATCGGCTAATCGTAGCGTGTGTGACGAGGTGTGGTTCCGACCAGAGCGTGGAAGGTCACAGTCCGTCGCTAGAGGGGACGAGTGTACGTCACGTGACGATACAACGCGAGCAGCAGCATGCGTCAATCGTCCAACCAAGACCCAGACAGTGGACCATGCGACATGCTTCCTGGTGTGGTTGAAGACTGTGGGGCACCCATTGGGCACACACTTTCCGCAAGTGCAGCCGTTCCCTTATGATGGTGTGCACTCTTCCGACGCTCAATCCGACCACGGTGGCTATGGCGTTCACTGTCACTCGGCGGTCTTGGGTAATGAGTGCATCAACCAGCTGGACGTTGTCATCGGTAATGCAGGGGGGTGCCCCAGACCGGGCATCATCGTCTAACGACACCCGTCCTTCCCTGAAGCGCTTGTGCCACGCCTTGACCCTTGCAAGGGACATGCAGTGTTCGCCGTACACTTGTGACATTCGGCGATGAATATCCGTTACCCCTACTCCTTTCGCTGTCAGAAACCGAACAACACCTCTTTGATCTTCGTTTGACGCCTCCATGTCACTGTTTGAAATGGGTCTGGCAGCGTTCGACGATTGATGCGTGCTGCTGCTCGCTTTGTATCGTCACGTGACGTGCACGCGTGCCCTCTAGCGACGGGCTGTGACCTTCCACGCTCTGGTTGGAACCACACCTCGATGCACACGCCACGATTAGCCGATGTCGTCACCAGTTTGCGCATTACAGCCTCCGGGTCGTTACTTTTTGAACGCACCTTATATATAACCACAAACATACAAAGGAACATAATGCAGTAAACTGATTATATTTTCCTTGTTTAAAACTTTTGTATTTAATGACAATGGTGTTGACACGAGGTAAAACGCAGGTGATAGCAAGAAATAAGATGCCAAGTATTTAATATGTTAACTTATTAAGCTTCTAATATGACTTCATTAATTGTTATATTTGGTTGTTATTTTTTGTCTTATCAGTGACCTTCATAAACCTGAGAAGCAATATCCATCGCAGTTTATCATGGATTACAATGTGCTCAGTGGCCAGCCAGTGCTTCCGGAAAGCTAGAGAATTTTTAATCAATCGATAAGCTCCCAACTATTCCCGAATACTGAATTGAACTAGAAGGAATTCCTCACGGGTTTATTTGTGTGTACTCTCCCCTTTGTCGAAAATTAATGGTCATAAGCGTCCTCTCTCTCTCTTCTTCATTCAGATCTTTAAGACTAATATCTAACGCAAATCCAACAAATGCGCGGACCAAAGTTCACAAAATCACTGAGGGCGTTCCGCAATAATCGATTAACACTCCCTAGGAACGTGTGTCCTAAATTGATTTCATATCGGTCATTCCATACTACCAATAATGCTTAGAATATGCGCTTAGGGGTCAGCCAGACAAGTACAGGAACTTGCAAGAACTCGTCATATATAGAAATGTGATTTGGGAATTCAACGACAAAATATGTACGTTCAGAAAACGAAAATATCGAAACCTGTGGAAGTCGTACACAAGTCCAGTATGTCCACAGAATTCTAAATTATCAGAAAGTCGATATGTTGCGGAGTGAATTCATTTATATCACGCCTAATACAAAAGCAATAATTGGATTCATGGAATGACTTTGAAGAATTGCTCCCCGTAAATTGACGAGACACAAGACAGCCATTGGTATTTAAAACTAAATCTCTCTCACATTCCACGCAAGTGCGATTTCCGTTTGCACCACAAAGATATGTGCCTAGGACAACTGACTTCTGAGTTCTTTGGATAAAGAGGGCATTTGAAAGTGATTCTTTATCAGTGATAAGATACCCATGATCTCTGAACGCACTAAAAGTCTACAGACACGACGTTCAGTTATGAACAATGCTCGTGAACTGCATGTTTGGTTCGTAATGCACCTGGGTTATTATCAGAACTGCATTTTCTCTTTAGAGCATGGCTCCTTTCGATCCCATGTTGATAACAAAGGTGACCAACAGAGAAACCTAGTTTATGCTTTCCCTCAGTACAGCTTACTTCTTCCTTTTCTTTATTATCAGCAGTACTCTCAGACGCACAATTCCCTCCAACCGAGTTGAACTAAAGTTTAGCGTCCAAACCTTGAACACTCGCGCTAGTAATAGATAAAACGTTACTCGAGTGGGATATATGTAGTCCAAACACTAATTCAATCAGAAGAACTCACACACGTTATTTCTAGTTTTATTAATAATATGCCAAAGAGTAATATACAGAAATATTCTAAGGCAAGACTTTTTTACTAGAGAACAGCGGTGCCTGATAGCATTAACCAACGGCCCTTTTCTGGTCCACAAAAAAGCCCACTCACAGTCAGTTATAACATATTGAAACAAAGTAACCTGCGTGACAAAACGTGTAAGTCAGCTTAGGAATACATAAAAATATTCTGACCTACCGTGAATCGAACTCATGACGTCTCTAGCATGCTAATTTATTTACTGATGGGTCCTGAAAGTTTAGAGGCATTTCACAATATACCACTGTAGGATAATGTATAATGAACATTATGACTAATAATGGTCATTGGATCCAATTACATCCAAGACCGAGAGTCGCAACAATTTATATCAAATGGCCGTACAAGAACAATAAAATAGAGTTTATCTTGGCAAGACCATGATTCATTAATTTTTCGCAATCTGTACGGTACTTTGTGTTGACCTGTAAAAAAACCTACTACGAGACGCCCAGTTTCTGTGTCGGCAAATGCACATACAGTAAATTAATTAATATCTGATCAAAGGAATTCTTGAGGCGATGTCTTAAATTTTCTTACTTATTTCGTTGTATTTGAGCCATATTTAACATCTCTCTTTTCTTTATTTTCTTTGGCGGCCGTCCCGGTTGACTCAGACGCCATGTGAGATGCTTTCTGTCCGGACGTGCCTTGAGGCTCTCCGCCTTATTATTTAAAATGTAATGTTTTTCCTTTTTATTTAACATTGTTATTATGACGAAGCCTTCCATTTAATCATGTAAGTAACACATCTAACCTTGTGTCCACTATGCTCATTTCCATAATTTAACTTTTCTTTTTGGTCTTCGTCGTGTGCTTGGATTTGCTGTGGAACCAATCGAAATGGCAGTCTCCTGTTTCTTTTAGTTTGAGTCCACGGTTTAACCTTTTATTTGTGCCGTGAAATATAGCTGCGAGTGATTTTGTGAGTGTATGTTTTTCTTGCTGCCAGGTGCATTGATGTTGTTTTGATTTGGGCATATCTTCGAATGGGTCTCCCGTGGTTTGTGGACGTTGGCATTTCGACCATTCTACCAACACGAGGCATGACACCATATATTTTAGCCCTTATGTATTCCCTTCATTCCATGCTTCGGGCAACTGAATCACGGCGGTAACTTTAAGTAGGCCTTACCGTATTCAGCTCGAACTCGGAACGTAAGTTGGGGACCTAATAGGTTTAGCATTTTTTGCTAGACTACCTACAAGCACGAGTTGCTTTGTGTTTTATTACTGCATCGTCGGCTGGCATTTTGTGTGTTTGATTGTGTGTATGTATCATGATATATTTCACGGACACTTGACGTCATTTGTTTCTCCTTGTAGTATCTTTGGTTTTTGCATTTCTTTTCTCTGGGGACTGCCAGCTCGATCGCATCCCCATTGCTCGCCACAGCCTCTGCGACACGCACACAGCCTCTTGTTTTATCTTTGCTATGCTTGTTATTTGTGGTCGTCATGACAACCATCCATCTCTAGGCTGAGAAGTGATTGTTGTTGACCAGCGACCGGCTCGATTGCCTCTTGATCTTTTACGTCCTCCCTTTTTACATCGCTTTCACGGAAGTGAGCACAGGTATGAATTTAATTTGTTAACGTTATTTACTATCGTAAGTTATTTATTGTTATTTATATTTATCTTCCCCGTTTGAAAGTGACTTTATTTGACCCCTAGGTGAAGGGTATTCTTTTTTGTGTGTGTGTTATTCTGGCCGGGTTTCTTTGTGTGTTCGGTTTCAATTCATTAAATTTCCGTTTCTTTTTCCATGTGTCTTATTTAGTAGTGTTTGGCGATCGGGCTGCTCGCTCTCTCTCTCTCTCTCTCTCTCTCTCTTCAAACCTAGGCCTAACTTATTCTAGCTTTCTAGCACCAGGAGGGTATTCCTACCACTCGTCGTGGGACCACCTTCACGGAGTCTGTAGTCGCTCGGCACATCTGGCCTGCAAGTACGGGCCCAGCACAGGTCAGAAATCAACATCCATTTCCACTGCGTACTCCTTTCTTTTCTAGTTGGTTCCAGTGATGCAGCTAGGAGGCACGCCAAGAATATGTTTATTTTAATAGGGCGGTGCAGATGGTATCAGTTGCGAGGTTAAGTCTCCTGGTCGCTTAGCAATATCCATTGGATTTTAATATTTCGCTGCATATTTTTCAATGTTGTTTTTATTCTGTTTCATGTTCCCTATTGCATACTATGCAAACAAATATTGAGAGTCAATGTGAACTTCCAAGGAGTATGGACCATAAAAATAACAAACTGTATGGAGAGTGCAATGAGTTGGACCCTATCAACGAACCCCAGCATTGGTAATGTACTAACCAACCCTACTTCTTGTTTGTTTCGTACTCATTTCAGGCGCAGGACGGAGGCAAGACATTTGTAGTTATTGTTTTGAATTGTAGCTAGCAGTACTTCTGTAGTTTAGCCATGTATTCTCTCCCAGGTTGTAACGTGAAGAAGGAGCTCTTCCAGTCTGACGATGATCTGCTATCGTTTGAAAGTGTCTGTGGGAAAGACACTAATCCATTGACTGAGGTGAAAGGCCATCGCAAGGGAGGGGTAGCCAAGATAGTGTCCAAGTGGGGAATTTCATTTTCTGGTGAACTGGGAGTTTCGTCTGTATTTGAGTTCTTAGACAGGGTCAGTGAACTCTGCTATTGTTATGACCTCGAACCAGACGACATTGTTGTCTGCCTACCGTTATTGTTGAGTGGTTTAGCTTTAAAATGGTATCGACTTACCAACAGATCTTTCATATCGTGGGTTGATTTCTGTAAGTCAATAAAGGAGCGGTTTACGACTTATGATTTTGAACATGACTTGAAGGCTGAAATTCATCGCCGTACCCAGGGTTTGGAAGAGCCTGTAGACGATTTTGTTACTGGGCTAATGACTTTATTAAGTAGGTTGAAGCAGCCCCTTCCCCTTATGGAAACTGTTGATATTGTGTATAGAAATCTAGCACCTGAGTTCAAGTCTTTCATACGCCGGTCCAGTGTGTATAGTGTGGCTGACATTGTTGATCAAGGACGTGAATGCGAGTTCAATCGGCGCCTGCGCAAGTCATATGTACCCCCACCCCTCCCCTCTGACAGTTTGTTTCCAGAGACTGCTTGCGCGCAATCCCAGATTCAGAGAACTGCGCACCCGTCTTCAATTTCTCGTCAGCAGGACCGGGCAGTTAACCGTCCCCACTCGCATATTGTCGGGAGTATTCCCAATGCTACTTCTTCTGCGAATCCCGCTCCTCAGGATCAACAGTTACCTCGAAACCCGAACATGTATAACCGTATAAAATGTTGGAATTGTGATCGTTTGGGGCATCATTTTAATTCCTGCCGTGCGCCCTCTCGTGTGTTTTGTCACACATGTGGTCTTCGTGACGTGACGCACATAGCCTGTCCTAGATGTGCTTCGCGTCAGGGAAACGAGCATGGGTCCCCGGTTTAGACCCGCCGGAGTGGCCATGCAATGAAGTTCGCCTGGAAATGAACATTTCCACGACTGGAAACTTCTGTCCTTGGGTTCCTGTAAGTGTTAAGAAATTGTCGATACCCGCTTTACTGGATTCTGGTGCTTCACGTTCATTTATTCAGCGCTCCATCGCGGAACAGCTTCCTGTTACTCAGATTTGTCCACAAGATGGGGATTTGAAATTTTATTCTGCGGTGAAGTCATCTATTTCTGTTTCTAGCGTTGTAACATGTCATATTAAGATATGTGGTTATTCTTGGGATTGGAACTTCCATGTGGTGGATGACTTATCTATGCCTATGATCTTAGGTTCTGATTTTATGCACAAAGCAGGGTTGAGGCTTGATTTTTCGGATCATTCCTTCAGTTTTTTGTTTAAATCCAAGGAGCGGTTTCATTTTAATACTTGTGAAGCGAGTGTTCCTTGTAGTTTTTCTGGTATCGCTGCTGTTCTAATCCCTCCTACTTTATTCACGAGTCAACGTGACGCTTTATCTGATTTGGTGAATGAATTTCCTGATGTTCTCAAGTCGGAACTGGGTTCCGCTATCGGCTACGAGTGTCATATTGATTTAACTGATGAGGTTCCAGTTAGGTCAGCGCCATTTTCTTGCTCTCCACCCAAACTCATTGCCATGAGAGAATATATTCATGATCTCAAGGCACACGGTGTTGTGAGCCCTTCTAAGTCTTCTTATGGTAGTCCAGCATTCCTGGTGCCTAAGAAAGAGGGTACTTTTCGTTTAGTAGTTGATTATCATCGACTCAATTCTAAGGTGGTGTTCGACAACTTTCCCCTTCCAACTCTGGAGAGCGCTTTTCAGCATTTTCACGGGGCGAAGTACTATTCCGTCCTAGATTTGAACTGTGCATATTATCAAATTCCTCTAGATCCCGAGAGCCGTAAGGTAACAGCGTTCTCCACTCCGTTCGGCCTTTTTGAGTTCAATAAATTACCCATAGGCATTTCTATCGGCGGACAAGTTTTGAGTAGGGTTTTGGACGAGTTATTTGGAGATTTAAAGTATTCATCTGTGTTTAACTATCTTGATGACCTCGTGATTTACAGTCAGTCTTTTGAGGATCACCTGATCCATTTACGTGAAGTCCTATGTCGTCTTCGCAGAGCCGGACTCACTGTTAACCCGGACAAAATCTCTTTGGCTTCGAAGCAAATCAAATTTTTAGGTCACATTCTTTCGGATGTGGGCATAGAAGTGAACCCTGAGCGTGTCCAATGTATCCAAGAGTTCCCTACTCCCACGAATGTGAAAGCAGTCCGACGACTTTTGGGAATGGCTGGCTTTTACAGTAGGTTCATTAAGGGCTTTTCGGACATTTCAGCGCCCCTGAATTATTTGAAGAAGAAGAATGTACGATTCGTGTGGGGTCCCGACCAGTGTCTCGCCTTTGAGAAATTGAAAGAATGTCTTTCTTCTTCTCCCGTACTTCGAACTCCGGATTTTGGGAAAGATTTTATGTTGCATTGTGATGCGAGTGATGTCGCAGTTTCTTGTGTGCTTAGTCAGCAGGTGAATGGTAATTTGGCACCCATCGCTTTTGCCAGTCGGATGCTGAACGATTGCGAACGCCGGTATTCCACTTTCAAGAAAGAAAGTCTGGCTGTCGTATTCGGCTGTGAACGTTTCAGATCTTTTCTAGAACATCGGCGTTTCATAGTGTATACCGACAATGAAGCTCTGTCCTGGATGCGCTCGCATGTCAAAAAATTGGGACGTATAAATCGTTGGATTCTTCGTCTATCCTCTTTCAGCTTTGACATCATTCACGTCAGAGGCAGTGAAAATGTTGTAGCGGATTGTTTGTCACGCATGTTTGAGGAACCTCCTCCCATTGTTGAGATCCCCGAGCCAGTGAATCTTCTCCAACACATTCCATGGTCTTTTACTGACATTCGTACGTACCAAGCAGATGACCCATTTTGTGTCACATTGCGTGAAAAAATTCTCGGGAAAGATCCTGGTGTATCTGAGTTTTCATTGCGCAATGATGTTATAGTGCATACCGCTCCTCGATCATCGAAATGTAGAATTTTCGTGCCAGAGAATATACGAAGTATGCTCTTGGCGTATTTCCATGAATCCTGTTTTGGATTACATTTAGGTATGACGAAGACTTTCCATAAAATCTCTCAGGAATTCTTCTGGCCTCATTTGAAAGCGGATGCTTTTGCTTTCGTCCGAAAATGTGTTACGTGTCAGAGTTCTAAGCCAGCAAAGAATTCTCGCATTGGACTTCACCACGCTGACACGATGTCATATCCTAATGAGCGCCTCTTTATAGATTATTTTGGTCCCTTAGTTAGGACATCTTCTGGTCATCAAGCTATACTTTCTGTCGTTGATGGATTTTCAAAATTTGTATGGTTATTTCCTGTCAGGGAAATCACGACACGTACCACTGTTAGGCTTTTGACCAATCATATATTAGGTGTTTTTGATCCTCCAAAGTTTTTAGTGTCCGATAACGTGAGCGTTTTCCGGTCCAAGTCTTTTAGATCAATGTGTTTTTCTTGGGGAATTGATCATGTCTTTTTGGCACCCTACCACCGTCAGCCAAATCACGTTGAAAGGTTTCATCGTAACTTGAAGGCTTGCTTGAGTGCGTTCCACATCGCAGATCAGTCACGTTGGGACGCAAATCTTCAGTTTTTCTCCTTAGGATTTAACACTGCTCTTCATGAATCGACGAATTCTACCCCTTCGGAATTGTTTTTAGGAAGGCGTATTGTTGATCCACTTCAGCTTCAGTGGAAAATAGATTATCTGGCTGCGCCATCCCGCCTTACCTCAGTCAAAGAAAAATGGGAAGTTGCTGTACGGCATCTGAAAAGGGCACGAGATCGCGTGGCGTCTCGCTATAACAAGGGTAGGCAACCTGTTTGTTTTCAGGTGAATGACGACGTGCTAGTGCGCCTGCACCCACAGAGTTCGGCCAAGAATAAGGAGTCAGCTAAGTTAATGCTTCGCTGGAGCACGCCCAAATCTATCACTAGATTTTTAACACCTGTCACTGTTGAATTGATCTCCAAGGAGAATTCCACCGACGTATCCAGAGCTGACATATCTCAATTGAAACCATTTATTGTGTAACAATCTTATTTGCTGTGATTAATGTTGTCCTTTTTCTGGGTAGGTTAGCCAATCATAATTTGCTTATGTTATTCAATGAAGCTAGTATCCATATGGCGTCTCCTTGACCTGCCTATTATTGAACCAATTTTGACCGAGGCAGAGTCAAGTACAAATTTACGAGCTCAAGAAAGAAAATAATAAAGAAGAAATAGGCCTATATACTCTGTGTAACTTAATATTTATTGTAAAAATATGTATTTTTGCGAACTCGGCCAGTAGAGAATTTATATTCTATAAATAATGGACACATTATATCGCTTCTTTGTTATTTTAATGCGTCACTTTCATGATGGGTATAAGGAGAATGGCAGACTTCGGCGTCAAAGGGCGAAAGTCTTTTGTTTATGATTTTCGTCCGTGTCTCTATCTACTTTTCTTGTCATTGTAACGCTCAGGCGAACCGTAATACCATTATGACAAACCCAGGGATCGTCAAAGGAACGCGCGCCTTTGGGGACCCCGAAGGAGTTCTGTCCTGATATTGCGATCGCCGAAGCGATCGGATTATTTTTATATATTACTTCTTTTATAACTGTATTCTATCTGATATGGCTCAATTGCTTAAGTGATTGTTATATCGATCACCCTCCCCCCTCATATTTTGTGTACTGTTATAGTTGTTGACAAACCACCTGTGTGATAAGGATGTTGTGTATTTAGGAACACTTGGGACATGATTGATTTCAAAGCGGTGGTGCTTAGTGATGTAAAAAGAAAAATCTTTTATTATTATAAATATTTTTTTTGGGGGGGTGGTGTGGATCCTGAGCCATGTTTAACATCTCTCTTTTCTTTATTTTCTTTGGCGGCCGTCCCGGTTGACTCAGACGCCATGTGAGATGCTTTCTGTCCGGACGTGCCTTGAGGCTCTCCGCCTTATTATTTAAAATGTAATGTTTTTCCTTTTTATTTAACATTGTTATTATGCCGAAGCCTTCCATTTAATCATGTAAGTAACACATCTAACCTTGTGTCCACTATGCTCATTTCCATAATTTAACTTTTCTTTTTGGTCTTCGTCGTGTGCTTGGATTTGCTGTGGAACCAATCGAAATGGCAGTCTCCTGTTTCTTTTAGTTTGAGTCTACGGTTTAACCTTTTATTTGTGCCGTGAAATATAGCTGCGAGTGATTTTGTGAGTGTATGTTTTTCTTGCTGCCAGGTGCATTGATGTTGTTTTGATTTGGGCATATCTTCGAATGGGTCTCCCGTGGTTTGTGGACGTTGGCATTTCGACCATTCTACCAACACGAGGCATGACACCATATATTTTAGCCCTTATGTATTCCCTTCATTCCATGCTTCGGGCAACTGAATCACGGCGGTAACTTTAAGTAGGCCTTACCGTATTCAGCTCGAACTCGGAACGTAAGTTGGGGACCTAATAGGTTTAGCATTTTTTGCTAGACTACCTACAAGCACGAGTTGCTTTGTGTTTTATTACTGCATCGTCGGCTGGCATTTTGTGTGTTTGATTGTGTGTATGTATCATGATATATTTCACGGACACTTGACGTCATTTGTTTCTCCTTGTAGTATCTTTGGTTTTTGCATTTCTTTTCTCTGGGGACTGCCAGCTCGATCGCATCCCCATTGCTCGCCACAGCCTCTGCGACACGCACACAGCCTCTTGTTTTATCTTTGCTATGCTTGTTATTTGTGGTCGTCATGACAACCATCCATCTCTAGGCTGAGAAGTGATTGTTGTTGACCAGCGACCGGCTCGATTGCCTCTTGATCTTTTACGTCCTCCCTTTTTACATCGTTTTCACGGAAGTGAGCACAGGTATGAATTTAATTTGTTAACGTTATTTACTATCGTAAGTTATTTATTGTTATTTATATTTATCTTCCCCGTTTGAAAGTGACTTTATTTGACCCCTAGGTGAAGGGTATTCTTTTTTGTGTGTGTGTTATTCTGGCCGGGTTTCTTTGTGTGTTCGGTTTCAATTCATTAAATTTCCGTTTCTTTTTCCATGTGTCTTATTTAGTAGTGTTTGGCGATCGGGCTGCTCGCTCTCTCCCTCTCTCTCTCTCTCTCTCTCTCTCTCTCTCTCTCTCTTCAAACCTAGGCCTAACTTATTCTAGCTTTCTAGCACCAGGAGGGTATTCCTACCACTCGTCGTGGGACCACCTTCACGGAGTCTGGAGTCGCTCGGCACATCTGGCCTGCAAGTACGGGCCCAGCACAGGTCAGAAATCAACTTCCATTTCCACTGCGTACTCCTTTCTTTTCTAGTTGGTTCCAGTGATGCAGCTAGGAGGCACGCCAAGAATATGTTTATTTTAATAGGGCGGTGCAGATGGTATCAGTTGCGAGGTTAAGTCTCCTGGTCGCTTAGCAATATCCATTGGATTTTAATATTTCGCTGCATATTTTTCAATGTTGTTTTTATTCTGTTTCATGTTCCCTATTGCATACTATGCAAACAAATATTGAGAGTCAATGTGAACTTCCAAGGAGTATGGACCATAAAAATAACAAACTGTAAGGAGAGTGCAATGAGTTGGACCCTATCAACGAACCCCAGCATTGGTAATGTACTAACCAACCCTACTTCTTGTTTCGTACTCATTTCAGGCGCAGGACGGAGGCAAGACATTTGTAGTTATTGTTTTGAATTGTAGCTAGCAGTACTTCTGTAGTTTAGCCATGTATTCTCTCCCAGGTTGTAACGTGAAGAAGGAGCTCTTCCAGTCTGACGATGATCTGCTATCGTTTGAAAGTGTCTGTGGGAAAGACACTAATCCATTGACTGAGGTGAAAGGCCATCGCAAGGGAGGGGTAGCCAAGATAGTGTCCAAGTGGGGAATTTCATTTTCTGGTGAACTGGGAGTTTCGTCTGTATTTGAGTTCTTAGACAGGGTCAGTGAACTCTGCTATTGTTATGACCTCGAACCAGACGACATTGTTGTCTGCCTACCGTTATTGTTGAGTGGTTTAGCTTTAAAATGGTATCGACTTACCAACAGATCTTTCATATCGTGGGTTGATTTCTGTAAGTCAATAAAGGAGCGGTTTACGACTTATGATTTTGAACATGACTTGAAGGCTGAAATTCATCGCCGTACCCAGGGTTTGGAAGAGCCTGTAGACGATTTTGTTACTGGGCTAATGACTTTATTAAGTAGGTTGAAGCAGCCCCTTCCCCTTATTGAAACTGTTGATATTGTGTATAGAAATCTAGCACCTGAGTTCAAGTCTTTCATACGCCGGTCCAGTGTGTATAGTGTGGCTGACATTGTTGATCAAGGACGTGAATGCGAGTTCAATCGGCGCCTGCGCAAGTCATATGTACCCCCACCCCTCCCCTCTGACAGTTTGTTTCCAGAGACTGCTTGCGCGCAATCCCAGATTCAGAGAACTGCGCACCCGTCTTCAATTTCTCGTCAGCAGGACCGGGCAGTTAACCGTCCCCACTCGCATATTGTCGGGAGTATTCCCAATGCTACTTCTTCTGCGAATCCCGCTCCTCAGGATCAACAGTTACCTCGAATCCCGAACATGTATAACCGTATAAAATGTTGGAATTGTGATCGTTTGGGGCATCATTTTAATTCCTGCCGTGCGCCCTCTCGTGTGTTTTGTCACACATGTGGTCTTCGTGACGTGACGCACATAGCCTGTCCTAGATGTGCTTCGCGTCAGGGAAACGAGCATGGGTCCCCGGTTTAGACCCGCCGGAGTGGCCATGCAATGAAGTTCGCCTGGAAATGAACATTTCCACGACTGGAAACTTCTGTCCTTGGGTTCCTGTAAGTGTTAAGAAATTGTCGATACCCGCTTTACTGGATTCTGGTGCTTCACGTTCATTTATTCTGCGCTCCATCGCGGAACAGCTTCCTGTTACTCAGATTTGTCCACAAGATGGGGATTTGAAATTTTATTCTGCGGTGAAGTCATCTATTTCTGTTTCTAGCGTTGTAACATGTCATATTAAGATATGTGGTTATTCTTGGGATTGGAACTTCCATGTGGTGGATGACTTATCTATGCCTATGATCTTAGGTTCTGATTTTATGCACAAAGCAGGGTTGAGGCTTGATTTTTCGGATCATTCCTTCAGTTTTTTGTTTAAATCCAAGGAGCGGTTTCATTTTAATACTTGTGAAGCGAGTGTTCCTTGTAGTTTTTCTGGTATCGCTGCTGTTCTAATCCCTCCTACTTTATTCACGAGTCAACGTGACGCTTTATCTGATTTGGTGAATGAATTTCCTGATGTTCTCAAGTCGGAACTGGGTTCCGCTATCGGCTACGAGTGTCATATTGATTTAACTGATGAGGTTCCAGTTAGGTCAGCGCCATTTTCTTGCTCTCCACCCAAACTCATTGCCATGAGAGAATATATTCATGATCTCAAGGCACACGGTGTTGTGAGCCCTTCTAAGTCTTCTTATGGTAGTCCAGCATTCCTGGTGCCTAAGAAAGAGGGTACTTTTCGTTTAGTAGTTGATTATCATCGACTCAATTCTAAGGTGGTGTTCGACAACTTTCCCCTTCCAACTCTGGAGAGCGCTTTTCAGCATTTTCACGGGGCGAAGTACTATTCCGTCCTAGATTTGAACTGTGCATATTATCAAATTCCTCTAGATCCCGAGAGCCGTAAGGTAACAGCGTTCTCCACTCCGTTCGGCCTTTTTGAGTTCAATAAATTACCCATAGGCATTTCTATCGGCGGACAAGTTTTGAGTAGGGTTTTGGACGAGTTATTTGGAGATTTAAAGTATTCATCTGTGTTTAACTATCTTGATGACCTCGTGATTTACAGTCAGTCTTTTGAGGATCACCTGATCCATTTACGTGAAGTCCTATGTCGTCTTCGCAGAGCCGGACTCACTGTTAACCCGGACAAAATCTCTTTGGCTTCGAAGCAAATCAAATTTTTAGGTCACATTCTTTCGGATGTGGGCATAGAAGTTTGAAAGTGACTTTATTTGACCCCTAGGTGAAGGGTATTCTTTTTTTGTGTGTGTGTTATTCTGGCCGGGTTTCTTTGTGTGTTCGGTTTCAATTCATTAAATTTCCGTTTCTTTCTCCATGTGTCTTATTTAGTAGTGTTTGGCGATCGGGCTGCTCGCTCTCTCTCCCTCTCTCTCTTCAAACCTAGGCCTAACTTATTCTAGCTTTCTAGCACCAGGAGGGTATTCCTACCACTCATCGTGGGACCACCTTCACGGAGTCTGGAGTCGCTCGGCACATCTGGCCTGCAAGTACGGGCCTAGCACAGGTCAGAAATCAACATCCATTTCCACTGCGTACTCCTTTCTTTTCTAGTTGGTTCCAGTGATGCAGCTAGGAGGCACGCCAAGAATATTTTTATTTTAATAGGGCGGTGCATATTTTAAGGGCTGTCAAGCATGAGGAGGGGGGAGGGTAAGGAGCCTCTACTGGATTGGCCGTAAAGAGTTACGCAGATAGTCTCAAGGCTGGTATAATTTATTGTCCTATTGCAATAAAAATTACTCTTTATCGTAGATATTATAATAAGTTAGTATGATTTGTAATAATTTCATTGGACCTGTTGTGTTGTACTTTATACTTGTACTGGTAAAATACACGAAATATTATTAGGTCTATTAGCAATCAAAAAGAGAATGATAGAAGCAGCCTTCTTTCATCCTGCATTTGCTTCTACAATGAGTGCACCTAGTGGCTTAGTGCCAAGTAGTCTTGGCTGTCACCGCGGAGAACCGGGTTCGATTCCCGGCTTTGCCAAAAATTTAATTCTGACTCGAGGGCTGGAACGAGGTACACTCAGCCTCATAGAATCTGAGCGTCTCGTACAAGGTTTTGCAGGCCAGCACGAAGTACAGTTTGCAAGAAATAAATGTATCATGGTCTTGCTAAGATGAATTGTATTTTCATGCTTTCATACGGCTATTTGAGAAAAATTGTTGCAAAGAGGCTGATGACCAAAATGTCCCAAGCCCCTAAAATGAATTAACAACAGAAGTCTCCCCTCGAGTACTCTTGCACAGTTGACCGATATTTGAGGATGCTCAATGCGAAAAACCAATGTCCGGGCGTTTCTGAAATCATAGATGTATGGAACGTTAACGACAAAATTATTATTATTATTATTATTATTATTATTATTATTATTATTATTATTATTATTATTATTGGTTTATACAGTACATATAATATAAAATACATTGCTGGCTAGGTGGTTTTCATACTAGGGTTTGATGACAAGAGCCCCGGGTTCGAATCCCGTCTGGGCCGTGGGGATTTTAATATGCCACGGTAAATCTTTCTGACTCGGGGAATAGCTGTTTGTGACGTCTGCATCATCATTTCGTTCTTATTTTTCGCACTGGTTGTCCATGAGTGTCAACTAGAAATACTTACACCAGGCCTCCTTGAAGATCACGCTAGTATTATCAATATTATTATTATTATTATTATTATTATTATTAGAGGTGCTGCTGATGCTGAGACTCATAAAAGTCTCCCCTTGAATCCATAAAAGAAATTCCATCGCAGATAAAAGCTATTTGCTTGGGTGACAGGAATGCATGAAGTCACGCGAGACATGTGCGCTTGACATGCAGTAAATCTAAGCTCCAGGAATTCTGCACTCTACTCACAGAACAATGTCAGTGCAACGAAAATGTTCCCTACATTGAACAAAACAATAATGGTGACAACCGTTAAAATATAGCAGACGAATATTCTCTCCCTTACCCGTATATACAGTATACCTAGGTGGCCTATGTAATAGACTTACTAGAATTTTTACCCAGCGTTCTTCGGGTTAAGATTTTGAGTAGAGGAGCAACAACGCCACCAAATATACTGACGTCAGTGCTGCCTTTACATGTCGTTGAAGACAATATTCTAAACACACCCTCGTACCTACACAGTCAGATCAACGAAACAACACTTGAAGTACTTACCTGAACACGAATAATAATGCTTTGAATACTAGAAATGTCGAATATAAATTAAGGGACACTGGTACTGAATGTTCATACTTTGATAATTATCAAAGGGTTTTGTTCTAAATATGCGCACATTTTTGTTGTTCTAACCTGAGTACCCTGAGTAAATTCTGAATTCAAAGCAAAGATTTAGCAGCTAGAAGCGTGGGCAAGGGTGAATATATGCAACATGGCATGGATACCTGTTCGCCGGGTGGGACGCAGCAGCGCCTGTTACTTAATAACTTTTGCCACCATAATGAAACAGTGAAACATTTCAAAATGGCAATAGTCCTATGTATTTCTCTGGTATATAAACTATGTTCATACAATATGTCGGGTGAGTAGTCTTTGCATGAAAGTATATCAGACAGACTCCACTAGACTTCCACTGTATATGTTAGTATAAATAACCACAAGATGGCAACTGAGCTTAATATTAAATCGGTTAAAGTTATCACTTGGTCAGCTTAGGTCCATTATATAAAACTCCCTGTATACTGACCATTGAGAGCATTGCTCCAGTTGTAATCATACTTCGGGATTAAAATTTTTCCTGGCCAGCTATGTTGGTTGAGACAATAACCTCCTATACCCAGTGTTACGGGATTGAATCCTGGAACAGTCGGTGGGCATATAAGGGTGTTTAGACTACGTGAAAGAGACAATAGTCGGAAAATTCCGAGACACAATTGTGTCACCGCAGCATCTATGAAACAACAGCAGTTAAGGGGGAACGACTTTCTACGGGAATATTAGATATATCTTAGAAAATACGCACCAGATAAGGAAACAAATGAGTATAGGGCTGAGCCAGAGTATTTATCTCAAAATAAGACGTTACATTTATAGTAACTCAATTTTCCATTCGTACAGAATTTTCAGTTTTCGTATGGGTAGAAAGTAAACCCACTTTTATGTCCTGCCTATAATTTCATCTACATTATTATTCAACTTTGTTGTTGTGTTGGAATTCTACGCATTTGTATTGAGTACTACTGTAATAGGCTACTAAGTGACAAGCCGAACGTGCTTCTGTACCAGTGAGACTGTGGCTGGGCATGGAAGATGGTCTTAGTGTGGTCTACTCTCTGTAGATTAAACCGACTCATCCTCATGTGGGCCCACACTTAGGGAGAACCCTGTGGTCTAGGGAAATAAATCTATGTCTGCTTGATTCGAACAGAACAAGCCCAGCTTGCCACTGGGGCACGTTGCTGGCTCATATCTGGAAGACTGAACGTGAGAGTATTCCTTTATTACACAAGGCACACATATTACCTCGAAGAGAACTTCAGTAGAAAGGTTGCTTGTGGCTACGATGTAACGAAAAGAAGAGAAAAAAACAAATTAATACAGCCTTTAACAGGGCAGTTGGAGCTCAGTAATGAGCCTAATAAACTTTGAATAATACGGATCCAACCTAGGAAATATGATACATGCCACGAATATGTAGTTAGCACATTGCATCTTTGATGCCTAAGCTAAAATGTCTTGGATGACCTATTACCGGTTTCCTTAACATCCAGAGACACAAAATTCCCAACCAAAAGAAATCTCGAAGTTGCTCTAGTAGTCTACATTCAAAAAGTCAACCCCTGGCTCTATACAGCCCATGAAGGGCCTAGGCCGACCAAGCGACCACTGCCCAGCCATTTGGCCTGCAGATATTGGGGTGACGCGTGATCAGCGCATCGGTTCCCCTCGGCCATTAATCTTGGTTTTCGTGATCGGGGCGCTGCCTCACTGTCAGACATCTACTCAGTTGTCCTCACGAGGCTGAGTGCACCCCGTTCCAACCCACACTTCAGTTTTAAAATCCCTGACGGAGCCCGGAATCGAACCCGGGGCCTCCGGGTGAGAGGCAGGCGCGCTACCCCAACACCACGGGGCCGGCTAGTAGTCTACATTGAGTAGTGATATACTGCCATAGGCTGGCAATAGAGTATTAGATTAGGTAATGAGTCTGCTAAGTTCTCAGTTCGAAGGCTGGTTGGATCCTCAAAAATACACCGTAGGTTATGTGGGTACGAATAACAACATAAAATAATTGCTATAATGAGGTGATACCAGGTAATGTGATCTAATAAGTAAGGTACTTGGCCATTGAGCTAGTGGTACAGCACAGACCCTATGAGTAACAACTCTCACAGCATCCACAGGCACCAACTGTGCCTTGAATGCCTTTTGTTGTTGTTTCACTTTGAGGGGCTTTGGGATCATAGACATTCAGTCCCATGTACTTGTGTGTGTGTACAATTTTCCTGATAACCAGTGTTATTGTGGTCTATGAGTAGTGATTGTATTTGTAATTCAGGCGAGAATTAGGAAGGAAGCGACCGTGGCCTAAGGTTATGAACCATCCCAGCATTTACTTGGAATAGAAAAGGGGAAACCACTGAAAACCATTTCCAGGATGGTGGAGGTAGCAATCGAAACCGCCTCTTCTCAATTATGCCTCACGGGGCTGAGTGTACACGGTTTAAGCCCGTAGACCAGAATTAAATTTCTTGGCAGAGCCGGCAATTGAACTCAGACCTTACAGGGTGACACACACAAAATGCTAACCACTGCGTAACAAGGCGGACTGAACGCTTTTACTCAGCAAAAAATATACATTAATAGCTTCCACATATCCACAGCCTTAAAGGAGACTGAGACATTAGAAAAGTCACATTTGGCTCCAGCTTGTGACATCAAAAAATGCAATAACAAATAACTATAAAATACTGAATTCATCAGGAGATGATAACAGGCGCTGTTCACAGAAAACATTGTGAGCGAGTTCGAGCCCGTGTCATTGATGACAAGAATATCAACAGGATGATTGGATAATCGTGAGTGGATGCCATCATCGTCTGCGTTATTTTTGACAAAGTGAGAATTCTGTGAGTTGTGTTTATTCAGCACCTCATTTGTTTGCTAGAGAATGACTCTCCAAAGGCTCAGTCTTTTAAATATTACACCTGCTGTGTCCAAGGTTTCAGGATCGACTCCTGGCGCAATCAGCTGGCATTTGAGGGTGCACAAATGCGAGGGAGTCGTGTCAGTAGATATACTGGCACGTTAAAGATCCCCCTTGGGGCAAATTTCCGGTACCCCGGTATCTCTAAAAGCCGTAGTAGTTAAAAGGGGCGTAAAACCAATAACACTATTACTATATTTCAAATATTAAATAGCAGAACGACTACAAGTATATGTTGACAGCTACTTTAAGTGAGAGACCGGTAGGTACTTGTTTACTCTCCTGTTCTCCTTCATATCAACCACGGGGACAAATGGAAGATCAGTCAGTTATATCATCTACTGGGGCTGTTCAAAAAATTTACATAATAAATGTTTTTTTGGCTTTACGTCCCTTTTAACTACTGCGGCTTTTAGAGACGCTCGTGCCGGGGTGCCAGTAAATCTACTGGCATGGCTCCCTCACATTTGCGCACACTCAAATGCCAATGACTGTGCCAGGATTCGATCCTACAACCTTGAGTACAGCAGACGAGATCGTAATCGCTGTACCACGCAGCCAGTCAAAAAATTAACGTAACATTCATTGGAATTAATTTGTTACTGCTGTTTGGGTAAGTGTGGTATCAAAGGTCTTAATTGGATATGCCTTACTTCGATCTTGTGAATTTCGGAATGAAAAGTAGTGGTGGTGGCTTCATGAGTGAAAACAATGAAACCTTATCTATGAAATTCAACTCTTGTACTCATCCTCCCAGCATAGTACCATGCCCACCTCGTAGCACAGTGGATAGCATTCTTGGCTGTCACCCCCAAAGGTCTGGGTTCGATTCCCAGCTCTACTTAAAAATTTAATTCTGTCAGAAGGCTGGAACGGATTAAGCACAGCTTCGTGAGGAGAAACAGATTCCCACCTCAGCTATCCTCGAAGTAGTTTTCCTTGCTTTCTCCCACTTCTACTCCAGGCAAATGCTGGGATGGTTCCTAGCTTAAGGCCACGGTCGACTCCTCCCCAATTCTCACCGGGCTTACAAATAGACACTTCTACAGACAACACAATAAAGCAGGTTATCTGACAAATTCTACTCACACCCAAGTACACAGTGCTAACTTACAACCATGTCCAGGACCCTCAATGAAACAACAACATAGGTCCACAGCGCAGCCATCAAACATGACATCTATCGAAGTGTCTGATCACGTGACTGAGGTAAAAATAGCTATTCCTCTTCGTAAGTTGACAGCCTCAAAAGAACTATATTGGACTGTTTAAGATAATTAGTGTTACGAATGACCCGCTGAATGGAACAGTAACACCAGATATTTGTTTAGCAGAAAAAGTACTCTGTACAACTTTACTTGATTCTTATTCATTTTTACAGCACAATCTGATATGTCCAAACAGTGTCTACAACCAGTCACCTATCCTGCACGAACACAGAACCTTTTCCGAACCTGTCTACTTTCTGGTCAATTTTAGCATACGATCTCTCCACCACTTCGAGTCAGAAAGCTGAACTCTTGTATCTTGCGGTCAACGTGGGAACCCGTTGTTACTGACTACCGATGATGCTTGGAAGTTCAACTCGTCCTCTACAGATGGCAACCTACATACCTCTATGTATATTCTTTGGACTCTACCTCAAGAAAGGAAATTTGTGTACTTGAAATATTTATGTGTGCATTTGTCCTACGTCGTCCCTCCCCATCTTCTCCTCGCTTGCCTCACTAGTCGGGAAGTTTCTTACGCTTATCACTCTTCTACGGGCGGCCAGCAGACCTACCAGGTCGTTCTACGAGGGTCATTAGTAAGGTTCGGATGTTAAGGAAAAGTCATATTTTTTTCTGAGCTCATTTTACACGAAATCTGGAAAATAAGTTTGAATGACGGGTCCCTGACCACGTTTAAAGCAATTTGATGTTGCCTATAAATGCATATTTCGGCCATTTTTATTGTTTTGGTCATATTTGGTCATATTTAGTGATATAAGGTCATATTTGGTTATAATTTCAGCATATTTGTTTAAATTGGGGCGTCGTTAACAAGGTACGTGTTATCTGCGTCGAGTTTCAAACATAGGATTTCCGAATAGTGTAGTAGATATATTTTTCTTTCTTTTCCCGGAACAGGCAGATAGCAGGTTTAGAATATCTGATTCCAATAAGGCGCTCTTCTACGCACGTCTTTTAGCACCATCTTTCTGGACAAGTTAGATTGCGACACTGTACGAAGAGGTTACGGAACATGACGACAGTGTGCTTCCACCTTTCAATAGAATGTCACTCCAGTAGATATATTTAGCTCAAAAGCAATTAGCAAACAAGGAAATGCCATGTTTTTAGGTCATATTTAGGGCATATTTACTTGCATACTTTAGGTCTTAAACCCTGCATAAATTCAGTGGTATTTGTCAACCACGTCCCTAGGTCCAACTGATGGATAGTTGTAGCTTTATTGAAGCTAAAACGCTTTAAATTAATTGTAACTTTAAAGACTTACAAGCTCTCATCGTTCTCTTGCCGTCTAGACTCTGTATCATCCTTGCGCTGTCTATGCCCAAATTCGTAAAATAATTTTGCCGTCAAGGCTCTTTTAAAACCTTTCTCCATTTTTAAATGGTATTTCAAATTTTCATGGCGATAACTGCTGTTCCCAAGTTGCCAGAAGCAACCTACATTTCTCTATCTTAAATCTAGTCAATATTCATTGTGTCTAATGGGACACGTTAACTTGTGATATTCTTACTCATCTAATCTAGTCTACGCAATAATTGTAATTTTATCACAAATAATATATTTGAATCTAATCTTGGTCTGAGACTAACAATTTAAACTGGCATTGCTGTGCACACGTCTAAGGACTTCGTCTCTCTTAAGATTATAAATACTCATTGTATACTAGCACTGCTATATTTTTTAATTGTATCTTAACCAGCAATTAAATTACTCTAAAAGTGTATTGGTGGCAAAGATTTGAATTTTTAGCAACAACCGCCCCCTTTTTGTATTTTATATTTTCTTTCAATTACTTAATGTTTAAAGATCTATCCTCGATTATTTTCGAAGCTAATTACTATTTTCACTACTCTTTCAGTTGATCATCACTTATGGCAGGAACTTGAGACGCGCCTAGTGAACTTGGGTAATTATTTCTTTCGTTTGTTGTGTGCCCTTACCAAAACTTGCTAAGCTACTTTTTTTTGTCAGGTTTATGGTTTTTCACAGATCTCTTTAGATGAGTGTCGCAGGTATTGTTCGCTCAGCTAACTTCCTGCCTTGGGTCGTTCTCAATCTATGCAACTTGATTATTGTTTTTTCATAATCAAGACTGTGTTTAATCTAGCTAAATATCTTATTAGTACTTTTCTTGTGAGAGATTTAGTTCTACTTTTCGAGCACAACAATCATTTTCTTCCTAAAATCGTTAAGCTTGATTATATTTGTAACAACTGCCAATGCTTGTAAATGGCCACGGGCCTCACACTACTCTTCATTAAGGAGTCCCAAGTTTTTGTTATTAATATCACCATTGAATTAGCATGTTTTTGTCAAATTCTTTTGTCGGATTTTACAGCTGATGTAAATAAAAATTATCTTGTTTTGGGTCTCTCCCATTTCAACAAATTCTTCTGATTTCTCTCCCTAACCCGTTTCATAATTCATGCTACATCTTCCCTGTGGTGGCGATTGGACTCTTCCAATTGCTCCACTGACTGAAGGCAAGTAGCGTGATGTCTCCGCTTTAATTGGGTTACTTAAACAGGACGTCTGGGTCGCAAAATAGTTTCTCGTAACCTGTTCCTTACAGTCTTATTTGGAAACCGTGGTTCCGGTGGCCCCTTTGAGGTCTCGTTACAGTTGTTTTGAAGTAGTAGTACGACGATGACATACATAGAAAGATATAGGTCATATTATCGGGTTGCAATGCAACGATTACCTTGTTCAACCCACCTAGTGAACTGATCTGTCTCGATGTAGTGACTCCACATCTAATAAATGATTGACTTGAGACATTGAGATCTTCGGAAACATGACAAAAGGTCTACGCCTGGATCACAGTAACTTGCATGGCGTTAAGATATCTCAATGAATGTGGTCTAGAAATTACAACTTCAGTCCATGTGCCTCGTTATGATACACCGACACTCCGATACTCACAGGTTCTAATCATATCCAATAAGACCACTGGTACGACACTTCTCAAAATAGTAGTAACATTTTAGATGTTCAAAAACAGGTTACGTCAATTTTTTGAGCAGCCCCATTTGATGACATACAGTAGCTGACTGATCTTCCATTTTTTCCAGAAGTTTATGTGGGGACGAACAGAATAGTAAACATGAACTTACCGGTCCCTCTCAACTTAGCACAGTGAGTACACATTCAGTTGAAACGGACTTTCCCTAGGCTCACTAAATAATTGTTTGTGTTTTTGTTGTTTTAATACTGGGATTGGAGATAACGCAATCATCATTCCTGTGTAGTGTAGCATATGCAGATATTGAGTGTAATCCTGATATTGTTCTAGTGTAGGTATGACTAAATATTTGAGGATAACGTGTCGGTTAATTACCCCTATAATTAACTAATAAAGTAATTTATTTATTTATTATTAATTAATTTAACAATATGAAGGTACGAGCCCAATTACGTTCCATAAGTTCAAAATACAAATCCATCAAAGAGGAAAATGAGAGAAAAAGGAAATAGTTAATATAGAAAGACTACACAATTGAAAAACTGAACAATTAGAAAAAAGATTGGCTTATTCAAGAAACTTACAAAAACAAATAAATAAAAGAGTACCCATCATTCCAGGAAAAAGTAACTCAATAAAAATTAATAAAAATTAATAATGATAATTAATAATAAAAATATATGTACGGTATGTTAGTATTCAATCATGTCCCTAGTGAGATAGTATAATCACCTTCAAAAGACACACCCAGAGTGATTTCAGAATGTCAATATGTCAATAATTGAAATACTCGGTTTCCAGGTTTCTTGACTTTGGTTCTTAGAGTTCCGGGCTCATTTCTCGGTTTAATCGTAGGATTATTATTTCCTACTCTTAGTTCCCGTGACTCAAGACTGAGTGTTTGTGACGTCTTCAACATCGCGGTTCACAAATCACACACGGCCATCGGCTAGAATGCTCGAATGCAGCAATCTTCTTGGCAGGTCACATACTATTATTATTATTATAATTATTATTATTCTTATTATTAATATTATTATTATTATTGTTGTTATTGCTCCAAATTGAATTCACAGTATAAAAGTGTCCAACAAAATGATCACATTTTATTACCTTCACTAAACTGCAAAGATAGATCTTATTTCCATGTTTCTCACACATTTCAGAAACGTGTTATCTCGTCGCGTTTAAAACAGTTTCACGATGATACGTTTGCAATGTTTACTTCATTTGTGCTCTCATTCATGTTCGGTGCGAAATGTTCAATTTTTATTCTCCACTCCATGACGTGAAATGGGATATGCATCCGTAATCTCTCGCCGCAACCACCGCATCCAATAATCCTGGCAGCGTCAACCAACTTTTCTCCCATCATTTTATTTTATTTGTAGCTTTACGTTGATTGGCGCGACGAATTCCCATCACAGAAACGAGAGCTTGTCATGACGCACTTCTGTGTAGCATTCAAGGCTGATCAGCTCACAGAGTTAATTTTGTCATCCTGTTCGTTCTTGCCTGATCAGGAAACAATAGTACAGGACGTGTCATCATTCGCAGGTATGCGATCCTGCTGTTCATTCTTGCCTGATCAGGAAACAATAGTATAGGACGTCTCATCATTCGCAGGTATGCAGTCCTGCGAGTTGGAGGATAGGCGTATTGAAAATAATAGTAGAGCCATTCTCATAATTCACAGGAATTAGATCCTGCGAGCTGGAAGATAGGCTACTGAAAATAATAGTACAGCCTATCTCATAATTCACAGGAATAAGATCCAGCGAGTTGGAGTGCATCCCCTCAGGGAAAGCAATATTACAGAGTAACTCGATTTCACAATGAAAACAATAGTACAGGCTGTCTCATCATCGACAGAGATGATATCCTGGGAGTTGGAGAGCAGCCACGAGGAAAACAGTTTGCAGTTAAACCCATTGAAATGAAAATCCACAGCCTGTTTCCAGTTATCGACCGGGTCAGGAATGGAATGAATGAAGCCCCCATCTAGCGGCGAGGATATGAACTGTGCCGGCTGCCGAGGCCTGACGCACTCCTCTGGGGCAATGATTAAATGAATGACAGATGAAATGAAATGATAGTGGAGAGTGATGCTGGAATGAATTGTTGACAGGGAAAACCGGAGTACCCGGAGAAAAACCTGTCTGCCTCCGTTTTGTCCAGCACAGATCTCACATGGAGTGACCGGGATTTGAACCACGGACCCAGCGGTGAAAGGCCGGCGTGCTGCCGCCTAAGCCACGGAGACTTAGTTAAACCCATTAAATTATTAAATTAAATTATTCTTCGAAAACCCTCTGGATGCCAAGAGCATGATAATGCAATGGTCAGGATAATTGCCTCCCATCAAAGTTGACCGGGCTTGATTCCCGGTTAATGCACGTAGATTTTTTGAAGTGAATATTGCGTCCGGTGGTTCGTATTATACGTAAATAGGATATCGCATTGCTTAGGATCGCGAGATTAACTGTTATGGAAAACGTCAAGTGTTCACCTCCTGGTGTAGTGGCTAGCATTCTTAGCTGTCGCCCCGGAGGTCCGGGCTCGATTCCCAGCTCTGCCAAGAAATTTATTATGGCGTGAAAGTAGGAACGGCGTACACTCAGCCTCGTCAGTATTCAGACAAATTCTACACACACCCAAAAACATGATGCTAAATATCCACGATTTCGCAAAGCCCCTAAAAAATCATCAACAACAAATCGGAGTTCATAGGTGGAGGATCACGTGCGTGACACTCGGATTTTGTTTAGACTTGGTATGACCGTGGTCATGTTCTGAAGTTCCACTGCGATTTTTTTTTTTTTTTTCTTTTTTGCAGCGTGTTCAAAGTTGTGTCTGAATCAGCTGCCTTTTGTCGTCTAGCGGCGTATTTAGTCGCAGGTCTACTAGAGTTTTGACCATCTAGTGGCGCAGTGGCTGGCTTGTTGACTGAAATCCCAGAGGTTCCGAGTTCGATTCCCGGCTCTGCCAAGAATTTAAAAGTCATTGTGTGGTCTGGGGTCTCCCAGCCTCATGATGCTAAATAGTAACTGAAATATGCTGCAGCAAGAGGAGACTGGCACATAACCTTTGGCTCAGGACGCCTGGTTAGTGATTCCACAGCCAGGCACTTGTGGTTATGGTAGTCTACACTTTAATCTTGATCTACCAGAGGTTATCCCGCAGCATAGCCGAGCGATAAGGAGCTGCAGAATGTCTGGAGATCGAAGATTCGAATCCCGGAGCTGACAGTGGGTATCCTGATTATGGTTCCCTCCCCGAGTTTTTCCACACTCCCTCCAGGCAAATGCCGAGGTAGTACTTATTTCAAGGCCCGGGGCACTTACCCTATCCCCGAACCTAATCATTACAGTCACCACAAGAACACAAGTTGTTGAACAAATTGAATACACACTGAAGTACACGGAGTGAAGACCAAGTGGCCGCAAGTTCCTAAAATTAATCACAACAACACCAACGCTACTAGACTTATAGGTCTGCAGTGTGAATATAATGTTTACTAACGACTGCAAACAGGGTGTGTGGATGTAAACATGAAAGGTAAAGTAATTGCACCCGACATTCATTGAACGAAAAACTTCAGACCATAGAGTCCTGTTGTTGTTAATTCAATTTAGGGGCTTGGACATCTTGGTCGTCTGGCCCCGTGTAGTTGGCTGTGTGTTGACTTTGTCTGATAACCTGTATTTATTTGATGGAGTAGTAGAGTATGTATCTGTATTAGAGACAGGGAGGGGATAGGTGCCCCGGGACTTGAAATAAGGTACTATCCTGGCATTTGCCTGGAGGGAGTTTGGAAAAGCCCGTGGAAAGCACACACTCAGAACAGCCACTGTCAGCGCCGCGATTCGAACTTACGATCTCTGGACTTACTACTGCTGCCCGCCCGTGTAGATCTCATAATATCTAACTTTACTTTTTTTTTTTTTTTTTACAAAATTCGAAAGATGGCTATAAACACCGAATGTTATACAATACATTATTTGGGTCATTATAACATGACATTGAGTGCGGGATTGTGACGAAGGCCTAAGTTCAATCACCGTTAAAATTACAAACTTTACGTGTATTACTGATAGTATAGTAACTAGTAATGGTTTTTAGCGGTTCTAAATCCACCGCCACCGCTCCACCGCCAAGATGGCGGCAGCACGATATCTCGCGAACGCATGGTTGGATTTTGACGAATGAGGTGTTGTTGAACTCGGGCTGACACTCCCTTTCCAATGGATAACATATTTCCACCCCAAAATAAAACCTACCCCTACTATGGGGTGAAATTTTAAATACTTAGAAAATCTCGCTTTCCAAGTGCGACATGTGGGAGTTTGAATGCTAATGAAATTAAACGTTGTTCCGCAAACCAATAATCAAAGAGGGGCATGTTAGGCCTTGAGGCGAGAGCCCCTGTCATTGTTGACGAGTCCCGGGGGACGGGTCCCTGTTGACAGGTCCCTGTGGACGGGTCCTTGTTGATGAATCCCTGTTGACGGGTCATTGTTGACTGGTCATTGTTGACGAGTCCTTGTGGACGAGTCCTTGTTGATGGGTCCCTTTTGACGGATCCCTTTGGACCAGTCCCTTTGGCCTGGTCCCTATGGACTGGCCCATGAATTTATCCAAATTGTGCTAAAGGGCCTAACTACATTTATGTGTAAAGCAGTGTGTTGAACTGACGTTGTTCGCCAGCCCTCACTACTACAATGTGATAATGATATGAAAGGAAAGTGATGAAATAGATATGAACACTTGCGAGATGACATTATTACCAGCCCCTTTGTGAAACAAGTCACATCCTGTTTTGGTTCGTACTTGAGAAAATGCAAGTTCATGTGTGTAATTTGACCTACCACTGGTGTTCACCTTGAACGTTAGCTGTGCACGTGTGCGATAACAACAAACAAGTCACAACCTGTTTAGCAGCGGTGGGTGGTAAAGGGGAGTATGCGGAAGGGGGAGGGATGGTGTAAGTGAGAACACAGGTGAAGAGAGAAAGAAATATGTATTACTCATAATACATGTGGAGCTGAGGACTGTACACACAAGGCTATAGGTTAAGTACAACATGAGTGAATAAATAAATACAAAGTGCATAGTTTAATACAACATGTAATTTATTAATCCATGAATTAAAGGCTGAGCTAATTCCCAACCATTTTACATATAGTTTATTTCCTTTTTGTTTCAACACTTTTTCCACAAGGTAATGTATAGGAAACGCTGTCTTTTGGAGTTCTTGGAGATAAAACCTGCCTTTTATGGGTTGATGGTTGAGGTCCTCGAGTAAATAGGTGACTGGACTGTTCAGGTTGACTTGTCGAATTCTAAATAGTTCAGTCCCCCAGTTTGGTGTGTAACTTTTATCGAAGACAGACTTAAATTTGCTCCCACGAACATGGTCCCCGATGTTAAGGAGGTGACGTTTAGGGTCTGCTGTTTTTATGGGGTTAAACAGTTTATCCAGTCGCGGAATATTTTTGGTCACAAGTCGTGGCTTGGTCCCAATGGTTCTGTGTTTAGTGTCATTGTAACGTGATACTAGCTCAGGTAACAAGTTCAACCAGCAATATGAGCCTTGAGCGGTAAACGCTGTCCACATATGGGTTTTCAATGTTCGGTTAAAACGCTCGACCACACTGGCTTTGAGATGGCTGTATGTGGTGTAATGGTGAATATCCAAAGATTTGAGAAAACTGGAAAAGTGCTTGTTGAAAAATTCCTTTCCCTGATCGGTTTGTAACAACTGGGGTTGACGTTTGGATTGTTGAATAATATGTTTGAAGGCCTTGGTGACTTGAGGACCAGACTTGCGACTCACGGGTGGAAAAAAGGCCATTTTGAAATACCCATCAATGACCGTCAACATATAGCGTACACCATCGTTTACACTAGCATAGGGAATCATTTCCACCAAATCGGCTTGCCAAAGTTCATCCACACCCTGTGAAATCACCTTGAGTCGCTGATAGTGACGTCTAGCTGGCCAATGCAACTCATGAGCAATGCCCACTTTAATGGGTGAAGACTTAAACAATAATTTTGGCATTTCGAAGTTCATCTTCAATTTCTTGAATTTCCCAATCGTGACCGGTATGGCCGGCTTGACGTGAAGCATGCAACAGCTGTAGTCGCTGGACGAGCTTATTGGGATTGTGCCACTAGGTAACATCAACAAGGGGTTTTGATGGTTTAAATGCCACTCCCGAAGCGGACACTTTACGACGAGAACTTTGACTGGTGGGGAACATTTTTGCAATGATGGTTTTATATTTTTGAGATATATTGGCATTCACTAGTTGAGTGGGATCATACTGTCTTTTGTGGGCATGGGTGTCCAATAAAATGGATTTACATTTGCTAAGGTCCTCTGGCGTATAATCTTGGGAAGAGGGAGTCCGAGAGAATAGCAGCTTTAACAGTCCCGGTGTTAATTTATAGTTGATCTTTTTAATGACAGCTTTAGTACGACCAAATTTAATCGATGAATCACCAATTTTAAAACTATCATCCTCATAGCGAACACCATATGTGGTATCTGTGTTTCCAATAAATCGATTGGTGAAATAGGGTACCAGTGTTGATCCATAATATTTTATTAAAATGTTTTTCAGTTGAGCTTTATGTTGAGGGGTGGCCAAAAGTTGTGAAAACGCAGACGATCTGGAAGGGCAAGGTGTTTCGACCATGGCCAAGGATTTCTTTTTTCGTAAAAACTCTGCGAGTAGTGAGGTCTTTTTTTTTAGGTGTTAACACTTGTTCCTCGTCATCCTCAACCTCGCTAACACTAGTTAAATCTTCCTGTTCCTCTTCCTCTTCCTCAGAGTCCTCGTGGTGCGTCTGAGTGGCTTGTGAAACGGTAGGTAGCGTTTCAGATGGCTTGAAAGAGGGTTTCAACATGGCTTTTAGCGGAGGTGCTAAATGTTGTTGAATAAACAAAGCATGATCCGCACGTGATCGTTTCTATTGACGGAACTTTTGGCGAATAGTATTTTTTGCTCTAATAATATGCTTTTTCAATTGACTCTCTGCTAACACCATAGTGTCTTGACAAATGACTTGAGAGGAAATGACACAGTGCCTTAAATAGCAATAAAATGATCAAACCCTAAGCGATACCACCCTTGGTTTAGTTCACTTTGTTTGTCAATCACTAAACAGGCATGACGTTGAGTGTTCCATCACTTAGCACAGAATTCTGTAAACATTTGAAAGGTCATATCCGGATTTACATGTTCATTATAAATGTGACGACTGTTCCTCTCGTCCTGACGAAATAAAACAATGACATTGGCATTGTCACGAATCAACTGTTTGGACATTTTAGAATACGTTTGTCCAAGATAGAAGCAATCGATATGTTTGTGTCGACCCATGCTGAAATAGCTTTGAATGATGCCCTGTCGTTCAGTGGATACATCATCGAAAATCATGAGTGAATCAGGTTTTACCTCATCTGGTGAAATAACATTTTCTTGTATGGAAAATGTGAAATAACCCATATTCTCATTTTGTAATCCAGACATGACTTGATCCAGAAACACGTAGAGGGGTTGGTAGAGAGATTTTGCAAAAATATAAATCTTTTGAAAACGCAGACCATTCGGTGGTGTAATGAGCGTCAGCAAAAGACTGGTCTTTCCACATCCCGAAGGCCCCACAATGATGCAGCGAATGGAAGATGGATACAGTGAACCATGGCGTTGTTCACGTGATGTGGGACAGAGATGGGAAACCATGTCCCCCACGGGAATTGACTCTTGCTGCTCAATAATCTTCATTTCAACTAAGGCTTAGAGAGGCTAGCAGGCTGTCTATATACATGGAACTGAACCTTGTCATAGAAACAGTAGACTCGTACTACAGGTTGACGATGGATGTCTTTGGACGTGCATTGATGGCCAAAGCTAGGTCTGTTCCCATACATGATCCTAAACAAGACACAGATCCTGCTAATAAACACTATGTGGATAGGTCTGTAGTGCCACGCACAAAACAGGGAGATTATGAATTTAAGGGAAAGCTGTTAACCCATGTGAAACATCCTCAAGTGTCTACAGACGTTACTACAAAAAAGTATGTGGATAACAAAGTGTATGAATTTTATGACAAAGTGCCTCAGCTTACAGTGAATGGCTATACCGCTAATCATCAGCGCATTATTCGCGTTGAAGACCCGCAAGACGAAGACGATGTCTGTACCAAGCGTTACTTGACCTATGAAATGAAAAGGCTTTATAAATTTATCCCATCTGTATTTTTAGTGTATCTGACAAATGAAAAACCTGTGAATGATAGAAACCATTTACCGCTAGTCCATGACCAGCACTTGACCTATGTGCTTGCTTCGGGTTTAAGCCACTATCGATAACACTGATGGAACCATTCAAATGAAATACGCGTTGCCTGATGAGAACCATTTGCAAACAGAGATAAATGGTCATAGGATGTTGGTCCATAACCATGAAATGGTCACTACAGGTGACGAATTATCCTTTCACCTCATGTTGACATAATGAAAAGCAAGCTGGAAAAACCATAAACGATTTCCCGCTTTATGTGTAATTCGAATATACAGCCATGAAATAACAAGCTGACGTTAGTTGTGACTTAAACATTCTTGTGAAAGGTTGGTGGTCATCATCATGGTGAAACAAAGACATGTGGTAAGAAAGAATAAAAACACTAAAAATAAGACCCTCTCATTGGCAAAGCATGGGCTTAAGGCATTCGTGGACAAGCCCTCGCAAAAGAAGAAAAGAAAAAATAATGTGTTGATCATAAGGAAAGCCCATCGAACGGCACAGAGACATGTTATTCCAAAACGTCAGCGACAGGTTTCAAAACAAGGGCGAGTGATTCCCGCCCCAAAACGAGCTGGATAGTGGCAACAACTAAAAGAAAGTCAGCGACACAATGAAACGATGGAAGCCATTGCTATGGCGGCTAGAAATGCCAATTTAAAGCCAGCCTTTTATCAACAAGGATTTGGAATTTCACAATTTCGAAATAAAATAAAACATCTTTAACCTCAGCCATAGCAAAACATGCCCTGACACATCAACAAGTGGAAAGCTATGCTAAACAACTGAAGCTTTCTCATTTTCGAGGTGTGTTTATGCGAAACCAATTACCCCCACGACCCTGGAAACAGGAATGTGCTGTTGTCAATTTGGATGATCACCGAGGACCAGGAACACATTATGTAGCTTATGTCAAAGAGAGATCCAACATATGGTACTTTAAAAGTTTTAGGAATTTGCCCCCGCCCATGGAACTAGTGACCTAGTTTGGAAACAGGGTCAAGATATATTATAATGTGAAACGTGAGCAAACATTTAACAGCCAACAGTGTGGACGTTTGTGTTTAATTTTTCTATATAAGACACAGCATAAGCAAAAACGTCAACAGTATGTCGGCAGAAAGTAAGACGTTTACACTGCATGGACGTGGACCTGAAGTCAGCCTAGACTTTTACCCGCCTATCGAATTGAGTGAAAGACCTTATGGTTTAGGACTTGTTTCACTTGAAACGTACAATCGAATATACAACATACGTGAAAATGTGAAAGACCTTATGGTTTAGGACTTGTTTCACTTGAAACGTACAATCGAATATACAACATACGTGAAAATGTGAACAACAAGTTTTACTATGATGATTCTGTGCTCACCCTGAACTCTGGTGGATACACGATAGATGACATTTATGAACACATTTATTTGGTGTTGATCAATGAATATGGTTTAAAGTCATTTCTCGATGGAACGCACAAGTTTGAACTTGTAGGAAATACCAACACTCATCACTGTAGTATTTTCTCTACATTCAAAATTGACTTTAAAACACACCTCGATTCCATTGGTCCATTACTAGGATTTAAACCACGCGTGTTGGAGCCCAACAAAAAACATGAATCAGACCATGAAGTGAAATTCATTGAGGACCATCACGTGTCGGTGACGTGCAATATTATTAGCCAAGTGTACACCAATCAAGAACCATTGCATTCTCTTTATGACTTTATTGGAGCATCGCCTAATGGCTATATTATTCGTGAAAACCCTCCAGTGGCGCTTTTTCATTCTGTAGCTGACGATGGTATTAGTAATATAACATTAAGACTGATCAATAGAGATCAACAACTCATTGATCTAGATTCTACCACACCAGTGACTTACAATTTGGTGCTAAAGCCACTATGAAGTTTGTATATAAAGAAACAACACCGTCTAGGAATGGTGTTAGTTGTTTGCCACGTGAATAGACGTTAACATCTAAGGACAGACAGATTTTACAGCATTTGGGTTACCACGTTAACCCCCATGATGAATTCTATCCTAGAGGTAGCGAACCACATCGAGGAGCAACCAGGAGTGGTAAGAATTGATCTCCATTCCTATCAAGCTCAAACACCTGGACTCAATAACAATGATGAAATTCAATTTTTTATCAACAACCAAGATATTTACACCCTACCACATGAAAGTGTCATTCAGATTGAAGGTCGGCTCACCAAAGCCGATGGCTCTACACCTACCACATCCAAGTTAGCCAACCATGATTTTGCCTTTCTGTTTTCTGAGGTGCGGTATGTCATTAACGATATCGTAGTGGATAGCACTCGAAATGTGGGTATTTCCAGTGTCATGAAACTATATCCCTCTTATAGTGAGGAAGAAGGTAAAACACTTTGCATGGCGGGTTGGTGCCCTGACTCGACCAATGACTGGATGGTACACACGGATGGCACCTTTCCTGGATTTTTACCTCTTAAACTGATTTTAGGCTTTGCCGAAGATCATCAGCGCATTGTGGTGAATTCAAGGCAAGTGCCTTATTTGGTGAGAGGTAGGGGTGATAATAACGCACTCAAGGGAGGTGACAATGCCCCCATAGATTCAAAAATTCAACTACAGCGCATGCTATGGAAAGTGTCGCATGTAACCCTTGACGATAACAAAAAACTGGACATACTCAAAATGGTAAAGAGAGATATGCCTCTACCCATGGAATTTAGAAGCTGGGCACTCCATGAGTACCCGCTATTGCCTACTACCAACACACACAGTTGGTCTGTAAAAACAGCCCCCTATACAGAGAGACCTCTCTACATGATCGTTGGTTTTCAAACAAATCGCAAGTATCAACAAACCAAAGATGCCACACAATTTGATCACCTGCACTTAAGAAATGCACGTCTTTTCCTCAACGGTGCTGTGTTTCCCTATGAAGGACTGGATTTGGATTTTTCAAAAAATAAGTTTGGCCTCCTGTACGACTTGTTTTCTAAATTTAGATGGTCGTAGTATCAAAAAGAGAATTGCCCCATGTTGTCACCCCAAGTGTTTAAGACAAGGACGCCACTGATTGTCTTTGACTGTTCCTACATGGAAGAGTCTGTCAAGCCATCCAATATTGACATTCGACTAGATTTCGAAACGCATGATAATGTTCCAGCCAATACGACGGCCTACTGTTTGATTATTCATCACAAACAAGTCAACTATTATCCACTGTCCAACCAAGTGACAAGTGTATAAATATCAGGTCAACCCACGTCAAGCAGCTCAGTCATGCCTTGCTTTAAAGCCTCAAGAGGTGTCACATCCATGAATTTAAACTCTGAGGAACAACGTTTCAAGACCTTTGCGACGTGGTCTGTGCCTTTCATAAACCCTCAAGCCTTGGCGGCCGCTATCTTCTATTATTTAAAAACAAGAGATGAAGTGAAATGTGCCTTTTGTGCCATTAGCATAGACCAATGGGTAGAGAATGATGAACCCATGCGGGAACATCAGAGCTGGTCACCCGCCTACCCCTATCTGTGTAGAATGGATGTGGGTAATATACCCTCTCATTCAAGTTACCCCTCACTGATGCCTCTGAGTGATGAAAAAAGTTATGATACATGTGAACTTTATGGTGTCAACGATGCTTCGGTGAGCAGCTCACAGTCAAAACCACCCAGTTTAGAGACATTGGGATATCATCGGTGTTATGGACGCTATGAGTTGTATGAGTTGGTACCGCCCCTATCCTAGAATGACAAAAGAATGTAAAACTTGTCATGCTAATAAAATAATGTAATAAAAAATTGGTTGTTGTTGTTATATTATTATTTCTTATGCCCCCTGTCATACCCTAACCTCAATAGTGACTAGTCAGTGATTTTTTATTCTTTACTGGAATGGAATGTAAATCAATATCATGGGTACACCTTACTGGACAATCGTCAGTCTGTGGTCAGTTGGACATGATCCAGACAAGAGTGAACATGTTACGTACACTGATTGTCGACTGTCAAGGGTTTAAAATTGGAGATAACAAATTTATATTTAAAGAAGTGGCCATCATCGATTGTTCCACTTTTTGGATATCGCAAGCTACCCATTTGGTGTTTAAACCACCCTATCCGTTTGATTTGTTGTGTGAAAAAGACCGTAAACAAACCCAGTGGATTGAAACTCATATGCAACTAGAGTGGAATCAAGGAACCATTACATATAAGCACCTGGACATGGTTATGAAAGCCCACTTGTCCTCTGCCCATGTGGTATTTGTGAAAGGTAGTGAAAAACGTCAATGGTTACAACCATTTTTAGCGTCTTACTGTCAATGTATCGATTTAATGGAAACACTCATGGACCGTTGCCCCTGTGACAACATTACCCATAAAGCCATGGCACAGGTGTGGCATCTCTTTCATTGGCTAACCACCAATGCCTGCTGTGAGTTGTTAAATAAAATTAAAACTCTAGGTTTACCTGTGAATGACACCAGTGAGATTTCTACAAGCGACGTGTAAACATCTACATTATACCATGGAGAAAGGGGATGCTACCGATGAAGCCATCGGCAAATTCTTTGTGTGTAAAAAGAAACTAGACAGTTTTACCAAAGAAGAATTATTGGCTCTTCCAAAATCGTTCATTTATTTTGTGGCAGCAAATGCAGTGAAAGAAATCTGGCAACATGTACCAAAATCATGGAATCAAGACCCTGTGTTTAGTGAATTGCAACCATGTACAGATTATGATCACCATAAGCAAGTGGCCATGGCAAAAATACCCTCTATGCGACAGTGTGCTACTTGCCAGCTGGTCAAACAGTATCACGGTCATAAAAGTCAGAGTAAAGACTTTGTTTCCTCATTCCACGGGTGTGATGGCGAGAAAAAAAGCAACAACATCAACATCGTCTACAGATGAAGAGGAAAATCAAACCTTTTCCCCACATATGGAAAAGGATATGTCAAACTTGTACTGGTCATGGCGTCATTGACAAAGTCATTCAATACTTACCTTTTGAAATCCATCTTCCTGGTTATCGTTTTTGTGATCCTGGAACAAAGCTGAATCAACGTTTGCAACGTGGTGATGTACCTATTAATCCTTTGATCAAGCATGCAAAGAACATGACCTTTCTTATCGTCATAGGCATCCTGCATTAAGACGTGTGGCGGATAAAGTATTGTTGAAAAAAGCTAAACAACGTTTGACATCCTGTGATGCCTCAGTGGGAGAAAGGTTGGCTGCCCTCATTGTGATCAGTGCTATAAAAGGAAAGTTAATGATGAGTGGACATGAACATTGAAAGGAATCAGGAATTGGTATTTTCTTTGTATTCTATTTTGTAAAGCCCTATTTGTTGTGAAATAAAAACAAGATTTATCAGATCACAATATCTTTTAATTTTTAAAATGGCGATAGCCATTTCTTTATTTTTTCACACATGGATATTTACAATTTCCACTTTACATATTTACATTGCCCTCGTTTAGTTTTACTATTTGTACATTTAAAAAAAAAAATTTTTAGCCATTTTTCACACATGGATATTTACAATTTTCACTTAACATTTTTAGCCTACTTTTCACATTTTGCGAAAATGAGGAAACAGTAGTCTTATGAGATTGATCCGGGAAAATGTGTGTCTGTCTGTCTGTCTGTCTGTCCTTCTGTCTGTCTGGCTGGCTGTGTGTGTGCCCCCCCCCCCTATCAACTCCTAAACGGCTGGAGCAATCGAAATAAAATTTGGTAGGATTAAAGATCTATACCTGAATATCTCACGGCCATATTAGAAAATTATGTCAGTGCTACCAACTGCTGAAAAATCGCAATTGAAATTTGAGCTCCATGTGTGATATCTTGGAAGGTATGAATGGGAGCTATTTCAAAATCGACACACATATAGATAATAATATTGCAGTTTAATTTCCAGAAGGCCATACATGGCAGTGTTGCCAAAATGATTATAAGCCTACTGATAGGTCCAATATTTGAATGCATATAACTTCAACACAATCAATTGGAATTCAACCAAATTTCGTATGTTGTATGTGTACATAACCAGATATGACTGAACGTATTCTTATGAACCACCAGTGCTGCCAACTGTTAAAAAATGTTCTTAATTTATTTTATCCAAATACCAATATATATGAGAAAGTATGCAAGCCGACAGCTTTAAACTGCACACGTATAGTACATGACATTCTATATTAATTTGGAGTAACTTATATACGTCAGTGCTACCAACATGATTCTAAGCCTGCTGAGAGGTCCAACTTTAAATACATGTAACTTCCATACTATCCTTTGGATTTCAACCAAATTTCGTATGTGCTATGTGCACCACAAGAGCTATGACTATGCGTATTCTTAAGAGCAACCAGGGCTGCCAACTGTTAATAAATGATGTCTCTATTTTTGTTACCCTAATATCAATATATCAGAAAGAATGCAAGCCAATAGCTCTTAACTTTGCACACGTATAGTACCTGGCATTCTAGATTACGTTGGAGTAATCTATCCAACATGATTCTAAGCCTGCTGATAGGTCCAATTTTAAAATGCATGTAACTTCTATACTAACTAATGGATTTCATTAAAAATTGGCACAACAATAGATCATATTATTTCAAATTATTTCTGACCAATAAATGTATGTCATTGTTGCCAACATGATTTTACGCGCGCTGTTTGATCCAATGTTTAACTGCATGTAACCTCCATGCCATCCATTGGACTTCAACCACATTTTGTATTCTCTACCTTAAGAGATGGAACTAAGAATATATTCAGTCACCAGGGCTGCCAACTGTAGTGCTCTATTAGGCTACATTATGCTAGGCATACAGTATTTCGAACTACGTAATTATAAATTTCGATATTACCAACTTAATTTCGTCATTATTCTAGATAGATCCATATCGATTAATCATTGGCATGAATCTTAAATTTTAAGAAAAGTAGGCTCTTTAGTTCGTCACGGAACTTCTTGTTATATTGTCTTGTTCAGTTTTCACATTTTATACATTTTTAAATCATTTGTTTATCCATAATATAAAAAGCAAATTTTAAAGTAAAGTGTGTTATTTTAAACTTAAACTACAGTAGCCTAACATTATACGTTCTACATTAAGTTTTACAAATATATCACAATATAAAACACACTACAAATGATACAATATGGTGAACATTAGACTTAAGTAAAATAATAGTCGTCAATGCGACGGTTTCCCCAAGCAAGAGTATCAAATGTGTTTGGTATAATGAATCGTTTGTTGTCTTCATTACTTAAAGCAACTTTGTTCAGCAAATTGGTATGTAGCTGATGATTTTTACTTCTAAATACACACATTTTCTTATATAATATAAGTGGGTTACTGACTATACAGTTCTTATAATCACTTATGTCTAACTCTTTACTAACAACATTCTTTTTCACTCCTTTTAATTTTTTATTACTACATCATCAATCGTCATATAGCTGTATGATTTAGATTTTGTGCCTACAAGGGTGTCTACAACAACACCAGCACATTCATCCTTAAATTTTCCTAAAACCTTTTTGTTTACTAGAGGTAAATGGTAGATATTATCCTTGGGATAGTCACTTGTATCAAACCTATTTAACTCAGTTTTGATATCCTCATAAAAATCATCAGTTTTAAATTCATAAATAAAATAATCTGTATCTGTATAGAGTAATTTTGCATTATCATGATAGTTTTTCTTAACATAATCATAGTGAAATACATACATAAGTGTTTTTGACAATTCCAGAATGGCGTAACCCACATATATGGGTTTGTTGTAGGTTACTTTAAGACAATTCATTTGTATTACAACTAAATCCTCATGAATAATATATGTTAGGCCCCTTAAAACAACAACAACAATTATCATGAATAATAGAACAGCTATGGAAGTTAGGCTTGCTTATGAAGTTGTTCGCATCATACCATTGACCTTCATTCTCCCACTTTGTTATCAGCTTTACATCAACTCGCTTATCAACATTCTCCATAGTCTTTCCAAAAAACACTATTATTCATAAGTTTATAAAAATCTTTTTCAAAAGCATTTATTGATAGTGTTCTTAAATTATTGTTCAGATCAATATATGGTTTGAGCCATGCTGACTGATGAAATTGTAATACACAATGAATTTTAGTTAGTTTTAATTAATGCTGTAGACACTGTTTTAAGTTTTGATAATGTATTACATATTTACATTTATCATTTACATTAGCAATTAACATTTTTGTTCGTGATGTTATGTGTGGAGATTTCATATTCTCAGGACAAAATGGTAGATCATTATGTTCATCATGTAACTCTTTAGGGTACTCGAGACTTACCTCTAAAATATATCCTTCTTCATCGTTATCATTTTAAGTGTTAACATGGAAAACATCAATTTCAGGTTGTGTTGGCCAGCGAAAATCTTTTAGTGGTAGATATTGACTCATAGCCCAACCATATTAGTTATTTGCATCGAGGTAGACAATATACTTTGACTCTTCGCAAGGGTTGTAGCTGGGCATGTATTTATTGTTTGCTTTAGAATATCGCCCACTACACTGGCTTAATCCACCTCGAATTGAAGATTTTATAAAATTGATCATGTCTATATCAGTCATCAATTCTAAATTTACTTTTGTCTTTTTCAACATTGAACTAAAACTCAACCCAGGAGCAGTAAAATACTGACAAGGATCAAGGTCATAAGTTTTCATACAAACATTCCGAAAATTTTCAAAAACATCTGCTAATAACAACACATCTGTCTTCAAATATATGTCTGAAAATTCACCTAAAGTTTGAATGTCAAACTGTGCCCATACACGTTGTGCATGTAAATATTCCAGATCACTGATATGACTTGTGTTTAAGGAACTGTAAAATGCATCTTTTGGTGGGAAAGAACACTCCTCAAGACGTTCCACACAGTTAATATATTCATAAGGGAATATACCCTTTTGACGGATCAAATTAAAATCATCTTCTTTAGGAAAGACACGTTGAATTTCACGAAACTGGTATGATTTTAAATTACTAGCAAGCTTACCAAGACTCCGGTTTTCCCTGACAAAATTTCATTCCAGCAACTCTCTCCACTATCATTTAATTTCATATGTCATTCATTTAATCATTGACCCAGAGGAGTGCGTCAGGCCTCGGCAGCCGGCACAGTTCATATCCTCGCCGCTAGATGGAGGCTTCATTAATTCCATTCCTGACCCGGTCGGAGACTGGAAGCAGGCTGTGGATTTTCATTCTTACCAAGACTACTCGGCATAAAACGGAATGAATCTAAAAATCGCAGTTTTATCTTTTTTAGTGTCAGTTTTGATGTATTTTGTGAACGATATGTATTGTTCCTTATTATTTGCAATCGCATCAATTTTCACATCTGAAGCTCCAAATTCTTTAACGATAAAGTGGTTATCGTATTTGCTACCATTATGTAGAATAACTGGAATGAATTTATTTACTCTATACTTTAAATTACATTCTTGGTGAGCAGCACCACGATATTTTCCTGTTAAATGGTCATGATCGCGAACCCTATCTGTATATAAACATTCACCACATATAAAACAAATCGTTTCAGTTTCAAAACGCATTTGCTGTGATGATGTTAGTGGCACCATTGGAATGATAGTATTTAAATAGAGGATATACGGATGGCATCTTTTTCAAGTCTTTCCATAAAAACCTTTGGTACATCAGGTCCTCTATAGAGCTCAAACTTATTTAAAGAATCATCATACCTACATTTAATATAATATGCAAAGTTAAAAGGTTCATGAATGTGAGTAGTGTTGGTAAAAGGTTGGGTTGGATTCGATGAACATGTATTAAATGGTTTTAGCAAAGATTCAAAGTCAGCATATATAACAAATGTACTCGAAGCTGCTTCTGAAAGTCCTAAAATTTTAGAACCCCATTTTTGATGTTGAGTTAACTGATCCTCTATTCCAAAATATAACAAACAACCATCACACAACCACTTCTTACCTTCATATTTTGATGGCTGACTACCAACAAGTCTACTAAAATGTTTTATCCAACAATAGTGGGCATTTTCACCTTTAGTTATATACAGTAAATTTACATGAGCGTCCTTTTTATTGAGTGTAATATAGAGGACCAACCATACTCTTGTTTTCAATTCCATAAACATTAATACTTACATTGTTCTGATTTTCAAAACGCTTAATGTCTTTAATCTCCATAGGAAATTCCATTTCTTTTAAATCTAACACTGAGGAATTGTGAGGATAAGATGATGTTCTATCCATATTCTCCACTGCTGGATGGAGAGCTGAGGTTACAGCCCACGCAAAACATGCATGGTAACGTTTACACAAGCATGCTTTAGTTTGATCCATGCAGGTAAATCAATCTATGATGATGCTCGAAGGGGGTTATATTTATTAATGTTGGTTTCTAAATAAAGTACTTCAACCAACGCCCAGCCTGACTCCCTTTCCTGGAACTCTTCACTCTTCACAATGATAGCACTTGAAATATCTTGGTATATATCACTGATATTAGTTGATTCGCTAACAATTTTGTTTTTTGTATTAATGATTTGATATCCGTGATTTCACCTTCACTCCCTGTTTTTACATACAGTCCAAAAAGTTCAAAATTTATTTTAATTGTTTTATGCTCTGACTATTTTCTACCAAGCCAACCACAGTAGGTTGTACATTTTTTTTAAATGATTCAATACTTTGAGTTTTTTCTTCACTATGAAGTCTGTAACTAGCAATTCGACTTTTAAACGCACTACCAATTTGTTGAATATTAGCAGAATTTCTTTCATGGCAAGCGTTATTTTTATGATGAATACTGCGCAAATGTCCCTGAATCAATGAAGAAGGTATATCAATATTGCATACATTACAATACCGGGTGAGTTAGCCATGGTCGTTACGGCATGACTGTTGGCAGTCGCTCACATCCAGGAGGCGAGGTGGTTCGAATCCCCCCGCCAGCAACCTTGAAGATGGTCATCTGTGGTTTCCCATCTTCCTTCCAGGCAAATGCCGGGGTTGGTCCCTATCTACAGGCCACAACCGCTACCTTCCAACTCCTCGCCCTTCCATTCCAACTTTCCTCCCCAACGGTACTTGTAGCTCACCTATTTGGTGTCCGTCTCGAAGCAGCTACAAAACTGGCGAGCCGAACATGTCCTCGGACACTCCCGGCACTAAAAGCCATGCGCTAAAAAAACAATGTGTTATTGGAGGTTCACCATTTATCTTCCTTTTTGTTGCACAACTATTTTTACAACGTTTGTGCTTTTGAGCATCACATTTGTTTAAAGGTTCTGTGTTAGTTGATGGTTTTACAGTTATTAATTCCTGTTGTTCACCATGCACTTAAACCATGTAGGATTGATATCGCTTTACAGCAGAAAAACCAAGTTCACAAACTAAACATGAGAAAGGTGCTGTACTGACATGCTTTAAATGTACATGTCGTGTAAGACTATCCTGTCTGTTAAATGATGTAGCACAATGACTGCATACAAACATTTTGTGATTATGTTTAGTACTTGCATGACGTTGAAGGCTGTCAGGTCTTGAGAACTGTTTCTTACACTCACCACACTTGAACATGATGATTACTTTCTAAGTTACCTATAAAAGAAAGAAATCATCAATATTAATAAAAGATAAAACAAAGTAAAATATAAATAGTTTAATTATATAGTCAATGGTTGTAGCAGGGTATTTAATTTAATCGTTTGTGAACTCATACCAAGTCTAATTTCAAGTTGATCCAACTTTTTGACTACTAAAATATATCACTGTCACTGACACCTAGCAGCGAACAATGGAACTTAATTAAGCAATAATCAAATCTAACCTACAAATTTAGCTTCACACCATGGTCAAGTAGTTCCAACTATGGCTGGAAAATATCATTGTTACTGACACCTAGTAGTTAACATTTGAACTTAATAGAGCGTTAATCAAATCTAACCTACAAATTTAGCTTTACACACTATTGTCAAGTAGTTCCAAATTTAGCTATCAAATATACCATTGTCACTGACACCTAGCGGTGAACGTTTGGACTTAATAGAGCGTTAAATCTACATTTTACTTGATCTCTTGTTTTTTAAATAATAGAAGCAAGTGGCCGTCAGTTAAGTGAGTTAAGTGTGACGTCATAGCCAGTCTTAATGCGAGTCTAAACTTGTAAAACATGCCAAGTGATAGAAACCAGCAGTCGCCAGTTAAGTAGACTAAGTGTGACGTCATAGCCAGTCTTAAAGCAAGTCTAAACGTGTAGAACATGTCACGTGACAAGGTTAAGTTAGGTTAAGTTAAGTTATGTTAGGTGAGCTGAGGTTAAGTCTTTAAATAGTCCCTCTGACACCTAGCAACAAACGTTTGGATTTAATAGAGCGGTAATCAAATGTAACCTACAAAATTAGCTTTACACACCATGGTCGAGTAGTTCCAACTTTAGTTATCAGATACTATTGTCACTGACACCTAGCAGCGAACGTTCAGACTTAATAGAGCGTTAATCAAATCTAACCTACAAATTTAACTTTAGACACCATTACCTTGACTATCAAATATACCATTGTCACTGACATCTAGCATTAAACATTGGGAAATATATCTCTAGCTGTTTAAAAGTTATTAAAGGGGGTACTTACCGTTAAAAATTTATCAACTGCTGCCACTCACAGAACTAGGTACAGGAATCTGTTAACCTACAGGTACGCCAATTATCTGTAAACAAATAAACAAATCAATCAATAAATACATTCCAATCAATAACTTCAACATCAATTAGTAATAAAAGACTACAATCCATTAATAATAAGTACTTACCTTGCAAAATAATTTAATGATTTTACACCGAAAGGCTTTTTTGCAAATGTTGAGCAGTAATGCACTATTCACTCGTAGCGAGTAATAAAGTCAGACAGTAGGGAAATATATGACACCTCCCTTATATAGGCTTACATCACTCGTGTCAGCAGTTTTTTGCTGATCATTGCAATTCCTTTCCTGTACACCTGAAGTCCAAAGTGCACTAGGAACACCTGTGCGGTATCAGATTACTGCTGACTTTGCATGATCATCACCCATTGCCTTGATGAACACCTGCGGTTTTAAATTACTACAGCGTTAGTCATAGCAACAGAACTGCGCGCTCTCTGCCATGTCAGCAATATGACACAGGAAATAACAAGTCGGTTTACTGCACGTACCATCTCCTCAGTTTTAACATCTTAAGAATGTGCATCATTCTCTTTCAATTACAAATGACACACCCATCCACCAAGTTAGGTCTCTTGGCCTGTCCTCAAATTGCATGTGGCCCGTGTACTAAGGTGTGTTCATTAACCCTAGCACAAGAACATATTCATCCACCAAGTTTTACACTTATACAAACCAAAACAGGATGTAACTTGTTAGCCTACATGTGGTTTTCACAAGGTGGACGGTAATAATGTCATCTCGCAAGTGTTCACATCTATTTCATCACTTTCCTTTCATATCATTATCACATTGTAGTAGTGAGGGCTGGCGAACAACGTCAGTTCAACACACTGCTTTACACATAAATGTAGTTAGGCCCTTTAGCACAATTTGGATAAATTCATGGGCCAGTCCATAGGGACCAGGCCAAAGGGACTGGTCCAAAGGGATCCATCAAAAGGGACCCATCAACAAGGACTCGTCCACAAGGACTCGTTAACAATGACCAGTCAACAATGACCCGTCAACAGAGACTCGTCATCAAGGACCCGTCCACAGGGACCTGTCCAGAGGGACCCGTCCACAGGGACTCGTCAACAATGACAGGGGCTCTCGCCTCAAAGCCTAACATGCCCCTCTTTGATTATTGGTTTGCGGAACAGCGTTTAATTTCATTAGCATTCAAACTCCCACATGTCGCACTTGGAAAGCGAGATTTTCAAAAAATTTAAAATTTCACCCCATAGTAGGGGTAGGTTTTATTTTGGGGTGGAAATATGTTATCCATTGGAAAGGGAGTGTCAGCCTGAGTTCAACAACACCTCATTCGTCAAAATCCAACCATGCGTTCGAGAGATATCGTGCCGCCGCCATCTTGGCGGTGGAGCGGTGGCGGTGGATTTAATTAGAACCGCTAAAAAACCACTACTGTAACTTACAGTAATACATGGAGACCAATCTATTTTGAGAAAAAAAACTCAAAACTCAAGACAAGAGCCACTCTACATGTTTATAATCACCTCATAGGCCATCATCTAGCATTTAGTTGAGCAAGCATTGCTTGTACAATACATGCAGCTGTCGCCCCGGAGTTCCAGGTTTGATTCCCTGCTCTGCCAAGAATTTTTAATTCTGGTGTGAGGGCTGGAACGGGGTACACTCAACCTCGGGAGGCAAAACTGAGACGAGGAAGGTTCGATTCCCACTTTAGTCATCCTGGAAGTGGTTTTCCGTAGTTTCCCCACTTCTTCTCTAGTCAAATGCTGAAATGGTTCCTAACGTAATGCCTCAACCGCCTTCTTCTCAATCGTATCCCCAATTTACAAATGCACACACGAGTACAGCTATCACATTAACACAAGATATCACTTATATTACACACACACACACCCAAATACACGGGGCTATGTGACCACGATGTTGCAGCCCCTAAAATGAGCGACAACAACAATTGATGGACATTGGCATTGAATCCACCGATTTTTCAAGACGTGAGACCGGAATATTGGTCCATCTGATTTTAAAGCATCGAAATGTACCCCCTTGTTTGTATACGTTTGACGTTTAACACGACTTTTGATTTCATCCTATAAGAATTATATTGGAATTAAGTTATGAATTTGACTTGGCCAATCAAGAACCATAACTTTGCACATGGTGAGGCATTGATAGAAATACGTGAGGATATGATTAGGATCATTGTCATGCTGATACTACAATCCACGGGATATGTTTTGTTGAGCATACGTAACCATAAGTTGTTCAATGATCCTGCCAAATAACCATCGATCCTTGATGTCTTTAATTCGTTCCAGTGGGCCTTCTGCCGTCCCTGTGGTGTTGGGGTAGCGTTCCTTCCTTTTACCCGGAGGCCCCGGATTCGATTCCGGCTCCATGAGATATTTTAAAACGTCACATGAGGGGTGGTATGGGATACATTCAGCCTCGTGAGGACAATTGAATAGCTGCCTGTCAGTGAGGCTGCGCCCAGGTCAAGAAAACCGAGATTAAGGCTCTAGGGGACCCGATGCGCTGACCACGCGTCACACCGCAGTCTGCAGGACAAATGGCTGGGCAGTAATCGCTTGATAGTTTTTGTAGGCCAAGGCCCTTCATTAGATGAAAGTGGGCCTTCTAGAGAAGCAGTTCCAAAGCATTGCATGGTCAATATATTATACTATAGGGTGTAAATAAGACGAAAATCCACAGCCTGTTCCAGTCATCCGACCGGGTCAAGGATGGAATGAATGAAGCCCCCATCTAGCTGCGAGGATATGAACTGTCCCGGCTGCCGAAGCCTGACGCACTCCTCTGAGGCAATGATTAAATGAATGACAGATGAAATGAAATGATAGTGGAGAGTGTTGCTGGAATTAAATTTTTGACAGGGAAAACCAGAGTACCCGGAGAAAAACCTGTCTGCCTCCGTTTTGTCCAGCACAGATCTCACATGGAGTGACCGGGATTTGAACCACGGACCCAGTGGTGAGAGGCCGGCGTGCTGCCGCCTGAGCCACGGAGGCTCGGTGTTAATAAGATACACTGTATTAATGCATCTGACAAAGAAATTTCCATAACATGACAGTTGACCATGTTGAATTTACATTCATCGTTCCACATTACTTTAGTCAAGTCCCTGCTCGTCCAAGTACCATATTTCTCAGCCCAGTAATATCAGGCCTTCCTGTTCTTACGTGAAATGAAATACTTCTTGCTTGGTATTGGACCTATTAAACTCTGGGCTTTGATGTACCGTTTGATAGTAGCTAAGCAATGTTCGATCATATAATTGTCTCTTAAATCATTTTATGTATCTACTGTAATGGTAGTACGAAGATTGTTGAAACATTTTCTTTGGATGAGTCTCTCAATCCTTAGAGTCCCAATTCTAGGGTGACCAGATCTCGTCTTATTTAATAGTGTTGTTCACTCTTGGAAGACTACAGTACTATATTCCGTGCCCACAATTTGTCGAGAAAGGCCAAAATCTCTTGCCAATTGCTCTTGGCCATTGTTTCTCTTCAATGCAGCAATCATCGCTTGCCTAATGTTTAATCAATACTTCTTCTTCATTGGTTGGTAGGTTGTTTAAAAGAAAGAACCTGAAACAATAACACAATCTAACAGACAACATAATTTTAAGTACAATCTTCTATGTCATAACACTTACGGTTTCCATGTAAACTATTCTTCCACTTTACTGATGTGCTTACAATATAGGCAAAACAACGTCTGCTCATACACAGGCTGGTGGAGAAATCATACCTTCCCTTGTTTTCCTTCCATCATGGATATACCTATACATTACGGGATCGATGTTGGAACAAATGAATGCCAAAATGCATATGGACGGTACTGTATAAATCCACAGGTGGGCGATTTCTTCGTTTATTAGGGCAATTTACTCTTTATCGCGTTCCATTTCGTGAGAGTTATGGAACATTAGTGTGATTGTTGGCTTTGCACATTTGAACATAGTTCCTTACAACTAGACGTCTGAATTTTTCATTTAGGCTTGGTGGTATAACTCCTCTGTGGCCACTGAAGTGATTATTAGTGGCGAAGGACAATGGTTGTCAGTGTACTATGTAACGACAATAGGATAATCCGGTAATTGATTGCATTTTCTTTATACAATAATGTTTAGGTAGCATATCAACTGAATGGACTAAAATAATTAGCATTAGTGACATTTGCCTTTAGTTTAACGTGTGTACTTCTATCATAAGAAACCCGCGGCGTGCCCGTACTCGTTAAATCATGCACCATGGTCGTGAGGGCAGCTGCAACTAGTCCGGAAATTGGAGGTTCCAATCCTGGTGCAGACAGCGGCTATCCTGCGTGTGTTTTCCCCTCGGGTTTATCCACACTCCCCCAGAAAATGCTGGGTTAATACCTTATTTCGTGTCCCGTGGCACCTACCCCATCCCTGCTTCTAATACAGTTACATACACTAATACATTCATCACATAAATACCGGTAATCAGACAAGTTCAACACACACCCAACTACTTGCAGCTGATGACTAATATATCCCAAGCCCCTAATATGAATTACAACAACAATCTACCATCAAATACTTCTTCCATATATCTAAACGCCTTGAATTCCTTCGCATGCGTCAAATCGAAGCCAGACAACACCAATCCGATAGTTCCATATTTGGCATACGTGAATTTGTCCCCTCTTTAAGGACACAAATTACTCATCGCCCGGTGTCGATTAGACAGGAACTCTAGTCAAAGATTTGTTATTGTCTGCAAAACTTTGTGTTCTAACACTCTTCGGGCCTTCCCAATTCATGATAAAGTCTGTATCTTCCATCATCCTGCAACAAGTGGTAAAGATAGATAGGTAGATAGATAGATGGTTAGATAAATTCACTTTGTTTAGAAATCAAAATCAATTGCTATGTTGTAACCACCGCCACCAGAATGGCTGAATGTATGACTTAATATTGCATTTAAGAAGAAATTCAGCATACTAAATCCAGCCTAAAATTGATTTTTTGCCGACAAAATAATTTTGGTATCTAGTGTAGACCAAGCTGTGCATGCGAAGTCTAGTAGAGTATCAATGGCCGTTTTCCTACCATCAAACACATAAGTGTATTTTACAGTACCAGTATGTTTGTATGTATGCATGCATGTATGTTCAGGTATGGATGTGTGTAGATCTTATTCTGGTTTAGATATGAATGCACCAGACACAAAACATTGCATTGTTAATGTGCATGTTTCATGTAGACATGCACACAAAATACCCTGGTAACGTAGATGAAAGAAACATCCGTCTCAACTGAAAATGTTATATCAGTCAGGTACTGCTTTCATTTAACTATACTGTGCCCGTCAGATGGGAAGATCGGGAACTGTGACCACAACAGCCTTCTCGACGCCCCCATCCGTCGAACCCATACCCCTGAGAGGATAGGATGTGTTTTCAGACCAGCCCGCACCTGACTAGTATCTCGGGTCGTAGCGGTGTTAATTGAGAGCAGGAATGCTATAAACTAGCCCAAGAAACACACCCCGAAAAACATCAAAGCTAAAATGAGGAAGTCCAGGTATAAAATATCTTTCATAAAATTTATTATAAAAATCCCAAATCCCTAGCCTGCTTCGGAGAGTAAAAATATCGACTAGTCCGGAAAGCTAAATAAAAATAATAATATTCCTAACCTGAATTGAAGTAAAGTCCTCGCGAAGTCCTGATACAAAGTATTTAAGCAAGCTAAGAATGTGACACGAAATAAGAAATAAATCCCTAAGCAATGCAATAATCAATGAAAAATAGTACTGACCGGCAAAAAAAGTGGAACACTTTAATTTTTATGTAATTTCTTAATTTATTCCACTAAAATGTATCGGTTTTCCAATATTTGCATTATTCATGTAAATTTAGATGGTTGGCAACAGAAAATACCGAATCATGTTTTACAACACGCTTTAACTCACAAATTTCGTTATATTTTGCAAATCTTACAATTTTCTATTTTTTAGTAATGCTCTTTTGGGCTGGTGTTTATCAAACGTATTGCCAAACAAAACAGTATTAATGTTTGCACTGCACTGCAAGAGAACACTGGTCACTAAAAACGGGTGTTTCCACCTTTAGCATCTATGACAGCTTGTAAACGCTCAGGCATACTGTTCACAACTCGTCGAATGGCATCTGCCGGGATGCGATCTCATTCCTCTAGCAGCGATGTTCTCAGTTGTGCCAAGGTGGTGTGGTCATGCTGTCTGACGTTCATTCCAAGCGTATCCCATACATGTTCGATGGGGTTCAAGTCAGGACTACGAGCTGGCCAGTCCAGGGTTTGAATCTCCACTTCCTGCAGATATTGTACAACACAGCGAGCAGTATGAGGGCGGGCATTATCCTGCATCAGCATGAAATTCTGACCAATGAAAGGCGAAAAGGGCATCACATGGTTTATCAGGATCTCTTCGATGTACCTTTGGGAATTGAGCGTCCCGTGATCGATGCACACCAACTCAGTGCGGGCCATAACGTTGATGCCACCCCACACCATAACCGAGCCACCTCCAAATGGAGTCCTGGAGGAGAAAGCAACAGGGCTGTACCTCTCCCCGCGCCTTCTCCACACTCTTTCTCTTCCATCAGGAGATCTAAGGTTAAAGCGACTCTCGTCAGTGAAGAGAACAGAGGCCCACTGCTCGTGGGTCCATCCCAGATGCTGCCTTGCGAAGCGAAGACGCGCCTCTCTGTGATGCCGTTCGAGTGCAGGTCCACGTGCAGGTCTCCTGGACGAAAGATGAGCTTCTTCAAACCTTCTTCTTACTGTTCGCTCACTCACTCTCACATTTCTGACATTTTCCAGTTGATTTCGTGCCTGAACTGCTGTGGTATGCCGATCACGCAGAACTTGGAGGGTGAGAAATCTGTCATCCCTGGCACTTGTGCTTCTTCTACGGCCTGACCCTCGTCTCCGACGTATGTTCGGAGCTCTCTGTAACGTTGCACTGCACGATGTATGCTACCGAGAGATGATCCAATGACCTCAGCAACATAACGGAAGCTGCGGCCATCCTCCACCAATGCAACTGCCTGTGCAGCTTCTTCACGGCTAAGAGGCATGTTTTAGTGTGAACTGCAAATGGATAACTTGCTAAAATGTGTGACAATGGTTCACACGTGTTCAATAAGTGCCAGTTGTTATCCCTAGAACAACAATAAGCGAGCGGCAACACTCATAAACCTTAAACGCTTCCAGTCCGCTTCCCGCCATAAAACCATTAAGATAGGCTTATCGAGGATTGGGGGTAATTGGTGGTAATAAACCACCCTAAGAAATGTCATATTATCAATTTCTATTCACGGATGTTTCAGATGTTTGTTCTAATGCATGAAAAGCTTTTAAAATGTGATTAAATCTTTTTCAAGGCTAGATTTATACTATTTATATTACTTTTTTTAACTGTTCCACTTTTTTTGCCGGTCAGTGTAGTTACACCCTAAATCTACGGCAAAACAGATCAAGTTAAAAGTTGACAATCGAAAAGCGTGTCATTTACATTTAAAAGCACCAATAAGCATGGCTTAGATATGACGGTGTCACTTCCAAAATTTATCTTTACGTTTATAATTTTCTAGCTGGTCCTATCTGACGTTAAATTTAGGCGAGAAGCACTTATCCCAGTAAAAAGCTAAGTTATACACAACTGGTTTTCTATCATAAAAAATTATCTAAACAGAAAATGTACTAGGAAAAACAATCATTCAACAATAGACAAGAGCACTCCTACTGGTTTCACACTTCACGCCATCCCTGCGCAAATTAACTGCTGTTTGCAGCTAATTGTCATCCAAGTGTTGGAGAAAATTTAGGTCAGTGACTGCGTAATTAAAATTACGACTTAAGTCACGTAACTGCCAATTATCTGGGTTTCAAAGATTACCCCAGAAATTGCAATGAGTCGTCTCAATAATCGTGTCAGTTCATCCTAAGCTTGTAGTAAATCATGATCCATCATAAACACGCCAGCCTAGAACCAGAATAGCGTATCTACAAAATCACTACTTTTCAGAAAGCGAGAAGAACTAACATAATTGTTATTAATTAGCATGTAACTGGTTATATATTTTGATTTGGAAGTCGCTGATTCTTCCATATATTTCCAACATATTTCCAAAGATCATTGAACACGTATTTCTTACAAGCAGTACTATAGAATCATGGTATAGATTTTTAAGGTCATTAAGAGAGATACGCTATTTTGGCTCTAATGATTTTCTATGAAAATTATTTTAGATTAATCCTAGGTAACCTGAGCGTAGGAGTAAATTTATTATGAATTATTTAAATACCACAAAGCATTATTTGATTCTATTTCTTAACCTTGAACTGGTGGCTTCAAATAAAAGAAATTAAAAACCATCTGTGGCTCTTTAATTAAATCTTGCACGAAGCTGTTATTTATGTTGCCTTCTTCTCTGTGTGCTCATGCTAACACTCACACCTTCGTTGATGAGATTTTAGTGGCCCTGGTTAGCTCGCCTCGTTAGGTTGACGTTTTCAACTGGACTGGTGACTCACGTCTCCACCAGTTACGGTTAGGTTCCGAAGTGTGTTGTACGTTATCATTCATAATACTGTATTATAGAAGTGTCAAATGTTCGTTATTGAGATATATTTGGCAGGAGTCTTGTAGACCTCACGTCACAAGTTATGTACGTTCCAAATTCCGCATGTCACCAGTTAAAGGTTGAAGGTACAAGTGTTATTATGTATCAAGTTAACAATGAATCATGAAATGAACTACAATGCTGAGAGGAAATTATTGTTTCAGTTTTAGCATTTTCCAAGCGTAATCATTAAAACACAGCAGAAAAATAAAATCCGGAAGTAGGAAATAAGTCAACATCACTTTATTCTCCTAACGCTGTGCATGTACACTATCAACCTCCATCTGCGAGAGTCCCGGTTCATAACACGTATGATTTATAACATGAATATTAGAAATATTCACACAGTACATCATTAAAGCAGTTCAATCCGCAGCTTCACGCGTCGGATATCATTGTAGACTAATTTATTGATCAGCATCACTCGTACTGTCAATTATGACGCAATGCTTGAGCGATCTGTAGAATGGATGGTGCTTTGCTCTGATTATTCCTCTTTTGCACAATTCAGGAAGATCGTTGTATTTCTCTGTTGAAATGGGAATTGGTCCTTGATATGAAGGCTTCAGTTCCAGGTCATTCAATGTGGTAAGACGCCCTCTCCTGATTACTTTTATTTTTCTGAACTGCTCATCATGTAGGCCTAAGCCATGTTTAAAAAAATATAAGCTCTGGGTCAATCTTTCTAAATTGCAGCCATTTCATCTTCAGCCAATTAACCTCATCTCCACTGGTCTCAATCTTTCTGTTTTTCACCATTACTTTCCTCAGCTGGGAGAAGTCAACAAATGTTTCTTGATCCATTTCTATGACTTCGAAGGGGTTATTTTTCCGAACCAATCTGACTAAAGTATAAAATCCCGATGGATCAAATATATCAACATCACGTTTTTTCCTCTCAATCTGTGCATGTACGCTATCAACCTCCATCTTCGAGTGTCCCGGTTCAAAATACTCATGGTTAATAACAGGAATGTCAAAACGTTGCACACGGTACATCAACAAAGCAGCAATATTCACCTTTCTGTTCTGACTACTGCATGTGTCGGACATCAATGCCATTTCTTTTACATTTACTTACCTTGTATATTCATACAGATATAATCTTCTGAGCTCGGCTTAAATACATCGTAGATATTCAAACTTTGCAATGTAATTGAACGAACTCACCAACAACTGAAAGAAATTTAAGCTACTACAACACTACTCGAGTCCAAGCTCTGTGAACTTGAGAGGAATGTGGATAGCGGACGAAAAAGAGAGATGTAGGGGGTTCCCGGTCCGTGCGTAGTAACAGAACCAAATAGCCTACATTGGTTGATCTCTCACTCATTTGCAACACCACACTGTTATAGGCAACGACCCTATGTTAGCAGTATAGGAATAGACAGGAATTCTAGATAACACGGCGGGCTGTTGACAGGTACTTCTCTTTCTGCCTCCCACGACACCTCATTCCACAAGTTCATAGAGCTTGGAGATACAATTAAGTTGTAAGGAAAAGGCGGTAAGCATAATAAACCTCTAGTGCGCGCCAATAATTCAGTTCGAACCAAAGTAGCGTATTTACACTTACGCTGATACTGCTCTAACATTTTTCTCATAGATGCAAAGTGACGTATTTTAACTTACGATTTTTACGTATTAACGATATCTTGCGGAAGATAGTTACGCTATAGGCTTATTTCAAAATGTATTAAGATATTCATTTAGTGCTTATTTTAGGATGTTTTCTCCTCTGGACTAGCTATTGTAACAGGTTTCCAGTTTCCAGAGAGTTCCATGGCAGTTACAGGCTGTAGCTTTGCTCTCTGACAAGCTGTTGGTTCCCCGCAAGTCAGCTCGTGCTTCGATTTAATACTAATAATAATGTTATTGGTTTTACGTCCCCTTTAACTACTGCGGCTTTTAGAGACGCCGGGATCCCAGAATTTTGCCTCAATGAATTTACCGTGCCAGTAAATCGACCCTCTCACATTTGTGCACCCTCAAATGCCAACTGACTGCGCCAGGATTCAATGCAGCAACCTGGGGCACAGCAGGCTGAGTCACGCAGCCAGTCGTGCTTCGATTTAAAAGAAGTCGGCGCATACTTCATAACAACCTGACCCGCTCTTACCACGGGCACAATATATCCCGTAATACACTTGTCATTACGGGGCGGGGATGAGTCGAGATGAATTTCTATATATTTTAAGTCGGATGCACTTTCTGACACAAATGTCATGAGATGAGCTATTGAGATATGAAATGAATGAAGATCAATGAAATTAGTTAAAGGCCCAGGCAACTTATTTTCAAGTTTTAGTTTCCTAACTCACTGATTCCATTATTAAATTTTAATCAACGTACTGAAAACCCTACCGCTTTATTTTATTTTGTTCAGGTGGTATAAGCGGAAAACGGCGACAATGCTTGAGCGTGTGACGTCACTGGAGCCGAGCCGCCTTCCGCGCGCCAACTCTAGGCATAGCAGAATCAGACAGTGCAGCTGTTGTTTCGACGTATTTAAGTACTGCAAATGATACCTAAGTGAAAACATGGTTTACTGCGTTGTGCATGGTTGCAAGCACGCAGCCACTTCGGAAACATCGAAGGAAAAAGATGTAGGTTTTCACAGATTCCCCAGTCGAGAGAAATCTCCAGAGAGATACCGATCTTGGCTATCTAGAATCAGTCGCGCTGATTTCTCACCAACCCGAAATAGTCGCGTATGCTCTACACATTTTAGAGAGCAGGACTATGAACTACCAAGCAGATACAAAGCAGAACTCCTGAAGCAAAAAAAAGGAAACGTGTGTTAAGAAAAGGTGCTGTGCCCGCGCTAAATTTGAAAGGAATGAAATTTGTTCCGGTGACAAGGCGTACATTTATATATTTTAGGAAGAAAATTGTAACTGCAGTGATTGAATGTACCTCTGTGAGTGTTTCAAGTGTTGCCCCGAGTGTTTGCAGTGAAAAGGAGAGTGTTTGCAGTGGAAATGAGTGTTATCCATGATGAATCCAGCATGTCTGAAAATCCCAATACAATTGGGGTACAGTGCGAATTAGGAGGAGAAACATTTAGAAACGCAAAGTGTTACGATAGTGACAGTGATCCTGGTGTTCGTGATGCAATATCTGAAGCAGATGAAGAGAGTGATACTACCTCGAATGATGATGATGATGATGATGATGATGATGACGATGACAGGGAAGGAGATGAAACAGTACAGCCAGAGGTGGTGAGTAGAAAAAATAAAGCATGGCATTTCAGTGAGACTACGTTGCTGTTCGTAATGTGGCAGAACCTACTACTTCTCTTTGCTAGGTGCCTTACCTGCGGCAAGAAAACTATTCCTTCTACTAAAGGACCTGCTGTGAGTGTCGAAATGACCTGTGTAGCAGGCCATACTGTCGTATGGAGATCTCATAAGAATGTTAACAAATTTTCCATGTTATCAGTCACCTTGGCTACTGGTATGTACATAACGAGAGTGGGTTTCACGTTACTGAAATCGTTGACAGACTGTATTGATTTATGTTTCATGAGCCACACAACATTTTACAAAATTGTGAAACGAATCGTTACCCCAGCTATTAGGCATACATGGGCTCTGCATCGTGGTAACACCGTCAAGAATCTCATGTCATCCGGTAGGAGGGTGTGGATTGCAGGTGATGGTCAATTTGACAGTCCAGGTTTTTGTGCAAAATATGTAACATATTCTGTGATGGACATCAGCTCAGAGGAAATTATTGACTTTGCTGTTCTGCAACGAGGCCAAGTTTTCGGCGAGTTGGAAAAGCCCGCGTGTGATAAAGTGCTATCAAAACTATCATCAGAAGACTAAATACAGAACTATTCTTATCCGACCGGCATCAGGACGTTCGAAAGCTTTTACGAACCAAGTACCCTGGAATCATTCATGAGTTTGATCTGTGGTACCTTGCCAAAAGCTTAGGTAAAAAGCTGAAAGCAGTAGTGACCAAGGCACCCGCAATATTAGAATGGAAACACCGCATTATTAATAATCTTTGGTGGTCAGCTATGACATGTGAGAACAATGAGGAGCTACTTGTTGAGAAATTTTTGTCCGTTTTGAATCATATTTGTGACAAAAATTCATGGTTAGGAAACACTCACTTTCACCAATATGAGCACGAAAAAATAATCGAAAATCCAACGCCAAAAACAAAATGGCTCAATAGAAATTCTGTAGACTATGGTATCATAGCCAGCGTTCTCAAAGACAAGCGCTGTATAAAAGACTTGCAAAGCATAAAACATTACGGTCACACTGGGTCCCTTGAATCTTACCATAACGTCCAACTGAAATACATGCTTAAAAGATCCAGTTTCTCATTTCACGGAATGGTAAATCGATCTATGTTAGCAATTATGGATCACAATAACAATGTAAAACGTGATCAAACGGGTGAAACACTTAGATACTCAAAATCATCAAAAAAGGGGATTAACAGTAAGGTCTATAAGGAGAAAGAATACGGATGGAGGACAGATATACTTCTCGAAGTAATTGGAATGGCAAATGGACAAAAGCACATCTCTCCCTTAGAAGAAGATCCATACTATGAGCCGGAACTACCAAGAAATATTGCTTCTGACCCCAGGCCCTTGGATGGAGTGTTCTCGCATTTCACCCGCTTTCATCAGATATAAACTCTATCTAATACTCCCACTTGTTAAAATAACTGTGTGTAAAATATATAATTTAATATAGGTATTTATTTTATACTTACAAGTATTCAATTGTTAAAGGACTGTTTCATCACATCTTCAGAAAAGACTGCCATTAAATATTCTAAATATAGTTTCAAATTTATTAATCAAAGTATTCTGGTTCTTGCCCTTCAGCAGCCTGGAATCCTACGTATGTTCCTCCTTCATCAGATATTGTTGTCGGATTGCCTTCATTCTTCCTAAAGGAAATGAACGTGTATTCCAAGGAATACACCAAATGAGTCCATGAATTGACCCAGTACACAAACTGGCGATAGGCCACAGACTGCCACGTAGCCTTGGTTTTCATAGCCAGTCTGTCGCTCACGTAGGGAATATTAGTTTTGTCCATATGAAGACAACGTGCGGTATTTAACACATTGTAATTTAATACAACATTAGGAAACCCCTCGTGCCAAACAATACACGTCACACTTCCACGCATGTCATTCATTGTTTCAATGTTTGTACAGCAGAAACTTTCAGCAGCAGTGGGCATCGCCTCACACTGTTCACACTTTCACCAGTCGGTGTTCCCCAGTCTTTCCGATTTAACAGATGCTGATGGTTCATTTTCTACTCCAGATGTTGTGCACTTTGGTTCAAACTGATAGGGGTTCACTTTTCTGGACATGACTACTTATTCCAAACAACATGCTCACTCTACACTCGGACAATCACTAGTAGACAGACGGAAGTGGCGCGCAATACCGTGTCGTAAGGCTCCAGTGACGTCACGCTGTCCCCTACCTAAAACTTCGAATCTTCGTATTGCGCAAGCTAATCGAGATTTTTAATTTCCGATTTCGACATTCCAATCTTCAGCTCGAAATCTTACTGAATTCATTAAAATCCATTAAAATTCATAGCGCGCTTTGGGTAGGCAATCCGCGGAACGTACGAATATATCGAGCACTGTGTTTGCAGCCGGAAGGCGCAATCAAGGCTTCACGCAAATTTGGCTCTAAATGAAAATTGGAATCCATTGAAAACCAATTCAAGAACGGCCGTCGCTGTGGCGGTTATATCGAACACACTTTCCCACCAAGTCCGATGATAGCCTGTCCTATGGCATTGCGTCTTTGCACGCATTGCTACCACGGTCGGTGTAATACATTCATATTCTGTATTATGAGAACTAATTATTCAGATTTTAGTACGACTCTTGGCGTTAAGGAAATCTATTGCATTTGCCTAATTTGCTAGGATAAACGCAGTGAGGTAAGGATATCTATCACTTCCTGGATGTTGTCAGCTATATTATATTATTTTTATCAACCTTGAAAACCAATCACTGGAATCACTTCCAGGTGTTATCCTCATTTAAATGATTCCTTCTCAAAGTATTGCATTTTGTGTGTTGGTTTATATGTGAAAGTTATCCCTTTTAAAGGGAATATATACTGTAGAAATTCAATTTCAGTAACGTATCACCACACGTATCGTCCCCTCTCTTCACAATTCCACTCACTATTGTGGATTACATCCGTTATTCTTTACTCCCCAATGTATAGATACAGTTCAATTTACATTTATATAATTCGAAAATTATAACAATCTATGTTGCAGTATTAATCTTTGTTGTTGTTGTTGTTGTTGTAATCGCTTATCCTCCCAGCTTGGCTTCACCCACGAACTCTGCGATGGATCACTCCTCTAATAGGGGCCAATAACCTAGATGTTAGGCCCCTTAAAAAAACAATTATAATCATCATCATTCCTCTACCGACGCAAGAATGGTGTATAGGAGCTGAAAACCTTTTGTCAGCAGATACAACTGAAGATGGTGACAGGCCGATCGCCCAGGCGACCGCTAACCTGGGTATAATTAAGGAAGGGTCAGGGATGGGATTTTGGAAGGAAGTCAGCCTTGGACCTGTTGAAAGGAACCGTCCTGGCATTTTCCTGCTGGTGAAAATGGGAAAACCACGAAAACCATTTTCAGGATGGCCGAGGTGGGATTCGAAACCACGCTCTCTCGATGCCAGTAAGGCACGAGCTAGCGCGTTAGCACTCTCAGCAAGCGTGGCCGTTGTTACAGTATTATTCTCGTACACATGGCATAGCAGGATATTAATGGTTGACAACTAACAATTTCCTGTAAGGCTCTGCGTCAGAAGATAAAAACACCAATATGCTTCCTTGGTGCGGCAGTGGTCGAGTAACCGCCTCATCATTCCAAGATAACGGGTTTGATTCCTCACCGAGGAAGTTGGATTTTTGAAGGGTCACTAAGATTTACTGCACTCTAAATCACGTGATGTTGGTTCATAGAAGATCTATTGTATAACATTTAGTGGTTAATTAATTAAATTTTAGCCTTAGGTCACCAGAAGATTTTGGGTTTTCACTGCAAGATAGCGGTGTTAAAAGAACTTCGTAATTGGACACAACCGTGGATGAGGCCATACGATTTTTATTATTCACACATAGTACCATTTCAGCCCCAAGCCCTTGTACCAAAACGGTGCCTGCATGCAGTAATGACAGTGATTTATAAAATAAACACAGTATAGAAATAGTCTGATAGTATTGTAGTAAGAGAACATTGAATTTTGTAATTTTTTTCTTCCGAACTTCCAATGTGAGCGAAATGAATTCCGGGTAAAATCATCATCAAAATTGATGACCGAAAGGGCACAAGATATAAACATTGTGTCGAAGAAATTGGAAGATCGCTTATCCTAATGATCAAGTAAGTTGTAAGACTGAAGGGGGCTTATAGAGGAAATAATTGCACATCGGTCTTAGAGCAGCATTCAATAGAAGAAGCGGACCCTTAGTGTTGGTTTCATTGACAATTAAATCCTCGCCAGTCCACTTCAACTATCACATACAGTAATTAATACGCACTTTAATATAAGCTGAAATATTCACTACGATATTTTTGTTATTCCCAATTACCCCTTGCAATTATTTCATGGCAATTGCTACATCATCTGACATTTGAGTTTATCAAATTAATGAACATGACCGAAGAACAGTTCTTTCATTGCATGTGTATTGAGGCTGCAGCATTTCAGGGAACTTTGCGCTCAGTTGATGCTAACGCATCTACTCCAAGAAGATACAGGATTACGGGGGTCGCTCTTCTAACGAGACAAAGAATGCCGTATAATCTGTAGCATTGATCGCAGGGATTACTGCTGAAAGCCAAAGCAGCTCAATACTAATAGGAGAATATTGCTTCCATCGTCTCATCTCAAACTTTTTATCAGCTCCAATAAAGTGACATCTTGAACTGTTCGTATCTTATTTAGAAATCTATTTGTATTCAGTTCGAGTAACGATTTTGATGTTTAAGTAACATTGCCTTAGTAGAATGAAAAAAGATGTGTGGTAGCAATATGATATGGGCTAGAAAAAATAATGAATAACATTTTACGTTTTCAGAAACGTGGTGAAATATAATTATCTATGAATAAAACAGGGCAAGGAGTTGGAAGGAAGTGGGCGTGATCCATTTGAAAGTACTTTCATGAATTTGAAAAAATCCACAGCCTGCTTCCAGTCTCCGACCGGGTCAGGAATGGAATGAATGAAGCCCCCATCTAGCTGCGAGGATATAAACTGTGCCGGCTGCCGAGGCCTGACGCACTCCTCTGGGGCAATGATTAAATGAATGACAGATGAAATGAAATGATAGTGGAGAGTGTTTCTGGAATGAAATTTTGACAGGGAAAACCGGAGTACCCGGAGAAAAACCTGTCTGCCTCCGTTTTGTTCAGCACAGATCTCACATGGAGTGACCGGGATTTGAACCACGGACCCAGCGGTGAGAGGCCGGCGTGCTGCCGCCTAAGCCACGGAGGCTTACTTTCATGAATTTAATGGGAGTTAAAATTCGACAACTAGGGAATATCATTTCAAGACGGTCGTTAGTGGGGGTTCGAAATCATCTGTCTTCCGATCTCAAAGATAGCCCTGCCCCATGGACTTGCACGCTGCCTTGCATAGCTACACTGGATTGACAAGTAGTAGGCCTACTGTAAGTCTTGTAATTCTCCTAACTCTATCCTTGTCTAATGTTAATCTTGTCTCTGCTTTGTATAATAGTCATGAATCAAACTAATTCTTGAATTTTATACTTTCCCCTTCTGATTGCCGTATTCGTGTAGTTATTTATTTATTTATTTATTTATCGTATGGCTTTTAGTGCCGGGAGTGTCTGAGGACATGTTTGGCTCGCCTGAGTCTGTAGCTGCTTCCAGCGGACACCCTTAGGGTGAGCTATAAGTTCCGTTCAATTTCAAGTAGTTCCAATTTTCGCTACCAGATATCAATGATACCTAGTGGTGATCATTGGAACATTGATAGAGCGTTCTGACGAAATCTAACCTAACAATTTAGCTGCACACAAGTTTAGTCTGTGGAAGGATCTTTTACATGCCATAAATCTATGACATGGGACCGCCGACTTTACTTCCCCTTCGAAGGAAGGCATACTGAAGGATTTTTAACGCTCTTAAAAAATCCGACGACTTCGGCTGGGTTTGAACCCGCTATCTTGGGCACAACAGTTCAGTATGCTACCGACTACGCCACCGAAGCCGCCAGTATTTATAATTTATAATAATAATTGGTTTCGTTATTGACTAGCTTGGTGATGGAGAAATGACGTACAAATCTGGAGGTAGTGGGTTCATCTCCGTTATGGGTCAGGAATTCGGATTCACTATCTTCTAACAAAATGGCTTGTACTATTAGTACAATATACGATCTAATACTGCAGCCGAAACCTTCCATTTGTCAATTGATTACCGCATCGAAAAAAAGCCAATTAACAATCACTGGCATGTACTTCAATGTTCTTAAGAAATGAGTTGGGCAAAAGAATGTTGTTTCATTTGAGGGTTTGGGCATCATGAACATTTGGCCCCGTGTACTTGGATGCGTGTGAGAATCGTCTGAAAATCTGTGATAATGAGATGGCTGTATTTGTGAGTGTATATGAAATTTACTGTAGATTAGGATTGGGGAAGGCGGCAGTCGTGGCATTAATTTAGGTACCATCCCGGCATTTGCATGGTGTAGAAGTGGGGAAACCGCACGAAACAAAACACGTTTTGGACGCCTGAGGAGGGAATCGAACCCACTCTTCTCAGTTTCACCTCACGAAGCCGAGTGTTTGTTGTTCCAGCCTTCAGACCAGGATTACATTTATTGGCAGAGCCAGGAATTGAACCTGGACCTCAGGGGACACAGCTAACCTACTAGTCACCGAACAAAGGGGCGGTCTGGACAAGGAAAGAGCCACCCCAAAGAGCGTGCAGGCTGTACACTCCAGCATTCTCTGGGTAACACTATTCAGGAGGAAACCGGCTAATATTTCTATCCATGGGGAAAAAGAGAGGAGCATTGCTGAAGAGTACGCATTTCGTTCACTCCGGCATCCTCTAGGGAACGGCGCACTAACTAATTGCTAATGTTTCCGCCCCCTACTTCTCACAACTTTTGGGCCACGGATTGGGACCCCAGCTGAGTGAGAGAATTCTTCCACTAACTTCTTCCCAGCTAATCTCTTTCATCATTCGTGTTGACCACCTGTCCTCTTCGGACCTTAACGGAATTAGAGTAACTAAGGCCTAGGTTTCTATTGCCTTTCCACCTTAATTGCATTTGTCTTTATTTTCTGATACGGTAATTTTTCCAGGGGTCCCATGTTTTGTTTTCCCCATTGGGACCCCAGCTGAGTGAGAGAATTCTTCCACTAACTTGTTCCCAGCTAATCTCTTTCATCATTCCTGTTGACCACCTGTCCTCTTCGGACCTTAACGGAATTAGAGTAACTAAGGCCTAGGTTTCTATTGCCTTTCCACCTTAATTGCATTTGTCTTTATTTTCTGATACGGTAATTTTTCCAGGAGTCCCATGTTTTATTTTCCCCATTTTTCTCAGAGCCTATGGATGGTGAGCTTGAGAATTAGAGACTTCATGAGGTTCCGTGCTGAGTCCGTATTTTTAGCCTATTTTCGATTCTTGCAAAAAAAATGAAAGTAGACTTATGAGATCAACACAGGACCAAAAATCATTTGTCTGTCAGCGTGTCTGTGAGTGTGTGTGTATGAGTGTATGTGTGTATGTATGTGTGTCTACTCTGCATGTCTGTCCCCCCTATCAATTCAAACACGGTGAAACCGAATTGAACGAAGTTTGGTACAGAGGTAGCACTAGCAAAGGGCACCTTAGTGTCATGTTTTATATCGCCACCATCTTGACATAAGCGTAATGGCGGCCACTCAAATGTTCAAAGCTTAAATCAAATTACGACAAACCTAATCATCTGATCTCTACCTTACCTTCATGTGGGAAGCGTCTTTTGACCAAACTACAAGGACATTAACAAAATGGTTTGAATATGGCAAACAATTCAAACACAACTACACCAAATCGAACCACCTTTGATACAGAGGTAGTACTAGCAAGGGACAACTCAGTGTGATGTTGTATATCGCCGCCATCATAACAGAAAAGAAATGGCGCCCACCGAAATGTTCTGAGCTTAAATAAAATTACGACTTACCTAATCTCCTGATCAGTACCAAATTTAGTAATAATATACCTTAATGTGGGAAGTGTCTTTTGCACAAACTACAAGGTCATCAGACAAATAGTTTCAAGATGGCGGATGAATGAATCATGCAAGTATTATAGCCAAACCGTAACTTACGATTCAACAAGGCCTGGCCTTACCAAATACGCTCATCGTGCATACGGAGGTTTAAACTGTCCTCAAGAAGGTGACCGGTAGGATATTAGCATTTTAAAATAGAAAATTATTCCGCAGTAGTGACTATTAGTTCAGTCTGATCGTGCCCTATCCTGCCTTTTCGTTGTCAAAATGGTGGCTATTTTTTGCTCGTAAATCCATATATTTCCCTAAGTTCGTAAGTTTATATCCTTTTAGGAATGTATTGAACAAAATAATACATATTTAGTATCAAATGGTTTATAAAAACGGCAGAAAACGCTAATGGAATCGTTCATTGCAAGACAAAATATTCTAGGCAGTTATACTATACCTGTTATTAACGCAATGTTAGCATTTAGCGATTTTACCTCAATGGTAGCGCCTCTGACTCGTAACCTGGAGGTCCCTGGTTTAAATCCCAACAGGTTCAAATTTTTTTCTTCGTTTTTTGTTGTTGTATTTATTGATTTTATTTTATTTTATTTTGTTTATCGGATGGCTAGCAACTAGATGAATTACAATATAAACAAGAAGTTCCGTGACGAACTAAAGAGCCTACTTTTCTTAAAATTTAAGAATCATGCCAATGATTAATCTATATTATGGATCTATCTAGAATAATGACGAAATTAAGTTGGTAATATTGAAATTTCTAATTAGTTCGAAATACTGTATACCTGGCATATCGTAGCCTAATAGAGAACTGCAGTTGGCAGCCCTGGTGACTGAATATATTCTTAGTTCCATCTCTTAAGGTAGAGAATACAAAATGTGGTTGAAGTCCAATGGATGGCATGGAGGTTACATGCAGTTAAACATTGGATCAAACAGCGCGCGTAAAATCATGTTGGCAACAATGACATACATTTATTGGTCATAAATAATCTGAAATAATATGATCTATTGTTGTGCCAATTTTTAATGAAATCCATTAGTTAGTATAGAAGTTACATGCATTTTAAAATTGGACCTATCAGCGGGCTTAGAATCATGTTGGCAGCACTGGCGTAGGCCTATATTAGTTACTCCAAATTAATCTAGAATGCCAGGTACTATACGTGTGCAAAGTTTAGATCTATTGGCTTGCATACTTTCTGATATATTGATATTAGGGTAACAAAAATAGAGACAGTATTTATTAACAGTTGGCAGCCCTGGTTACTCTTAAGAATTGGCATAGTCATATCTGTTATGGTACAAATAGCACACACAAAATTTGGTTGGAATCCAAATGATAGTATAGAAGTTACATGTATTGAAAGTAGGACCTCTCAGTAGGCTTAGAATCATGTTGGTAGCACTGACGCATATAACTTACTCCAAATTAATATATAATGTCAGGTACTATACGTGTGCATAGTTTAAAGCTGTCGGCTTGCATACTTTCTGATATATGGGTATTTGGATTTTTAAAAATGAGAGCATTTATTAACAGTTGACAGCCCTGGTGGCTCTTAAGAATACGCTCAGTAATATCTGTTTATGTACACATAGCACATACGAAATTTGGTTGAAATCCAATTGATAGTGTAGAAGTTATATGCATTTAAAATTTGAACTTATCAGCAAGCTTATAATCATTTTGGCAACACTGCCATGTATGGCCTCCTGGAAATGGAACTGCAATATTATTATCTATACGTGTGCCAATTTTGTAATAGCTCCCATTCATACCTTCCAAGATATCCAACATGGAGCTCAAATTTCAATTGCGATTTTTCAGCAGTTGGTAGCACTGACATCATTTTCAAATATGGACGTGAGATATTCAGGTATAGACCTTTACTCCTACCAAATTTTGTTTCGATTGCTGCAGCTGTTTAGGAGTTGATTGGGGACACACACACACAGCCAAACAGACAGACAGAAGGACAGACAGACAGACAGACAGACACACATTTGCCCGATCTCATAAGTCTACTTTTTCCTAATTTTTGCAAAATGTGAAAAGTAGGCTAAAAATGTATATTGATACGTGCTACCCCTAGTAGCAAGTTCGTTAATTGGATCAAAGTAGGTAAAGCACAACACAAATGGTCCTTTAAAGAAATATTAGCTTAATTGCAGGTCAGAAATATTCACCACACAATAGGCACATAAAAACCATTAGCTGTCTTACTCAAGTTTGCTCCCTTATGGTGAACACTCACCATTTCACTTGCTCGTGCAGTTAATCCCTCACTAATGAGACACAGAGCCCGGGGGTAGCCTCGGGAGGCTGTGAGTCACGCGCGAGGGAATGAAGCAACCCCGCGCCCGTGACAAGATATCAATAAGTAAATCATATGTACAATTTATACATCACAAGAACATTGGTTGCGTTCGCATTTACAACGATATATCCAGTTGTTGAAGCCAGTCCAGAAAGGTAGGTGCAGCAGAAATAGCATCTTGTGGTGATCCAGCATACTTCCTCAGCGGACATTCTTGAATAATATGCTCTACGGTTTGAAAAGTCTCAGGCAGGAGAATCATGAAGTCCCCATTTATATAGCAAGGCGTTACATCTGGCGTGACCTGTTCTTAGGAGATTTAACTTTACCCACTGGTTTCTCTTCAGGTTAAATCCCGGTAGTCTTATAGTTGGATCTAGAATATCTTGATGTTTCTCAGGAGCAGACTTCCAGTTTTGGCGCCATTGTTCCTTCGAATTAATGTCAGGTATGTTATACCATGTTGGATTCCTTGATCTAAGACGAGTGGAGGGAAGATCATTAAGAACTTCATGAATTGGGAGATCCTGTGGGTGATTTTGTTGATGTAACTTTCTCCACTTACGTACAGTTGCTTCCTGTCGTCTTAGTTCTGGAGGTGATATGTTACTGATAGTGTGTAAGCAGGGAGTTGGGTGGATCTCAGTGTACCTATTATGACCCTTATACTTTCATTCAGATGAACATCGATCTTTTTAATATGCGCACTAAGGTGCCACACTGGGGCACAATACTCTGCTACAGGATAAACCATGGAGAGGGCAGTCGTGCGTAGTGAACTTGCATCAGCACCCCATGATCTGCCAGCCAATTTCTTTATGATATTGTTCCACGATTTGAGTTTTTGGCCTGTGGATTCCAAGTGTTTCTTGAAGGTTAAGGAATGGTCCAAGGTGATGCCAAGATACTTAGGGCTGAAATTGTGATTAACTCATTGCTGGCAGAAGTTAACTTTCAGCTGTTGGTGGGCAATGTGGTTGCACAGATGAAATGCACACACTTCTGTTTTATTGGGATTGGGACTAAGTCTCCATTTTGTATAATATGCATGCATTAATTGCAAATCACTGGAGAGAATGCTTTCTCCTTCCTCAAGCGTGGAGGTTTGTACAGCAATAGCTAAGTCGACAGCATAGTAGAATTTGTTGCTGATGGTGTCAGGCATGTCACTGGTGAATAAATTGAAAAGCAATGGAGCTAATACGGAACCTTGAGGAAGACCATGTTTTACTGAAAACGACTTGCTTGTCCTTTGTCCTATGGTGACCTTGAAATACCGACTTGTCAGCATATTCTTCAGGAGTGATGTTAGTTTTGGGCACGGTATATGTCTTTTAAGTTTAAGCAATAATCCGTCCAGCCTGACCGTATCATATGCCGCTGTTAGGTCGACAAAAGCGACTGATGTCTTTAACTTCTTCTGGAATCCTGCCTCGATGTAAGATGCTAATGCCAATACCTGTTCACAGTAGCTACGTTGGGTTTTGAAACCTGCCTGGCATGATGGAGTTATATTATTTATAATTCCCTGGATTCGATTCCGGTTTAGACGTTCTAAGAGTTTGTAGCAAACACTGAGTGGGGCAATAGGTCGGTTGCTTGAAGGGACATCTGCTGGTTTTCCAGGCTTGAGGATTGCCAAGGTGTGAGCCACTTTGAACTCAGGGGGAATGATCCCAGTATCCACGATATCACTGAAGAAGTTCTTGAGCCATGTTCTTGCAAGTTTTCCGAGGTATCTTATGAAGTCGGGGATGCCTCCCTCAATTTTAGTATTTTAATAACTGACTCGATTTCTTTGTCACTGAATGAATTAGAGAGAGAAGGGTCATTTTGGAGGTTGGTGTTTATATTATTAAGCTCTCTTTCTGTTTGATTCTTCATGGCCATGTCTAATAGAATATTATCAGCTCTCGATTTGATGTGTAGTGCCATATCCGCTGGTGTGACACCTGGTTCCTATTTACATACATTGCAAGCAGCTCCATGTTTCCTCAGAAGAGACCATGCTTTCCTACTGGAGTGAGTGAAGCTCCTTTGAGAAGTTAGGTCTTTCCTCTTCTCCTTCCTACTTTCATTCAATTCTTCCAATATATTTTCCCCACTTCAGGATCACCATTTTTTTGATAGTTCAAATATAAAGTTTGGGTGGATTTGTCCCAACATGGAATATATTGTTTCCTGAAACCTCCGGGAATGTTCCGCTTAGCTGCACCGTTGACAACGCCTACAAATCTCTTGTAGTTCTCTGCCTTTGGTGGAATCCATCGTAAATTACAGTCCACCTCCGAGCTGTATTTGTCCCAGTTCGCCTTCTTAAAATTCCATCTTGGTTTATGAATTGACCTGCTAACTGGAATTTCTAGGCCAATATTGATGAGTGTGGGTCTATGTTGGCTTCTAGGGAATTTCTGAAGGACTTTCCTTGTATGGTCTAGCGGGAGTTTCCTTTCATCTGTGGAGACAAAGACCAGATCAGGATTGGTGTCAGATTGCCATCTAGCAGAGTGAAATGTCTTAGTATCTTAGTTTATTGATTTATAAATACTCACACGTTATAATGTTAAGCATATATAATGTGTATTTGTGATCGAAAACATTATACTGAAATTATAACACCTCATACTGCAACACTCGACTACATCGATCAAAATTCGTTGTCCTTGATCCGCGGTAGAATCTATTGTTGTTGTTGTTTTCGTTGTTGATTCTTTCGGGGTTTTGCGGCATCATGGTATTGTAGCCCCATGTACTTCGGTGTATGTAGAAGTTGTCTGATAACCTGTGTCACTCTGATGTCTGTGGGCTTACTAGTGTGTGTACTTTTATATGAGGAAGGATTACAGTAGGAAGCTGTTGTTGTTGTTTCAGTTGAGATGAGTGGACATCATGGTCATTTAGCCCCGTGTACTTGGATGAGTGTTGAATCTTGTGTGAAAACCTGTGTTATTGTGATGGCTGTATTAGTGTGTGTATATATAATTCAGGTGAGGATTCAATCAATCAACGTACATATAATATTTGAATGGTACGTTGTATTTCAACAAGTTACTACAACCAACATTCTATTATACTCCTTGAAAGGGACGAAGAGTTGTAGCTATACCCATGCATTTAGGAGAAAGTAGGCTATATGTTCTTTACTGAATATCTTGTTGTTTTATCCAGTCACTTTGAAATGGTCAAACTAATGTTTCTTTTAACCGTATGGATAGCATTCTTAGCTGTCACCGCGAAGGCCCGGGATCGATTACTGGCTCTGCCAAGAAAATTAATTCTGGTCTGAGGGCTGGAACGGGCCACAATCAGCGTCGTGAAGCAAAACTAACTGTGAGAAGAAGCGGGTTGAATTTCTACCTCAACCATCCTGGACGTGGTTTTCCGAGGTATTTCACTTTCTCTCCAGTCAAATGCCAACATAGTACCTAAATTAAGGCCACGGCCGCTTCCTATCCCACTCCAATCTCAATTATAAAAAGAAATACTAGAACAAACATTACAGTGCCACAGGTTATCAGACAAATTCTACACATACTCAAGTACATGTGCTTCCATGACCACGATGTCGCATAGCCTCCTGAAGAAATCACCAACACAACAACAACTACAACAACAACAAATTTACCCTATGGGTTTCATACCCTACTTCCTTCCAAGTCTCTCATCCTTTATTGTTTTAGAGTTGGTGGCATCCAGACTTTCTCTCGTACTTTTCCTTTATTTTTCATTCCTTCCTGGAGCAGTGTGTAGGTTAGTTGTAAGTAATACGTGGTAAGTAGCGGCAGTTATCGTTCTCAAAATCACGCTCATCGTTAGGATCCAACAAACTAGATATTATGTCCCTTTAAACAACAATTATCATCTTCGTCATCATTATGATCACATCATCTGCGATTTCTAATTACCATTTGCCTTGTGAGCTATAATTTTCATTTTGAGGGAATATTTGAAGAGCTAATTTCCAAAGTGACGTAAATCCATGAAATGCAGAACTTAAGAAATCACATCTCTGTTTCTTCGTATAATTTAATTCAGATATGATTATGAATATAATGTAATTCCATTCATTACTTTTATGCACATCCTGATACTGTGTTTTAAGAATCTCCTATCAATGTAAATGGTGGTAATCGTCTCCTGTAAATTGGAGTTAGGACGTTTTGGAAATAAATCATATATTGACATACGCTTTGAGTGACATTTGTGAACATTTAAATGGTTTATACACAACAAACATTAACTGATGCTCTACATATCCTTGAATGTTATCCATGACCTTGATTTATCACGTGATATCACGTGATGTCCAAAGAGCCATCAGATTGGTCAACATGGATATAAGACATATTGGAAATAAATACACGTTGGAGTTACGTCACTTTGCAAATAAATTTAATTGTAGATCCCTGTTAATATGGGATATACGATGTATTGGGACTTAAAATCTTTGCTATATGTTGAGAGAACCTATAAACTTGCTTATAAAAGTAGAAACTGAAATTCATCACTTTGGAAATAAGCTCTTCATTTACTGTATAGCATGTGGCCCTTCCTCTCACTCAACATAGCTTGCTATTTCGTACATTCACAGAGCCTCACATAAAAAGTAGAATTATTCTTTTTCGTCTGTCACCGTGGAGGTCTGTGTTCAATTCCCGGCTCTGCCAAGAAATTTATTTCTAGCATGAGGGCTGGAACGGGGTCCACTCAGTCTCGTGAGGAAATATTGAGAAGGGTGGGTTCGATTCCTACCTCAGTCATCCTGGAAGTAAATTTCCGTGGTTTTCCACTTCCACTGCAGGCAAATGTTGGGATGCTACCTAAATTAAGGCCACGGTCGCTTCCTACCCCAATCTTACATCAATTACAAATACATACACTATTACAGATATCTCATTGCCACAGGTTATCAGACAAGTACACGGGGCTACATGACCATGATGTCGGAAATCCCGTGAACAATTAACAACAGCCATTCTTTTCATCAAAAAGAACATAACAGGTGTTTCCCTTTAGTTTGACACCCCCAACTTCCCCAAATGGTAATTTATAACTGCTTTACATTAGGAAAGTCAAAGTTCCTCTTCTGATGGCATTTGCAACACCTGCTTTCCTCCCTAGACTTTCGACAAGTACTTAGCGAGAACTGCAGGTGTAGACCTCCTCACAGGTCCCAGACCATTGGAGCAATCAATACTGTGACTGAGCGGGACATGTCCGGAGGATTGTTGATTCTAGACGGGAAATTGTCATGGTCACGAACAATTCGCTTCCTTTATAAGATCTCAAACAAGGGGACAGTGCAAGAAAAGAGCGGCTGAACTCAATCAGAAGCGAGTCTACTTCAAGCGTAAACTTGAAAGTCTTCAGGCGTTCATTACTACTGGAGATACAATCCGTATTTCATTCCAATGAGTAGCTCAGGTATTGGCAGTATTCGCATTGGAGTGGTCGTTATTAGTTATTATATCCATGCAGAGTTTTCAATGAAGCAGATATCCTCGATCTTCCACTCTTTGAAATAACATTGAAGAGCGCAGTGCAAGAACCAGACAGCTCCACTTTTTGATCAATTTCGTTCTTTTGCTGTAAACTATCATAAAAATAAAATCTCAGTCTGTCGGTGCTAGAATTGTACTGCTCCGCCAATTTGGTATGTAATAGAAGTGTAAAAGGAGTCGTCGTGGTTGTTTTAACTGTTTCATCCGGCGCATGAACCCAGACAGCTCCTGGAGTAGTCTGGTTCTTGCAGCGGCTATAGTTCAATGTTCAGCCACTCGGCGAGAGAGAATATGTTTGCCATATGATTATCTAGCCCAGGTATAGAATGTGAATCGCAAGTTCATTGTTCACGGTGTATCACGAACAATATGATTGGACTACACAACTCACTTTACAAGTTTCTTCCAACCAAAGGTCAGTACTGGTAAGGTGAAACGTTAGCAGTGTCAAAATATAGATATGTTGAATACAACAGCAATGGACTGTCGTGCATTTCTTTGGAGAATGCAGGAACTACTGCTCGGGTCCAAGCTCTGTGAACTTGCGGGGTGAGGGGATGGGGCAGGGAAGGGCCAGGCGAGAAGAGAAGGGCCTGTCAACAGCTCGCTGTGTCATCTGGTATTCCTTTCTATTCCAATACTGCTAACATAGGGCCGTTGCTCAAACCACTGTGGTGTTGCCAATGAGTGAGTGAGTCACCGACCAATGTATTTGGTTCTGTTACTACGCACGACCCGGGAAACCTCATCTCTCGTCATCATCACTTCTCATAGTCCGCGATCCACATTTCTCTCAGGTTCACGCAGCTTGGACTCGAGCAGTACTCTTTCCTTACCAGACGCATCAAGTCTTCTATATCTTAAAAGTCCATACAAATAAGGCAAAAGATGTTAAAGATATAGCTTCAAAGTATGTTCCACTTGACTTTGTGGTTCTACAACCAGATAGTTTGAACTGGGAGAGATGATGTTGGTGCTGAAGAATGATGAACTTCCTGTGAACCCCATTTCCTTGCTGTATACAAATCTTGTTGCATTGTAATAATATTTACTCACGCAGAAAGTATATTAAATAATAAAGTATGTTACAATGATAACTCAGGTAAATAGAAATGGTTATTACATTCTCTGAAGTAAACTTAGTTTACCGAGGCACGAAACAAGACAGCTCCAGCGGTTATGTGAAAATACTGAAAGGAGTCCAGTAACTCTACTCGTATCATTTCCACTTCAATGAGTATGTTACTATTTACTTCTGGATAGTATACGTAGATAACCCTTACTTTTTCGACGTATTAATGTTTAATGAAGTTTTTAGTGTCCCCTGCAAAAAATATTTTGGAGCTGTCAGGTTCGTGCGCCAGGCTCCTCAATTACCAACACTATTTAGCAACACGCCACAAGTACACATTCATTGACTACAGGCAGCACATAGGAATAAGGGGCGGGAGGAGGGAAAACCAGCCCAGTGAGATAACATTCCAATTCAGTCGACCGTCACTGGTGCAAGAGAGAAGTTGATACTGCTCGCAGCTACAGCGCGGAAGACACCCAACCAGATAAGTAGCAGCCTGTACTTTACATTACAACCATAGTTGACTTTTTACAACCATATAGCCTAGTCACTCCAAACAGACAAATTCCGGATTTCTATCACCATTTTAGCATTTCATCTAATATCATATATACTACAACCAGCATACACCGACAAGTTGCATTACCAATACTGCAACTAAATAATTGTACATATTGTAAATATTTCCACCTGTAGGCCTATTTCCAAACATAAATTGTATAGCCTAAGTGTAATGGATCTGATGATGATCGCTTGACGATGGAAACTAGTCATCCTAGTGTATTTATTAATCTCTTTTGGGTACATTCGTGTTGACCGACTGAAAAACACCAAACTTTTGACATTAAACTTAATTATGCTACAAAATTAATTCATTATATTTAGATCTAAAGACGTTCACTTGAAAACTGGAACATGCCATCACTTTTGTATCATACAGTGAGTTGTTGTTGATGATTCGTATTTGGGGATTAAAACATTCTCGGGCATCAGCTTCGTGTACTTGGGTGTGTGTTGAATTTGTCTGTGGTGGCAGTAGTTGCTTCTGTAGCTGTAATTATTAGGGTCGAGAATGGAACAGGTGCTCCAAGACTTGAAATAAGATAGACTACATTCCTGCTATTTGCTTGGAGGGAGTGTGGAAGATCTCGAGGCAAACCATACTCAGGGTAGCTGGTGTCAGTGCGGAGATTTGAACCTCCATTTTCTGGACTTGTTGCAATTCCCCTTCACGGTCGTGATGAGCCATTTAACGCGCACGGCTACGCCGCGGGTTCGATACAGTGAATATATGATGGCTGTTGACTTTACTGTTGTTATATAAATGCCTAAATTTATGAATTTTCAATGCTTTCCCGTTAATGTATAAGTACAAGTTTTATTTTATATATTATGTCCACCTCGTTGCGTAGTGGCTAGCACTCCTGGCTGTCTCCGCGGAAGCCTGAGTTTGATTCCTGGCTCAGTAAAGAAATTTAATTCTGGTCTGAGGGCTGGAACGGGGAACATTCAACCTCATGTGGCCAAACTGAGAAGAGGCGGGATCGATTCCTACCCCAGCCATCCTGGATGTGGTATCCCGTGGTTTCCCACCCAGTAACATCATAGTAATATCTTGTCCGACCCCTACCGTGACCCTCAAATTTTATTTTTTGCAGGAGGCACAAAAAACTTAATAAAACATTAATACGTCGAAAAAGTAAGGGTTATCTACGTAGACTACTGTACACGTTGTGCAAAATATTTAACCGGCAATCTATCTCTGCGAAACAATTACAGATATCACCCTGACATTTTGTACAGTGATAAAGGACACTACTAGAAGTTCATTTATGTGTTTTTCAAAAACCCGTTAAGTACAAAACGAACATAGCGGTCAAACGAACTTGAAACATTTAAATAGACTTCTTTCACGATCTAACCATCCAAGCACATTGAAACATGATACAGCCAATGTCTATACACATTGTAATGCACTGACATCTAAATTACTTCAATTAATTACATAACCTCAAGATGGCGGCTATGCGAAATTTTGAAATTAAGTTTTTATATCTTGTGTCCTAATCTTGCGATCGAAGTCAAGGTTTGAATAATGAACCTACGCAATAATTGTCTTCTAGTAGTTTATAACTCTATGGCCTACATAAATAAAAATCCAACATGGCAACCATCCCGAATATTTAGACGGTTCTCAATATCAACTAATCTATGACAGAAATCAAACTGAAATTTTGTGTGTTGATAAAGGCTATTAACGTTAGTTCACCTATGGGACTATCAATAATCTGGTGAGCACAAATTCAACATGGCGGCGACGCGAAATTCAAATATTATGGACGTTTCTCGCGATTTAACCATCCGAGCGCAGTGAAACTTGGTGCGGTAAATGCTTATACAAATTTCAATCCACTGACATACAATTTATTTCAATTGCTTCCATAAACACAAGATGGGGGCTGACCGAAATTTTCATACCTCGCTTTTAGCCTATTTTTATTTTATGAAAAAAAATAGGCTTATCAGATCACCCTTTGTCCATGTGTGGTTGTGTGTGTGTCCCCCTCTAATAACTTCTAAACGGCTATAGAGATGTCAATGAAACTCGGTAAGTTCTTAGAGCCATTTTGGCCGACCCCGACTTTGTCCTTCAAATTTTATTACGTCTCACCAATCCAACATGGCGGCTATGCGAAATATTTCACCAGCATTCAATATCTCGGAAACTATTACAGATATCACCCTTGAAATTTTGTACGGTGATAAAAGGCGCAATTAGAAGTTCATTTATGAGACTTTCAAAAACCTGGTACTTCCAAACGTGGCATGGTGGCCATGCGAATTTGAAACATTTAAATAGACTTTTCTCGCGATTTAACCATCCAAACTCAATGCAACTTGGAACAGCAAATGTTTATGCACATAGTAATGCACTAGCATCTAATTTAGTTCAATTGTTTACATAATCTCAAGATGACGGCTGTGCGAAATATTTCACTGGCATTCTATTTCTCCGAAACCATTACTGATATCACCCTGAAATGTTGTACGGTGATAAAGGGCACTACTACAAGTTTATCAATGTAACTTTTTTAAACCTGTAAAGTACAAAACGAAAATGGCGGCCAAGCGAAAGTGAAACATTCTAATAGACTTTTCTCACGATTTAACCATCTGAGCAGTGAAATATGGTACAGTAAATGATTAAACATATTGTAATGCACTGGCATCTAATATAGTTCAATTGTTTACATAACCTCAAGATGGCAGCTGTGCGAAAGCTAAAAAATAGATTTATATCTCTTGTGTCGTAATCATGCGATCTAAGTGAAAGTTTGAATAATGAACGTACGCAATAATTTATCTTTAATTGTACATTACTCTATGGCCTATACATATAACAATCCAATATGGCAACCTTCCGAAATATAGAGACGGTTCTCAATATCTACGAATCTATTACAGCAATCAAACTGAAATTTTGTATGTGGATAGAAGCAATTAACATAAGTAGGATATATGGAAATAGGCTATTAATGACAGTGATCGTGAACATGTCATGATGTCAATTACCTCTTTCCTAGGAAATGGAGGGAATGGAACGCGTTGAGGAACTGAATTGGTGTTGGTAATTCGTTCTAGTGGCCTGTGACAATACGGTCATCAGCTCCGTACACTTGCATGTGTCTTGAGTTTGTCTGGCAGTCTGTGTTTCTGAGGTCACTGGTAGTGTGAGTGATGAAAGTTATTAGGGCTGGGAATGTGGTAGGTTCCCCTGGTCTTGTAATAAGGTACAGTCCCTGCGCTTAACTGGAGTGAGTGTGAAAAAACGAGGAATTGCAACACTCAGAATAGCCGCTGTCAGCGCTGGGATTTGAACCTCTGATCTCCGGACTTGCTGCCGTGGTGAGGTACTGAATTGCTAGATGGAACTCAGCAAGTCATTTCAGAATATATGCACGTCTGTCTTCCGCTCAACTTTACATGATGAATTCCTGGATACTATTTTGAATGCTTACAAGTTAATAACGTAGAACTTCAGTCAGCTGTGCACATGAGCTCACAGTCTCCTGACAAGTTACTACGGCGGGCTTCCTTAGCTAAACACCCGAAAGCAAATACTGTATAAAATTTATGTAATTGGATTAGTTAACGAAGTTACTAAGATTCACAAACATCAATAAAGTCTCCAGTCAGGAGCTCATTTAGTTACATCGGAAGGAACTATGAAACAATATGATAAAATCGAATGACGTCAGAGATTGAATTCATTAAAGCCAGAAGATAACGTGTATGGGCGTCCTTTGCTGGTAATATTTAGCCTATCCCCGTCATAAGAAATTTAAACGTATGGATTCAATTTTTGTCCATATCTGTGTGTGTGTCCTTAATACGTTTTGATTGGCTGAAGTGCTGTCAATAGAACTTAAGAACTTACTACTATGGCGTCTGACCCCAACTGTTCCTCTTATGTTTCAATAAGTGTCACCAAACTAAAATAGCGGCCGCACGAAATATTTCACCGGAATTCAATATCTCAAAAACGATTGTAGCAATCAAATTAAAAGACTGTATAATAAGCTCCTATGTATGTAATCTTAAAAATGGACCACGACTTTATTCTAAACTTCAGGTAGCCTAATTTATACAAATCTTCATCGTACCATTTATAAATTGTAGATGGCACACATGAAATTTTTAATGTATGTTTTTATCTAACTTGAACTGAACGATCCGATCGCCATGAAATCTGACAGTGAACCATGAATGTAATGTAAACCAGCAGGTTTATAAATCCATTTCTTCCTTTTCGTAAATTATGAAAAGTGTGAATGCCCATCTTTCATAGATGAATACCTATAATTCATTAAGGGTTGAACCGATTTTTATGAAACTTCGCATACTGGACCACTACGGTAGGTTTTGTTCGTGAATTCTGCCCGAAGGCAAGTCCGGCCTTCAAAGAGGCTATCCTGAGCCGAAGTTTACTTGCGGTAGGGTGGCCAGGTCCTTTCCGCTCCTCCTTACCCTCTCCTCGCCCTCTCCCTCTCCCCACCAACAGTGCGTGGTCCCCAGAACTGGCATTCCATCCAAGTTCCGACCACGCCCAATGCTTCTTAACTGCGGAGTTATCATGGGATCCGGTGTTTCAACATGGCCAGGCCGTTGGCACTAAAGGGTTATTTGCCCAAAATCCGTCCCCTCACCTTAAATCGTTCCCCACTTTAACTACTGTCGATAGTGCTACTATCTTCCGACAGGAGCAGGAAACAGTTAACACTCCTGCTTTGTTCCATTTGTTTATGCTGTATTTTTAGCCTATTTTCCTATATGGAAAAATAGGTTCATGAGACCACCTTTTGTCCGTGTGTGTGTGTGCGGGTGTGTGCGCGTGTGTGTGCGTATGTGTGTGTGTCTGTGTGTGTGCCCCCCACCCAAAATAAAATCCAAACGTCAGGACCAGTCCAACTCCGACCATACCATTCTAATTTTAGTACGTCTCACCAATTTAACATGGCGGTTGTGCGAAATATTTCACCCGTATTCTATATCTCCGAAGCTATAACCGATATAACCCTGAAATTTTGTACGGTGTTAAAAGGCACTACTAGACGTTTCCCAATGTGACTCTCAAAAACCTGTGAAGTACAAAACGAACGTGGCGGCCCAGCAAAGTGGAAATATTTAAATAGACTATTCTCACGATTTAACTATTCTAGCCCAGTGAAACATGGTACAGCAAATGTAAATACACATTGTAAAGCACGGACATCTAATCTAGTTCAATTCATTACATATCCATACGATGGCGGCCGTGCGAAATTTTTAAATTACGTTTTTATTCCTTGTGTCCTAATCATGCGATCGGAGTCAACGGTTGAATAATGAACCTACGCAATAATCTTCATCTAATAGTACATAACTCTATGGCCTGTATATTGAACCCTTAATATGAGTTCATCATCTTAATGTTTCATATTTTCTTATTCCATGTGGAGAAATAATGTTGAGCATTGCTCGAAACAACTGCAATATTTTGAAATATCTTATACCTACCAGCGCCAAGAAGTCGCAGAGGGTCAACTCAGACTTCCTGCCAGAACAACAGAAGGGTTGAAGATTGGAATATGGTGCAGAAATACAGGTTAAGGAGTGTACCGTTAACTTGAGTTCAGTTCACCTAGGATCGTCGTGGTCACGCCGTGAATCAGAAGTAAATTATGCCCTTTGAGAAGCAGATGGGTGACAGAGAGGAGACATGAAAATGAAGGAAGAAGATACTTTTCGTTAACGACTAGGAGGCGTGGCCAGCAAAAATGCTACATACCAGAAAATCAAACTGACGAATGAGGAGATGGGAAGCCAATTTTTCTTGCACTTCTAAAACCACGCGATCATCATGCCGAAATTGAGGGAACGGATTTGCTATTAATCCAGCAATCATATTGATTACCGCACGCCTGGACCTTACGCTTCTCTTTGAGCCGAGTTCAGCGATATTAATTGTTTGCCTGTGCGAAGATAGCTTAGCTGAATAGCTATGTTGAGTAATTTCCACTACTGAGACTGTTTTGTATAAATACCGAGTGATGTGTTGAGACAATATTCACTTCGAGCTCACCTTTAGTTCATTTCTGGTCCAGTACTATGTCACTCTGACATATTTATGGTCATTTTACGCACGTCCGAGGACTTATAATATTTCACTCAGTCTTGGAGCAGAACTTAGAATATTTTGAAGAAACTCTGCATCTTAGTGGTCAATATAATCAAGGTGCAATATCTGGGACATATCTGCGATGGGTGATCATATGTCTTTTATTACAGGACGACGTGACAAGCTGTTTCTTCGAGTCTCTAAAGCAAGGCGCTTTGGGAGATATTTTGGGATGACCTACCTGGTTTGTTGACATAATGAGGAGTGTTCAAATTTCACTCAGGCACCCAGATAAGATAATGAGTGACAAGGAATTAGCGGCCGAACGTGTGTGTGCTAATTGTATTCAGAGTAATGTTAATAATAATGTTATTGGTTCTACGTCCCTTTTAACTACACTGGCTTTTAGAGACGCCGGGGTGCCTGGATTTTGCCCCGAAGGGAATCTTTAACGTGCCAGTAAATGTACTGACACGGCTCCCTCGCATTTGCGCACTCTCAAATGCCAGCTGACTGCGCCAGGTTTCGAACCTGCAACCTTGGGCTCAGCAAGCGAGAACGTTACCCCTGAGCCACGCAGCCAGACCAGAGTAATGTAAAGGCCTGTTTAATTTGGAAGTAAATGATGATTATTATTATTAATTTTGAGAGTTCTCCACGATAACGACTTATTTCAGGATTGATGTTGATATTATTTTGTGTTTTATTTCATGATAGCTACTGTCTTGGATAATGTAAATATTTTGGTTGATGCATCTTTTGAGTGCTAATTTGTGTTAGTGTTTCAGGAAACATGCGGTTTGCCCTTGTCTTGTTTTTGAGGATGGCCACGATGAAGTTGCATGTTTGTTTTGGTAAGACCTAAATTTAGGCACTTTGATTTGCATGCATTCGCACATTTGATAAGACTTCATGTGGAAGTTATAATCTTATAATTACGTAAGGGCAACTCAGTCGGTTATTTAATTATTTGTGTTTAGCCATTTAGTGTTGTTCCCCTAGCCAGGTCTAGTGAAATAGATTCTAAATACGCATCTGGCGGCTTGGACCAAAAGAGGCGTATTACATGATCAAGTGCTCATTCTATGTTAAGCTCTATCTTCACCGTTCAACGCACAACACACCAACAAGAAATAAGTAATTTACAGACTGGATCCGTGCAGATTCTGGTTTTATTGACAGCACCTTTGCTGTGATGTTTATGTCATTGGTTAAATTTTGTTTTGTTCAAAGTGTTACTTTGAGGGTGTCATAAGAGAGGTTATTTGTTATTGTTGTGTCTATTTTATCAGTATTAAATGGTTTTTAAGTTAATCTTGGTTCTTCTTCTTGCTTTATATATTTGCATCTATGTTACCTTGAAATGTATTGAAGCAAATTATCAAAAGTGCCCAGCCTCACGACAAAGAACTGAACACCCCCGAAAACAGTCTCGTGTACGATTCTTTCAAGGGGATAGTATATATATTGAATCCTTAATATAATAGTCACTATATTTATGTTTCATATTTTCTGTTCTGTGTGGAGAAGAAAGTTGAATATTGGAAGGTACACCTGCCAAAATGTTGAAATGAGAGTCTACCTGTAACGAGGAGGGACGCCAGACATCCTGTATGAACAATAGGGCAGGGTAAAGTTTTGAATGCAGCTCGGACAGAAGAAATTGTCAGGACACCGTTAGACGGGGTTAAAGGAACCAAGGCTGGACGCGAGGGTGAAGTGAGTCGCCATGAAAATATGTGCTTTGTGTAGAAGACAGAAGACGGAGAGAGCCGAAGAAATATAGAGATGAAGATACTTTTCGTCAACGCCTACATGGGAGGAGTCTGCAAAATCCCGCGAGATTGAAAATCGCACTGACGAATTAGAGGAGAGGACGAAGGAGATTTCGCGCTATTTTGAAGGCACGCTATCAGAAGATATTAAGGAGGGAACTCGATACTGATTAATTCCACGATCAAAATGATTCCAGCTTACCAGAGACGTACGCTTCGCTTCGAGACGAGTTCTCTGATATAAGTTGTTTGTCTGAGCGACCACTGCTTAATAAAATAGATATTTATCCATTCCCGCCCCTACGTTTTGGCTAAAACTGTATAAATACAGAGTGAGGTGTTCACTCAAGGCTCACTCGTTCAATTACATTCTGCTCATTCTACGTTCAGCTTATTCTGATTATTATACTAAAGACGTCACCATGTCTGTAGCTATACAAGTCTGAGGACTTAACAATTTTCGAGTTACTGAGAGCAGGAGACATAAACTTTGGAAGTAAAACATTGCTGTTTGGAGATGAATTTTATTACATCTCGTGTTTATTATAATTAAAGGGTTTGCGTGTGAACTTATGTGATATAGCACACTGCTACAACTTAGGGCAAGTCGGCGATTAGTATTGCGCATAGGCTGTAGATGGATGTAGCAATCTACTCGAGCAATCTAGAAAGGGATAACGGTTTAGAAATTATTTTGAAGCTAACTGACATTTTAATTGAAGCAGCAAGTCAACGATGGAGACCGTGGTATCCGCTGGTGAAGGAAGGATGTCACGCCTGGTAACGAGCACCGAGATGATGTCTGCGTGCTAAGTGCAAATGCTGGGGTCATGCCCTGAAACATCAATTTATGGTGGAGACTGCCGAGGATGAGTACCCAATGAATTAATTCATTATGTAGCTAGTTTTGGTTTATCGGGAATCCTTGTACGTATATATTTTCTGTTTGTAGAATTTTTTGTTGTTTGTGGTGTTGTTTTTGTTCTAACCAAATTTTAATTAATATGTGAAGCTCATCGTGGTTATTCATTTTGTATGGTGTGTAAGATTTGAGCGGGACAGTAGATTAAATTGTACTAGCGTGTACAGAGAGTGTGTATTTTTGACAGATACAGCACAGGAATGAACTGGATAGCTGATGACAAATGGAGCATTTTATAGATAACGTAACTGCAGTGTTGGGAGGAAAATTATGGATTTTATTTTATAGAACTTCGGATTACACAGGCTGTAATCTATGCGATATTGCATATTTCTCAGCAAGAAGTCGTAAGCTTCTTTGGTAATCATTATAATGTAAATTGAGTACACAGTTAAATTATTGTGTTTGGTTTTGGAACACATTTCTGTGATGTATTACTGCGATCTGAACCGTTTTGATGGCTGAGAAGTGTTAAACCAAGGCATGGGTCACTTATATATTATCCTGCGTGGGGTATGACACTGGGGCATTTACCTGTCGGCTGCATGGCGTCGAAACAGGACCCTCAAGGGAGAGGTCACTGTTTACTATTCTACGGTCCTAAATTGCGAGGTGAAATTTCTGGGGACAAATCTACGATGTGTGTTTCTATTTCAGAATGTGATATGCTGAATCTACGGTTCTCAAAAGCTAGGAGCTTTGAGACAATTAAGACCTGCCTGGTTTGTGACACAATGATGAGGGCTGTTTAAAGTTCAGGTGCTAGCTCAGACCTCAGATAAGGATAGTCTTGCAATTAGTGGCCGAGGAGTGTGCTCTTAAGATAAGGATCAGTTTTGAAGCCTGTATAACTGGAAGTGAATTATATGATTAAATTTTTGGGAGTTCTCCATATCAGAAATGCAGTTCAGGAATGTGTTGATTTGTGTTTTCATTTTGCATGTTTGTTACTGTCTCACAATTAGTGTAGATATTATTTTATCGCAGATTTTGGTGCGCTAATTGTAACTTTATAAGTGTTCGGGAAACAGTCGGTTTACCCAAGTGTTTGTTGCGGGTGGCCACGATTGAGTATTCATTATGTGTGTCTGTAAGACCTAAGTTTTTAGGCAGTTTGATTTTGTGTGAGTTCGCAGCTGTGTACTTCATGCGGAAGTAATCTTGTATTATATTAAAGGGTAGCATAGTCGGTTGGTAAATCATTTCTGGTTAGCCATTGTAAGTGTGGATCCCGGTGCCAAAGTCTGGTGAAAGCGATCATGGATATGCGTCCTGCGACTTGGACCAAGGGAAGCATATCTCGTGACAAGTGTACTCATTCTAGGCTAAGTCTTGTCATATTCGTCATACGCAATCACACAACAATTAGTAAAGTACGAACGAGGTACGTGTATTTTGTTTGTTTGACAGTATTTTGCAGCTGTAATTTTTTTCTGATAATTAACTGTTTGTTTTGATTGTTTTTTGTGGTTTAGAAAGGGTGTCATAAGCGAGATTTGTGTTATTATTGCGTCTATTTTATCGGTATATTAAAGTTATTTGTTTGTTAAATTTGGGTCATCTTTCTTGTTAGTTATATTCTTCCTATGTTACCTTGAAATTTATGGGAGCAAAGTACAAAATATCCAACCTCACGACGATGAACTGTACACCCCCGAAATTAGTCTCGTGTACGCTCCTTTCAAGGGGACAATATATATATAAATCCAAAATGGCGACCATCCAAAATATTTAGACGGTTCTCAATATCTACTATACTTTGACAGCAATCGAACTGAATTGTAATATGTTGATAAAAACTATATCAACTTTCAATAACCTGGTGAGCACAAATTACACATGGCACGACGTAAAATTTAAACCTTTAAATGGACGTTTCTTGCGATTTAACCATCCGAGCGCAGTGAATCTTGGTAGGTCAATGCTTACACATATTTTAATTCACTAACATCTAATTTATTTCAATTATTTTCATAACCACAAGATGGCGGCTGTGTGAAATTTTGAAATCAAGTTTCAATTTGTTGTGTCCTAATCATGCGATTTACGTTTGAATAATACACCAACGCAATAATCTTCATGTAATAGTACATAATTGTATGGCCTAAATGTATAAAAATCCAACATGGCATCCATCCGATATGTATTTAGACTGTTCCTAATATCTACGAGTCTCTTACAGCAAGCAAACTGAAATTGTACATGTTGATAGAGGCAGTTGGTATAAGCAGGATATATGAAAATAGGCTGTTTGATTCTTCACGGAACTACGTGTTTCAAATATATGTCTTGCAAGAGGTTGCAAGAGTGTCAACTAAATTTTAAATCACTATACTGACGCCTCACAGCAATCTTTACATCATTTAGCGATTGATAAAGATGCAATACTACTTGAATATTGCTTACTAATTGAATACGGCCGTGTGGCTGTAGTCGTTTGGTCAGGAGCCGTCGCCACTTTTGTTATAACTGGAAACCTAAATCCGTCCCCTTTGCGTTTCTCAAATTTAATTCTGGTCTGAGGGCTGGAACGCGGTACACTTAGCCTCGTGAGGCAAAATTGAGAAGAGGTGTGTTCTATTCCCACCTCAGTCATCCTGAATGTGGTTTTCCGTGGTGTTTGCGATTTTTGTCTGGATGGGTAACTTGTGGATATAAACGTATGAACATATTACTTACATCTCAATAAATGTATTGTAAGAGATCTTAAGCCGGATACAATAAATTGTCCATAAAATAAATGAATAACAAATAACCGGACAGGGGGGATGGAATTAGGATACCTTATTTGATAAATCAAAATTTACGTTGGTATGATCATTTTTTGTTTTTGATTAGGAAATATGTATTTAGTAGAATCACTCCAGCAATACTATTGGGTATGGTGCTGAGTTCCTTAAATCCATTTTTAAATTATTTATAACTCCAATAAATCAGAATTCAGGGATTTGCTTAGGGGGACGATATGTGGTCACTCTACCTTGGCTAACATACAGATGAATAAACCAATATCTTACTTTTCACAAATTATAGATGATCTTAATTTAATCTCTGTGAAACATGGTTAAGGGGATCAATACCATAGTCTAAACCCACGGGTATATAAATATATATCGTACTGTACCCGTGTAAATCAAGAAGCCACTTGCTGGGAATCCAGAGATTGGCTGGATTGCAAAATTTTGAAAGTTCCCGGCGAGAAAAAAAACCAAAAATCTTACCAACAAGCACTTCATGATCATACACAGTATCTACGATCGTGTTATGGATTAAAATAAAATATAAAAATGGTAGAGTGAGACACTTACCAAAATCTAGGGTCGTAAAAGGTTTCTACAGCACAATCTCCACTATAATTAAAATAAGTCACACAACACCAGACGTAGAAAAGAACGAAATAAATTTATTAACAAAAATACTATAATATAAATAAACAAAAATCCATATAATAAAACAATAAAGTTCGCATTCCTCCTCCAATATCAAAAAAGAAGTCCAACATGACTTCCCTTCATGTATAGTTACATTCACACTCTTATCAGCAGTTTACTGTTCATTCTACAAAAAATATATTGAATATGACATTCTTCCAACATTGAAAGTGTTTATACATGTCTAGATCACAGCTGGACACAGCGTTTGAAGTATGTCACACTTTCATTCATTCACCCCGGCAGTGTATACATCTGTGCATTCTTTGTTATATAAGCTCCCCGTTATTTCATAACAGGCTTCTGCTCGCTTCGCACCTGTTCAAAACTTCCGTTCATTTAAAACGTAAAATTGTTAAACTCCTTTCATATTGACTATATCATTTCAATTCTTTTAACATATTAAAATCCTTCACATTTATGTAGTATTTTAGTCAAATACACTTGCTAAAAACAATTTACTCCATTAAAGTGCTAACGTCTTCCACACCCGACGTAGTCTCCCTCATTCTCTTTCTATTACACCAAACTTACACACTCATATCGATCCATACGTTCTCAAATGATCTATACATATTTATCACAAGCGAAAATATTATTATTAGAGTAAAATAAAAACACCATAATTAAATCATTATTAAATAATTATTTACAATATTTACAACGGTCTATCAATTCAAGTTTAATTGTTTATAGCGTATCTGACTCATTATTATTAATATTCAAAAATATTAATCTTACTACTGACTTTCTTTAAGATTACTATGCCTTCATGTCTGTGTGTATGTCTACCCCTTATCATTCCTGTTTTCCAACGGGGTTGGGGATGAGATGCGATGGAAGTCTTTGGGGCGATGGTTTTTACGGCCGGATGCCCTTCCTGACGCCAACCTCATGAGAGGAGTTAATGAGAGATGAAATGAATGATGGTGAATGAAACTGGGCAATGATGGGGAAGGAAGCGGTCGTGGCCTGTCAGAAGGTACCGTCCCAGCATTTGCCTGATGTTGAAAATGGGAAACCACGGAAAACCATTTCAAGGGCGGTCGACGGTGGGGCTCGAACCCACACGTCTACCGAGTCAGCAGAGAGCTTGGCCCCATGACCTAATGCTGCGCTTTAGCCAGCATAGCCACTACTGTCGGTTATGCCTTCATGTCTGTATTAGGGTTTAAATGTCTATATCAGTCTAATATGACCGATCAATTAAGATCAGTGCATATGATTATTACTCAACTCCGGTTTAATACATTGTTAATAATTAGTAGTACTCAAAGGTTAATTCATTTCCCAAATACGTTTCCGCCATCACCCTGACTGCCTACCCCTCAATCTCGTTGTCATACTTATACAACTGAGTTATTATTAATTCAACCTCAGAAATAACAATGCTCCAAACCTCCATACAACAACACTTTAATGCATTAACTTCTCAATAAGGAAAACACCCTCGTATTTCATCAAATATATATCCTCGCAGACTCCTGTACTCTCGTATACGGCATTAACATTCCTCGTATACACATAAACAAATTCGTATAACTTCCCGACATTTGTTTCCATCAACTTTCATGTAGTACTTGCATTATTCAAAATTACCTTCACATATCCGTTGTCTATACAACTACTTACATTGTTACCAGAAAATATATGTTGTTATTCCGTAGCTTTCTTTCTCATAACGACAATTGAAGTTCCTAATGGAAGACCTAACGAAGGTTTACCCCGTATAGTTACTCTGTCATTAAACCTTTGTTACTAACATGAAATAAAAATACAATAATACGTCTCACCATTCTGATCTATCTTCAAATTACACTGTTGCAAGATTACGCTGACAATATAACGTAACATTGCAAATTGTGTATAATAACAACAATGTTATTTAAGTGTCCAATAAATATCAATCACGACTGGAATAGGGTATCCCTACTGTCGAATGAAAATATATTCCAAGAATATGTCGTAATAAAAGTTTCATTACAGAAAGATCAATGCTTTCTCTCAAATAAAAAGGTTTGTTAAATCATGAATATCATTCCACTCAAGAATGTCCGTGTATACATATATACGTAGCATAATCATGACGAATATTACTTGCCAGATCGACGAATGTTAATCGAATAGCATTTAATGATATTTAACAGTATATCATACGTAGTTTTCTTCCCCTACTAATAAATTCTTCTTACAATAAGATGGCCAATTCAGTTTAGCCAAAAATGAATTTAAAATAGGCATCTATGACAAAACTGTCTGAAATTCAGTTTAATAAAATCGAAAACGTCGAATACTTATTTAAGAAAATCTTAAATAAGGATATAAAATTCCTAAATAATTTAATCATGTCAGTTCAGAAACTGTGAAGTTGAAATTTCATATTCAGATGAATAAAGACAATCATCTCACGTGATATCAAAGCATAAAATTAGTCGAAGTGAAAACATAATCATAAAATATGGAGGAATAGTTGCTCAAATGCCATCAAAATACTCTAACAACTGTAATGTATGTCTACCAGAATGTTAACAAATTCACAAAGAAATTTGATACAATGGTCCGGCTAGCTCAAAACAGTTGCCAGCGTTTCGCCTCAGTGTACCAATGGGCTCTTCAGTTGGCTATGGTACACCTCACCAAGACGCGTGGCTAGTACATACTGTGAAGGCCGCTGCAAGGCACAAATGTTGCCACGAGCAGCGCCAATGTACTACGGAAGTCAAAACTTCCTTTCAAAAATAATGTTAGCTTACCTTGCTAATCCATATTGGAAATATCTGTTCCCAGAGGAAACAGGATGTAAAATTGTTCGATTGAGCTATGTACATTAACAAATTCACAAAGAAATTTGATACAATGGTCCGGCTAGCTCAAAACAGTTGCCAGCGTTTCGCCCCAGTGTACCAATGGGCTCTTCAGTTGGTTATGGTACACCTCACCAAGACGCGTGGCTAGTACATACTGTGAAGGCCGCTGCAAGGTACAAATGTTGCCACGAGCAGCGCCAATGTACTACGGAAGTCAAAACTTCCTTTCAAAAATAATGTTAGCATACCTTGCTAATCCATATTGGAAATATCTGTTCCCAGAGGAAACAGGATGCAAAATTGTTCGATTGAGCTATGTACATTAACAAATTCACAAAGAAATTTGATACAATGGTCCGGCTAGCTCAAAACAGTTGCCAGCGTTTCGCCCCAGTGTACCAATGGGCTCTTCAGTTGGTTATGGTACACTGGGGCGAAACGCTGGCAACTGTTTTGAGGTAGCCGGACCATTGTATCAAATTTCTTTGCGAATTTGTTAATGTACATAGCTCAATCGGACAATTTTACATCCTGTTTCCTCTGGGAACAGATATTTCCAATATGGATTAGCAAGGTAAGCTAACATTATTTTTGAAAGGAAGTTTTGACTTCCGTAGTACATTGGCGCTGCTCGTGGCAACATTTGTGCGTTGCAGCGGCCTTCACAGTATGTACTAGCCACGCGTCTTGGTGAGGTGTACCATAACCAACTAAAGAGCCCATTGGTACACTGGGGCGAAACGCTGGCAACTGTTTTGAGCTAGCCGGACCATTGTATCAAATTTCTTTGTGAATTTGTTAATGTACATAGCTCAATCGGACAATTTTACATCCTGTTTCCTCTGGGAACAGATATTTCCAATATGGATTAGCAAGGTAAGCTAACATTATTTTTGAAAGGAAGTTTTGACTTCCGTAGTACATTGGCGCTGCTCGTGGCAACATTTGTGCCTTGCAGCGGCCTTCACAGTATGTACTAGCCACGCGTCTTGGTGAGGTGTACCATAACCAACTGAAGAGCCCATTGGTACACTGGGGCGAAACGCTGGCAACTGTTTTGAGCTAGCCGGACCATTGTATCAAATTTCTTTGTGAATTTGTTAATGTACATAGCTCAATCGGACAATTTTACATCCTGCTTCCTCTGGGAACAGATATTTCCAATACCAGTATGTTGGTGATGGTATTGAAATTTAGTAAGAAAAAATATTTAAGCGTGCTTAATACAAATAAACTTAAATAATTTTGATTGTTTTCATCCATGGAAGGCACTCGTTATTACTAACATTGAGCAGATGTTCAAAGGAAAAATTTCACGATCGAATTATACTGTATAATGATTCCATTGATTCTATCCTGAAGCCCTCTCTGAATGCTCTGCTGTGGAAGTGCTTGTTGGGGGTAAGTAGTTGATCGGAGAGTGCGAAATGTTTGCATTCCGATTAATGCCTTACCATTCTTGGTTTTGAAGGCTGGTTGAGATGCAATATCGAATGTGTTCCGATAAACTGGTTGCAATGGCATTGCCATTAATACAAAAATCAGAGAGGCCATAGAGATAGGAAACCATCCCAAATAATATCAACCGTTAGAAAGGCGTACAAATATCCAATGTCTGGAAATTAACACTAAGAAACACAAACACAGCCACAGGGAGAGAGAGGTTCCCTGCATGGTCCGACGAAATTAAATACCGTATGTTGAATCGTAACAAAATTCTGAGACACTGTGCGTGTGCTAGGCTAGGCCGGTGACTAAAACGAGAGCTGGTTACTTGCCAACATTCAACTTGTCATCAAAATGCTGGGGTTCATTTACCTCTCCCATTCGTTACAGCCATGTCATGTATTTAATATTTAACCCACATGTCTTACTTAGATTCATCAAACCGAATTCTTAATAAATCACAATCCCCACAAGTATTCAAGAGAAAGCGTGGTTGGCTGCGTTGCCATGCAGAATAAATATACGCAACAGGCTTTGAATCGTCAATAAAGCATTTTGTAAAATTGTGGACAGCATAGACTTCTCGATGTGAGTTCTAACCGCATGAAAGTGGGCAACACCAGCTCACAACGGCAGCACAGACGTTCGAATCGTTCCTTCTGCTGGATTTATGGCCAGCTTCAACTAATTGTTCTCCTGTAAAGCTTCGAATCATTATCTTCTTAGCAGCATCATACGAGAATGTGCTTAGAGTTCAACACAGGGTTGAGGATCTCAACTCTTAGCGAGGCTTGCAAAGCTCGTGAAGTCAGGCAATGTCTTCAAGACACAAGGCCCGGACACGGTGGCCTTGGAGCTACCCTGCTTAATGCGCTTATCCTTAAAATTCATTGTGAGTTTTGTCACGCTAGTTTCTATTGATGTCTTTACATATACCGGATTAGTCTTCTGCCCCTTATTTTTTCTAGTTTTCGGCCACACGTCTGATGGCAGCATGGTCAACAGTTCCTCGTCTATAGCCAAGTCACAATGCCCCTAAACGACATTACAAGATTCATGACGAAATGGAAGCAAGACAAAGTACATGCCGATTATACGGTTTCAGTTGGATACGAAATTAACGCTGGGTACGGTGGCTTATTGATTTTTAAAAACGTAAATGAACCTTCGAAGTGGAAAGTAGTATCACATCTCATACGCTTCCAGGCAAGATGAAGGGACGTGTAGTAGAAAGTCTGGTCTGAGTCGTGGTTGAGTGAGGTGCGCGAGTGGCCGAGTGGTGTAGTCGCATTGGAGGAGTGTACGATTATTAATCCCCGTGCCTTCCTATAGTAACACGAGATTACTGACCTTTCGGGTGTCATTCAGACAATTCTTATTAAAATAGTGTTCCATATAGAAAAACAAAACAAGCAAATTCCGTCGAAAATCATGTCCGCATACCATAGGAAAAACACCCTACGCTGTATGTGGGACATGCAGAGCTCTCGCCCTACACCAGGGGAAATACACCGATGGATTGGTGATACCCTCTGGTTGAATGTCGACCAAGTAGAAGCCATCCAGTTAAATGCCCAAGAGAGAATCACGTGCATCAAGATAATCAGCATATCTATTTATCAAAAGTTGCTAAATACTCTCGAAATCCCCGTCAAATTTCAGTATGACCCCGGCGAGATGACCAATGTTAAATTCACCACAGCTGACTCAAATTTCACAACAGTGCGTGTATTTAACGTCCCACTAGACGTTCCCCCTGAAATTTTCAAATACGTCCTATCGAAATATGGCCCCGTAAGTGACGTCCGGAAAGAACAAGGTCTTCCGACTATCAGTTCCCGGTGTATAACTTAATGGAATCCGTGCTGTCACTATGGAAATCAAACAAGATATCCCCTCCACTGAAAGCTTTGGTGGCCATCCTGGTAATATATCTTATAATGGCCAGAAATAGACCTGTTTCTCACTGTGGCCACTGTGAATGTCAATATAATAGAATGCCCCCTGAAATTTCAACTGTTGGAGAGATTCCTTCGTGATGTGGACAGGCATTGCTTTCATTCAAGAAGTTGCTCTACCCTTTCTTCCCATATCCTCTTTTTACAATCAATACATCACTACCGGTAATGCTCATAGAGGGACTGGCTTCCTCATACGCCATGATATTCCACTCGAAGGTGTGCTATGTCATCCATCAGGACGAATAATATCTGGACACATAAACAATACTACCCTGATTAATGTATATGCCCCATCAGTGTCTAACAAACGTGTGGAGAGGTTGTTTTTTTTTCAACAGAGTGTCCTGCCTCATTTGCACGATGTTAAAGAAAAGCTTATTCTTTCAGGGGATTTCAGTTGTATTCAACGCCTAGAAGTTTCCACTAGTCCATACCGAGGTGTCAACCCGGCTCTCAAGGCTCTCATTACGTCTTTACACCTCATTGATGCTGTGGATAATTTATGGATACCCCTACCACATTACACCTGTATACGTCACAATTCCTCATCACGAATTGGCCGCATCTACCTTTCAGAATCGCTTATCCAGTACAGACAATATGAAGTGACACCTATCAGTTTCACTAACCATCATGCAGTCATATGTAAAATGCATTACCCCCATCCCGTTTTTCACAAAGGAAGAGGCTATTGGAAATTGAACTGCTCGCTGTTACTTGAGGAGGAATGTCAAGACATTTTACGACAACACTGGAATCGATAGGTCCAACAAAAATGTAACTTTCGCGACTGTGCACTGGTGGTATATTTTAGTTAAACCAGGAATCTGCGGTGGCTTTAAGATCATATCCTATCAGAGAGGTCGGGAACGACGGGATACAGTTGAATTTTATTATCGAGTTCTTCGCCTGCTACAGCAAAGATATGATGATGGGGGAGGGTATCCATGGTCATATTCGGGAAATTAATGCCCAGCTCCTGTCCATACATCAACGAACGCTAGCTCATATAAACGTGGTTTTAAAAGATCGTACAGTGCTCCCAGATGAAATTGCCAGTTTCTACCATATCACCAAAGGACGACGTGAACGGCAACGCCAATATTGTGTCCGTCAGACGGGAAGATCGGAAGACTGCTTACCGCACCAGCCTTCTCAACACCCCCATCTGTCGAACCCATACCCCTGAGAGGATTCAATGTGCTCTCACACCAGCTCGCACGGGACTAGTATCACGGGGTTTTAGCGAGGTTACTAGAAAGCTGAGAATGTTTGGAACTAGCCCAAGAGGCACATCAAATACAGCAAAGCTAAGAAAATAAGAAAGTCCAGTCTTAACATATATTTCGTAAATGTATTCAAAAATAACAAATCCCTATCCTACTTGAGAAGGTAAAATTCGGCTAATCCGTAAAGATAAAAGTTAGAAAGTATTATTCAACCCTAATCTGAGTTTAAACTTTACCCTCGCAAAGTCCTGTCACAAAAATATCAAAAGCAAGCTAATAAATGCGACACGTAAGCAATCCCTAAGCAATTACAAAAATCCAACTAAAAATACGAATTGTCACATCCCTGAATCTTCTGCAAAACAAACATATTAATCGTCGACAGTCAGAAAAAGCATCAATTACATTTAAGAGCAACAATAAAGATAATCTAAGATACGTCGGTGTAACCCCTTGCATTTATCATTACGTTAATAATTTCTTTACTATCTGATATTAAACATTGACGAGAAGCGCCTATCGCAAAGAAAAAAGCAAAGCTATTACACAATTGGGTTTGCCTAACATACAAAAACAACTATCTATACACACACAAATATACAAGTGTAAGCAACAACAAATAAATGAATAAGCACCTCTATTCTTACGGCCTTTGCGTCCACCTTGGGCAAACCAGCTGCTGTTTGCAGTTGATTGTCATCTATGCGTGGTAATCAGTTATGTTGGTGACAGCGTGATAAAAATCACGACTGAGGTCACTTAATTGCAAATATCTGGGCTTCCAGGGGTCACCCCTGAAACTGCTATTTGTCGCTACAAGAAGAGTCAGCTAGTCCTAGGCTTGTATCTAATTGTCATCTCAAATGGATGAGATTCTAAGATTCAGTCATATAATTAAATATAAAATTTAATTTTTCAGGGATTGCTTAAATATTGGATTGTTTACTTGCATGTTTACTTGAGGGGAAAAATCCTTTCACATTTTTATTATTATTTCATTTAATTATATTATTTATTCCTCATAGTGTTTTCAATATTTATTAAGACCATTCAGAATACCAACATCGAGTAGCAAAAACCACTATCTCGATTCATATCACCAGTATGCATGAGAAAAAAAAAAGCTCACTTTCACATTACACGACAGTCACCACTTAACACGTGTCCTAATGACAAATGAGTTTTCCATTCTGTTACAATAACACATTTGTAAGATCCTGTTGATAGTAGAACCATACAATGCTTATCTTTCAATTAAAACACAAAAAGGTTGAAATGATTACCATTAAATGCCTTCCATACTTTAAACTCAATTTTCTCAAAACTATTATTTTGGCACTTAGAGCCTTCTTTATTTCAAGTCTTCAATTCTGGGCAGATTACCTTTAAGTTACACTCCTTAATATAACAAGCAGTAACGATCTAGTAACATGTCTGTTGATGCGGCATTTCTCAGAGCTGAATTATTTCATACTATCTCAGGCAGTTATAATAGAACACTCTGTTATAAGGTGCTTGTATGGTGTTTAGTGATAGCGTGCATTACCATACACGCTCTGTACGCATCTTTGGAGAGACATGAAAGCTTTGCCGCTAACCTTATCCACTTCCCCTACCTTCACGGTCAAGCTAAGCAGGCCGATTTGCTTCTAAGCTCCCCCATTTTCTCCGGGAGCACTCAGGTGTGCATCACTGGTCTAATGTGTCGGTGGGAAATATTCATATTAAGCTTATCAGCCAATTTACTGTAGACTATTCACAGTAGCTGGCTACTTGCCAAATCCCGGTATCATTCTCACCCATTCCAGCTTGTGGCAATTACCCTTCTCATGGCTGTGTGAATCAACTGTTTGACTCCACACTCACCTCTCTGCTCTAGGTACACTAACAATTGTCGCTCCATATATCTCTGTGCTGTGACGTCTGATCGCCTCAACTCAATAATGAACCTTTAGTGTACCATTTACAATGCAGTAATCTGTATATTCCCGCGCCATTCACCAGGGATTTAGTGCACCATACGTCACATTTCAATCTACAGTTAACAGGATCGAAGGAACCTACTGCTCACAACTTTACACAGCTACTCCACATGATACATATATCACAATGTGTTTGACAATTTGCTGCGCGGAAGCACCTTTAAGGGAAGAAAGAGAAAGAAAGTTCCATCGCTGCACCGAGGAACATCAAATCATGGATAAGTTTTTCAGATCTAGATGATGAATACCTGTTAACGTTTCTAACAAGGTTACATTACAGGCGAGTACGTGTTTACACCACTCGCAATTTGCTTAGGATTGTTCTGTAAACCAATTTCTTTATAACGTTATTGACACACGAAGTTAGCTATTTTTGCATTGAAGTTGCGGGAACTATGACAAGAAAAGAAAGCTAGCGCACGATATTGAGTAAAGAACGATCAAGAGAGAAGCGTGAAATGTACTCTCTAGTCGTCAAATGATTATGAAATCGTCTAAACACGGCGTCGACGTACCGATTAAATCGCGCATAACAACCGAGCGGGCAGCTGCAGCAAGTCCGGTGATCGTAGGTTCAAATCCCGACGCTGACAGCGGCTATCTTGATGTTGGCCTTACCCCGTTTTTTTTTTCACCCACCCTCCAGGCAAATGCTGGAATAGTGCCTTATTTCAAATACCGGGGCACCTATCCCATCCCTGTCCCTAATACAGCTACACACACTACCACAGTCATCACAAAAATACAGGTTATCTGGCCAATTCAATACACACCCAACTACACAGGGATGATTAACAAGTTGTCAAAAGCCTCTAAAATGATTAACAACAACATCTTGCCGTCAAGATGGCTGAATTATTAATAATTAAGTACAAGTTTTTCGGGCTTGTAGGCCGCGGTCCAGACAGGATATCTCCCGACGTTTCACCGGAAACTGCGTCCGGCATTATCAAGGGTTCCGCTCCTTTCCTTGGTCCTTGGCCGGACGCTGTTTCTGGTGAAATGTCGGGAGATATCCTGTCTGGACCACGACCTTCAAGCCCGAAAAACTTTTTTATGAAAGCCGGCCGTGAAAGCCTAAGCTGTTATATTGGCTGAATTATTATTCATCCCAAGATTAAACGAATCGCGCATGCACATGAAGGCATCAATGAGATGCGGGTGGTATCTACGGGCTCCCGCTTAGGGGCAAGGTGCGCGGTAGACTGTCACACCTCCTTGTGTATAACGATAATCTATTGTACCACGCAAAGTTTGGCTTCACCCCTAACCAAAAAGCATATCCTTGTTAATATGTGTGTCATTTGTTTGCAGAGAATTACCGCTTTATAGGCTCAACGCTCGTGCTACACAACTGTTCATGAATGATTTAAGGAAATCCAATCGAAGCATAGACTGATGTCTTGCAACTGTATCACAACGAAAGTATACAGGTGACAGTTCAAGAGTCTACAAACATTCACCTCCACTGATCATAAACCAATCCCAACGCTGAACAAGTTTCCCTATATTCTCCACCAAGAAGGAAAGAAAGAAGCTTGTAGATTAACGTGACCATTAATCTCGCGATCACGAGCTACGGGACCTCCTTTTTACGTGGAATCCGAACCACAGGACATGGCATTTCACTTCTAAAATCTCACATGCATTGACCGAGAATCGAAACTAGTCCACCTTGGTGAGAGGCAGACTGCTTGACCGCTGAGCCACCACGCCCCTCCACGAAGATGGACGTTGCATGATGATGTGTGAGATTCCTCCTGTTGATTTATATAGGAAGTTTGGGACATCGTGGTCATGTAGCCCCATGTACTTGGGTGTGTCTGTGTGGAATTTGTCTAATAACCTGTGTCAATGTGATGGCTGTACTATTGTGTGAATTTGTATTTGAGGTTAGGATTTGGCTAGGAGTCAGCCGTGGCCTTAAGTTAGGTTCCGTCCCGACATTTGTCTGGTTTGGAATTGGAAAACTACGGAAACCCACTTCTAGTGTGGCTTAGGTAAGTATCCAACACACATCTTTACAGTTCTACCTCGCGAGTGAAACACGTTTCAGCCCTCAGACCAGAGTTAAGTTTCTTGGCAGAGCTGGAAATCGAACCCGGATTTCCACCACGACAGCCAAGAATACTAGTCACTGCTTAACTTAAGACGTAAGCAAAATACATTATGTAACATGTGTTGGCGTAGTTAGTTGGAGGAAACATGAAGTGGGAAAGAAGAAGGGAAGCTTGTAGTTTTACGTGATTGTTAATCTTGCGATTATACGCCACAGTGTCTAGTTTTAACATAGGATCCGGACCACCGGGTGAGACTAATCACCTCGAATATATCACTTGCATTAACCAGGAATTGAGCCCGGTCCGCCTTGCTGAAAGGCAAGCAGATTCACCACAGTGCCATCACGCTCCTGACGAGATGCAGAGTGGATGTTGTAAACACCATGTCATATTTCTATTCTTAGCTTGCAGCAAGCTGCACAGATTTAAGTTAGATAATAATACATTTAATAGTCGACGTTTAATTTAGGGGCTTACGTCTTCAAGTATTACCCGTTGAACATTTGATTGCCGCTGAGCCTGGCTGCGCCACCGTTTGTTGATTATTGTAGCAGGAGCTCCGCGGGGTAAGGAGAAGCACACAGTGATGACTAGAGACGGGAATTTGCCTATTTGCCTATTTTATTCCTGTGTTTAGAAACGTAGGCTTTCGAGATATAAATCCGTTTCAGGTTCTTTTAGGCTAGATTTCGTTGGTTTTATTGTGCCTATAAATGCCTATTTGAAGGGTTTGTGCCTATTTGGAGTATAATTGCCTATTTGATGCCTTTTGACTGTATTTTAAATTGCTTTATATTGCAGCTGGTGTGCTCGACAGAATTATATTCTCATTTCTCAATATGTGTTTACCCCGCGAACATGAACGGGAATTCTCGGAAGTACCAGAAATAGCGCTTGGGAAATTTCCATCGGAAGAAACAAGGAACAATTTCACCTCGAAGCCTTCAACCCCTCCAACCTCGCAAGACACATGCGAGAACCAATCAACGTCGAATTATGTCCCCGTACCTCCCTCTCGATGCGAACTGTGTAAGCGTACTCTTTATCTTCACTTCAGATTCAGAACTTTGTGTGACTTATTGCGAAGAAGAAGTGTGTCCGTGGCAATGCCGAAAGATAAATTATCGAAGTCTTACTGGCTGAAGCAGTGGATCACAGGGGATACCAATTTCACTACCGATGGAAGAGTAGTCTTCTGCCAAGCTTGCTGTAAAGAGTTAATTCGTTTGCTTCTTTTATGTTTTTGTGATTGAGAAGTACGATCGCATTTCATTGTAGCATTTATAGGCCTATTAATTTATGTATTGCGGCAAGTTGTTTTGTTGCAATGCTGTATTAAACATTTAACTCTCAATAATGTATATATAAAATGTAAATAATAATTTAATTACTGAACGAGGAGTTAGAACGCTGGTGGTCTCTTGTCCCAGAGTGGATGGAAATTAAAAATCGGTATTTTGAACTCTGACTCATTTCCTGTGAAAATGGAGATTTACATCGTAAATGCAATTTTTTTGAAAAAGTCGCGAGTAACTTTCACCAGCGCTATGTGGGGCTCTAGTCTGGGGGAGCGTTAAGCTCCCAGGTTAGGGCCGCGAAGCTGCCAACAAGCCTCTAGCATCCACTCTAGAGTCTTGCAAAATTGTGGCAAAAAGTAAGGTTATGGGCGAATGCCACAATTTCAAATTACGCGGTTTTCTAATTTTCAACGAGGATTGCAGGCTTGTGGGTACACATCATGCAGTCAACAGAAAATAAAGAAGAGTGGAATACCCCTGGTGGAGTCATGTAGGATTGTTGAAGTAGTCAGGGGAAGTTTGGAAGAATCCTCTGGGAAGATAGCCGCTGTCAGGGAAAAGTTTGACAGGGTCCTGCAGAGGAATCCAGGATGGGAAGCAGTGGTAAAGGTAGCCAGTGTGGTACAACGTGAGGTAGATGAAGCAAATGACCTAAAACCAGATGCAGTGGCTTCGTTAAAGTTTTGCCCAATCACTTAATGTGATGTTGAGAGAACTTTCTCTCAATATAAAAACATTCTTCGTGACAGGAGAACAAACTTATTTCCAGAAAACATTGAAAAGTTGCTTGTTGTTAATTCTTATTATAGTAATTAAATATGTTATTAAATTATAAGAAATATTTTCATGCCTATTTTGATGCCTATTTTACACGTTAGTGCCTATTTACATGCCTATTTTGGCTATTTTAAGAGCCTATATGCCTGCCTATTTTAACTGTTTTTAGTGCCTATAATTATCGTCTCTAGTGATGAGACAGTGCAAGTTGCACATAAGTCAAGCAACAGTGCGTGCGCTACCTGTCTTAGAAGCGTTGATAAGCGTCATGTCACCACGGACAGCTACTGGAGCTGAGTCATATCCTACACGCGCAACTGTACCTGTCAACGAAGCAGAGTGACGTGTGACACAAGTAAACAGAGAATAGTTCCCATCTCGACCGCCAGCAATCAATTCGTGAAAGGGTAATATGTGTGGAATCTGTCTGATAACCTTTGTTATCGGTTTATCTAAAGAAGTAGTAGTAGTAGTAGTTGTGTGTGTATGTGTATTTTTGACCGTGTCTGAGATTTGTAATGAGACGAGGTGGAATCTTCCTCCTACTCCACTTTCCCTCTAATACACACACCGCCTGCCTGTGAGGAGTTGAGAAGGAAAGCAGAGTGTTGGAGTAGCTGTATGCTCACAGCTGTCTGACTCTGGTCATAACATGGAAGTGCATCAGCTCTCTAACACACTGGGTCAAGCACTGGGCCGGAGTGGCCGTATTTTGCCCCTTGCATTACCAATGTAATGATCGTGCTTTCACATGATCACGTCATTAAATGATCGTCGTCTCAAAATTGGGATGAAGTCATGAAAATGTATCAAAAGTAATCGAAGATGGCAAGTTCTAATGTGTTGGTCAAGAAAAGAAAATTAAAGCATAGCATCCAACTCGTATTTGGATTCCAAAAAATATTTAATTCACAATTTAATTCCAAAAATTCTCTCACTTGATTATTAATTTGGGTTTAATTCATATTTATACCTAAAGTTTAATTATAAATAATATTGACCATGAAACTCGCCTGGAGTAGCTATGTGTAGGAAAAAGAACCATTTAATAACCGAAGAATATCCGTGACAACACTGTTCACTCAAACTGCATGCCACCTTAAGTGCATGTCACAACAATAACACGGCTCGTGAGCCACCGTTAGTCTACAAGACAAAATCGTACTTTACCGCTGGCAAAAATATCAGCTCCAAAAAATGAGCATTAAAGATCTTCCCTTATAGTGTCCGCTTTCAAGACAACACAATAACATGGTTCCCTATTTTGTACACCAGCCTCCATTCATGGACTCGAAATATAAGTATTCACTGCTAGTCAGCTGTTCACAATTAAACACGAGGTCTATTACAATCGACCTTCAAATACTTAAATCATAACGTGTCTGAAACATGATTTAAATGCTTTACTTTATACATGGGCTTCAACAAGCTTCAAAGAAAAGTTCTCTATCGAACTAGTGATATCTCGCTTAAGAATACAATCGTTCACATTCTGTCATATAGTCGTCGGAAAGTCTAAACAAAAATTAAGAATCCTACCCTCTCATGTACCTGCGTGTGCGCGTTCCATAGAAACAGGTTTCATTTTTCGTCAGCTGCATTTTGACCTGATCCATTACTTGCTCGAGTATACAAGCGAATAATGTTACAAGATTTATAACGCAGTGCAGCGTGAAAGTTCGACACTCAATGCCTTCGGTGCCTTTAACCTTGACAATGACCTGTGTCAACTAGCCTGTTATATTACAAACATTTAAAACTGTACAGAAACAACGCAGCTTTCCTGCCTGCTTGCTACAATGATACGAATCTATTATATACAACAAAATGGTGCCTGTGCTTAGCATGTGTATATGATACGAATATTAATTACTACACTGCTTATAATTAAATAAATTGCCTGCCTATGTGCTAAACCATCTATTCTAGTCTACGATTCCAACCCTTACAAGCGTGTTTTACTGCATGTCGGCTCACTTACATGTTCCACTGGTATGAATGGTTCGAGCCTCGCTTGGGGTGTTGTAGCGGGCAATGGCTGCTATTCCTACCATCTCCTTCTAGGTCTGCATACATTTTAATATCCTCCGCCCTCCCAAGGCATGTTGATTTATTCCCTTTCAAATCCTCGGACAACATAATAGCATAATATCGGGTGGTCTTGGGTTCCATGCTTGATTGTATCCATGCTGGTTCATTATTATGTAGCGCATACAAGATATTTGCGGGAATCCTATTACAAAAGCTACAACCGTATGTGGAGGAATTCCTTGAACAGCACCAGGCCGGATTTCGAAAAAGCACGTCATCGACGGACCAAATATTCATACTCAGGCAAGTAATCGAAAGGACGTGGGTATTTGACAAGAAGGTTTACTGCCTGTTTATAGACTTCAAGAAAGCGCATTATTGTGACAACAGAGAGAGCACATGGAGGACAATGGAAGAATCAGGAATTCCCTCGAAACTGATTAGATTGACTAGAATGTGCATGGAGAAGACTAAGTGTAAAGTGAGGGTTGAGGGCAGGGTATCTGATAGTTTTAATGTGGTGACAGGATTAAAGCAGGGAGACAGCATCTCCCCCAGCCTTTTTAATCTGGTATTGGAAAAGGTACTAAAGAAGGTGTCATCGATGGGAAGAAGTGTGAGCATAGGTGGTGAGGTCAAACTGCTAGTATTTGCCGACGATATTGTTATGGTTTTAATTGACCATAACGACGTGTACCTAATGGGGGTGAGTGTTAAAATTAACTTGGAGGCGTAAACTAATGTAGGAGGTTTGAGCTCTCTGTGTGTCTAGCAATTTCAGTACGTATTGGGGGTAGAAAGGTCCCTGAGGGTTAATTACTAAAATGAGACGGTTTCCCAAATAATGGTGGGGACTGGCGAGCAATGAGGAAGACAGACCAGAGCTGGCCAGACAGCAAATTGCTTACACGGCGACCTTGAGTGGCGTGCGTGAGGATTACCCTGCCTTGCGGTGTGATGACAACAAGCGGCTTGCTGCTAATCCTGAGTCAGCAGAATCTAAATCTAAATGTTGGCTAGCGAGCGGGGAACTGTGGTAGGCGCTTCAATGAATAAGACAGTTAGCCAATTGTGAAGAAATGTAGAAGTTCAATGGTATGACGTTAAAGTAATAGACAGGCTTCACTAATAAGGTTTTAGTGAGAGGCGATTTATAAGTAATGATGAGGTGATTACAGAGTGTTAGGGTGAGATTGGAGAAAGGGAAGAGCTTTAGAACTTACCGTGAGCACACACTAAACTGATCAGCAGTTCGGTGTCTGACGTCTTCGAGGAGCACCTGGGGGTAAGGATTTATTTATAATCGATGGCTTTGCTGATTCAGCGAGTTGGCAAATATCCACTCTAGTTAGTAATTGTAGCTTGTTGTTTAGCCGATGTGCTAATAATGATGAAATAGTTGGTGCATGTTGGTCGGTAACTTGTCAGTTTGTTGTAAGAGTTTTGAAATGTGTTGGTTGTAGTTGTTGCCTCTTTAGATGGGTTAGGGTAGAGATGGGGGCTGAAGTGTGTTGAGTATGGGGCAGATAGGGGTATTTGTGCATGAAAAGAGTTGATTTGAGGTGAGGAGATATATTACAAGGTTTGGCTAAGGATAGTACGAGGATAGAAATGGACTGTATGTAGAACACGAGGTAGGTAGCTGATTCATATCACTGGATCTCTGTGGAATTATTACTACATTATATTTACACAACTTAAAATGAACACGTCATACACGATAAGAAAACACTCCCTACACATATTTACACACACTAGAAACACTGAATGTAGGTGTTTGTTACACCGACTACGCCATTGTCTGACATCACGCAACTGACCGTTACCGCTATTACTCAGAGACACACTGTCTTACTCTCTTCCCGCCAGGGAAGTAGCTAGCAGGAATGCTGCCCCCTACCGAGGGCAGTGGAGCTACGAGCACTGTCCTACTCTGACATCTGGTGAGGGCTTGCTAAACTTGAAGTAAGATACAATGTACAAACATGCCGCCCACCAAAAAAGGGTTAAACACTTTTTTCAAACACAATGTAAAATAAACAAACAAACATGAGGATAAATACAAAACAAGACACACTACGTTCAGATATCGTCGCCTTCAGAAGTGGGAAGAGGACAAAGTTTTGTAATTGGCCTTTTGAATACTCCAGTAGAAGTACGGATTGTGGCGACGCGTACAAGTCCATCAGCGGCAGGGTGGACCTGATCGATCACTGCGAGCTTCCAGCACAGTGGGGGGACGTTGTCTTCTTTGACGATCACTAATGTGCCTGGCTGCACATTATTGCTTGGTAGTGTCCATTTACTCCTCTGCTGCAGGTGGGAGAGGTAGTCTGCTGACCACGCCTTCCAGAATCCTTGGAGCTGCCGTTGCAGTTGCTGCCATCTAGAGAGTACATTGAGGCGTACATTACTCAGATCTGGTTCGGGAAGGGTAGTGATAGGTCTTCCAATCAGAAAGTGACCTGGGGTGATAGCCATTATGTCGTCGGGATCATCGGCTAGGGGGACTAGAGGCCTAGAGTTTAGACATGCTTCGATTTGTGTTGTGAGTGTTGCCAGTTCTTCAAAGGTAAGGTATGCCGTGCCCATCACTCGTCGAAGATGATGTTTGAATGACTTGACGCCAGCCTCCCAAATACCTCCAAAGTGCGGAGCCTGTGGCGGAATGAAGTGCCACTGAATGCCTTCAGTGCTAGCAAAATTTGAGATCTCTCGTTGGTGATGTTCTTCGTCGAACAATCTCTGCAGTTCCCGAAGTTCCTTGTCTGCGCCTACGAAGTTTCTGCCGTTGTCCGAATATATGTGCGCAGGTCTTCCTCGTCGTGAGATAAAGCGTTTGAGAGCAGCAAGAAAGGCTTGGGTAGTCATGCTGCTAACAATTTCCATGTGAATAGCCCTAGTAGCCATACATACAAAAATTGATACGTAACATTTAACTCTTGCGCTGTTTTTACGAGATCCTGATTTTATGTACAGTGGGCCAGCGTAATCAATCCCACAGTGAACAAATGGATTGGCAGGTGATGCTCTGTAGTTCGGCAACTGACCCATTAGTTGCTGGGCATTTTTTGCCTTGAGCTTGTGACAGATAAGACAATGGTGTATTATCTTCCGAATGGTATTCCTTCCATTTGGTATCCAGTATTGCTGGCGAAGAGAGGAGAGTAGCAGTTGGCACCCAGCATGTAACATTCGTCGATGTTCGTTCTCGATTATCAATTTAGTTAGATGGTGACTTGGGGGCAAGATTATTTGATGTTGTTGGTTGAAAGGGAGCTCCGATTGTTGTAATCTGCCACCAACTCGAAGAAGTCCTTGATCACAGAGGAATGGATTAAGGGATATAAGCTTGCTCTTCTTACTAATTGGTCTTGTACTACGAATAGCATGAATCTCTGCACCATATGCTGATGCTTGGACGTTCCTGATACATGCATATAGTCCTGAACGTAACTCTTGAAGGTCTAATTCACCAGTCTTCCTTTCCGTATGACGAAGTTTGGCGTTAGCTGAAAATCTGAGGCAGTAAGCTGTCACTCTCTGCAGACGTGCAAGTTTAGAGAATCGCTGCATGAGCTCATCTTCAGGTTGAAGCGCCACGAGACTGAACACAGTTTTCCGCTGTTCTGGGATGTCCTGGGTATCCACAGAAGGGGTTGAGTTAGGCCATGATAGAGTATTTTCCGCAAGCCACGGTGGTCCATTCCACCAAAGTGACTTAGCAATAAGGGCGTCTGGAGTGAGTCCCCGTGAAATCAAGTCCGCAGGATTGTCTCCTGAAGGAACGTGCTTCCAATCTGCAATCGATGTGCTGTCTTGAATCTCCGAAACTCTGTTGGCAATAAACGTTTTCCACCGTATGGGTGATGCTGCAATCCATGAAAGAACGATCGTCGAATCTGTCCACAAATGGATGCTGCTAATGGTCAAATTTAACACCGATGTTACCTTCTTGAGAAGACGAGCTAGCAGCAGTGCTCCACACAACTCGAGACGAGGAATGGAGACCCTTTTTAGTGGGGCGACCTTAGATTTAGCGCACAGTAGCCTTGTGATGCGTTCACCCTGTTGGTTTTCCGATCTTATGTAAATGCAACATCCGTATCCTTTCTCAGACGCGTCTGAAAAGCCGTGCAGTTGAATGTTAGTGACAATACCCTTCGTTAGCACTAGTCTGTCGATACGAATTTGGCTGACAAGAGGCAGCTGATTGTGTAGATGTTCCCAGCGCTGAAGCAGTTCTTTAGGTAGGTTCTCATCCCATCCTAAGCGAAGTTGCCAGAGTTGCTGCAGGAAATACTTGCAGGAGATGATGAATGGACCCATCAGTCCTAACGGATCGTATATTGATGCTATGACTGCAAGTACCTTTCTTTTTGTAACCGGTCCGTTGAAGTTAGTAATCCCGGTACCATTCACAATCTGCAGCTGATCGTTGGCAGGATGCCACAAGAGTCCTAACGTCTTAACGTTATTTCCGCTATCGAGTTGAAGGGGCAGCTGGGCTTCTCTGTATTCTGGAGGAACAGCTTCGAGTAGTTGGATGATTGGAGCACCATTTTCGAAGTTGGAAACCTCCCCTTTGAAGGAGATCGATGAGTTGTTCTTGAGTTCGCAGAGCTTCCTCGAGGGTTTCCGTCCCAGACATGCAGTCGTCCACATAGAAATCTCTCTGGAGAACTTCTGCTGCCTTGGGTAAGTTGCGCGACTCCTCAATGGCGAGCTGCTGAAGGCACCTAGTAGCGAGGAAGGGTGCTGAAGCTGTTCCGTACGTGACAGTTTTTAGCCGGTAGTGTCTTATGTGTTCCTCCGGCGATCGGCGCCATACGATTCTCTGAAGGTTGCAGTCACGACTATCAACATTTACTTGTCGATACATCTGGCGAATGTCTGCTGTGAAGCACACTTGGTGAGTACGGAATCTTGTAATGATCGACCAGATATCTTGCTGGATGGTCGGCCCAATTCGGAGTATGTTGTTGAGTGATTTCCCGCTCGTAGTGGCGGCAGAAGCATCAAACACCACCCTCGTCTTCGTGGTAGAGCTTGCCTCTTTAATAACTGGGTGATGGGGCATGTAATAGCTATGCTCATTAGGGTGCGACGTGTCGATAGCCTCCATGTGTCCCAGAGCTTCGTATTCCTCCAGAAAGTTCACGTAGTCATTCTTGAGTTGGGTGTTTCTACTTAATCGTCTCTCGAGATGATGAAGCCGCGACACTGCCAATGGGAGCGAGTCACCAAGCTCTGTAGAGTCCTCACGCAGTGGAAGCTGTACCGTGAATCTTCCGTCAGCATCTCTCCTGGTGTTGGCAGTAAAATGTTTCTCACACTCCAGGTCGTCCTTTGATCTGATTGGCTGATTGATATCTTCTAATTCCCAGAAGCGTTGAACTAGATGGTCAAGGGAATTGTCACTCGTGGTGAAGAAGGACTGTACGGTCTCCGAAGGTGCTTCGGCCGTTCTGTCTAACTGAAAACGCCCTGCGAGAATCCACCCGAATTCTGTGTTCTGGAGGACAGGGTAGTCACCTCGTCTCACTTGTCTTTCCGGTCGAAGAAGCTGAAAGAATACCTCTGCACCAATCAGCATGTCAATTCGCCCAGGTTGGTTGAACGTCGAGTCGGCTAGAGGTAACCCTTCGGGAATACCCCAGTCAGCGAAATCAATGTACGATCCTGGGAGATCAGCGGAAATTCTTGGCAACACAGCACAGTTAATTTCTACTTGGTATTCGCTGTGCATGGAGTGAACATTAACGGTAGCACTGTGACGAGATTCTGTAGTAGCGTTGCTTATACCTTGTATTGGTATTCGGTTTCGAACCTTCCGTAAGCTGAGCCGTTCTGCACAGGCATTTGTGACGAAGTGTGCCTGGCTACATGAGTCTAGGAGCGCTCTACAAGTTTGCAGCTTTCCATAGACATCACGTACCTTAACCAGAGCAGTGGAGAGTAGTATCTGGGTCTGAGGTTTTGCCTTTATCGAACAATACGTGGCTGAAACCGATTGTTGCTGGTTGACATCAGTGCCGCTGTGTCTTGCAGGTGTGGCTTCCTGCTGCCTCCGCGTGACAGGTTTATTGGTTCGATGAAGTAGGGTGTGATGTTTCAGGCCGCATGAATAACAGGAGCCCGAAGAGCAGTTGCCAACAATGTGTCCAGGCCTAAGGCAATTTGAACACAATTTATGTTGTTTGACAAAGTCCATACGTTGTTGGATACTGCTGCCAGAAAAACCTAAACATTTGTAGAGAGGATGAACACCATCACAAAATAAACAATTATTGCCAGTAGAGACATAAACCTGTCTTACTGGTTTAGTGTGTTTGATGTCAGTAACATGTCGTGGGTGGGACGACACCACTGGTTTGGAGGTCTGATTTGAGTTGGTTAGTTCAAGGGCATGGCATCTGTCTTCTAAAAATCGACATAATTCATCTAGTCTTGCAAATTTCAATTTTGATGACGTCAGCTCCCATTGTTTTCTGCTGACCTCATCAACTTGTTGAAGAATCAACTGTGATACGAGCATTTCATGTAAAGGAATGTCAAGTTCAAGTGCCTCAATTGCATTCAGATTACTTGAAACTTGATTTAGCAGTGATCGAATATCTGTGGATGACTCTTTGCTTACAGACGGAAGGTTTAAAAGTTTCTTAATGTGAGACGTTGCAATGAGCTTAGGGTTGTTGTACCTTTGACAGACTGTCTGCCATGCAATCTTGAAATTTGTGGTTGTTATGGGAAGATTCTTAATTTGTTCATGTGCTTCCCCTGTAAGTGAAGATAACAAATAATGATACCTTTGGATATCTTCAAGTGAGTCATTGTTTATGACCAGACTGGTAAACGTATCAGAAAAGTGTCGAAAATCAGTAATGTTACCCCCAAAAGATGGCAATTTAATAGTTGGCAGTGCGAGTTCTCTCTTGAATGGACCAGAGTGTGAATGAGTAGTACCTCCGGAATGGTTGCCTTGTCTCAACCGTGATTCTGCACTCTCTTCTATCAATGTTGTTATTTTATCTACTACGTCATAGTACAATAATTCGAAACTGTCACGATCTTCACTATGATCCTCAGTTTCATCCTCCAGTTCTAACTTGTCTTGCGCATTGTCATACTTTTCTCGTATTCTGGGTAGATCGTCTAGTCTGGCCTTAATTGCATTTATACTTGATCCTGATTTGAAGTTAACCACAAAGTTATACACGCGTGTGATGCTGGCTTTCGCTAGGCCTCTAGTCTTAACAAGGAGTTGTTTTTCTTTGGAATCCATGGTGGAAAATAATAGGAATCAGAAACTGAGCATGTACTTACTGAAGCTGCGGTGTAGAATATCGAAGTTGGTCTGCGTGGCTGTCGTATAAACTCCGGCGCTGACAGGAGATTACTGGTTGCTGTAGACTGGAACCAAGATGACGACATACGAAGTGGATGGGGCAAACATGGCTGCCATCGGAAGCTGTAGTATTCCTTGCCGAGATGGTTGCTATCGGAAGCCGTTTATTCCTTGCCAAGATGACTGCTATCGGAAACAGTAGTATTCTTTGCCAACATGGCTGCTATGATGCTTCAGTCCCGCCAAAATACACGTGCTAATATCACATTAACGAAGATTCCACAGACATCCGGCCCGTCGAGGACCATGAAAAGAGTTGATTTGAGGTGAGGAGATATATTACAAGGTTTGGCTAAGGATAGTACGAGGATAGAAATGGACTGTATGTAGAACACGAGGTAGGTAGCTGATTCATATCACTGGATCTCTGTGGAATTATTACTACATTATATTTACACAACTTAAAATGAACACGTCATACACGATAAGAAAACACTCCCTACACATATTTACACACACTAGAAACACTGAATGTAGGTGTTTGTTACACCGACTACGCCATTGTCTGACATCACGCAACTGACCGTTACCGCTATTACTCAGAGACACACTGTCTTACTCTCTTCCCGACAGGGAAGTAGCTAGCAGGAATGCTGCCCCCTACCGAGGGCAGTGGAGCTACGAGCACTGTCCTACTCTGACATCTGGTGAGGGCTTGCTAAACTTGAAGTAAGATACAATGTACAAACAGTGTATATAGATTTAGATGTACCCTGTGGGTACCCCAACAATATTGTTGTCGTAACAGAGAATGAAGAGGAACTAAAAAGGACAGATAACGCGTTAATAGAGGAGGCACAAAAAGTGGGTCTGAGGATCAATCAAGAGAAAACGGAGTGTATGGTAGTTACAAGGGACAATAAAGAAGAAGCGATGGGGCACTAGAGATAGGAAGCTTGCTGTTTATGAAGACTGGTTCCTTCAAATATCTAGGAAGAATCGTAAATTGGAATACTATCAGTAAGGAAGAGATAATGAACCGTATAGAATCTGCAGAGAGGTGCATTTTTGCGATGAATACCTAGGTAAACTATTCACCAGCAAACTGCTATCAAGGACATCAAAACTCCGTGTTTATAAGACAATTGTACGGCCAGTATTAATATACGGGGCAGAGACATGGACGCTGAGCAAGAAGATGGAGAGGAGAATATTGACCTATGAAAACAAAGTGTTAAGAAAAACCTTCGGGTTGGTATTAGAGCAGGGAGACTTCAGAAGAAGAAAAAACACAGAAATTCACGCACTGCATAATGAACCGGATGTGATAGCAGTAATAAGGAACAGAAGAATAGAATGGCTGGGACATGCACTGAGAAGGGAAGAAGGGATGGTAAAAAGAGTGCTAGATGGAAAACCACGAGGGAAAAGACCCCTCAGTAGGCAAAAGTTCAGATGGCAGGTGGAGTCAGGAAAGACCTGGAGGCCCTGGGAGCCAACGAGAATATGGCCGGAGACAGAAAGCAATGGAAGAGGCTAAAGAGTGAGGCAATGATCCGACCTCGGTTCGTGTGGCCAACTAAGTAAGTAAGTAAGTAAGTATTATTAATTTTCTGTTGGGCAAACTAAGGACCAGGTTATTTAATTGTTTTATTTGAGCTTTAAAATTAGTTAAGTATTTATTTATTTATTTATTTATTTATTTATTTATTTATTCGTTAACGATGTTGTTCTTTTCTCTCTTTTATACATGCTTTTTTTAGTTTACAGCTTAGGTTGGACACTCAGATGTATGACAAAATATACTGTATCACAATATTTTCGCAAATTCATCAATTTCCCTAAGAAATCCCCAAATTTCAAAATATTAAGTAAATTTAAAAGATAATTCACAATGTCCCTTAAATTCTACAATTTACAACCACTTTTAACTTTTTATAACAAACGGGTGTTACTCTATCTTTAACTACGTAGATAAAATACTTTTTCACAAGGGCAGATATGAGTGTTTAAACACCCAACGGCTCTCACTAACGCACCCGAACGGTTTATCTCAAAATCTATAGTTTTTTAAAATTTTACACAGATTCCCCCACAAAAGTGCCTGTATACTGTTGACATCGGCTCTTGGTAGCTGTAACTGTTTTACGAGTTGGGATAACAAGAGAGAAAATGAATCACCAGGAGGTGTAGTGACTAGCACTCTCATCTCTAGCGCCGGAGATCCGAACTCGATTCCCATGACTCTGCGGGGGATGAAAGAGAGTCCTCTTACCCAAAACTATAAAAAGAGGGTGAATTGGATTTACACCTTACCCATTAGATAGCAGTTTAATTACATGTTTGTTATAAAGAGTAACTGTTATGTCCGTGGGGCGTAGCTTAGTGGTAGAGCGTTTGCTTTGCAAGTAAAAGGTCCCGGGTTCAATCCCCGACGCTTCTTAATTTCTTTGCCCACCTGAATTTGGTTTTAAATTGTGTTACATAATTAGACAACATAACTTTAGTCCGTTTGTAACTCCTTTTTGCAATTTTACCTCTAATTGTTAAATTTAGCTGTTACTATAGTCAGATCCAACAATTACACAGGTTAGCTTAACAAACTCAAATTCGAGTGATTTGATCCCACTTACTTGAACTAAGCTCTTTTCTCATATTTTTCCTATCGACCTTTCTTTTTTTTTTTAACGCTTGTTCTCTATTTACTCTTACAGTGTTTGAATATTGATGTTTTAGGGAGTCTTTTAATCCTCTTACATACTTACTCACTACGTACGTACACCATAACGCTAGACATACTCAAAACTCAATGCATTAACATTTTACACCTCGACTCTATTTCCTTTCCCATCCTATCATCCTGAGGGGATTCAACACTCTAATGTTTTAATTGCTCTATGACTGCACTATACCGGTCGCTATAATGATACTTTTCATTTTATAGTCTAAATTATTACTTGTTTGGTTGGCGTTTGATTTAAGTTCAAATTTCCTATATATATAGGAATCAAGGGTTGAAATCCCTTACCCGTCACAACAATTACCTTAACATTGGCTGCCAACACTGTATTATTATAGTACTCAGTACTCAAACCCACAAATCGAAGATCTCCGAAGGCTAACGATTGCATTAGGAGTGGGATGTGGGTAACAATAATTAAGAAATACAAGCGGTTCCCATGCAATATTCTTAATGATTTAAGTATATCTATAATATTTACATATAATACATGCCTCTCTTTATTTGTGCTGTTGTAGTTTTAATAGCATCCATATTCATTTTTAACTTTTAATTTAAATCTTTTACTTAAATCTCTTCAGTCCCCCTCTTTTTGGTAACCATTAATTTAATGCAAACAGGAGAGCTCGTATTTTTTAATTGTGACACATATTTACACCCAGAATACAGCTCTTTCCTTATATTTGCTTGGTGTAGTATTAATAATATCCAGCTTAATTTTTAGCTCATAATTTAAATCTTTATTCAAATCTTCCTGTTCCTTTTCCAGCCAGTAATCTGATACAAACAAGGAGTCGATATTCTCAATTTCTAAAACATATTTAACTTTTAGTCTATAAACTATTCGTTTTATTCCCTTAATAATTAGTTCTGTACCTCTTCCAGACCTTCTAACCGAGAACACTTTTGGATTTGTATTTGGCCTTTGATTTCCTGCATCAACTTGCGTATAAGTTGTTGACTCGTCTCCATTGTCTGTTCGAGTCTTTATGTAAAATTTAATTCTTGATTTTACCAAACGAACGACCATTTAATGTAGTCATCCCGTGTTGAACCCTGCAAACGGTTTTTCAGTTTGTATATGAACGATGTCCAGACATGGAGTCACAATAAACCCATCATTTTTAACCAACTCTAAAATAGCATGTCTCTTTACAAACATAGTTTTAAATATCCTCTTTAGTAGCACAACCGCTTGCATTTTTCGCTTTCTACAACCACTCCAACGCGTGGATAAGTTCCGTTGTTATTAACAGTAAATGCAAAGAGTTCGTATATAGCACTTATATCTAGTTTTTGCCAGGGACTTTGTTTAAAGTAAAGTGTAAACCTGTTTCTCACATCAACAATCGCCTGTTCTTTCTGCAACACTGTTTCGTACTCTCTTTTAAAGGCAGCAGTCTTCACAACATACTCTACTTTCCTTTCTTGATCTCAACTGCCACCAATTCCAATTTTCGTTTCCTTACACTTAACAAATTAACTGTACTTAATGGAGTGATTTCTTTAAGAGGGTATGGTGTAAGTCTGTTACATTTATTGGTTCTTTTCCTTAACACCTAGGGAAGAATATTATTCGTGGGAATCAATCCTAATTTGGTAATGTTTATGTTTGCCGATATTGTTGAGAATAATGTCTTGGATTGGTAAAAGAATGTTTCCCCAATTTTAATATAGCATTTCTGTACAGTGCGAACATAGTTATTCCCACAATCATTGTTAACAATTTCTACACAGTTTACGGGTAGGTAATTAAAATTATACGCAGACAGGGCATAGTTTATAAACTTTTCCCGATCTTGTCCATTGCGCATTTCGATTTGCGAACCTGTCAATTTCCTAGTATTTTTGTTACCCCAGTAGAAATATTGTAAAATACTATTAAACACCACATAGCAACTATTCTGTAGGTTATCCGATAGTTTGGTCCACATGGAAGCGATCGGCACCAAGTACAGGGGCACTTCTTAAAAAGAATGTTTGTTGGCTTCTAATACACTAAGACAATCATCGAGTGGGTCAAACACACCATCCGTTTTCTAGTTGTAAATTGTTGCCTCTATTCTTGTAATACCATGTTCTTTAGCTAAGGAAGACATAAACGTGTCCCTTAGACGGGTGTCCGGGCATCGGATAAAGTCTATAATATGGTGTCCAATGACTTGGTTACCCCCGGACTTGTAATTTGATATAAATATTTTTTTATATCTTTATTCTAGAATTACAGTTCATCCATGTTAAATAGTCTTTACCAACAGTTTTATCATTGTTCACAATCACATTGCACTTTTCTCGATACTCTCCTTGCGCACGAAAGTTATGATTCGATGTTAGGTAATCACACAACTCTGTTTTGTTAAAAACACCTGCAAAATCTTGTGTAGTGTCCAAATCCATAAGATAGAACTCCTCAGCACGAAGCTGTTGCAATATCCCTGGGAGTTCGGCTAACATAACGTCTAATTTAACATCGGCTAGTTCCACTTTGTATGGTATAGCCACAGGGTTTTTATACTTTTCCATAATGTCAGCCATTCCTTTCTCCCCAAGTTGTTTCCTAAGTCCTCGTGCCATCGCAATGTCCTTGTTGAGTAGATGAACAGGTAGTTTTGCCTTGACGCCATGTCTAGCAGAGATAAACTTCGAGAATTTACCACGTAAATAGTAGTTGGAAACACCACACATCTCTTTCTTTAGCAGCACAGACTTCCTCTACTCCAATTGATCTTGGCAGTCCATTTCATCACATAACCCAACCACGATAATGTTACCGCAAAATGGCTCCGTAATTGGTGCAAGTAAATTAACATTCTTATTACTTAGAAGTGTCTCGTTATCTGTATAGTTGATATTACCAATGTCTGTAACTTGTCCAGGTTCTCCGGTAGCAACCACAAACGAAACCGCTCATCGGTAGACTTAGTTCTGTTCCCCACAAGTTGATGGACGTTTAACACTTTAGAGAGAGACATTTTTTTTACACTTTCGACTACAACGAAGTACTGATCAACATCATTTGTCGCGTCTCTTAAATACCAATACTCAATTTTTGCACACAAAAAGGGAGACTTATGAGATCTACACAGGGCGAAAAATTGTATGTCTGTGTGTGCGAGAGAGATTTGGTATGCCCCCCCCCCCCCCCTTCTTTATCTATTCAAACACGACGGAACAGAATTGAACGAAATTTGGTACAGAGGTAGCACTAGAAAAGGGCACCTCAGTGTCATGTTTTATATTGCCGCCATCTTTACCAAAACGTAATGGCGGCCACTCAAATGGTCAAAACTTAAAATTAAATTACGACCTAACTAATCATCGGATCTTCACCAAATTTGGTAAAAACATGCCTTCATATTATGGGACGCGTCCTTTGCCCAAACTACAAGGTCATCAACAGTACTTACCATTTCAGGATGGCAGCCGTGTGAATTATGCAAACTTTATAATCCATAACATGGGACCAACCATTTCCGATTATCGAACCGAGAATCGTTTAAACTGTTCTAAAGGACGTGGCCCGTTCGAAATTAAAAGCTTATACTGTAATATTTTAGTGCAGAAGTGACATCAAATAGCTTAGCCGTCTACTATACTAGACAAGATGGCTGCTGATCTCTCGATCTGACCTGTATTTCACTAATTTCAGTATGTTGCTTGCAATATAGCCTACTGATAGACATATTATGAACTTTGTAATGAACTTTGTTTGAAATATACTCCAGTGAAGAAATCGTTTAGTCAAAGTCATTATTTGCTAGGGCGTTGTATCTAAATCAGTTGATAACGTTCAAATTAGCAGGTCATATTTGCCTCCGTGTTTATAGCTTTGGTCTTTCAGCCGGCCGGCTAGGGTTCTAGTCCTAGCAGAGTTGTACTTTTTTGCTTGATTTTTTATATTTATTGTGTTTTGAGTACTGAGACGTTATACAATTAAGCGTTATATTGTACATTTTGCAATGGAAAATATATATTTAATTAAAACAAAATTGCTACCGCATCTGCACGAGTGACATCTACTGGCAACTAGTTGAATTATGCGTGAGCTAGCCACAGCCTACTAGATGGGTGCTGCGCTCTATACCGGCCAGTTAGTGAACTGATGCCTACGGTGTAGTTGAATGTGTCTTGGTGCCGATAGACCGCACTCCCAAGGATAGGCGCGATTAAAATTAGGTGTGCATTAGGTATATTAAATGTGTTTCTTCTAGTGATACGTTTAGACCAACGAAGATACAATTATTGTAAGTATTCAGTGTTAATATACTGAATTCCTACGTTGTTTGGAGTGTTTACTGATGAAATTGCAAAATGCCGGGGTAAATTATAAACTATGGTTTGAACGCCGCTGCTCAAATCCAGTGTGCCAATATGCACTTCGAATAGGAAGAAAATATGAGGTGATAAAGACAAGGAGTTATAACTATACCCAAATATTTAGGAGAAAGTAGGCCATATGTTCTTTCCTGAACATCTTGTTAGATTATGACGTAACTGACAATGCTTGAGGGCAGTAAACAATAAACACATAAATACACCATCTCCCGAGCAATTCCGAAGATTATCGAAGGTTGATGATTGGAACTCTAGGGTCCAGCGTCGGCCATTTATGTTGGATTATTTAGAGGCTTGTTTTATGTCGGCTTATTTAACGACTTATTTTTATGGTGGCTTATTTGGCAGCTTATTTTATGTCGGCTTATTTAGCGGCTTATATTATGTTGGCAGTTGGTTTAGTTAGCGGCATATATAAGTCGGCTTATTCAGCGGCTTATATTATGTCTGCTTATTTAGCGGCTTATATTATGACGGCTTATTTAGTGGCTTATTTTTGTGTCGGCTTACTTAGCGGCTTATATTATGTCGGCTTATTTAGCAGTTTATATCATGTCGGCTTATTTAGCGGTTTATATTATGTCAGCTAATTTTGCCGTTTATTTTCTTGGTCGCTTTCCGATGTCGGCTTATTTGGCTGGTTATTTTTGTTGATGTATCTAGTGGCTTATTTTCTTGGTACTTTCTGATGTTGGCTTATTTGACGGGTTATTTTTGTTGATGTATTTACTTATAGTTTACGAATAAATAAATAAATACTTAACTAATTTTAAAAGCTCAAATAAAACGATTAAATAACCTGGTCATTAGTTTGCCAAACAGAAAAAAAATTAAATAATTAATAAATAATAAATAAATAAAAATTAATGTATATTAGATATGTTACTTGTACACCCCTGATGGTCTCTGGTATAATGTTTCGTATTTGTAAAGAACCAACATGATCGCCTTGTTTCTATATTAAGCCCATGTTGTACATGAACCAAAATGGCCAACCTCATAATCTAGCTTTATACGCGGTCTGCGTGACACCATGTTCATGACACCTTTATAGCCAGTCAAGTTAGCAAAGTCGTTATCGTGCTAAAGTCGCCTCAGGGCCCCATCTACATATACATACAAAAGAGTCTTAGAATATGCCCGTGCACGTTAAATAATCCCTGTTGTAAATAGTCAATATTCCATTCTCTCATGTGGTATAGAGCACTTCTAGAGCTCGACTCTTATGTCACGCGACAAGATTTTTCATGTTTAAACGGTAATGCAAACCCGTTGCCTGTATGTCCATGCATGCTAAAGCGTATGTACAAGTTAAATAATAATAATATTAATGGTTAATCGAATAAAGATCCTTTGACAAATTCTAAAAATTATTTGTAAAATAAAAAATAATAGCTCAAGTACCCTCTTGGCCTAGCTACCTATACAAGGCAATCAAATAAATAATTATCTAATAATAATAATAATAATAATAATAATAATTACATACTAGTTTTGTGTCCTTTGGCTAAATTTGGGGAAATCAATGGACTGTAAGAAAGGGGCTGTCACGCCATTTAATAGGACCCCTTACACAACCTTGTACAATAATTGGTTCGCGAGATATTGGTAAAAAAAACAGTAAGGTATAGTCGCGTTACGTAAAAAACTCGTAGTATACGAGAGTCTGCCTCTCTGCTGGTTGCCAGAGCTGAAACTAAATACTTCTGTCTGGTCGGCAAAGTCGTTATCTCGCAAGGACGGGCAAGGCTGGACATATCTGGCTACCGCTGTAAGACAACAGAACAGACTTAAAGCAGTGGTCTTATTTAACTATTTCTAAACCACATTCTTGAGTTAATCATAAATATCCTACAATGAACTATAACTTGCGCTTACTTAGCATCTTAAATCGTATAATACATAGCCGCGGTTGACCATCCTGGATAAACCAACCAACCTATTAAAAATACAAACGTTCTCCTTCCTCCCGCTTAGTAAGGGTGAAACCTTTGTTCAGTAATAGCTACCTACCTTTACAGCTTAATTATATAATAATAATAATTACCTAATAATAACAATATTAATAACTTACTCGTTTTGGGTTCTTTAACTAAATTTGGGGAAAGGGTGCTGTCACATCATTTAATAAATCACTTGGCATGACTTTCTCTAACCATGTGTTCGCCAGATATTGGTTAAAAAACTAACTGTAAGGTATAGTCGGGTTCAAATAAAATGATTCCCTCCCATGCAGTTAGGGCCTTTGGCAAAATTTGGCTAAATCAGTGGTCTGCAGCAAAGAGGGGTTACACGCCAATTCATTCAACACCTCACACAAGTTTGTATGTTTACAGGTTCGCGAGATATAATGGACAAATGACCTACTCGTTTTGGCTAGTTGAGCTAAATCAGGAATAAAAAATCCATAAGTTATCATTGAAAAATTCCACCAGAGTCTTGCCACATACATACGACAAGGTATAGTCGCGTATAAATGAAATGGGTCCCTCCCATACAGTTAGGTCCTTTGGACAATTTAAAAAAAAATCCACGAAAGAGAGAGCTTCATCCTGAGTATTTCAACACATTATACAAGTTTGTGCATTTACTGGTTTAAGAAATATAATGGACCAATTACCTAGTAGTTGTCAAAATTAAGGTAAATCTATAAAATAAAAAAGTGATCCGTGACAAAGAGGGTAACATGCCAATTCATGTGACAAATTTGTAAAAAATAATCCATAAAGAATCATTTAGAAAGCCCACCATCTTACAAAAGCCGCGAGTGCGCATGCGTACAAAGAACTCACTTTTTCACCCCCGGGTAAGTGTAATTCTTATCTTGGGGTGGAAATAAGTTGTACATAGGACAGGGGGCTTCATCTCGAGTCAATTGGCATCTCACATGCCTATCTCTGATCATTGGTCCGCGAGACATCGAAAATACTGTATTACATACGTGAGGATGTACAGTCGGTGACACAATAAAGTGCACTATGTAGACCCCCACCTGTCAGATCCAATCAAGTATGGGCCTTCAAAGAAATTACAGTTCATTTCTTCTAAGCTCAGAGCTGTTCCAGTGCATATTATGACTTGTCGATCATTCTGGCAAACGATCCTCTAATCAAACATGCGTTATCGATTGCAGTATGCTCACAGCTGTATGGCCCTGTTCTATAACACGGAAGTGGATTTGTTCTCTCTCTCTCCCTCTCTCTCTCTCACACACACACACACACAGGGTCTAGCAGTGTGCCGGATTGGCCGTATGCTCACAGCTGTCTGACCCTGATCTGTAACACCGAAGTGGATTTGCTCTCTCTCTCTCTCTCTTGCACACACACTGGGTCAATCAGTGTGCTGGAGTGGCCGTATGCTCACAGCTGACTGGCCCTGATCTATAACACGGATGTGGATTTACTCTCTCTCTCTCTATCACACACACACTGGGTCAAGCAGTGTGCCTAAGTGGCCGTATGCTCACAGCTGTCTGACCATGGATCTATAATACGAAAGTGCATTTGCTCTCACCCACACCCAAAAACACACACGCTCACTGGTCAAGTTGGCCAAATACACTGGTCAAAACAATTAGGGGATCAGGTGAGTTATCATACACAAGATACATATGGTAACATCTTTTATTCAGAGTTCGGTTACAATTGTAATTTGTGTGTGCTACAGTACGATATTGTGCTGTCCCAACTTTTTACTGGAGGTTTACATGGCGTTTACTTAGAGCGAGGCACCATGGGGCTACCATAATAGTGAAAAAGTCATTCTCGTTGCCCTCTAATATGGTGTGTGATCACCTCGGACGGCCAGGACAGTTGCACACCTGCGTGGCATGGACAGTATGAGGTTATTAATCAGCTCTTGAGGGATATTTGGCCATTCTTCCATGAGTGCAATATCCAGCTCGGCCACCGTTGTGGTAGGTCCTGGTCTGGCTGCAATGCGTCTGCCAAGTGCATCCCAGACATGCTCAATCGGGTTTAAGTCCGGTGGACAAGCAGACCACTCCATTGGTTCAGTGCCCTCGTCGTCAAGCATGTTGTCCAGCAGTGCAGCTCAGTGGGGACGTGTGTTACCGTCCACCAGAATGAAACCATCGCCTATGGCACCAACGTAGGGCACAACAAACGGTCGAAGGAGCTCGTCTCGATACCTCTGAGCAGTCAAAGCGCGATTCTGAACGACATAGAGGTCCGTATGTCGGCTAATACTGACTCTTGCCCACACCATTCGCCCACCACCATGATATGGTGCTGTTTCCTGCACATAAGCGGGATTGTTCAGAGTTCCACGTTCACTCCAGTTGAGGGAACGACGAATGTCCGGCTGAACACAAAATCTTGACTCATCTGTGAACAAAACCCGGTGCCATTCGTTATGACGCCAATCCTGATGTTCCCTCGCCCAGTTTCTGCGGGCTAAACGGTGGCGTGGTTTTATTGGTACACACACCATAGGCCTCCATGCGTAAAGGCCACTTTCCCGAAGGCAATTTCGGGCTGTTTGTGTTGATATTGCGCGTCCTGTTGTCGCCTGGAGGGTGCGTTGCAGCTGAGTTGCATTCAGCCTCCTGTCTCGACGGGCTGTTAACCGGAAATAACGGTCATCTCTTGCTGATGATACCCGTGGACGACCTTGGCCTGGCCTTCTTTTAACGGTTCCTGTTGTCTGAAATCACGTCCAGGTCCTGGAAATTACACTTTGGGACACTCCAATATCTGCAGCCACTTCCCTCTGTGTCTGTCCCGGTTCCAACCTTCCTATGGCTCTCCATCCCATACCTTTGGATAAGTTACGTTGTTGTTGCATTGCATTACCTGCTCACTACACCATCTGAACCCAACTGCTTGTGTCATTCGTTTGGTAGAGTAAACACACGTCCACACCAACCCCCTCTGCAGCAACTTTCTGTTATTACCACTATCTCGGTTGCCGTATTGTTGTTGTCTCCACTCCGTAGAACCGACAAGAAAGACGACGAACCATTTTAGGTCATTCTGCCGATGACAATACGTCAGAACCTAGGTATCTCAACTGATCCCCTAATTGTTTTGACCAGTGTAGTTAGGCCTACACCTTTTACTAAGGTAGAAATGGGAAACCACTGAATAGACCTACTACTTCTAGGACGGCTGAGGTGGGAATGAAACCCACTTCTCTCAGTTCTACCACCCGAGGCTGAGTGTATCCCTTTCCAGCCCTCAAACCAGAACCGATCACGAAAACCAAGATTAACGGCCAAGGGGACCCGATGCGGTGATCACGCGTCACCCCAATATCTGCAGGCCAAATGGCTGGGCAGCGGACGTTTGGTAGGCCTAGGCCCTTCACGGGCTGTAGTGCCAGGGGTTATTATTACACCTTTTAGGAGACAACGCCCACAGTCATTTTCTCTCACACTTTGTCTGAATAACTTAGTGGAAATCACTTATACTAGCGGACCCGTGCGAGAACTCTCGCATAATGGGTTGTGTGCGCCCCATGTGTACGGACTACCCACCCGGGTCTAGTGCTATGCTGGCTGTACGCGAAACAGTTCTGTCAGGGGCTATCGTCTTGTTTATTTGTTTAAAAGCACTTTATAAACAAATAAATATATTTCCGTTGACTTATCAAGAAATGCAAGATTTTTCCTGTACTATTGAGACGACTTTGAAGATTTTGGTACAAACCACACCTTCTAACTCTCTCTGGTTTAGAAGCTTGAGTTTTGTGAAACATACACTTTAGCCTTAGCGTATTATATAATAAGATTTTCCAAAGTAGACCAAGCAGAGCAACTTTCTGTTCTGAAGATTACAACCTACAAAGAGGTCGTGGACACTTCCCTATTAGATGATGATGATAATTGTTGTTTTAAGGGGCCTAACATCGAGGTTAACTTCCCTATTAGATAATACCTATTGTAATATCTCAGGACATGGAGGCGAGGAGAGCTGCATCAAACCAGTCAAAAGACTGAAGTCTCAAACAACAACATTGAAATAAATGTCTACTTTTTCGACCATTTCGAGGTGCGGTGGCTTGCATTCATGGTTGTCAAGCCTAAGGTGCGGGCTCGATTCTAGGCTCTGGCAAGGAATGTAATTCTGGTTTGAGGGCTGGAATGGGATACACTCAGCCTCGGGTGGCAGAACTGAGAAGAAATGGGTTTGATTCCCACCTCAGCCATCCTAGAAGTAGCATTCAGTGGCTTACCATTTCTACCTTAGTAAAATGCCGGGATGGGACCTGGCATTAAGACCACGTCCACTTTCTACCCAATCTCACCTTCAATTACAAACATACTAATGCAGCCATCATATTAACACATATAATCAGATACCTATACAAGTAGACGGGGCTAAATGTCCACTATATCACAAAGCCCTAAATGATTCCATAACAGTAACAAATTAATACTCGTTAAACGGATATATATTTCGCATTATATCAATCGTAATTAATATATAACAATCTCCATCTTGTTGACTGGAATTCCGCTACAGTAGAGTCTCGCAAACCCGGCTCTCGGTAACCCGGCACTCCGGATTTCTCGGCCAACCTGACGAGAAACAAGAAGTTCCGTGACGAAATAAAGAGCCTACTTTTCATGCCAATGATTATTCTACACTATATGAACCTATCTAGAATAATGACGAAATTAAGTTGGTAATATCGAAATGTCTAATTAGTTCGAAATATTCCTGGTATAATGTAGCCTAATAGAGCATTACAGTTGGCAGCCCTGGTGACTGAATATATTCTTAGTTCCATCTCATAAGGTAAAGAATACAAAATTTGGTTGAAATCCAATGGACGTTACATGCAGTTAGACATTGGATCTATCAGCACGCGTAAAAGCATGTTGGCAACAATGTCATGCGTGTGCTGGTTATAAATAATCGGATATATTATGATATCTTGTTGTGCCAATTTTGCATGAAATCCATTTGTTAGTATAGAAGTTACATGTATTTTAAAATTGGACCTATCAGCAAGCATAGAATCATGTTGGCAGCACTGACTTATATTAATTACTCCAAATTAATCTATAGTGTCAGGTGCTATACGTGTGCAAAGTATAGAGCTGTTGGCTTGCATACTTTCTGATATATTGATATTAGGATAAAAAATATAGATAGCATTTATTAACAGTTGGCAGCCCTGGTTGCTCTTTAGAATACTTATAGTCATATCTGTTATGTTACACATATCACATACGAAATTTGGTTGAAATCCAACTGATAGTATAGGAGTTACATGTATTTAAAAATTGGTCCTATCAGCAGGCTTAGAATCATGTTGGTAGAACTGAAGTATATAAGTTACTCCAAATTAATCTAAAATGTCAGGTACTATACGTGTGCATAGTTTAAAGCTGTGTGCTTGCATACTTTCAGATATACTGGCATTTGTATTAAGAAAATAGAGATAACAATTATTAACAGTTGGCAGCCCTGGTGGCTCTCAAGAATAAACTCAGTCATATCTGTTTATACACACATATTTCATACAAAATTTGGTTGAAATCCAATTAATAGTGTTGAAGTTATATGCAATTAAAAATCGGACTTATCAGAAGGCTTAAAATTATTTTGGCAACACTGTCATGTACGGCCTCCTGGAAATTAAACTGAAATAGTATTATCTAAATGTGTGCCAATTTTGGAATAGCTCCCATGCATACCTTCCATGATATCCAACAGTGAGCTCAAATTTCAATTGCGGGTTTTCATCAGTTGGTAGCACTGACATCATTTTCAAATATGGGCTTGAGATATTCCGGTATGCATCTTTACTCATACTAAATTTGGTTTCGATTGCTCCAGCCGTTTAGGAGTTGATAGGGGGGGACACACACACAGACAGACAGACAGAAGGAAAAGGAAGATTGTAGTTTTACGTGACCGTGAATCTCGTGATTATGAGCCACGGGACCTCCTTTTTACGTGGAATCCGAACCACAGGACATGGCATTTCACTTCGAAAATCTCACATGCATTGACCGGGAATCGAACCCGGACCGCCTTGGTGAGAGGCATACAGCTAGACCGCTGAGCCACCACGCCCCCTACAGACAGAAGGACAGACAGATAGACAGACAGACAGACATACATTTTCCCGTTTCGATCTCATAAGTCTACTTTTTCCTCATTTTTGCAAAATGTGAAAAGTAGGCTAAAAAATCATGATTTTTGTTTGTATTTGTGTTTCCGCACAGAGCGTTATTATGTTTTCTTTCGTCTTCTCCATCAATGGAATTATCGACAGTTAAATACGACGCGAAACAAGTTGACCTACAGTACATAGTAAGAAGAGTAACGACGACCTGATAAATACGGATACAGTACAGTACTGTAAATACACAAAATGTTGTTAGTAAGAAGTAAACAAATGGTTCTCGCGCAGAGCGTTGCATTACATTTAAACCAAAACAAACAGCTTATTTCTTCTTTTTAACACATTTCCCGATAACCCGGCATTTTCGCGAACTCGGCCACCCTTCGGTCCACATTAGACCGAGTTTGCGAGACTCTACTGTATATGAATGTGAGCGCTTCTTGGTAGAGAGAATATGCAACTTCTCAACCGTATGAAATGCTTCGATCACGAATGGGTTTGTAAAAACACGTGATATGTTGATGTCTTTCCTGTGGAACGTTGACTCAAAACATCATCAGAATAGTATCAGGCCCGCTGTTTTTTTTTACAGATGTGTGAACATTAGTCATCTTCTCTATGAACACCTGAAATGCAGGCCTATCCTCCTAATTAGGCTATTCCTTTTAAGTGCCAGTATTCAGTTTTTCTCTTTACTACCCCCGATATTGAATGGAGAAGACTCCATCGTGATCCTCTGATGTCTGATATAGTGATGCAGTGAAGCAATGTAACATTATGCAAATCTTGTTGTATGAGTAATCAGGCTTCATGTACATGCATGCTGTAATTCGGCAAACATATTACGTATACTGTGTACTGTAGACTAGGCTCCAGATTTCAATATATCTAGAATACCCTGCGCTGTATCACTAGCCTTGTCCTTTCTGCATGAAATGTCTCAGAATAGCGGTAGAAGTCAGTACATTGCCTTCAATAGTACGAGCTGTTTTATAACTAAGAGTGTAAACGTATTTGTCTGATTGGGGGGAGGGGAAATATTAACTAATTAATGTGCATCTTTAATTTACTATCGTGTTGGAAGCCATTTTTCAATGTTGCCATAGTAAACGAAAATTAAATACTTTTCAGTCGATCAACACAATTTGTACCCAACTGTAATGAGTGCAATTCCCTAAACCTGAAAAAATTTACATGAAATTAATAAATTCATTTGGATTCCTAGTTTCGGTCGTCACCCGATCATTTTCAGATCCCTTACACTGTGGCTTTTTTTTAATTTTATTTATTGATTTTATTTTCACGGCTACACTTATAGCTTAAGAGCTCCTTTACAGTAGCGCCCTACATAAAATAAGATTAGGGATTATAAAAATAAAACATTTCACCTACATTACAGTATAAATAATCATAGTCTAACAATTATAGTAACAAAAAGATAGTAACAATACAATAATAATACTAATGATAATGGAAAAATTATATACAAAAGAGTGAGAGTGCATACAGGCTATCAGCCCGAAAAACAAACACCATATACTGTACAAGAAAAGCTATTGAAGTAGACAGGTTGTCAGCTATTGTCCTTGTGTTATAATTGAACTTTTAAAAAAGTATTTTAACATAATACAGTTATCAAATGTGAGAGGTATACTGCTCCAAGAAACAGGATGAAAGATGTATTTTGAAAGCTGCAGTGCTTGCAATGTTGACGAACTTATATAAATCGAAGGTGTTGAAGAGGCATGAGGTGGTGCAAACAAAAGATTTATTGAACTTCATGGTTCGGTGTATAGGAGTCTGGAGTGTTAATTTTGTGTATATATTTTCTCGATTATGAACAGAATGCATTGGTGTAAAGGCATTGTAGAGATATAACGGGGTCTTGGTATGTAATATTTTATGTGTCAGAATGGCAACTGATAACTGCCTGCGCTCGTGGAGTTTCAGCCATTTCAGCTGCACGTAGTAAGGTGTGATATGTTCATCTCGTCTTACATCCAGAATGTACCGAACACATTCATTCTGGACTCTTTGTAATTTGATGTTCTGTGTTTCTGGTAAATCATTGTATACAGCAGAGCCATAATCAATGATTGGAAAAATGAGAGTTTGGACGAAGAGCTTACGTATGTTAGGAGGGGTGTAAGAAACAGTTCTTTTCAGGAGATGCAGACGTAGGGAGAAAACCCTTAAAAATACTTTGTTTTAAAATTTGCTTATATAAAAGTACATGGCTATCTTTGAGAACATTATCCCATAATTTTATATCAAAATTGAAACTGCAAATGGCATTTAAAAATTAAAACTTCATGCACTGCAGACTGTCTCAGCCACTCTTGTTTCATTCTCTTTGACAAAGGAAGAAGTATTCTCAGACAATTTTTTTAGTCAAATTTTAGTAAGCAATTGACCTGAGCCAAGGAGACTGGGAAGAATCATTATAAAGATTTAAGTAAAACAGATTTTTAATCCGACTCAAAGAGAAAAAGAAACGTCTTGTTATTGCATCTTATTTTAGCTATGTATATGATAATTTCAAACAGCACCAACCACTCTGGTGTAATACAAAATAAAACTATTGTTATTACCCTCTGCTAGATTATAATTTAAACAATCTATTCAATTATAGCTTACTATGAGATTAAAAACTTAGAAATTAGGGATCATGCTAACATCATTGTTATTGTTGCTAGATACATTGCGACTATTAGCCTATCAGTGAAATACAAATTGTGAAAACGACATAATAAGCCTGTCAAAAGGATTTCCTGTAGCCGAATCAATACAGCAGTTGCGTTATAAAATATTTATTTACTACAAAAATAGCCGAGTCTCCAACACTGAAAAAGGCATGGACATTTTATAGGGACATACTGATTTATGTTTGTCCTTGACATTCATCATTGTATTTATTTTTTCCATATTGATATCAACCGTAGATTTCATTGTCCACTTTTCAATACAAATTAACATAATAGTGATAATTTGTATGGAATAGGTGACAAAGAAAGTTACGGCATACTGACTTGGACTAAACACTGATGTCCATTGTTTTTCTTGGCCTCCAAGTAAAACCTCGTCAGAAAATTGATAAAGGAATATAAGTTCAATAATGAGCAAATTCTTCGTCGGCTTACACAGAGCGTAGCCAGCTGAGTTCTTGCTTGATAACCTCGGGCTACCAAAGTGCACTACCGTGCCGCTCACTAACATGCAACCTTGCTATAGAGCGTCCAGGGTTAAGAAAAGACTACAGGTCTTATGGGCTAGCCGCACTCCGCATTTGCCATATCTCCTCGCACATCGCCGCCCGAACACTCGTTGTGAAGTACAGTTACGACATAAAATTATACTTCGCCTAGTGCAGCTGTTTTAGTGACTGAAATAAGTTAGATAATACTACTTCTACTGCTACTACTACTACTATTAATAATAATAATAATAATAATAATAATAATAATAATAATAATAATAATGAAATATGATCAACTCGTAGTGTAGCGGCTATCATTCTTGGCTGCCACTCCGGAGGTCCGAGTTCGATTCCCAACTCAGCCAAGAACTGTAATTATAGTGATGGCGGCGTATCACAGCGCAGCATCTTATTGCGGAAATGCTGCTTCGAATATCTCCTCCCCGGTACCCCCCCCCCCCCCCCCTTCCAATACGTATTGAGTCATACTCTAACGTTAATGCTTGCCAACTGGAGCTATGTGTAAACAGCTGATGCTGTTTGATAGTTTTTACAACCATCATCAATTTCCTTGAGAAATTTTAACGCAAATATTAATACACTTCACCACTAACATTTTGTTGTTAATTGAGCGCACCATATCGCAGAACATAACAGATATGAAGCAGCTAGCAATGGTGGTTAACCAAACGTCCAACTGGTGGCGTAGTGACTAGCATTCTTGGCTGTCACCGTCGAAGTCCGTATTTGATTCCCGGCAATGTCAAGAAATTTAATTCTGGGAAAGGGCTCACTCAGCCTCATGGGGCACAAATGAGATGTTGGTTCTATTAACCTCAGACATCCTAGAAGGGAGGGGGGGGGGGGGGAGGTGTGGTGACGTAGCGGTCGAGCTGTTGGCCTCTCACCAAGGTAGACCGGGTTCGATTCCCGGTCAAGGCATGTGAGATTTTCACAGTGAAATGCCATGTCCTGTGGTTCGGATCCCACGAAAAAAGAAGAGAACCCGTAGCTGATGATCACGAGATTAGCGGTCACGTAAAACTAGAATCTTCCTTCCTTCCTAGAAGTGGCTTTCCGTGGATTCCCACCTCCACTCCAGGCGACCAACTCGTGGTGCAGTGGCTGTCGCCCCGGAGGACCGGATTTAATTCTCAGTTCTGCAAGAAATTTTAATTCTGGTTTGAGGGTTGGAACGGGGTACACTCAGCCTCCTGAGGCAGAACTGAGAAGAGGAAGGTTCGATTCCCATCTCAGATATCCTGGAAGTGGTTTTCCGTAGTTTCCCACTTCTACTCCAGGCAAATGTCAGAATGGTATCTAAATTGAGGCCACGACCGTCTCTTACACAAATCCTATCCCCAATTACAAATAAACCCACACTATCACTGCGATCACAATGACGCAGATGCGGACACACCAAAGTACATGGGGCTACATGACCACGATGTGGTTAAGCACCTAGATGAATCAATAACGACAACAACGATTAAACAAATGGTTTAGCAAAAATTGTTGACGGATCCTATCTCACACTATGAGACTTGAAATACTCAGAAGCAAAAGATTTACATGCTTCTCAATAGCCAGTTCTTTATGAGATTCAATAATGCATGTTAGCTAATAGTTCGAGGGTCAGTATCTTCGACTGATCAAAGTTGAAGTATATCTTTACAAATCACTCAATTAAATGAATAGGGGCAGATGTCCTTACACTTCCACCCCTTAAAACCTCAATAACTAACTAACTAACTAACAATTCAATGAATGGTCTCGCATTTTTCTGGGTCAAGAGCGCACATAGAAAGAAACGTATTGAATTACCCCCCTTCAGCCTGAAGCCTCTCTATAGATACGAAATCTCATTACTGTGAGTCGGACAACGTCTCAACATACCCACTGAAGTGGAAGATCGACCAGCTTGAAAATCGCAGATTCCCCCAGAGTCCAGCTGGAGCCTATTTGAATGCAGAAGGAGTTTTCTTTGAAATAATATAAAAGGAATTAGGCAATCATGCGAGATCGACGAGATATTAAGTTAAGGATCTAGGAGTTGTTTGGTTTTGAAGCAATAATGTGATGTTCTGAGACGAAAATACAGTGATATTGAAGTGGGTTTTTTTCTTCTTTTTTTCTGAATTCTAAATCAAAATATTTGCTGCCTGTGACTCCAAATCTGTTGGCTCTGGGTTCCATATAATTTGATTTACTACCCGTAGAGACTAAAGACTATTGATGAACAGTGATGCGGAGTTGATTATCGTAGAGCATGGTACGACGCGCGATATCAGGACCCTAAGCCATAGAGCGAACATAAAGAGACAGTGAGCATAACGGCACCTCAACGATATGAGGCATGTCATGAGCCTGCTGCCTAAAAGACATTCACACTCAATTCCATAATACTTGCAAGAGACGCACATGAACTAGTCACTAACTTTACAGACATTTTGCGGGAATATAATACTAGTATAAAAGTAACGTATGTAATTCGGAAAAGATGCACCCTCAATCGTGCACGACAAATAGCGGTGTGAGGTGTGGCACCCCACTTTAAAATCGCTCTATGACATTAAACGCTACCAAAATAATGTGGTGCATCTGGCTGAACTTAGGGATAGACATCTGCAGGTTGTAGGTTCACGCTCCGTCGTTTTAACAGAACATTGTTTCCTTTTCGCAAAGCACCTTCCTCATTACAGTGAAAAATATTTATAATTCAAATGTTGTTCATGAAATATATATTTTTAAGAATGTTGGATATCTGCGATTTTGACCCACGAAATAACCATGTTTTCAAATACTAACGAAATTTTGCTATAAGATGGACTCTTATGTCGATAACTCTGGGTTCGATTTGCAACACTGCCAAGAATTTTAATTTTGGTCTGACGGTTGAAGCGTGGTATACTCAATTTCGCGAGGATAGCTGAGAAGAAGCTGGTTTGATTCCTACCTCAGCCATCTATTGTTTCACATTTCTTCTCAAATAAAATCTCGGTGAGGTTCTTAACTCAAAACCATGGCCAGCTCCTATATTTGGAGAATATGTACATCTCAATCATTCACGAGAATTCGAGAGGTAAGTTCACACACTACTACATATACCACATTAACACAAGCTATCAGGTGGATCCCACACTCCCCCATGCACAAGATGCCCATGGCCACGATATCCTACGCCCTTAAGTGAATCAACAACAATTGTGCTTTCCATAGCTTCTAGCTATGGTGATCAATTCTTGTTCAACATTCTCCTCCATCATCGTACCCTTTCCGAAATGTCTCACCCTCATGGCAATCCGCCACGAAAAGCATTGTTGTGAGATGCGGTTGGAGAAACTTCACTCTCCAACTAATTGTGGCAGAAGGTAAACAAAGCTTATTTGAACTAGGATGGCATGTGGGAGGAACAGAGATTATAGCACCGTCATATTACGTGGCTGAAACTCATTATCTTAGTTTCTGACTAGAGTTTAATTACGACTAAGATTCTATCAGCGTTCATGGAGGTCCATTGTGATCATACGTAGCAAACGTTGTCTGCAGATTCAATTCTTCCGTGATGCTCACCGAAAAGAGAATCTTAATTAACTCAGATCCTCACTTGAGCTCTCATAGAGTTCAGCTCCTTGGAAGAAACATGCTACTCTTGGGACGGGTGTTATCTCCCCTGCAGTGTGATGCCTAGCGCCTTCCATGCTCGAATGAAGTACGCATTGCTTCGTTCTCGTTTCCCTCAGTCATACATCAGACTTTCTGTATGTCTGTCCTGGGTTTCAATCCCAGTTCCGCCATAACATTTCATTTCGGTCTGAGAACTGGCATGGGGTACACACAGATGGGTTTGATTCCAACTTCAGCCATTCTGGAAGTGGTTCTCCATGGTTTCCCACCTCTCTTCCAAACAAATATTGCAATGATCTTTTACTGAAAGCTACGGTCACCTCCTTTCAAATTCTAAACCCTATTTACATAATGCGCATTAGAACAGTCACTATCATAACACAAGGTATCATTCAGTACATAGTAGACTCGCAATCACATAGACGTCGCAAATAATTACAATGTTCCAAGCCACAACATGCAACAACAGCAACATAAACTGTCTGGTAATCTTGTATGTATGTATGTATGTATGTATTTACAGTACGTTTATTCTTCTGCCTTGGAGACTATAAGCCTCTCCATCAGTTTACATCGCTTATTGACTGTCATGTTTTCCTTCTGTCTGTCTATCTGTCTTTTTGTGAGCCCCTCCATCTATCTGGTTCACAGGCATTTAGCCTATCTATTTCCAATGATCAACGATCTATAAATACCCACGTTGTTCTCTGTGTAATGTTTCGACTATAGTATGGATAAGAGATACGTTATTAGCACGTCTATACCGGGTGAGTTAGCCGTGGTCCTTATGGCATGACTGCTGGGAGTCGCTCACATCCGGGAGGCGAGGAGATTCGAATACCCCCGCCGGCAACCTTGAAGATGGTTTTCTGTGGTTTCCCATCATCCTTCCAGGAAAATGCCGGGGTTGGTCCCTAACTATAGGCCACAGCCACTACCTTCCAACTCCTCGTCCTTACATTCCAACTTTCCTCCCCAACGGCACTTGTAGCTCACCCATTGGGTGTCTGCCTCGAAGCAGCTACAAAACTGGCGAGCCGAACATGTCCTTGGACACTCCCGGCACTAAAAGCCATACGCTAGAAAAAAAAGAACACGTCTATTTGAAATGTTATGTCTCATCAGTCATCACCATAGCCAAGGGGACTACGCTACGCTACACAATAGAATTAGGAGCAACGCCCTACGGAAATCCAAGATTTTAATCACTGCTCTATAGCTGTCGTTCTGAGTGGCTTGGGCTATTCCACTCACGATTCAGGGATGTGTTGGGATGGTACGACATTTTTAAGTCTCACGACACTACCATAATCCTAGACCTAAATATGTGTCCCCACTTCTACAAACATTTCATAATTTCAGATATCTCCATATCAGATCTTTCAACACATTATAAGTAGACAAGCGCTGTTTTTGTATGTTGTGGTTCTAGCTTTTTACCATCCTCTCAGCTGAGTACTTACAGGTCATTTCTGCATAAGTTTGCAATTCTACAGCAGTGCATGACTTATTGCTCAAGTACATCGCAGCAATAGTAGCTGCACCTTCATAGATTTGTGATGGAATAAGAGTGTCATTTCTCAGTCTTGCAACCTGACATGACCTGGCCTGTGAAATTATGGCCTATCAGCTTGAGGGCCTTATGTGCTATATCTCTAAAACGGGTTGGACCTGACAGCATTTTGTTAATATCGAATTGACCCGTGCTCATGGCACGTGAAATTAGAGAAGGTGAAACGTTAGTTTGCTAAGAAAAGCATTCTTGAAAAATGGAGGGGACTATTTATTTAGTCATAAAGCTGTAGAAGCTGATAGATATGAAGATAGTATTCTATAAGTATGTGGGGCCGTCTGTGGCAGCACCCCAACCGTTTAATGAGAGGTTTGATGTTCCTGGGAGTGCTTTCATACAGGTTTACTGCCTGTTTCCTAATTCTGTAGTGAATTGTGGGGAGCGTATAGTCAGTATAAAGTTGAGCGTTACCACACAGCGCCTGATATCGTGCGGAGTGCTCTGTTCAGAACAACCTGCAATTTGTTGATGTGGGAGAGGCGGCACAGGACAGGCATATTCCATAACTAACCGCACAATGGTGCAGTTTGCCAGGAGCTTTCTGAAGGTATCGAGGTAGCTCTGGGACCTCAGGAGAGGCCAGAGCTTCGCTAGATAGGCTTTCATCTTGCAACATTGTAGGTACCATATATAAATAATTTCTTTTCGGATGCTTGATGTCTTAGTATTTAACCAGTAATACAGGGTCTTTCACTCAAAGTGCGGCCGGCAGCGCGGCGCGTAGAGGCAGCTCACTGAGCTTAGGGTCGAGAGTCCGAAGCATCAATCCAACAGCACTTCCTTCCTTATCTTAATTATGACATATGCTGTGACAGCAGCGCGCTGCGACATGCTCGTCTGACCTTTATAGCTGCAAGTTCTACCTAGAGCGCTGTGCCGGCCGCACTTTGAGTGAAAGACCCTGTAGTACCCACACTTACTACGTTTTTGACGGTTTTTTGTTTTGTTTTGGAGGGCAGTGACTGTTAGTGGGTGTCATTGTAGGTTTGGTAGTGTTTTGTAGAGCTATTTTGCCTTCTATAAGATTAAGATCTGATAATGCTCTCTTGACGAGCGAAACATGTCATCCCTTATTTTTTCTCCCTCTCCTGTAGTCCAAAACAAACAAAACATATTTTAACCACATGTAGTTTTTTTCAGGTAATTACATTGTATTGACCGACTTAAAAGTTGTAATATTATTTACTACAAACAAAACAATAGCACAGCTTATCAGACAGAATACAACAGATCGCACGCACTACTTCATACAAGACAGAAACATAGGTAAACACACACAGGTACACTGGGCTAACAACGAAATAGTCTTAAGCACCTAAATAAAGAATGAACTTCACAGCAATGTTTGTTACAAACTCAACTAATGTGCCACTAACATCGTACGTGAAAATTTATTAGTTAATTGTTACATTTTCTGACGAAATGCTCAGCACTTTTTATAAGTACAATGATGATGATGGGTTAGTGAGGTCCCACATTTAAAACCCAATCAATTGTTTCCCGATGTAAAATAATTAATGATAAAATTTAATAACTAGTGAAGGTGTGATAAGGCTACCTGACTACCTATATTCTCAATGTCTCGGCGATAGACTAGTAAAAATCGTTCACACATTTTCTAAAAATAATTGATCCATTTGCCTCACCACTACCTAACTTTGTAAAGAAAGTAACATTCCATCATTGTGAAAGAAAGCTTTCCAGACAGTCAACACAAATTGCACCCAATGCGGGAAAACAAGTATTTATACACCCTTACTTGGAAAGAGAAGACATGGAATTTAGGAAGACTAGGTCTTTCAAACACCTAGGGAGTACAGTCAATGCCAACAACAACATGGAGGAGGAAGTAATGAACCGGCTAAAAATTGCAGAGAGGTGTCTCTTTTCAATGAATAAACTATTTACCAGCAGGCTATTAACGAAAACAACAAAACTCCGCATTTACAAGACAATCGTAAGACCAGTATTAATGTATGAGGCGGAAACATGGACACTGAGCAAGAAAATGGAGAGAGAATTATAACTTTTGAAAACAAGATGTTAAGAAAAATTTTTGGGCCAGGGTCTGAAAATGGAATCTTTAGAAGAAGAAAAAATATTGAAATCCACACGCCTTTTAATGAACCCGATGTGACAGCTGTAATAAAGAGCAGAAGAATTGAATGGCTGGGACATTTCCTGAGAAGAGAAGATGGGGAAGTCACAAGGTACGAGAACCCTGGGTAGACCAAAACTGAGGTGGATGGATGGAGTCAAGAAAGACCTGGAGACACTGGGAGCCGACGAGAACATGGCTAGCAACAGAGACCAATGGAAGAGGCTAAAGAGTGACGCAATGAACCGACTTCAGTTCGTGTGGCCAACGAAGTAAGTAAGTGCTTGAAAGAAATATTACATAATATGTTTGTCACAAAATAACACGCTTTTATGTACAAAATGTGGGGGATTTAATTGGATAACATATTTCGATCGTCAAGCAAGTGATTATCATAGGATCCTGCTCATTTAGGCTTAGTTAATGTACGATGTTTATTATTACACTTATGCACAAATATAAAGGAGATGTACAAGGGAAGCGTGAGCTGTGTGAATGTGGAAGGAGAGAGCTCGGACTGGTTGGAACAGAGAAACGGTCTGAAACAAGAAGCAGTATTGGAGCTACAAAGATAGACAGAATAAGAAATGAGAGGACCAGAGAATTAATGAAGGAGGAACCATTACAGGATGGTATAGAGAAATCTTGACTTAGATTGTATGGACACGTAAAACGAATGGAGGAGAAGAGTATACCTAGGAGGATACACGCGACGAAGTGGGAAGGAAAGAGACCGAGAGGAAGACCGAGAGACAGGTGGCTGAAGGGGATGGAAGAAAGCGTGAAGAAGAGAGGAGAAGACTGGACAAGGGTGGAGGCTAAGAGATGGTGGGAAGACAGAAGACGTTGGAGAGGCTTGTGTTCCAAACAGACCCGGCCAGTGGCTGGAAACTGTGCAAGATGATGATGATGATGATGATGATGATGATGCACAAATATAATTATGCACAATATTATGATTACAAAAGTTTGTGTAGACTTGTGTAACGTGTCAGTATTATTGACAGATATTATTGCTCATTCGGTTTGAAGCCCTCCTATAGCTGTTGCCTTATTATTCATTTGTTTAAGTATGTTAACCTGTGATCTATTGTATTATTATTGTGACGAACTTTAGGAATGATGTTGTCTACACTATTTTGTTATTTATGACTTTAATTCAACCGTTCCTATTTAAACTGGTGACCTATAGCAATGTGAATTTCTTATCAAAGTTTGTTTGAGTCTTCATCCTTATGACTGGTTTGATGCAGCTCTCTATCCCTACCTGTACTGAGCTAATAGATTTTACTCTAAATAGCTACCACGCCTTACATCTGAGATAATCGGTTTAACAAAATTCAAGCCTTGGTCTACCCCTACATTTGTTGTCATCAACCCTTTCTTCCATAACTAAGTTTGCTATTCTTGGGTGTCTTAGTATGTGTCCTACCAACCTATCCCTTCTCATGGGCAGTCGCCAGAACTATTCATGAATTAATACCTATAATTAATAACGGATTGAACCAATCTTCATGAAACTTGGCATAGTGGACCACTACAATAGCTAAACATACAGGAGCATAAACCAATATCTTACTTTTTACAAATTATAGATAATCTAATTTTAATCTCTGTGAAACATGGTTAGGTGGATGAATACCATAATCTAAACCCACGTGTATATAAATCCATATAGTACCTTAGTAATTTATATATGGCGCGCATGTAAATTCTTAATACTTGAATTCACCTAACTCGTCACTCTATGATGGAATCTCTGTGAAATGTGAGATAATAAACCAATAGTGCAATCTAAACCTATAGATGTATAGATCTTTTGCTTTAGTATTACAAATGATAGATGGCGTACATGATAATTTCCTGATACATTGTGCCCGTTTGCTCCGAGATACCACAGGACTGAAGGCTCAGATTAACCGCCGTGAGATCCCGTCACACATCTCCCACTCGCCTTAATACCTAATCATATGTTACTCTATCTGCCCATCTGATTTTCATCATTCAAATGCTTCTATTCTTCTCTTTTCTGTTGTGCCAAAAGTCCAAATTTCACTTCCATAGAGCGCCACGCTTCAGATAAAGGCTTTCAAAAATGACTTCCTAATGACTAAATCTATATTCGATATCAACACATTCCTTTTCTGTAGAAATGCTTTCCTTGCCTGAGCCAGCTACTTTTTATATCCCCTTTGCTTCGTCCGTCACTGGATATTTTGCTTCCTAAGTAACAGAAGTCTCCTACTTCATTTAGATTTTCACCTGCCAATTTCAAGTCCATAGGGGTTTCTGAATTATTTCGGTTGCATTCCATTTTTTCTGTTTTACATTTGTTGATTTTCATCATGAATTCCTTCCTCAAGAAGGAGTCCTTACCTTTAAAGAACGCATTCAAATCCTCTGGTGAATCGGATAGATAACAATGTCATCAGCAAATCTCAAAGTTGAAACTATTTCTCCTTGAATCTTTACTCCTACTTTAAATTTCTTCTCTAATTTCCTTCGTTGCTTGTTCAATGTAGCCTATAGATTGAAAAGTATGTGTGTTAAGTTGCAGCTTTGTCTTACACCTTTCTGAATACCAGCTTCTCTCTCATGTCCTTCGACTCAAATAACTGCCGTCTGGTTTCTGTATAGATTCGAGATCACCCTCCTATACCAATACTTTATCCCAATCCTTTACAAAATGTCAAACAACATACTCCAATCATCATTATCAAAAGCCCTTTCTAAGTATACAAATGCCATGAATGTTCTTTTATCTTTCCTCATTCTACCTTCCAAGCTCAGCCTGAGACTTAGTACAGCTTCTCATGTTACTAAATTCCTCCTGAAACGAAATTGGTCTTCACCCAACTCTGTTTCTATCTGTCTCTCCATCCTCGTGTAAATTATTCTAGTCAGGATCTTTGAAGCATGAGTGATCAAGCTCTTGCAATCAGAGGGTACCCCCGAATTGTCTCATAAATTCTACATACCAAGTGAAATAACGTGATCAGACCTTCATCACCTATGCAGCGTAGCAACTCAGTGGTATATCATCTATGCCTGTTGCTTTATTCTTGTTTAAGTCTTCCAGTGCTCTACCAAATTCTGATCACAATATTTAATCTCCTTTCTCATCCACATTAATTTCCTCTTTCCTTTCCATTACATGATTCTCAATCTCTGTACCCTTAAACAAATGCTCTATGTAAGCCTCCAATCTCTCAACCTTATCTTCCCTATCTGTTAGAAGTTTTCCAACCGAGTCCTTAATATTACAGCACTTAGTCTTTCTTTCCCCAAAAGTACTCTTAATCCTTCGATAAGCTTATCTACTTTTCCTACTTTCAGGATATTTTCTATACTTTCACATTTATCTTTCAACCATTCTTCTTTCCCTTCTTTGAACTTCTTATTTACCTAATTTCTATGACGCCTGTATTCTGCTTTTCCCCTTTCATCTCTTGCATTCTTGTGCTTCCTTTCGCCCATTAATTCTAGTATATCCTGAGTTATCCACAGTTTTCAACCCATTCTTTCTTTTCTACCAATGTTTTCTTCTGGCGATTTATTTATTTCAATCTTCAAAAGTGCCCTTTCCTTTGCAATTGAAGTTTGTTCAGGGTAATTCATTAATCCTTCCTTTATACTCGTCTTGAAACTTATGTTCACGTCCTCCACTTTCGGTCTCCCCATTGCCCACCTTTTTGGCTTTTGATTTTTCTTCAGCCTCTTCAACGTTAATCTGAATTTTATAACAACCAGATTGTGGTCAGAGTTTATGTCAGCTCCGGGATATGTTTTGCAATCCAAAATCTGGTTTCTAAATCTCTGCTTGACGATAATGAAGTCAATTTGGTAACGCCCTGTGTCTCCTGGTCTCATCTATGTGTATATTCTTCTAATGTGGTTATCGGATAAGGTGTTAGCTTATGACCAACTCGTGATCGGTGCAGAATTCCATCAGCCTTATCCCTCGATCTTTTCTTTCACCTTATCCGAAATCTCCTACTACCTTCCATTCTCTACCTTTTCCTACCACAGGATTCCAATCTCCCATTACTATAACATTTTTATCGCCCTTGACATACCTCAGAATGTCATCAATTTCTTCGTAGACCCTTTCAACATCTTCATCATCAGCTTGACTGGTAGGCATATAGACTTGTACTACTGTGATGCACGTAGGTTTGGTATTGCTTTTATCTACAATAATTCGTTCACTATATTGCTCATAATATTCCACACGCTGTCCAAATTTCCTAGTCAATATGAGACCAACCACCGAGTGACCATTGTTTGATTTAGTGCTTATGTTCCTATAGTCTCCTGACCAAAAGTCCAATTCTTCCTGTCACTGCATTTCAATGATCCCAACCAAAATTCCAACCTCAACCTATCCATTTCCCTTTCTAAGTTTTCTAACCTTCCACTGCCTATCAGACTTCTTACATTCCCCGCTCAGATCCATAGAATGTCATATTTCCTTTTTGATACTTCTGTGATGTCAACACCCTCTCGAGTAATCCCCACCCGGAGATCCGAATGGGGGTTTAGTTAACCTCCGGAATGGAATTTTGCAGGAGGGGAGGCCATCATCACATGTGATTATGCATCGAGAGATGCATATCCCCGGGAAGAAACATTACAGCTGTAGTTTCCCATTGCATTCAGCCGTGCAGCAGAACGCAGCTTTGCCATTAGGTGGATAATGTTATCAATGTCTTCACCTTCTCTATGACAAGTAAGAAATTGATTAATTCTGAAAGGCTGCTACTCCCCTTCAGAATAAACCTGAAGAAAACTTCAAGGGATTAATAAATGCACTTGTATTGCTAGTTTCAATATATGCACTATGGTACTGAACTGTATGACACGGCAATATAACAAAAGTTTGGTGCTTTTCAGTCGGTCAACACGATTGCACCCAAAAGAGTTGGGTTATACCTTAATCCTGAAAAGAAATTACATGAGATTAATAAATACACTAGGATAACCAGTTTCGATCGTCAAGTGATCATCATCAGATCCATTACACTCGGCTATAAAATCTATGTATGAAAAGACAGGTGAACATATTTACAATATGTACAATGATTTAGTTGCAGTGTTGGTAATGCAACTTGTCGTTGTATGCTAGTTGTAGAATATATGATGTTAGGTGAAATGCTAAAATGGTGATAGAATACCGGACAGAAAAACGGCAACATGTTAACCAACTATATGACACTATATTGTTGCGAGTGCGGGGTTGCTTCATTCCTTCGCGCGTGACTCACAGCCGCCCGAGGCTGCCCCTGGGCCCTGTGTTGGCTGGCCGCTTGCGCAGCGAGAACAGAAGACATGGTCCAGAACGTTCTCGGTCCACCCGGTAATGGAATTCTCGGGAAGGTCTGGGAGTAGCCTTGAACCCTGGTCTACTCCGAAAACATCTGTTGAGTCATCAGCCCCGATATATAAGAGCGACGCTGGTCAGTGGGAGCGAGTGTGTTTTCACCAGTGCGACAGAGGTTTTGTGGTGACGTGCCGTGCGAATTGTGAAACCGAGTGAGACTGTTTCCTAGCTTGCGACATTCTTCGACAGCGAAGCAGTGTGTAGTATTCAAGAACAGTGAGTAACAGACTATTGTAAATAACTGTGACTTGTGTACTCCAGGAAGAGGTGTGGCCATTTCTAGCCAGGACACGGGTCTAATTAGGGAAGGATTAGCTGCATGAGAAAGTGAAAGGGGCGAGTGTGCTCCATAAGGATGAAACTTGAGTAAGACTGCTAATGGTTTCTGTGTGCTTATTGTACGGTGTATATTTCTCGACCTGCAATAAAGCTTATATTCTTAAAGGACCACTTGTGTTGTGCTTTACCTACTGAAATCCAATTAACGAACGGGCTACTAGGGGTAGCACGTAACAATATTATGTTCACCGAATATATGACACTGCATTATGTTAACCGAATGCACTATGTTAACCGAATATATAACACTGCACTATGTTAACCAACTACAGTGGGTCTCTCTCACGACTCGGCCGGCCGGCGCACCGAGCTCATCTGCCTCCCTTTGACTCATCACTCCCCGCTCGGCATAACATAGCACTTCGCTCACTTTATCCGTGCATGACATGAGATAACAATTAAAATTAAGAAAATAACAATTAATTAAATAAGCTCGTACCTTATGACAGGAGATGTTGAAAATTTTACCCTCAAACATCCACACATTTCTGGCATCGTCTATGGAAACTCCGATTCACACGCATAAGTTCGCCTTCCGTAATTGAGGCTTTATATCTCTCCGGATAGCCTATGTTCTTTCAGCTCGCCCAACGTGTGAGGGTTTCTTGCATACACTTTATTCTTTAAGGACCCATATAAATAAAAGTCACAAACAGTTAAATATGGGGACCGTGACAGCCATAAGTCCGTACTAATTACACGGTATTCAAAAATTTCCTCAATTAAGTTTAATGTGTCATGAGCTGTATGCGCGGTGGCAGAGTCTTGCTGAATATATCCATTTCGAGAGTTAGTGTCAGTCACTTCGTCAAAAAATGGTTTGAGTATATTATCCATGTACCTTTGTGCATTAATTGTGCCTTGAAAAAGGATAGGCCCTATAATAATGTATCCATTCACTGCGCACCATACTCCGACCCATTCGTTATGTAGAGGAATTTCGTATATGCGATGGGGTGTTTCTCTACTCCAATATCTGTTATACTGCGTCGTCGAACCATACCCGTGTAAATGGAACCAAGCTTCGTCCGAAAAATATATTAACATATCCGGAGAGAAATAGTCTCAATAACGAAAGACGAACATATGCGTGTGAATCGGAGTTTCCTAAGACGATGCCGTAAAGGTGTGGATGTAGGAGGAGAACATTTAGAACATCTCCTGTCATAAGGTAGTAGCAGCTTATTTTATTAATTTTAATTGTTATCTCATGTCATGCACGGATAACGTTAGTGAAGTGCTATGTTATGCCGAGCGGGGAGTGACGAGTCAACGGGAGACAGAAAAGCTGAGCGTGCCGGCCGGCCGTGTCGTGAGAGAGACTCACTCTATAAGACACCGCATTATATTAACCGAATGTATGACACTGCACTATGTTAATCCAACTATAAGACACAACACTATGGCAACCAACTATAAGACAGATGGAGAGGCAAACGAGGCTGTAACCCTGGGGCCCAGACCTGGTTGAAGGGCCCAGGGCGGTAGAAGATGCCAGAGTAGAAAATTTAACTGAACGTGATTTGTGAAATATTTTGATATTTTCTGACAAGGCTGTATTAATTAATGGAACAGTCTGCAAAACATAAAATGAATTTTAATAATAATCATTATGTTTCCTGTTTCTATACAAAGGGTAATTTATAACAAAAATTAAAACGTTGTTATAGAATGGGAAGATTGGCAATCTGGCTTTACGTCGTGTGGTTGAGACAGGTGTCTCACTTGTACTGATAGTTCACCTCATTGCGTAGTGGGTAGCATTCTTGGCTGAAGAAAATTAATAAACTCCAAAACAAAGAACCTGCAAATATCTATTCTTTTAAATCCTCTTATATGATTACTATCAAATACTTAAATCTATTTAATTACGTGCAAAATGGTTATTATTTAGTTATAATCAAAATTAAATATTGTGATTATCACATTATAACAACTGCAAGGCTAACAAAAATCATATTTTCATAACCAAGCCCTGATCGTAATATGGTCAATACGGCACTCAACATTATTTTTCAAGAAGCTTGACTAGGTGGTTTAAATAAATATTTTATTATCTGAGTATTTGTAGTACCAATAGGGTATTTATGGCTTACAAGGTTGTGGAGAAAGAGGTTGGGCCCTGAGATTTCGATTCCCGGACCCGTTTAGATTTGTTTCACTCTGCGTCTTCTTATAATTTGAAATGCTGTGCATTAAGAACTGTTATATCCCCATCTTATTTGAATGTATTGCGTAATGCTATCTGTAATGTTTTTCCATACTGTCTAGAGTACAGTATAGCAACTTTCTTTTATATTTTTGAGAATTGTTCTTCTATACAGGCCTCTGGCATCATCAATAAAACATGGCAATAATTTGGAATATCTTTTTCTTGGTGGATGAGATGTTTAAAAGATTGAAAAATAAAGAAAAAGCTGAAACGTTAACGAAGGCAATTTCAAAATATTTGAGAACGCAATTTGAAACGTGCTGAATCTTTAACATTTAACATTTTTCATCTACTTTATGGTTACATTTTACCTGGAAGGAAACTTAAACACAGTTCAGTTGTCCAATTCTCTTTCCTCAGTAGGTCCGGGCCCCTGATGACGGTCGGGCTCCTGGGCTATAGCCCCTTCCCCCTCCCCATCTCGTCGGGCCTGATGACTTACCATAACTTTATATTACTTTTACACCGTAGGAAAGTACAAGGCATGTGATATTTTATGATTTTTCTCCAAAACTCAATCGTTAGTAACCTTGACGCTTCATGGTATGTGCGACTTATCTAGAAAATAGGCACATTATTGACGAAGGCTGTAGGCTGAATTTTTATTGATGTGTAACATCTTTCCGCTCAGTTGCTGGATAGTTTTGTGGGAGTGATTTTGAAAATTGGGGACGGAAGTGGATCGGAACGATGGAGCTGGCAGTGGTGGATCAAACGGAAGTATGCACTGCCCGCTCGATCGATCAAACGGAAGTGTACTAGCTGGCAGTGGTGGACAACGGAAGTATGCACTGCCCGCTCGATCGATTGAATGGAAGTGTGCCCTAACTGGCAGTTGTGGATCGAACGGAAGTATAAGACGCACTGCCAACTCGATCGATCGATCCAGCTGCCACTGGTAAGAGAAACAATCAGCGCGTGGTGTCGAAAATTGATACCATGACGCACTCTTGGCCATGTGGAATGTATATGACATACTGAACGGAAAACGCTCATGCAAAATCTGGTGTCAAGTGATTAAAACAAATGACATGGTACATGTTCGAAGTCTTCGTATCAGTATTTAAATGGTAAAATGCCTTAATATCAAACATTGCAAGTAGTCGGCATTGCATTGGCATAAGTCATTTTAAACTCAATGTCACTCAGGAACATTATCGAAACAAGCAAAATATAAATGAAACTTAATTCTGTAATGCAGTATTATTGGAACGTGGAAATAAGTCACCATCTTGTGCACATTAGTTTCGTAATCGAATTAGCCGTGGGGTTATTGCGTATGACTGTGAATCTAGAGATCTTGGGTTCGAATCCTGGGCGGGGTAGATATTTTTGCTACCAGATTATCATTTTAAACGATATTTATCATATCAATATGACTCATTTTAACAGAATCCATATGAAATTACGTGTTGGTCTGTGAATCAAGAGGACCTGTTTATAAGGAATTTAAGGTTATGAGCGGTGTCGCGTCTATTACTCTAGTTGATCCATATCGTATTCTTTATTTAGGCTAGTGCTGGTGGAAGCTACAAATCATCTAATAAAATGAGTTCCCTATTATAAACTAAAATATCTGTAAAACACTCCCTTTTACAACAGATTAATATTTGTGGCAATAATACTATAAAATACCGGTGTATCAACAATTTCACGTGAGGTTTCTTCTATGTCAGATGTTACACATCATATGCGACTACTGTAAGGCTCGTAATTTTTGGATTACTCAGTGAATACTGTACGTGAATATGATTTCTTTCTTCTAGCACAATTGACGGGTGAAGCGATCAATATCACTAGCTTTATTACACTAGTATGTGTAGCTGTGATGACAAGCGTTCTCTTGAAACCGCAATACTGGAATGCGTTCCCGGTTGAAACTCGACTATTTTAGTGGTTTTTTTTATTAACTGATCGATGCTGCAGTTGAAGGCAGACTTGGAGTTAGATCGCCCTGCTAAACGTTTTCTTACTAACCACGCTTAATTAAGTAGTCGTTTTCTTGAGAAACGTTTACACGTCTTTTCATAAATAAATGACAAAACGCTTTTTAACAAACCATTTCCTAATTAAACACTTTCTGAAATCATTTTATGATTTTAAAGATAAATCGATTTTATATCAGTTTTTGCTTAAATTTGTTTCTTCAGTCGTAAATGTGTTACATTTTCTTTTCTTCAATTTAATAAACTCGCCGTAATGATATTTCGTATTTGACGTGTGTTATTGTCGGTAAAATAAACAACTTTCCTTTCATCAGCGTTGAAGTTTGAGTGGCATACCGCTATTGAAAACTCCAAAATACCAGTGTACCGCTCGAATGTGCATTTATTCCTCGATCTGGACTTGTGAACTAAAAAACCTTCGTAACATTTCCCACACAATCAGTCAAAACACTAGTCATCAGAAACATTTATTGGATTTAAGTGCAAAATCGTTTAAGAGGGTAAAGATTAAAAAGAAACTCTAAACGTTTATTCATTCATTCATTTATTTGCAACTGGGGATGTGTCATCCGGGGGAAAATTGGGTTTACATAACAAATAAACAATCATATATAACAATTCAATAACAATTAATTTGGGGAATTCACACAATTCTTCAGTTCTTTCTTAAGCACACCTATATGTTTGGGGAAAGGCTCTAAGACTGCGGCAGGTAGAGAGTTCCAGTTATCAATGGCACAATTTACGAAATACTATTTACCAAAATTCGTCCGCTGTGGTTGGCCATTAAATTTGAATGAATGATTACTCCTACTCATGTAAGTGGGCTTGTCCATACGTTTGCTAAGCTCATCCTATGCTGGTTGACTTGTATACGTGTTGTACATAGCGCATAGTCGAGATTTCATCCTCCTAGTCTCAAGTGGTTTCCACCTACAGAGTTTCTTTAACATAGGAATCACACTTCTCCTGGGATTAAATTCACTGAGCACAAATCTAGCGGTCTTTCTTTATACCATTTCTAACTCATTGATGAACCCTACTTGATATGGATCCCAAACCGCCGAGGCGTTTGCGAAAACCGGTTTTTTTTCTTCTTTAGGAAAGTAAAAGACTTCTATGAGACGGTTTTAAACGCTTGATCAGTAGCCCTACAATGTTTCTGATCGTGAGCTCTACTTGGAACCCCTAACCGTCGATCAAAGGCTCCCGGTAATTCAGCGAGGCGTGACGGGTATTTCGTCCCTGTTAGTGACTGTTCTGAAGAGAATCTGTGACGTTATCTCACATCCAGCAATCGTGAGCATATCAGGAGAGAACATCACCACCACGCTATCAAACTGCATAGTATGGCAACATTGTCTTTGTATGTTACAGTTCTAGGATTTTACAATCTCAGCAGAGTACTGGTAGGTAACTTCTGCATATTAGTTTACGGCTTATTGCTTTAGTGTTTCACAGCAAATTATAGCTACAACTTCATAAATTAGACGGTGGAGGGAGACTGCTAGTTGATAGGTTTGTCATTGCGATATTGCACATGTTAAAATTAGTTATTTTGTTTGGGTGCTCAATACTTTAGTATTTATCAATAATGTTTGCCATATTCTTATCTTTTGAAGTCAGAGGCCATTTTTGGATGTCAGTGTGGGTTTGGGTCCGGAAACAAGTACCTGTTGAGATATGCACCATTTTACCCGCATAGGCGAGGCGTTGTGTTCGGTGGCGCAGGCGTCTTTACGTTGAAGAGTTTTGCATGAGTTGGATGTTCAGACATAGTATGCGGCTGTGCGGTTCGCCGGAACTTAATCCATTAGATTTCTGGCAATGGGGACATTTAAAGACATTGGTGTATGCCATATCCATCGATAATGTGTAGCCTAGATGTTACGAGAGCGTGTGACCAATGAGAGTGCCCACATCCGCGAGCAGCCAGGCGTGATTGGACGAGTTGGGGATTCCTTGCGAAGAAGAGCCGAAGCATGTGGTAACCATGTGGAGCATCTCTTGTAACGTGCAGATGGTATCCGCGGACAGACCGGCTGAAATCATCACAGCTCCTGGTTGGTGGTGTTGATGGATGTTTGCCCAACGTGTGTTCTGTTAAACGTGTGTGACAGTCAAGTGTTCATTAGAAGTAGCTGGTAGGATGACGTCCATTGGCTGAAGTGTAAATACACAACACAAGTAAAATGGCTCATATCTCAACAGGTATTTGTTTCCGGACATATGTTTATAGGGACATTTCTTCTCGTGTTGACCTATCCCAACCTCTGTTGCAAGATTGGACATTTTTTTTGAAACACCCTCTATTTGGATCTGATGATGCTGGCTTGACGAGCGAAACATGTCATCCCATAGTGTTCTCCCACTTCTGTAGTCTGTAACAAATATGTATACTGTAACCGAATTTATTCAGTTACATTAGCTCACCCTCGGGTTTTTGCTTCGTGCAGTTAGTTTGGGGTATTTTATTCGTATCTTATTATATTGGGTTAACGTGGGGATGAAGCGGTGATTTTTATTGTGCCTGTGTATTTTTGTGGACGGATTCATATTTGGATGTTCCGGACCAACTAGTCATGGTTTATTAACTATCGGTTTTTGGATATTTGATATTATAAAATACGGGGTTTTTGAGATTTATTAAGTTTCGGGAATCAGGGACATAAAAGACTGTATTATTTTGAGTAGAAGCATTATTTCATTTTGGTTGGGGTTAATGGCTTTATTTTGACCTAGTAATGTTAAATTTTCAATTCCTGGCCTTACTATAAGGTACGATGAATCAGTATTTTCGAGGGCTGGAAAGTGACATACCCGGAAAAGTCAGGCAGTAATTCGACTTTTTGTGGCAAGATCAGTAAATTCCTAGGCTATTAATAGCATGAACTCCCATGAACTTCGAGTGGAAAACTACTGAGTGACGTCAGAGTGAATTTTGACTGTCAAATGTCCATGTGTTTTTATAGATGTTCCATTAGGAGCGGGGCGCACAGCACATAGTTCCGGCAGAATGAAGCGCAGCTATTGGTGTAGGTGTATTCGTTCGCCAGTGCTTATAAAGGCGTGTTGAGGGTTCAGAAGTCGCAAGGTTCGTCTCAGACTCGTAAGAGGAAGGACACCTTGTCAGTAACAGCAGCAGACCAGCCTAAGTTGTTCTAACAGCTCACCAGGATGGAAACTACGAGCAGCGGGACCATCGAGTGGAGGAAGCAGTGGACCGGCGAGCCAGCCAAGAGGCCAGGGCAGGCACAACCGCGCCCGGAGAGGTAGAGGGCCGCGATCGGCAGGCTCCTTGTTGGGGGAGTTAACCTCCACTGGGCCCTCTCCTCCGGTCACGCGAGCACGCCAGCAGGCCCTTGGTGAGAAGACGCCAGCAGCGCAGAAGCCGCCAGCCGTTGAAGAGGTAGGGGTGCCTCACAGCCCGGCTGGCGCACTCAACGCTGGAGTCGCACCCGGCCCGGGGAGCATAGGAAGCCCGGACATAACGCAGGTGTCCCTGCGGTCCGAGTCAACCGACGCCTCCCCATGCCATTCCGAGCTAGTGGCTAGCTCCCCGCGACCGGACAGCAGCATCAGCCCAGAAGCCAGGTTCAGCTGGGCGAGCGATGTTAGCTTGGACACAGTGCATGGGCACCCTGGGGCCACTTCCCCAGGCTCCAAGTTAGCATGTAGCAACGACCCCAGCGCCTGGGGTTTGTTTATCTGTTACAGGCCCGGGTGCGACCAGGAAGAAGAACAGCAAGAAATCCAGGCATACCTGAACCAGGGCTACATCATCACGAATGAGGAGGAATGCCAGCAGGACGTCATCGAAGCCTACCTACCCACCGGAGCCCTTTTCAGGACTCCCCTGGGGTCAGACTCCATCTACGCGTACCGCGACCTGATGATGACACGCTGGCAACTCGTGATAGTACCTGGGGCCCAGCTGACGGTGGGCTCAGGATGTCTGTACGCGAAGAGAGGATACCACATCGCAGCTGAAACCCAGACCGACGCCGCAACGCCAGCTGAGGTCGGGACCTAGGCGGGTCCCCTGACTTTCTCCAAGAGGACGCAGGCGACTCTCTCAGCACCTCAGGCGGTGCCATTAGCGGGGCAACTCGCACCCGCCATCCAGGAGGAGCAACTACCAGAGCCCCAGGTGGGGCCTCTAGCGGGGCAAGTCGCGCCCTCCACCACCACCAGGAAGGGGACATCAGAGACGGCCCCAAAGCAGCGGAGGAAGAAGAAGAAGCGCAGCAGCCCAGATGACCGTCGCCCGCAGCGTTCCCAGGAAGGGGAGCCAGGACGCCGCGAGGCCACCAGCCGCAGCCAGGGACAGCCGCACCAATCAGGTAATATGCGGCCCCGCTCAGGTCAGCTTTTACAGTGTTTTCGCTGTCTGAGATGGGGCCACTCCCAGGGAACATGCGGCTCTCCAGGCCATTGTAACCGGTGCTCAGGTGCCCATCACCACACCGGCTGCACGGCACCGCGGGACGCGCCGGTGTGCGCCAACTGCATGGGTGACCATCCGTCATCCCATCGCAGTTGCCCTATCTACAGGTCCATGGCAAGAGCAGAGAGGAAGGTGGCTCGTTCCCATGGACCGCCCGCTAGGCCCCTGCTTCAGCAGGCGAGGCCCTCCCTCCACTCTCCGGTGACGGAGGCTCGGTACCAGGGACCCCATGGAGATCAGGTAGTGGCGCAAGTGCTCAGGATCCTTGTTCCACTGCTTGGTAGCCGGCAAGGCCCGCGCTGATCCCAGCAGTGCCGAGTTCTAACTGATTTCCCGGAGACAAACTGGCGAGAAGACGGACATGGATCTGGTGCATGATACCTTATCCCAACTAACAACAACTTACTCATTTCCATACCCACATTATCCTTGCATGTGGCAATAACCAAGCCTCCAGGTTTTACGTGTAGGCAATCTTTCCTTTCTGCCTATGCGGTTTTCCCTGGCCCTACAATCTTACCCCTTATATATGTGTACATATTCATATGTGCACATATATAATATACCTATGTTAATATATGCTAATTATGCCTGGTAGATCGCGACCGCGATGGGACAGGCACTAAGTCCTAAAAGACATTCCTTCTATCCAGTTCCCTATGCTTTCTATCTACTATCGTAGATTAACTGCATGTCGGAGGCACCAGTAGTAAGGTCGGGTGCCACGCGGGGGGTGCGGGTACTCTTTCGCCCCCCTCCCCCTCCCGATAAAAAAAAAACAGAAGTCGTCTTATTGCTTTATTGTAAGAGTCCAGATCTACTAGCACCCAGGGTCGTTTTACGTGACATGGTTTCCGTAACGAACAGCTAGAGATCAGGTCTTCTTGCTTTATAGGCCGAGTCCAAGTCATCTTGCGCCCAGGGTCGATTTATCTGGCATGGTCCGGTAATCGAACATCAGAGACGGTAACTAGACATCCACTGAGCTTTGTGCTATTGGATGACTACATATTTTCAACATGGTTAAGTTCATAGACCATGGGTGGCTGATTATATCACGCCCTGAAGGACAATCATAACCTCACTTCATCATCTGTTGTGGAAGTCATGGAAGGATGTCATGGCGTTGAAATCAACAAGTCTGGCGAGTGTAGATTCGTGCTCAAACTGTGCAAAGTGCAAAAGAGTAGGCAGATGATATGCGTGAAAGTCTGACGAGTGTAGATTTGTGTACAAGTGAAATATGTATAGGGGGCTGATATGCCTAAGGTCTGTAATGATCGCAAATGTGTTGTTGCTCACGGAGCATAAATTCAGTGAACAAAGGTACTGTACAAAAATGATTACATGTGTATTGAAGGGTATTTTCGTGTTGTATATTATGTATATATGTGTATAGTACAGCCAATAGATTATTTCTTTAAAATTCATGTGTGTGTTTATATTCCTGTCTTGCTTGATCCTGGTAACATCAGCGAACGCATGCCAAATGCCCTACGCCTGGGATGAAGCCTTTCATAGTCGGAGCAATAGTTATTTATCGTATTCTATTTTATTCAGGAAGACCCATAAGGTCAACCTTGGTGCCCATTCAAAGTCGGGAAATATATGTTAAAATCACTTGTGGCCTGTATTTAAAGGCAGTTAATTTTTTATGTTTGTATTAATGGGGGTAGTAAAATTTAAATCAACTCCAGTGGGGAGGTGAGAGTGTTTCAATACAGGGTATTTCTAAATTCCCATTACAGATTTTGGAGGCTTGTAGTGGGGACCAGGACGGTTAAGTTTAGCATAGACTCTTGTGTCTGGAAACGTACCGCCTTCCCGCTACCCACAAAACACCACCCAGCACACGTTCAAATCTCCCCCATTTTCAGCACCACTGCACAGTGGGTCAAAATCTAAATCTACGGGGACAAAATTATTTTTACGTTTTAATCATGAATTTAGAGTGAAAGCAACGTATATAATTTGTTTACTTCATAATAAACATCAATTAAGACCTTTCTAAGCTACGTCTACACATGCAAGGAATTGTCTATGACTAGGAGTTGGATAGAGCATTCAGTTATCTCTTCAGAACAATTTTCTACCCCTAATTTACTTTTAACAAAGTCACAAAGTTCCACTTTTGACATAATCGTCGAACCTAGCGCTTCTAACAGTTGTAAACGTGTGAGAACTGGTAGCGCGGCATCTTCTAAAACGTAAAATAACTAAGTAAATTGCAAAAAGATGCAAAAAATCTTATAACAGGTGTAAACTACAAGACTTTATCTACATTTTAACATTAAGTAGAAAGAGACGCAGAGTGACGTGACATACTAAAATTCTAAGTGAAAATTTAATTTTAAAAATAATATTTAAATATTATATAATGCAAATATAGCTAAAATTACGTAACAATTACGCCCATTAATAACTGAAACATAGCCTCCGTGGCTTAGGCGGCAGCACGCCGGCCTCTCACCGCTGGGTCCGTGGTTCAAATCCCGGTCACTCCATGTGAGATCTGTGCTGGACAAAACGGAGGCAGACAGGTTTTTCTCCGGGTACTCCGGTTTTCCCTGTCAAAATTTCATTCCAGCAACACTCTCCACTATCATTTCATTTCATCTGTCATTCATTTAATCAATGCCCCAGAGGAGTGCGTCAGGCCTCGGCAGCCGGCACAGTTCATATCCTCGCCGCTAGATGGGGGCTTCATTCATTCCATTCCTGACCTGGTCGGAGACTGGAAGAAGGCTGTGGATTTTCATTCATTTCAATAACTGAAACACGTTACAAAGATCATACCTTCAGCTGCATGTTCCATCTTAAAGCATCACATTAACCACAAAGACAACCAAACCACAGGCACTTACATTCGAACAGTGGCAACAGATTTACACTAAGATGCGTTTATATCCCAGAATAGTGCGCGGCAATTATATGAGAATGCTGTAGAAGTAATAAATTTTGATTTTTTAATTATGAAAATAAATAAATAAATAAATAAATGTGTCCTCCTATATTTAGATTTTGACCCACTGTGCACTGACTAGGGTACGTACGTCAATGAACGATCACCTGATATCCCATATCCCCTACAGGTAGTATCCCCTACCTTCTACCAGGAAATATCACGGGTGCCGCCTACTTGGCATTCTTTGAAGACGTGCTTCATGAGTTCTTAGACGATGTGCCACTGCATGTGCGTCAAAACGTGTGGTTTCAGCACGATGGCGCACCACCCCATTTTTCACTTGCGGTCCGAGATCATCTGCACTACAGATTTAGGCAACAGTGGATAGGTCGTGTTGGCCCGATTGCACGTTCTCCCGACTTGACACCGCTAGACTACTGCCTGTGGGGTCTTATGAAAACCTTCATTTACGAGACCCCTGTGGAATCCGAGGAAGACCTAATGGTGCGGGTTATGGCTGCGGCAGATGTTGGAGGACCAGGGATTGGTGATCCTGTGTACCAGAGGTACCGTGTATGTCTTGACATCGGTGTTCGCCACATCGAGCTCCACCTGTTATTGAACCCAGACGACAAGCAGCAGGAGTCACACTGATAAGGGGAGGATACGATGCATGGGTCACCGATTCGAACCATCTTTAGTACACGTGTAGGGCATGACCATGTGTATATCAGGTGCAATTAGTAAGGTGCGCTTCTCAGCCTTTTCCGAGAAATTAATCAATTGCAATTACAGTGCGGCATCTATGAGCGTTGTACGCTAGCTAAACGTTAACCAGCGCGTGGTGCAGTGGTAAGAGCACTGCTTCATAAGTACGGGATCGCTGGACCGAATCCCACTGGTGAGCCTTTGCAGTGTATTTTTTTATTTTCTTTCTTGTAAACATTGGCAATTTCCAAACAATATCCATAGCATGAGTCACTGCTTGCGAGGTACGGGGTGGTCTGAGGGTTCAAGGACGTGCAATGAACGGAACAGACTGGGCCTTCAATGTATAAATGTACAGGGTCTTTCATAAGAAGTAAGAACGGCAAGCGGCAGTTTTGTTATTCGCTGTTGCGGTGGCCTTGGCCGAGCTTGTGGTGCGCCACGGGCCCCTGCTTTAGGCGTGTGCACAATCCTGTATGCAATATTACCATATAAACGATGCGGAAGTGTCGTCCTTCCTGGGTTAGCCTATACAGGCATTGTATCTGGTAACCACATTCTGACTGACGCGACTGAGTTCTGCCACTGTAATGTTTCTGATTTTTAATTTTATGCTTTTTATTGAGCACTGAGTCAGTAGTGTCAAACTTATTTACAATTACGTGAATCTGTGCTAGTGAAGGTGGCACTTCATCAGGAAATTGCTGAACAAATGCATCACGTACCCGCCGAATCGCCTCGTACTTTAAATAAGTTTTACATACAAAAATACGATGTTTTAATCGTAACTGCCTCATGTTAACATCTGAGGTTTAGACTGGTGACTGAACACCTGCACGTTTATTGCAAGGTTGGGTAGCCTACAGTATATACTATGCGCGCTCTTTCAATACTACAGCAGGGGGCCGTGGCACCCCAGAAGCTCGGCCAAGGCCACTGTAGTAGCGGATAACAAAGCCGCCGCTCACCGTTCTTACTTTATATGAAAGACCCTGTATACATATAATAGAATACAGCTCACCGCGTATAATGCCGATACTGTACATTGTGCAATGGAACAAACGTTGACCCCCATACAATGATTTCAGAATCTCTTTTCCCGCTCACATAACACGTTATTACAATTGACTGCAAAATAAGCATTATTCACGATATCTACAGTTGTGCGAATTGCCAATGTTTACAACAACAAAAAACACAACACACTGCAAAAGCTCACCGATGGGATTCGATCCAGCGATCCCAAGCTTACGAAGCAGGGCTCTTGCCAATGCACCACGCGCTCCTTGTATTCTTGCTTGCTTACAACGCACATAGGCAGCGCACTGTAATTGCAATTAATTAATTTCTCGGAAAAGGCTGAGAAGTGCACCTTACTAATTGCACCTGATAGGTCTATACGCCTGGTCATGTCCTACACGTGTACTAAAGATGATTCGAATCGGTGACCCATGCATCGTATCCTCCCCTTGTGAGCACCAAAAATGCGAAAGCTGTGAACGTGTGCTGTGGTGGTTTTCAGCGGGTAACGGGAAGACTGTACGTTTCCGGACACAAGTCCCTATGCTAAACTCAACCGCCTTGGCCCCCACTACAAACCCTTAAAGTCTGTAATGGGAATTTAGAAGCACCCTGTATATATTAACCACATGTATTTTTTTTTTCAGGTTATTTTTTCGCATGTCCCAATAGTTGCGATGTTATTATGTTGACCAACTGAAAAGTTGCAATCTCAACAATCAAACTGTATATCTTTTGTAAATTCGTTTCAGGAGCTTCGGGCATATTGGCCATCATCCCCTAATATAAAAATCCTTTAGTATGACTTCCTTCGGAGGGGAAGTAAAGCCGGCGGTCCCATGTCATAATTTTATGGCATGTTAAAGATCCTTTCACAGACTAAACTTGTGTGAAGCTAGATTGTTAGGTTGGATTTCGTCGGAACGCTCTATCAAAGTTCCAAGGTTCACCACTAGGTATCATTGATATCTGGTAGCAAAAGTTGGAACTACTTGAAATTGAACGGAACTTGTAGCTCACCCTAAGGGTGTCCGCTGGAAGCAGCTACAGACTCAGGCGAGCCGAACATGTCCTCGGACACTTCCGGCACTAAAAGCCATACGATAAATAGATAAATAAATAAATCCCCTAATACTTGGGTGTATGTACAATTTGTTTGATAACCTGTGTTGCTGTGGTGACTAACATGTGTGTCTGTGTGTGTGTAACTGTAATTATTAGGATAGGTGCCTCAGTAATTGAGACAATGTAATATCCCGGCATTTACCTGGAGGGAGTGTGGGACAAAAACCGGGGAACCCATACTCAGGATAGCCATTGTAGAGCTGGGCTCCAAACGAGTTTCAAGCCTACTGTGCAATGTAAATCTCTCACTGAATATGCCCGGCCAGCACTGTGGCACTTCAGGTTAGACGTTCGTTTATTGTGCCAGAGGCGGTGGGATGAATCTCTTCACAGTCACTCGACATTTAAGGTTGCTAAAGTGAAAGATATCCAAGTTAAGTAATTTGCTGCCATATTTAAGGACCTCTAGGTGGCAAAATGGCGGAATTCCTGAATTTCTTAAACAACAGCAGTCAAAAATGACGTTGAATTGTTAGTGCATTAACATTGACACACAGCTACATCTTGGCAACATATATCTTCATGTCAACTAAAACACACTAGTGCCAACAAACCCCGATTAACGTACTACACAAAGTACGTTGTCACATTTTCCAAACAAATGAATGAAAAGCAATGTTGAACATTGTTATCTAAAAAATATACAGTACGGTAAAAAGAAGATAGAGATTCAATATCGTTATTCGATGGGAAACACATACAGTTCGTAAATCGGTCTCTTTAATACGTACCACGCCACACGAACTAGCCTGGGCTCGAACACATTACAGGTAGGTTATCTTCTGTCACAATACGATTGTACCTGAGAAGAGGTTCGGTAGGCTACACGTTCACTTGGTCCTCTGATCAAGGCTGCTGAAAAAGTCGGTCGACCATCGATTCCGAATATGTTGCTGCATTCGTTCCAGATCCTGCCATCCTGAAAACGTGTTCATAGGTACCTCAGTGATGGCAGGCTCCCGAAAAGCCAGAGGGAATAACCAACTACAAAGTACCCTGACTCAGTTACGAGGGACCTTTAGGATCGTAGGATAATGCTGTCTTAGAACGGGAGTATAAACGAGCCTTCACTTGGAGCATCAATTTTGTCATCGCTTCAAAATTAAGTGATGCGTTTCTAGCCACTCTCCCTATGTGGTATTTTTTAGTGAACCGCTGCTACCCAAATATCACCGAAATGTGGAGAATCCGGTAGGAAGAAATAACAAACAGAAAGATTTCTGTCTAGCGAACTCGTGTTTCCGTTCGATGTGATCTGCAGATTGAAACAAAATGTACAGCTCTCTCATTCTGCTATTAGATCCAACAGAATCTTTGTCATTTTCACTGATAAATCTCTCCTGGCAATAAAAGGCCTTAATACATATAAAACGCTTCTATACTGAGGTAATTAACGAGTTCTACGTGCACAGCCTATGTGCATTGGCAAATGAGCACAGCCATGTACCGATTCAATCTCGTATATTCTGAGAAATCCTTGTATCATCATGAAAAGACTACCAAAATCAACACCGCTGTCCAAGAATGGCCTTGACTGTTGAACACAGCACGATGGTATTTGTCCTATGTGCAGCTTTGAGGTATTCAGTTAGTTGGTTATCGTTGTTCTAAGGGGTGGAACAGCGAGGTCATCTTCCCCTTTTGAGGTATTCACTGCCTGTAACAAGCTATACAACGATGAATAGCCTCCAGTATTACTTCCCTTGCATTTACGTTCCAGAATTTCAATCGGAAAGAAGCTAATAATAGCTAGCGTGAAAAAAAATTCATTCTCTACTTTGGTGATTAACAGTGTCTGTTGATGCTTTAGAGGTAGAATTACTGGTTGCTGCTGCAACTTCTGTCTTTCCAATCTGACCTCCTACTTGTAGGACTTGATCCTTGCATAGAAATGGATGTAGAATTTCCAATTTACTGGATTTGGATACTTAGCCTTTTCCTTGTAGATCTTAGATTTGTTGAAGATAGTATCCCTTTGTGCTCGTCTGATGCTTGCCTGAGGTACCTGTTGCATCATCTGGTTTAATGGTGTTTGGTTAATTGCTTGGCACTATTTCCTTTCCCTCTGGATAAATCCTATACAATATGCTAAAACCCTTAACAGTCTACGCAAGGAATAAATTCTTGAGAAGAGTGTTTAAAAATCATGCTATAGGGGTACCAGGTAGAAAAGACTGTTGGAGGTGGGGCTCGCCTTGCGTTGCTGCTGAAGAGCTTCCCCCTCCATACACGACTTCGGAAGGTCCAGCGACAAGGACAACGAAGCCAGTAGCAGCGAGAAAGAGAGACAGACACTTCCCCTACCTGAGGCACATGCGCAGAAGAATGACTAGCAGTGGAGAGACAAGGGAGCTGGAAACACTCTCCCCTACTTTGGTGCGCTTGCGCATTGAAACATTCTTTTCTACCTGGTCATCCTATAAAACATGGCACTTGTGGTCTTGTGTTGTTCGGGCAACTCTTGCATTGCTGTGATGGTTGATGATGATGATGACCATGGTTCCTCAGGCGAACCTAGCGAACCAGGGCCAATCTACCATAACCAATAATTCCAAACCTCTGCAAACAGTATAAACAGAGTTTTATTCGGAGATTACATAATGCCATTCTGATTTTTGAGGTCAGTTTCTGTACCTCAGATACGCGATTTGTGGCATATGTTTGTCACCCTGCAGGTATGGTTGATAACCGAGCTAGGGCACTCGTTGAATTGGTCCGCGGATGAACCTCGCTCACATCCAAGTTAATAGGAATTATCCCTGCAATAAGTTTAGCTAGCAAGAGGGCTGCGCACAAGTCCAACACGGCAATTTTAGTATTCGTGAGGGATCGCATCGGTCTGGCGTTTGGCCTAGAGCTTCTCAGAGATGGATACTACAGTTGCGGGTGTCAGGGGACATTGTACGAATACAGGACACTAGTTAGTTAGTTATTGAGGTTTCAAGGGGCGGAACTACGAGGTCATCTGCCCCTACTGGACACTAGTAGAAAGATATTCAGTGACTTCAGAACCGGGATTCGAACCTCCAATCTCCGGTCATGCTGCAGTTCTCTAGCGTGGTCTTGGCTACCCCGTGGGCTGCTTAATTGTGTGAGGCTTTTCGCCACTGTGCATGGCACATAGTATATTTATAACAGTCCTTCTTGGGGCCAGTGACAACAAACTATCCGCTCATTGCAAGCATTCGGAGTAAAAATGTAAAGACTGCCACTATGGTTGATAACCAAGAATATACTTGACGTTAACATAACTCGCCACGAAGCACTTCACATTTAGCCTCACTTCCCGCACGTGTCCCTCACCACACGTATTATTTACCCATTTCATCAGTTTTTCGTCTATTTCATTGTAGGCTAATCTGTTATATAATTACTAGCAACCCGACCCGGCTTCGCCTGGGAACAGTAATGAATGCATTACGTGATAAGCGCTTTTTTTTTTCAATGTCAATGAACAAAGACCAATATCTTTTTTACGTCTCGGCATGATGGGTTAAAATCACTGATTGGACTATTAATTATATTATCATGGAGATGCATGTGCAACAAATTCTTGTCAGACGTAATTTATGAATGGCGAGGTGCATGAAACACATCCCCCTTCCGTCCAATCTTAACTTGACTGTGAATTTTGCGGAACGAAAAGTTCACAGGCGAAATGAAGAAAAGCCGAGTTGCACTTCCAGGGAAACTCCAAACACAACCACTTTTCTCCTAAGTCTTAACTCAACACGACTCGACAGTTTGCTGCTGGCTGTATCTGGGGTAGGCTAATAGGCTCGCCCGCTAGCTAGGTTGTAACTGGGGTGAAAGGCTCGCCCCTAGCTAGCTCGTAAACTGTCGCCTCAGTAAATGAATGGAGATTGTTGGAAGAAATGGAAACGTAAGAACACTTATAGTAGGCGATGTATTGAAGATAGAGATATGCTCTCGCGTGCTTTTTTGTAGAACTTTTCATGCTGAACAATTCTTACACGCATAGTAAATAGATATTATTAACGGTTTGCCAAGTGCAAGCTTAAAAAGCGCACGGACGCCAGTTGTTGTTGTTTTTTTTCAACCTTTTCACTGAAATCGTTAGTGCTTGACTTCCTTTGGTCATAAATAAATTATTTTCTGCAAAAACCTTCCTCGAGATAGCCTTTACAGAATGGTGAAAACCACATCAAAAACCATTCAGTGGTTCTCGAGATTACCCGTGACATCCAAGAATCGGGGACTTTGTTTTATACTAAGTAGAGATTATACACCAATCAGTATAATTTAATATAACATAATCCCCCTTCCGTCCAATCTTAAATTGACTGTGAATTTTGCGGAACGAAAAGTTCACAGGGAAAATGAAAGTTGCACTTCCAGGGAATGGCGAGGTAACTGAAACTCAAATCCCCCTTCCGTCCAATCTTAACTTGACTGTGTTTCACAGGCGAAATGAAGAAAACTCGAGTTGCACTTCCAGGGAGACTCCAAACACAACCACCCTTCTCAGAAGTCTTAACTCAACACGACTCAACGGTTTGCTGCTGGCTGTATCTGGGGCAATAGGTTCGCCCGCTAGCTAGGCTGTAACAGGGATGATAGACTCGCCCTTAGCTAGCTCGTAAACTGTCGCCTCAGTAGTTGAATGGACATAGAATAAATTAAAACCCAAAAACACTTATAGTGGGTGATGTATTGAAGATAGACATATGCTCTCCCGGGCTATTTTGTAGAACTTTTCATGCTGAACAATTCTTACACGCATAGTATTTAGATATTTTAACGGTTTGCCCAGCGTAAGCTTAGAAGCGCTCGGAAGCCAGGTTTCTTTTTCGACTTTTCCACTGAAATCGTTACTGCTCGGCTTCCTTTGAACATAAATAAATTATTTTCTACGGAAATCATCCTCGAGATATCCGTTACAGAATGGTGAAAACCGAATCAAAATCCATCCAGTGGTTCTCGAGTTTACCCGTAACATCCAAGAATCGGGGACTTCGTTTTATACTAAGTAGAGATAGAGATGATAAGCAGATAGTGTCACTGTGTACTGGCAGGGCAATTTGTCAGGAACGTGTCATTTAACAATAAGCATGTTGCATCAATTCTTGTTGTGGCAATTCTACCTCACTCGAGGACGATCATATCCGAACTTAACTAAAATTGTTCATGCCTCAATTTTTCATCTAGGCTATATTCTACATTAACTTAACTGTCGAGTGTGGCTTTGTTGCATCACATTCGCAGACGGTGATGTATTTCTTTCTTACTGCTTCAGTTCCTCGCTTGCAAATATGCCGAGAACAATATTACTGTCACTGAAACGAGCTCATTATTGTTTGGCTGTGAAGATGGTGGTCGTACGCTTGATAATAGCATTTAAATTGCAGTGCTGGGAAGAGAAGGATGATTAACAGGAGTAATTATCACGTTCCATCACGTTTTGGGGATAATGAGAAGCAGACCTCCTTCAACTCTTCTTTAAATTCTTTAATTCTATGTCTTGAATTTATTACACAAATTTCATGACACTGATACACAATATAAATAATAAATAATTATCTACAGTTAGTCATAAATCACATATAATACAAAATACTCCTACCTGACCACTGATTTATTTACGTGACATCAATTCGTACTTAAATAAAACAATTACATGACGTCAAATACAGCATGATTTACACACCTGGATGGGCTGATAAATGCACTTCAGCTGCCTGTTTTATAGCATGCAGTTATATGATAAAACCCCCTTCGTGATAACTGAAGGGATACGTCAAACATTTAACTCTAACACTCACAATGATTTCCTTTATGTCATAGGCCTTATCATGACACTCATTTGATTGAAATGAAAAAATTGGTATTTAGGATTACCTGAAAAGCGTTTTCCCAATGACGAGAATGCTGCAAACATTGTGTAGACTACTCAAGAACATATTGAACTTCTATAAATAAAACAATTCAATAGAACATTTTATCTCAACGTAAAAACACATTTGAGCTTATGGTAAATAATTGTTTTAATACCTACAGCCCGACATTTTGACATCATACGTCGTTTCATAATCCTTGGGCCATATGACCTCGCTGTTCTGCTCCTCAAAACAACAACATTCAATCTAATCAATATACAGTATATTCCTATTTATTCAACGACACCTGAGTTCACGTTAGAGTTTAATCTCTTCGGCCCCTTCCGTAGAAGCCAACAGTTCCATCATCTACGGTGCCTCCAGTTCCTCCAGCTCCATTCCAAGCTGCGCTATTCCCTCCTCCAGAACTTCCGCTCCAGCCCCCTGCATTTCCTCCACTGGAACTTCCACTCCACGCCCCTCCATTTCCTCCAATGGAATTTCCACCTCCTCCACCTGAACTTCCACTCCAGCTCCCTCCACTTCCTCCAGTCCAACCTCCCCCAGAACTGCCGCTGCCCCATCTCCCACCGCCATTTCCCCACCTGCCACCACTCCCAATCGAGTTGCCACCACTTCCCCACTGACTATTCCCTCCACCAGACTGGCCATCTCCCCCTCCCCATGGCCTACCTGTCCAGCGACCAACCCCACTGCTGCCACTTTCACCGGTATTGCCGTTATTCCCACCTGACCAGCCTCCTACAATACCGTTGCCACCTGTCCAAGGCACTCCACCGATACCATTACTGGGACCATCGCCAGGACCGCCACCCCCATTGGTGTTCCCACTCCATCCCCACTGATTTCCTCCACTGTTACCTCCACCTCCTCCACCTCCTCCACCTCCTCTCCATTGACTGCCCCCTCCCCACTGACCAGTACCACCTCCACTTCCACCACCCCATTGACCAGCTCCATTTCCTCCCCATTGCCCTTGCCCATTCCCGCCACTACCACCTCCTAATTGACCTTGTCCATTCCCACCGCCACCTCCTCCCCATACACCAGGCCCACCACCCCATTGCCCACCCCCACCACTTCCCCAGGGGCCTCCTCCTCCACCACCGCTGGAACCTCCACCTCCAAATCCTGGGTTACAGTTGTCTCCTGAAAACAAATCAAAACATCAATGTGGCATTTCAGTTATACTGAGAGATTCAGCACACCTTACAGAAACAGCACTACTACCTATACAAGTGTTTCAGAAATGCGGTACCACCTTCCCAAGACGTGTCCTAGAGAGCAATATCTCTCTAAATCAGAAATCGAGAGGTTCAGCACAGCTTTATTTCGGAAATGATTGCAATATTGTATATTATTGTTGGGGTAAATAACATAAATTTAAGTGAATTAGAATGAGATGCCTGTTGCAGCACTCAAGTGGTGTTCACAGTTAAAGACCTATTAGCATTCCAAACCACGCCGTATTTCGTCCCTGAAATGGAGACATAATTTCCCTATACAAATCAAGATGAACGTAACTTCTGTCAGTACTGTACATGTAAGCTTGATACATGACAAAAGACCATATGCTACGTAACTTGAGGACCTACGTATGCCTCAGAGTCACGGACTGAATATATCTATTTAATAATATTGTACTTTCCAGAGTGGCATGCTTTGCAATTGTCAGACGCTATCGAATAACACGTTACACTCAGGCATATTGTAATGCTTATCAAAAAAGATCTCTTCGAATAAAAGGCACGCCATGTCCATTAGTTCTGTGACTCATCCGCATAAGGTGCATGTCTGTATAGCTACCTGTATTGCCTTTATAACGAGAGACTCAGATTCAGGTTCCGATGTGAAATGTTCATTGAAGTCCTCTAACTCCGTAACAAAGTGCCTACACAGGTTGTGATTTGAGATTTAGATGGATATGTTCCCACAGGATGTGCCCTACATGGGCTGTCCACATTTTTTGAAACGATCCTGTATAGTACAGTAACGCAATCGATCCTACAAACCATTAAATCTTTAGAATGGCTATTCATGTTGCTGGGTTCTTGAGCGTATTGTACCTTCATTGTTCTCTACCGTTTCTCCAGCAAGTGCAGTTAGCAGCTCGAGAGATTTCTTCTAGACGGTTTGTTGCGACTGATAGAAGTTACGTATATCTTCCGCCCGTAATCCTTCAAATCGTCAAACAGATGAGCAAGTTTCTCTCTATAGAGGCTATTGACAAACTGGTGCACATAGATTCCAGTTGTACTGGATGGAGTGAAGTTAGTGAGCAATGAAAACGCTACTGTGCGTGACAACCCCAAGAGCAGTTAAGGGTGTTTCAATAGCAGCTTTTACACTTTATCCATGAGCAAAATAATAATTATGACCAACACTATAGTTCAATTACCCAATTTCACTGTCAAACAGATTCTATAACAAGGTAAAATGAAACATTGAATGTGATTCAAGTTGACATAGCAGCGCAGTATTTACATCGCGAAAATTAAACTGAAAAGAAAGAATCGTATCAAATTAATACCGAGTCCTACAACAAATAGACTACTGTTACAAGTTTTACTATGAGCTGACACAAAACACTGAGAAGTATTTTTACATCCTAATAGTAAGTAGCCTGTGTGATGAGTGAATATATTGTGAACACACAGCGTTTGCATGTACAACAGTCCAAGCCTATTCTCCGTGGTTACTCATTTCCATAAACAATTATTACAAAAGATCCACTTTTCAATACAAATTCTTTTACTTAAGAATTTATTTTCTTAATCACTGGTGAATGTTTCGGTTTTTAAAGAACTTCCTTCAGCCATTGCATTCTCATAATTGTACACACAAGTGCAAGTCACAGAAATACGAATTTAAACATTAAAGTGTGAGACATAATCTCCAACAATCATAAAACATGTATAACACTTAATTCTTTAATCTAAAATGTATTAAAAATTCTTATTTTTTTAAATTTCTTTTGGAATTCTCGGAATTATTTTTCAATACGGAAAAAGATGACTATAGTTATGGTGTTTGAAGCCATTTTCAGTGTTGCCTTATTAAACAAAAGTTTGATGCTTTAAAAGCATCAAACGTTTGTTTTTGTTGACTATAGTCATAGATATAGAGTACATACTCATTACTATTCCAGGCAATCTTATCCTTCTCCTTCCCATTTCTAGCCCTTGTCACATGTACACATACTATTAAAGACAACAAAATAAGAACGTTTAACAGGCGGGTCTACAAAACTAAACGCACGAGGCTGATCACATTGATGTCTCAAGCCCCCAAAAAAGACAATGGCAATTATTTATTCAACTTTGTGTTATGAAAGTGTAAGTGCCGCACTTGGTTCTAGTTTCCGTTTAGAAAACATGAGTATTTATATTCACGAATTATTTATTTCGTTACTCTATTCTATATGAAATATCCCAAACTCAATGCATTATGATGTCACCGCGATAGGCACTCTTGCCCACTTGCTTGATGCTCATGTACAGTTGCAAATCTTACATAATGTAGGCCTAAGCCTACAGGCTTGTTTATTTACACATTTCAGTAGCAACTTGCACATTTATTTTAATACCTCTCAAGTAATGGAACTCAGTGTAATAATTCGAAAATTTAACTTTTTTTTTTCAATGAATATTAAACGAAAACATTTTCTCATAAACAAGTCCATTGCCGTCCATTATATTTTATTTTGAGAAAATTACCGCTACCATAAGTTTCAATATTAATTATATTACTTCTCAAATATCTATATACAACACGGTACTTTTACGTCGATAAAGCAATGAGAATTTTCACTGAATTTTAAATGAAAACATGTTCTCATAAGCAAGTATACTGCAATATATATCAACCCGAATGTGCAAATAGTTTCTTTTTCAAAACATAAAACTTTGAAATTATGATTCCAGAGCAAATTCTTTGTGATACATTTCATGTCTTCTCTCTCTCTCTCTCTCTCTCTCTCTTACTATCTTTTCAATACTGGGTGTTAACGTCTAAGTTGTGCTTAATCGTAGAACACATGTTAAATTATGAATATGACTTTAGTCATTTTTTTTTTTCAAGTTTTTCCGTATTGATTTTGATAAGTTATGTACTTGTCCACTATACAATACAAAATATCTTTTTATTTATACTTTTTGATACATGTTTCGGCCCTGTGAGCCTTCTTCAGTCAAAATCAAAAATTCTCCTAGATCATTCTAAGGGTTGGTCTCTCATAAAAAAAAATTGTAAATCAAATTTTACATCGTCAGGATGCTTAAAATACATGAATATAAAATGCTTAAAGACATTAAAAAATTTAAAAATGCACGTAATTTTGAAACGTGGGCTCCATTCTTGTTAATCTATTTCCAAAACAAGGGACCTGCAACAATAAAATTACCTAACAATCTATGGTTCCTACTTGGAAACATGAAGAAATGTTGACTTTAGTTATGTAGAAAACTTACCCCATTGTACAAGCATCTTTAAAAAGGAAAGTAGAGATAGGAATCGAGCGTTGTTTATTTAGAGCTTGGTCAAAATGTTTTCAACAACCTGTAAAACGAAAAACTAAATGAAAATGAAAAATTGAAAAATAGAAATTATAACAAAAACCCACGCATAAATGACCAATGTTTACATACCGCAGTTTGGAGACCATAAACTGTCACTTCACAACTTGAAAGAGCTACTACAAATGTGTCCGTCTTGTTGTTCACCTTGATCACATGTTGACTAGAGTACTGCAAGTGTGGGGTCAACGGTCGCAGAAGGGGAGGTGTAGCATACGTCAGAACTTTACGTTATGGAGGAGGGAGGGCCGTTTCTTGTTTATGTCGGTCTCTTCGCCTTAATTTCGAGATCGTGTTAAATAATATGTTGTCGTTGAGAGTTAATTTGGATTTCTTGGAACAAAATAAAATCATTAACCATCTACCAGGTATTGTGTTCTGGGGAAGATATGTGGACGATGTGTTCACTATAATAGACGAAAAAATGGTAAAAGCAGACGAATTATTGAATATGTTAAACAAGTTAGATAATATAAAATTCACGCTAGAATCCCAAAAAGAAAATTGCTTAAATTACTTAGATCTAAAAATAAAGAAAACACAGAATAAGTTGCATTTTGATATATATCGCAAGCCAACCCAAACAGACATAACAATCAAGAAAGATTCTAATCACCCAGAGAGCCATAAGAAAGCCGCCTTTTACAGCTTAATTAATAGAGCGCTAAATATTCCACTCGGTGAAGAAAGTTTAAACAAGGAACTAAAAATCATAGCCAACATCGCAAAGAAAAATGTTTTTTCGCAAAATTACGTAAACAGAATCAAAAATAAAATTATTAACAAATTTGAAACAACTTTAGAAAAAGATCGCAAAAAGAACCAAAATTTCGCTACTTTCACATATGTAAACCCAAAAGCACATACAATAACAAACTCAATTAGAAAATTTGATATTAACATTGCATACAAAACACAAAATAATAACAGCAATATCTTCTTTAATCATAATAGTGTAAATAAGACCAATAAATTCAGCAAATCGGGAGTGTACAAACTAAAATGTAAGGATTGCGATTCCACCTATTTTGGACAGACGGGTAGAGCGTTCAACGTAAGATACGGGGAACATACCAGTGCGCTGAAATATAACAAGTTCTCGGCCATGGCGAACCACATGGACGAGAAAATACATAATTTCAGTTCGATAGATAAGGATTTGGAAATTGTGCATATCGTTAATAAAAGTAAAAAACTTAATGTATTAGAGAACATAGAAATTTATATCGCCCAAAAAACAGACCCTGTAAACAATTTGAACGAATTAACTCTCAACGACAACATATTATTTAACACGATCTCGAAATTAAGGCGAAGAGACCGACATAAACAAGAAACGGCCCTTCCTCCTCCATAACGTAAAGTTCTGACGTATGCTACACCTCCCCTTCTGCGACCGTTGACCCCACACTTGCAGTACTCTAGTCAACATGTGATCAAGGTGAACAACAAGACGGACACATTTGTAGTAGCTCTTTCAAGTTGTGAAGTGACAGTTTATGGTCTCCAAACTGCGGTATGTAAACATTGGTCATTTATGCGTGGGTTTTTGTTATAATTTCTATTTTTCAATTTTTCATTTTCATTTAGTTTTTCGTTTTACAGGTTGTTGAAAACATTTTGACCAAGCTCTAAATAAACAACGCTCGATTCCTATCTCTACTTTCCTTTTTAAAGATGCTTGTACAATGGGGTAAGTTTTCTACATAACTAAAGTCAACATTTCTTCATGTTTCCAAGTAGGAACCATAGATTGTTAGGTAATTTTATTGTTGCAGGTCCCTTGTTTTGGAAATAGATTAACAAGAATGGAGCCCACGTTTCAAAATTACGTGCATTTTTAAATTTTTTAATGTCTTTAAGCATTTTATATTCATGTATTTTAAGCATCCTGACGATGTAAAATTTGATTTACAAAATTTTTTTATGAGAGACCAACCCTTAGAATGATCTAGGAGAATTTTTGATTTTGACTGAAGAAGGCTCACAGGGCCGAAACATGTATCAAAAAGTATAAATAAAAAGATATTTTGTATTGTATAGTGGACAAGTACATAACTTATCAAAATCAATACGGAAAAACTTGAAAAAAAAAATGACTAAAGTCATAGATATTCATAATGAAGCCAACCAGGCATATATTGAAGCACATAAATTCTCCAGCACAAAGGTTAAAATTAGCAGTCTATGTAAGGATATAAAATTCTTAAAGAATTGTTTAAGGAATAAATGGATCCCGAAACATTTGAATAAATTTCAAAAAATAAAAGGAAAATCACACCATGAGAGAAAAACACAGGAGATCATTAATGAAACTGTGTTAAGAAGGGAAATAAATTTTCTTTACAAAAAGAAAGATTTTTTAAATAAAAAAATGTACAATCATCACTTAGTAGCAGCAAATAAATTAACTCAAATAGGGTGGGATGATTTTCAACGGTGCAGTATAGAAAAAATGGAATTTGTTTTAGATAAGAAACAAAAAGTCCTAGACAAAAAATCTAATGCCTTAAGTATTAAAACAAGTACATCCGTAGATGAAAATATTGACAGCCCGTGTTTTCAACAACCTGTCATTAACTTAACCGATATAAAACTTTCAACTGATGAAGAATTAATTTTAAATAAAGGTCCCAAGTATAATTGGAACCAAACATATGATGAACGCACAATCACTAATACCATTGCTGAAATAGAAGTAGCTATACAGGATCTAAGCCAGGAAAATAAAAATGTAATACGGCACGAGACTAGCAGAAAAATAGAAAAGATTCTTAAGAACACAGAACCCATAACGCAATCTGATAAGCAAAGCATCAAACAACTAAAAAGAAAAATTAACAGTAACAATATAATAGTCACAAAATCAGACATAAGTAATACAATAGTCCTTTTAAAAAAAGAACAATATATAGAAAAAACCGAATTTTTTTTCGAAAGCTCAAAGTTTAAAGTGGTTAACAAAGATCCAACTACGAATATCCAAAAAAAGCTAAAACAAGTAATTAAAAATGTAGAAGTCCTGTTTGACGGTAAACAACCCCCAAACTTAGTGAACATGAACCCCGGACTTCCCACAGTCAGGGCACTACCCAAAACCCATAAAAAAGAAATACCTATTAGACCCATAGTAAACTTTAAGAACAGCCCAACGTATAAATTAGCAAAGTACATACAGCAGTTTCTAAAAAAACATATAAAATTTGAAGCTAATACAGGCTTCATTAATTCCATCGATTTCAGCAAAAAAATAAAAGACCTAATCATAGAAGATGAACACACTATGCATTCATTTGACGTACAAGACATGTACTCCAATATTCCAATAAAGAAAGCACAGAAAATAATCCTAAATAACTTACGAAAATATGGAAAAGTAAGTGCAATAGAAATTAATGAGTTTATGACACTACTTAATTTTTGTTTAGAAAACACTTTTTTCACCTTTAATAATAAAATATATCAACAAACCAATGGTTTGGCAATGGGATCTCCGGCATCCGGTATTATAGCAGACGTTTATTTGGATTTCTTGGAACAAAATAAAATCATTAACCATCTACCAGGTATTGTGTTCTGGGGAAGATATGTGGACGATGTGTTCACTATAATAGACGAAAAAATGGTAAAAGCAGACGAATTATTGAATATGTTAAACAAGTTAGATAATATAAAATTCACGCTAGAATCCCAAAAAGAAAATTGCTTAAATTACTTAGATCTAAAAATAAAGAAAACACAGAATAAGTTGCATTTTGATATATATCGCAAGCCAACCCAAACAGACATAACAATCAAGAAAGATTCTAATCACCCAGAGAGCCATAAGAAAGCCGCCTTTTACAGCTTAATTAATAGAGCGCTAAATATTCCACTCGGTGAAGAAAGTTTAAACAAGGAACTAAAAATCATAGCCAACATCGCAAAGAAAAATGGTTTTTCGCAAAATTACGTAAACAGAATCAAAAATAAAATTATTAACAAATTTGAAACAACTTTAGAAAAAGATCGCAAAAAGAACCAAAATTTCGCTACTTTCACATATGTAAACCCAAAAGCACATACAATAACAAACTCAATTAGAAAATTTGATATTAACATTGCATACAAAACACAAAATAATAACAGCAATATCTTCTTTAATCATAATAGTGTAAATAAGACCAATAAATTCAGCAAATCGGGAGTGTACAAACTAAAATGTAAGGATTGCGATTCCACCTATTTTGGACAGACGGGTAGAGCGTTCAACGTAAGATACGGGGAACATACCAGTGCGCTGAAATATAACAAGTTCTCGGCCATGGCGAACCACATGGACGAGAAAATACATAATTTCAGTTCGATAGATAAGGATTTGGAAATTGTGCATATCGTTAATAAAAGTAAAAAACTTAATGTATTAGAGAACATAGAAATTTATATCGCCCAAAAAACAGACCTTGTAAACAATTTGAACGAATTAACTCTCAACGACAACATATTATTTAACACGATCTCGAAATTAAGGCGAAGAGACCGACATAAACAAGAAACGGCCCTTCCTCCTCCATAACGTAAAGTTCTGACGTATGCTACACCTCCCCTTCTGCGACCGTTGACCCCACACTTGCAGTACTCTAGTCAACATGTGATCAAGGTGAACAACAAGACGGACACATTTGTAGTAGCTCTTTCAAGTTGTGAAGTGACAGTTTATGGTCTCCAAACTGCGGTATGTAAACATTGGTCATTTATGCGTGGGTTTTTGTTATAATTTCTATTTTTCAATTTTTCATTTTCATTTAGTTTTTCGTTTTACAGGTTGTTGAAAACATTTTGACCAAGCTCTAAATAAACAACGCTCGATTCCTATCTCTACTTTCCTTTTTAAAGATGCTTGTACAATGGGGTAAGTTTTCTACATAACTAAAGTCAACATTTCTTCATGTTTCCAAGTAGGAACCATAGATTGTTAGGTAATTTTATTGTTGCAGGTCCCTTGTTTTGGAAATAGATTAACAAGAATGGAGCCCACGTTTCAAAATTACGTGCATTTTTAAATTTTTTAATGTCTTTAAGCATTTTATATTCATGTATTTTAAGCATCCTGACGATGTAAAATTTGATTTACAAAATTTTTTTATGAGAGACCAACCCTTAGAATGATCTAGGAGAATTTTTGATTTTGACTGAAGAAGGCTCACAGGGCCGAAACATGTATCAAAAAGTATAAATAAAAAGATATTTTGTATTGTATAGTGGACAAGTACATAACTTGTTAAATTATGGTCCAACGACTTATGCATATGCCGGGATTTATTTGTTTTTATCAATGCAAGGAAACCAGCCGCATACAAATTGCATGCAGAACAAAATACAAAGCATAGGCTACATGCAGCAAATCTGTGTAGTCTTGCAAGCCTCTCCTGAGGAAACTTTCAGTAGAAACAAGACAAAGTTTTCCTACTTTGAAACTTGCCTTACAGTTCATGATCATACCTTATATAACTCCCTCGTGGTGGCTGCCACCTCGGAAGTTTGGGTTCGATTCCCGGCTCTGCCAAGAAATGTTCATTTCTGGTCCGAAGGCTGTAATGGGGTACATTCAGCTTCGTGAGGCAAAATACTGAGAAAAAGTGGACTCGAGTCCCATCTCAGCCATCCTGGAAGTGTTTTTTTCGTAGTTTCCCACTTCTACTCCAGAAAAAAGCCGGGATGGTTCCTAACTTATGACCGCGATGTCCAAACCCCTCGAAACAACATAAGGGAAAGTAACCAGTATCTCAGAATAGGCCTACTTACTGCCTTTCCAGTCACCGCCTCCGGGGATGTAGTTAGGGTAGTAGTCGAAGCTTCCACCAGTGAAGCCCCTCCCGCCTCCACCACCTCCACCGCCTCCACCGCCAGTGTCGAAATAGCCATGCCCACTGCTGCGTGCTTCAAACGAAGGTGAAAACTGGTTAGGTTGAGGCGCAGCACGTCGCACTTGCTTCGCCTCGTTGGGATCTAAGAATACCGCTGTGCCCTTTGGAGGTGATGGCACCTCATATGACGTACCTGTAACAAGATCCGCTGGCCTCAGAATGCTGCATCAGACAATAGTCTGGCATTTATTATTATTATTATTATTATTATTATTATTATTATTATTATTATTATTATTATTATTATTAAATCGGTCTGGCTGCGTGGCTCAGGGGTAACGTTCTCGCTTGCTGAGCCCAAGGTTGCAGGTTCGAAACCTGGCGCAGTCAGCTGGCATTTGAGGGTGCGCAAATGCGAGGGAGCCGTGTCAGTAGATTTACTGGCACGTTAAAGATCCCCTTCGGGGCAAAATTCCGGCACCCCGGCGTCTCTAAAAGCCAGTGTAGTTAAAAGGGACGTAAAACCAATAACATTATTATTATATTATTAAATCGTTACAAATATACACATTTTACAAAATTCAGAATAACTGTACACATTTTATGAATTTACTTACACTTCCCACTCATTGTTTAACCTGTAAACTTACAATTATTATTAAATTATATTTTTACAATATGATAAAGTCAGGTCGAAATAGGATATCAAATTCATACAGAGCAGGAAGAGATATCACATATGCCACTAAAAGGTGAAACCTTGTGTGTGGCATGCATATCATTGAATACTATTTCTAAAAATTGTATAATGGCTTAGCCGAATAACACGTTCTATGTAAATGATCTATAAGCTTACACTAAAAAACAATGAATAAGAAGGAAAATTGAATTTGTGTTTGTATATAGGCTACTTGTAGGCTCAACTAATTATATTTTCAATTTTAATTTTGTTTTCTCTGAGAAAATGTTTTATATGCATCTTCAGGTTTGCATGATTTCCTTTAAATTCTTTTAATTTAATTGGGAGAATGTTATATAATTTAGGTGAGAAATACAGAACGTTACGTTTGGCTATACTTAACTTAGGTTGATATAAAATTCTCTGTAATACTTCTGGTTTCATACCCGTGACTAACAAATTGAATTCTATTTCTATCTTTATAAATGTATTTATATATTTCAAAAGCATACAATTGTTTAATGTTGAAGACCCTTGTCTCAGCTTACAGTCTCATAGTCGGATATAATCTATCATTCTTCAACATTATTCGCAGTATGAGATTCTGCACTATCTGAACACTTTTTAGTACATTTTCATAGGCGCCTCCCCAGGCAAGAATACCATATGTAAGAACTGACTGGACTAGAGCATGGTAGATGTCTCTTATTAATTTGTAATTGACAATATGTTTTAAATTGACTAACTGATATGCCCACCCCCTTCTAGATGACGTATAATTAATTCCAAATGCGGTGTTTCAGCTATTAGGTCATATTGTGTACATGTAGTAGAAGTCATCAAGATGTTAAACACAGAATTAAAATGTCTAACGCCAGCAGCAGTAGTTCAGCTGGAAAGAGAATCCGGCCGAAAATCTGAAGATTCCAGGTTCCAGTGCTGAACGCGTAGACATTTTAACTCTCTTGATGGTCTGTACTTATTTTTTACAACACGACTTAATTACTGAAAAATCGCATTTGGTATTCAAATGGTTGTGAAAAATACAAATTGTAATTAATGAATCATTCATTTTATAATAAGTTAGTATTGATTGTATTCTTTTCCGAACCATACATCACCACAGTACGATACGATATACGATATAAAGTCAGCTTCAGATTTCTACTAAGACTTCTTGCTTTAAAAACTTTGCTGTATGATTCGGAGCCTTGGACCATGACACACGGAATCGTTAAGGAGATGTGAAAGGAAGATACTCAGAAAAGTATATGGACCAGTAAAAGAGGGTGAATTCTGGCGAATCGGAAATAATATGGAGATAAGAGAGTTGCATGGTAAGCCAGATGTAGTAGTGGAAATAAAGAGTATTAGACTGCGTTGGTTGGGACATGTAGAAAGAATGACAGAGTATAGGGTGGTAAGGAAGGTCTTCAACGGGAAGCCAGGAGGACGACGTGTGAGGGGAAGACCAGATGGCTGGACAACGTGGAGGAGGATCTGCGAAGGATGGGAGTCGGAAGATGGAAAACTAAAGCAGTCAACTGGGAAGAATGGATGGAGATTGTCCAGGAGGCCAAGGCACTACAAGGGCTGTAGCGCCAAACAGTAAGTAAGTAAGTAGTATTGATTTAAATAAGTATTATTAACTACCACTGAGTCGTGAACCAGCCTAGCCCGCAAGTAGGCCATTGTAGCAGGTCCGGGCCTCACTTTTACCCTACATAGCTTCAGCTAGACCTCCTCTCAAGCAGGGAAGACAACGTCTTTGTCCCAAAGGGTACCCGTCACTAAATGCGAAGCTGGGGCGTTTGGTGCTACACTGGGCATCTTACTAGTCTTTGCTTACCTAGAGATCCATGTGCTGACAAAAACTGGTGTACCTAAAGGTTGCACATACGGTCAATAGATGTCAGCAAACCAGCCTGGGGCAACGAGGGATAAAGTTTCATTAATTATTTGCTGCTAACTAATAGCTGTTAATTCATTTAAGGGCATTGCGACATCGTGGTCATTTAGCCCCGTGTACTTGGAAGTGTGTAGAATTTGCCAGATAACCTGTATTATAGTGGTGTCTGCAGTAGTGTGTGTATTTGAAATGCAGGTGAGGATTGGGAAGGAGGCGGCCATGGCCTTAAGTGAGGAACCATCCCGGGATTTGCCTGGAGTAGACGTAGGAAACCTCGAAAACCACTTTCAGGGTGTTTGGGGTAGGAATCGAATTACAGTCCTCAGACCAAAATTAAATTTCTTGGCAGAACCGGGAATTGAACCTTGACCTCCACAATGACAGCCAAGTATCCTAGCCACTACGCAACGAGGTGGCTGCTAACTAATTATGTGGTTAAATAACATTCGTTTCCAGTAATTAAGGTAGGGCCCATGTTTTGAAATTTAACTGTCACATTACATAATATAGGCTACATATTCATTTGAGGCTGTTTTACGTTTCAGCTCCCAGTCTTGTCTGTAAGCCTCTACTCCTTGATCCCCTAATAGCAGTTAGCACTGCGGCCTCCACTGCTTCAACACCTCTCACTTCAAAATCCTTCAACACTGAATGTAACCATTGCCTCCTACGGTTACCTCTGATTCTCTTACCATCTACAGCCGAACTCATTAAACGCTTAGATAATCACTCTTTCCCCATTTTCTTCACATGTCCCCACCATCTGAGTCGCCTCATACGAAGAGCTTCATCTAGCGTGTTAACTTCTAATTTAGACTTTATCTCTTCATTACGAGTACCCTCCTGCCATTGCTCCCATCTATAAAACCCAGCAATCATTCGTGCTACCTTCATATCAGTTACCTCTAGCTTATATACCAGATACCCCGAATCTATCCAGCGCTCACTTCCATACAACAAGTCCGGTCTAAATACTGAGCGATGTAGTAAGAGTTTCGTCGCTACACCTTACGTATTTCTTGCAGAATACCGTAGATTGCGACTTAGAGTTCACTGCAGTGTCCTTTCTGCACCTCGACACTATCTCTTATAGTCCACCAACTGATTCTCCTATTTTCCCTTTATTTGTGCATCATTTAAAGTAAACCGGGTGAGTTAGCCGTGGTCATTACGGCGTGGCTGCAGGCATTCACTCACATCCGGGAGGCGAGGAAGTTCGAATCCCCCCGCCGGCAACCTTGAAGATGGTCTTCTGTGGTTTCCCATCTTCCTTCCAGGCAAATGCCGGGGTTGGTCCCTAAATATAGGCCACAGCTGCTACCTTCCAACTCCTCGTCCTTACACTCAAACTTTCCTCCCCAGACGACACTCCACACACAACGGTACTTGTAGCTCACCCCATGGGTGTCCGCATAGAAGCAGCTACAAACTGGCGAGCCGAACATGTCCTCGGACACTCCCGGCACTTAAAGCCATACGCTAAAAAAATTGTAGCAAGGAAAATGAACCAACATGTTTCTCTGTTTTGTCTCACAAGGCTGAGTATACCCCGTCCCAGCCCTAACACCAGAATTAAATTTTTGGAAGAGCCGGGAATCACCCCTCCCTCTTTTCTCGGTTTTGCTCCACGAGGCTGAGGGTACCCCGTTCCAGCCGTCAGACCAGAATTAAATGTCTTGCCAGAGCCGGGAATCGAACTCGCACCTTCGGGGTGACAGTCAAGAACGCTAGCTGCTATAGCAGAAGGTGAACCAGAGGATTTAATGAGAAATGTTATGAATGAGCATGAATTTGCATGGAATTGGCCAAGGTCTATAAGAAGCTACTGCCCTGGCATTTGCCTGGAGTTTAATGTACTGTACAAACTACGTAAAGCCATTCCAAGGACGGGCTTCGAACTCACTCACCTTCCGAGTTCCGAGATAGCCTAGCCCCATGGCCTTGTGCCTTAATGATCTCCCCTTTCCCAATACAAGTCCCATATAATTACAGGTTGACACAGTTCTTTAAGAGATCACAATAAATCAAATTAGTGTACCGGGCAGCAGTGGCTTTTCCAAATGGAGGTTCAGAGAGACATTTGTTTACAGCGTTAGTCCACAGACAGGAAATATAGATCTCGCATTGCCGAAGAATAGCATTGTTTTAAGGGGCCTAACATCTAGGTTATCGGCCCCAGGGCCGTGGAGAGCGATCTCGGTCCCTAGGAGAAGGTCTTCCGGGCCCCTCTATATTTGTCAACCTGTGAAATGATTTTGGAATTACGGTATTATAGTAAGCTTGCACATTTTAACCCCTCCCCAGAATGAAATATTCCGTGGAATTTAGCCTGCCCAACTGAATATTAATTTACTTTGTATTTAGTTATTCAGCCACTGTCATTCTTCTCTCCCTTTCTCTCACACACTCTCATTGGTTGTTCTTACTTCGAGATGTTGATCACTGTGCATTAAAATTATATTTTTGTTCTACCTGGACGTGACCAGGTATCACAGGAGTAGGGCATACTCCTTTCAGAATTGTATAAAGTAAAGAGTCAGTTTTTTTCCAAAATTGAATTAAAAACTCGAGGCTCGACAAAGAGCTCTTGAACGTTAGCACATTAAAACTTAAATGGACAACTCTGGCAACTTCATCATTTCCCCGGAAATAAAACTAAACAACACAATGGTTATTTAAGAAATTAATATTGTTTGTTTGTAATATTTTGGATATTATTCACTGGCGGTATTTACATCCAACAAAGGCATATCAGAAACATTCATAATAGTTCAGACATTAAATTAAATAAAGTTGTCCACCGCCTCGGGCCCCGGGACAACAGCCCCGCTTGCCCCTCCCTCTCGTCGGGTCTGATCGACCCCTAATGGTTTGGGGATAGTGAAAATGAATGATGATGTCATGAAACCTACAACTGAAACGAACTACTGACGTAACAACTAGCATATTTACTAGAAAAAAATGAATTTTAAAAAACGAAAAACAGAAATAATGGAGAGGAGGAAAATAAATGCCCTCAATCCACGAAGAATGAGGATAGAGGGACTTGGATGGAAGAAGAGCCATGAAAGGCAGATAGGAAAGAGAGAAAGAGGAGATGTTCCTTCCCAAAAGTCAGTGGAAAAAGGGTAAAAACAGACCTAGATCAGGAAACCCCACGGGGTCACCAAATCTCGAACTCACTAGCCGTGATCCTTTGAGGGTGTAGCACTATCCAAGGTGCACCATAATGGTGGGGCTACACCAGTGGCGACTCCTGACTTTCACAATGTGTAGGACGTAATAGGAAAGGCTACTTATTAACCTAAGATAATTATTATAGCTGGGCTAAATTGAGATATTAGACTCGGTCTAGTATTAATTATTCCGTCGCACAGCACTATTACGAACATATTACACAATACAATACAATCGAATACCACTTCAAAGATGTGCACACGCTGAAAACAGACTATCCATTTATCCGCGCGAAATCATAACTGATAAGCCCGTAGTGTTGGTTTAAAATCAACCAATAGCGAGACTTGAGGATCTTAGGAGACGTCCTCAGAGCGCCATTAAACAGAGCAAACCCCTCAAGGGCTACCTATACATTTCTAAAGCTATAAACACGTGCTTTGAGGATGCAAAGCATCCTTCCTCAGCTTTCTACTCCGGGCGGTGAAGGTCAAACTTCACCCGTCTAGGGGTGAAATGTAGAATTAGTTACATGTACTGACAGTGACAGCGAGGACAGAGCTTACCGAGAGGGCGCGCAAGGTAGACACAAATACTATTTTACAAAACAATTAATTTATTTTATTAAAACAGTTACAGCTGATAGCTGACTGTAGGATGATCTTCACGTCCTACATGGAGGGATCGCCACTGAGCTACACACACCCTGCCTCCTTAAGGGCCTTAACTAGTAGGCAGGGGATACCATCAAATTAAAATGAAGAGTTCTGACCCCTCGCAGAATGGAGGTATCAGGAAAGATGAGACAAGGGCCAATTAAGGCGTGTAATTGAAAGACACCCTGGGCCTCGGTTACCCTAATACCGTCGGGGTCGGAAGAGAACAAGAGTTGACCAAGGAAGGTCGCCAGGAATGATGATATAGAGAATCAATGCCGGACTCAGCTGGAATCCTGTGGTCGTAAACTCACGTCCCACAAGCTGTGAGCCCCTGTGAGGTCTATTATTGGAAGTTTATGTTTATGTGTAAAGCGTTGTATTAAGTGTATGAATAAGATGTCATTTATTTCAGGCACCAGGAAATTAATTGTAACTCCCCGCCCAATCTAATTGGGTACACTCATGTTGACCGACTGAAAAGCATCTGATAATAGTGTTCTCTGTGTTCCTGTCATTCTATTATTCCCTTAACCCGCCTTACTACCACTGAAATTGTGCCGTATGGACACCATTAAGGGAATATCCCCTTAAAGGAATCGATTCTGGAGAGGGAGGGGATGTGGGACATGACTGCCCACTGTAAGAACAGATTATAATTTAAAATTCTTTACTGTATGTTCGACCATGGCGAAATGTAAATATTATATGTCAGAAAACTGTACTAGTAGCCTACAAGTTTTCATTATGATACAGTTTCTCCCACCAATCAGAGCTCAAGAAACAGTTGTGTGATCAACTATAGTATCGCACCTGAGCTGACTTCCACGGCCTTCCTATTTTAAATTTCATTGCGTGCCTAGTGTCAAAGTGGGGTATTCCAGGAGGCCATGGTCAAATACAAGGTATTCTCTGCATCCCATGTGCTCTGTTCCGTACATAAAACTGGCGAAGTGTCGACAGATATTTATGAATATGTATGTTCGAATATAAAATAGTTATAATTATCGTCGAACATAAAGAGTCGTATGCACTATTACATAACCCCGAAAGCACAATAGCCTGATTGGTGACACGGGTTTCCGACTGGCTTGGGACAGTACCAGGATCCAGCAGTCAGCATCAACAATACCAGTGTTTATAAGCGTAAATGTACCAGCTCACAGAAATGACATTATAACGTACTGTCTACCTTCACAGCCAAGTGGGTAGCCTTTAATCCGAAAGATCCCGGGTTCGATTCCTGGCTGGGTCGTAGGATGGTTAATTTTCCTGCCTCGAAGCGAGTATTTAGTGACGTATTCATCGTTCATTTCATCCTCATCACAATGTCCAAGTCGCTACTGGCGTTAACGTGAAAGACATGCACCATGCCTCTGCGGAGGTCAATCCCATTAACATATGGGCATACTTTGGAACACTTGCCTCGCGTGGGCTAGGAATCCCTCTTGATTTACTTTTCAGGACGGGTAAGGGAAGGGATGTTGGAAGGAAGTACGGTTAGAAAGCATTCAACTCGTCGTTATTAGCCATCTTTCGTTTAAGAGCTTGGAACACCATGGCAATAAGCTCCAAGCAGACTACTTGGGTGGCAAGTAAATTGAGTAGTTGTCATGGTTATAGTTCTATTGTACGTATATAGTGAATGTGACCAAACGCTGGTCGATCGCTGAGGAAGTGTTGATAGAATTAATTTCAGTTAGTTGCTATGGTTATCAGTAGGTGGGGACACCATCGTATAGGTAGTCCCTCTTGAAATTGAGGAGATTTTAATTCATTGGAAAACTGAATGAGGACACTCAAATATCAGATATTATAAAATGATTGTATCCTTCAAGTGCTTTTGAATCATTGTTCGTCCTCAGTAAAGTTAACAACTCAATATAGAGTTCAATGACAATGCCATCTAGAGATTGTGACAGCTTAGATCCTTCTGATCAAACACTTACATTCCTTTCGTATGAACGTGGGTGCTATACTCTACTGTGTTCTTACTTTCTGTGGACCAGTGATTATTGCACTGATGGTTCTCCAGATTTCTCTTCATTCAGCCAATGTAAAAACTCGGCTGGAACTCGGAGGGGGTAACTTTCTACCTTAGCTCTTGGTTAATTACATAGCATAGCACGTATTAGTCCGGACAATACAATAACACACAATATCGATCATCATGGCAAGCCTCCGTGGCTTAGGTGGCAGCACGCCGGCCTCTCACCGCTGGGTCCGTGGTTCAAATCTCGGTCACTCCATGTGAGATCTGTGCTGGACAAAACGGAGGCAGACAGGTTTTTCTCCGGGTACTCCGGTTTTCCCTGTCAAAATTTCATTCCAGCAACACTCTCCACTATCATTTCATTTCATCTGTCATTCATTTAATCATTGCCCCAGAGGAGTGCGTCAGGCCTCGGCAGCCGGCACAGTTCATATCCTCGCCGCTAGATGGGGGCTTCATTCATTCCATTCCTGACCCGGTCGGAGACTGGAAGCAGACTGTGGATTTTCATTTTCATTTTCATCGATCATCATGCACACACACACTAGCCTTACAGCCATTATATCCCTATCCCTAAATTAAGAACCAACATCAACGGAAACATGCGGTCATGCTAAAGGATGGTCAGGGCTCCTTGTTACACAACACTACTTGGGAAAGAACCGTCAGTTTCTGACTGATGAGATCACACCTGTTTCGTAACAGTATTACAGCAGAGTCATGGTCCCCTTCCTGAGAACTTGCCGACGGCATTCCCATGAAAATAAAGGATTCTTTACTTGCCGTATTAAAGCCCCCCATAGAATCGTTATATGGGATAATCCACCCATTGCAAAGAATAGAAAGTCGTTTTTTAATCCGTCTTATCACATTGTTGGAATAATATTTACCGATAAGCTCTATCATTAGATAAAGTTTCTGCATCGGCACTAAGATACTGGCGATTCAACTCATTCATTTTATTCACCATCAAATGTAGTTGTAATTCGTGCTACTCTTTTCAGTCAAATATGTAAATATCGAATAGATTGAAATCCCAAACTGTACTTGAGATGATTTCCGAAGATATATTTTGGGCCTATTAGGAACACCATATCTGTGTCAGATTTCTTGTTGATAGTCTTTAATATTTCCGAGCATATTGATTAAGGATGATAACATTTGTGGCGTGCCATATTACATTATGATAAGAGTCATGGACGTATTACTAACGCATTGTATGTCTACCCCCTATTATTCCCGTTTTCAATGAGGTCGGGGATGAGATGCGATGAAAGTCTATGTGGCGGGTAGTTTTTACGGCTGGATGCCCTTTATTATGCCAACCTTATGGGAGGAGTTCATGAAAGATGAAATGAATGAAGATGAATGAAACTGGGCAAGGATGTGGAAGGAAGCGGCCGTGGCCTATCAGAAGGTACAGTCCCAGCATTTGACTAGAGTTGAAATTTGGAAACCACGGAAACCCATTTCAAGGACGGCCGACGATGGGGCTCAAACCCACATCTACCGAGTCCACAGTTAACTTGGCCCCATGGCCTAGCGCAGAGCGTTAGCGAGCGTAGCTACCACTGTCGGTAAGTAGCGCTACCTCATTGAAAAATGAAAATCCACAGCATGCTTCCAGTCTCCGACCGGGTCAGGAATGGAATGAATGGAGTCCCTAACTAGCGGCGAGGATATGAACTGTGCCGGCTGCCGAGGCCTGACGCACTCCTCTGGGGCAATGAATAAATGAATGACAGATGAAATGAAATGATAGTGGAGAGTGTTGCTGGAATGAAATTTTGACAGGGAAAACCGGAGTACCCGGAGATAAACCTGTCTGCCTCCGTTTTGTCCAGCACAGATCTCACATGGAGTGACCGGGATTTGAACCACGGACCCATCGGTGAGAGGCTGGCGAGCTGCCGCCTAAGCCACGGAGGCTTCAGCGCTACCTCATTGAAAAATGAAAATCCACAGCCTGCTTCCAGTCTCCGACCGGGTCAGGAATGGAATGAATGAAGCCCCTATCTAGCGGCGAGGATATGAACTGTGCCGGCTGCCGAGGCCTGACGCACTCCTCTGGGGCAATGATTAAATGAATGACAGATGAAATGAAATGATAGTGGAGAGTGTTGCTGGAATGAAATTTTGACAGGGAAAACCGGAGTACCCGGAGAAAAACCTGTCTGCCTCCGTTCTGTCCAGCACAGATCTCACATGGAGTGACCGGGATTTGAACCACGGACTCAGCGGTGAGAGGCCGGCATGCTGCCGCCTAAGCCACGGAGGCTTCGCTACCTCATTACGATGTTAAATTCAACTCCATCAAGTAGATCAGAAAGTATTAGGGAGAACATGTACATAGTACATCGTACAGTCACATAGATGCATTCGCATAAATAGTCAGTGATCCTACATCATGTGCCTATATTCATGTGATAGATCAAAACGAAGCATCATTGGCCTACTCATGGTAATCAAGATAATGGCAATACTGTATTTCAGTCAGCTACTGTACATTAGACTTGAGGTCACAAAGTATACCCAGGACACCTTACGTAAGTTTGTATCACATGTATTTCTTGTCACATATAAAGTTATCTGCTTTAATTATAGACTCGGGTTTCGTGCTGCACCTCACATTGTGGCATAACTTAGCCCTGAACTTCACCTTTCTCATGAACAATAATTAGCAAGTAGCCTAATAAGACACAGTAGCCTACCTTGAACTTCGACAAAGTCGATTTGTGCACGAATGTCTCAGGAGATTTAGCTGATTACATTCAACATTCCAGAACAATTTACGTGCACACTTCTCAAGCAACAAAGGTTAAACAGCCACAGTGCTAATCCAGTGTGAGTGCTGTATATCTCCTAGTAATATCACAACCATGGGAATGAATGTTCAGAGTAGGGTTGCCAGACGTTCCGTTTTACCCGGAACAGTTCCGTTCTTTCTTGTTTTGTTCCGCGTTCCGTTTTAATCCTTAACTGAACGCCAAATATTCCGGTTTTTTGTTTGTTTATTTGATAATATATTTAAATTCGCACCAATTTTCAAATGTCCCGCTGCAAAATTGATTGTAATATCTAGCTTGTTTTCTGGTGATACAGGTACAAGTTTGAAAGAGAAAATGATTTCTATGTCTGTGTCAGATACATGTTATAGATTTATTAGGGGCAACAAATTTAAAGAATATCCCAGTCCTTGTGAAGTTAATATTCAGCATTTCATCCTCCAATGCTTTTACGGAGAGAGTTCTTTTTCTGTCATGAATATCAAATGGAGAGATGATAGAAATAAGAGCTCCATTAGTTTGATAAAACAAGAATTGTTCACACATTACAATCATGACGAAAATTGTAGTGAATTTTATCAGAAGGTACTTACAAATAAATAATCCTTGCAGAGGGTCGTTGAAATGTAAAGCATTTGTAAGTTGCTGGTGTCATAGGCCTATATGATATGTCAGCAATATCTAGTATTAATTGTGTATTTGATTATGTAATGCTTATCTAATACATACAATATGTGTATTATTCATCACAATGTTTAACAACCTTGATCTAAAGAAAAAACAATGTTTTGGGACGTGTGTTCTGTTTTTCCATTTTTGAAATCTGGCAATCTAGTTCAGAGTACCTCACTTTCTCATAATATGTATTTTCGTTCCTCCGCTTGCTCATTATTACCCTGTGATTGTTAGTCTTCCTGTTAGAGACTTGGCACATCGTGATCATCAACCTCGTATGTGTACGGTATGTCTAGCCCTTATTATTCCTATTCATTTCTAAAGTGTCAGGGATGAAGTGAGATAATTTTCTATATGATAGATGGCTTTTATGGCCGGTTGCCCTTCCTCATGCCAACCTCACTACAGTGATACAATTTACTGTGCAAGGAGTTGGAAGGAAATGGCCGTGGCCTACTAGAAGATATCTGCTTGGAGATTAAACCAGGAAACCAGGGAAAACCATTTCAAGGTGCACGGTGGTATTTTAACTCACTCGTCTGCCGAGTCTAGAAACAACCAAGCCTTGTACCTTTCACTGGTCGGTGTAACTTTCCTCGTGTACTTGGGTGAATGTGGAATCTATGGGATAACCTATACCAGGGGTGACCAACCTTTTATAACTAATGCCACATTGTAAATAGTTGGGGGACCTTGCGGCCCAATAACACTCCGGGGGGTTTGACGGGTATAGATTTTTTTTAATATAGGTGCAATATTGTGAGTTTTGTGGCTGCTTGAGCTTAGCTTTCTGAGTATTGTTGCCATTTTCTAAATTTATTTGTAGTGGATAAAAAATAAAACACTAAAAATACATTTCAATATCTCTACTTAGTATAAAACAAAGACCCCGATTCTTGGATGTTACGGGTAATCTCGAGAACCACTGAATGGATTTTGATGCGGTTTTCACCATTCTGTAAACTAAAGGGTTTCTCGAGGAAGGTTTCTGTAGAAAATAATGTATTTATGACGAAAGAAAATCAAGCACTAACGATTTCAGTGGAAAGGTCGAAAAAAACTGGCGTCCGGGCACTTTTTAAGCTTACGCTGGGCAAACCGTTAAAAATATCTGTATGCTATGAGTGTAAGAATTGTTCAGCATGAAAAGTTCTACAAAAAAGCCCGGGAGAGCATATCTCTATCTTCAATACATCGCCTACTATAAGTGTTTTTACGCTTTCATTTCTTCCAACAATCTCCATTCAGTTACTGAGGCGACAGTTTACGAGCTAGCTAGGGGCGAGTCTATCACCTCAGTTACAGCTCAGCTAGCGGACGAGTTCATTGCCCCGGATACAGCCAGCAGCAAACTGTCGAGTCGTGTTGAGTTAAAAACTTTAGAGAAGAGTCGTTGTGTTTGGAGTTTCCCTGGAAATGCAACTCGGCTTTTCTTCATTTCGCCTGTGAACTTTTCGTTCCGCAAAATTCACAGTCAAGTTAAGATTGGACGGAAGGGGGATTTGTGTTTCATGCACCTCGCCATTCTTAAATTACGTCTGACAAGAATTTGTTACACATGCATATCCATAATAATATAATTAATAGTCCAGTCAGTGATTTTAACCCATCATGCCGAGACGTCAAACGGATATTGGTCGCTGTTCATATACATTTTTAAAAAAGCGCTTATCACGTAATGCATTCATAACTGTTTTTAATAAATCCCTTTAAAATAGAAGTACGATGATATTCAATACACTTAAACAGCATGAATAACAACGAGTGAATATTTATGTTCATTTGACACAATTAATAATCAAATTATGAAATAAAGTTCATAATAATAATAATAATAATAATAATAATATCGTATGGCCTCGGGTGCCTGGTGCAAGCTTTGCTATTTGACACCCAGAGGGTAGCTTGCATGTCGAATTTCGTAGTTCCTTGACTATGAAAGTCAAGGAGGTTAGATGTTAGATATCTAATCTCCTTGAACACAATAGCACTTTCTAGTAGAGAAATGAGGAACTTTGTGCTGGCGGAAACTCCCGAGATTAATTTTGCCATTATGAACTCGGCCTACTGAATTCAAATGGGTTCTTTGACATGCCAACATCGTATGACATGCGTATCGTATTTTTGCCGCCTTTCAAAAATCACTTACCACGGTCAGGGGCGAACCTGCAATCTTGGGGTTAGTAGAACGACACGCTATCCACTCACCCACCGTGGCAAGCTAAATAAAGTTCATGATAATTTAGTTTAGTGCGACGACTGGAACTGTTTGTGTTGGGGTGCGCGCGCACTGCTTTGTCCAGTTGGCTTTAGTTGGTTTAAAGTATTGGCGACACGGTGGGGGAGCGGAGCGACGGGCCGGGGAAAATAGTCTCACGGGCCATATCCGGCCTGCGGGCCTGACCTATACTAATACCGTGCCAGTTCTTGTGCGTGTTCTTAACATTGAGGCTAGAATTCGAAATGAGACAGGCTTGACCCGTCGCGTCATTTCGATTGGGTGGAAATGTAGGCTATATTTCCATAATGAAAATACTTTCACTATACAATGGATGCGCCCTTACTAGCAATTGCAACCACAAGGACAAATCAGCACGCATGCATATCGAACGCAGGTGGCGTGAACTTGTGTATTGGTGTGTACTGGAGCTGCAGTAGCCTAATCGTTGGAAGGAGGAAATAATACCAAATAGTTTTAAGAGCGCATGCGTGGCCACAGCTCTTGCTGGCTGGCTACTTCTACAGGGTGTAACAAAAAAGTATGGCACAAACTGCAGGACACATTCCTCATACGTAGACGAAAAAATCTCTACTGGGTATAAAACGAAGTCCCCGATTTGTGTTTGTTACGGGTAAACTCGAGAACCACTGGATGGGTTTTGATGCGGTTTCCACCATTTTGTAAAGGATATCTCGAGGATTATTTCTGTAGAAAATAATTTATTTTTGATCAAAGGAAGCCGAGCAGTAACGATTTCAGTGGGAAAGTCGAAAAAAAAACTGGCGTCCGAGGGCTTTGTAAGCTTACGCTGGGCAAACCGTTAAAAATATCTCAATACTATGAGTGTAAGAATTGTTCAGCATGAAATGTTCTACAAAAGTCCGCGAGAGCATATGTCCATCTTCAATACATCGCCCACTATAAGTGTTTTTATGTTTTAATTTCTTCCAAACATGTCCATTCAACTACTGAGGCGACAGAGTACGAGCTAGCTAAGGGCGAGTCTATCATCTCTGTTACAGCCTAGCTAGCGGGCGAACCTATTGCCCCAGATAGAAGCCAGCAGCAAACCGTCCAGTCGTGTTGAGTTAATACTCCTGAGAAGGGTGGTTGTGTTTGGAGTTTCCGTGGAAGTGTAACTCGGGTTTTCTTCATTTCGCCTGTGAAACACAGTCAAGTTAAGATTGGACGGAAGGGGGATTTGAGTTTCATTCACCTCGCCATTCCCTGGAAGTGCAACTCACATTTCGCCTGTGAACTTTTCGTTCCGCAAAATTCACAGTCTATTTAGATTGGACGGAAGAAGGATTATATTATATTAAATTATACTGATTGGCGTATAATCTCTACTTAGTATAAAACAAAGTCCCCGATTCTTGGATGTTACAGGTAAACTCGAGAACCACTGGATGGATTTTCATGCGGTTTTCACCATTCTGTAAAGGATATCTCGAGGATGATTTCTGTAGAAAATAATTTATTTATGATCAAAGAAAGCCGAGCAGTAACGATTTCGGTGGGGAAAAAAACTGGCGTCCGAGCGCTTTGTAAGCTTACGCTGGGCAAACTGTTAAAAATATCTAAATACTATGAGTGTAAGAATTGTTCAGCATGAAAAGTTCTACAAAAAAAAGTCCGCGAGAGCATATGTCTATCTTCAATACATCGCCCACTATGAGTGTTTTTACGTTTTAACTTCATCAAACCATGTCCATTCAAATACTGAGGCAACAGTTTACGAGCTATCTAAGGGCGAATCTATCATCCCTGTTACAACCTAGCTAGCGGGCGAACCTATTGCCCCAGATACAGCCAGCAACAAACCGTTGAGTCGTGTTGAGTTAAGACTTCTGAGAAGGGTGGTTGTGTTTGGAGTTTCCCTGGAAGTGCAACTCGGGTTTTCTTCATTTCGCCTGTGAACTTTTCGTTCCGCAAAATTCACAGTCAAGTTAAGATTGGACGGAAGGGAAATTTGTTTTTCATGCACGTCACCATTCTTAAATTACGTCTGACAAGAATTTGTTGCACATGCATCTCCATGATAATATAACTAATAGTCCAGTCAGTGATTTTAACCCATCATGCCGAGACGTAAAACGGATATTGGTCGTTGTTCATTGACACTGGAGAAAAAATGCGCTTATCACGTAATGCATTCTCCCGGGCTAAGCCGGGTGGGGTTGCTAGTTATGTTATATAAACTTGGGTCCGGAAACGCTTTGCTTCCATGTTACACCTCATCGTCTCCAACTCATTAAGCATGGGAAACAGACAAGAACAGGACATTAGAATCATAGGGCATATGCACTCTTGGTTATGTCCGGTTACGTTGTCATTATCGTAGGTTCACTGCTAGTGTTTTGTTTTACATGGCCCTGTTGCCATACGACTTAGCAGATGTGCCTTTAGCTGTGCGACAAAACATGTACTTCATGCACGATGGAGCACCTCCTCATTTTAGTGTTTATGTCCGTTGGCTTATAAATAACTGATTTGGTGACAGATGGATAGGTAGATGTGGACCAATTGTATGGCATCCACGCTCTCCGGACCTAAACCCACAGGACTTTTATTTTAGGGGCATTTGAAAGCTCTTGTGTATCTAACCCCAGTACAAGATGTTCAGAGTCTCCGTGCCCGTATTATGGAAGGCTTCGTAAACCATAGGCTACGCAATGCTCCAGGGATACAACAGCGCATCCGAGATTCACTACGATGGCGGGTTGATGCACGGAGGGCATTTTGAACATCTCCTGGTATGCTGGTACGTTCTGATCTTGTGTGTTTCCCATGATTGATGAGTTAGAGTCAATGAGGTATAACATTGAAGCAATGCGTTTCCGGACTCATGTTCATATAAAATAATTTCTTCGTCTACGTGTGAGGAATGTGTCCTAAATTTTGTGCCGTAAATTTCTGTTACACCCTGTATAGTGAGAAGGAACTGGGAACGATTCGCTCAGTCTGTCCGCACCGTCTGACACAAACAGAAAATAGGCTACTTAACCTTCTCTCCTCCTTACTACGTTCCTCCCACACCTTCCACATAACAACCCCTTCACTCATTCTCTTGGATGTATCACTGGACAACTATGGCTCATGTGCACTACGTCACGTTTATGGAAATCAATTACAACATTCAAAAGAATTGAGAATATATTGCGAGAAACACGTGCTGCATTCTTAAATCCTGCACAATATGTAGTATCGATAACATTCATCTGACAGCAATTATCTCAATATTCCTCTCGAAATTGGTGTGGAAGAGGCCATGACATGTTTCTTTTCCACTAAGAACTCAGGCTTCATTTGAGAAAGTTTTCTTGTATCAATTTGATTTTCCGTTTTCTTCTTTTTTTTTTTTTTTTTTTTAGAGTAAACTTGAATAGCCCACAGGGAGAGGGCCATTTATCTTGTCTCCTGCCCTTGTGTATGAGTGCTCAAGTAAACTTTCGTGATATTTTTTCAAAAACAAATTTCTTTAAATGCAAAGCAATACCCAACTCATTAAATTCCAGTGCAAAATTGCAGCTCTCTGTGAGATTGCACAAATGTGCCAGTGGAAATGTCCTTCAACGCAGTCAAATTTAAGAATTAAACTCAACCACTGGGAATTGCTTTCTCATACCCAAAGCTCAGGATGGTTGCGAATATTAAGGATGCATCTTGGCATCGCAGCCACTCTTCATAAACAATGAAGCAAACCCCTGAAACCACTGGTGAGGGCGAGTTCTTTTCACATTTATTTACGTAGAGGTATGCAGTTCAGTACCGGCTTATCCAAATGGAGCTAGAGTTTCAGGCAGAAAGCTGTTTGACTGTCTGCGTTGCACAATGGTAGCGATCTCACCTGCTGTTCCCAAGGTTGCAGGATCGATTCCTGGCGCAGTCCGTTGGCATTTGAGGGTGCGCAATGCGAGGGAGCCATATCAGTAGCTTTACTGGCACGTTAAAGATCCCATGCAGGGCAAAATACTAGCACCCCGGGGTTTCTAAAAGCCACAGGAGTTAGAAAAAACGAAAGCCCATAAAATTATTATCATTGAACAGTTGTTTACAGTTTTTCACCACAAGCCAGGTGCATTCCTAAAGTACAACACCACGAAACTTCGACAAATGGGCGATATACATATATTCAACGTTACTCATTGTAACATACAGACGTTGAACCCTTTCGCCCCCCACCCCCCTTTGTATTTTGACGAACCACCACTGGGTTCGCATTTGGGAACGCCTAACACTGACTTTAGAACGTAAAGCCATTTTCGGACTGAGATCTTGACTATCTACTTCACATTATTGCATTACTCGCCTGCTCTATTACAATGCCACTAATTAAGAAATTAACATAATAATAATAATTGTTGTTTTAAGGGGCCTAACATCTAGGTTATCGGCCAGGTAAGAAATTAACAATGGATTTCATAATTGATAATTTCATATGGGAGTACAACAGCGAAAAGAGCATATCAGAAATTCACTAATGTAATGCCAAAAGAGAGTAAGTGTACGTCTTGAATTAGTGTGAAACTGCCAATGAAGCTTTACCCAATCTTCTCGTGCTTGGACCATCCGAACACTGATGGTCAGGATGTCTGGTGGAAGTGATGCTTGACAATATGCAGCAGTCTTATCACGGCTGAATGCCAGCCAGCCCAACACGGACATCGCAGTCAGGACTGTTGCTTCACGCTCCACTAAGAAGTTTCCCTGGCCGCAAATACACGGCTTGGAACTAATTCTGTTCGCTTAATTGAGTAGGCCTATGCACGAAGCCAAAAACCAAGTCGAAGAGAGAAACGGTTCATTCTTGTCATTATGCAACTTCACAACTGCTCACACTCCTTGTTCTAATACCCTTGTAGTCACAGGTGTTATAAGCGCCAAAATACGGATTCAATTCCACTTCATACCAGTGGCATTTACGGGTATATAGGCCTACATGTGACCGACTCTTCCTTTAAAATTTATCAGCATATAAAATATTTTTTTCAGGACAAGATTTCGACATTCAGCTTCTCCAAATTACTGCTAGAAGCTAATGAGTTATAAAACACCCACCATTCATTAACTTATGCTTAGTATAGATTAAGCTCTTCCACAAATTCCGCAAATACGCTGATGAACCGTCACATTACGACAAACTTGCCAGTGTTGCCAAGTCACTAGGTAGTGGTAAAAGTCACTAGAATCCTGTGTTGTAAATGGATCATGCATGTATAACCATCATTTTATCCGATTCTACGGGATAAGGGATAAGATGAGATACATTTCTAAGTGACGGCTGGTTTTATACAGCCAAATGCCTTTTCTGACGCCAACCTCAGTTATCGTTCTTTTAAGGGACGGAACATCGAGATCATCAACCCCGACGCCAACCTCATGTGAGGACAAAAGTTTGGTGATTTTCAGTCGGTCAACACGATTGTACCCAAATAAGATGGGTTATTCCCTAATCCTGAAAAAATAACATGAGATTAATAAATACACTTGGATGACCAGTTTCGATCGTCAAGCGATCATCATCAGATCCATTACACTTAGGCTATAAAATCTATGTCTGAAAATATAGGTAAAAATATTTACAATAACACTCCAACTAAATAAATGTACGTATTGTAAATATTTTCAGACATAGATTTTATAGCCTAAGTGTAATGGATCTGATGATGATCGCTTGACGATCGAAACTGGTCATCCAAGTGTATTTATTAATCTCATGTAATTTTTCAGGATTATGGAATAACTCATCTCATTTGGGTGCAATCGTGTTGGCCGACTGAAAAGCACCAAACTTTTGCTTACTAAGGCAACACTGAAAAATGGCTTCAAACACCATAATGCAAATGAGAGGAGTTAATAAGAGAAGGAATGAATGAAAGTGAATGAAACTAAAACGATACCACCCGGCACCAGCAATCCTGAAACGTCATGGCATGTTGGGTGAGCGCGTCTCGAAAGTGATGCAAAATATCGCCCACCCATGTGTCGACAGTTTGTCACTGCTGGCAGGGGCTAGACCACAGTTCGAGAAATTACCCACTGGTGACCAGGACAAGTTTCACATCACATGGTACAGCGAACACTGCTGCGAATTGGACATCGGGGTCGACGATCCGGTCGTACCCAATGTTAACTGCACGCCACCGAAATCAGCACATGAGGTCGGCACGCAACCATTGACACTGGACCATGGATGAATGGTCGCCTGCTCCGATGAATCCAAACTGCTGCTTCATCACATCGGTGGCCAAGCATTTCCATCAGAGCTTATGGCTTATATGGTATAGGCTATACGATTTTTTCGTGGGACACACTACGACCATTTACTTCGATAGGCCTATGCCTGAACGTTTCTGTGAATATTGCCAGTTTAGATTTCAACCGTTACTCCTGGCAGTTTCAAACCTTTTACATTTATTGATGTAGCTTTCCTTTGCAATTAATTAGCAAACTTTCGCGTTTACTGATCTGAAGTTGTTAAACAGATGCATTTGTAGAAAATAAATGTAATGGCTACAGATCGGAACACTCAAGTGTCTGCGGTTATCATATAACTCCGTGTTAAGACGGATCATTGACTGAAACTTCCCCGCTCACTTAAGAATAAATAAAAATGCTAGGGACTGCCGACTGGTTTTCTATTGCATAATGACATAGGTGACCAATTAAAGAGACTGTTCGTCCTATTGTACAAAACTAGTCCCCTAAGATGTCTCTCTCTAATGTCTTCTGATACGTTTCAGACACCAACATTCAGTTGGAGTTGCTGTCTCATTTGGGGGGCTTGGACATCGTGGTCATTTAGACCTGTGAACTTGGGTGTGTGTAGAATTTGTCTAATAACCTGTTTTATTCTGGTGTCTGTAGTAGTGTGTATATTTGTAATTCATGTGAAGATTGGAAAGGATGCAGCAATGGCCTTCGGTTAGGAACAATCCCGGCATTTACCTGGAGTGAAAGTGGAAAACCACTGAAAATCACTTCCAGGATGTCTGAGATGGGAATTGAACCGAGCTCTTCTCAGTTTCGCCTCACGAGGCTGAGTGTATCCCGTTCCAGCCCTAAGAACAGAATTAAATTTATTAGCAAAACCGGTAATCGAACCCGGTCCTCCGTGCCGACAGCCCAGAAACCCCTGCCTCCCGAGTCAAGGATAATGGCTGCTGTGGAAAATGCCTTGATTGAGCAATCCTGGTCGGCACACATGTGATACGAGACAGAAAATATATTAACACAGTTTTTCTCAAATTTCTAGGAACGTGCTCACACAATCAGTCCATCAAACCAAGTGAAAACCTTCAAGCCCATACTATGAAGAATAGGCTACTTGGTGATATTTGATATTAATTAGTAATATGGACACGATAAATGTGCACTACTCAGTATGTGAGATATACACTGGCAACTAAAATCACTTTGAATTTTGTATGATTGTACTTTCCCCCAGTATGGTCAAATTAAGATGAAGTGGGATAAAGTAGACAGATTATCTGACTAAGAGGGCCCTCTGACTCATAATAATAATCTTCACCCTTGTGTCGATGAAACGTGCAAGGGTTCCATTTCCGTCTTCCTCCAGAAATTTAAAATTTGATGGGGTATGGAGAATAGTTCTGGAACGCATAAAACCAAGGAGATGTGGCTGAGAGTTCTATCGTACAGTGCATGCATTCACCACAATCCACCAGCAATAAGCTGGATGGCAGCGGCCCTACAATACGCGTTACTCTCTGAGGACCAATCACTGGTTTATTATTATTATTATTATTGTTATTGTTGTTGTTGTTGTTGCATAAGAAGACAACCTTCTTAAAATATACTGATGAAAGGATGAAAGGATAAGGACGTCTAGCCTAAAAGAAGCAATACATCTCCAATGCACACAACTAAGTTTACAATAGTTGTCTACAGTCCCTACAATAACACAGGTTATTAGACAGAATCGACACAATTCGTAATATACGATACTGATGAACACAAGAGTGAAATACCTAAATAATAATAATAATAATAATCAAATATTTGTTATGTTAACAATAATCAAGGAAGAACTATGTTGCAATATTTGGTGACCAGGCACGCATATGCGTGCAATATAGCACTTCCAATTTACCTCAAGATACCGTCCAGACAGAATTATCGCTAATTCGATTGGAACCCAATTCTATTCTTAGAAATCTTAGTAGTCAGGGCGCACGATTAAACTCCTCCACTAATAATAATAATAATAATAATAATATCGTATGGCCTCGGGGGTGCCGAGTGCAAGCTTTATTTTTGGCACCCAGAGGGTAGCTTGCATGTCGAATTTCGTTGTTCCTTGAAGCACTATGAAAGTCAAGAAGGTTAGATATGTAAGCTACTTGAACACTATAGCGCTTTCTAGTAGAGAAATAAGGAACTTTGTGTTGGCGGAAACTCCCGAGATTAATTTTGCCATTATGAACACGGCCTACTGAATTCAAAAGGGTTCTTTGACATGCCAACATCGTATGACATGCGTGTCGTATTTTTTCCGCCTATCAAAATCACTTACCACGACCAGGAGCGAACCTGCAAGCTTGGGGGTTAGTAGACCGACGCGTTGACCTCTTACCCACCGTGGCAAGCTACTCTTCCACTAAAGATACAGGAATCAAATGCTATATATTTTGTGTTGAAAGTGACTATGCTTACCACTCGACTACGTCGTTGATCCAATAGAACTAGTAGTAGTAGTAGTAGTAGTATAATTTACCGATGGTGTCACTTCGAGATCAAACTCTACTCTCCCTTGAATTCTTGTCGGGCTACAACTCAAGAGGCTATGAGTGTATCCAGCAGTCGCCTACTTGCGATGAAGTGGACAATGATGGTCAAGGAAGATTGACATCAGCAGCACTCGTCCAGCTAGTCAACTCTTACAATTAATCATCCCTCGACTGCCATACAAGGGTCAAGTAGTAAGCAAGCGTGCGTGATGTGTGTTTGTAGTTTCTGGTAACTTTCAGGGTTATGCTTCAATGTTTTGAGACCAGCATTGACTTCTTGGTGTCCCAGGTTCCAAATTGCCATTCTGTTCAGAAAGAAATTAGAATTATCTGTCAGATACATCGTAGTTGGTGTGAACCATCATCTGCTGATTTGAGTTCCAACGACACCAGGTTTGTATTCAAATTGTGAAAGTATCCTTCTTACCTATTCTTAAATTGTCCTTTTGATTGTATTTCCAAAACGTTCCCATACTAAGCATTCCATTGTACTGCAAATGCGATGATAGCAAATAGCGTACCGTATTGTGTTGTCGTTGTTCAGTGTACTTCATTTAGGAGCTTGGTGTGTATAAATTGATCTGTATTATGGTGATGACTCTAGAATTGTGATTGTTATTTTAAGGACCACGTGATTTAACGGTGAAAATATCCCTCCGCGCATCTCCTCTCTCTGTCTCTCCTTGTGCTTCCAGCATGAAAGCTCTAGTCTAGATTGTCATCCCTCAATCTACTGTATACATTTAAAATCATTTGTTTGCACCTTTTCTCAACTTCTCTCCACCTTTATTACCTTTGAAGTATTTTATTGGTGATTCAAGCTTTACATCTGCAGTTTGAACACGTTGTCTACTTGAGGAAACCATGTTGATTTTTGTGCAATCGTAACAGTGTTGCCAACCTTTTAGCCTGTTTCGCCATAAAATCGAATTACTCGGGTGCTCTTTTGCCGCTCAACAAGTATTATAGTCTACACACCAAAATGTAATATAATATCAAATTCGTGCTGAATTACGCAGCCTATCGTAAAAAATACCACTAAAATCTACATTCACACACACAATTCATCACCAGAAAAGTAGGCAACGCTCCTAATTAACGAGACAATGAAAAATTCATTCATAGATGTTTATAAAGGAAATTCTGGAAAGTAATCAATAGCTAGCTTATGGAAACATAACAACATGCACTGGAAAATCTTGTACACCAATAACAAGCAGAAAGAGTGAGAACTATTTCCTGAGGCGTTAGCCGTTTCACAGACCAAAACATTAAAGGCACCGCTTAGGTCTTGAGGTGACTATAGGTATAGTCCGGAGAACACAGGTTTGAATCCCGGCGCTGACAGTGACTACACTGAGTGTGGTGTTCTACGAAGTTTCCCCACACTCCCTTCAGGCAAATGCTGTTCAACACAGTTCAAGCAAAGTTCCGTAAAAAGTCGCGTGGAGTACAGTTGTAATCCAAGTTGACACTTGGTTAGCCTATGAAACTACACGCTAGTGGTCATTGATTGTAAAATTTCACGGTGATTGTAGTGGGGAGACCTTCAAGGAAAGGTACTGAACAATACGCACCAAAATCTAGTTTATTATGTTCGCAGATATAAAATAAATGAACCTGGATTACAATAGTCATCCATGCAACCAACAGAGGGACGCATGGGAAACGTAGTGCCCAGTAAGATGCGTGCTCTGAGGTTCCTTGTCATCTAGACCAGGGTTTCCCAAACTTTTTATGTGTGTACCACTTTAAGGGATGATAATCTCCCTCGTACCACCTAGTGGTTGGGAGATATAGTAACTATAACCCCCACCCCACCACCACCACTACGTAGTAGACCAACAATAGACGGATTATAAATTGTGTTTGTTAGAGTTAGACTGTTGAAATTCAAATAATAAAAAGTGTGTCGAGTTGTTTTATTATGTCTTTCAATAATTATTCAATTCAAACATTCAGAAATGACACTGTACAAATAATATTAATAAAAGAACTCGTAATAATTAAACATAAAAACCAACGTTCAACTAACAACTTCAATGTGAAATGAGAGCTTGAAGATTAGAAGCCAACTTAGGAATGTCTGGTTTAAGAATGCTGAGTCTCAAACGAAGATAGTTTTCCACTGTAAGGATTTATTCTTGAGATAAACAAGAGAAGAAAATGCAGTCTCGCACAAGTACGAAGTAGTGAAAGGCAGTAAAAATCTAACAGCTTTGTCACCTATGCCTGCATAGTCTGCACGCCCCTCAACCCAAAAGGTCACAAGAACCATTTTTGAAAACGTTTGCCTTCCTTCTAAATCGCAATTCAATTCATAAAACTGCTCCTTGTCGTTCGCCTTAAAGTCCTCCGCCAAAATATGAATGTATTTATATTTTTAAATTTTATATTTTATATTCTTATATTTTTCGTAACATCACCGCGTACCACTGCAGCAGTACGAGCGTACCATCAGTGGTACGCGTACCACAGTTTGGTAAACGCTGATCTAGACCCAATCACTCTATTACTCATACTTTTGTTTCCAATCTGTCTATGGCGAGAGCACCTTCAGGGCATCTTTATGGCCTCCTACATAAATTCGATAACTATTGTGGTTCAGACGCCCTTGATATCGCCATAGTATAAAATAGAAGTGCAGTGAATATTCGAAATATCGCACAACGCACAAGTAGTGCGCTCTGACCCTGATCCATACTGATAAGTGGTTCCTAATAACAACGCCATTATTCTCTTAAAATAATAATAATAATAATAGTGGCCGAACTACTGAAAAACCTAGGGCCACACTCACTTAGGGAACTCACACAGATTATCACTGACATCTGGACATCAGAAAAGCTACCAGATGAGTGGAAATGTGCATTTATCCACCCATTACACAAAAAGGCGACCGCTCTGACGTAAACAATTACAGGGGCATTTCACTATTACAAGATACGTACAAGATCCTCTCAGCGTGCCTACTCCAAAAGGCTCGGGACCAGCTGGAACACAAGATTGGCAAGTACCAGGCGGGATTTCGTCCTGGTCGCTCCTGCGCGGAACAAATCTTCAACCTGAACCCTTTATCCTCAGGCTATATAAAGGATTCTAATATTTATTCATCATCTTTTGATACATTTCTACAGACAACAGATATGAGAGCCAGACGGTGTTGGGATATATTGAGAAATCAGTGGCCGAGAGGACACAATGGTTTAAGCTCCTGTGGTATTTTAGGAGGATGCGTATATATTCTTGAGACATAGAACAGGTGCAACTTTTAGCGCGAATGTTGGCTTGGGGACGCACACTATGGCTTGTTGCTATGAAGATTGGCGCCAAGAAAGAAATCGAATGCTACAAGGTAATTGGTCTATCATCATGTGAACCACTCCCTACGGCAGAAATGTTTGTAAAAACGCGCAAAGACATACAAGAGTCTAGGCCAATAGTATCAAGACGCCTTGTCTTAGCGGGAACTCGGCTTGGGAACACGCACGGGTAGATTAACGCGGGAGTTATCTACAGATTAATTCCACGATCGATTCAAGACGGCTACAGCAAAATCGTAACCTCCACACTGCTACGAACTCAATGATACCGATCGCATGCTAGTCTGATAGTTATTATGGAATATTTTTAATAGATCCCCTTCCACACCTACCCTTGTCTGTGTCATTTATAAGGATCCAAGATGCTTCGAGGAGGACCACTTATTTTGTACGTCTGAGGGCGTAACGTCGACCACTAATTTTTGTTCGTCTGAGGACGGAACTCATTACTTATTTATTATAGTATAACTTCAGTGATTTATTTGTAGTCCCAGTACTACCAGATAGGACCAGTTCATCGAAGTAATTCACCAAATAGACTGTCAAGGAATATAGTACTTGATAGGTGAATATAGTAGGAATTATATCGTGTGTGTATCTGACAAAATTTTATTTAATTCAGCACGTGATGACGTCCAAGAACGAGGATGGATCTGGGAACCAGCAGGACATTTGCCTGAAGATGTCAATGACCAGATAAACATCTTAAAGGAGATGGCTGCAGACGTAATTCCTGGCGCTGTTTTAAAGGATTGAATACCAAATAAATTTTATTTATTTATTAAGTCAGCTACGGTGTTATGGGATATTTTTGTAAATATTTGTTTGCTTGCTTGGTAATGTAGATTATTAGTTTTTGTTTTACTGACACATTAAATATGGGACTAGCCGAGCGTTGCGTAATTTTTATATTTTGTGATTGTATTTGGTTTAACTGTACGGGGCGAGACGCGCAGCCGATGCCCGATCTCGCTTGCGTAAATCGCGGTCAAGCATTATTATTCGGAGATTTGCCTTACAACAAAAATGGAACTGAATTAATTTTGAGATTAAAAAAATAGAATTTGGAGGGTAAAAGATTATTTGTGAGTAGAATCTTATGACGGATCAGGATTGTTTTCGATAGTTGCTTTCCAGCAGATTTGAACGGGATGGCACTTTGCACCCGAGTTTCTGTTGTGTGTTCTTGTTAATGTGTCAATGGACGCAGTAGTATTGTTGATCTGTTTGAGCCGACCCAGAGAGTCAGTGTGTATGAGATTTTGTCCAAGCTATGGGTGCGTATGTGATTTTATGATGTGCTAGCGAGAATATGTCATGGTGATTATTCTGACTTGCTCCATGTCAACCCCGTTCATGACCTCGCGGGGCTGAACTCGTGGTATATATTTGTTTCTCGCAATCCAGGGGATGCGTGAGATATGTTGATGTTTCCAGAGGGAACTGCACTTAGCTTGCCAGACAGAGAGAGGTATTTGTAGGACAGCGTGACTCATACAAGTTGGGGGGAGCTCAATCAAATAACGTCTTGTCATTAGTAACAGATCTGCTTTCTGTACTGCATTTATGATGTTGTTTTAAATTCACAAAACCTGATCGGTTATAATGAGTATTGCTTGATTAATTGGGAGCTGTCCATACTGTAAGGTAGCCACCGAAATTCGTGTTTGTCTGGCGTTTCATATAAATGTAAACAATGTTTTTTTCAGCCGTTAGGCATGTATTTTGTTGTTGTTGGTTCAATATTTTTTGGTGTGTTTATTTTGATGCGTTCTTGACCCGTGTCAAGTTAGGGTGCGCGGAGCTATGTCCCCAAGTTGATGAGAGCGGTTTTTGGCCTACTTCTGGCATGCTCTTTTATTTCCGTGTGCTCCTGCACCAGTAAGAATCTCAGGGAGATTCTTCAGTTTGTTTAGATTATTAGATCTTGCATGTGTCAGTAGTAGTTGTAGTGTATTAATTAATGATGGGTCCCATAGCCGTAGTGTGATTTAAAAGATGCACTCCGTAAGCAACATGTCTGTTTCAGTTGTAAACGGATCCGCATCAGTACTCAGTTTCTTATTAACGAACAGTACACCACACATTATATAACTTCTTGACCAGAGAAAAATGGACTTGTATCCATATGTTGTGACGAGTGGGTTCTTACCGCTCAAATGCTTATGTTATGATTTTATCATTTATGTGAAGCTGCTTTCACATTGTCTTGTTGTGACGAGCGAGTTCCTACCGCTCAGTGTTATTATTATTATTTATTAAGGGGGTAAAAGTCAGGGAGGATTTGTTTTTATTTATTATTATTATTATGCACATATTTTCAGTCATTAAATTTATTTTATTCTGCTTGTTATTCATTTTATTTCTAGTATAGCCTCTGTCATGAACCTTTCTATTCATTAGAGCATGTTGTTTTAAGCGAACTTTGCTGTGTAACGCAGTCAGGACTGAACACGACCCCGTAGACGACTCTCGACAAAACCATGCTTTATTGAAGGGTGCATAGACAAGCTGGCGCGCCAAGTGGGGCTAGTTCGTTGCTAGTTCACTACTAGAACACGGTGGATAGACAGCATAGATAAGCTGGTGTCATACCGTGGAGCGTTTCGTTGTTTTGGGCTTTTCTAGCGGATCATAAACAAGCTGTTACCCTACATGTGGTGTTTTGCTGTTTTGACTGTTTGAGATCACCGGAAGTGATATTTTGTTAACGTAAATACGGCGAAGAGAAGTACCGCCAAGAAAATGGAATATACGGTAGAATCACGAGTTTGCAAGTTAAAATACGATTCACGTTTTGTTTATTGATGTAATTAGCAAAGTAATGTACGTGAAATCGGGCGCCCATTGATTAAATATAAAATTAGATTAGAAAGTCAAACTCATGAATATGTTAGGAGGCTGGTAGCCTTAAATGACAATTAATACTTTGTTAATTAGTCAGTGTTAACATCAGATCTGGATAGTAATTTATGACTGAATATGTGCGGGGTTAAAAATTTATTAAGTAAAATTAGAACCATTCAGTGATGATTGATTTGCGGGAGTAAAGGGATTAAGTTTAAATGAACTGAATGTGGTCAAATGAAGTAAATGTATGTCAAGAATTATATATGTGTGTGTCAGGGAGACGTTTGCATGCCATCCTCCTGTCTTCTCAGTGATATATATATATATATATATTTTTGTGTGTGAAAATGGCGACGGTCGCAGAGATCCAAGCGATTATTGAAAGTGCCACGGCACGAACCCAGAAACTATTAAGTGAACAAAGTGAAAGATTGGACAGCAAATTATCTGAACAGAATGCACAATTAGCGGAATAGAATGAGTCATTCCAGACTCAAATGAATGACACTATAAAAATACAATTATCTGAACAGAATGAGTCATTCCAGGCTCAAATAAATGACACTATAAAATACAATTATCTGAACAGAATGAGTCATTCCAGGCTCAAATGAATGACAATATAAAGTCACAATTAGCTGAACAGAAGGCACAGTTAATTGAACAGAGTGAGTCATTAGAAATTAAATTAATTGAACAGGGTAACTCATTACAAGCGCAAGTAAATGAAAATATAAACAAACAATTAGAAGCGCAAGAAAATAGAAATACGAGTAAGTTAGCCACATTGTCCGCAGAGATGAAAGAATACACTACACAGCAGATGGTTCAATTCGCGCTTGATATAAGTAAGAATAATGACAAACAGCTAGGTCAGATACAAAAATTAGAGAATACGTTCAACCGTAAATTAAATGATTTGGACGAAATTGTATTAGCAAAACTAGCTCAGATAGAATTAGCATGCACGGTAAATAACAGTGAGGTTAAAACGGCACAGGATGGTCTTGAAAAGCGGTTTGATAAAATGGAGGAGGATTCTACGTTTATCCAGGGACAATTGTCAACAGTAAATGAAAGCATTTCGGGCTTAATAAAGGACATGGATAAATTAGAAATACAATCAGCAGAGCGATGGCAAAACATAGAATCGGACCAGGATAATATAAAGAGTACGATAGATGAGAATAATCTACGTCTAGAAGACAGGCTTGAGATGATAGAATCGAATCAGCAGGACACGAAACAGCAGATGGAAGAAAAATTAGGAGTGATAAAAGATAGCATCAGAAAGGATTGGCGCAAAATGAGCTGCGACTCTAAAGAAGAACGGCTAACTATTATAAAGACCGTAGGTGAAAATCATACGCGCATTAAAGTACTTGAGGAGGAAATCAAAAATAAATTGAAAGAACAGTCGGACAGAATCATTAAAGCAGAGTTGCGCTCATTAGGACAGAACACGTTATTTCAGACAGAGCACGCAGATAAGGAAGTTGACCCAACGAGCCAGGGGGCAATTAGCGCGGAAAGTGGCCACGGACTGACAGGCAGCCCATTAACGAATAGCACAGAGGGATTTCACAACAACGTTGGAGGGACCTCTACCCCTCAACATGGCTATCAGCACCCTCAAGTCGTTCAAGTAATTCGATCAAATGAATTTAAACCTAATAAATTCACAGAAAATTCTGGTGTCACACCGAAGGCGTATCTTAAAGAGATGGATCACTATTTTAATGATAATAATATACCGCCCGCGCGTCATTTAAGACTGATGGAACGATTTCTTTCGGGAAATGTACTTACGTGGTTTTTGAGCTTCAAGTATACTTTCGGAGGGATCGATGATTTCAAGATTGCGTTCCTTAAAAAGTACTGGTCGGCTTCTCTACAACAAAGTCTCAGAATGGAACTTTATTCGAGAAAATATCAGTCGACTCAGCAGACAAAATATTCAGATTTCTTTTCGCTACAATTGTTAAAATTTCGGGATTTGGATCACCCCTTAGAAGAGTCGGATCTGGTTATGACGATTGCACGGCAGTTGCCAGTAAATGTTCAGCAGGTTTTAGTAGCAGCAAACGTGGACACAGCGGTTCGAGCCGAACAAATCTTACGTCAGATTGACGAGAAAACATATCACTTGCAGCAAAGAGGGGGACGACAGCTGGAACTTGTAAACACAACGGAGGTGGTTAAACCCGCTCAAATACACACCAGGTCGCAGGCCACAAATACAAGTGTGTCAACAACACCAAGACGAGGTCAGGAGGGTGACGAAAATAGGTCACACCAGCGTCATGAAAATAACAATGATAGACATACACAGGGCAACAATAGGTATCAGCAGCGAGGATACCAACAATGGAAAAATAATAGGAGAAATGAGGGACCCTACAGACGTTATGAAAATAACAATAATGATAATCGACAGTGGCGTGAAAGAAGATATCAGAACCAGGGGGACTATCGGAATTATAGAAATGATTGGAATGACAGGCACGCCGAATCGCAGCGCTACCTGGAAGAGTTACACGCTAATGGAGGGGACGAACAAAAACATTGGGAACGTGCCATAAATAGAAGGTCGAATCCTGACACCTTTAAAGAAGAAATTGGAGAGGAAGAAAATATACCAGCCAGCCAGGAAGACGAACGAAGCTTGCCAGTACGGAGTATGAGAGAACGTAGCCCGGTAGGGATGAGAAACACCGGTGCGATACGAAAAACGAGTCAATACTAGAAGAAGACGACAGCGAGGAGGAGAAGAAGAGGATGGTAGCAGAACGGTGGAGAAGAAGAAGAAGATGGCAGCACGGAGAAATGGAGAGGACCCCTTCTGTATTGTACGGAATCTTGGTAACAACGCATACAGAGTAAAAGAATTGAGTACAGGTACAATGTCTGTCTACAACGCGGCGAATTTAAAGTTGTATCACACTAGCGAACCTTGGGAACGACGAAATAATGCTGCAAATTGAGTATATGGACGTCCTTTTTGCACATCCAACTACACGTGGGTCAGTGAGTACGTCAGTAGAACGAGGAAGTAGAGAACAATCTGCTGTGGTCAGACACTAATGAGCTCTGACGATGACAACACAGCGGGAGAGCGAGCGAGTGAGATAAGGGCACTGGAAAGGGGAGATACGAGCCTTAGGCGATCAGTCAAGCAGGCTGGTTTGCGGAATGTCTGAATGAATGAGGAAACGGGTTGTAAACACGAGCAAGTGTTGTGACTCCAACGACAGTGGCGGCTAGACTAGACTGATGAGAGGGAGATTTTTCTAGGATTGGCAGAAATGGATTACAGATGTTTTGTATTTGTAAAAAAATCGACTATTTGCTATGTTCGATTTTTTCCATGCAGGGGGGTTGTGAACCCTTTATCCTCAGGCTATATAAAGGATTCTAATAGTTATTCATCATCTTTTGATACATTTCTACAGACAACAGATATGAGAGCCAGACGGTGTTGGGATATATTGAGAAATCAGTGGCCGAGAGGACACAATGGTTTAAGCTCCTGTGGTATTTTAGGAGGATGCGTATATATTCTTGAGACATAGAACAGGTGCAACTTTTAGCGCGAATGTTGGCTTGGGGACGCACACTATGGCTTGTTGCTATGAAGATTGGCGCCAAGAAAGAAATCGAATGCTACAAGGTAATTGGTCTATCATCATGTGAACCACTCCCTACGGCAGAAATGTTTGTAAAAACTCGCAAAGACATACAAGAGTCTAGGCCAATAGTATCAAGACGCCTTGTCTTAGCGGGAACTCGGCTTGGGAACGCGCACGGGTAGATTAACGCGGGAGTTATCTACAGATTAATTCCACGATCGATTCAAGCCGGCTACAGCAAAATCGTAACCTCCACACTGCTACGAACTCAATGATACCGATCGCATGCTAGTCTGATAGTTATTATGGAATATTTTTTAATAGATCCCCTTCCACACCTACCCTTGTCTGTGTCATTTATAAGGATCCAAGATGCTTCGAGGAGGACCACTTATTTTGTACGTCTGAGGGCGTAACGTCGACCACTAATTTTTGTTCGTCTGAGGACGGAACTCATTACTTATTTATTATAGTATAACTTCAGTGATTTATTTGTAGTCCCAGTACTACCAGATAGGACCAGTTCATCGAAGTAATTCACCAAATAGACTGTCAAGGAATATAGTACTTGATAGGTGAATATAGTAGGAATTATATCGTGTGTGTATCTGACAAAACTTTATTTAATTCAGCACGTGATGACGTCCAAGAACGAGGATGGATCTGGGAACCAGCAGGACATTTGCCTGAAGATGTCAATGACCAGATAAACATCTTAAAGGAGACGGCTGCAGACGTAATTCCTGGCACTGTTTTAAAGGATTGAGTACCAAATAAATTTTATTTATTTATTAAGTCAGCTACGGTGTTATGGGATATTTTTGTAAATATTTGTTTGCTTGCTTGGTAATGTAGATTATTAGTTTTTGTTTTACTGACACATTAAATATGGGACTAGCCGAGCGTTGCGTAATTTTTATATTTTGTGATTGTATTTGGTTTAACTGTACGGGGCGAGACGCGCAGCCGATGCCCGATCTCGCTTGCGTAAATCGCGGTCAAGCACTATTATTCGGAGATTTGCCTTACAACAAAAATGGAACTGAATTAATTTTGAGATTAAAAAAATAGAATTTGGAGGGTAAAAGATTATTTGTGAGTAGAATCTTATGACGGATCAGGATTGTTTTCGATAGTTGCTTTCCAGCAGATTTGAACGGGGTGGCACTTTGCACCCGAGTTTCTGTTGTGTGTTCTTGTTAATGTGTCAATGGACGCAGTAGTATTGTTGATCTGTTTGAGCCGACCCAGAGAGTGAGTGTGTATGAGATTTTGTCCAAGCTATTGGTGCGTATGTGATTTTATGATGTGCTAGCGAGAATATATCATGGTGATTATTCTGACTTGCTCCATGTCAACCCAGTTCATGACCTCGCGGGGCTGAACTCGTGGTATATATTTGTTTCTCGCAATCCAGGGGATGCGTGAGATATGTTGATGTTTCCAGAGGGAACTGCACTTAGCTTGCCAGACAGAGAGAGGTATTTGTAGGACAGCGTGACTCATACAAGTTGGGGGGAGCTCAATCAGATAACGTCTTGTCATTAGTAACAGATCTGCTTTCTGTACTGCATTTATGATGTTGTTTTAAATTCACAAAACCTGATCGGTTATAATGAGTATTGCTTGATTAATTGGGAGCTGTCCATACTGTAAGGTAGCCACCGAAATTCGTGTTTGTCTGGCGTTTCATATAAATGTAAACATTGTTTTTTTCAGCCGTTAGGCATGTATTTTGTTGTTGTTGGTTCAATATTTTTTGGTGTGTTTATTTTGATGCGTTCTTGACCCGTGTCAAGTTAGGGTGCGCGGAGCTATGTCCCCAAGTTGATGAGAGCGGTTTTTGGCCTACTTCTGGCATGCTCTTTTATTTCCGTGTGCTCCTGCACCAGTAAGAATCTCAGGGAGATTCTTCAGTTTGTTTAGATTATTAGATCTTGCATGTGTCAGTAGTATTTGTAGTGTATTAATTAATGATGGGTCCCATAGCCGTAGTGTGATTTAAAAGATGCACTCCGTAAGCAACATGTCTGTTTTAGTTGTAAACGGATCCGCATCAGTACTCAGTTTCTTATTAACGAACAGTACACCACACATTATATAACTTCTTGACCAGAGAAAAATGGACTTGTATCCATATGTTGTGACGAGTGGGTTCTTACCGCTCAAATGCTTATGTTATGATTTTATCATTTATGTGAAGCTGCTTTCACATTGTCTTGTTGTGACGAGCGAGTTCCTACCGCTCAGTGTTATTATTATTATTTATTAAGGGGGTAAAAGTCAGGGAGGATTTGTTTTTATTTATTATTATTATTATGCACATATTTTCAGTCATTAAATTTATTTTATTCTACTTGCTATTCATTTTATTTCTAGTATAGCCTCTGTCATGAACCTTTCTATTCATTAGAGCATGTTGTTTTAAGCGAACTTTGCTGTGTAACGCAGTCAGGACTGAACACGACCCCGTAGACGAATCTCGACAAAACCATGCTTTATTGAAGGGTGCAAACCTAAAAAGTATATTGAAAATCAAAGCCCTCAAGAATACTCCAGTTATATGTACCTTCGTTGACTTCAAGAAGGCATATGACTCCATTGACCGTCAGTCATTGTTCAACATCTTACACGAGCAAGGTTTGGATAGCAAGACCTTGCGATTGATCAAACAGACACTGACAGACACGACATCAAAAGTGAAATTCATGGGGGAAATCTCAGAACCATTTCAGATCAATACAGGTGTTCGCCAAGGTGACGGGCTCTCTCCGCTCCTCTTCAACCTAGTGCTGAACAAAGTTATCAAGGAATGGGAGAAAGAGCTGAGACTTCAAGGTTACTGGAGGCCAGTGCGACTAGGACGACCAAAGGACGAACTGGAGGTTGGATGTCTAGCCTTCGCGGATGATCTGGCTCTACTCTCAGATAACGAAACCACATCAATAGACAGATAGAAGTACTCCAAGAGTGCGCCGAAAAAGTAGGACTACAGATCTCGTTCCAAAAGACAGAGTTTTTCTGTACGAAATTCGACATACAGAATTTAAACACGAAATATGGCTAGATCAATAGAGTCGCCCACTTTAAATACCTAGGTGAAGTGCTTGAACCGACAGGAAAAGAGAAAATCGCGCAGAACACTAGGTTAATGAAAATGAAGAGAGCCTTATACAAGACACAGAGTGTCTACAACAAAAAAATGTCTGTCCACGTTCACTAAACTTCGTCATTACAACACGGTTATTAAACCTGAGGTGCTTTATGCTAGTGAGACGTTGACGTTACACACTAAGGGCGACTTGGAAAAAATCCTCACAGATGAAAGGAAAATAATAAGGAAAATAATTGGACCAAAGCACACAGATGAAGGATACAGGCTTCACTCCAGAGACACCACAGAGAAATTGTCCAACCTCGCAGCAGACATCAGAAAGAGGCGACTAAAATTTTACGGCCACATCTGCAGACTCCCACAAACCAGACTCACCAACAAAATTCTTAGATACATACAGCGGCTCAAGATTACTACACCCTGGATGATGCAAGTCAAAATTGATCTAGTAAAAGCACAGGTCGACCCAGAAGACGTCATAGACAAAAGCGTATTTAGACACAATGTATATAAGTGGGAAGTGTCGTCAGAGAGAGCTGCACCTACAGCCCAAAGACCAAAGTGGACCAAAGAAAGCAAGAGGGCCTTTAGTGCACGAATGAAAGAGTACTGGAAAGACAGGAAGAACAAAAAGTCATGATTGCTTCGCGTGGTCTAATAGGCCTGTAACGTGTAAAATAAAAATAAATAATAATATCGTATGGCCTCGGATGCCGGGTGCAAGCTTTGTTATTTGACACCCAAAGGGTAGCTTGCATGTCGAATTTCGTTGTTCCTTGAAGCACTATGAAAGTCAAGGAGGTTAGATATATAAGCTCCTTGAACACTAGAGCGCTTTCTAGTAGAGAAATGAGGAACTTTGTGTTGGCGGAAACTCCCGAGATTAATTTTGCCATTATGAACACGGCCTACTGAATCCAAATGGGTTCTTTGACATGCCAACATCATATGACATGGTGTCGTAATTTTTGCCGCCTTTCAAAAATCACTTACCACGGCCACGAGCGAACCTGCAAGCTTGGGGTTAGTAGACCGACACATTGATCACTCACCCACCGTGGCAAGCTATTTATAAATGTAATCCACCTTGTGAGATAAGGGCTGATGTGAAGAGTTGATGTAGTAGAGGAATTGGTCAGAGAGCTTCGTAGAGATGGTACATCTCGCGCGTGCATTGAACGTGTCCAATATTGCCTCTCCTAGGGAATTTGGGGATGAAATCCCACCGTTTCCTTTAAGGTGTTACCAACATGAGTGCAAAGTTTCATCGAGATCGGGGCATTCTTATTCGTGGGGTCTTCTTGTAAGTCAAGGCAGTCGAAGAGCTGCTTCACTCGCTCTAGCAGTTCTGACTTCAATGCCTTGATTTATAAGTTGTGGTCTGTCCCAATTGCCCCTTGGAATAATGTATTGTTGTTGCTGTTGTTGTTTGATTCAGGGGCTTTGTGACAACGTGGTCATGTAGCCTCCTGTACTTGGGTGTAAGTGGAACTTTTCTTATAACCTGTGTTATTGTGATGGCTGTATCACAGTGTGTATGGTGAACGAGGCAGCCATGGCCTTAATTTAAGTACCATCCCAGCATTTGTCTTGAGTAGAAGTAGAAAACCACGGAAAACCACTTCGAAAATGACTGTGGGAATTGAACCCATTTCTTCTCAGTTCTGCATCGCCAGGCTGGTTGTACCCCGCTCCGGCCTTCAGACCAGGAATTAAATTTATTGGCAGAACCGAGAATCGAACACGGACCTCATGGGTGACTGCCAAGAATACTAGCCACTGAGACATGAGGCGGTCGAGCAAACAGTGTATGTACTGTGCTGAAGTCGGTGTGTGACCAGATGAACTTGGAGCGTGGGCTGAAGTAAACGGCAACAACATTCAGAAGTTTTGTGCTATGTGGAGAAAAAAAGATGCAAGTTCAACTTACCTAAAGGAAATAAAACAATAATAAACCACAGTCGAGTTATTTCTTTCGAAACATAGGCTGCTAAAGTAATTAAGCAATCTTTAAGTGGCACGCAAGTCAGAGAGTGTTCACCATCCCTGTTGTTGGCAATCAAGGTCACCGCCCTGAAGCGGAACACTTGTTTATGGCTTCCCCAGCCTCTCACACGCCACACAACAACGCGAGTTGGAATGCGACTTACTTTCTGTGCAGTTTCCGCTGAGGTGACCAGGATTCACGCAACCTCACTCCTTGGGCCATCGGGCAGGTCCTGCTTCTGTGCTTCGGGGCAAGGACAGTCTCACAACGGGTGTTTTTGTTAATTTATTTAGGTACTTTGCGACATTCGTGTATGAAAACTGTCTGATAACTGTCTGTGTGTGTGTGAACGTATTTGTAATTGAGGCTAGGATTTGAGTAGGAGGCGACCGTGGCCTTAACTTAGGTGCCATACAGACATTTTCCTGGAGTAGAAGTAGAAAGCACAGAAAACCGCTTTTAGATTAGCTAAGGTGGGAATTAAACCCATAACCTCTCAGTTCTGCATCACGAGGCTGAGAGAATCCCGTCCCTGCTCTCAGACCAGAATTAAATTCCTTGGCAAAGTCGGGAATCGAACCAATAGAAGGAATATATTAGAATAGATTATGGTCGAAATGTAAATACTTCGTCAGCTCACTCGACGTGGAGCTACGGTAACAATATAATTGTTGTTTGTTGTAATTAATTATTTTTAGGAGCTTGGGACATCTTGGTCAGCTGCCCGTGGTCGTGGTACACGCTTTAACTAGCATGGCTACTCCACGGATCAATAATACAACTTCTGAAGGTAATAATGGGTAGTGGGTTGTGTGTTGAATGTATCTAATAACCTACTCTAATGAAAAATGAAAATCCACAGCCTGCTTCCAGTCTCCGACCGGGTCAGGAATGGAATGAATGAAGCCCCCATCTAGCGGCGAGGATATGAACTGTGCCGGCTGCCGAGGCCTGACGCACTCCACTGGGGCAATGATTAAATGAATGACAGATGAAATGAAATGATAGTGGAGAGTGTTGCTGAAATGAAATTGTGACAGGGAAAACCGGAGTACCCGGAGAAAAACCTGTCTGCCTCCGTTTTGTCCAGCACAGATCTCACATGGAGTGACCGGGATTTGAACCACGGACCCAGCGGTGAGAGGCCGGCGTGCTGCCGCTTTAGCCACGGAGGCTTCTTAATTACTCTAATAGTGTGTGCAATTGTATTTCGATCAGGGACTTGAAATTAGGTACAATCCCGGCATTTAGCAGGAGAGGGTGTGGGAAAACCCGGGGAAAACACACTCCGGATTGCCGCTGCAGCTGCCCGTGGTCGTGGTAGACGCTTTAACTAGTATGGCTACGCCACGGATCAATAATACAACTTCTGAAGGTAATAATGGAAAGCAGCATGATTGCTAAATAAAGTGTAGAATACCAGGCGTTGCCCTACTGATGATGTGGATAACATATTGAAACCATCGGAAAATATTAAACCCGAGCTTGTTGTCAAAAGAAATCGCCCAGTTTGATACGAATTGCCTAGAACACCCTCACTTTTCACCACACATGGTGACATTGATTTACGCATTCGCTTGAAGAGCTCAAGGTTGCTGGTAAGAACAAACCGCACGTCCCGGCGTCCGTAAATTAGCTGCAATTAAAATGTATGTTGAATTCACAACCCAACATCTAGGCTTCATTTTCATAAAGATACTTAAAAAATATTGCTAAATTATAACTTTTCTATGTGACAATAGTACATTATGGAACGAGCCTATAATGGCAATAATTAAGACACGAGTATGTTTAAAAAACGAGCGTAAGCGAGTTTTATAATTTCCATACGAGTGTCTTAATTACCATTATAGGCGATTGCATACGACTGTTTATGTTCGACGATAATTATAACTTTATTATATGTCTTAACATAAATATTCAGAGTTGAGAGTCAGCCACATGAATTGTGTGATCGGTGTGCAAGCGCTGGGTATGATATCTCTGTTTTTCAAGTTCTTTGACCGACCGACGCATGCGCTCTGTGTGCTTGCAATGCCATATTCAGACCATATGTTTACAGCCTGCCGTCCAGCTCTATAGCATTCACTAATATTGTCACCGAAGTCATTTGAAAGCAATGCGCTGTGTAGAAATTGGAGTTTGTGATATTAAGGTACAGTGCTATTTCTTGTCTCATATTCGCCAGTTCATTTACGCGAACATATCGACGGTGCGTATTCCATGTCGGTAATTTATATAAAAAGATGCTGTGTTTATGTCCGACATGTTGGATTTGAGCGCATAGGCTCGTTACCTAGTTGGTCAATGAATGAGCTCTGATTGGCTGGAGAAACTGTATCGTAATTAAAAACAGTGTTATTATGAGCCTCATTATGATACAGTTTTCTGACACATAATGTTTACATTTTGGCATCGTTGAACATAAAAATAATTATAACATTTCAGAATTTTTCTGAATCGTAGACACTAAAGTAACTGGCACATGTAGGCTACGTAAAATATTCTTAATTAGTGGTCCTGTACGAGAAATCTCGCGTGTCTTTACTTTAAACCACTTGCCTGGCTTTAAAGTTATGCGGACTCGATGCGATACATATCTGGTAGGGGCTCTCGTCTGGTTTATTTGTTTAAACACACTTTATAAACAAATGTATTTACGTTGATTTTTCAATTTTTTTCGTGTAGCCTCCTGAGAGGCCGAGTTCAGGTCTTTCTAGTCGACGCCCGTGGGCGACCTGCGCGTCGGGATGAGAGATGAGATGAATGGATGAAAGTGGGCAAGGATGTGGAAGGAAGCGGCCGTGGCCTGTCAGAAGGTACTGTCCCAGCATTTGCCTGGTGTTGAAAATGGGAAACCACGGAAAACCATTTCAAGGACAGCCGACGGTGGGGCTCGAACCCACGCGTCTACCGAGTCAGCAGAGTGCTTGGCCCCATGACCTAACGCTGCGCTTTAGCCAGCGTAGCCACTACTGTCGGTGATTTTTCAATATATGCAACATATATCCTGTACTATTCAGACGATTTGGAAGATTTTGGCATAAACCACACCTTCCAACTCCCTCTGGTTTAAAAGCTTGAACTTTGTAAAACGTACACTTAGCTTTTCATATTCAGCAGCCCCTTCCAATATCGTCTTCTGGAACCCAACTAACGCGTGTTGGCAGGAAGGTCGATAAATTTTCTCTTCATCCCGTATGACACTATTGCACTGTAAGCATATCCTGCTAACGATACTGAACCATATTATTATTCCCTCGTGACTACAGACTAATACAAGGGAATAATAATAATGTTCAGTATTGTTTGTGGGACATGCTTGCAGAGCATTAATATCATACAGGATGCTGGCAGAGAATAATATCAACCTTCCTGCCAATGCGCGTTAGTTGGGTTGCAGCAACCCATATTGGAAGGGGCTGCTGAATCACCCGGTATAGCATGATGATTGGTGTACAAATTCTTAGGCAATGTTTACTTTTAATTTCATTTCACTGAAATCAGTTCCTATCAATACTCAACAAGTGTATTGTAGTGAATGAACCGTGTATTATTAACTTCACATTTTAATGGAATATAATAGAAACGTCATATAAAAATAAGAAACATGTCTACAGAATCAACGGATCCAGTGCTGCATTCATTTAGATCAAGAGCTGTTGTTGATTATTTTAGGGGCTTCGTAACATTGTGGTCCCGCGTATTTGAGTGTGTATAGAATTTGTGTGATAAGCTATATCACTGTGATGTCTGTACTAGTGTGTATATTTGTAATTGAGATAGGATTTGGGTAGGAAGCGGCCGTGGCCTTAATTTAGGGACCATCTCGGCATTTGAATGGAGTAGAGGAAGGAAACCGTAGTAAACCACTTCCAGGATGGCTGAGGCAGGACTCGAATCCGCCTCTTCTCAGTTTTGCCTCACGAGGCTGGGCGTACCCCGTTTCAGCCCTCAAACCACCGCGGCGACAGCCTAGAATGGTAGTCACTACGCAACGAGGCGGACAAATAGTTTATTTTACACGACATGTCATTATGTACAGGTTGGAAAAGAAATGAAAATTTGGATTTTTTATTATTATTATTCTCAATAGAATACACAGGGTGCGTGGAGTAGAACTATGCAGCCGGAAACTTACGATGGAAGTGCAGAAAGGCAGATAAAAACGAATAGTAAAATTTGTCTAGTTTAGCGGGAAAATGTTTTCGTCACGGTGTTAAAAGAAGTCACACAGGCAAATCGTTCATTCTATGGACTTTTTGTTTGCACTAGGATGTGTACCATAGACTAACAAGACGAAGAAATGTGGCCTAGAGTGGATTCGCGTACGGCGAATGGTTCTCTCTAAAGTTCATGTTACTGCAGTAATTTCAGTTACGTCCAACGGTCTCTCACAAAGTGAAGGAAGCTTGTAGCCTTACGTGACCGTAAATATCACGATCATAAGCCACGAAACCTCCATTTTTACGTGGAATCCGCACCAAAGGACGTGATATTTTACTTCGAAAATCTTCCATCCATTGACCGGGAATCGAGCCTGGTGTGCCATGGTGAGAGGCAAGCAGCTGAGACTAAGAGACCGATAGTTTAGACAGGACAAATGAGCTCAACACACAAACTAGGCCTGTGGCCTGCACTCGACGTCTCGTACCCATATTTAAATCCGTGCAATTTTGCCCGTTTTTATTCTGGCCTAAGTGAATTTGGTAACAAAATGTCATCAAAGGTGCTATTGTTATGATTTAACCAACAAGTGTGTAACTTAATGTTTCAGCGCTATCGAGAGAATACGTTTTCCATCTGTGTTGGAACCCTCCCTACTCTTGACTACTAATATGTGCAAATAACTCGAAATAAAATACTCTCCTCATTATTCAATGTTCTAGTGATTAAGTACGTCCGCTGCTGATTTTTTTTTCCATTTTTTCCGTTTTGAGTCAGAGTTCTGCGCTGGGCCAGTCTGGTCAGATAAAGACATGTGAATGCAATGTGTAATAGATATTAAATAATGTTGGGCAGATCTTATCTTTTTTTTATTGCTTATCCTCCCAGATTGGCTTCACCCACGGACCCTGTGAAGGAACATTCTTCTACCGCCACAAGGGCAGTGTCTTGGATCTGGACTCATTTTGTCAGCAGATGCAACTGGGGATGGTGACATGCCAATCGCCCCGGTGACCGCTAACTAGGGTTTAATTAGGGAGGGGTCGGTGAAGGGATTTTGGAAGGATGTCGTCTGTGGACCCATTTGCCTGGCGGTGAAAATGTTAAGCCATTGAGAACCATTTTTAGGACGACCGAGGCGGGATTCAAACCCACAACCTCCCGATACCAGCGAGGCATGAGGTAGCGCGTTAGAGCTCTCGGCCACGGCGGCTGATTTTACTAGCGTATTATTTGCATCCATAAATTTAGCCACACTAAGGAAATGTACGCACTTGTACAGTACCGTACTGTTTTCTAATATCCGGTTTACTGAACCGAATTGTGCTTCCATTAGTTGATAATAGATTGCTGTTGATTTCAGTCTAAATATTGTTTTGATATTCCTCGGCCAACACTAAGCTTGGAATACTAAAATAGTCATTGTCAAAAATTATACAGATCATAAGTAAATTTCTATAAATTTGATAAAATATGACATACTCCTTTACCTGCCAGCAAGTGCAGTGCTTACCTGAGATGGGCAGGGGTGAGATAGTCACTGACAGACAGTAGTGTGGAGTAATCAGCAGCAGAAGTAGCAGCACAGGTTGTTGAATTCCCGATACCCATCTGGATAGATTCACCTGAAACGCAACGCAAAACTAAACATTTCACTACATCCAACTACAAATGTGACTTTTCAATTATAAGTTAAGATTGTAGGCAAAATTTTCAAATTGCATTCCATTTTTGTTGAAATTGAAATCTTATTCCAAAGTAAGGAAGCTTGTAGTTTTGCGTGACCGTTAATCTCGTGATCATAAGCCATGGGACCTCCATTTTATGTGAAATCCGAACCACATGATTTCACTTATAAAAAATCACATGCATTGGCCGGGAATCAAACCCTGTTGGCCTTGGTGAGACGTAGACAGCTTGACCGCTGCGCCAACACGTCCTACCTCAGTTTCGGTACCTGTTTACTTGTCCGTAGCCTATGTCTTTTTCTTTGATTATTTGCGTGTTGTTTACTTGTCCACATACCTGTGTGTCAGCTTGTCCACTTGCTTGCTTGCTTGTGTGTTGTCGCACAATTTAGAAATAATTGGACATATTTGAATGCATATTTAATAAAGGGAACTGTGTTCGTTAGAGGATGTTTGAAGCTATGTACCATTTGAAAGTGTTTAGAGTAATTAAGCAGCGATGATGCATTTGAAGTACGAGAATATACTGCTTCAAATGTGTGGTCACTGAATGTGAGATTTAGTAGAGGGAACAATTTGACTCGCTGTAGGACCAGTGAATAATGCCTTTGTCTGGGTGAACTGTTCATCTATGTTTGAGACTATTGCTTCCCTCTTCGCTATACAAGAAATGAAAATCCACAGCCTGCTTCCAGTCTCCGACCGGGTCAGGAATGGAATGAATGAAGCCCCCATCTAATGGTGAGGATATGAACTGTGCCGGCTGCCGAGGCCTGACGCACTCCTCTGGGGAAATGATTAAATGAATGAAAGATGAAATGAAATGATAGTGGAGAGTGTTTCTGGAATGAAATTTTGACAGGAAAGACCGGAGTACCCGGAGAAAAACCTGTCTGCCTCCGTTTTGTCCAGCACAGATCTCACATGGAGTGACCGGGATTTGAACCACGGAGCGGTCTCTCACCCAGCGGTGAGAGGCCGGCGTGCTGCCGCCTGAGCCACGGAGGCTTTCTTCCCTATACATATTTGCTTCAAATATCCACCTCATGGCGTAGTGACTAGTAGTCTATTCTCGGTGTTTAGGGTTCGATAACCGGCTGTGTTAAGGAATATAGCCTAATTCTGATCAGAGGGCTGGAGCGGGGTACACTCAAGCTCGTAAAGCAGAACTGAGAAAAGGTGGGTTCGATTCCCATCTCAGCCATCCTGGAAGGGGTTTTCCGTGGTTTCCCACATCTGTTCCATGTTAATGCCAGGGTGGTATCAAAATTAAGGCAAACAAGTGAACAAGCAGACACACGGGGAGCCTATCCGGACAAGTAAACTCCAATTAGATATAGGCCTATACACACAAGTACAGACGTCACAATGACACATGTTACCAGAGTCCACGCATATCAAAGTACACGTGGCTACATGACCACGATGTCACAACCGTTGTTGTTGATTCTTTTAGGGCTTTGCAACATTATGGAGATGTAGCCCCGTGTACTTTGGTGAGTGTGTTGTGAATCCATCTGATAACCTGTGTCTGCAGTAACTGTGCTCTTGTAATTAAGGCTAGAGTTTGGAGGAAGGCGGCTGAGGCTTAGTTTAAGACCACTGGAAATCAATTCCACGACTACTGAGGTTGGAATCGAACCCATTTCTTCTCAGTTTGGCCTCACGATACAGAGTGCACCCCATTGCAGCATTCATACTAGAATTGAATTTCTTGACTGAGCCATGAATCAAACCCAGGACATTTGGATCAAGAATCTCAGTTCATACTCTGAGACCACACAAGGCATGACAACATTTACAAACTCTAGCCTAGTAGCTAATCTTTAACGACGGGCAACGTAGCTAGTACTGTAATAATAAGAAGAAAAATAAAATTTGTAGAAATATACTTGTATTATTATTATTATTATTATTATTATTATTATTATAAGTCTATATATTTCCATATTTTTATTTCCGTGTCTATGGGGTCGGGGGTTAGATGAAATGAGTCTAATTTTTAGGACCAGTTGCCATTTCTCACGCCAAACTCATCACAGGAGAACGTGAGAGATAAATTGATTGCTGTCAGAGAAGGTGTTGGAAGGAAGCGGCCGTGGCCTGTTAGAAGTAACCGTCCCGGCATTTGCCTGGAATTGAAGACCTGGGAGAACCATTTCAAGGAAGGCCGACGATACGGGATACGAATCTATCGTGTATCTTATTTCTTGTTCCTAAACATCACCATGAACCCAAATCCCAGTTTAATACAGATACGGACAACACAAACACTCATATTATCTCTCTCTCTCTCTCGTATATGCAGTCTTTCAAATACAAATAAACACTGATATCATAGTAGCACAGGTTGTCAGATAGATTCGGCACACACCCAAGTACATGAGGCTGATGATCACGATGGCACAAGTTCCAAAAATTGAACAACATTTAATTGCTATAAACAATTAATTTTAAAGAGTAAAATTGAGCTGAAATTGTGCTCCTTTGGTGGTTATAGAATTAGTTAAAAGTTTTCATTCCTGTATATTAAATTATACAGTATGATTGAAACTCGTATTAAAGCACAAGATGGTTAGTTCACCTCGTTGCGTAGTGGCTAGCATTCTTGGTGAAACTGAGAAGAGGTGGGTTCGATTCCTACCTCAGTCATCCTGGAAATGGTTTTCCATGGTTTCCCATTTCTACTCCAGGCAAATGACAGACTCCTAACTTAAAGCCATGGCCGCTTCCTACACAAGTCCTACTTCAATTACAAATACACACACTGGTACAGACGTCACAGTGACACAGGTTATCAGACAAATTCTTTACACACCCAAGTACATGACCATGATGTCGCAAAGCCCCAAAAAGAATCAACAACAATGAGCATAAAGCACAATGTGCTGACCTACCTGCTGCGGCGCCATGCGATCCTTGCGCCTGGTCCAGTGCGTGTGAAGGAAGGTGAAGGAAGACTTGAGGCCCCACTGCACCGCTCAGATATATAGCCGCTGTCCGCAAGGTTGCCACAACTGTTGAAACATCATTGTTCACTAAGATATCATCTCCTGCGTTTATTAATTACTTCTGGTTGTGTCACGCCGGTGTCTCCAAGGCCTTGTCGCAAAAACATACATTCACGTCGGTCTTGCAGTATGTGCTCATTGTAATAGACGGGCATTACGTTAGAAGGTTGAGGAAGGTCACTCGAAAGCTAGAACCATTAAAGAATTAGACACGGCAACATAAGGAGCTATTTACTCATAAGTATATTTCGATTGTTCCCAAGTCACCCTGCGTGGACAATTAGTTTATTTTCAGAGATGATTTGACTTATGTTACGAAACGTAACTGCTGTGCATTTCTTCTGTCTTCTAAATCTCGAACATTGAATCCGTTCTCCTACACACACATTCCTGGAGATTTGTTATGCTAATTCGAAGAGGAAGTTTGCAAGGTTTTGTTGACTCTTGCTCATGACAAAAATACAGCACAGCACCTGAGCTACGAAAACCTTCACCTGTGTACCATTAGCAGTACATTTAAAACACGTTATCTTAGCACTAGGACGAGAATTTATAGGCACTGTTGTTGTTTGAGTCTTCAGTCTTTTGACTGGTTTGATGCAGCTCTCCATGCCTCCCTGTCCTGAGCCAATCGTTTCATCTCTACATAGCTACCACACCCTACATCCGAGGCTATCTGTTTAACATATTCTAACCTTGGTCTACCCCTACAGTTCTTGTCCTCGACCCTTCCTTCCATAACTAAGCTTGCTATTCCTGGGTGTCTTAGTATGTGTCCTACCAACCTATCTCTTCTCTTCATTAGCAGTCGCCAGAAACATCTCTCCTCTCCCACTCGGCTTAATACCTCTTCGTTTGTAACCCTATCTACCCATCTGATCTTCATCATTCTCCTGTAACACCACATTTCAAATGCTTCAATTCTCCTCTTTTCTGCTGCACCAATAGTCCAAGTTTCACTTCCAAAGAGCGCTACGCTCCAGACAAAGGCTTTCAAAAATGACTTCCTAATACCTAAATCTATATTCGATGTCAACAGATTCCTTTTTTGTAGAAAGGCTTTCCTTGCCTGAGCCAACCTACTTTTTATATCCTCTTTGCTTCGTCCATCACTGGTTATTCTGCTTCCTAAGTAACAGAAGTCTCCTACTTCCTTCAGCTTTTCACCTGCCAATTTGATCTCCATAGAGGTTTCTGATTTATTTCGGCTGCATTCCAGTATTTTTGTTTTACATTTATTAATTTTCATCATGAATTCCTTCCGTAAGACGGAATCCATACCATTCAAAAACTCATTCAAATCCTCAGGCTTGTCGGCCAAGATGACGATGTCATCAGCAAATCTCAGCGTTGAAATTATTTCTCCTTGAATCTTCACTCCCACTTTAAATTTTTCTCCAATTTCCTTCATTGCTTGTTCAATGTAAAGATTGAAAAGTATGGGTGATAAGTTGCAGTCTTGCCTTACTCCTTTCTGAATACCAGCTTCTCTCTCATGTCCTTCAGCTCGAATGACTGCTGTCTGGTTTCTGTATAGATTGTATATCACCCTCCTATCCCTGTACTTTATTCCAATAGATTTCAAAATGTCAAACAATTTAGCCCAATCAACGTTATCAAAAGCCTTTTCTAAGTCTACAAATGCCATGAACGTTCTCTTATCTTTCCTTATTCTACCTTCCAAAATCAGCCTAAGACTTAGTACAGCTTCCCTTGTTCCTACATTTCTCCTGAAACCAAACTGGTCTTCACCCAACTCCGTTTCTATCTGGCTTTCAATCCTCTTGTAAATTATTCTAGACAGGATCTTTGAAGCATGAGTAATCAAGCTGATTGTAAGGTAATCTTCACATCTGTCAGCTCCCACTTTCTTTGGTATAGGGATGATAACATTCTTCTTGAAATCAGGGGGTACCTCACCTGTCTCATAAATCCTACACACCAAGAGAAATAACCTGATCAGACCTTCATCTCCTATGCAGCGTAGCAACTCAATCGGTATATCATCTATGCCTGGTGCTTTGTTCCTGCCTAAGTCCTCTAATGCTCTGTCAAATTCTGATCTCAATATTAAATCTCCTTTCGCATCCTCATCAATTTCCTCCTCCCTTTCCATTACATGATTCTCAATCTCCTTTCCCTTATACAAGCACTCTATGTAAGCTTTCCATCTCTCAACCTTTTCTTCCCTATCTGTTAGAGGCTTTCCATTTGTGTCCTTAATATTACAGCACTTAGTCTTCTTTTCCCCAAAAGTATTCTTAATCCTTCGATAAGCTGTGTCAACTTTTCCTAATTTTAGACAATTTTCTATACCTGCACATTTCTCTTTCAACCATTCTTCTTTCGCTTCCTTGCACTTCTTGTTAACCTCATTTCTCAGACGTCTGTATTCTGCTTTCCCCTTTTCATCTCTTAGATTCTTGTGTTTCCGCCTTTCATCCATCAATTCTAGTATATCCTGAGTGATCCACGGTTTTCTACCTATTCTTTCTTTCCTACCAATGTTTTCTTCTGCGGATTTTGTTATTTCATTCTTCAAAAGTGCCCATTCGTCTGCAATTGAAGTTTGTTTAGGGGTTTTGATTAGTCCTTCCTTTATACTCTTCTTGAATCTTTCGTTTACATCCTTCACTTTCAGTCTGTCTATTGCCCACCTTTTTGGCTTTTGACTTTTCTTCAGTTTCTTCAACTTTAATCTGCATTTCATTACAACCAGATTGTGGTCAGAGTTTATGTCAGCACCAGGATATGTTTTACAATCCAAAATCTGGTTTCGAAACCTCTGCTTGACCATAATGAAGTCGATTTGGTAACGCCCTGTATCTCCTGGTCTCATCCATGTGTATATTCTTCTATTGTGGTTATCGAACAAGGTGTTAGCTATGACCAACTCATGTTCGGTGCAGAATTCCATCAGCCTGCTTCCTCGATCATTCCTTTCACCTAATCCGAAATCTCCTACTATCTTCCCTTCTCTCCCTTTTCCTACCACAGCATTCCAATCTCCCATTAATATAACATTTTCATCACCTTTGATATACCTCAGAATGTCATCTATTTCTTCGTAGACCTTTTCAACATCCCCATCATCAGCTTGACTGGTAGGCATATAGACTTGTACCACTGTGGTGCACGTAGGTTTAGTATTGATTTTTGCTACAATAATCCGTTCACTGTATTGCTCATAATATTCCACCCGCTGTCCAAGTTTCCTACTCAATATGAGACCAACCCCTGCTTGGCCATTGTTTGATTTAGTGCTAATGACCCTATAGTCTCCTGACCAAAAGTCCTGCTCTTCCTGCCAGCGCATTTCACTAATCCCAACCAAATCCAACCTCAACCTATCCATTTCCCTTTCTAAGTTTTCTAACTTTCCACTTCCTAGCAGACTTCTAACATTCCACGCTCCGATCCGTAGAATGTCAGATTTCCTCTTTGTCACTTCTGTGATGTTAACCCCCCTCGAGTAGTCCCCACCCGGAGATCCGAACGGGGGACTAGTTTACCTCCGGATTGAAATTTTACAAGGGAGGAGGCCATCATCACATGTAATTATGCATAGAGAGGTGCATATCCTCGGGAATAGCATTACGGCTGTAGTTTCCCGTTGCTTTCAGCCGTGCAGCAGAACGCAGTGTAGCACTAATGTACCCAAAATAGGCAAGCATAAATGTTTTAAAATCACAAAATAGGCACTAAAGTGACAAAAATAGCCACTAAAAACCAACCGGAATATACCAACTCCTTAGCATTGAAAATAACTCAGCATATGTGAATCATGCCACTTCGTTCTCAGCTAAAGTTTTTTTCGCCAAGGAACTAGAAAATTATTATTTATATTTTATGAGTTATATACTTACTCATAAGTATATTTCGAATGTTCCCAAGCCATAAAAATTATCGCCTATAAAAATTACGAAGAGCTCAGAACAGGGAAGAATGAAGAAATGCATCAATCCAATCAAAGAACTGAAGACTCACACAACAATAACAATATTATTTTAAGACCTATTATTATTAATAATGAGCCACCGTGGCTTAGGCGGCAGCACGCCGGCCCCTCACCGCTGGGTCCGTGGTTCAAATAACGGTCACTCCATGTGAGATTTGTGCTGGACAAAGCGGAGGCAGACAGGTTTTTCTCCGGGTACTCCGGTTTTCCCTGCCACAATTTCATTCCAGCAACACTCTCCACTATCATTTCCTTTCATCTGGCATTCATTTACTCATTGCCCCCGGGGAGTGCGACAGGCTTCGGCAGCCGGCACAGTTCATATCCTCGCCGCTAGATGGGGGCTTCATTCATTCCATTCCCTGACCCGGTCGGTCGACTGGAAGCAGGCTGTGGATTTTCATTTGTCATTAATAATAATAGTAATACAATTGAAGACACTGTTAACTCTTCCAGACACATCAACATGACACTTCAAATAAACCTAATTCAGCACATGTTACAATGAACATCCAGATATTGCTCCAAATTTTGAACAGTAAAACTTTGTCTGTTGTCGGCTAATACTTTTTTTAAATTGAGAAAAAGGCCTTTCCACTTCACATGAGATCAGGGGACAGTATGTAAGAACAGCTAGTTCCACTGGGGGAAAATTTGGCGGTGGTGCTACGTATTTACCTGTCTTACGCTATTGTCCTTTAATCACATTTAAGTGCCTGTCTTTGGTAGCTACCTGCGAAGAATACCTGCTTTCAGCGGCTCTATGCTTAAGAAAACTAACAAAGTACAGATGGGTGTATAAATATAATTAAAACGTAATATTTGTCATATCAGGCACTTAAAATGCAAATATCTTCATAATAGACATTAATGCACATAATGGGCATTTATTGGCACTATACAATCCGTGCATTTCCTTCACTAATCGACTGAAACAGATTATAGACTTATGAGCCTACAATTCTGGGTTGAGGATAGAGATAGGCATTTAAAACGAAATCTTCGTCTTACTTAGCACTGAAGCCTACGGGTAAAGAATCCCTAAAAAGAAATATTAAATGTTTTTAAAATGCAATAAACAAAGAGCAGGACTTCCTTTCACAGCCTTTGTGGCTAACAGAATAAAACTAGGGCTCTTTGAAAATATCGTGTAAAGGTAATGATTGAACTTCTCGTATGACCTTTTCTTAAAAAATATTTACTGACTACGTGGCGCAGCGGTATAGGTTCTCACCTGTTATGAGCTATGTTACAGATTCGACTCCCGGCGCAGCCAGTTTGGCATTTGAGGTGCTTAAATGCATGAGACCCGTATCAGTCAGTAGATTTACTGGTACGTTTAAGACCTTGGCGTCTCTAAAGCCAAAGTATTTAAAACGGACGTAAAACATTACATTATTATTACTATTGTTATTATTATTATTGGGAAGCCTCCGTGGCTTAGGCGGCAGCACGCCGGCCTCTCACCGCTGGGTCCGTGGTTCAAATCCCGGTCACTCCATGTGAGATCTATGCTGGACAAAACGGAGGCAGACAGATTTTTCTCCGGGCACTCCGGTTTTCCCTGTCACAATTTCATTCCAGCAACACTCTCCACTATCATTTCATTTCATCTGTCATTCATTTAATCATTGCCCCAGAGGAGTGCGTCAGGCCTCGGCAGCCGGCACAGTTCATATCCTCGCCGCTAGATGGGGGCTTCATTCATTCCATTCCTGACCCGGTCGGAGACTGGAAGCAGGTTGTGGATTTTCATTTTCATTATTATTAATATTATTATTATTATTATTATTATTATTATTATTATTATTATTAACACCCCTACCGGCTATTAATTCATAATATTGTAGTTCCCTACCAGAGTATCCAAATCCCCTGACATCACTCCAGTTCTCTTAGAATTAGGTAATAATTATGATAAGAGAATTGAATGGAAAGAAATCCCAGTAAGTGCCATACGAGTAAGTGACAGGTCCAGTTTATTGTTCCCCAACCATTACCAGATCCCATCTTGTCCTATTAGGACACTGGTATATGCTCCGTGTTATATAATTATGATAAGAGCTAAAGAGAAAAGCTGAGGAGTGATGGTACACGAGTCGTTAAGTCACTCTTCACAACTGAAATGAAAACTTGACGTCAGGAGGTCTGAGGCCATCCTGAGTGTGGATTTCCTCATATTATCTCTCACTTCATCCAGGCAAGTGCCCCGATGGTGCATTACTTCGAATCATGGGGCACTTACCCCACTCTTTGGCCGTATTAACCACAGTTAAACTCACCATAAACAAATTCAACACACTTAAAAGTACACGAAGATGATGAACAAAATGTCCCAAGCTCCTAAATGCCAACAACTAATTTACAATTAAATAAGCATATCTCTTTTTCAATAATTTTCAACAGCCATTTAAGCAGTAAGGAAACAGTTGTCACTGCGTCATATTTAAAAGTTTAGAGCTTAAAAGGATGTTGTTCATCAGCCCAGTGCATTTTAATGTGTACTGAATTTTATTGATAGACTGTAATGTTTCAGTGATGACTGTAAGAAATTTGAGTGCATGTTTAAGTTCTTGCTTTGAATCTGAGGGAATACAGAATATGTAAAGTATGTGGTTGAGTATACGTATCTGAACATTCCATTTAATAACTAATTTACAGATAAAGGGGCTGAATACTTGCGTTTCGTAGAGTTCTCAAGAATTCTCAGACAAACAGCAGAATCAAAGGCACGGGAGTGGTAAAAAATACAATAAAAGCATATTCAACTTCTTTAATGATTTCTCTTTAGAACACGAAAGATCCCTTCGCCCCAATCCAACATCTGGTGAAGCAAAGCACAGGGAAGCATTTGACCCATCCGAGTAAGCAGAATTGGATGCAGAAGTAAGAGTAAGCGATACTTGTATTGTCATTTAAAAAACAGAGGGGAAATTATAGAACTCTTCACTGTGATCGTTATATGAAACAGGTATAGATATAAAAAGTTAATTGTTCTCAGAGAGTGTGGCTGCACCGTATTGAAATGTTAAACGCGAGTTTGAAATATTTCAAGGAGTGGATAATTTGGTATGCATTTCCTAACTACACCATAAATAAATAAATTACAGTAAGCACTGAACATCAATGAAGGACTTCAGTCTGGAGACAAACTGGGTCATATCGAGACTTGTCTTCTATGATTAGCTTGCACTCGTCCCATAAATGTGTTTGAATATGTGGAGCTAAGTAACTCTGTAACTTGGTACAGTTGCAATATTTAACTAAAATTACATCCTTCGGTGGCGTAGTCGGTAGCATGCCCAAGATCGCGGGTTCAAAGCCGGCCAATGTCGTCGGATTCTTAAGAGCATTAAATCCTTCAGAATGCATTCCTTCGGATGAGAAATAAAGCCAGCTGGCCTATGTCATACAGTAGATTTATGGCATGTGAAAGAACCTACCACTACAATTGGTAGTGTGGAGCCAAATTTGTAGGTTATATAAGGCACCTCGCGTGTCTAGTTCACCACGTGAGATATAATCAACGAGCTCCCCCTTTCGAGGGAGGTATTTGCCTTTCTAGTGACACTACAGGCTTTATTCATTCATTCGTGAACTGGGTTCAATTCCTGGTTAATGCATGTGAGATTTTCGAAGTGAAATGCCATGTCCTGTGGTTCGGATTCCACGTAAAAAGGAGGTCCTGTGGCTCATAATCACAAGATTTACGGTCACGTATAACTACAATCTTCTTCCTTTTATTCATTCATTCATTCATTCATTCATTCATTTAAATGATTGGTTAGAAACGCTCTATCAAAATCCAACGTTCGCCGCTAGGTGTCTCTGACAGTGGCATCTGGTAGCCAAAGTTGGAACTACTTGAAATTGAACTTGCTGGGAGCCCACGGGCGGTCAATTAAAATACCCTGCTATGGCCATTGGCAGCAATTCATATATAATAATATTAAAAAAATACATGAGATTAATCTCTTTTAATTCTTTTAGGTTGGGTACAATCGTGTTGACCGACTGAAAAGCTTTTAAATTTCGTTTATTAAGGTAACAGTAAAGAATGGCTTCCAACACGATAATAAGTAATCCATATCATTATCTGTAACCAATTGCATCCTTCCTTAAGAACAAGGAAGAGATCTCTCAATTAGTGATCTGAGATTCATCACAAATAACGTAAAGAGTATATATTTTTACTATCATTTCAAATGATCTTGTCGACTTCGTCGTTATGCATTGGGTCTAACGTAATGCGGGACGGAGACGGTTGCGTTACGGAGACGGAGACTGTGACGTCATGCAGCCGCGCGGGAAGCCCAAGTTAATGGGTAAAGAATGGCGAGTGCATGACGTCATGCAGCCACGCGGGAAGCCTTATTCTGTTGAAAGAGTCCTGGGGCGTCGAGCGACCTGAGGCTTCGAGCGAAGTGAAAAGAATACAGGGTGACTCCTAAAGAGGTGTACAAGATGCCAGATAAGAATACAGGGTGACTCCTAAAGAGATATACAAGATGTCAGATAAGAATACAGGGTGACTCCTAAAGAGATATACAAGATGCCATATAAGAATACAAGGTGACTCTTAAAGAGGTGTACAAGGTGGCAGAGAAGAATACAGGGTGACTCCTAAAGAGGTGCACAAGATGTCAGACAAGAATACAGGGTGACTCCTAAAGAGGTGTGCAGGATGTCAGAGCAAAATACAGTACAAGATGCCAGATAAGAATACAGGGTGACTCCTAAAGAGATATACAAGATGCCAGATAAGAATACAAGGTGACTCTTAAAGAGGTGTACAAGGTGGCAGAGAAGAATACAGGGTGACTCCTAAAGGGATATACAAGATGCCAGATAAGAATACAAGGTGACTCTTAAAGAGGTGTACAAGGTGGCAGAGAAGAATACAGGGTGACTCCTAAAGAGATGCAGAAGATGTCAGACAAGAATACAGGGTGACTCCTAAAGAGGTGTACAAGATGTGACACAAGAATACAGGGTGACTTCTAAAGAGATATACAAGATGCCAGATAAGAATACAGGGTGCCTCCTAAAGAGGTGTGCAGGATGTCAGAGCAAAATACAGGTGACACTTAACGAGGTGTATAGTATGTTAGATTCAATTCAAATACAGGGTGACCCTTAAAGAGGTTTGCAAGATATCAGATTCAAATAATGGGTGACCCATAAAGGGTTGTAAAAGATGTCAGACTCAAATACAGGGTGACCCTTTAAGAGGTGGGCAAGATGTCAGATTGAAACTTTTAACCCCTTATTGGATGGAACTAATTGTTGAAATATTTTGTTGTAAGTTCGTAATGGAGTCTGTTGAAAGAGTCCTGGGGCTTCGAGCGAAGCGAGAAGCCCTCCTGCCTTTTAACATGTGTAGCATTTGTAGCATGCATCATTTGAAATGATACAACGTCTAGTCTTTCAGACTGACTGTAATTTTTTTTAATCCTCCTGAGAGTGAGGTAGCTTCGGGTTAGGGGCAGCGGTTTTATTTTTGAATATATGTATTGATAGCCATTGAGAGGCTACCATAAAATGTGCGTGCATTTCCATTGACCATCGAAACAATGCAAAATTCTTGGCTGTCACCGCGGAGGCCCAGGTTTGATTCCTGGATTTGGGGTATACTCAGATTATGAGGCAAAAATGAGAAGAGACGGGTTCGATTCCTACCTCAGGCATCCTGGAAGTGGTTTTCCGTGGTTTTCCCACTTCTACTCCAGGAAAATGTTGCGATGGTACCAACTTAAGGCCACGGCCGCTTCCTACCTAAATACTACCTCAATTACAAATACACACACTAGTACAAACCTCACAGTGCCACAGGTTATCAGACTAATTCTACACACACCCAAGTGCATGAGGCTACATGATCACGATGTCGCAAAGCCCCTAAATAATCAACAACAACAACCTAAAACTCAACTTGAACATCTCAGTATCATCTAGAATAGTGGAGCGAAGAGACATATACGAGTAGTAATTGAATTTTCGGCTTAGAATCTAACTTCTTAGCGCAACCTTTGCAATAGAGAAGGTATGATGAATGATGAAGTAAAGCAGCTATGGGTGAAGCAGGTAACAGTTTGAAACATACTTGGATTTCGTATTCATGATACAAAAAATAAAGTAGTTCGTATTGCCCACTACTTGGTGACTTGCAAGTCAACAATACCATTCCAGCCACGAAACCAGAATTAAATGTCATTGCAGAGCCAGGAATCGAACCCAAGCCTGCGCGGCGTCAAACATTAACACTAGCCTCTTCATCATGAACCATACCGGTGTTCGTTATCATAAAATCTGACATGAATTGTTATGCGTGATGAACACATGACAACTTCCAATACGTCTTTTGTTCATCAAAATATGGCACATAGGCCTATGACAACGTGCTTCTGGCTACGGGCTCTACCACAACGTTTATGGTACATATAATCTTCCAACGCTGTCAATGGAAATTTAAAACGTATTCTAAAGGTCATTCTTTGAGTAAAGTCTGTATGCCAACATAGTTCTTAGTTGTGAATGGCATGCACATACGGATTCCCAACGTCCCTTGCGCACAAGAAGACGCCACTTGTGGTAACGTTGTCTGGCTGTGCACTTCGTACTATGTGATCGAAAAGTTTAAGTCTTCAACCCTAAGACAATCGGGATATTGTGAGTAGTGGTGAGTTATTTTGGTTCTTGGCAACAAGGAACCAGACAGTGGTAGGCATTCGCCTCCATTCATGCGCACAAGAAGACGCCACTTGTGGTAACGTTGTCTGGGTGTGCACTTCGTGCTATGTGATCGCGATGTTTAAGACGATCGGAATACTGTGAGATGTGGTGAGTTATTTGGTTCTTCGCAACAAGGAAATAGACAGTGGCAGGCATTCACCGTCAGATATGTCAAGTGTACGACGCCAATGCAATAAGTGAGAGCAAAATGAGTACAGTTTTCGCCACATTTTTTGAAACTGTATTCAAGGATGTGTGGAAGAAGATTCGTGTAGTGCTGTGCTCTGGCTGACTTCCAATCAGCAACATCTGGCTTCGTGGCCAAGTGGATAGAGTGCAAGGAGCCCGGCCAAGTCGTGGGATTTTAATATCGTAATGTTAATTCCCCTGGCTCGGGGACTGAATGTTCGTGACGTCTTCATCAGACATTTCTTCCTCAACACGACGAACAAATTGCCTACGGGTGTCCTGCACCAGGCTTCCTTGGAGGCCAAGTGGCATTATTATTATTATTATTGTTTTTATTATTACTATTATTATTACTATTATTATTATTATTATTATTGCCAACGAATTGGTGCGTGCGATGGACGCAAAGAACGTTGAACGCAGGTGGTTCACAATTTCACGGCGTCATTGTTATTTCCGCTAGTTTCAAGGTAGAGCCCTGCGCGGATAAACAAAACGTTATCTGCATCCGCCCCGCATCCGCACGACTGTTACCCGCATCCGCCCCGCATCCGCACGACTGTTACCCGCATCCGCCCCGCATCCGCACGACTGTTACCCGCATCCGCCCCGCATCTGCTCGACTGTTACCCGCATCCGCCCCGCATCTGCTCGACTGTTACCCGCATCCGCACGACTGTTACCCGCATCCGCCCCGCATCTGCTCGACTGTTACCCGCATCCGCCCCGCATCTGCACGACTGTTACCCGCATTCGCACAACTGTTATCCGCATCCGCCCCGCATCTGCTCGACTGTTACCCGCATCCGCCCTGCATCCGCACGATAGTTATCCGCATCCGCCCCGCATCCGCACGTTTGTTATCCAAATCCGGTGGCATTACAATTACATTTTTAATTTATTAGATAAAGTAAACACATTAAGACATTTGTGGAAAAAATCGTTCCCCTTGGCTGTGTGAATCGCAAGACAATGTTGACTGAGTTTTGTCCCTCTGAGTAACGGCAAGTGATACAGCGGGTGGCTAATTATAGCACTTACTTAGTCTTCGGATATACCCACGCAGGCAAGCGCAGGTATATTTTTTTTGTGGGGGGGGGGGCGGAAGGTGAGAGGGGAGGGGGGGGGGGGGATTCAACACTAACTGAGAGTATTTCCATGACTGGCTTCTCTCACCTCTGTATTATTCTCATACAAAAACGTGAAAGACGCAGATCTTAGCAAAAACTAAAATTATTTAAAAAAAAACAGTTCAACATTGTATTCTAAAAACTATCCGTAAATTTACTCTAAACATTATCCGCAGCTAATCCGCTATCCGCACAGCCATGCAAACTATATCCGCAAGGCGAATCATTTTGCGGATATCCGCATCCGCGCAGGGCTTTATTTCAAGGTCATCTAAATACAACATTGTGTTTGCAAGCTTGAACTTCGTCAAAGGGGGAAAACCTATATGAGGAGGATATACTACAAAAAGGCATCATACGTTACCACAAATATTTAAACAATCATGTAAACTACCGTATATGGAAAAATAGATAAAGGCATCCTAGATCTAATAAAATTAAATTATTTGTATGTTCGCTTTTTGATTGAAAAAGGGCCCTTACTTTTAAAGATGTACACCTTGTTGGTTTTTGACAATCACATTCTCATTTTGGAAAGTTTCGGCAGTCGTCCTCTTTAAGTCCCTCATTGACGTTTCATGCTTACGATTATAATAAACACATATTTAACAACAATGGAACAAACGAAACGAAAAGCACATAATAAACTAATATAACAACTGAAGAATAACAACTGCCATAAAGGAGACAAGACATTCCTTTGTCTGGTAAACGTTATTTGGAGAGCCATTTACTGAACTGATCTTCTGGTCAATGTCATTGGCACTCGTCTCATACGTGTTGCCAGCATTTGGGTTCCCATCATACCGCCAGATAGTCCTCCATCCCGGAGATCCTTTGCTGCGCTCTTGTACAAACCCGTGGTGGTCGTACGACTCCTGTTTTTTAATACTTGTGGACACCTGATATGTCTTCACCTTCTCGTGGTCACCAGGCTCGTCAACTCCATCTCTGAAAGAGTTGATGTCCTGGAGGTTTCCAAATCCTGAGTCCAGGCTTGGTTTACCATGGTTATGGTTGGGAATGGATGGATTTCCAAAATCAGTATTCGTATTGGAAATCGAGGGTATATTAAAATGAGGAGTATTATGTCCAGAACTAATGTCCTGCCTTGATGTTATGTCTCCGAATCCAGAGTCATGTTTTGGAATGGAATCAAAATTCCCAAACTCATCACCAGTATTTGATTTTGAAGAATCTAAACTTGAGGAAGGCATGTCTATATCTAAACTTGAGGAAGGCATGTCGATATCCATACTCCCATAGTCTGAGTTCATGTTCGGAGTGGTGTAGTCTTTCAGTTTGGTTGCTGGACCCTTGTTGTCATCCATTACAGAAGTATGAACGACACAGCCGGTGTCTCGGCTCGTGCGGTGGACCGACTCGAGCACGTCCTCCTGTCACACAAACAGACCATCTGTCAATGCAAAGAAAATCTCTCTTGCTAGGTAAATCGGGTATAGCCTAAGTCAAAAGAATGCCATAACAAAGTTACGACAATTTCCTACCAAACATTGCATAATCTCAGGTTTGGTATTCCTTTAATTTACAACCTTTTGCCCTAACAGTCAAAGTATTCAAAATCGACTTAAACCCTTTTGCACAAACAAGGTCATGACAATTCCCTACAAAATAATTGCATAATCTCAGTTCTTATAATCTTTTAATTTATACTCTTTTGCCCAACAGTCAGAGTATTCAGAATCTGCTTAAACCCTTTTGAAGAAACAAAGTTATATCAATTACCTACAGTACAAAACAATTACATAATCTCAGGTTTGGTAATCTTTTGACTTATACCATTTTGCCCTAACAAGAGCGAAATATCAGGTTACAGTATTTAGCAAGGAGATCCCATGCACTTTATATCACTGACGTAACTGCATCTTGGTGATATTAAAATATAAACTCTTTATTATGGTGCTATAGGGTGCCAATATCTCCCTCTCCGATTTCTGATATATTGAAAATATATTAAATCGGGACACGTTAATAATCATACGTAAATACACTAGAAAATATATGTACTACTTAGGTAGCGTAGAGCAATTCAAATGCGTCTAAACCGTGGTGATTAAGACCACGTTGAAAGCTTAGAAGCTATCTGCAGCACAAAAACGTGAAGAAGAGTTGTTTGTTGTTGTTGTTGTTGTTGTTGTTGTTGTTGTTGTTGTTTCATTTGAGGGGCTTGGACATTGAGGACTTTCAACCCCTTGTGATTGAGTATGTGGATTTTTGTCTGAAAACCTATGTTATTCTGATGGCTGTATTAGTGGTTGCCATTGTAATTCAGAGGAGGATTCAGAAAAGGCAGCCGTGGCCTTAAGTTAGGAACCATCCCTGCATATGCCTGGAATAGAATAGGGGAAAGCATGGAAAACCACTTCCACAATGGTTGAGGTGGGTATCGAACCTATCTCTTCTCAGTTTTGCCTAACGAGACTGAGTGTACCCCGTTGCAACCCTCAGACCAAAATGAATTCGCACCTCCGGAGAAACAGCCAAGAATGCTGGCCGCTAAAAATAAAATTAGTATTTAATATTTTATATACTTGGTTGCAAAATTGTCGTTGCAAAGTGTATATTCACAACCTGTATAATTTCATGTGATAGATTGTGATAAGAATGAAATTAATTAACAATATGTTTATTGCGCCTTTGAAACACCTCTTCGATGACCATCAGGATCAGGTGGTTGAGGCATTGGACATATTCGGTTCTGGGTTCAATTTCCACCCAGGGCATGGATGTCGGTACTGTTCAGAACATGTTGTCAATATGAAAGTGTTCTTCAATATTTCAAAGGATGAATGTGTTTTAATACGACTCCCAATAGCAACTAAAAACTCTTGTCCGTACAATTTCTTTGTTAACCCTGCGTAGGGCGCGACTGATCTGAGAGGCACAGGATTGTTTGTTTTTTTTGTTTTTTTTTTTTTTGTGCCTTCCCGCAGCGCGCCGAGCGGGACCCTTCCTTCCCAGTAGTTTCCTAACTTTGGTAGCTGGTTGCAATCCATATGGTCAGTTTGTCTCCAGGCGTCAAAGAAGTGCGTCACACATGTTTTGATCTGACAGGCTCACCGCGCCCAATTACGTCGCAAATCAAAGGTCTGTATTTTTTCACTTTTGATAGCAATTTTGATAGCTGATGATCGTCCAACATCACCCCCAGCCCCCCACAAGAGGTCCAGATGCTGTGATTGCACCGTGGAGACAGGAATACAACGGCTCACGAACTATTCCTGTGTGAAATGCAACCGAGGAATATGCCTTCCTTATGCGAAACCATTCTGCGCAACATGCTTTTCAGGCTGCTCTTGCGATTCCACAGCGGCTTTGATGGATGACGACTCCAACTGATTTTTGTCCCCACACATCTCAACTTCATGCCTGACCCATTTTTGGAACAATTTTTTTTTTTTTTTTCAAGGATAAAAGGTCGCATTTTGATTTATATTCATATCCATGATATGCGAATTACGCATTTTGACTTATTTTGGTTTTTGTACCTAAATAAATACTAAGATTTTTTTAAATTGATTTTATATTTTCCCCTTATTGTCAACATCCTAAAGATGATTGGTAAATTTTTGGTTTAATTTAATACGGCGTTTTAGGGACTTGATGTTTTTTTTAGCATAGTGTGCCTGTCAGGCTCACGGCGCGGCGCCCCGATGTTGAGAATCCTTGACTGCGCCCTATGCAGGGTTAAATACAAACTCCTATTTCTCTAGATACCATGCCAACGAACCTAAGAATTGTAATGCCTGCGATGTATAAAAAAATATTTAAGCTATCGTAGAGAGACATTTCACATAGTTCGAACCAGAAATCCGGTCATTGTTCCAGACAGTCTATTTGCATAAACTCAACTTTCTGAAGCAGACGATCCCCGTGTTGACCTACACGCATTCTAAAGCGCGTTAAAGACAAAACGACTTGCTACGCGTCATGGAACTCTCTAATTGCAGGTGATTCACCTCAGCAGGGTCTCTGAAGCGTAGTGGTGAAGTCTCACTCAATGTCAGTGAGCCAGGCTTAACAAATAACAATATCAAATACAGTATGTACGGGTCCACCTCCTGGAGTATTGGCTAGCATTCCTTGGCTGTTGTCCGGGAGGTCCGGGTTCGATTCCCGGCTCTGCCAAGAAATTTAATTCTGGTCTGAGGGCTGGTGCGGGGTCCATTCAGCCTCATGAGGCAAAACTGAAAAGAGGTGGTTCGATTCCCACCTCAGCCATCCTGGAAGTGGTTTTCCGTGGTTTCTCACTTCTAGCCCAGGCGAATAACGGGATGGTTCCTAACTTAAGGTACCGGCTGCATCCTCCCCAATCTTCACCTTAATTAGGCCTGCAAATAAACACACTAATACAGCAATCACAATAACACAGGTTATCAGACAAAATTCCACACTCACCCAAGAACACGAAGCTAAATGACCACGTTGTCCAAGATCCTCAAATGAAATAACAACAAAAATGATTATCCTCAAAGTGCTCCCTCTATCGTATTAAGGAAATTAAATAAAACAAAATTAAGATTATATAAAACATAAAATAATAAAACAAATGGAAGCTAAATTATATAGAGCTAGCGAAACAATTCAAAAATAATTTTGATTTTAGATAATCTTTGTATTTTTACTTTTGAGTCCATTTATTTGTAGCCTACTTGTTAGCTTTCACAATATTTTTTTAACAAATAATAAAATCACAAAACAAGCCAAGCAACCTAGCGTGTAGGTAAAAGTATTTTTAAATCCTGAGACTATAACGCACGGAGCCTCCTTTATATGTAGATTACAAACCACTGGATGTGATTACCTCATCAGAAAAAACTCGAACGATTTGGCAAGGTAATTACAAAATCAAATCCCAGATTGAAATTTGCTATATATTGGATATACATCATTAGTATTGTACTATATTTCTAATTACCATGTACAGTATCCCTCGAGGTTTTTTGTAATTATCTTATATTGCCGGTTTTTTTTTTCGTGTAGCCTCCTCGGAGGCCGAGTGCAGGTCTTTCTATTCGACGCCCGTGGGCGACCTGCGCGTCGGGATGAGAGATGGAGTGATGAAGATGAATGAAACTGGACAAGGACGTGGAAGGAAGCGGCCGTGGCCTATCAGAAGGTACCGTCCCAGCATTTGCCTGGTGTTGAAAATGGGGAAACCACGGAAAACCATTTCAAGGACGGCCGACGGTTGGGCTCGAACCCACGCTTCTACCGAGTCAGCAGAGAGCTTGACCCCATGACCTACTGCCGGTGCAATCAAATTAAGTTGTGATACATTCACGGAGAGACCCTTGCCTGGAGATAGAACGTGTTGTCATTTTCCCGAAGCGCCAAACAATAAATGATTGAGCAAGAGTATTTTCAACAGTGACACTTACATTGAAACCGATAGTGACTAATCAGTGCAGAGTATTACGGCCAATAATGAAGGTTGATGAGACAGTTTCAAAGGCTTTAAATAAACTTGCAGTTGATGACGAATTAAGATCGTTCCATGATTTCGTGACTTAAGTTCAGAAACTGCCGTAACAACTCACTCTACCTGAGCAACCTGAATATCACTTGATGCCACCCCGTGGTGTTCCCTGGAAGCGACATAAAATCGGCTGAATGTCTCCTACAAATACAATTAAAATAAGATGATTCAATAAATAAAATAAAACTATCTCCACAGAAAAACAAGAAATTATACCCTTGTTATACAGCGTCCAAAGTTGATAGTTGGCAGTTGGTTTATCTTTATTACGATATTGATAGTCACTCCGGGTAAGCGTCGCCATCCTACTTCTGGCAGAGGGAAAGGCTCCGTGCACATGTCTCTCCATGCAAGTGTTCCAACCCCAATCGTATCATCTTGCGGGATAAAAATGGCTTCTCTCATCATAGGACAACAGATGTTCAATTTATATCCGCTATATGATTTTATTCGTCTCCGACGAGGATTGTTATGGCCCTATGATTTACGACTTCATTCCTGTTGGGGCTTTCTTAGTTCTGTGCCCATAAATCCGGCAATTAGATTTCAATTACTGATAAAATGTCCTGGATATCTAGTTTTATGTATTACAAGCAAAAATAAGTGGCCAAACAAGGGGAAAATGGGTCAAAATAATTTTAAGCATGAGTGTCGTGATTCGTCCAAATTTTCAGTGTTGAAGTTAATTTGTGTAACAGACTATGCCGTTACATAAGATTCCAGACATTTCTGATATACAAAGTACCGCTGTCACCTAACGAGACTGCTATCCCTGAGTACTGGGTCCCATTCCCAGGTCTGCTAAGAAACTTAACTGTAGTCTGAGGGCTATAACTCAGCCTCACTAGTACAATTGGGGTGAGGTAAATCGATTGAGAAAACGCGACGGTCGCCTGCTTCCAAATCCCAGATCCAATTTTTGTACATGTAAACTCGCTAGCACATACACTACGCTATTGAGGCTGTTGACCACGATTGACCACTGAGACAACAACACTTCGATAACACAGATTATCAGACAGATTCCAATCAAATACATGGGGCTGACAACCATGATGTCCCAAGCCCTAAATTAAACTACAACAAATGAGAAGACATAGGACGTGTAACCAATAACATTAATTAAATCATGTTCCTTTAACTACTGCTGCTTTTAGCGACGCCTGGTAAACTGGTAAGTTATGTTTAGGATGGAAGTTAGGACAATCTCTCTCTTCAAGCAATGTTAACGATGAGTTCTAATGTCTCGTGTCTTACACAAATTGAAGAATTTCTGATTTCTTGAATTTCTAGGGGTAAGAATTGGGGTTGAAAAACTACTTAGCTCTGCGGACAAAGTATGCACAATCAAAGTGCGTGTACAGTGCATCCTAGCATCATTCCTGAGGGTAATACATTTGTAGTAACTGTTACCTTTTTCCTGATTTTCTCGACCTCATAATTGCGGCCGTCATCCATCTTAACGTTTTCTTTGTAGCAGCGCACCGTCTTCTGCTTTGTGAGGGGCAGGGTCGCCAACTCGCCGGTAAACAAGAAAGAGAAATAATAAAAATAAATAATGATAATAACCACTTGAAATAAAGAAAGCATTTTATCAGCAACACAGGAGTGATCTGAAATTGGACAAGTGTACTATATGTTCAGCAAATAACTCATAAAGGCTGGTTCACAATTGGCCCGGGAATGTGAACTTGATGCGCGCGCAATCAGCTATAGGCCTATATAGCGTAATAATATTAAAACAATCAGCAAGCGCCCACTAATAACACCAATTAGGTACACAACAGAAATGCTTCTTAAGGTTATAATAACTTTATTAAACACAAATTGTGCACTTTAGATGAGCAAGGTTAGAGAGGGCATTCACAGGTTATGTTTACATCGCTGGCTACTCCTTCCGTACTGCGCATGTGCAGGTACAACGTTTCTGATTGGCTCCGGGAAGCTCCGAGAACGTCAAACATGAAACTTGACCATGTTTCCCATTGGCCTTCCCGGGCTACTTTTAGCTTCTCGTTCCCGGAGATTGGTTGTGAACCGACCCATAGGGTAGCGTGCATTTCAACTTCCTTCTCGTTCCCGTTCTCGTTCTGGTTCTCGTTCCCGGGCTATTGTGAACCAGCCTTCATAGTCCACTCAGTTCCTCTTGATGGCGTAACGAGCTACACAGCCTCTTTTCGGACGCTCCAAGTACCAGTTCACGTGGCCCGATGCGCCCACTTGGGAAACGTGGTGGATAAAGCACATTGCTCTGTTCTTATTAGAGGTATTTGACAGTGGCGTATGACATTCAGCTATAGAATTAATAGAAATCACATATGAACCGTTTCATAGTATGATCATGTCTAACAAAAACGTCGATGAAGTATAGATTTTGCTCACCGAAATAAATTTTATAACAGTTCTACTGCATGTATCGCTACTAAACGGACTCCCGAGAAGTGATTCTTTCATTTTAGGGTTTAGATGGAACTCGCATCGACTTAAATCAGGAGAATATGGGATAGCAGAATATTTCCTAGCCCCAAACACTGAACAATTCCTACACAGCTCCCCATTGTATGCACCTTAGCATGGTCATGCAGAACGATGGGTGGGTTTCACATAATGTATTGCCGCTTTCTTCTCAAATCTGCTAGAAGTACTACACCGCATTAACGTTCTGCTTTGGGGAACAGTATGCGTTAAGTCCTCATCATCCCTATTACAGGCAAGAATCAGCACAGCCTTCACATTGGCTGGGGCCTGCCGAAATATTGCCTTTCGTGGAAATCCGTGATGACGCCACTTGTTCGATTGGTGCTTAAGCTGTGTTTTATGAGATCTGGCCCAGGTTTCATCAATTGCACTGATACGCCGTAGGCCCCATAGAGCTACAAGAGAGAATGAGAAGCGTCACTTCGCAGCCATTTCTGCATGCCCGTTATTTCCTTCAGCTGCCGACCCCGTGGTGTTGGGGTAGCGCACCTGCCACTCACCCGGAAGCTCCGGGTTCGATTCCCGAATCCGTCAGTGATTTTATAAGGTGCGTTCAAAAAGTAACGAGCCGGAGGCTGTAATGCGCAAACCGGTGATTACATCGGCTAATCGTGGCGTGTGCCACGAGGTGTGATTCCGACCAGAGCGCGGAAGGTCACAGCCCGTCGCTAGAGAGCACTCGTGCTCGTCACGTGACGATAAAAAAGCGAGAAGCAGCATGCATCAATCGTCCAACGCTGCCAGTCGCATAGCAAACAGTGACATGGAGGCGTCAACCAAAGAGCAAAGAGGTGTTGTTCGGTTTCTGACAGGGAGAGGAGTAGGGGGAACGGAAATTCATCGCCGAATGTCACAAGTGTACGGCGAACACTGCATGTCCCTTGCAAGGGTCAAGGCGTGGCACAAGCGCTTCAGGGAAGGACGGGTGTCGTTAGCCGATGATGCTCGGTCTGGGGCACCCCCCTGCATTACCGATGACAACGTCCAGCTGGTTGATGCACTCATTACCCAGGACCACCGAGTGACAGTGAACGCCATAGCCGCCGTAGTCACTCCACGACAATGCACGACCTCACACGGCCAACACAGTCGCGGCACTCCTGCAGAAATTCAAATGGGAGGTTCTCGGCCAGCCCCCATACAGTCCAGACCTCTCTCCCTGTGATTACGCCATGTTTGGTCCCCTGAAAGGGGCTCTGCGGGGCCAACGATTCACCTCGGACGCCGACGTCCAGCTGTACGTGCGGAACTGGTTCACATCGCAGCCCAGGGAATTTTATGAGACAGCCATTCACCGCCTCGTGTCACAGTGGGACAAGTGCCTCAACAGCCAGGGCCAATACTTCTAACATACAGGTACTGGTTTCTGTAATTATGCCTCCGGCTCGTTAATTTTTGAACGCACCTTATAGAACTGACGAGAGGGCTGGAATGGGGTGCACTCAGCCTCGTGAGGGCAATTGAGTAGCTGTCTGACAGTGAGGCAGCGCCCTGGCCACGAAAACCAAGATTAACAGCCCAGGGGACCCGATGCGCTGACCACACGTCACCCCAATATCTGCAGACCTAATGGCTGAGCAGCGGTCGCTTGGTAGACCTAGGCTCATCGTGGGCTGTAGTGCCATGGGTAATTATTAATTATGTTAATTCCTTCAGAATCTATTTTGAGGCATGTTTCCGCATCTTCAGGTGGTACTTCAGGATGTGAATTAATGTCTAAGGCGCAAACCCTGTATCTGAGGGTAACTCACGGATCGTCACGTTCCAATCCGACTCCAATAACGAGGACACAGTCTGTACATTTTCGTCACTTACTAATGGGTGACTAGACCAAGCCATGTCTCACACATTTTTGCAGTCGTGCTACCATACGGTAAGGTAATGCACTCACACCACATATCTCGTGCAGTCCTTGATGACACTGTCATACTGTGCGACCTCCAACGCACTGATTTTTGATGTGTAACATCTTTCCGCTCGGTTGCTGGATAGTGTTGTGGGAGTGATTTTGAAAATTGGGGACGGAAGTGAATCGGGCGGAAGTGGATCGAACGAAACTGGATCGGACGGAAGTGAAGACGCACTGCCAGAAAAATGGGACGGAAGTGAATCGGGCGGAAGTGGATCGAACGGAAGTGGATCGGACGGAAGTGAAGACGCACTGCCAGCTGGATGTACAATTGAAAATGTGTGTATTGGAAACAAGGCAGTGTGTGCTCTGTAGCGCGAGAATGTTATGGCAATACAGTAGGCAGTGCATTTAGCAGGCACTGGTTTGACGAGCACAGTGGCAAATGTTTCACCGACTTTCATTTGTCATTGAGCAGTTTATGAAGCTTCACGTTCAAGGTTGAATATCACATGGGGTAGGACAAAGACGACAAATGACATTTAAGTAAGCGGCATTATTGTCAAGCAGTGGGTGAGTAGTCAAATATTACATGCATAACAGAATGTTGTTATATGAGTGGAATAAAAGTTGTATTTTCATCATATCTGAGACTAGGTCATTTCATGATTGTAGGAAGCCATGTTTTGATTGTTTACGACGAACTGTATGAGAGTCTTGAGAATAATGAATGTTATAGTTACTGAGGAATGTGCTCACAGTATTTGAGAGTACTGTCGACGTTGTGTGCCACTTTGTTATTATGAATTATTAATGTAAAAGGAAGGAAGGAAGCTTGTAGTTTTCCGTGTCCGTTAATCTCACGATCATGATACACGGTTCCTCCCTTTTACGTGGAATGCGAACCACAGTACATGGCATTTCAATTCGAAAATCTCACATGTATTGACCGGGAATCAAACCCGGTCTACCTTGGTGAGAGACTAACAGCTTGACCGCTGCGCCACAAATGTGACAGTAGCATATCTCCAATTCAATCTATACATTCATCACAGTACCAGTATGAAAATGGAGTTTAATTAACATTTTAAGACTGTCAAGCTGTATAGTATACGACTAGGATAACATGTCCGATGTTACACATCATATGCGACTACTGTAAGGCTCGTATCTTTTTAAACCAGCTTCCCTCTTCCTGCTTTGAAAGCATTGCGACTGTATTCAGCAACCGATCGTTGAGAACTGCTTGTTGTCACTGTGCATGACATGGAGGGGGTGTGAGTCCATGTTCTCTGACGGAGGGGAGTATGGCACATCGAATGCCTGTTAAACTTAGAACCTTGTAATTACGCTATGTATCGAATTAAATAATTTTCTTCTGCTTAAAAGATGATACATGTATTTCATATTGTGACCTTTATGCATCTCTGATTGCATAAAGTCCACATATTTATTCCAACAAGATTTTATTCAGGTCTCAAAGCCGGTGTGAGAATAGAAGTTGCTTGTGGAACAGGCATGACAAAAGAGAGGTTCGTACGTGACTTGAAGTAGCTTTCGCCCAGCGCAGACAACGACGGTAGGAGAGAAAACTCAACATCTGGACACCAAATGCGCTCAGACTACGCGCGAAGGTCGTTCAACTAAGCGGGTAAATGTGAAGATGTCAACGATCACCCACCAAATAAACCCCGCCCATTTGAGAGGAATTGGAGCAGTAATTTAAAAAAAAAGAAACAGGAATTATACCATCGTATAGGGGACCATCCCAGCCTCTCAGAAGTATCGTCAAAATTTAAATTGGATCATTCTGTGATTTTTGCCAGAATTAAAATGAAATCAGGGGGTGGATTTGAAACGACCAATGGCAGCGAGAGACGCAAGACGCGACCAAATCCCGCCGAAATTAAGGAACAATGAAGGAAATTACGGAGCTCATTATATAAGGATCCAGCGATCGGATTTTGGATAAAAAGGAGCCATTGAGACATTGGAAATGAGGACGTTCTAAGGAGCTAGTTTGCATATTCATGTGAGTGTTATTTTGGAAATAAATTCTAAAAGCCCCCTACTCCAAGTCCCCCTAAGAGAAATCGTATAAATATTGGTCGGAGACGCAGCGAAGTCAGTCTACTTTGGGGCATTGCTGGAGGCGGAAGCCTGCCCCGGACGATCAGAAAGTACCGTGATTTTTACAAAGTTCTATAAGTCTATTTTGGGGCATTGCTGGAGGCGGAAGCCTTTGCCCCGGACGATCAGAAAGTACCGTTAATTTTTATAAGTTCTACTCCGGGCGCTGTGAAGGCGGGAGCCCGTGCTTGAGATCATACGGACAGTGATAATTTTTACAAGTTCTATAAGTTCTTACTCCGCGCAGTAGAGGCGGAAGCCGAACCCAGTAGCCGTCAGAAAAGTAACATTCTTCACAAGTTTTATAAGTAGGAGCAAGTATACCTCTGAAATTTGAATATCGCTAAGTATTCGCGAGTGCGATTTAGAACATTGCATATCATAACAGTACGACGCAGTTATAATGATAGGTATAGCCGCACGAGCTATTAGTAGCTAAACCAGTGATCTAGGAAGCTATTGAACTGTCAGCTGAACTAAGTAGGTTGATAATAGCTATAGGAGATAGGAGCTTCATATGCGAGAACCGTGCATTGTGATAATAATAATAATTCACAGTGGGCCTTTGCTTTGGTGAATTTTGGAAATCGTGTGTAAATTATCCTCCTAGCAAGATGAACCAACTAATCAAGCAGACTGATATCAAGGACCAGAGCAGCATCAGGATGTATGAGAGATAAGTAAATATTGTATGGGGCATGTTTGCCATAGCGTTTCCCATCAAGGGAATCGGATAAGTTTATCTCGATCATAAACAATTATGATAAAAATAGGTATTTTAGGCATAGCGGGCATGTTTTGTGTAGATTTGTGTATTTATCAGTAATGATTATTTTTGTGTGTTTTATAACGTAATAAGTATATGAGCATCAAAATTCTATTTAAATATGTTTTGTTTGAGAGTGTCAGTAATCTTGCTGAATGCACAGTTAAGGGAATAATTGGTTTGATAGTGCTTATGCACGATATGAACGTAAAAGCTAATATGGGAAAGACAGCTCGATATTGTGACAAGACCAGTAAGTGACACTGAAATTATGTGAATAATAAGTATGGTAAGTGATGATCACATTAAGGTAAGGAAGGTAAGGCAAAAATGGCTGGATGGTAATGTGATATATTCAGAAAAGGTTGAGAGTCGATCCTGGGTTGAGCAGAATTAATAGCGGAGGTGATATTCCCGCGTTCTACGATGATATAAATGGTAAGTGAAATTAATAACGGAGGTGATATTCCCGCGTTCTACGATGATATAAATGGTAAGTGAAATTAATAACGGAGGTGATATTCCCGTGTTCTACGACGATATAAATGGTAAGTGAAATGATTGAGTTCATTGTCTGATGAGAGTCCACTTTAGCTCCGTCGGAAAAGTAATGGTACAGCTCGAACCCCAGGTAGTCAAAAGGGAGTCTTAAGAAGCAGGTAGAAATGTGGTCAGCCGTCTGAATTCTAAAAGTAGCAATGAAGGTTATTGCCGGCCCAGCTGGTTAATGTGGAGAGAGTGTCTGTCACAAGGTCGAGGTTGTTATTGTATTCTTGATGGAAGGTAGTCCGACTTCCCAGGATTCTTCTTTTGTGCCGCTTTAGGAAGCGACGTCTTGTATTGTCATTATTTTTGAGTGCATTCATTATAATTGTTTGTTTATTAATAATCACGGGGCACCGGCCGCCGAAGTAATTATTTGTTGCTTCATGTATGTTGACTTGTTCATTTTACCATAATTAACGGAGTCATGGCTCTGAGAGAAGTAATTGTTTTAAGTTAGAAGTACACACATGCCTGTGACCTAGAATAAATCTATTGCCTTCATTATCTGACTCTTGTGAGGAAAGATGATGATTGTACGAGAAAACGTGTCCGAGTTTCCAAAAACCAATTTTGCAAGTTATAAACGTGAGTGCGCATATTTGTTGTGATAGAATGGCTGGGTTATTTAGGCCATAATTATTTGAACTAAGTCTGTTGACGTTAATTCTTGAACTTGAAGCAGTGGACTGCAGTAAAATAGATTATTTTTCTTTTCCTGGTTTCAGCCAGTGTGATAACTTTTTTTCTTTTGCATTTTTGATGTTCTTGATTAGAGTAATTTAAGGGAGTTTATTTTGTTTTTATTTGTCTATGGATGGGAGAAAGGGAGATGATGTTCTTGTGAATAAAATTATTTTATATTAGGAGTTCTCTGACATACTGATTTTAAGTTAAGCCTCCTGTGATCCTGTGACGATATTCCTAGGATGTTTAGAATAAGTTAGAGCCACACCGAACAGACCACTACCCGAGCAAGAGTCGGCATCCTAGAAGAACACTGAAGGGTATATATGGATTGGGTGATAACGTTATAGTTATTCATGTCCATATTAGTTTTCTTTTATTAATTAGTGGATCACAGTGATGGAGATTGTCAGAGAGTAGCTAGCCGGAGCCTACTGAAGTATACGTGCCGCCTTGAGGCCATGTAAACAGATGTAGAGCATCCCATACATCATGGCGAGGCCCAAGTATGGCATTCGACAGTACAACCGAGTCCTTGGATGGTTACTGACCCCATGTTATGTTACCCAATGGAGTGGTATACATTAACAATGGCGCTCTGTAGTGTGGCCTAATTAACAAGTAATTCAGGGAAAAGTAAAGCCAGGAGTTTGTTTAAAATAAATAGTCGAAAATGCTGAGTTTATTTTGCATAGTTAGGTAGAAGCAGCGTTTTCGTGGCGCCCTTATATTTGAATAATTAGTAGCAAACTCCAAATGTATGTTGTAGGACGGCGTGAACCGTAAGAGTCATGTCAGTACTTTATTGACAGGACTGGGAAGTTAAAATTAACGCAGAAGGGTAAACTGAAAATTTATTCATAAAAGCAGACATCAAATAGGCAGCTCTGCAAGCAAATAAAAGTAATTAATGGGAATAACGTAGATTGGGATTAAGCGACTCATTTTATGATTGCAGAAGGTGGGTACGTGAGGCTTCATGCCCCAGTCTTCTCAAATAAGTATTATATTTTGTGATATGGCTTCAGTGGAGGAAATTCTATCTATCATTGAGAGTTCAGTAGCTAGAACAATGGAGCAGTTCGAACACTTTAAGAGGGAATGTAGGGAACAGAGTGAATTAAACAATACACGTATCTCAGAGCAGATAGCGGAACAGAGCGAAATCAACAATGCACGTATTGCGGAACAGATAGCAGAACAGAGCGAATTAAACAATGCACGTATAGCGGAACAGAACGAAATCAACAATGCACGTATAGCGGAACAGAGCGAAATAAACAATACGCGTATCACAGAACGGATAGCGGAAAGAATTGCAGAACAGGGTAGGCGGAATAATGAAGTATTAAAAGAGGAATTGACGGATAAATTAGCAGAGCAGATAGCTAAAATCACGCTTGAGACTACCACACAGTTAGGACAGATGGAGACGAACTTAAGGCAATCAATAGCGTTCAGTGAAGAAAAGACGGCAGCGAAACTCATACAACTGGAAGAAATATGTAATGCCAATACAGAAGGGATAAAGATAGAACAGTTAGCAATCCAGGCTACAATAAAAGGGGTAGACAACGAGGTTAAGTCTGCGGCAAAGCAATTGCACAGCTTAGAAGGGGAGATGATAGAGATTAGAACGGAAATAGACAAGGCAGCGTTGACTTCAGCAGAACGATGGAGTATTCAAGAGAACGAGAATGATGCACTTAAAGAGAGTATCCGTGAAAGCAATAAACTGATAGGAGGCAGGCTCGATCAGCTGGAAAGCGATAAGAAGGAGGGAAAGAGAAAAGTGGAAGATAGATATGAGGCAATAAGAGTAGAAATAAACAAGACATGCCAACAAATTGGAATTGACGGGAAAGAGGATAGAAAGAAACTCATAGAACAAATGGAAGAAAACCAGAAGAGGATAAAGGAAAAAGGAAGGAAAGGAAGCTTGTAGTTTAACGTGACCGTTAATCTTGAGATCATGAGCCACGGGACCTCCTTTTTACGTGGAATCCGAACCACAGGACATGGCATTTCACTTCGAAAATCTCACATGCATTGACCGGGAATCGAACCCGGACCGCCTTGGTGAGAGGCATACAGCTAGACCGCTGAGCCACCACGCCCCAGAGGATAAAGGAGGTCGAACTGCATTTACAAGGAAAAATGGAGGTACAAGAACGGAAGATTCTTAAGACAGAGATACAGTCTTTACAACAGCAAGACATGCTTCTCGAACTAAAAGCTCACAATAGCATTAAGGGGACAAGCAGTGTGGCTAATCATTTCAACACAAGCCAGACTCAGGTAGAAGGAATGAATGAACTTAGTCCGGGCCGTGCGACCACAGGTAGCGAGAATCATGAGGGGTTCCAAACATTTAGAGGACATGCCTCGACACCTCAACAGCCGACTGGCAATAATAATAATAATAACCCAACTACACAGTATGTCCAAATAATTAGAATGCAGGAGGATCGCCCACGCAAATTCAATAATGATGGTTCACAAACACCGAAAGCTTTTTTAAAATATTTAGAACACTACCTTACAGACAGTAACATTCCTGAGAATAAGAAACTCAGAGTAACAGAGAAATTACTTGCGGATAGCGTCTTGACTTGGTTCAGAAGTTTTCGCTACACTTTTGAAGACATGGACACTTTCAAGCATGCATTTCTACGCCGTTATTGGAGCATGTCCATACAGCATAGTCTGAGAATGGAATTATATAGCAGGAAATATCATGCTTCACAGCCCACACGTTATTCAGAATATTTTTCGGCTCAGCTACTCAGATTGAAAGACATGGAATTATACCATCTCAGAGCTGGAGCTTTTGGCTATCATATACGCGTTACAACAATGGCGTCGTATTATCTATGGTTTCTCCATAACAATCCGCACTGATCACAAGGCGCTGACTTTCTTATTTAAGACCACCATGGTAAGTGAACGCATCAACAGATGGGCCATCTATACGCAGCAGTTTGATATACAAATTGAGCATATATCAGGAAAATTGAATGTAATCCCGGATATTTTGAGCCGAAATCCAGAGGAGGAGGCACAGAAGGAGGAAATGTTAGTGCAACACATTGATCTGACAAACGAAGATCAAGACTTCTTACAAGAACTGAAGAGGTTACCGCAGGAACAGGAAAAGGAGCCATGGATGATGCAGATGATTAAATTCCTCAAGAGAGAGACAACACCTGATATCCCAGCATACCGAGAGATTGAAGCTCAAGCGAGAAGTTATTCATACTTCAATAATATGCTCCATAAATTTATAGATGAGGATCACGTCAAGTTACGGATAATGTTACCAGCTTCGTTACAGAGGAAATTAGTGTGGCATACTCATTATACGCTTGGTCACATAGGATTAGACAAGACGCAATCAACAATAGATGAAGCTTTCTCTTGGCCACGGATGAGGATCACTATACGCGATGTCCTGAAGACATGCGATATTTGCCAGCGTGCAAAACCCAATAACTTCCTCATGAGACAATACCCAAAGCCAATATTGCCACAGAAACCATTAGAGCTCATTGCTACGGACTGTCTGGGTCCATTGCCGAAAGGACGTAGAGGAGTGCGACATGTCCTTGTATGCGTGGACGTCTTCTCTAAGTTTGTTGTTTTATGTGCTATCCAGAAGACAACATCGAAACAGGTCCTAAGCCGAATCATGAATCGAGTTATACCTATAATGGGAAAGCCTGAATTTATCCTTTCCGACCATGGAAGTTATTTCACATCAGCAGAATTTAAGCGCGGATTAAATGAGCTAGACATCAAACATGTACTATCTAGCATACGCCATCCACAGGGAAATCCTAGCGAAAGAATTTTACGTGAGGTCTCGAAGCACATCCGCTTGTTCATACCTACAGAACATCATCGTTGGGCGGATACATTGAAAAACATTGAGATTTGCATTAACATGACACGTCATGAGCCAACTGGACAAGTTCCATACACGTTACATTTGAACCAGCAACCACCGAGATCTTGGACAACAGTACTAGATTGCCCAAGAGATCCGCAGCCAGCACCACAGCTGAGAGTCGAACGAACGGTCACGTACATGAGAGAACAAGCTGACAGGAGACTAAGAAGACTAAGAGGAAAACGCTTTCACAGAGAATTGAACGTCGATGAATTAGTTTTATTGAAGAGGCCACCTATCTCTGATCCAGCAAGCAAAGTGTTTCATAAATGGTGTTTCCCATACATAGGACCTTATCGAATCATAAGAAATTTGGGGAATAATGCATATAAGATACAGGACATAAACGGCGGAAGCACATCAGTAGTAAATTGCTCAAACCTCAAAATATATCATAAAAGGGAACCGTTTGATCAACCACGGAATACCGCGGGTGCCAACATTATGGAAATCGAATAAAGATGAGCCAAATGCACGTGGAACGAGGAAGTAGTCAGTCATAAACAGACCCGGTGTTTACAGTGGACGGCCGTGAAGTGAGAGGACCTGGCGAGACAGGCGGACAATAGCTAGCTACCTGCACCAGACAGCCGAGACACTAATCCTACCAAGAATGTGGAGAGGGAGACACAAGAATCGTAGCAAGGGAATCCCTGCGCGCGACCAGCAGTGGCGAACCAAGTAAACAATATAAGGAATGACGGCGGAACCTTACAGCATCCGTGAGACGGATCGAGATTGGGAAAAAAAATCATACGTTCGATATCGATTTTTTTCCTTTGCAGAAGGGTAATGTGACCTTTATGCATCTCTGATTGCATAAAGTCTACATATTTATTCCAACAAGATTTTATTCAGGTCTCAAAGCCGGTGTGAGAATAGAAGTTGCTTGTGGAACAGGCATGACAAAAGAGAGGTTCGTACGTGACTTGAAGTAGCTTTCACCCAGCGCAGACAAAGACGGTAGGAGAGAAAACTCAACATCTGGACACCAAATGCGCTCAGTCTACGCGCGAAGGTCGTTCAACTAAGCGGGTAAATGCGAAGATGTCAATGATCACCCACCAAATAAACCCCGCCCATTTGAGAGGAATTGGAGCAGTAATTAAAATATAGAAACAGGAATTATACCATCGGATAGGGGAACATCCCAGCCTCTCAGAAGTATCGTCAAAATTTAAATTGGATCATTCTGTGATTTTTGCCAGAATTAAAATGAAATCAGGGGGTGGATTTGAAACGACCAATGGCAGCGAGAGACGCAAGACGCGACCAAATCCCACCGAAATTAAGGAACAATGAAGGAAATTACGGAGCTCATTATATAAGGATCCAGCGATCGGATTTTGGATAAAAAGGAGCCATTGAGACATTGGAAATGAGGACGTTCTAAGGAGCTAGTTTGCATATTCATGTGAGTGTTATTTTGGAAATAAATTCTAAAAGCCCCCTACTCCAAGTCCCCCTAAGAGAAATCGTATAAATATTGGTCGGAGACGCAGCGAAGTCAGTCTACTTTGGGGCATTGCTGGAGGCGGAAGCCTGCCCCGGACGATCAGAAAGTACCGTGATTTTTACAAAGTTCTATAAGTCTATTTTGGGGCATTGCTGGAGGCGGAAGCCTTTGCCCCGGACGATCAGAAAGTACCGTGATTTTTATAAGTTCTACTCCGGGCGCTGTGAAGGCGGGAGCCCGTGCTTGAGATCATACGGACAGTGATAATTTTTACAAGTTCTATAAGTTCTTACTCCGCGCAGTAGAGGCGGAAGCCGAACCCAGTAGCCGTCAGAAAAGTAACATTCTTCACAAGTTTTATAAGTAGGAGCAAGTATACCTCTGAAATTTGAATATCGCTAAGTATTCGCGAGTGCGATTTAGAACATTGCATATCATAACAGTACGACGCAGTTATAATGATAGGTATAGCCGCACGAGCTATTAGTAGCTAAACCAGTGATCTAGGAAGCTATTGAACTGTCAGCTGAACTAAGTAGGTTGATAATAGCTATAGGAGATAGGAGCTTCATATGCGAGAACCGTGCATTGTGATAATAATAATAATTCACAGTGGGCCTTTGCTTTGGTGAATTTTGGAAATCGTGTGTAAATTATCCTCCTAGCAAGATGAACCAACTAATCAAGAAGACTGATATCAAGGACCAGAGCAGCATCAGGATGTATGAGAGATAAGTAAATATTGTATGGGGCATGTTTGCCATAGCGTTTCCCATCAAGGGAATCGGATAAGTTTATCTCGATCGTAAGCAATTATGATAAAAATAGGTATTTTAGGCATAGCGGGCATGTTTTGTGTAGATTTGTGTATTTATCAGTAATGAATATTTTTGTGTGTTTTATAACGTAATAAGTATATGAGCATCAAAATTCTATTTAAATATGTTTTGTTTGAGAGTGTCAGTAATCTTGCTGAATGCACAGTTAAGGGAATAATTGGTTTGATAGTGCTTATGCACGATATGAACGTAAAAGCTAATATGGGAAAGACAGCTCGATATTGTGACAAGACCAGTAAGTGACACTGAAATTATGTGAATAATAAGTATGGTTAGTGATGATCACATTAAGGTAAGGAAGGTAAGGCAAAAATGGCTGGATGGTAATGTGATATATTCAGAAAAGGTTGAGAGTCGATCCTGGGTTGAGCAGAATTAATAGCGGAGGTGATATTCCCGCGTTCTACGATGATATAAATGGTAAGTGAAATTAATAACGGAGGTGATATTCCCGCGTTCTACGATGATATAAATGGTAAGTGAAATTAATAACGGAGGTGATATTCCCGTGTTCTACGACGATATAAATGGTAAGTGAAATGATTGAGTTCATTGTCTGATGAGAGTCCACTTCAGCTCCGTCGGAAAAGTAATGGTACAGCTCGAACCCCAGGTAGTCAAAAGGGAATCTTAAGAAGCAGGTAGAAATGTGGTCAGCCGTCTGAATTCTAAAAGTAGCAATGAAGGTTATTGCCGGCCCAGCTGGTTAGTGTGGAGAGAGTGTCTGTCACAAGGTCGAGGTTGTTATTGTATTCTTGATGGAAGGTAGTCCGACTTCCCAGGATTCTTCTTTTGTGCCGCTTTAGGAAGCGACGTCTTGTAATGTCATTATTTTTGAGTGCATTCATTATAATTGTTTGTTTATTAATAATCACGGGGCACCGGCCGCCGAAGTATTTATTTGTTGCTTCATGTATGTTGACTTGTTCATTTTACCATAATTAACGGAGTCATGGCTCTGAGAGAAGTAATTGTTTTAAGTTAGAAGTACACACATGCCTGTGACCTAGAATAAATCTATTGCCTTCATTATCTGACTCTTGTGAGGAAAGATGATGATTGTACGAGAAAACGTGTCCGAGTTTTCAAAAACCAATTTTGCAAGTTATAAACGTGAGTGCGCATATTTGTTGTGATAGAATGGCTGGGTTATTTAGGCCATAATTATTTGAACTAAGTCTGTTGACGTTAATTCTTTAACTTGAAGCAGTGGACTGCAGTAAAATGGTGTTACGGCTGTGAGTTTGTGTCATCGCTCGCCGCTTGAGTCACAACTGCCCCAGGGGCTGGGCTGTGGCATGCCTCCTGTATTGCGTGTGCCTTATGCAACAGGGCTACTAAGACAAAGGGATAGTCCAGAAGGTTCGTGACTGGACCAGCGATGGAAACCTCGAGAAGCCGTGGACCCTGGATGGATCTAGAACCATTTATTGAGTCACCGGCCTGCTATATAAGAGTGACCCGTGAAGCAGTTGTGGTTGTTGTGTTTTACGAGCTAGTGTGAGCGTTTATTCTGAGCGACAGAAGTGTGGTGACTTGCGAAACCCCTAGTGTAGCAGCGAAGTGAGGAACATACATGGGACTGCCGTGTTCTGAGTAAGTGTGCTTTCACTGAGTGTCAGATATTGTGGTGTCGAAATCCAGTGACATTGTTTCTCCCAGCTGGTGAACAGCGCGCAGCAAGTGCCCGTAAGTACTGTAGTAGGCGCACATTAGAAAGAAGTTGCATGTAGTTCTGTCAAGGCCACTAGGCTCATTAGCGGCAGGATTAACTTCTGTGGTCTGTTGCAAGTGAAAGGGGCCAAGAGCGCATAAGGAAGAGACTTGAGGAAACTGGAGAAGGCTCCTAATTGCTTGTATTTGCTGATTAGTGTAATTTTCTGGCCCCAATAAAGTTAATTATTTCTTTAAGCAGTAATTGGTGTTGTGCTTTGTACCCCCACCGTAATCCAGTTAACAAAAGTGCCACTAGGGGGTGGCACGTAACAATAGATTATTTTTCTTTTCCTGGTTTCAGCCAGTGTGATAACTTTATTTTTTTTGCATTTTTGATGTTCTTGATTAGAGTAATTTAAGGGAGTTTATTTTGTTTTTATTTGTCTATGGATGGGAGAAAGGGAGATGATGTTTTTGTGAATAAAATTATTTTATATTAGGAGTTCTCTGACATACTGATTTTAAGTTAAGCCTCCTGTGATCCTGTGACGATATTCCTAGGATGTTTAGAATAAGTTAGAGCCACACCGAACAGACCACTACCCGAGCAAGAGTCGGCATCCTAGAAGAACACTGAAGGGTATAATATGTTGAAAATAGGCCAAAATCAGCGATGTGATACAATTTGCTGGTAAACGTTATGTCACCACACGTACAGCTTCCGGCTGCATTGTTGCGCAACGATGATTGTTAGCAAATAGACTATCATCTTCAAGGTCACCAAATTTCAAATTGCTGTCGTTATTATCTGGGCAATATTTTTAAATAATTTCAACTACCTACCTCAGAAGATTGTTGGTGACGGTATGATGATTTTCACTGGAGCCTTGCCAAATAACTTAAGTTTCACTTTACGGCAGCAGTCGCCAGACCATCAATAACGAGCTACAGGTGGCTCGCGGAGATATTGCCGGTAGCTCGCTTTTTACCTTGGCTAAATTGATTCGTCAGCAAATACTAATATAAGGGTAGTTTTGCCTCTCGCGAGTTTCTCTACACTTAATTGCAAGTGGATTAAGATGTAGAAGCACATTTATTAACACCACTGTTGATTGAATTCAAACGGGCGTGTCTCGTGTAATACTGTTAATAATGGCGAACACGAGTAGGAAACATAAGATATCATTCTCATGATTATTCTGATGCGAAATGGGTGAAGGTTTGCTTCTTCACAGAGTTCAAGGGTAGACGGCTGGGCTATATGTGTTGTGCAATGTTCATATATCCTCGGGAAAGAAAGGAAACGCTGAACCACCCTACAAAACGATTTATGCCATAGTTGGGAATACTTTTCCATTGTATTTCGCAGTGAGAAAAGATAACGAGAGGCCGCTAAGATTCTATTTACTTGAACAAAAATCATGTTTTACAAAAAGAGTGGACAGGAATATGGCAGCAACTAAGACATTATACCACGTTGCAAAGATTGTCTCTCAAAGGAAAAAGAGAACATTTGTGTATTGCAAATTATTTAAAGGAGGATTTTAAGAAGCTAGTGATGCACTGAATGATAACTCCAAGAAGTGGTTCGGTGAAGAACTATCATAGCCTAATATCATATATTTTACAGATCGTTCACAAAATTCCCCTGCCAATTAAATAGAAAATCCATGTGACGTGCTAAGTAACTTTTAGTGCATGGCTTACATTGTGATAATACAGAATTGCAATTTTAAACCCTTAAGTCAACATCCAAACAGTATAGTCATTTAAGAAATTAACACAAAAAAAATGAATATTTAAAGGTAGCAAAATAGTGTTAATATGATGCTAGCACATCCCTCGTTTTAAAATAAGATTGCCACGGTCACTCAATGTACTTCCCGTCAGCATATACAGTATAACTGACAGCTCTGGAAATCATGTGTTCAAAGTCACAAGATGAAGCCCTACTTAAAAAAACAATGATTAAAACACTAAAAATAACTGTACTGTAGACCAGAATAATTAGTTCACCACAGTGGCACATGCTATCAACTCTCCCTGACCAATAGAGCATGAATAAGAGATGTTCATTATTTTTTTTTGAAATTAACATTCGTATTATTCATAATTTACAATAGGCTAAGTACAATAGAAAATTGGGGCAAATGACCTCGGTGTTTTTCCGCTTAAAACAACAATCAACACTACCACCACACTAGCAGAATTACTCACAGGAACATTTTAATTATATTATCGGTTAATTACCGGGTGAGTTAGCCGTGGTGGTTACGGCATGACTGATGGCAGTCGCTCACATCTGGGAGGCGAGGAGGTTCGAATCCCCCCGCCGGCAACCTTGAAGATGGTCTTCTGTGGTTTCCCATCTACCTTCCAGGCAAATGCTGGGGTTGGTCCCTAACTATAGGTCACAGCCGCTACCTTCCAACTCCTCGTCCTTACATTCCAACTTCCCTCCTTCCTTCCCTCCCCAACGGCACTTGTAGCTCACCCATTGGGTGTCCGTCTCGAAGCAGCTACAAAACTGGCGAGCCGAACATGTCCTCGGACACTCCCGGCACTAAAAGCCATACGCTAAAAAAACAAAAACAAAAAACAAAACAAAAAAAAACAACTATAACCATGACAACTACTCAATTTACTTGCCACCCAAGTAGCATACTTGGAGCTTATTGCCGAACATGTCCTCGGACACTCCCGGCATTAAAAGCCATACGCTAAAAAAAACGGTTAATTATGAGCACACCCATAGAGATCGCATATTTCTTCGGCGAGTCTAGGAGTACAATCTAGGGAAGATAATATGCAATGCGAAGCATCTAAAATGGATGAAAAATATACTAGACTTTTTTGTGCCAGATGATTATAATTACAATAATAATAATAATAATAATAATAATATGATGTAACCGGATTAGCGACGGAACATGTTGTTTTGAATGTAAATATGCGATGGATTGCGTCAGGCCAATGGTCTGCAAGCGCGGATTCTGCACCAATGTCGTCGCGTCGAACGTTCTGGAAGAACTTGTATTACTGATTCTACATTGAAATGTTTAATGCGTAGAAGTAAAAATCAATGAGAGATATGGAATATATTACAAGTTACTGAAAGTTATACTAGCTCCCAGCATTGAGCCAGCTGAGTTACGTACATCTTTCTAGCGTATGTTCAGCGGCATACTAAGACCCAGCCGGAGAGAACAGGGGTCAAAATTCTCAGGGTTCTCACGTGTCTCCAGTGTCACATATGCCCGAATGCTGTGGATCATTCTTTATCCGCCGTGCCGCGAGTATCGCGAAGTAGAATATCAACAAGTGAAGTTCGTCGTAATGCACCATGTGCATTCACTCAGATAGAATATTCGAGAAAGTATGAGAAATGTCTACTATACGAAAACGGAGTAATTTATACAATCATCAATTTACTGGGTGTATTGAAATTAACAGTATGGAATGTACAACATTTTTAAGTGTTGGAATAACAATCTGACTGTGCTAAAAATGATTATATCAAATATTATTGTCAGTCGAGAACAGATAGTGTAATTCCCTGATAGATTAAGGATGATGTGAATTATTCCGTGATATGATCGATGTCATATCGGACCTGAAAGACTAGTCAAACGTGTGCTCAGCTGTTTACGAAGCCGACCTATTAAAGCAAGCAATTTGGAAGCGATAAACGCGAGCGTATTCCGAGGCTATTTTGTGGCAGTGTAACGAATAAATACTACCATAAAATATTACGATAGAACTCTCGTACGAGCCTTAGCATCCTATGTTGTCAGGGAAGATTGTGGACGTATTTTACACGAAAGAAGATGCAGAACGTAGTAGATCTGGGGACGCATTTTATAACCAACACCATGTGGAACTAAACACTTAAGGACGGGAGTAGACGACCATCTGATCATGGGGAACGAACCGCTGGAACCGGGAGTATGCTGGAACGAGCCACCAGAAGGGGGAACTACGCGAAAGTGGGAAAGTGGCATTCGACACCAACGCAGCGGTGCATATGCCGAGATAGGGCATAAATCATCATCATCATCATAATCATCATCATCATCACTGTCAGCTGGAGAAGTGAATGTTGGGATGAGCAATTGAACAACTCGTTGGATTTAGAGATTGGAACAGCCGGATGGAGTGCAACTATACAAACAGCTGTAAGGTACCTCATATATGAGTAGACTGTTTAGTAAGCCATGAAAACTTGATTCTTCGATTTGAAATATTTTTCTTCGACATCATAGATGCAAATAGAGCTAACTTGCATTACAGTTTTGAACTTGTTCCAATCGTTATAAATTTTGAGAAGTAGTAAATTGAATTGTTTGATCACTCCATGTTCCAAGATATTTGATTATTAATGGATTAGGATGATTCTGAATGAATATAAAATTTGTTAACAGAGAATGGTTTGAGGAGATAGTATTGCACTTGGCAAACTGAAATAACAAATAGCCTATAGTCATGACAGGAAAATAATTGACATGCTAGCATTTGTGACATCTAGACCTGCTTTAATTGATTATGGATACAGATTGCCCTCAATGTAATATTTCGTTGAGAGTAATAGGGAGTGTAGCTAATTAGGTATAGTAATAATGGTAAGATAATAATTATACTTGTGGATATTTTTGACGATATAGTACAGAACAAGTTTGTGTCCTGAATGATGAAGAAATTATACGAGTAAATCTATGTGACTTCATACTGTGTGTGTTTTTATATGAATACTTTGAAGCACTTAGAAATGAATTTGAGGTCTATAGGGCTTTGTGCTGTCACCCTGAGTAGATTAGACTCAGTAAGTTGTTGTATATTTACTAATCATGCCGTAGAAGCAGAGATGATGGTAATTATTGTAATGGAATTGATGAAAGTGTTATAAAGAGAAATTGGTCAGCCTATAATAAGCACAGTAACGTCGTCGGTATAATTCTAATTTGGCACCATACTTGAATTCAGTACTCCAATGTGACCATGACTTCTAAGTGTGATTTGAAATTAAACGTGTTAAAATTTAAAGCAAGCCTGTGCCAAGTAATTATTGTCATACAGTATCGAAATTACAATAATCTAGTTGAGCATATTGTTGTATCATGCTTTTAAAATTGCAAGTCAAGTTAGACCAGTTAAATTACAGAAGGGATTATGTAATGAAATGAATAGTGAATCAGCGAATAAATTGATCGATGAATCGGGTGATGAACATTGAGGTTTCATGTCAAAATGAAGTGAAATATTGCTTGGGGGCATTTAAATGAACTGTGGTCCATTATTTGAGTACCGGTACCCGAAGGTGATAATAAGCATACAATTGCCATTGATATTCTTGAAAATGAATACATAAATAAATAAAATGATAATATGTTTGGTGCAGGATTTGAGTTTAAATATTTGTGTGGATTGAAGAGTGATGCCAGATCTTAGACAGATTTTGTTTATCAACTGTTAGTTCGACTTTTGTTTTGATTGTTAGTTTAATAAGACATCCTGAGGGACACACACGTTAGGATGTATTTTGTTTTAGGAGCATATTTCAGTTCATTTTCCTTATCCCGAAGATGTTAGGGGATTGTTGATTTTATTTTCTGTGCTCCATTTATGAATAGAAGTGAGTGTTTTAACAAAGATATTGTTAATGTCGTGCTTAATTATCTGTTGCCATTCACGTGTGGAACTCGAGGACAGTTCAATTAACATTCCACCCAGTACTCCCCTGTGTATTTGAGTCCCGTGAGGAACTGTTCTTGATGATCATGCATATGTGGTCGTTGGTCCTCGCAATTCACGGGCCCAATACATTGCATACATTTTCATTTGAGACTGTTTTGCCTTTCAGCGTTCAGTCTAGCTTGCAACTCTCTGTTTGCAAACAAGTCTCTTCCATGATCGCATTTTAGCAGTTAGAACTGCAGCCTCCTCTACTTCTACACCTCTTACTTCGAATTTGTTGAGCACTGAAACCAAACATCACCTGCTAGGTCTACCTCTGCTTTTCTTTCCCTCTTTCTAACTTAGCCTTTATCTCCATTACGAGTACCTTCCTGCCATTGCTCCCATCTGTTTCCCTAGTAATCATTCGTGCTAACCTCATGTTAGTTACCTCTAGCTTATGTATCAGATGGCATTAATCCACCTAGCTCTCACTCCCATACAGCAAGGTCGGTCTTAATACTGAGCGATGTAGGGAAAGTTTCGTCGCTACATTAACTTCTTTCTTGCAGAATACATTAGATCGCAACTGACAACTCACTTGCATTGGCTTGTCTTCACTCGACCCTATCTCTTTCATTGTATTACCATTCTGAGAGAATACAGAGCCCAGATACTTAAGATGGTCCTCCCGCTGCAAGTTATTTCCTCCTTTCTGGCATTCTGTTTTCTTGAGTTTCTTCCCTACCAATATAACCATCGTTTTTGGAATGCTGATTTTTATCCCATATTCCCTACATTTCTGTTCAAGTTCAAACATGTTCGCTCGAAGCTTTCCACGGTGTCTGTCATTACCACCTGGAAATCAGCACAGGCCAGACTGCTTATCAGGTGTCCACCTAATTGAATCCCACCCAGCCGGTTTATGCCCTTCATCATATGGTCCATACATAAAATTAACAATAGTGGTGAAAGGTTACAACCTCATTTACCCGACATAAAATGGATCAATAAAAAGCAACGTAATAATGAGAGTGGATTTTAGTTTCTTTTGTTCTGGGTGCATATCATAGTAAAGAAAGGAAAATTTTAAAAATCATATTTTAAAGTACCGTACTTCTTTTGACGCAAGAATTATTTTCTGGCAAGTTTTTGTCTCTTTTTAGTTGCTTACCATGTATTATCGAATATTTAAAGCAGCTCCGTGTCAGGGCGATCCCTGTCCAATAGTGAAGAGTATCCTAACTGGTATTCCTTTCATATTCCGAAGTATGGGTCTACAGTGATTCTTTAATGAGATCTTCATCGAATACAATTCTATGAAGCTCATAGAAGCTGGGCCGATAACATTGATGTTAGGCCCTCTAAAAACAACAATTAGCATCATCATAGAAGCTTGTGAGTTTACATGCTTCGAATAATCAGAGGTTAAGGTTTACTAATATTCCACTTTCTTGGCAGCAGTGTTGCATTGTTTGCTAGGAGGACTTTTAAACTGCTAATTACTTCCAGTTTGTTCAAGCAGGACGATTATAGAGTTTGCTGCTAAATGTATAGAATTAATATATTGAACCCTACTGACGAAACTTCACCATCTTGTAGAGGTAACTAAAGGAACCTCTTAACTCGTTGAGTGCTACGCCCGTCTATGGACGGTGCACAAGAACGGTTTTTTTTTTCACATTCCCCATTCGCTTTCGAGTGCCAAGTCGATCTCTGACATGTTTTTCCACCTGCTGGGCATTATGTAGTATTACTTGACCTTGTATTCTTTGCTTCCGGAAGTAACCAACACAGCATTCTGTAGACGTTTGTGAACTACATCAGAGATGTAAACAAGCATGGCGGAACGAGAAGCAAATTCTTCTCGTGTTTGGTTTCGGATCAAAGAATATGAATTTTTGAACTAATAATGAGCAACATTTATTACTTTCCACCTGATTTTAGGAGATATTATATTTTCGGCCCTTTACCTGTTATGGAAATGAGGACATAAAAATGTTGATTTGTCTCCAAACAAAAACTAATATAAACGTAGAATTGTGAATTTACATTTAGAATAACGAAGGTGCAAATGCTATACACTTTTTTAAGACCTATATACATGATAAGTTAAAAATTACACTTCTATAATTATTTTTATAGGAATAAAAAAATCAGCCCTGACGTAGCAAAGAAGAAACTGGGTAACTCAGCACTTAAAAGGTTAATCACCACGTTATAAATGTGAACATAAAGAACTTCGACTGCCCAGCTCGTAAAACGCAAGAATTCCGTGCAGTCGCTGAGCGCTCACTAACTGCTAAAATTCGGATGTTCAGGCACCATAAATTGTCAAAGTAGGCAGACAAACGAAACAGAAATATATTTTTAAAAATTAGTCACTGATTTTTAAAATAGGTCATAATATATTAATATTACTATACAGAGTGGTCCATCAGCCCCTATAATACATACACCAGTACATTCATCACAACAAGACCGGATATCAGACAAACATTCCGCACACACCCAACAACACGGGGCTAATTGACCACGGAGCCCAATCCCTACAAACGAAACTTCAACTACAACCAGTCCCTTATTTAGTTTTATGTTCGACCCTGACTATTATGTGTCAGAAAACTGTATCATAATGATGGCCATTATAACACTATTTTTTATTATGAAACAGTTTCTAGCACCAATTACAGCTCAAGAAACAGTTGTTTGACCAATTAGGTGAGGATAGCAACGCACCTGCGCTGAGTTCCAAGGCCTTCTAGTTTAAATTTCACTGCCTGGCCTAGTGTCATAGTGGGGTAATCGAGGAGGCCATGGTCCCATGCGCTCTGTTCAGTACATAAAACTGGTGAAATCTCGACAGATATTTATGAATATTTATGTTCGAACATAAAATAGTTATAATTATCGTCGAACATAAACAATCGTATGCAACACGCCTATAATGGTAATTAAGACACTCGTATGGAAATTATAAAACTCGCATACGCTCGTTTTATAAACATACTCGTGTCTTAATTATTGCCATTATAGGCTCGTTGCATAATGCACTATTATGAAACCCAATTTATATTAAATTTCTCCTGGTGGTCGATACTGCTCTGCACCCTGCCCATGAATCAGCTATGTAAATTGAGCCAAGGACTCATCAAAGAAAAAACAACTACGCACAATTCCCCGCCAAATATTAAGGACCATCCTACAATCATGTGATTTACTGCTTATTGAAGGAACACACGTACCTGTAATACGATCAAATTAATTGGTTATGCCACGTGATCTGTAATGGTAGAACGTTAAATAAACACTATAAGACATGATTGAAGATTTTGATAGGAATATTAACGTTCGAGGGGGAACGGCCATAGTCTAGCGCAACATGTACTGTATGTTGTATTTGGGGCTGACTCGGTGTTCGGCTCCGTGACTAATTCGTCAGTATACTGTACCTTGGCCCAGAGAGTCCCGGGTTCGATTTCTAGTTGGGCTGAGTGGATTTTAATCCCCTATGGTTAATTCCCCTGGCTCGGGGACTGCATGTTTGTGACAAACTTAATAAGGAAACGAAATCAGGAAAAGGTAACGGAAAGTACAGATGGGAAAAAATGTAAAGAAGAAAAAAAATGAAAATAAGTCGGTTAAGGGCCGGTGAGACGTGCTGTGTGAAAATCGGTAGTATAGTGCCTCGAATCCAGAAATTTTTGAACGACAGTCCACGCTCTATTTTAGTGGGAGACATCATATTAATCCACACTTATTCATTCACTCACGATGAATGCCTGTAAAGAGTACGTTAAATTGTTGCTAATTTAGGGACATAATACGATCGAATTAGTAGGTTATGTCACGTGTACTGGTAAAACGCTAAATAGATACCTTAAACCGTGATTTAATACTCTGACACAGATTTACTTTTTACACTTCTAGTGAACTCCACGAATGTTGGGTTTGTGGCAGTCGAAGGCCGATGTCAGAAGGTCTCTGAGTAGCGGTAGTATACTGGTTCGATTCCAAGCTTACGCATATTTTGAACGACAAATCATGCCTAATTTTAACGGACATACAATGTTTATGCACACCTACCAGGTCATATCACAACACGTTTCCATTCACTCACCATGCATTCTAGTGACGAGTGCGTTGATATGTTGCTCGTTAATGGAGAAACAAGACAGAATGCATTCCAGTCGCAACCTCTCTATCATGAGCGTTTTCCTAACGGAGGATTATCGAATACCAATACGTTACGTAACCTTGAACTCTACCGGTCAACTGCGACATTTGGAAGGGTACCTCCAGTGAGAGATGCTCTTATAATGCCTGATTCAAATGAAATGGTTGTTCTAGACGCTGTCCAGAATGATCCTCATGTCAGTGTACGGTCACTTGCACGACAGACGACCATCGGTAAGTCATCTGTAATGCAAATACTGCATAACAGTAAATTTCACCCATACCTTCTGCTGTTAGACCAGCAGCTGCACGGCCGTGATGTCGATGCTAGAGTAACTTTCTGTCAATGGGCATTATGTAGTGTGACCAATAATACAGCCCTTTTTTTTTCGAGAGTCCTGTTCTCAGATAAATTACTATTTCAAAACAATGACACCGTGAACCGGCACAATCGCTATTGGTGCGCGGAGAATCCCCATTGGGTACGCATTTCAGGTACAGTGAGCAGTATATGTCTGGTGTGGGATCTTGGGTGACTACCTAATTGGACCATATTTCTTCGACGGCCTTCTAACAGGAGCACTCTACCTTCATTTTCTGCAAAATAAACTCCCACAGTTGCTGGAGAACGTGCCAGTGTGCAAGCGATTACGAATGTGATGGCAATAGGACTGGGCCGTACCTTACAGATCAGGGGCGTATATAAGGGGGGTGCTGAGGGGGCTCCAGCCCCCCCCCCCCCCCCCCCGAAAAAAAACAATAAAAATTAAGATAGTGTTGCTTTGGTAAGAGCATAAAATAATTGTAAATTTGATTGTACCCTAATCTTAACTTATTGGCTCAGTTGTAAACAATATTAAGATTGTAATTAGACTAACTCATGGTGTAGTGGCTAGCATTCTTGACTGCCGCCTCGGAGGTCCGGATTCGATTCCCGGCTCTGCCAAGAAATTTTAATTCTGGTCTGAGGGCTGGAATGGGATACACTCAGCCTTGTGAGGCAAAACTGTGAATTCCACAGTACGGTAGTTTTGAGAAATAAATTATCAACTTGTAGAAAAGAAAAAAAAAGAACTGTTTACCTTTCTGGTTAATAAATTGTCAAATATTTAGATATTTGCCATTCATACTCCATAGGTCAAAATAGAAAATTATTTAAGTATAACATTTTATTTGTGTGTTGTGTTGTATTTTACAACTTTTATTGTATTGCAACTAATTGTAGGCTATATAAACTTAGAATCTTATCTAAAATAAATTCACAAAGTTACATGCTCTAGGATATTGGTTGATATTTCTGGGTATTTTACGGTGACAATCCCCCGAGAATACTCCCAATTTTCCAGGATAGCCTCCCCCCCCCCCCCCTGCAAAAAATGTATATACGCCCCTGTCACAGATCAGTAATCGTCTAGAACCATCTTCATGCTACATATCCAGATAAATGGGGAGGACCCATTGACAGGCCTGCCAGATCACCCGATCCTACGCCAAATGACTTCTTCCTGGAAGGGGGAGGAGGGGTCACTTAAAGCAGGTAGTGTATGCACAGGAGCCTTTCGATACTCATCACCGAGGGTAGCCAAGCTGTTACACCTTACATGGTACATCATGCATAACTGTCTTTACAACGTCATGCCAAAATCTGTATAAACCAAAGTGGTCAACATCTCGTACACTTGTTACACTGAATATGCAGGGAACCCTGCGTCCTACCTACAGACCATAATGCCATCATCCGACCTGGCTACGTCCCATCAGATAAAAGCAATCCTTTTCAGGACCGAATAAATATTCACTCGGAACAGGTAGATTTGTGACCATAGTACATCCACTGTAAGCGGCATTAAGTGAAAAAGAAGTGGACCAGCTTAGGAATCAAACCTGCTACCAGGCACCAACGCGTGATTTAGCCACCTTAGCTACTGAGACCCGTGGTGTACGATTAGCACGTATTGAATCTATTCGTAGTCCTTACAGACACATCCTCTCCAGACGTAGGGTAGTGATATTCGCAGCTGTGATCGTTTCAAACTAGTTTATGTTTATGTTCGACGATAATTATAACTTTATTATATGTTTTAACATAAATATTCATAAATATCTGTGGGATTCAGTTACTTCAGTTAGTGAACAGGGCGCACTGGCTTTGCTGACTGAACAGAGCGCATGTGTGGGTTAAGGCACTCCAAAGGCAGAGACCATTCACATTGCTTGCCAACACAGAACATCTATTGTTTACAGCCTGCCGTCCAGCTCTATAGCATTCACTAACATTGTGTCACCGAAGTCGTTTGAAAGCAATGCGCTGTGTAGAAATTGGAGTTGGGGATATTAAGGTACAGTGCTATTTCTTGCCTCATATTCGTCAGTTTATTTACGCGAACATATGGACGATGCACATTCCATGTCGGTAATTTATATAGACATGTTGGATTTTGAGCGCATGTGCTAAGATATCCTTACCTAATTGGTCACACAACTGTTTCTTGAGCTCTGATTGGAGGGAGAAACTGTTTCATAATGAAAAATAGTGTTATAATGAGCCTCATTATGATACAGTTTTCTGACACATAATGTTTACATTTCGACATCGACGAACATAAATTCATTATAGTTCATTGAAATAAAACCTCCGCTAATGATTTCTACTATATTCGTGAGCATGAACTCAACGGTATAGGCCTACTAGAACTAACGCAGTAAAGGATCAGGTACTAATGTCTTTAGGATGCCTTTGGTATATACGTTTGTTGGGTTGCCTATCTCCAAAAGAACAAGCGGCCGGTGGACCGCTCTGTGTGTGTTCATAACACAGCCTACATTTTCATTGGCTACATGAACATGGGATTTTATTTAAATGCTCACTGCTTAACGCGCAGTCTCCTTTCAGAGAGAATGGCACACCTTGCATTATTTCACCACCACAAAGTATGTATGCATGTATGTATGTATGTCTACCCCTTATTATTCCCGTTTTCCAACGGGGTCGGGGATGAGATGCGATGGAAGTCTTTGTGGCGATGGTTTTTACGGCCGGATGCCCTTCCTGACGCCATCCTCATGAGAGGAGTTAATGAGAGATGAAATGAATGATAGTGAATGAAACTGGGCAAGGATGTGGAAGGAAGCGGCCGTGGCCGGTCAGAAGGTACCGTCCCAGCATTTGCCTGGTGTTGAAAATGGGGAAACCACGGAAAACCATTTCAAGGACGGCCGACGGTTGGGCTCGAACCCACGTGTCTACGGAGTCAGCAGAGAGCTTGGCCCCATGACCTAATGCTGCGCTTTAGCCTTCGTAGCCACTACTGTCGGTCTTCACCACCACAAAGTGTTTCATTAAAATCGTAGGGCTCAAACTCTACCTCCAATCTGATAAAATTGCTTTTATAGCATAAATAATTCTACGTCAACTGGTGGAATTGGAGCGTATTAAACCAGGGTGCTGCAGCTAGATTTACGCCTACCAATACTGAAAAAGTTCATTTTTAAACTTGGTTGATAGCCCTATTAGCTTTAAACTTGGATTTTCCGAAATAACTCGTTTGAACGTTTCATTAACCACACCTCCCTCATCATCTTGAAAAGCTCAATTACTTTCTCAGACGATGCTCGCTGAACGAAGAAATGGCTCCCTTCCTTTTTCAAGTTCCGTGATCACTTTCGGACGTTTATTTTAATGGGTTGCTATTTAACTTGGTGGTAAGGTCATCTGCTCTGTTCTCTGTATGTACCTATACAGTAAACTGAAGATCTTCGTTTTATTAGGAAAATGTTAAATGTGCTTTAAAGTTATGTTTATGTATCCACGTATGCCTACCCCTTATAATTCCCGCTTTAACGGTGTTAGTGTGTTTTACGGAGAGATGCCCTTCCTGACACCAACCTCATGAGAGAAGTTCATAAGAGATGGAATGAATGAAGACGAATTATACTGGACAAGGAATTGAAAAGAATCAACTTGGCCTATTAAAAGGTAGCCTCCGTGGCTTAGGCGGGAGCACGCCGGCCTCTCGCCGCAGGGTCCGTGGTTCAAATCCCGGTCACTCCGTGTGAGATTTGTGTTGGACAAAACGGAGGCAGACAGGTTTTTCTCCGGGTACTCCGGTTTTCCCTGTCACAATTTCATTCCAGCAACACTCTCCACTATCATTTCATTTCATCTGTCATTCATTTAATCATTTCCCCAGGGGTGTGCGACAGGCTTCTGCAGCCAGCACAGTTCATATCCTCGCCGCTAGTTGGGGACTTCATTCATTCCATTCCCTGACCCGGGCGGTTGACTGGAAGCAGGCTGTGGATTTTCATCATTTTTTTTCTGTTAAAAGGTGTTGTCTCGGCATTTGCCTTGAGTTGATAATGGGAAACCAGGGAAAACCAAATTAAGAGCAGCCGACGGTGGGATTCGAATCCACTTGTCTACCAAGTCCGCAAGGAGCCTGGTCCCATGTCCTAACACTGCGCGATTGCGATCGTAGCTACCACTGTCGGTGTATTAGAAATATATATTTAGCCATTTAGAAAAGTAAAGGCAGCTTTGAAGCCATTTTTCAGTGTTGCCTTATTGAAAATTGATATTGTAACTTTTCTTCGGTCAACACTAAACAATTTCAATTACTGGAATATGCGAAAATATAACCTGAAATAAATTACATGTAAAAAGATATAGAACCTCTGTCTGAAAAGTTCGGTGAATGGGCTATATTACGAACGGATTGTTGGCTTACCTGAAACAGTAGTTACTGTCCTTCGAAGTAATCCCCTTGGATGGTTATGTACTTCTGAGAACGACTGAACAAGTCCTGGAAACTCCTGGCATAGTCTTCTTTAGGAATAGCCTTCAGTTTGGGTCGTCAAAACTCTAAATTGAAAGCAAGAGAGAAGCGTGAATTTATGCAACCTGCCTTGCACACCTGATAGGCGGGCGGCAGTGAGAAGGGTGAATTTATGCAACCTAACGTGCACAGCTGTTCGATGGGTGGCAATGAGAAGGGTGAATATTCCGTGGAATGGAATGGTCCTGAAAACCAACGTCACGGGTGACGAGACCTGGTGCCTGTGGTTCGACCTCGAAGGCAAACGTCAAAGTATGGAGTATCGGGGTCTAGGGTCGCCGAACAGCCCTGAAGGGCCAGAGATTTTCGGACATTTCGGACATCCAACGTAAAGTGACGACCCAACTTAAGGCTATCCCTCAGGAAGACTATGCCAAGGACTTGTACGGCCGTTATAAGAAGAGCATAACCATCCACGGGGATTACTTCGAAGGGTAGTAACGGCTGATTCAGGTAAGCCAACAATCCGTTCGTAATGTAGACCCATTCACCGAACTTTTCAGACAGAGGGTGTATAATATTATCTTATACAGTGAGATTGTTTTGCTGGAGCGGAGTCAGCGCAGCGGCTAGCTACCAGGCGCACACAAGCCTTCCGCCAGCCAACCGAACTCAGGCCACAGATTGCGTGCAGGTAGAAACATTAACTTCAACCTAATGAGGCGAGCTAACCAGGGTCACTAAACTTCCATCAACGAGGGTGTGAAGTGTCAGCACACAGATAAGAAGGTGATTTAACTTAAGATTTATTTAAAGAAGCACATATGCTTCTTATTTCTTGAGAGTCTGGATGACCTCACGTCACCAGTTAAAGGTAAGAACTTACGTTTTCACAGAAGATGCTGAAAATGTTCTCCTTCAGATGACAGACAGTAACTTTGTAAGTTACATCGTTACATTATGTAGTGACTCCAGTACCACCCTGCGTGTTTACTGTGATTAATCGAAGCACGGATCTAAGCCCGTTTGATGCTTAATTGTGGGGTAATTTATAATACAAAGTGTACAGATCAATTACCCGTAATCTAGTGGAGCTGGAGAACAATATACGGCAGCAGATATCCCTCGCAACAGAAGGGAATTATAACGTGTAAACGCTAATTTATTTACACGATACAATGCCTGTTTGTCAGTTGAAGGAGAACATTTTCAGCATCTTCTGTGAAAAGGTAAGTTCTTTAGTCATGATTTGCTGGTGAATTTACCATTAATTAATGTACTCTGTTACGATTCCTCTCTGGGCGCAATCTGCGGCTGGAGTTCGGTTGGCTGGCTGAAGGCGTGTGCGCGCCTGGTAGCTGGCCGCTGGCCCTGCTCCAGCAAAAGGATCACCCTGTATATCTTAATCAATACGCCTCGTTGCGTAGTGACTAGCACTCTTGACCGTCACCGTGGAGGCTCGGGTCCAATTCCCGGCTCTGCTAAGAGGAAAGTTTAACTCTGGTGTGAGGGCTGGAACAGGGTACACCCCGTGAGGCAAAAGTGATTCGATTCCCACCTCAGCCATCTTGGAGGTGGTTTCCCACTTTCACTCCAGGCGAATGGTGGGATGGTTCCTAACTTAAGGTCACGGTCGCCTCCTTCCCAATCCTCATCTGAAATACAAATACACACTCTAATACAGCCAACACAATAACACAGGTTATCAGACAAATTACATACACACACACCCAAGTACACGGGCCTACCTCACCAGGATGTCACAAAGCCCCTGATTGAATCAACAGCAACAACATATCTTTATCAATGTAGACAGGTTGTTTTTTTTAGTTTTTTTTAGCGTATGGCTTTTAGTGCCGGGAGTGTCCGAGGACATGTTCGGCTCGCCAGTTTTGTAGCTGCTTCGAGGCCGGACACCCAATGGGTGAGCTACACGTACCGTCGCGTGTGGAGTGTTGTCTGGGGAGGAAAGTTTGAATGTAAGGACAAGGAGTTGGAAGGTAGCGGCTGTGGCCTATAGTTAGGGACCAACCCCGGCATTTGTCTGGAAGGAAGATGGGAAACCACAGAAGACCATCTTTAAGGTTGCCGGTGGGGGTATTCGAACCTCCTCGCCTCCCGGATGTGAGCGACTGCCAGCAGTCATGCCGTAACGACCACGGCTAACTCACCCGAATGTATACAATAATATCACATAAATGATTATAAAAAGGAATTTACAACTTCGCATCGCTTTTATTATAATATCATGAACACCTCGTGGTATAGCGGCTAGCATTCATGGCTGCTGCCCCAGAGGTCCGGGTTCGATTCCCGGCTCTGCCAAAAAATTTAATTCTGGTCTGAGGGATGGAACGGAGTACACTCAGTCTCGTGAGGATAAAATTGAGATAAGAGGGGTTTGATTCCCACCTCAGCCATCCTGGAAGTGGTTTTCCCTGGTTTCACACTTCTACTCCAGGTAAATTCCAGGATGGTTCCTAAGTTAAGGCCACAGCCACCACCTTCCCAATCCCCACTTCAGTTAAAATTACATACCCTAATACAGCCATCAGAACGACACAGGTCATTAGTCAAATTTAAACACACGCCCAAATACACGGGGCTGAATAACCACGATGCCCAACTCCTCAAATGAAACAACAATTTTTTTAAATATTAGGTATGACAGGCGTTTCGTAAGGTATTAATATTATTTGTGGGATCTTGGATAGGAAATCGTCTGAAATCAATATTGAGCAAATTGGCACTTCACCGATACAGATACAGTGAGCAATGTACCGGGTGAGTTAGCCTTGGTCATTACGGCGTGGCTGTAGGCAGTCGGTCACATCCGGGAGGTGAAGAGGTTCGAATTCCCACGCCGGCAACCTTGAAGATGGTCTTCTGTTGTTTCACATCTTCCTTCCAGGCAAATGCCGGGGTTGGTCCCTAACTATAGGCCACAGCCGCTACCTTCCAATTCCTCGTCCCTACACTCACACTTTCCTCCCCCAGACAACGCTGCACACGCGACGGTACTTGTAGCTCATCCCATGGGTGTCTGCATAGAAGCAAATACAAACTCTGACGAGCCGAACATGTCCTCAGACACTCCCGGCACTAAAAGATATACGCTAAAAAAAAGTGAGCAATTTAAGCTACAGTACACAAAAGCTATATAAGATATGTCATACATACAATACAATGTTTAAAAAACCTGAACTGAATACTGACATTTGAAGTTAGCAGGAAATGTTCTCATCAGAAACATTAAGCGAGCACAACTTACCGTTCTTCACTGGCGCACTCAATCTCACGAGGCACACGAGTACCAACATAGTAGAGAAATTCTAGAACAAAGACAGACAGTGGTTAACGTCAAAGAAACAGTGCTGGAAATGGAAAGGGCGGAATATATCGGTTATTGTATGTAACGATAAGAATGATCTAGGCTACTACTACTACTACTACTACTACTACTACTATTAATACGTCTTCCTCGTTGTGAAGTACCTTACACTCTTAGCTGTCACCACAGAGACCCGGGTTCGATTCCTGTCTCTGCCAAGAAATGTAATTCTGCTCTGGAACGGGGTACACTCAGTTCCATAATGTTATGGAAATAGTTGGGCCCACTATAAAAATCGAGAGTGATGGAGCATTTAAGCAGTCCATTTTTAAAATATTGGTGTATTATTTTGTAAACAAGCTGCGATATGTGAATGGTTATTATTAGGGCTCGGATCGATATGCACAATAAAATCTACAGATATGCTCGAAAACCATGTGTTTTATGCTCGATAGATATGCTCGAAAAACCCATTATATGCTCGATAGATATGCTCGAAAAAACCATTATATGCAGTTAAATATGCAGAATATGCTCAAAAACACCGTTAAAACTATAGAAAGGAAAGTGAAACGAAAAACCAATAACATACCTATATATACGAGCTTTATTTTCTAATTGTATGTATGAAACATTGCAATATACTCGCATTCAAGTTTTTCAAGTACAGTATATATAAGAGAAGTGTTCTTATAAAAGTTACAGTTTAAAAGTTCATTTACAAAATGTTCAGAATTAGGCGAGTTAATGAAGTAGATCTGCATTGGTCTGTAAAACAAGATTTTTGTCTATGTTTTCAGTTTTGAATGATTTTCTTAAATCAATCAATGAAAGTTTCAATGACGAGAACGACCTCACTAAAGGTTAAAAACCTGCGGTTCTATTATTCGCACCAAATAGGCTTTTCAATAATTATTTCTGTTTTTTCGAACCTTAAGAATGGTCCGGGGCCAGAATTCGGGGGGAAATTCGTAGAAGAACAAACTCTTTAGACGAAACCAAAAGAATATACATTTATATGCTTCTATTCTGAAAACCGCGGTTTTATTCACTTATATGCTCGATAAATTTCGATTCTGTAGGTCCCAGAGATGTGAAAATACTACCGAAAGGCTTCTTTCAATGTCTACTATTCAGGGAAAAAATATGCAAATATGCTCGAATCCGAGCCCTAATTATTATACATGAATATGGGTAACAGTCATAAAAATGGTAAATTGTCTGCAATGAACATGACATTAAGTTAAAAGGGTCAATTTCAGATGTATTATTAATAACGCTTTGCCTTTCAATTTATAAGTTCGAAAGAAGACTTGAGTGATTAGTGGATTTAGAACCTGTTTATGACAATAGGATGATTTAGTTATGTCATATGTTAATTACAACCAGACTAAAGCATACGAATCCAATGAAAATATTGAACAAGAGTTATTAAATAAATGTATTAGGAACAAAAACAATGTAAATATTAATTGAAAATGGTGATCGATGTAAATCTTAAGCTAGTTAGAATTGTCATGTGAAATTGTGAGTTGTGACTTGGAGTTATTTTGTTGTTTTTTTATAATATTTTTTTTTCTAAATTTCACTAACGAAAGTGAGTTATTTTTAACTTCTCTGCTCTGTTTGTGTATTTTATTTTATTCCTACTCTTCGCGTGGGATTTGAGAGCAGCGCAAATCGTATTTACTCCGACAATTCACGCCTGGACGCCCCAACATCTGATTCTCATGCTCACACTGTTCGCATATTTCACATATGCATTCGTTGTTTCGCGGGTGTGACGTTGCTCGCCGCCAAGCATCTGTGGTCTTACTGGCACAATATTAAAGAAATATTCATTCACGTACACTTAATACGGTCCCCGACTCACGCTCAATATGTCACTCGCCAGAACATTGCACAGTGCCGTGACGTCCAAAATACCGCTGTACAGTAGAGTCTCGCAAACTCGGCACTCGGTAACCCGGAGAAAAAAATCATGATTTTTGTTTGTATTTGTATTTCTGCACAAGCGTTATTATGTTTTCTTTCGTATCCTTCATCAATGGAATTATCGACAGTTAAATACGACACGAAACAAGTTCACCTACAGTACATAGTAAGAAGAGTAACGACGACCTGAGAAATTCAGGTACTGTACAGTACTGTAAATACACAAATTGTTGGCAGTAAGAAGTAAACAATCGGTTGTCGCGCAGAGCGTTGTATTTATTTGATTGCGCATTCTCCGCAATTCTGTTTCTTCGCCGTCTTCGTGACGAGGCTTCAAGAAACAGGTTTCAAAGTGAAAAGCAAAAGAACATTACGTACTTTTTTGCAAAAAAGTAAATGGTAATTTTCATTAAGTGAAAAAACTCTTTGCCTACGGGAATTGTTTTGTACATATTCAAGTACTGTAATTGTAGTGGCTTAATCATTTTAAAACTTGTGTTTCTGTTAAAAACAAATAAATGTACTGCATTGCATTACTTTTAAACCAAAACAAACAGCTTATTTCGTCTTTTTAACATATTTCCCGACAATCCGGCATTTTCGCGAACTCGGCCACCCTTCGGTCCACATTAGGCCGAGTTTGCGAGACTCTACTGTATTACAAGAAGAAATAGACATGAAAAACGATATATATGAAACAAGCAGTTCAACGAAGAACTACCATACAGTAGGTCCTACTCATCACAAAACCTCCAGTCAATTAAATTGATTATCCATGCGATGGGCTAAATGTTGTTGTTAATTCATTTAAGAGGTTTGGGGCATTTTGGTCATCAGCTTCGTGTAGTTGGGTGTGTGCTTAACTTGTCATATACTAGGTAACCTGTATTCCTGTGACGACTGTAGTAGTGTGTGTAACTGTATTGGGGACAGGAATGGGGTGGGTGCCCCGGGACATGAAGTAAGGTACTATCCCGTCATTTATCTGGGGAGTGTGGAAAAACCACACTTACTGTCTACCAAAATATTATGTGCACTAGAGTTTGAAGGTTGTTTGTGAAGTAACCAATAGGCCTACATAAAATCCAATGACATCATCATTTTCGTCGTTCTATTTTATGTTAGTTCATGTAGGTTTGGATTTTTTAGTTTATATTTTAATATTTTTTATCGCAGTGGAAAGCAAAAGGTGCCCGTTTTTAAGCGATTTCAACCAGGTGTCACATTTAAGAATTAGTTTCTCAAACACCCGTCATCAGATCGAATCCAAGTTTTAACACATATACATTGAAATGTTTTATAACTGGTTTATTAATTTCAAAATTTTGTGTGACCAAGAAACAAAGTTGTTATCATTTTTGTAAGGTAAATTTCTCTCGGCTCGGGGTGGTTGGAAAATTGCGTACATGGTTGCGTTGTAATCCTTATACATCAAGAGGTTATGCTGTATGAGTGTGAAATACGTAAATTAATTCCTTTATTTTATATTTGTTTGTATTTGTACAGGAAAATAAGACGTGGTTCCGCAGCTAGCCAATACGCGTAAAGCCATACAGCGTTGCCGAGATGCGTCATAGCGCGCCTTGCTCGGAATTGTATGGGCAGCTTCCTTCAAGCAAGGGGTCGTGAAAAACATTTCCCATCAGCTTTTCTCATGGGGGCTTTGGACTTCCATAGCAGCTATAACTTGTTTTTCATTTTTAGATAATTGTTAAGTTTTGTAATATTCTTTTTATTTGCGTGTATCTATTTACAATATATACATTGGTTTAAGTCACCAACAGTGGTAGCTAAACTCGCTAACGCGCAGCGCTAGGCCATGGGGACAAGCTATCTGCGGACTCGGTAGACTTTGGTTTGAGCCCCACTGTCGGCCGTCCTTGAAATAATTTTCCGTGGTTTCCCCATTTTCAACTCCAAGCAAAAGCTGGGATAGTACCTTCAGATAGGCCACGGCCACTTCCTTCCACATCCTTGCCCAGTGTCATTCATCTTATTTCATTTCATCTATCAATAACTCCTCTCATGAGATTGGCTTCATGAAGGGCATACGGCCATAAAAACCACCCGCCACATAGCCTTTCATCATATCTCATCCCCAATACCGTTGAAAATGGAAATAATAAGGCGTAGACATACTCTCACACATTGGTTTAAGTCACCTTACAATTCAACGCGTGTCTAGAGGCTGCGATCGATAATGATTCCATAAGAACAGGTATTTTATTCAGTTCACTGATCTCTATACATGGATCGCTGATGGCAGCTCTCCGCTGCACGAGAAAGTACGCCAGGTTGAGCGCGCGGTCCGCCATGTTGGTCTACCCATTCTCGAGCCCTCCTTATGGGCAAGCAATGATAATCTAGTCAATTTTAAATCACAATTAATGGTGCTTTGGAGCACATAAAAATATACAGATATGTTCACTCATAGCATAAGAGCATTGGGATCACTGACACGTCATTCCGAGGTCAGTAAATCTCCGGAATATCAATAAAAATGAATGTATAATAACGGCTGACAAATATCAACTTAGGTGCTGAGTACACGCAATTACCGATCAGTAACAGAGTAACGAGTGAAAAACAATTTCTGGAAACATTCTTGTAAATTGTATTTACGGCATACATGTATATATGCCACGAAATTATGCATTCTTCAAATCTTGTAACTATAGGCCTAAACGTAGCTCACTATACAGGCCTAGATTCGACATATCGTAATCGGTAATTGGTAATGAATTCCTGTTTCCATGAAATAACCAACACTTCCTCCAAGTAATCCCAGCACTCTACATCAAATACTACAGCTTTTAATCACGCTAGCAGCACAATAAACTTAATAATAACGGGAAGTAGATCAAAGCCAAAAATGCACTTGAAGCCAAACCAATTTCACTCCTCAGCTCCATATAAAACTTAACACAACTAAAAACCTACTCAAAATATACTCTCTCCACCGTTTTACGACTATTAAGCGAACTATTCGCACCCAGAACCGAAAACCCCTGAAATGGGATCAAATTAAAAACGCAATAGCCTAGCCCGATCACGTCTGCTTCAGAACCACCGCATATGCATACTTAACTTCACAATAACTTCAAAATTACGGCTAAGTGACCTATCTGCCTGAGATGTAAAGGTATTACCGGCTTGCCTGGGATGATGGGTCAGCAAACCGGTACTTAAACTAAGATTTTACGCTTTAAATAACCAAATTCATCCCATTTTACAACTACAAGAAACACAAAATATCTACTGCCAGTATAAATACATGTATAACACAAACTACCAGTAACCAATCACAGAGCCGGATTCGCAATATTGCACCATGCGCTCGCTGCCATCTTGCTATACCTGTCATCGTCTATTCGGCTTACTGCTGCCTTAGCTACCAGCCATCCATGTATAGAGATCAGTGATTCAGTTTCTTAATTCGAAATCCGATGCTGTATACAATTTGACAAAGTTTTTCAAGGGACATTTCTGGAAAGTATGTCATTGAATGCTCGAGTCTCTCTTTTAATTTTAAAATTGTTGGGAACACCTTCTCCAAAAATAAGTTGTGAATGGTACGTCTAATAATTCCAATAGTAAATTGATCTATTATAAAGTGAGGTCGTCCTGGCAGTCGTCTCTTCTTGGCCGCAGGAGATTTTTATGTTTTTATAAATGTCATTTTATTCATTCATCTTCACTGCATGTTTTACAGACCGAAGTGATATTCCAAGAGAATCAGCTGTTCGTTGATAAATAGGAAACCGCTTTTCATCTAGCTTCTCGGCCTCCAAAGTTTTAAAAAACTGGCACTCACGATCATCTGAAGCTGAAATACAGTAAATGCAGATCTTGGATGCATCTGGCCGGAATCTGCACTTACAACACTAAACAAGACTGAAGTGATCTGATAAGAAGACGGAACATTTGTTTTTACTTTACTTCGCCACATCGGAAATCCATTGACTCATATGTGGAAAGGCCAGTAGGTTGCAGGAGTGAGTTTCATTTTCTTCGTGTGACCTCCTGTGAGGTCGAGTGCAGGTCTTTCTAGTCGACGCCCGTGGGAGACCTGCGCGTCGGGATGAGAGATGAAATGGATGAAGATGAATGAAACTGGGCAAGGATGTGGAAGGAATCGGCCGTGGCGTGTCAGAAGGTACCGTCCCAGCATTTGCCTGGTGTTGAAAATGGGAAAACACGGAAAACCATTTCAAGGACGGCAGACGGTGGGGCTCGAACCCACGCGTCTACCGAGTCAGCAGAGAGCTTGGCCCCATGACCTAACGTTGCGCTTTTAGCGAGCATAGCCACTGCTGTCGGTGCCGGGGTGAGGTCAGGCTCGGAAGTAAACGGAAAGCATTGCATGTGCCACGATCTACAACAACATCCTACTAACACCGTTTGCTTGAATAAAATGATATCCAAACATTTATGACCTAACAAACTTTCTCGCCTGCTGTGGCCAAGGTTTCAGGATCGAATCCTGGCGCAGTCAGTTGGTATTTCAGGGTGATTAAATAAGCCGAAGAGTGTCAGATTTAATGACACGTTAAAGATTCCCTTCGGGGGAAAGTTCTGGCAACCCTGCGTCTCTAAAAGCCACAGTAAACCAATATTGTAATTAATAATTATTGCCAGCCCCCTGGTGTTGGGGTAGCGCGTCAGCCTTGCACTCGCGGCCCTGGGTTCGATTCCTGGCTCCATCGGGGATTTTAGAAACTGACGTGAGGGCTGGAACAGGGTGCACTCAGCATCGTGAGGACAATTGAGTAGCTGTCTGACAGTGTGGCAGCGGGATCATGGAAACCAAGAGTAATGGCTGAGGCGACCCGACGCGCTGAACACGCGTCACCCCATAAACTGCAGGCCAAATGGCTGGGCAGCGGTCGCTTGGTTGACCTAGGCCCTTCATGGGCTGTAGAGCTACGTAGGTTTAGTTTTTACTATTATTATTACCAGTATTATTATTAGTAGTAGTATTATTATTATAACATTAAATAGAACGATGAAAATGATATTGTTTTGAATTATCTGTAGGCCTACTGGCTGTTTCATAATCAAATTCCAAATTCAAGTGCACATAATATAACGCATTAGTCGACAGTAGCATGCACGTCGATGCTCTATACATCTCAACCTGATAGCTATGTTATGTATTTAAATGGTCGTAAAAGTTTCTCACAGCAAAACTTACAGATGCGTTAACTGAGCGATAGTATTCAGAGCAAAACTCGACTGCTTTAAGTAGTCAGCCGCCACGAAAATCTGTAACAATTACAACTTAAAAATAATCTAAAAATGAATAACAAATTATAGCTGCTATGGAAGTCCAAAGCCATCGTGAGAAAAGCTGATGGGAAATGCTTTTCACGACCTCATAATATCATTTGCATGAAGGAAGCTGCCCATAGAATTCCGAGTTAAGGCGCGCTATGACGCATCGCGGCAACGCTGTACGGCTTAACGCGTATCGGTTAGCTGCCGAAGCATGTCTTATTTTCCTCTACAAATACAAACAGATATAAAATAAATGATTTATTTTACGAATTTCACACTCATACAGCATAACCTCTTGATGTATAAGGATTACAACGCAACCAAAAACTGAATTTTCCAACCACCCGAAGCCGAGAAAAGGTTACCTTACAAAAATGATAACAACTTTTTTTTGGACACATAAAATTTTGAAATTAATAAACCAGTTATAAAACATTTCAATGTATATTGTGTTAAAATTTGGATTCGATCTGATGACGGGTTTTTGAGATATTAATTCATAAATGTGACTCATGGTTGAAACACGTTTAAAAACGGGCACTTTTTGTGTTCAAACTGCGATAAAAAAATCTACTATATAAAGCTCAAATACCACTGACTGACTGATTCATTCATCACGAAATCTCAGAAACCACCGAACGGATTGGAATGAAGTTTGGTATGCAGCTTCCTCAAGGGCCGCAAACGCCCACTAAGAAAGGATTTTTGGATATTCAGGTTCTAAAGGGGTGTTAAGGGGGTAGGCCTGCATTTCATTGAATAGCAATATCTCCCGATTGGTTTCATTGGGGGATGTGATACTCGGCATATAAACTCATCACAAAAAATAAGACATATGTCTGAGGGTTTTTCGATGTGGTGTATATTACGAGGTGAAAGGGGTGAAAAGTGGGGGTTGAAGGATTCCTAACGGAGCGTGTATCTCTTAAACGACATAGGCGAGGAGTTTGGAACTCAGCCGAGAAAAATCAGCATAAAAAATAACTAAACAGGTGTTTGACCGTTTTTTCATAAATCCAATTTAAGGGGCCCATGGGGAGGGGTGAAATTATGGGGGAGGGGGGTGGGGGAAACGTAATATGTCTGAGTGTAAAATTATACATGGCCTATGTTGTAGACAATAACACATTACATCTTTTTTGTCTCTTGCTATTTCATCATACGACGAATACTTCCGGAGTTATTAATGATTTTGTACTTTTTGGCCGGAATTTTCTAAGTCCCAGGAATGACATAAAAATTGATTCGAATGAAATTTCAAAAAAATAGTTTTTTTAATACTTTTATTATATTTTTCACGTCTTTTAGGGTCCGAAACCAACATGATATTTTGATGTTTTTTTTCGTCCCATGCATTTTTGTTTTCAGGTGATAGAATTATTTTCCACTAGGACCCATGCTTATCTATCTATTGTGACCGTCTAGTTGATGTCAACAACCACGATGACTCAACTAACGACACATAAATCGAATAAAAAGAAAAGTACCGTGAGGATCAGGTGACCTTCCATAAAGGCTAAAGCGGCACGAGAGTCCGTAGTCCACAGGGATCGTGGTACATGGTGACGATGGTCATAGACCGCCTAAGGAAAGGTTCACCTTAAAACTAGACTGAGAAAATAAACATCCAGACTCATGTAAAACACCGTGAAAATTTATTAAAATTCACAAGCCCCTAGCCTAGTTCGGAGGGTTATAATCAGCTAGTCCGCAAATTAATAAATAAACTAAGATAAAGAACAGGTCCCTTACCTGAGAAGTTACTGAAAGCCCTCGCGAAAGATCTAACTCACAATGATAAAGCAACAACAGCAACGCTAGGAATATGGCACGACGCAAGTCCCTAGTTCAAGTTACAAGATCAAGCTAATATCTGAATTTACATTTAACAGGGTAGCAAAACAAATCTAGGTTAGGATGGTACCATTTCGACATTTAAATTTAACATTAATTCAACTAGCTAAGTCCTATCAATTAACAAAATTTACGGCGATGACGTCCGTAAAAGGAAACAATTACATCCAAAAGCTAAGTGTACAGCCATGAAAAACAAACAATTTAATTATGCTTAATAACTATGTGCTAACAGCACACAATAAAGTAACATGTAGGGTTTAATACACTTGACATCATAAATTAATAACGAAATAGACACAGTAGTTTTATTAAAAATTCCTGCCTACACCTTGGTTTACTCTTTGTAAACCATAGTCATCTAATGTGTATAGTTACGGTGACGAATGCGCAGTTGAGACCACGTCTGACATCGCATGGCCTGAGCTCCACAAGCTACGAACTCTAGGTTCGCACATGCTTCAGGTCGCTACAAAAATGTCAACTGTCCTAGTCATTTCCTCACAAGGAAATTATCTTCAACTGCACGGCTATGTCAACAGTTCCAGAATGCAAAGAACAAAGTTAGATAGAAAGAATCGTTAGTTAGGCTTGTTTTATAACAATTATGCATTTTATTATTAGAATGTCGGTTTATAGGTTCATCGTAGGTTTATGGCGAATAACATTGACAATAGCCTGGGCACGGAGTGTCTCCAACTGAGATCATTCTCCACCAAAAAGCCTCGACTCAACAGTCGGAATATAATCATCGAGTATAACAACTCGGACACACAATAACACGGGTTACCAGCGGCGCTAAGCTCGCGTTCAATAACTCTGGGATAGGCCTGTACAACAGTTACCTTCCAGTAACATCTGGTCAACGGGATCATCCCCGGACAAAGCATACAATAACATCCTGCTATAACAGGGTAGACTTCACCATCCTATAGAAAACCTTACATAACTGTACCTGTCATACGACAATACACGCAACAGAGCGCTAAACTAACAAAAACCGATCCATAAAACAAGTGATCAAATACAAGAGTGGAAACTGGTTTCCATAAGCAAAATAGCAATGAAAGGAAAAACGAATACAAATTGTACTCTGTCCTCGTCTATAGTAGTTTTGTCTCACAATGAAGCAGGCGTGCTCTAGGTCACTGGGTTACATAACCAGTTTATTCAAGGCCGGCGATTTAATCAATACAAAACCTGCACTTGGCCGGTTCATAAAAAACATTACCATATGTTACGGATCTCTACAGAGTCCGTGTATCAAATGCACGCTATAAATCTGAGTATAGTAATACACTTCCGTCTTTCTACAAAAGACGTCTAAATGAAAGTAAACTTACAATAACTGAAGCTCTTAGCTTTTAAAATTGCAACTCAGTAGTTGCTAGAACATCAAATAAAAAACGTGTCTCACACGACACAAGAAAAATATGATAAATGTGGCACAGATTCACACACTAGATCTGCTTAATGATACGTTGGGAACCGCGTTCGATGCTAGGCAACGAAACATTCCTTCTAGTTGTTAGGTTCAAACATGACCAATAATAGCTTCTGAGCTTATTCAAAATGAAATATAATGCATTTACAAACTGGTAGTTACTGTCGACTACCTAAATGATACGACCGTTCTAACGACAGTCAGGGGTGTAACAAAGGATGGCTGCGAAGAATGCAGTCAATTAATAACCAAGGCATCTGATTGCCATAACTACAGTCAGCAAAGACTTGAAAATTACCCCAAGTAGGGTTGAACAAAATAGCCTCAAAATGACTACGATCAGGTTCAGCAAAAAGGTAGGCATTGACGTTCCACGACGTTCACCAAGCTGCACCAGGGCTGACCAAAATGTCTGACCCCAAAGGTGTCTCACTCTAAACTGAAATAAATAACATCTAACTAATGTAGTTACATCCCTACCTAGAAAAATGGCTGACACTGAGTGTGGTTGATTCACAAACTACATTAAAACTACTACACCACCAGAAACTAGAACAAAGAAGGGGTGTGACAAAAACTCACGAAATGGAGGAGCTCTCACTCAGCTCTCTATTCCACAACAAGGGTTGTACATAAACCTCTCTGGCTCTCTGGATCGGTATCCTCCTCATCAGGATTCCCATCTGGACTCCCCCAAAGACCAGGGTTCGATTTGTCCCTGTCGACATCTTCGTGGATATGCCTGGAAATGGCATTTTGGCTCCTTCCCTCTCGTTCATCGTTCTGGAAGTTCCACCATCACGCTGGTTCCTGTAGAAACGTCACCCCCCCCCCCCATACTGGGATGGTATTAGCCCATGGTGACTGCTTCAACCATGGTGAATAAAAGTCCAATCACGTGGGTAGCGAAATAAGTTGCGTGATTATTCATCCTCTCACTTCCAAAATTATAATGTCCGTCGTGACTATTATAGGCTTCAATTATAAGATACGACACAGCCTTAATCTTGCAGATATGGATTAGCATGTGAGCTAATACTATATTATAATGCTGCACGTGCTAGTGACGCTACTTTTGTATCACGCAGCATCCGTGAATTATACGACGTTTCAAAGATGAAATTTCCACTTTGGCAATTTAAATATCTCATACTATTATAATCACACTTATTCAGGATAATTGTAACACTATTACCTGTATATTTCCACTAGGCATCTGCCCTCCACATACGCGTGGGTAATATGTGATGTCACAGCAATGTTGTGCAATACACTATACTTGCCAATAATTATTTCCCAAGCTTCTTATTTAATTCACTGGACTTCATCGACAGTGAATATTAGTATTTGCTTGCTCGATGGCACTTTATAATCACTTTGAACGCTAAACAGCGGATATTCTTCTACGTCTCGTAGGACAAATGTAATTCCACGCCTACACAAGGCGGATTCTCAAGACGCAGTGCTCCGGTACTGGGTGTCTCTAGAAAGTAGGTCGTCAAAACGAAAACGTTGAGCGACTACTTACGTTCCTTTTTTGCGTATCTGCAAGGGTATTACCTTACCTAAAGTAAAAATAAACATTCTCCAAAATGTTTTAATAAAGCAGCATGACGAAATGGAATATTCTGAGTCTCGTAGGAAAGATAAAAATAATTAATAAGACCTCAGATAATAATTAGCAGTTTACACCAAAGTCAAAAGTGCGATTCACCGCTACTTCAAAGTATCGCGTGATCTCTCAGCTTCACGTGGCTTCCTGGGTGTGTTCAAAAGTACAACATCCCATCATAAATGCTCTGTCATAAAAAATATCACATGAACCATAGCTCAGCGGGTTCATCTGCCTCTCTGTCGTTTCAAATAAAATGTTGGGATAACATTTTTATTTGCTTTGAAATTCATTCAAGAGTGATATTTTTTTAGATTGGCTGCATTAAAGGTTCCAATGCGTTCTCCTGTCCTAATGTCTTCTATCACATAACTTCCATTGTTTAAAGGCTGTCGGATACGACTAGGGCCATAATACAAGGATAGAAATTTCCCATATATGCGGTCTATAGGACTAGAAATTCCGGGTCTCCTTATAAGGATAAGGTCTCCTTCTACTAGTGGTTCTCTAAACCTCTGGCGTCTAGTTCTTCTCAAGCGCTTGGCAGCTTGTCTGTCCATAGTCTCTCTTGCAGCTAAAAGTCTGCTGGCATGTGATGGTTGTAAACAAGGTGGATTTACAATCACACGATCCCATATTCTCAGCGGCATCTGGTTCAAATGCAAGACCATAGGTATTTGACCAGTGCTTTCATGTACTGTTGAATTAATACATTTTGCCATAATAACAAGGACTTCAGTCCATCGCCAGTGTTCTTCTTGACAATATAATCGACAGAATTTTGCGATAATAGACATCACGCATTCTGCTGGGTTGCTCTCTGGATGTCGAATAGATGATAAAACATGACCTATTTCAAGCTCATTCATGGCATTGGCAAATTCTGCTGAGGTGTACTGTGATCCGTGATCAGTCAACAAGAATTGTGGCTTTCCTGCCTCCGGTATCACTTGACGTCTAATCCTCTGAATAATCTGATGTGCAGTAGCTTTTTGAATTGGATGAAGCATCGTATATTTCGTGAACACATCCACCGTTACAACGATGTATCGATTCCCACGACGAGCCTTAGGTATTGGGCCATACAGGTCCTGTGCATACAACTCTCTAGGTTGAGTTGGTAGTATTGGTCTAGGTTGTTCCTTCAGCAAGTGTGACGTGTATTTGTTCCGCTGGCATGCGTCGCAAGCACGTAAACACTGTCTAACGGTGGCTCCTAACCCTTTCCATGTGAAAGACTCCTTGATAGTTGCAATGGTTTTGTCTGTTCCACCATGTCCAATTGATAAATGTACCATAAGAATAACAGATTCTTGGTATCTCCTAGGAATAACTGCACGCAGTTGAGTGTGGTCCTCGTCTACAAACTTGTATAAGACACGATGATAAATCAAATAATCATCTGCAACAGCAGCAATCCTTGCATAATGATCATCCTGTGGATCCATTCTTCGTTCTAGGAAACGGATAATATGTCTGAGTTCCTCCTCACGTCGCTGTCCTTCAGGTAAATGACGAAATCGGCGAAGGTGTTCCTCGCATTCTCCCTCGATGTCTATGGCATTAACAGTAGCTTCAGGATTCCGGCTGAGGATGTCGGCCAACACATTCTCTCTGCCTGGTCGATAAACTATTTCCAAATCGAACTGTTGGAGAAACAGCGTCCAACGTGTGATCCTGTCGCTTGCCAGTCTTGTTCTCAAGATGAAGGTCAACGCATGATGATCGGTTCTCACAATAATCCTCTGACCTAACAGAAGTTTCTGCCAGTATTCAAGTGCGTAAACAATTGCAAGTGCTTCTATCTCGGTCGTGAAGTAGTGAGATTCATGTGCTCTTAAACGTCGGCTTAAGAAAGCAATGTAATGACGTTTCTTCTCATCATCTTCCTGCAGTAAAATGGCTCCTATACCAATGGCAGATGCATCAGTTTCTAGAATAAAGTTCCGAGAGTAATCTGGATATTCTAACTGAATTGAGTCCACAAGCATCTGTTTAGCTCTCCTGAAAGCTATCTCGCATTCATCATTCCAGTTCCACCTGCAGTTCTTTTTCAATAATCCTTGCAGTGGTGCAACAGTTTCGGAATACTTCTCACAATGAGCAGCAAAGAATTGGAGAATTCCTAAGAATTGTCTCACGTGTTTCACACGGGTTGGTGTTGGAAATGCAGCAACAGTTCTAATCTTTGCCGGATTCGGTCTATATCCTTCTCCATTGATTATGTGTCCTACGAATTTCACTTCTTCCTGAAAAAATCGACACTTGTCAAACTTGACCTTAAAATTTGCCTGTCGGAGATTCTCAAAAACAAGGCGCAATGTCTTTAAATGCTCTTCTTCTGTTCCCGAAGCTACGATTATGTCATCCACATAACATATTACTTTCTGCTTCACTTCATGAGTCAGCTTGGCATCAAGTGCTCTGATTAATGCGGCTCCGGCATTTTTCAATCCAAATGGTAGTTTTTGGAATACATAAGTAGTCTGATCAAACAAGAATCCAGTATATTTCTGAGTATGCTCAGATAATCTGATATGGTAATAAGACTGAACCAAGTCTAATGATGAAAATATCCTTTTTCCTTTGAACTTCCTGAGAATGTCCCTAATCTTGGGCGGTCTGTCGTGCTCAGGAGCTAGGCGTTCATTCAAGGCTCTGGCATCAAGACAAAGTCTCAAACTTCCATCTACCTTAACCACAGGTATTATGGGATTCAAGAAAGGAGTCGGTGATTTCTTGATTGTACCTGCTGCTTCCATCTCATGGATCTTCTTAGCAGCTTCTTCGAGATGTTTCTCGGCAATCGGATAGATCCTTTTCTGGAATGGGGAATCGTCCAGTAATACAAGATCATACTCATAGTCTAATATCTCACCAGGTGTGGTGTCGAATATATCTCTGTATTCGTTCAGTATTGCCTCAAGATCCTCATGTGTGGGTGCTGATAACGATCCTGCCTCTTCGTCGGCATCTAGTGTCGCCTCAATTTCCTTGCCCTTTAATGCTTCGACTACGTCTACTTCGGATAGGAATTCCGGTTCTTCTTCAATTAGGCTCATCTGAATGGGTTCGTTCGGCTTGAACTCTACCGTATTCCGTCCCATGTCAATGATTCCATCATATTTTCTAATGAAGTCTGCGCCTAAAATGGCATCATGATGCAGGCCCTTCATTACGAGAAATTCGTGCAAGTACACGTGGCTCGAAATCTTCACAGTACACAAAATCTGGATTTTGCACGTTACAACGCGGTCAGGTATGACACCTCTGACTCTTATAGCTGAAATGGGCAACTCCGTCACCTCAGAGTTTGCTCTAAGTCTGGCATGGCAATCGGCGGAAATTACACTAATCATCGCCCCAGTATCGATGAGTATGACTACACTGACTTCATTCAAGGTGGGTACAATCTTGGGTAGACGTGTTAATTCATAATTGTGGTTCGTCGTTCGTCGTTCGTCCAACAAGTCTTCTTGGATTGGCTCCCAGAGTAATATAGAGGCAGTTACTCGGTGCTCAACCAAACAAGAATCTATTGATTTTTCGGAGTTTTTTTTTCTGTCATGGCGAGAAGTACTGGGCTGGTTCTGCTCCGTTTCCTGCGCCGAATGTCTATTTTCCCTCGAAGTAGGGTTCCGTTCTCCCTCTTCTTGGATCTGCAATTCTCTCAATTGTTGGAGGTACTCACGGCTCTCCCGCGCTCTTCCTTTCCAATCCCTGTCTGGCTGGTATCTAGGGTCTCGATTTCTGTCGTAACCCCCACTATATCGATAGTCTCTACGGATACGTCCGTGTTGCTGATTTCTTCCTTCATTCCCTCGGCGGTTGTTTTCATGACGTCGGTTGTCGTCCGTCCTTCGGTCGAATCGCCGGTCCCAATGACTTCGCCGGTCATCATGTTGATTTCGAGTATACGGAGTGTTGTTCCATTCTCTCCTGTTATAACTGTAATTTTTATCATGTCGCCCAGAATCCTCTGTGGTTTGTGTTTGTTGTGGCGTCTGGCTTACTTTATCAACAGTCGTCAGATTCATATGTCTATCCTCGCGTCTATCAGCCTTCTGCTGACGGTGTGTAGGAAACTGTTCTGTGTTAGCGTCCAACCTTCGCAGTATCTGGTCACACTGCTGGAAAGTGGATGCCCCTGCAGCGATTAACACACGTTGTACATCCGCAGGGTACTGCCAAACAATTGTGTTCACCAAATCTTGTTCGGACAATGGAGGCTGAAGACAACGGAGCTTCGCGAGCTGTATTGCGAAGTAATTCGCATAACGAGTAGGTGTATTGGAACTGTACCTTCGAGTGTACATCTCAGCTCGGATGCTCTGCTGGATGTCGCTCGACCAATATGTTCTTAATAACGCTTCCTTAAAGTCTTGGTAGCCTGTGAATGAGTATCGGAATGCTCTGAACCAGGTACCGGCTTGTCCCTCAAGCAGTCGCTCTATAACTCTTAGTTCCCTCTCTGGAGTTACCATAGTATCACGTAAGTAGCTTTCGACATTTGCTAGGAATTCCACTGGAGTAACACCGCTCCCAGTTCCCGAGAAGCGAGCTGGTTGCTCCTCTCTTGAACGAATTATGGTGACATTTCCCTGCGTATTCGCGGGTCTGAAAGTATCTTGCATGTAACTCTGCGTAGGAGTGTTAGTCTCATGACTAATTCGATTAGATGCTGGTTGAAACGGGTGAGCGTCAAAGTTCAAGGTCTGACCTTGCGCTAAATTAGTGAATTGTGACGGTCGCGATTCCATAGGCGCGCTGGGTTGGAAATGGGTAGGCATCATTCCTCCTAATTGAGATATAGGCGTTTCCTGAGATTCTCCCATCTGTGGGTGTACGTGTCTCTCTCTTGGAGTCGTCTCGAGTCTGTCCAGGCGTCTTTCTATTACTTCAAGACCTGGGATGGTTCTGGCTGCGACTTTGTTGCCTAAGTCGTTCAATTGCAGCTCGATCCTGTCAACCTTTCCCTTGAGGTTTGTGTCTACCTCGCGTATGGCCGTCCTAAGGTTATAACTGAGGTCTAACCTCTCGGTCACCGCGACTTCCTCAAATCTCTTTTGTAAGGAATCGATATCTCCTTCAACTCTGGACATATTTTCTTGGATTTTACCCACATCGTCTCTAACCTCAGCTACCTTAGCCTCGACTGTAGCTTCGTGTTCGTTGAGGTCACCTCTCAATAACATGAGGTCAATTTTGTGTTCCTCATGATGAACATCAACTGTCTCACGTAGACTGGCTACGGTTTCCGTCAATTCAGAAATGTTTCTCCTGTTGGTGTTAAGTTCCTCTTTAATCTCCATCATGCCATCAACGATAGTCTTCACGTTGTTATTAACGGCATTGGCAGCTCCTCTCATCAAGATTAAACCAACGTTCATGGTTGCCATGTCCTTCTTCACATTTCCGATAAATCCCTCGACGTGATCTAGTCGAGTCCCGAATTCTTCCCTGGTATGTTCCAGATCTGCTCTCATGTCTATCTGGACTTTATTCAAGGTTGTCTGAATTTGAGCTGTGTGCTCCTCCAATCGGTTTTGCACCTCCTCCCTAGCTCTATTCATCTGGTCGGTTAAGCAATCTACGCGCTGGTTAGCCTCCTGATGGTGTCGTATGACATCAACCCTGACAGCTGCTAAACCTGTCGTCAGATCATTTCTCGCTTCGATCCTATATGTATCCATGTCTGCCCTGACTTGAGTTAAATCAGCCCTAACATTATTTACAGAGTGAGTGTTAATCTCTAAGTCCTGTCTTACATTGTTTATAGACTGAGTGTTAATCTCTAAGTCCTGTCTAACCTGGTCCACATGACCACTGACATTGTTGACTTCCTGTCTAACCTGGTCCACATGACCACTTACAGTATTTACAGCCTGAGTATTCTGACCTAAGTCAGCAGTAATCTGTTGAAGATTGGCATTCACACCTGCCATCATCTCTCCAAACACACGACGAATAGTTTCCTCACCCATAGATAAGAAATATATGAGAAAGTGAGGGATCAATTTCTACTGGAACTTACAGCTATGATTAGTTACTTGGTGGTATAAAGCTTGCTTCATTTATATAAATATCACGAGTACAGCTGGAGTATGCAAACTAAGTGCTTCTACATTTACAAAGACAACGGTGAGCAAAGCAAAGTATTACATTTACTTAGGATGAGGCATCATCAAAGAAAATCCTATCCTTCATTTATTCAACACTAAAGCCTCACCCCATGGACTTCTATCAAACATGAATGCCATGCGGTCAATTGATCTGCAGTACGACTTTCTAAGTTCGTCCCAGTCCTGTCAATTTACCATTAATCAACATTAGGATCCTCAAAAAAAATAACATGGTACTGAGGGTCACCACGTTAACGTCGGCCCACGAGTTGGGCGCCATTTTATGTGACCGTCTAGTTGATGTCAACAACCACGATGACTCAACTAACGACACATAAATCGAATAAAAAGAAAAGTACCGTGAGGATCAGGTGACCTTCCATAAAGGCTAAAGCGGCACGAGAGTCCGTAGTCCACAGGGATCGTGGTACATGGTGACGATGGTCATAGACCGCCTAAGGAAAGGTTCACCTTAAAACTAGACTGAGAAAATAAACATCCAGACTCATGTAAAACACCGTGAAAATTTATTAAAATTCACAAGCCCCTAGCCTAGTTCGGAGGGTTATAATCGGCTAGTCCGCAAATTAATAAATAAACTAAGATAAAGAACAGGTCCCCTACCTGAGAAGTTACTGAAAGCCCTCGCGAAAGATCTAACTCACAATGATAAAGCAACAACAGCAACGCTAGGAATATGGCACGACGCAAGTCCCTAGTTCAAGTTACAAGATCAAGCTAATATCTGAATTTACATTTAACAGGGTAGCAAAACAAATCTAGGTTAGGATGGTACCATTTCGACATTTAAATTTAACATTAATTCAACTAGCTAAGTCCTATCAATTAACAAAATTTACGGCGATGACGTCCGTAAAAGAAAACAATTACATCCAAAAGCTAAGTGTACAGCCATGAAAAACAAACAATTTAATTATGCTTAATAACTATGTGCTAACAGCACACAATAAAGTAACATGTAGGGTTTAATACACTTGACATCATAAATTAATAACGAAATAGACACAGTAGTTTTATTAAAAATTCCTGCCTACACCTTGGTTTACTCTTTGTAAACCATAGTCATCTAATGTGTATAGTTACGGTGACGAATGCGCAGTTGAGACCACGTCTGACATCGCATGGCCTGAGCTCCACAAGCTACGAACTCTAGGTTCGCACATGCTTCAGGTCGCTACAAAAATGTCAACTGTCCTAGTCATTTCCTCACAAGGAAATTATCTTCAACTGCACGGCTATGTCAACAGTTCCAGAATGCAAAGAACAAAGTTAGATAGAAAGAATCGTTAGTTAGGCTTGTTTTATAACAATTATGCATTTTATTATTAGAATGTCGGTTTATAGGTTTATCGTAGGTTTATGGCGAATAACATTGACAATAGCCTGGGCACGGAGTGTCTCCAACTGAGATCATTCTCCACCAAAAAGCCTCGACTCAACAGTCGGAATATAATCATCGAGTATAACAACTCGGACACACAATAACACGGGTTACCAGCGGCGCTAAGCTCGCGTTCAATAACTCTGGGATAGGCCTGTACAACAGTTACCTTCCAGTAACATCTGGTCAACGGGATCATCCCCGGACAAAGCATACAATAACATCCTGCTATAACAGGGTAGACTTCACCATCCTATAGAAAACCTTACATAACTGTACCTGTCATACGACAATACACGCAACAGAGCGCTAAACTAACAAAAACCGATCCATAAAACAAGTGATCAAATACAAGAGTGGAAACTGGTTTCCATAAGCAAAATAGCAATGAAAGGAAAAACGAATACAAATTGTACTCTGTCCTCGTCTATAGTAGTTTTGTCTCACAATGAAGCAGGCGTGCTCTAGGTCACTGGGTTACATAACCAGTTTATTCAAGGCCGGCGATTTAATCAATACAAAACCTGCACTTGGCCGGTTCATAAAAAACATTACCATATGTTACGGATCTCTACAGAGTCCGTGTATCAAATGCACGCTATAAATCTGCGTATAGTAATACACTTCCGTCTTTCTACAAAAGACGTCTAAATGAAAGTAAACTTACAATAACTGAAGCTCTTAGCTTTTAAAATTGCAACTCAGTAGTTGCTAGAACATCAAATAAAAAACGTGTCTCACACGACACAAGAAAAATATGATAAATGTGGCACAGATTCACACACTAGATCTGCTTAATGATACGTTGGGAACCGCGTTCGATGCTAGGCAACGAAACATTCCTTCTAGTTGTTAGGTTCAAACATGACCAAGAATAGCTTCTGAGCTTATTCAAAATGAAATATAATGCATTTACAAACTGGTAGTTACTGTCGACTACCTAAATGATACGACCGTTCTAACGACAGTCAGGGGTGTAACAAAGGATGGCTGCGAAGAATGCAGTCAATTAATAACCAAGGCATCTGATTGCCATAACTACAGTCAGCAAAGACTTGAAAATTACCCCAAGTAGGGTTGAACAAAATAGCCTCAATATGACTACGATCAGGTTCAGCAAAAAGGTAGGCATTGACGTTCCACGACGTTCACCAAGCTGCACCAGGGCTGAACAAAATGTCTGACCCCAAAGGTGTCTCACTCTAAACTGAAATAAATAACATCTAACTAATCTAGTTACATCCCTACCTAGAAAAATGGCTGACACTGAGTGTGGTTGATTCACAAACTACATTAAAACTACTACACCACCAGAAACTAGAACAAAGAAGGGGTGTGACAAAAACTCACGAAATGGAGGAGCTCTCACTCAGCTCTCTATTCCACAACAAGGGTTGTACATAAACCTCTCTGGCTCTCTGGATCGGTATCCTCCTCATCAGGATTCCCATCTGGACTCCCCCAAAGACCAGGGTTCGATTTGTCCCTGTCGACATCTTCGTGGATATGCCTGGAAATGGCATTTTGGCTCCTTCCCTCTCGTTCATCGTTCTGGAAGTTCCACCATCACGCTGGTTCCTCTAGAAACGTCACCCCCCCCCCATACTGGGATGGTATTAGCCCATGGTGACTGCTTCAACCATGGTGAATAAAAGTCCAATCACGTGGGTAGCGAAATAAGTTGCGTGATTATTCATCCTCTCACTTCCAAAATTATAATGTCCGTCGTGACTATTATAGGCTTCAATTATAAGATACGACACAGCCTTAATCTTGCAGATGTGGATTAGCATGTGAGCTAATACTATATTATAATGCTGCACGTGCTAGTGACGCTACTTTTGTATCACGCAGCATCCGTGAATTATACGACGTTTCAAAGATGAAATTTCCACTTTGGCAATTTAAATATCTCATACTATTATAATCACACTTATTCAGGATAATTGTAACACTATTACCTGTATATTTCCACTAGGCATCTGCCCTCCACATACGCGTGGGTAATATGTGATGTCACAGCAATGTTGTGCAATACACTATACTTGCCAATAATTATTTCCCAAGCTTCTTATTTAATTCACTGGACTTCATCGACAGTGAATATTAGTATTTGCTTGCTCGATGGCACTTTATAATCACTTTGAACGCTAAACAGCGGATATTCTTCTACGTCTCGTAGGACAAATGTAATTCCACGCCTACACAAGGCGGATTCTCAAGACGCAGTGCTCCGGTACTGGGTGTCTCTAGAAAGTAGGTCGTCAAAACGAAAACGTTGAGCGACTACTTACGTTCCTTTTTTGCGTATCTGCAAGGGTATTACCTTACCTAAAGTAAAAATAAACATTCTCCAAAATGTTTTAATAAAGCAGCATGACGAAATGGAATATTCTAAGTCTCGTAGGAAAGATAAAAATAATTAATAAGACCTCAGATAATAATTAGCAGTTTACACCAAAGTCAAAAGTGCGATTCACCGCTACTTCAAAGTATCGCGTGATCTCTCAGCTTCACGTGGCTTCCTGGGTGTGTTCAAAAGTACAACATCCCATCATAAATGCTCTGTCATAAAAAATATCACATGAACCATAGCTCAGCGGGTTCACTATATAACTAATGTTATAACGGGATTCCAAATGTTATTGCGGGCGAAGCCGCGGGTAACAGCTAGTATTAAAATATAAACTAAAAATTCCAATCCTACATCAACTAACGTAAAATAGAACAACAAAAATGATGATGTCGTTGGATTTTATGTAGGCCTATTGGTTACTTCACAAACAACCATCAAACTCGAGTGCACATAATATTTTGGTCGACAGTAGGATAGCCACTGTCGGACCTACGATTTTCAGCCTTGCTGCAGCTACCCACGCGACCATGGTGCACGATTTAACGTGCACGGCTACGCCGCGGGGTAATGGACGAAATAACTTCTGTGAAAAAATATGGAGTAAAAATGTCAAAATCGCAACTCAATTTCCGAACCCTGTAGCCATTTAAGCAACACGATGCTTGAGATTGATCTGTTTTAAAACAAATCTTCCACCGTTGCTCAAGATACCTCTCACTAGCACATTCCCAGCACTGAGAAAAAGTGACGGAAGTCACATGGTGAGGCACTGTCTAAAATACAATGAATTAAGCACTAAAAATATGCACCAGAATATTTAGTTTTTTTATAATGGTAGACATTTTATCAATGGCCCGTTCTATAGAATGCGGCTTCGGTGGAATATTTGGTAGCATGCTGAACTGCTGTGCCCAAGATAGCGGGTTCAAACCCGGCCGAAGTTGTCGGATTTTTTAAGAGCGTTAAAAATCCTTCAGTATGCCTTCCTTCGGAGGGGAAGTAAAGCCTGCGGTCCCATGTCATAGATTTATGGCATGTAAAAGATTCTTCCACAGGCTAAACTTGTGTGAAGCTAAATTGTTAGGTTAGATTTCGTCGGAATGTTCTATCAAATTTCCAACGTTCACCACTAGGTATCATTGATATCTGGTAGCGAAAGTTGGAACTACTTGAAATTGAACGGAACTTGTAGCTCACCCTAAGGGTGTCCGCTGGAAGCAGCTACAGATTCAAGCGAGCCGAACATCTCCACGGACACTCCCGGTACTAAAAAACATACGATAAATAATTAAATAAATAAATAATAGAACAATGAACCATAGATTTCAAGTTTTTGGAATTGATATTCACATCTTGCATAATTTTGTAAAACTTAACTACAGTAGAAATATATGGAGCAAATAACCTTGATGTTTTACTCTTTAAAATAACAATAATCAGCTCAACTACACTAGCTGAATAACACAAGAAAGTAATTACCTCGCATTATTGGTTAACTAAGACCAGCCCCGCTTAGATCGTAACTGTGACAAGCCACAGGAGTTCATATATCATCTCATGGCGCAGTGACTAGCATTCTTGGCTGCCAAAGCGGAGGTTCGGGTTCGATTCCCGGCTCTGCCAAGAAATTTAAATTTGATCTGAAGGCGACATCATGGTCATGAAGCTCCATATACTTGGTTGTATGTGGAATCTGTTTCACAACATGTGTCATTGGGGTGGCTGCAGTAGTATGTGTTTGTAATTGAGGCTAGTATTGGGAAGGAGACGACCGTGGCAGCCTTAAGTTAGGAACCATCCAGGCACTTGCCTGGAGAAGAAGTGGACAACCACTTTTAGGATGGCTGAGGTAGGAATTGAACCTATCTCTTCTCAGTTTAGCCTCACGAGGCTGTGTGTACTCCATTCCATACCTCAGACCAGAATTAGGTTTCTTTGTAGAGACGTTAATCGAACCCAAGACTTTAGATCCGGAGTCTCAGAACGTACTCCGAGACCTCTGAAGGAGGCATCAGATCAATCAACTAGCCAACTTGTTAGGCCTATATATAAAAGGTTATTTTTCTTTTCGTTTATAGAATTCACTTAGCTATTGATCTCTTCAACTGTAATTACGAAGGTGGGGAATTTCCCGTTTATAAATAGACCACGTAATCCTTGTGCCTTGACATTGTGTGACTTCAGTGGCAAGGTCGACCCATGTGCAGGAGCGGCTACATAACATCGTAACAGCCTACAACACCAGTGCAAATTATGTGTAATTTGGTGGGGAAGAACGTAATAGGTAAGCAATCGTGAGAGCTTAAGAGGGAAATTAGTATTTCAAAATACTTTCTTGAGACATTGTGGGGTTTGAAGCCATTTTTCAGTGTTGCCTTAGTAAACAAAAGTTTGGTGCTTTTCAGTCGGTCAACACGAATATTAAAAAAATACGAGCCTTACAGTAGTCGCATATGATGTGTAACATCTGACATAGAAGAATCCTCACGTGAAATTGTTGATACACCGGAATTTTATACTATTATTGGCACAAATATTAATCTATTGTAAAAGGGAGTGTTTTACAGATATTGTAGTTTATAATACGCAACTCATTTTATTAGATGATTAGTAGCTTCCACCAGCACTAGCCTAAATAAAGAATACGATATGGATCAACTAGATTAATAGACGCGACACCGCGTATAACCTTAAATTGCTTTATAAACAGGTCCTCTTCATTCACAGACCAACACGTAATTTCATATGGATTCTGTTAAAATGAGTCATATTGATATGATAAATATCGTTTAAAATGATAATCTGGTAGCAAAAATATCTACCCCGTCCGGGATTTGAACCCAAGATCTCTAGATTCACAGTCATAAGCACTAACCCCACGGCTATTTCATCTACACAAATCTTGAGCGCAAGATGGTGACTTATTTCCACGTTCCAATAATACTGCATTACGGAATTAAGTTTCATTAATATTTTGCTAGTCCCCTCCGTAGCGTAGCGGTCAGCATGGTTAGCTGCCGCCCCGGAGGTCCTGGGTTCGATTCCCGGCTCTGCCACGAAATTGGGTGGTATGAGGACTGGAACAGGGTCTACTCAACCTCGGGTGGTCCAAATGAGTAGAGGGGGTTCGATTCCCACCTCAGCCATCCTCGAAGTGGTTTCCCGTGGTTTCCCACTTCGTCTTCGGGCACATGCCGGGATGGTACCCACTGTAAGGCCACGGCCGCCTCCTTCCCTCTTCCTAGCCTATCCATTCCCATCTCCTATCCCTTCACATCCCTCATAAGGCCCCTGTTCGCTTTGCAGGTGAGGCCACCAGGGCGAAGTGCTGATCACACCTCCCCAGTTGTATCCATCCCGACCAGATGTTCCAAGCTCCAGGACACTGCCCATAGAGGCGGTAGTGGTGAGTTCCCTCGCTGAGTCCGTCTGGTGCATTCTTGGAATACACGGTACGAGAGATTATAATTTTCAATGCTTTTGCATGTTCTTTCCTTCCTCTTTGTCAAACACCAACAGTGATCTTCTGTTTTCCTTTAGGGGTTCAGGTCGCTTATATTTTGTATGAGTCTGTTCTAGATATATAACTTCTGTGACCCACCTAGCGTCATCTCGCAGCGAATCTTTGAAGCTCCTCAATTCTTCCTGGTGCTAGAGGACTTACTTATCCATTTGGCCACCAGATCCTGTTATCATCGCCAGCTATTTTCTCCTTGAGCAAGAGGACTACGTCCACTTCTTTACTCACCATGCTGCGCTAGTATCAACTGTTATCAACTCTTTGAAGACCAGCTCAGCAAGAGATCATTTTTTTGTTATAATATTGGCAATACTTATATGTTCTCCTTTTGTCTCCTACCCCCCACTCTTTTCCCTTTCCTCGGTCCCTCCGTGCTCCGTTGAGCAGCTCTCACTTCTCAGTCTGCAGTTGACTCGGTCAGTCAAAGCTCCACTCGAGCTAGCCTCCTCAAACCATGTTGGCTAGGTAGCCGTCATACAGAACTTCGCCTTCAACATGAAATCAAGATAAGTACCATTTTAAAAGTTTTAACCTCATCTTCATGGTTTTAACTTCCACGTGCTTTTAATGATATTTTATAGACAGTGTGAAATTATTTACTTTGGGGCAAAAATCATTCTTCGTGGGATTTGCCATGTTGAGCTTTTGCTTGTATAAGCCAACCTTACTAAAAAGAGCTTTTCTTAAGCTATTCAAATGAGAAATCCTCTCGCTACGTGGGATATTATCTAATACCCGCTGTCTATAATTATAAAGCTAGTTCCTCCGCTGGATTAACTTTGACTCCATTCTTCTCTAAAGATCGTTCTGGAACTTTCCAGATCTGGTACTCTATCTGCGAGGCTTGCCGTCAGGTATTTTTCACTTACTTGTGAAAATACTAGTTAAAATGAGGAATCTTCCTTAAATTACTGCAATAGCTAACTTTCGTCCACCGTTGGGATGTTCTATGGCGCATTTAACTGTAATCCACCATTTTCTCCAGCAATAGACTCTCGCCTACCTAGTGCAACCAGTTCTTTCCAGCATTGTAAAAACTTTCTTTCTCATGAACTTTCGAATTTCTACAGTGAACTTTGCATCAATCTTTACAGACTATAGTGATAATCAGTGCTTGCTCCACGTTTCTACCGCGTCGCGATCGTCCGGTTATATTAAATACGGCCATGAACATTGATCCTATATCCCAATGATCTTTCCTCAACCTTCTACTAACCACCATTATTAATAAAATTGTAACTTTCTATAAGGTGTTACTCACGAGGTGCCCTTCCAACTTTGCTAGTTTAACATTAATTAAATTCTGCATAATTGTTTGTGTGATACAAGTTTCAAATCACATTGTTCCTTTCCTATAATCAGGGAAAACATTTCTTTAAACTCTTGAGCGAGTCATGTTCAGGTTTCACGAAATGGAAACTGTCCCATTTGGCTAGTGATTCCTGCTCAAACTTGGGAAGTCTAGAACTTTCCTTTTCATTTTCTTCAGGTTTCACAGTAAGTGACCTGCCCTCTTTTGTATAATTCTCATATAATAATTCTGTATAAATATAAGAAGTTGTAGGAACTTCTATCTTATTTTTCATGTTTTTATTATTGTTATATTCGAAGTTGTCACTTTCTCTAGAACATTCTCTCAAAAATTTCTTAAGGTACACTCTTTGTACTACAATTCACTTTCCAACTTTAATTACTTCATTGTTTATCTGTTTAAATCTTATAAAGATTTTAGAAACATGTAAGGTTTGAAACCTTGTAAATTGTCAATTGCCTGGAGCAAACGTTTAATGTTGAGAGGTCTGCGACCCCATTTGTTAAAAAGTTCAAATGAACTATGTTTGTCCAAATTATATTACACGCTTGTTAATTTCCTCAAACTTCTTTAAATTGTTAAATAAATTAAATATTAGTTTTTGGATTCATCATTTCTCTGATACTACAGTTAGGCAGGATCCTGGCTTTCCTAGCTCTTCCTAGGTTTATGCCCTCGTTCATACTCAATAAAGCTTTTACTATCTGTCTGGCCAGACCATCACCCTTCCCTATAGTACTTTTATTCGTGCTTGGGAGGAAATACGCTAAAGCCTTTCTCTGGCAAACTGCCCAAGTCTTAGCTGCGGTTCCCGTCAGCTTCGACCAAGCTCGTACCCACTTTAGGTATCCGAGCACGGATTTGCGGTGGCAACCGCTTCTAAATGTATTGAAAGTCAAATTCATAAATTTTGTGGGACTCTCCTCCTATTTTTCTATCCTTCTTTTCCAATCCCAAATCTACTTCCTTCTCTTAATCATCTTCCCTTGGTGGGTGGGTTATTCCTCAGTCAATAAACTACCCAAAATTTGGTACCAGAAACCCGGGAGAGTCCATTTGCTATGTCCATTGTTTGTCAAGTGTCATTTGACAATACTTTGCATATTACTAATATCTGCTTTGGATTTTTCAGTTATAACTACATCATGCAAAGCCTGTGAACGGGAAAGAGACCGCTCCTGTCTCCTATGGTGTGTCCCATTCTTTCTACCCATACGCTGCTGCAAACTTGACAGCATCTCCAAGGTTCTACAGTTTCGTGAGTTGTATTTCAATTTATTCTCTTTGTCATGGCCCCTACTGAAAAAGATGAAACTCTCATTGCTAGACGTTCTTCCTATAAAGGGCAACTCACTAGATTCAGAAATTTTATCAACAAGTTAAATCCCGCCGAGTGCGATTTAGACATCTTGACACATCGCCTTAAGTTGTACGAACGGTCGTATGATTATTATGATCAAATTCAAACCGAGATTGAATCCGCTTGCCCAGAACTTCAATCGGATCGGGACGAGGTCGAACCCTTGTACTTTGAAGGGATTGCAAAGGCCCACCAACTGATCCGCAATATCTCAGAACCGGACACTAAGGTCATCAATCCGGCCCAGTTCGCACCCTCTTCAGTTCACAAGAACAAACCGAAACCGTTACTTCCTAAGATAAGCCTACCGCACTTCTCAGGCAAGGAAGGTGAATGGTATTCTTTTTATGAACTTTACTGCTCCCTAATTCATGAAAATATCGAGATCCCCGATATTCATAAATTCTATTTCCTCCGTACGTCTTTGGAATCTGAGGCCTTAGCCTTGGTGGAGTCACTGCCTTTAAGCGCAGACAACTACCACATCGCCTTTAATCTCCTTAAAGAGAGATATGGCAATTTTCGTTTGAGTGTAGCTCGCCACATACGTTGTCTCTTCAACTTACCAGCCGTCAAACCTAATGACGTCACCTCTTTAAGAAACCTGTTGGACTCTATACAGTTGAATGTCAGAGCATTATACCAACTCAAGCAGCCTGTCCAAACATGGGACACCATACTCATTCATCTGGCTACATCAAGATTCGATTTTTCAACTTTAAAGGCTTGGGAAATTGAACTCGCTCGCAAGGAAGAATTTTCCTTCGAACACTTAATCTCGTTTCTTAACAGCCGATGCCAAGTCCTTACAGCACTCGCATTTCAGTGCGAAAAGGTCGAAACGAATCTTCAGTCTCACATTTTTGAGAAAAACCTTGCTTTTTCAAAGGGACATCAGCCCCCATCTGTCGAGAACAAGCAAACCCGTTCTGCCTCTTTCAATCATGCAAGAGAACATATCAGGCCGCTTAACAAATCTTTAAAATGCACGCTCTGTAAAAAGCTTCACACATTGTATTCGTGCAAATCCTTTAAAGAATTGTCTGTCGAAGATCGAAGGAAGTTTGTCTTCAATAGCAAACATTGTTTCAATTGCTTGTCACCTAAGCATTCTTCTTCGAACTGTACGTCATCAAATCTCTGTTTTCATTGCAAAAAACCGCATCATTCTTTATTGCACGTTCACGATAAATCGAGGTCATCAGCACCCGCCTCTTCAAGCTCCATGCAGAGCAGCTCCGAACAAACTAATGCTTCTTCCTGCATTTCTAATGCCGAAACTTTTCACAGTGCGCAAACCCTTTTGACCACTGTACAATTCGAAATCCAAGATAAATTTGGAAATTGGTTTCGAACCCGTGGTCTTCTCGATTCCGCTTCAACGCACAACTTTGTTTCGCAATCTTTGATTAAAAAACTAGGTCTTTCGTCATCGCCTACTTCTATCAATGTGACCGGCATTGACAATTTGAAAACTCAAGTCTTGCAGTCTTCAAAATTGAAAATCAGAGACGTTTGCCAAAGAAACACCAATCTTAATTTAAACTGTCTCATTCTTACCAGTATTGGCAAGGATACTCCAAGTCACTCTATTAATACTTCCGGTTTAAACATTCCCTCGCACTTAAGGTTAGCCGATCCTCAGTTTAATGCTCAAGGTCCCATTGATGTACTTTTCAGTGCCAATGTTTTCTGGAATTGCATTCGCAAACAAACACGCAAGTTATCTTCAACCGTGGTCGCCAGAGACACCGATTTTGGTTGGGTTATTACTGGTGAAATCAAACATACCAGCGTTCAAACCAAAGCGCAATGTCATTTCGTTACAGCTGACATAAATCCCATTTCTGAAAAAGAGAACGCTCATGTTTCAGATCTCAATATTTTTGAAAAACACTTGCCGAAACGATGTCTTATCGTGAACAACTACACTACCTCTGTAAGTTGTTTAAATGGTTTTTTCTTCTTCCCGCACAAGATAGCAATTCAAGTTCGCCTTGCTTTGTGTTACTTCGTCTACCTTCTTATGTCATTTTTTATAGCAGTTAATTGCTTAAACTCTTTCTCGAAAACTATCTTCCCCTTGTGTAAAACCATGGCTATCAGTCTCCATCACTTTGCTGTAAGCCATGTTTCACTTCTTTCGTTATTTAGAAGGATGGCCACGGTCGGCTCCTCCCTCCTTCCTCACAATTGGAAGTCGCTCATGAAACCGTTTGAAAATCTGAATTCTATAACATCAAGAATAACTATTCTTATGCATAACCTTCTTCTCAATGTCCCGGCTTCACTTCCTATTTCGGAAGAATCAAGCTTTTTCCTGTCGAAAATTGTCGGATTCCGTGATCCTCTCAATTATGCGAAATTGATTTCTTACTTTATTTCATATAGCTTTAAATTGTTTGTTCACGTCCAAGTTACGATTGACTGCATGCCGTCCAAGCTGAATATCTGCTTTAAGTTACAGCTGATTCAACAAGTGTTGTTTGTGTACTTTGAACTGCTTGTTTGTCAGACTTGTTTGTATACAAGCCCGATTAACGCCAAGTTGTTGTTTATTTCTTGTATGATTGCCAAAGGTCAAAGCAAGTTTCTCTTATCTCAACTTTGGCTGATTGCCAAGCATTGTCTAGTGAGCCGCTCCTGCAAGTACAGAAGCCGTTCACCTACTTCCCAAAATAAACTTGTTCCAGTTAAGGACTCTTTCAGCTATTTATATGCCTTATCTCGCTGTACTATGTGTGTCAAGGCCGTGCTTGTTTACGTCTCTCACTTACTCACGCTCGTATTCTCCAACTGCTTCGATCCTTGTTTCAAAACTTCGTTGCGTATTTCTCACGCGCTATGTATTTCACTCTGCTTACATATTTTGAAATCTTAATGTTCATTGATGAACAAACTTGTTTTTTCTCGTCGTCACATTAGATATGTTTTTGCATTTATACTTGTCATGTCACGTTTCTCGCTGACTTAAGTATTTTTCTGAGTAACCCCTTTGATACTTATTATGACTTAAGGTCATTGTTTATGGCTACTAGTTTGTTACCTATGGCGTTCTTGCTTTCTACTCGCATAGTTTCTTTGTTTATTTGGTATATTCCTGTCCTGAATAGATGTACTTGTTTCTATACGCTTTGTTTAAACTTGTTAATTCTCCTTTTGCATTGTATCGCAATCTTTACTAGTGCTTTATTTCCCTCAGCTTCTAGTTATTTTGTGATGGAAGATGTCGTTAAGTCTCGTTATTTAACTCCGCTTTCTAATGACCTTGATGACCTCCTTCCACTCACACCTGGTCACTGTCTTACACGCACTTCTCTCTCTGCCTCTCCTCCTCTTCCTAATTCTTACAGGGATTTTAATCTACCTATTGTTTGGCGTAAACTTGAAGCCCTCCGTAATTCTTTTTGGAAGAGATGGAACTTGGAATATTTAACTTCCTTGCAACGGAGGCAGAAGTGGTTTCTTTCCAGTCCCGACATTAAAGTGGGAGACTTGGTCTTAGTTAGGGAATTTCCCCCCCCCCCCCCCCCTAGTCTGGACTTCCGATAGAGTGACCGAGTGTTACCCTGGAAGGGATGGGAAAGTCAGGGTAGTCAGAGCTTTGACCACTAATGGTCAGATCACAAGACTACTTCTCCGCAATTGCTTATTACCTTTAAATGTGTACTTGTTTTTCTTGTTCCCTGTTGGTGTTTTCCCCTCCCAGTATGGTGCATTCTTGGAATACACGGTACGAGAGATTATAATTTTCAATGCTTTTGCATGTTCTTTCCTTCCTCTTTGTCAAACACCAACAGTGATCTTCTGTTTTCCTTTAGGGGTCCAGGTCGCTTATATTTTGTATGAGTCTGTTCTAGATATATAACTTCTGTGACCCACCTAGCGTCATCTCGCAGCGAATCTTTGAAGCTCCTCAATTCTTCCTGGTGCTAGAGGACTTACTTATCCATTTGGCCACCAGATCCTGTTATCATCGCCAGCTATTTTCTCCTTGAGCAAGAGGACTACGTCCACTTCTTTACTCACCATGCTGCGCTAGTATCAACTGTTATCAACTCTTTGAAGACCAGCTCAGCAAGAGATCATTTTTTTGTTATAATATTGGCAATACTTATATGTTCTCCTTTTGTCTCCTACCCCCCACTCTTTTCCCTTTCCTCGGTCCCTCCGTGCTCCGTTGAGCAGCTCTCACTTCTCAGTCTGCAGTTGACTCGGTCAGTCAAAGCTCCACTCGAGCTAGCCTCCTCAAACCATGTTGGTTAGGTAGCCGTCATACAGAACTTCGCCTTCAACATGAAATCAAGATAAGTACCATTTTAAAAGTTTTAACCTCATCTTCATGGTTTTAACTTCCACGTGCTTTTAATGATATTTTATAGACAGTGTGAAATTATTTACTTTGGGGCAAAAATCATTCTTCGTGGGATTTGCCATGTTGAGCTTTTGCTTGTATAAGCCAACCTTACTAAAAAGAGCTTTTCTTAAGCTATTCAAATGAGAAATCCTCTCGCTACGTGGGATATTATCTAATACCCGCTGTCTATAATTATAAAGCTAGTTCCTCCGCTGGATTAACTTTGACTCCATTCTTCTCTAAAGATCGTTCTGGAACTTTCCAGATCTGGTACTCTATCTGCGAGGCTTGCCGTCAGGTATTTTTCACTTACTTGTGAAAATACTAGTTAAAATGAGGAATCTTCCTTAAATTACTGCAATAGCTAACTTTCGTCCACCGTTGGGATGTTCTATGGCGCATTTAACTGTAATCCACCATTTTCTCCAGCAATAGACTCTCGCCTACCTAGTGCAACCAGTTCTTTCCAGCATTGTAAAAACTTTCTTTCTCATGAACTTTCGAGTTTCTACAGTGAACTTTGCATCAATCTTTACAGACTATAGTGATAATCAGTGCTTGCTCCACGTTTCTACCGCGTCGCGATCGTCCGGTTATATTAAATACGGCCATGAACATTGATCCTATATCCCAATGATCTTTCCTCAACCTTCTACTAACCACCATTATTAATAAAATTGTAACTTTCTATAAGGTGTTACTCACGAGGTGCCCTTCCAACTTTGCTAGTTTAACATTAATTAAATTCTGCATAATTGTTTGTGTGATACAAGTTTCAAATCACATTGTTCCTTTCCTATAATCAGGGAAAACATTTCTTTAAACTCTTGAGCGAGTCATGTTCAGGTTTCACGAAATGGAAACTGTCCCATTTGGCTAGTGATTCCTGCTCAAACTTGGGAAGTCTAGAACTTTCCTTTTCATTTTCTTCAGGTTTCACAGTAAGTGACCTGCCCTCTTTTGTATAATTCTCATATAATAATTCTGTATAAATATAAGAAGTTGTAGGAACTTCTATCTTATTTTTCATGTTTTTATTATTGTTATATTCGAAGTTGTCACTTTCTCTAGAACATTCTCTCAAAAATTTCTTAAGGTACACTCTTTGTACTACAATTCACTTTCCAACTTTAATTACTTCATTGTTTATCTGTTTAAATCTTATAAAGATTTTAGAAACATGTAAGGTTTGAAACCTTGTAAATTGTCAATTGCCTGGAGCAAACGTTTAATGTTGAGAGGTCTGCGACCCCATTTGTTAAAATGTTCAAATGAACTATGTTTGTCCAAATTATATTACACGCTTGTTAATTTCCTCAAACTTCTTTAAATTGTTAAATAAATTAAATATTAGTTTTTGGATTCATCATTTCTCTGATACTACAGTTAGGCAGGATCCTGGCTTTCCTAGCTCTTCCTAGGTTTATGCCCTCGTTCATACTCAATAAAGCTTTTACTATCTGTCTGGCCAGACCATCACCCTTCCCTATAGTACTTTTATTCGTGCTTGGGAGGAAATACGCTAAAGCCTTTCTCTGGCAAACTGCCCAAGTCTTAGCTGCGGTTCCCGTCAGCTTCGACCAAGCTCGTACCCACTTTAGGTATCCGAGCACGGATTTGCGGTGGCAACCGCTTCTAAAAGTATTGAAAGTCAAATTCATAAATTTTGTGGGACTCTCCTCCTATTTTTCTATCCTTCTTTTCCAATCCCAAATCTACTTCCTTCTCTTAATCATCTTCCCTTGGTGGGTGGGTTATTCCTCAGTCAATAAACTACCCACCGTCGCCACCACCAACCTAGAGGGGTAAATTGACTAAATAAAAAAATAAAAATAAATATATGTTGCTTGTTTCGATAATGTTCCTGCGTGAAATTGAGTTTAAAATGCCGTATGAATAGCCCTCTTGTGAGTAAAGAGAATGTATTCAGTAATAGTTCATGAAGGCTTGATCAATTCTCGTATAACCACAACGATTATATTATATTGATGACTGCATTACCGTTATGTGGGTTAATATTTGAATAGCCATTGTGCTGAAACATAATACCGGTAATGCCGACTACTTACAATGTTTGATATTAAGGCATTTTACCATTTAAATACTGATACGAAGACTTCGAACATGTACCATGTGATTTGTTTCAATCATTTGACACCAGAGTTCGCATGAGCGTTTTCCGTTCAGAATGTCATATACATTCCACATGGCCGAGAGTACGTCATGGTATCAATTTCTGACACCGCGCGCTCATTGTTTCTCGTACCACTGCCAGCTGGGTCTTACCACTGCCCGCTGGATCGATCGATCGAGCGGGCAGTGCATACTTCCGTTTTCCACCACTGCCAGCTAGTACACTTCCGTTCGATCGATCGAGCGGGCAGTGCATACTTCCGTTTGATCCACCACTGCCAGCTCGATCGTTCCGATCCACTTCCGTCCCCAATTTTCAAAACACTCCCAAAAAACTATCCAGCAACCGAGCGGAAAGATGTTACACATCAATAACTTTTGTTAACTAAGGCAACACTGAAAAATGGCTTCAAACCCCACAATGTTCACGGCCAGTCAGCAAATCGTGATGCCAAGAGATTCAAATCACTCAGGCTTAAACTCATGAACTCAATTTGGTTCAACAAAAAATGTATAGAACTGAATCTCACCCCTACATATTGTATACATTTTCACCTGTATTTTCAAACATAGATTTTACAGCCTAAGTGTAAAGGATCTGATGATGATCGCTTGACGATCGAAACTGGTCATCTAGTGTATTTATTAATCTCATGTAATTTTTTCAGGATTAGGGCATAACCCAGCTCTTTTGGGTACATTCATGTTGACCGACTGAAAAGCACCAAACTCTTTTTTGTTTAATTTTCTTGGGATGTTTGGCATGCTTATTGCTGAAGTTGCTCTGTTCTGATTTGACTCTTAAAATTATCACTTCACCAAATTTATATATTATCGACATAATTCAAGAACTCTATATAGTTGACTGTAAGATTGATGTTGTTGTTATTGTTTCATTTAGGTGTTGGGACATGGTGGTCGTCAGTCCCATGTACTTCGGTGTGTATAGAATTTCTCTCACAGTCTGTGTTGTTCTGGTAGCTATAGTAGTGAATTGAGGCTAGGATTCCAAAAGAAGTGACCTTGGACTGAAGTTAAGAACTATTCCGTCATTTGTCTGTAATAATAGTGGGAAATAACGGGGAGAAAATCTATAACATCAGTGTGGCTGAACTTAAAGCCACCGCCATAGGTGGTCTCGGGGTATCTATTGAGACTCCCGTCCCAAAGATCCTGGCTTCCATTCCCACCTCAGCCATCCAAGAAATTGTTTTCCGTAGTTTTCCACTGCTACTCCAGTAAAATACCAGGATGATTCGCAACATAAGGCCATAGCCGCTTCCTTCCCAATTCCCACTTAAATTACAAATACACACACTACTACAGACTCCACCCATCACACACACAAGTACACTGGGCTAAATGACCACGATATCCAAATCCTCCAAATGAAACAACAACAGTTTGTGCCATCTCCTCTGAACAATAATCAACAGTAGTCCCCCATCATGTTAGAGTAGTTGTTGTTGATTCAATTAGGGGCTTTGTGACATCGCGATCATGTAGCCCCGTACTTGTGTGTGTGTGTGTGTGTGAAATTTGTCTGATAACCTGTGTTATTGTGATGGCTGTATTAGTGTGTGTAGATGGAATTCAGATGAGGATTGGGAAGGAGACGGCCGTGGCCTTAATTTAGAAGCTATCTCGGCATTCGCTTGGAGTAGAAGGGGGTAACCACGGAAAACTACTTCCATGACGACTGAGGTAGGAATCGAACCCGCCTCTTTTCATTTTTGCCTCAAGAGGCTGAGTGTACCCTGTTCCAGCGCTCAGACCAGAATGAAATTTCTTGGCAGAGCAAGGTATCGAATCCGAGAGTGCTACTACGTGGCGAGGCGGACCATCATGTTAGAATCCCATCTTTAAATAAATCTCTGTTCCATTTTGTGAATATCCTGATGGAATCATTCCTCATGTTCAACAGTTGTAGCTCCTAAGATATCTAGGAAGAATCCTGATGACAATGCAGGAACTGTAATTATAGTGACATGGGCATCGTAGCTTCTAAAAACTATGCAGTAACTACCCTGTATAAGCTGTTAGTAGCCTAATTGGCAGCTTCATTATTGCTCAGATAACCACTCGCAACTCTTCCTAAAACTTTACAAAAGTGTAGTTACGCAACATTGCTTTCGAACTTTCCATCTTTAAAAGTATCCGGATTTGGTGGCTAGCAATAATCCTCTCGTTTGGTTCAGAGTCACTGACTTACAGAATCTTACACAACGGATATGTGAAACTCTCTCCACTTTCTTCCATTGCTTCGCCGAAAATCTTCTTCATTAAACATTGATTTGTAAGGAAGGGATTCCCATTTTCCCGTCCCACTAAAAGGCATACACGCGCTGTGAGATTTCTTCGTTTTGAGGATGGTGGTGTATTCTTGGAATACACGGTACGAGAGATTATAATTTTCAATGCTTTTGCATGTTCTTTCCTTCCTCTTTGTCAAACACCAACAGTGATCTTCTGTTTTCTCTTAGGTGTTCAGGTCGCTTATATCTTTTATGAGTCTGTTCTAGATATATATCCTCTGTGACTCACCTAGCGTCATCTAGCAGCGAATCTCTGAAGCTCTTCAACTTTTCCTGGTGCAAGAGGACTTACTTATCCATTTGGCAACCAGATCCTGTTACCATCGCCAGCTATTTTCTCCTTGAGCAAGAGGACTCTGTCTACTTTTTTACTCACCATGCTGCGCTAGTATCGCCTGTTATCAACTCTTTGAAGACCAGCTCATCAAGAGAAAATATTTTTTTGTTATAAAGTTGGCAATGTTTATATGTTCTCCTTTTGTCTCCTATCCCCCACTCTTTTCCCCTTCCGTGGACCCTCCGTGCTCCGTTGAGCAAGTCTCACTTCTCAGTCGGCAGTTGACTCGGTCAGTTAAGGCTCTTCTCGAGCCAGCCTCCTCAAACCAAGAGGCATACTCTCTTCTACGCCATGTTGACAAAGTAGTTATCGTCAAAAGGAACTTCACTTTCAACATGAAATCAAGATAAGTACCATCTTAAAGTTTTAACCTCATCTTCATGGTTTTAACTTTCACTTGCTTTTAACGATACTTTTATAGACAGTGTGAGATTATTTATTTTGGGGCAAAAATCATTCTTCGTGGGATTTGCCATGTTGAGCTTTTGTTCGTACAAGCCAACCTTACTAGAAAAGAGCTTTTCTTAAGCTATTTAAATGAGAAATCCTCTCACTACGTGGGATATTATCTAATACCCGCTGTCTATAATTCACCAAGCTAGTTCCTCCGTTGGATTTTCCTAACCCCATTTTTCTACTAAGGTCGTTCTGGAACCTTCCAGATTCTGTATTTCATCTACAAGTCCTGCCGTTATGAAATTTTCACTTGTGAGAATGCTATTTAAAATTGAAGAATCTCACTTCTGAATTAAAGCTCAATAGTGAATTTTCTTCCACCGTTGGATGTTCTTGGCGCATTTAACTGCAATCCACCATTTTCTCCAGCAATAGACTTTCGTTCATCTAGTGCAACCAGTCAGTTTTTTTTAAATCAAAATAACTTTCTTTGCCAAAAACTTTCGTGTTTCTATAGTGAACTTTTCATATATTTCAACGAACTATAGTGAAAACCAGTGCTTGTTCAACTTTCTACCGCGTCGCGATCGTCCGTTTACATATAAATAAGGCCATGAACAATTTTCCTCAATCCCTATTTCTCTTTCCTAAACCTCTTACTAACAATCTGTAATAAACTTTTAAATTTAGGTCTGTTTCAACGAGGTGTCAATCCATAGATGTGCCCTCCCATTTTTTCTCATGTGTAATTAATTAATTTCTGTATAATTACGTGTCCAGCGCACGTTTCAAACTTACATTGTTTCTCCCTTTTGATCAGGGAAAACAATTCTTTCATCTCTTGAGTGAGTTATTTCTAGGTCTCACGAAATGGAAACTGCCCCATTTGGTTCGTGATTCCCATTTAAAACATAGGAGGTCGAGAACCTTCCTTTTGATTATCTCTTCAGGTTTCACAGTCAGTGACCTGCCCTTATTTGCATAATAACTAAAATTAATTCTGTATAAATATAAGAAGTTGTAGGAACTTCTATCTTATTCTTCATGTTTTTCTTATTATTATTTTCGAAGTTGTTACTCTCTCTAGAATATTCTCTCAGAAATTTCTTATAGTACACTCCTTGTACTCTTGTAAATGTCTAAACTTTAATCATTTCATTTGCCTTTTTAAAATCTTACAAAGATTTTAGTACCAGGTTTAAAACCTTAAGAATTGTTACTTGCCTGGAGCAATTTCTAAATGTTGTCGGAGGTCTGCGACCCCAAATTGTTAATAAGATTGAAACATATTTAATTGTTAAATTTATCAACTTCTTTGCATTGTTAAATAAATTAAATATTTGTTTTTGGATTCATAATTTCGAAAATACAGCGGTTAAGCAAGATCCTATCTTCCCTGACTCTTCCCAAGTGCATGCCATCGTTAATACAGAACAAATCTGCTATTATTTGTATTGCCAGACTATCACCCTTCCCTATAGTACTTTTATGCATGCTTGGGAGGAAATACACTAAAGCCTTTCTTTGGCAAACCGCCCAAGTCTTAGCTGCAGTTCCCGTCAGCTTCGACCAAGCTCGTACCCACTTTAGGTATCCGAGAACGGATTTGCGGTGGCAACCGCTTCTAAGTGTATTGAAAGCTAAACTTATAAATTTTGTAGGACTCTCCTCCTATTTTTCTATCCTTTTTCTCCAATCCAAAATCTACTTCCTTCTCTTAATCATCTTCCCTTGGTGGGTGGGTTATTCCTTATCCAATAATCTACCCAGATGGTATGAACATGAAGCTAAACAAATGAAAATGAGTGGGATAAAATGTTACGAGCTTACATTAAATTTCAACTGGTCAAACAACGCAATATATCAGAATACAAAACCTTCCCCCTCCCCTGCTACCCCCCCCCCCTCCCCCCCCTCCCCCTCCACAGTGCTTCATGTCAGCCTGGCGCCGTGAAGCGATCAGAAGATAAAACAAGTGCTGTAGTTCCCTGAGGAACTAATAGAGCCTATATACATATAATCTTTAATCACTTGTGTTGTGTTACTTAGGTGGCGACTGCGCGCTGTATTTAGCATGATTGTAATATTAGCAAGGACTCTTCATGTCATACTCTACTATTACAAAGTTTAGTGTTAATTGCGCAATTGCGCCCTGAGTTATTGATTTTAGTGTTTTGATAGTTCGCCCACCCCTGTTGTCTTGGCCATAAAAAGCCACTTATACGACTCTCAGTTATTGCTCATTCAGCTCTAATAGACGATGATCTATCAACTTCAATACCTTATACATTCAATATGGCTGCTGTGCACTATAGGCCCTATTCATACTAGTGAGGTATGTTTAATAATGCTTCCGGTTAGCCAAGTTTCCTACTAATTGCGCAACTGCATCTTGAGTAATTAATTTTAATGTTTCATTAGTAGCCCACCCGCCTTCTTGAGTTCACATAGTCGCTGATCTTCTGCCGTATGTAGATAAATTATCTTGTACGAGTCTACCTTCTTGCGAAGATTCGTGATTGCAGCTCTGATAGATTGTGGGTTATCGATTGTAATGCCTTTTTACTTTACATATACGGTGGTTGCGCGCTATGTGCTGTGTGATAGTCTGATGACGAACGCCAGCGAGGTCTCTTGCATGATACTACACTTATGCCAAGTTACGTGTCGATTGCGATACCACAGTCTGAGTTATTGATTTTAAAACTTTAATCATGCACCCAGGCGCCATATGGAATGTATGGAGTCACTGTTCTTTTGCCTTAGACATACAAATTCACTTAAAATGTTCTATTTTATTGCTAATTTTTGTTATTATAACTCTAAAATAATGAATTATTCATATTCTATAATTTCAAGATGGCTGCTGAGAGTAATATTTTAGTCTGATATAAAACTATTTTGAGCATCGCTTCATGGGAGCTTGAGTTAGATATTCAGTATAATGTTTGAATGTTTCGCACAGTTGCTATCATGACCTTGTACTTTGGGCTTCTAACGCTTTTCAAAAGAATTTTTCCTTGCAAAATTTAGCAGTGTTTCGATGAATAGTTTATTTGGTATTTGTTCTAGACTTTGAATTCTTGAGTGGTCACCATTTTGTCTTCGTTGAGATGGCGACGACATAATATAAGGGATTGAAGTGTCTTCTACTACAGTAGTGCTACCTCTGAACCTAATTTCATTCAATTGTGTTTCACATGCAGATGGATCTGTAGATCTCATAATTATAGCAGTTTTTGCAAAATTCAAAAGGCCAATAGGCTAGAAATATGATGTGTGCATTAAATGCTAGATTAACAAATGCCCTTTAGAGGACTAGAGGACGTGACTGGTAGTGGGAGATGACCTACATATTTCGCACCTTAAGACAACAATACCACCTCCAGATGGCTCGAAAGACAAAATGTACGAGCTGCTGTTCAGTGGTCTGAGTTGTCAATTGTTGGTGTTATTGTTGCATTAGGGCTTGATCAGTGTGATCATCAAACCCCTTTTACATGGGTGCGTATAGAGTTTTTCTAATAACCGGTGTCATTTAAAGTATCAGTGGACTTGTACACTTGTTGTTTAGCCTAGGATACAGAAGGAGGTGGGCGGCCATAAAGCCATCTGGGCACTTGCCTGGATTAGAAGGAGAAAACCATGGAAACCTCTTCTACCATGGCTTAAGTAGGAATCGAGTCCACATCCTCACGAGACTGAGTGAGCCCCTTTCCAGCCCCGAGACCAGTGATCAGTCTGGTTACAGTGTGTCAGTCAGGTAAACCTGCAATTTGTTCAATGACGTTTTGCTACAATATTGTGGAGGGCAATAAATGACCTGCATTGCCACTCATTTCATGGAGGAATGGTTATCATTTGGAAAGCTGTCTAAATGAACTATTGACAGAAAGAAATATTGACAGAGCCAGGAATTGAACTTGGTCCTCAAGGGTGACAGTAAAGAATGGTACTCACTACACATTGAGGTAGACCAATTTAGCTCTCTTGACAGATATGACTTGATGCCAGATAATTTATCTTATCCACGTGTTCAATTACTGGTATTCGTTTAAGAACTCTATTTGGAACCTACTCATGTGTTTATGTAAATACTGCATTTGTTGATACTCCTCATTTCTAAATCATTTGACAGGAAACTACGCAATCACGGTGTTCCTTCAAATAAAATCAACGAAGAGATGTCGACAAGCACAAACTCATGATTTTTCCCAAAACAGAATTCTACTCCACAATTCACCACTTATTCGAGTGATGCAACATCTACACTCAAAATACTGCATAAAATATGCTTTAACTTTTAACTTCAGTATGTTCTTCAAAACAGACGTAAGTCCCTCATCATCATGCAAACATTGTTGACTACATATTAGTTTACATTTAGGATTTTACGTCTCTGTTAACTGCCACTGCTCATAGAGTCGCCAAAGTGGTGGAACTTTTCCCTGAAGGAAACCTTTAACTTGCCAGTAAATCGACTGACACGACTCCCTCGCATTTAATCTTCCCAAAATGCCAAATGACTGCACCTGGATTCGATCTCACTATCTTTTGCACAGCAGGGGAGAACGTCACTACTGCGCCACACAGACACCCCCACGGAATAACCAAAGGTGATATATATATAGGACAAACATTCTGATACTCTGTTTCCTTAGAATATGGAACATGGCACCCTGTATGATTAAATAAGTAAATGATCTTGGTAATTCACGCAACGATGACTACTATTTGACACAACCACACTTGGATCACAGGATGGAGAGAAAGTCCTCACCATTGACACTTAAGTTCAGCCTCAAAATGTGACGGTCAACGAGAACATATTTCAACATCCCATCAATATGCTCAAAGCTTGTAAAGCCATGACATCTAAAGTATCCATTAATCAATGGGATTTAAAATGCATTGCTTATAGATTTTGGGGCGACTGTTTTGGATCAACTATTCAACCAAGAAAGAAATGGGTAATCAGTCAGGTTACAGTGTGTCAATTGAGCAAATCTGCAATATGTTCAATGACGTGTTGCTATAATATTGTGGAAGGAGATAAATCACCTGTGTTGCCACTCATTTCATGCCGGAATATTTATCATTTGGAAAGCTGTCATAAAGTACTATGTAAAATTCACCTAGAAAAATCAGCATCGCTAATAAACTGAGCTTCGGTTTAGGACGCATACGAACTAGAGTTTGCCTAAATAAATTCAAACACTAGATCTCTACAGATTCCGAGTTGCGTTGTATTTGTTAACTGTTTTCTGTAACAAACAACTGTCCAATCTGAATTTCCATCTCTTGATTTGTTTACCAACTAATTAAGCTTCAAGAGAGACGCCACGTTAAGAACTCACATTTACCATGTGCAGACTTAATATAATCCACATGCCACTTTCATGGTCACCAACAAAGTTTGTTGGTGATGAGTGGACTGGAATTCCTGTGAGTTTATAAGTTGGTCCTATCTTTTGCTCCATGGCTAATAATTTATGCTGAATGTCTTGCAGGAACTGTTGAGGACGTACCATTAGTACTCAGCCCGATGGTGATGCGCTATCACACTTTGATACATTTGCAGATAAGCACCTAACACAGATCTGCAATCAGACAGGTTGGACCTGAAGCATTTATCGGCTCTCAGTATCATCTTGTGGGATGCCATGAAAGTGCTGGGCACTGCGGATGAACAGGGGTCTCTAAACGTTTTAGCTTAAGGGCCACACTGTCTCAGAACCAAGACCTAGCTAGCTCGTCATAGCAACATTCTGTAGATTTGAATTAACCGCAAAGTTTCGTTTAGGGACTAGCCGACTAGTGAGATATCTATAGTGACGTATGGCGATATTATTAAAGAATAATAATTATATAAAATCATGATTGCTGGAATTTTATAAGAGTCTTTCACTCACACAGTTTGTTCAGTTGCATTAATAAGGTCGTGGCTTTCCTTTTCAACGTTTGGCACTACTTATCTGTATGAAGAAAAATTCTCCAAAATAAAATATACAAAAAATATTTACAGGTCCGCATTAACTGATGAGGATTTGAAGTCGCTGCTCATAATCTCCACTAGTAAACTTGATCTACAACTGCAAACAATTGTTAGTGGAAAGTTACAGCTAAATAAATATCATTAATCATAATGAGGTGAGCCTCCGTGGCTTAGGCGGCAGCACGCCGGCCTCTCACCGCTGAGTCCGTGGTTCAAATTCCCGATCACTCCATGTGAGATCTGTGCTGGACAGAACGGAGGCAGACGGGTTTTTCTCCGGGTACTCCGGTTTTCCCTGACAACATTTCATTCCAGCAACACTCTCCACTATCATTTCATTTCATCTATCATTCATTTAATCATTGCCCCAGAGGAGTGCGTCAGGCCTCGGCAGCCGGCACAGTTCATATCCTCGCCGCTAGATAGGGGCTTCATTCATTCCATTCCTGACCCGGTCGGAGACTGGAAGCAGGCTGTGGATTTTCATTTTCAATCATAATGAGGGCCAGGATTTATAGACTACGTATTTACATATTTCTTCAATACACATACATTTTTTTAACTTAACTCCATCGATTATGTTGTCCTCTACTCAAATTAAACAAATTTATTTTACATATTTTCCCATATTTCTAACATTGGTATATACTGCAGTTTAAACCTACTTTATTTCGTGACATACTTTATTTCGTGTCACCAGACATAATATTTATCCTGAAGTAAGGTAGGCGTTCTACACCGAGTTCCAACAGTCCTCAACAGACGGCAGAAATGTCGTTACACGGGAAAAATGCTCTGAGCGGAAATCGTCACTGGGTGTACGACAGGCAGTTGAGTAAATTGTATGCGCGTGAAAACCCGTTGTTTGTTAATCAGCTCTTGTACTAAAAGATCGTTAAGGGAAGTTGTTGACGTAATTATTCAAAACCGTCTATGCAGCCGTATTCTCTAAGAAACATACTTGCAATCTCAGTCGTCAGAGTTGGATTTATATGCATTATTACTGAAATAATTGCTTAGCAAAATATAGTGTCACGGAATTAAGTATGCTACCACGAATTTAAGTAGCATGCCCACTACGCATATATCATTGTATAACATTAATAGTTTTACATTTCTTGAATGCTCTTTATCATGGATAAGTAGAACAATGTATTGGTTTCGTACACGTAAAATATACAATCTTTTGATCGAGTATTTGTTTTTGTTTCTCATCCATAATCCTTGAAATCACGAAGTTAGGTAGATTTATATATGTAACAAAAATAGTTCCACATATTTAGTGACTTTAATGCAATATTTGTACATATTTCATTCCTAGGAGGAAAACTATATAATTATATTCTCGTACTAGCAGTAGTGCCCGGCTTCGCCCGGTGGATTTATTTGTTTTATGGATGATAATTAATACTACTGCAGAACTGGCACATGATACTTAAACTAACAGAAAATAAATATTTTTAAATGTAACTTTTTTTGGTGGTGGTGGTGGTGGTGGTGGTGGTGGTGGTGGTGGTGGTGGTGGTGTTTGTATTGGGGGTGATAAGTAGCACAGTATAATGGACGTAACATTCAGGTCATTTTCCCGTTATGATAATAATGAATAGGGAAACGGCTGTTTACTAACTACAGCACTGACACATGCAATTTACAAACAAATTTTAAAATATGTTTAGAAAGAGGAGTAAGTGAAATAAGACACTGCCTAGGGCCTATATCTCATTGGCTGTTCGAAATGTAGAGACCAATAGTGTCGTCTTTTGTCGCATAGTGCTTATTGCAGCTGATAACCTCAATGTACTGCACCAACACCATTGCACTTATACAGAGGCATAATATGTTCATGATGATAACTGTTTTAAGGGGCCTAAGAAATCTTTTGCACTAAATACTCCCCGTGACTGCAATTTATAAGCAGCGGAAGATTAAAATATTTTCGCAATTCTGCACCAGAACACTCGTAGGGGTGACGTGATGCAGCCCGAATTGCCAGTCAACAATGGACATATTAAAATACTCTTACAGTTACACTACTACGGACATGAATGGTTCTAGGGTCTTAATACGTGGCTTTCAAGTTCAGTTTGTTTGTTACTCTAAATGTAGGGAATGGAGAGCGTTGTCCAAAATATCAAGTGGACAGTGTTACCAGCAGGGTTTCAAAGTGTAAGTAAAATTTGGTGCGATTAGGAGGAACGGTGTAGATTTGTGATAAAGGACCTAAATGCAGGGAATGGAGTAGTCTGTCTGAAATTTCAAGCAGACAGTGTCACTCGTCTGGTTCCAAAGGGTAAGTATGTGAAATTTGGTTCAGATCGGTGAAACGGTGTAGATTTGTGCCAAAGGGCCTAAATGCAGGGAATGGAGTTGTCTGTCCGAAATTTCATGCAGACAGTGTTACTCACATGGTTTCAAAGGGTAAGTATACAAATTTTGGTTCAGATCAGTGAAACGGTGTAGATTTGAGACAAAGGGCATAAATGCAGGGAATTAAGTGGTCTGCCCGAAATTGCATGTACACAGTGTTACTCGCAGGGTTCCAAGGGGTAAGTATACAAATTTTGGTTCAGATCGGTTAAACGGTGTAGTTTTGTGCCAAAGGGCCTAATTGCAGGGAATGGAGTGGTCTGCCCGAAATTGAAACTGGCTATCATATACAAAAATAATTTTTCGAATCCGACTGGTAGTTCCAGAGATTAGCGCGTTTAAACACACAAACACACAAACTCTTCAGCTTTATTATATTAGTATAGATTCAGTAACAGAAAATATAGCAACACAGAACAAGTTTACAGTTATGTACATAATTTTTCTTTAGCAAAGAAAGATTTCCCAATGTAGGTGACTGTAACAATAGCAAGCATCCCTTGGAGTCAGATACCAGTGCTTTTAAAAAATAGACCTGGATCTTGAGATAAGCAAGTTTTCAAGAAATCCAAGTTTCGAGGAGATGTGTAATGTAAAACTAGAATCGGATATATTGTAACCTTCCCAGTTTACAAGAGATCGAACCCTTAATTTTGAGACGTACGATTTTATTAATCGTGTATATATTTTTAAATGATGCATTTTATGTTGTAATTATTTAATATAGTGTATGATATCATGTAATAGATTTCCAATTTATTTGTTTAGATTTTAAGGTTGTAAATTGGCGGGATCTAAGTCAGGTTATATGTGTGAATATTTAACATTGGAATAATGTTCAATAAGTTAGTCTGGAAATGTGCTACAAGTAGAAGTGGACTTGTTGTTTCTATCGGCCGCCCAGTGGAGAGGTGACCAATAGGTCTGAGGTGTGTCTGGAGTAATTTTGAGACGTTCCTTATTTGGGCATATTTTGAAGCGTGTTGTTTGATTGGCTGTACCCGTGGGGTGAGCCAGGGTAAACCAGTGAGTTGTGGTGGGGAAGGATGACTGTTATTATCGGATGAGGCGAGTACGGAGGACGACTTTTTCTTTGGACTCCGAGCGGGGAGGACTTATTCTTCAGATTCCGTGAGGACGGGACTGATTCTTGTGGTTGACTCCGTAAGGGAGTAGAGTTTGCATTTTGGGACTTGTTTGATTTTGTGGAGGAGGCAATATCAGACGATCACAAATTTGTGTTTAATGTGCAATTACTGAGTTGCTGACTATAAGTTCTCTAGGGAATGATGAGTCTAGTCTCAAACATATCGCCTAGATTGTTTGTTTCGAAACGCATAAAGTATTGTGAATTAACGTCCGTGTACCATATTTCGGAGACCATAACGGTAAATTGTTGTACGGAAAACACTAGTAAAATATGCTACGTGTGAGTAAATTCAGGAACGGAATAGGCGCGACAATCAAACACACGGATTTGAAGCACCTTATTATAATCAGATCCGTGAAGCAAAGTGAATCGTTGGATTCTGACCATCAATCGAATAATGTACATATTCTTCATAACTGTCAAACTTGCGTGTGAAACATATCATAATTGTGTTGCGATTAAGTAGGACTGATTCTTTGGGAGCACTAACCCCAGAATCAGTAGAGTTAGCCATCACTGCTGACGTCATCACCTGTAAGTACCAGTTATCTTTACTTCCAAGGATCATCAATGTCATATGTGTACCTGTGTTAATATGATAGGGAGTGGTATTAGAGTCTGTAAGACGAGGATCCTGCAGAGTGCTTTTTATGTCTGGTCTGAGAATAGATTGTGATTTTTACCAGATTGCGAGTGTTTTTATTTCTGAGGTGGCCATAATAATTAAGTATGAATGTATATTACTGCTGCTTAAACCGTACAGGTGTTTAACCCCCACGCACCCTATATATATAGTTATTGAGAGGTGGGTACGTTACAATATCTCCTGCTTATACAGTGGATTTTAAATATGCGCCAATCACCTCATATGCGGTAGAGCGAAGCTTCATTCAATACAAATCACTTTTGCGAGACAACAAGAGAAGCTTTAAATTTGAAAATTTTAAACAACATTTTATGGGATTTGTGGCAGAAATAATCAATGAATGAGTGAATGAATAACAAATAAAAAGAAACTGAACGGAAAAAGTGAATAATTTAATTTATGAATCCAGAATTTTAATGTATTTTTGTAGGCTTTAAATGTGGTTAAATTAGCGTAATTTAAGTGTCCATATATTGACACGTTTTAGTTTTATTGTCCAAATTTTAAAATATATATTACATTTATGTACATATTTTGACACGTTTTTGTACATTCAAATCTTAGCCCTGGTAATAATAATAATAATAATAATAATAATAATAATAACAATGAATAATTTAATTTTGTGAATTACCTATCTATGTTCACTTTTAAGATCTATCCTTACAAACGTATTGTAAGTTATCATTAATTACAGTTAATAAGTTCAATTTCATCATGAATGTCAGATATTCTGTTTCTTAATTAGTTGTTAAACAAGATCATCTAATTTGTATCATTTATTTACATTCAAAATAATCTATGTCGGGCCGGATTGGTGGTGCACGCGAGCTGCAGTTTGGAGACCCCTGCCTCAGACGACCCGGTTGTTTACATCGTTGCAGTGCGGCGCGGCGTCTCGTACCATTTGCCCGAGGGCTGGAGTTTTCTAAATGTCCGGGCACTGCACGTTATTTCAGACCGTGGCGGTGAAAATTTTAGGCACTTCTTGTGATTATGTCCGTGGGAAAAATATACTCGTTACTATTGCTAATATGTGATTTTGTTACCAAGCTGTTGGCCTCTCACCAACGTGGACCGGGTTCGATTCCCGGTCAATGCATGTTAGATTTTCGAAGTGAAATGACATGTCCTGTGGTTCGGATTCTACGTAAAAAGGAGATCCCGTGGCCCATGATCGCTTGATTAACGATCACGTAAAACTAAAAGCTTCCTTCCTTTCCTTTGCGTTTGTTACCTGTCACATCTTGTGACCGTACCAACTTCATGGGATAAAATTATTGTCACTGCTAGTTGTTGTTGGTTACCGGTATTAATTTTTGGGGCTTGGGACATCTTGGTCATCCGCCCAGTGTAGTTGTGTGTGTGTTGAACTTGTATGATAACCTGTATGTATATGATGGATGACTGTAGTAGCATGTGTAACTGTATTAGGGACAAGGATGAGGTAGGCATCCCGGGACTTAAAGGTAGAACTGTCATATAAGTTACCTCCATTTTATGTATGAGATATCGTAAATCCACCCAGCTCTCCCTTCCATACAGCAAGGTCGATCTAAATATTGAGCGATGTAGGCAGAGTTTCGTCGCTAACTAACATTCTTCTAGCAGTATACAGGAGACCACAACTGAGAACTCACTGCATTGGATTTTCTAAATCTTGATTCTACTGTATATTTCGCTATTATACTGCCATCTAGTAAGATTAAGGTAATGTTATTTGCAGACTATGTTGTGATCTGGGGCGAGGATGAGATGGAGGTACAAGAACAGTTAGACGTAATAAATGAAAAGATTGAGCAATGGGCATTGATGATAAATGTGGAGAAGAGTAAAACAGTGGTGATGAGTAGAGGTAAGAAAGAAGAAAAAGGAGTAATCAAAGTCGGAGATAAGGAATTGTAAGTGGTGAAACACTTCAAATACTTGGGAAGTGAACTGACTGAAGTTGGAAGACTAGATTTGGAAATTAGCAGAAGAATACAACTCGGAGTGCTTTCTACCAACAGGTACGGGGACTAGTATGGAACAAGGATATACCAATTAAGGCTAAAGAAGTTATGTACAAAGAATATTATTATGTTCCTATAATGACATATGCAGCAGAAACTTGAACAATGACTAAGAGGGATGAGAGCAGAGTACAAGCAGCTGAGATGAGATTCCTGAGAATTATGGTCCAGAAAACGAGGAAAGACAGAGTGAGAAATGAAGATATACGGAAAGAACTGGGAGTACAGAAACTAAATGACAAACTGGAGCAAAACAGATTGAGATGGTTTGGTCATGTCAAACGGATGAATGAAGTAAGGCTACCAAGACGAGCACTGGAACGACGGATGACAGGGAAGAGGGGACGAGGAAGGCCAAGAATGCGTTGGATGAACTCGGTGAAGTATAGCATTAGAAAACGGAACCTGGATTGGAACACCGTGTCGGAAGAGGAATGTTGGAACGACAGAACAAAGTGGAGAGGAACCATATTTTCCCCCACCCAGTGTCAGCTGGAAAAGGGGAAATGAATATGATGATGATGATGACTGCCATCATGTAAGAATACACAACCCAAGTATTTGAAATCGTCCTCCTGCTCCAATTCATTTACCCCTACCCAGCATTGTATTTTCTAGTGCTTCTTCCCTACCGACATAACCGTTTTTGAACTGCTGATTTCCATTCTACATTCCCTACATTTCCATTCAAGTTCTAACACGTTGGGTTGTAAGCCGCCTTTACTACCGGCTCATCAGCATAAGAAATAAGGCATCCCTGATCTCCGCCTAACTTAATCCCAACCAACCAGTTTATGCCATGCAGCAAATGATCAATATATAAAATGAGCTGAAACAGTGAAAGATTACAGCCTTGCCTCACTCCTTTAAACCAAGAACTCCTCCTACCATGAGCTCTCGCTGCAGCCGGATTATCAACATAAATATTTTTATTGCCTGTACTAACCTCACCTCAATTACATATTAATCATTCAAGATGCCCAATATATTTTTCTGTACGCCTTCTCTACATCTACAAAACAACGGTTTATTCCCAATAACTTGGCGCAAACTGAAAACTTGATGCCGATATCCTCATTGTGCCCTAAAGCCACACTGGTTTTCATCCATCTTTCTCTCAGCTAATGATCGAACTCTCCTTTCTACATTGTCTAAGTAGAATTTCCCATGGACACTTAATAAATAAACACCTCTATAATTGTTGCAGTCCTTCCTGTTGATTTATTTATAAATTGGGGTGATTACTTTTCTTGTCCAGTCTGAGGGTATCTTTCCTAAAGTCCGCCTCGTTGCGTAGTGGCTAGCATACTTGGCTGTCGCCTCGGATGCCCGGGTTTGATTCCCGACTCTGCCTAGAAGTTTAATTCTGGTCTGAGGGCTATAACGGGGCACACCCAGTCTCATGAGGCAAAACTGAGAAGAGTTCGATTCCTACCTCAGCCATCCTGAAGGTGGTTTTTCGTGGTTTTCCACTTCCACTCCAGGCAATTGCCGGGGTGGTATTTACCTTGAAGCCACGGCCGCTTCCAACCCCAATCCTACCTCAATTACAAATACACACACTAGTGCAGAACCGGGTGAGTTAGCTGTGGTCGTTACGGCATGACTGCTGGCAGTCGCTCACATCCGGGAGGCGAGGAGGTTCGAATCCCCCCGCCGGCAACCTTGAAGATGGCCTTCTGTGGTTTCCCATCTTCCTTCCAGGCAAATGCCGGGGTTGGTCCCTAACTATAGGCCACAGCCGCTACCTTTCAACTCCTCGACCTTCCATTCCAACTTTCCTCCCCAACGGTACTTGTAGCTCACCCATTGGGTGTCCGTCTCGAAGCAGCTACAAAACTGGCGAGCCGAACATGTCCTCGGACACTCCCGGCACTAAAAGCCATACGCTAAAAAAAACTAGTGCAGACATCACAGTGCCACAGGTTATCAGACAAACTCTACACACACACACGTGCACGGGGCTACATGACCACGATGTCGCAAAGCCCCTCTAAGAATCAACAACAACCTTTCCTAAATCCCATGCAACCAGTTCATATCTGCGGCCTTTTAACTTTTAACCTTTCGGGTCGTATATCAACAACACTTGCTACTTTGTGACGTTGTATAGTGAGAGCCTTCTCTGTAGAACGGAACCTCGCCGGGGCCATGTGACGGGTTGAGAGCTATGATTTAGGGCCAGATGACTAGCATTTACTGATTACACAACAGAGGGTTGGGAAGCACCGGATGCTCTCATAGCATTTATTACAAACGTAGCTGGCAAGATACCTTAGTTGAGATAATTAAGACTTGTGGTGAAGTACTGTAGCCTATCTCGTATCCCATGAACAAGATAAGGTATAGAACAAAACATAGAATATTCCTAGTGGAAACTTATCTTCTCAAGAAGTATTCTAATAAATGTGTTCGTAGGTTTCAGCGCCGTGCAATTCTTACCTGTGAGGGAACCTCAACCAAGGGTACACAGAGACAATCTGCGTACTCTGGAGGCTCTCGAGAATAAAATAACTGCACTAATACAAAATATCAGTCAGGATGAATTACAGCGAGTGTACCAAAACTTCCCTACGTTGGGGCAATGTGTGTTTAAAAATTGAAGGACTGCATTTCCAGCAACTACTTTGAAATTCATGTAAGTAACGATGATTATTAAATACGTTAAAAATAGTAAATGTGTTGAACTAGTTGGGCGCTGCGCTGCTGCTAACGCTAGTGCCTTGCTCGACATGTGGCTACACACAGTGGCCCGCCCGCCAAGCGAGTCTCCGTTCAATAGAGAAAGCTCTCACTTTAGTGTATTTACCCTCCACTCTACTTCCTCTACCGTGAGCCACGAAAAGGGGTCTAGAGAATTGAAGACCTCTGCTTCTTATAGCTTAAGCCCTGCGCGGATGCGGATATCCGCGGATAAACCCGCGGATAACCGCAAACGTTTTCGCCATGCGGATATAGTTTGCATCGCTGTGCGGATAGTGGATAAGCTGCGGATAATGTTTGCAGAAAACTTGCGGATAGTTTTTAGAATACAATCTGAACTTGTTTAATAACATTAATAGGACCCGGATGCTTATGTCATATCATAATTTTCCGTTATGTTTTTTTTTCTTTTCATGACAATTGTAAGATGATGATTTAAGCTAATTTCATTGAAACTATGCCATTAAGCATAATTAACACTTCGGACAGAAAAGGATTGCAATTCTGGCTGTACAACATTCATTTTAAAGATAGCAAATGGCATACTAAAGCCAAATAAGGGAATAGCACATGACATGCTAAAGGCAAATAAGGGAATAACTTTTTCCTCGAATGTCTAAATCTGTTCCTTAGTAATTTATGCTTTATCTAAAAAATATTATTGTAAAGACGTGCGGATGCGGATAACAGTCGTGCGGATGCGGGGCGGATGCGGATAACAGTCGTGCGGATGCGGGGCGGATGCGGATAACAGACGTGTGGATGCGGGGCGGATGCGGATAACAGTCGTGCGGATGGGGGGCGGATGCGGATAACAGTCGTGCGGATGCGGGGCGGATGCGGATAACAGTCGTGCGGATGCGGGGTGGATGCGGATAACAGTCGTGCGGATGCGGGGTGGATGCGGATAACAGACGTGTGGATGCGGGGCGGATGCGGATAACAGTCGTGCGGATGCGGGGCGGATGCGGATAACAGTCGTGCGGATGCGGGGCGGATGCAGATAACAGACGTGTGGATGCGGGGCGGATGCGGATAACAGTCGTGCGGATGCGGGGCGGATGCGGATAACAGTCGTGCGGATGCGGGGCGGATGCGGATAACAGTCGTGCGGATGCGGGGTGGATGCGGATAACAGTCGTGCGGATGCGGGGTGGATGCGGATAACAGACGTGTGGATGCGGGGCGGATGCGGATAACAGTCGTGCGGATGCGGGGCGGATGCGGATAACGTTTGGTTTATCCGCGCAGGGCTCTACTTATAGCTTAAGACTGCAAGAAGAGCCCACTTGTCAGTTATGTTTACTCCAAGATGTACTGTGTATTAACGTAAGTTCAATACTAATGGGGATACAATATTCCAGGTAACGAATGCTATCATTTTAAGAATTGTATTTCATGTCGATAAGTGGAAATAATAACATTAAATTCTATAATTAAGAAGGGAATATTCACGAAGAAATAAATAAATTCGAAATAAACTAAGCATAGTGTTTTTCGTGTAAAATTTATTATACTCTAATGGTTGATGTCAACCTATTTCGTCCGCCTCGTTGCGTAGTGACTAGCATTCTTGACTGTCACCGCGGAGGTCCGGGTTTGATTCCTGGCTCTGCCAAGAAATTTAATTCTGGTCTGAGGGCTGGAACGGGGTAAACGCAGCCACGTAAGGCAAAACTGAGAGTTCAATTCCTACCTCAGCCATCCTGGAAGTGGCTTTCCGTGGTTTCCCACTTCTACTCCAGGTAAATGCCGGGATGGTTCCTAACTTACGGCCATGGCCACTTCCTACCCAAAACCTACCTCAATTACAAATAGACACACTAGTACAGACATCATAATGCCACAGGTTATCAGTCAAATTCTACACATACCCAAGTTCACGGGGCTACATGTCTACTATGTCGCAAAGGCCTCAAATATCAACAACTCAATCTACTTGCTCTGTCGCCAAAGTCACACTTACAACAGTTTTTCATATGCTGCCATGGAACTACAGAGAAATATATTTTGGACAGGATTTAGCTTCACCCTCCACCAACAAACCGCTCTTTAGTATATCACACTGAAGATAAACAAAGAAAGGAAGCATGTGCTTTTACATTCCCTAATCTCGTTTTCGTGGCACCAGTCGTAACTGATTAGAGTTACTGTTTGCTGTCGAGACAAACGTAATTAGGTGAGGGAGGAAGCGACGCGACGCCCAGCTCCGTTGAGGTGTTTGAAGCTACAGTATATAGGAGATAGACCCCCCCCCCCCCTCTCCCACTAACCCCCTCCTTGCCTTAACACGACATCCGAAAATACACACGATGTTCTGCGCTCACTGCAACTATAGCCTACTGTCGACCAAAATATTATGTGCACTCGAGTTTGAAGGTTGTTTGTGAAGTAACCAATAGACCTACATAAAATCCAATAACATCATCATTTTTATCGTTCTATTTTACGTTAGTTCATGTAGGTTTGGAATTTTTAATTTATATTTTAATAGTTTTTATCGCAGTTGAAACACAAAAAGTGCCCGTTTTTAAGTGTGTTTCAACCATGCGTCACATTTAAGAATTATTATCTCACAAACCCGTCATCAGTTCGAATCCAAATTTTAACACTTCCGAGCGAGGCGCGCCATGACGCGTGATGGAGCCCATCTTGGCAACGTTGTACAGCTTTCACCGGAGCGGCTAACTGGTGAACCATGTCTTAATTCCCCGTACAAATACAAACCGATATAAAATAAGTGAATTAATTTACGTATTTCACAATCATACAGCTTACCTTTTTGATGTATAAGGATTACAACGCAACCAAGAACTACATTTTCCAACCAACCCGAGCCGAGGAAAAGTTACCTTACACAAATGATAACAACTTTGTTTCTTGGACACACACAATTTTGAAATTAATAAACGAGCTATACAACATTCCAATGTATATTGTGTTAAAATTTGGATTCGATCTGATGATGGGTTTGTGAGATAATAATTCTTAAATGTGACGCATGGTTGAAACACGCTTAAAAACGGGCACTTTCTGTGTTCAAACTGCGATAAAAAATTATTAAAATATAAATTAAAAATTCCAAGCCTACATGAACTATCGTAAAATAGAACGACGAAAATAATGTTGTTATTGGATTTTTTGTAGGTTTATTGGTTACTTCACAAACAGCCTTCAAACTCGAGTACACATAATATTTTGGTCGACAATAAGTGCAGTACAAAACAGTACTTACAAAACAAACCTGACGTACCTTGCGCAACCAGATGCTACACCGTGATAAATGACTTCCGAACTGGACAAGGACTGTCACGCGCCGGGCTTACACGGCAACAGGAGACGGATGTGTGATGTATGTGTCAAGGAAGACCTTAATTAAAGGTTACATCAATTAGGTGGGCGTAGCTATATCACTCCAGTAACCATCATAACTCAATACTACGCGAAGTAGCCTGATGAAAGTTGATACGTTTAAATCAGGGCAGTGCGTAGCAAAAAAATTAGAGGGGAAATATTTCGCGGTTACTCGTGTTTACTCGGTTTCTCAAAGAATAGGATGCTGTAATCTCTGAATCTGGCAATTACTGTGGTGTAGCAGAAGCTCCAAGTACATCCCATTTAAATTAACGTAGGGAAAGGTAAGGTCACGTCTAAATTAATATGCATGAAGCAAAGCTGGTAACATTCCCACCTAAAAAGTTTCTTTGTACTTTTCTTCTGGCTTAATACTTTCAGTGTTGAAGTACGCGGACTTACTCTAGCTGTTACCATCAGGGCTGGTGGTGGTGATGTTGTAAGACACGCTTTCTCAACCTTTCTGAGACTTCGAGCACCACCTTCATGCTATACCAAGTACTCGAGCACTATTAAAACCAAAATAATAATGACAATAATGACAGCAATGCAACAAACATGCCCCTGTCTTTTCTTTTCTTATATATCTCTCCCCCAGTGCGACAGGCTTCGGCAGCCGGCACAGTTCATATCCTCGCCGCTAGATGGGAGCTTCATTCATTCCCTGTCCCGGTCGGTCGACTGGAAGCAGGCTGTGGATTTTCATTTTCATCTATCACTCCCTCCAGAAGTGCTGAAATGGCTAGGGATTCGCCGCTCATCAGGCATGCAGCAACTTCTTGCATGACTCATGCAGATAAGATACATTTACGTGTGGACACTCGAGTCGAATCAGCATCGTTCGTGTTACTCATAAAAGGGATGTCCAATTATTTTAACTGTTGATTAAAAATATTATTTCACAAAATAATACAATTTCTGACGCAAAACTTGTAATGAAAACACCATCATTCCGAAAAGATGGTATATTGGCATTCACGGCCGGTGTATTAAAACTCAGCAATTCTTCTAGGTTTGTGCCGTGTCTTGTGTGGGGTTTCACCTAGGACAACAAGCTGGCTCATCGGTGGGCTCTTGGTATCCCCGCCCGGACCCCCACAGGAGTAACGAACTGCGCGCTACCTCCCTTTATATAGAGTGCAACTGCACTACTTTACTGCGAGAACTAAACGCTCAAGCAGTGCAGTTGCACTCTATATAAAGGGAGGTAGTTCACAGTTCGTTACTCCTGTGCAGGTCCGAGCGGGAACACCAAGAGCCCGCCGATGAGCCAGCTAGGTGTCCTAGGCGAAATCGCACACAAGACAAGGCACAAACCTAGAAGAATTGCTGACCATTATACCGATTTGTGCAACAAAATTTGATTTTAAGAATGTATCTCAGGTGAGCTTGGTGCTCGCGAGCACTTTCTGGCTCGTATAACGAGAGCGCAATATTAAAGAGCACCGTGGTGCTCGCGAGCACCAGGTTGAGAACGCCTGTTGTAAGGGGTGGAGCAGTGAAGTCACCTGGTCCTAGAGATGAGGATGATTAGAGAATGAATGTTAGTACTGTACTACCACTACTACTGTTACTGAAAATCTACAGCCTGCTTCAAGTCGACCGACCGAGTCAGGGATGGAATGAATGAAGCCCCCATCTAGCGGCGAGGATATGAACCGTGCCCGTTGCCGAAGCCTGTCGCATTCCTCTGAGGCAATGATTAAATGAATGGCAGATGAAATGAAATGACAGTGGAGAGTGTTGCTGGAATGACATTTTGACAGGGAAAACCGGAGTACCCAGAGAAAAACCTGTCTGCCTCCGTTTTGTCCAGCACAGATCTCACATGGAGTGACCGGGATTTGAACCACGGACCCAGCGGTGAGAGGTCGGCGTGCTGCTGCCTAAGCCACGGAGGCTTCACCACTGTTACTACTACTGATCTACTGCTATTACCACTGCTACTACCGGGTGAGTTAGCCGTGGTCGTTACGGCTTGACTGCTGGCAGTCACTCACATCCGGGAGGCGAGGAGGTTCGAATCCCCCCGCCGGCAACCTTGAAGATGGTTTTCTGTGGTTTCCCATCTTCCTTCCAGGTGAAAGCCGGGGTTGGTCCCTTACTATAGGCCACAGCCGCTACCTTCCAACTCCTCGTACTTACATTCATACTCTCCTCCCCAGACAACACTCCACACGCGACGGTACGTGTAGCTCACCCATTGGGTGTCAGCCTCGAAGCAGCTACAAAACTGGCGAACCGAACATGTCCTCGGACACTCCCGGCATAAAAGCCATGCGCTAAAAAAAACACTGCTACTGCTACTAGAAGACAATAGTTCGAGTCGTGTAAGAGAGCAAATAGTCCCAATAACGCAAATGGTATAAATTCACGCTGAAATAGCGCAACAATTGGTCAATTACAGTAAATCACAATATCTAGTAGATAGAATATTTAAATTTACATCAAGTCTAAATGAATCAATTCTTTATTTTGAAGAGAATATGTCATCCGTGTAGCGATCTAGGTTAGACAATATTTTACTATTTCACTCACGAAAGACAAATGTGAAACTGTAAGCCTGTAGTATCTCAACATAACAGTATAATCCCTTTAGTCCTTAATCAAATACACGACCGTTGTATCAATTTAATATCACAGATTTTGCAATTCTTGTTATGGTTTGCATTTCACTACGTAACGAACATTTCTTTTAATTATCCCTTTGACAGTTGGTGCACTATAGCGTTCCGTAGCATACGAACGTCTTCCCTCCTTTGTGAAGGGTTTTCTTTAACCTATCCTAGACATTCTGCACCATTCAACAATTCCATAACCTTCGGTCCTATCTTTATGGATGTCAATTTTGGCGACATGTCATGACGTCATAACAAATAAGTGACTAGCATGAATTGCTGCGCACTGTTTTTAAGTCAGATGAAGTATCGGTTGTGGCACCGTGGCGTTAATTCGCGCACCACAACTGCGATGGGGAGCTGCAAAAACGTTTCATGCGTCGGCACTTGCGCGGCCATGCTGAGTGTGGTTTTACCCAAATGGTTTCAAACTCTCTCCAGGCAAATTCCGGGATGATGCCTTACTTCAAGAATACCTAGGCAAATGCAATACACACACTTCTACAATCACAACAATGCCACAGGTCATAAAGCAAATTTAACAAACACCCAAGTACACGAGGCTAATGAATAAGATGTCCCTTTAAATGAATCAGCAACAAAAACATAATATAAGATAGTCTCATAAAAGCTTTACCCCAGTTTCGAAACTAACTGTTCAACCTCCTCGGACGTCATATTACATCAGGAATCCTGGAAATGTTTCAAGTGCGACATGTTATTTAAGAATGCTGGGTATAATTATCGTTTTTGCATGAGCTCGCGTGCGTGGCAAGAGAACTGTTAGTTAGCAACTGGCCTCAGTACAAACAAAGTATAAGTTATTGTTAATGTAGTTAACGGCTTGCAGCAACGTGGTTATCAGTAGGGCTCGGATTTTTAGGTGCTAAAAATCGGGAAAATATTTATTTTTTATGTATTAAAAATACCTGAAATAGGTGACAAAAAATAAAAATATTTAATTATAATTTAGATTATTAATGACAATATAAACAATATGCAGAACTCACCAATGCAATTTATGCTATGCCTCACTGACTGCTGAAGCATTACAACACACAACGAGATACATCTTCAGGTTGTCCATCACAAATGACCGACGATTATCGCGAATCACTTTTTCTGAAGGCGCCAAACTGCGGCAATGTGTTTCTTGTCCTTGAGGCGTTGTATAACTTGAGATCGCTGTTCAGCCTCGATTGTTTTCCCACATGGTTGGCAGAACAGAACGCCCCCATCAGAAGTAAAATTATCTTTAAATTCTGCAACAGTTGATAACTTGTAGTTGTTTTTACTTTAAGCATCGTAGAACTGCCTTACACTTCACAGTGCCAGAAATGAACTGCATGTGAGTGACACTGGTTATAGGTAGCTGGAGGGGGGGGGGGGCGAAGTCTATCACGTGGTGCAATATGGCTATGGACAAGGAAATCCCCGGCTACCACAGTGAGTGGCACGGGGCAACAAGTTAAGAATAACACAGTTGCAAGCTGACATACGCTCTGCATGAAGATTAGATAGCTCACAGGTTCTTCCCCGTTGAAGCGAACAAAAATGCAATAAACTGAAAGTTCTAGCATACCGATTTAAAATAATGTAAATATTATGTATTTTATGTGCTAATAAGTGAAAAGTAGGAATTTATGTATTTATAGAAAAATGCTTAAGATATGTATTTACATAAAAATATTTATTTACCTAAAATTCCGAGCCCTAGTTATCAGTGTACCGTGGCCCCCAGCCACCCACTCAGCTCGCTCATGACTCGCGCAGGTCTGCGGCGAAACATTCCCTGCTTTAAGTGTGCAGTGGTTCCCTCTTCCCTTCAGGCTCCCAGCCACCCACTCAGCTTGCTCGTCGCTATCGCATGTCTGCGGCGAAGTATTTGTGAAACATTTGGCTTTGACGTATCGTATCTTTCAGTGTTGCCTACACAAACTGTCAGTTTGGTAAATTCGAGTTGGCCGACTGAAGACATATTGAATGTGACGAGCAGCTAGAGAAAAATATTGTTCTCACACGACAAGCATTATATATAAGGTGCGTTCAAAAAGTAACGAGCCGGAGGCTGGAATGCGCAAACCGGTGACGACATGGGCTAATCGTGGCGTGTGTAACGAGATGTGGTTCCGACCAGAGCGTGTGACGGTGTGCACACTTCCGACGCTCAATCCGACCACGGCGGCTATGGCGTTCACTGTCACTCGGCGGTCCTGGGTAATGAGTGCATCAACCAGCTGGACGTTGTCATAGGTAAGGCAGGGGGGTGCCCCAGACCGGGCATCATCGGCTAACGACACCCGTCCTTCCCTGAAGCACTTGTGCCACGCCTTGACCCTTGCAAGGGACATGCAGTGTTCACCGTGCACTTGTGACATTCGTCGATGAATGTCCGTTCCCCCTACTCCTTTCGCTGTCAGAAACCGAACAACACCTCTTTGCTCTTCGTTTGACGCCTCCATGTCACTGTTTGCAATGCGACTGGCAGCGTTGGACGATTGATGCATGCTGCTGCTCGCTCTGTATCGTCACGTGACGTGCACGCGTGCCCTCTAGTGACGGGCTGTGACCTTCCACGCTCTGGTCAGAACCACACCTCGTTACACACGCCACGATTAGCCCATGTCGTCCCCGGTTTGTGCATTACAGCCTCCAGCCCGTTACTTTTTGAACGCACCTTATACTTAAAATATGGAATGTCAACGAGAAAATCCTATCAGATGTAATATATACAGAATGTCATTTATGTACTTGAGTACCCTTAAGGGGCGTGTAGGGGATGGGTATATGATCAATTTGAGATAGGGAACCTGGAGTCGTCACGGCCTCCTGACCCCAGTAAACAGGTTTGTTACAGGTTCTCCGCCCCTGTAATGTAGGCAAGTGCGCCATGTTTTACTCTGAGGTCAGGCACCCTTCCACTGTCAACGGTCTTGGCGTGAACACCGCTCAACGCTGCGTTAGCCGAGAGGATAGCGACAAGGCGCGGTGTCCCGGTGGTCCCAGGTTCGTTTCTCCTTTGTCCACCACTAGCACATTCTGGGTCAAAATGCAGTCTCCTATGGGGCGTTGTACTCTGAACTGAAAATGCCGTCTCGTCTGTGCGGTGTCGTGTCTGTGTCATGATGTGACCTAATCATGTGACCAAGCCCCCTCCTACCCCTGTAACAATAAAAAATTGAAAAAGAAAAAAATTGAAGACATGGGACCCCAGGAAAAAACGAACTCGAGACCACCGGGGCACCGCGCCTAGCCACTATCCTCTCGGCTAACACAGGGTTGAGCGGTGGTCGCACCAAGACCGTGATGACCCCAGGTTCCCTATCTCAAATTGATCCTATACCCATCCCCTACACGCCCCTTAAGGGTACTCAAGTACATAAATGACACCCTGTATATGTTCCACAATTTGCCTAGCTAGCTCATAGAGTACGCCACTGCTGTAACTGTTATTTTCCAGAAACGGCTTAGGTGCCACGGGATTTGAAGTATAATTCCATCCCTGGAGTGAATGACACAAACCAATAGAAGAATGGCTGCTATTAATGTATGGTTTCAATCCTCGGATCTCCACACGTCAATTACCCAGTTCCGTCGTGGAGCAGTGGTACAAAAACAATAACTCTTTAAATTACTGGGGATATCCTGCCTGTCAGCCGTTATACTTGGGCGCAGACTATATACTCGTCCGTGTATATTCGCTATAGACTGTTGTGTTTTAACATTCAATCTACAAGTTCCTGAGAACCTAACAGCTGTCATCACGATCCCTTATGTGTATTAGCCTACTTTCGATTTTTGCAAAAAATGAAAGTAGAATTATGAGATCAACACAGGGCGAAAAATTGTGTGTCTGTGTGTCAGTGAGTGTGTGTACTCTGAGTGTCTGTTCCCCCCTATCAATTCGAACACGGTGAAACCGAATTGAACGAAATTTGGTACAGAGGTAGCACTAGCAAAGGGCACTTCAGTGTCATGTTTTATATCGCCGCCATCTTGACGAAAACGCAATGGCGGCCACCCAAATGTTAAATGCTTAAATCAAATTACGACCAACCTAACCATCCGATCTCTACCAAATTTCGCAATAACATACATCTATATTGCGAGCGTCTTCAGACTAAACTACAAGGTCATCAGCCCAATTGTTTGCAGGTGGCGGCCATGTATGTGTGCAAATCGATTTCCCCTATCAATTCAAACACGGTGAAACCAAATTGAACGAAATGTGGTATAGAGGTATCACTAGCAAAGGGCATCTCAGTATAATGTTCTATATCGCCGCCATCTTGACGAAAATGTAATGGCAGCCACCCAAATGTTCAAAGCTTAAATCAAATTAGACTGACCTAATCATCCGATCTATACCAAATTTTGCAACAACATATATCTATATGGTGAGCGTCTTTAGACTAAACTACAAGGTCATCAGCCTAATAATTTGCGGATGGCGGCCATGTATGTGTGCAAATCGATACCCCCTATAATTCAAACACGTTAAAACCGAATTGAACGAAATTTGGTACAGAGGTAGCACTAGCAAAAGGCACCTCGGTGTCATGTTTTATATCGCCGCCATCTTGACGGAAACGGAATGGCGGCCACCCAAATGTTAAAAGCTTAAATCAAATTATGACCAACGTAATCAATTGTCTCTACCAAATTTTGCAACAACATACCTTTTTGTGGGAAGCATCTTTTGACTGAACTACATGGCCATCAGCCCAATAGTTTGCAGATAGCGGCCATGTAGGTGTGCAAATCGATTCACCATATCAATTCAAACACGGTGAAACCGAATTGAATGAAATTTTGTACAGAGGTAGCACTAGGAAAGGGCGCCTCATATTCATGTTTAATATCCGTATAACACGTTGTGTTTCAACAAGCTACTACAACCAACATTCAATTATACTCCTTGAAAAGGACAAAGAGTTATAACAATACCCATGCATTTAGGAGAACGTAGGCTATATGTTATTTACTGAACATCTTGTTTAGTATTGCAGTTCATTCTGCACCTACAGTATAGACTATCTCTTACCCCCAAGTAAGTTCAATGCAAAATAGCCCGCCACCATATAAACAGGGATAGGGAATGCATGCAATTGTATATTTTTTTAGCATTGGATGAATATGTTAACGAATTGTCTTTAGTAAAAATATCCTTAACACGATGACATACGGTATGATTTTATAGCGAACATAAATTACATAAATGCATCACATTTTGGAATTGTTTAAATTTTCAAATACGAAGGATGTGTCGTTTTATGAGAATGGGGAGGAGAGGTGACCAAGGAGATAAACGAACTTGGCTATAGAGGGTAAGGGAATTAGAGGTAGACCTAGGAGATAGTTTTTAGATTCAGTGTTTAACGATTTCGAGGTGAGAGGTGTAGAACCAGAGAAGGTCCCAGTGCTAACTGCTAATAGGGGATCATGGAGGCTACTCGTTTGCAAACAGAGGCTTGCAGACTTGAATGGACGCTGAAAGGCAATACAGTCTCCAAAGAAAAGGAATGAATATTTCTACATTTGGCTATTATTTCGGAGTAGCTAATCACTTAAATTTTAAACACCAGGTTGCCAATATTTGTATTTTGACCAACATTCAGGAAGAAATTTTCGCGGCAGAGATTGCTGTCTTGTAATCTTCAGTGAATTGAACAAAGCCTGAATAACTGGCATTGAATTAAGTCCTTATTTGAGAATCCTATACTTGTTATTCCGGTCACGAATACCAAGATTAACGGCCGAGGGGACCCGATGCGCTGACCACGTGTCACCCCAATATCTGCAGGCCAAATGGTTGGGCAGCGGTTGCTTGGTAGGCCTAGGCCCTTCATGGGGTTGTTATTGTTATTATTATTATACTTGATGTTTACCATTGCTAGTTTTAAACAACACCAGCCAATTACACTGTGTGACTATCGGACCTGAACATGGAACAAATTCTAGTTCTTCTATTAGACCTGCCCTGCAAGAGAATTCATGAAATATACACCATTTCCACAGAACACTCTCTACATATTGTATGGCGACTTCGCCAGGAAGACTGTGATAGCTGGCAACACCAGTTTTAATCACCGCTGACTTACATCACTGCGGAGACTCGTGCATAGTGCATGTGCACCAAACTCCCCACTTGCTTCTTGTTAATTCACTTCAATGCTTCAAGATATTTTGGTCATCCGTCTTGAGGAAAGACTTCATGATTAAAATCAATAAATCTTCTTCTTCCCGCTGGTGTAGGGTCCGCTTTTTTTGGTCATTGACTTCCATTTTGTCCGGTTTCGTGCGTCAGCTGGATTTAGGCCGGTAATGTTTAAGTCACCATATATTGTGTCTTGCCAACGCTACTTCGGTCGTCCTCTGGGGCGTAGGCCTTCAACCTCAAAATGAAGTACAGAGTTAGTAACAGTATCAGGCGCTTCACGCAGGGCTGGTCATACAATCGGAGCCGTTTCTCTCTCATTTTGTCCACAATTGGGGCGATACCCATTTGCTCCCGAATTGTGTCGTTTCTGACATTGTCAATAAGGGAGATGCCCATTGTCCAACGGAGCATGCTCATGTCCATGGCGTGTAGGTGACGTCGGATGGTCGACATTCAACTCCATACAGCGCAACTGGCCGTACCACTATCCGATATATCTTGGATTTGAGACGAAGTGGCATTTTCTTGTCGCAAAGCACACCCGTGACCTCCTTCCACCGCAACCAGGTTGCGTTTACCCTGGCTCTTACTTCATTATTGAAGTTGCCATCACTCTGCAGACGAGATCCAAGGTACCTGAAGCATTGTGTCTTGACTCGATTTTGTCCAGCGACTTGAATGGTACCGTCGCTTGGGTTTAAATCCAAATCAATAAATGTAAAACAAAAATAATGGAATGCAGCCGAAAGAAATCAGAAACCCCTATTGACGCCAAATTGGCAGGTGATAAGCTAATGGAAGTAGGAGACTTTTGCTACTTGGGAATGAAAATAACCAGTGATGGACGAAGCAAAGAGGATAGAAAAAGTTAGTTGCTTGTGATTTTGATGAGTACCCTGGTGCAAAGCTTCAATGTCTTTGTCAAGCTTGCCTTGTGTCTCCTGCAGCTTGTTGAACATAGCTTGGATCGCCTCCAAGTCTGTTGGCATTTTCTTCTATGCTGAGAAAACGGGAAATGCAGCACTACTACATGTCTACAAGAATACCTACAGTGACCAATTTCGATTGTTATGATTTATTATGGAAGACTTTCTCTTACTAAACACCCTATACTTATTTACGATTGCTTATAAATGCATGTCTGGCCTATAAACCATTAATCCCTATGTTAATAGTTACTCTTTATGGTAGTGGATCCTAATTTCTTCTACGAGTCAGTTAGCATCTTACAGAATTATTTGCTTTCTTTCCCTTATAATATACCGTAGTATCACTATGTAAACACTCTCGACTTAATAATAATAAAAGCAAATAATGATACTTCCATTTTGTCAGGCTCAAATACGGTCGTAATCATTCTTCCCACACAAAAATGGCTAGAATACACACGTTCGATAACCTCTCGAACTAGGCAATCCTAAGACATATAAACATCTCATAGATACTCTCGAATATGTCTATATTTGGGCCACACCAGTTAGGCCAGCCAAATATTTTTAAATACCATATGTGCCCTTATCTTCTGTGATATGACAGCCAAAATCCCAGGATCGAAAATGGATCGCAGCAATCGGCAGTACCCCCGGCTAAAAATACTTACCCATCCTACTGGCATATCACACACTAGATAATAAGGAACATATAAGGGTAGAATATATAGCAATAAACACTATGGTCTATCCTCATCAGGATCAAACAGTCAACAAAATAAACTAGAGCATGACCAACTCTACTATCTCGGGCAACATAGGATCTATGAGTGGGTAAATACAGAGAGTACAGTTTGTTTGTATCGGAGACCCTCGCTTGCCCGGTCGCCCGCGGCGCGAGCCTGTCTCCCACCAGGCACTTTGCCATTATGCGGCGCTTGCGCAGCATTGAGTCATTGAGTATAGGAATTTGTATTTAAATTTGTACTTCAATGTGATCCTTGACCAATTTTTTGACGAACTGACTCACGGAGAGCGATTGTCAACTTATTTTCAACAAGATTCTGCCACTGCTCACACTGACGAAGCATCCATGACAGAATTGCGTCGCATTTTTGGTACTAGGATTATAAGTCGGAACGTGTGGCCCCCGCGAAGCCCAGACTTATCACCATGTGACTTTTATTTGTGGGGGACGCTTAAGAATAGAGTGTATGCGAGAAACCCTCACACTATAAATGAGCTAAAAGACTATATTACAGCTGAAATACAGTCAATCGGTGCTGGGGAACTTCAGAGAGTACATGCCAGTTTCATTTTAAAAAAAGGTGCCAGCGATGTGTAGCAGTGAATGGCGAACATTTTCAGCACCAGCTGTGAACTAGGTAAGTACAAATTCCTATACTCAATGACTCACCGCATAACGGCAAAGTGCGTGGCGGGAGACAGGCTCGCGCCGCGGGCGACTGGGCAAGCGAGGGTCTCCGATACAAACAAACTGTACTCTCTGTAGGATTCGAGCTTCTGTTATTTGACCAGAGTATTTATATTTACCTCCCCTACCATAAAACATAACGACAAGAGTTCTATAAAATGACAAGAAGCAGACGTAAACACGTGCTTGCTAGAGTTTATTCAGGAAACTGAATATAACGAATATTTACAACACAAATGTAATATAAACCCTCATCAAGTCATATTTGACGTCGCAAATACCCAAATAAAAATATTAAACCTCAAATAAAGTAGCAAATACCTGCTATGTCCCAGGTTTCAGGATCGAGTCAAAATAATGTCGTTAGTATAATATGAAACTCGACTAAAAGAAATTCAATTAGCAACGGCCTCTCCCTATCACAATCGCTACGTGTTAATTTATACATAATGATCCTGAAATTCCCTTCCTTAAACTTGTTAGAATAATTATTCTTAATAATTAAGTTTAATAATAAATTACTAATAATAAATACACTTGACATATTTACTAAAACATCAACTATCTACACTATATACAGATATGACCACATTATCTATCCTTAATGTGTAGTGCCATCTCTACGTTGTACAATGTCTATACATTTTCTAATGTATTTAAAGATTTCCATTAACCATTTATATTTATGTTGGGTTTTATGACTTAAATTGGGCTACATAGTCCAACCATTTAAGTTCAGACTATTGATAAGGTAACTTCTACTAGTCTGTCAATTATATAATAACAATAATAATAATAATACATAAGATTTCTTTTTTATAAATACCAGAACATTACTTGCGGGACAGGCCGTAGCTCCCGTTCCTTACAGCTGATCGCTGTCTACGCGACAAAGCATATGGATTCACTCTCCACTGTTGCACATCCAACATTTTCTTAATATAACGCAATGTTGTCTCTACTAATACTTCATTAATACAAGGGCCTTCCTTAAACATAAATTACATTGGCCACCTCATCAAATCAGACGGAAATTTCCATTCAACAGCTTCCGTATAGAGCCCCCCTCAATACAAGCTACGTTGTCAGATCGCCCTCACAGCACATGCCAGCACTCCATTCTAATCAATGGGTGTATTACTTTCTTACTGTATTCCTTCATCAACATAATTATACTGGGCAAGGTAACGCAGGATACGAGATCCTTACAACGTCCTCCTTCATTGTTCCAATGACAATTGAAATCCAATGCACACCCATAACTCAAATACTTATTATGCGTTGCTTCATAAATAAATCTCAGCTGAATTCCATTCCTCCCTACGATGTTTCTAAGTTTTGTTCACTGGTATACTGTGCCCGTTTAGACCGGAGTCCGCACGACCACATATGCATTTTACCAATAATCAGTCAGCACGAGAGTCAAAATATCCCGGAGCGCCAGATGGGTTAAAGCTAATCGCAAAAACGACATCAAATAAAAAACTGCTTTACTGATTTTTGGCTCAATGCAACAATAAGGATAGAAGGAGATTCAATTGGGCGTAACACATCAAGTAAAATTATCTCATTTTAATTTGAATTTAAAATTGACTGCAAAAATGCTCAAAGCAGCATCACTCACGTGTGGCGACCCACACTCCTATTTACACAATATACAGAAATTTTCCAAACACATTTGACAATTATTTTTTTGGAAACACAAGTCTGATTGTTAGTCCTGTAGACTGTGTTCCAAAATTATTTATAATTAATGATTAAATCCAGTTCAAATTTAATTGTCTCTACTGGAAATATCGTAGTTCACTGTTTTAATTTTTACATAATATTAACACTCGTAGAATAAATGTTCATAGAATTTTTAACTTTCACTTATTTTTCCAGTTTCAAAAATACATTGTCGAAAAATATTATTATTATTGAATCAACACAAATTATTTACACATATTAATAACATCTGAAAAATATTTGACCTTGAGCATAGCATCGAAGAACTGTGCGAAGCACAACAAAAATTAATTGTTCTTCTGACATTAAACATTCGAGAAGTGACTCGATTATGAACTTCCAAGTTCCTAACAAAATATATGATTTCTGAATCATCAACTTGATCAATAAATTGTTGAACCATTCAACTATTCAATTTTCCACTTGGAATCATCATTAAGAAAATATTTATATTCATGGCCATTTTAGCAATTTTCACAACTTGCAATTCTTCGACAGAATGCGGAAATAAGAATTGTAATTTCATAATAAATTCATTTAGTTCATGGCACTAGGATTGAAAATATCCTTCATATTATTCGTGGTTAAAGAATTATTTTTAATTGGCAGTGGCCCATTCTATTATTTGTGTAAGAACACAATATTACAACAACAACGGCAAAGGTCTTCCTCTGAAGAAGAATAAACTACTATCATGACAAATCCGGGTTCTAGCAAAATCAAAGTCTAAATGGAATTCGTAAACAAGGTTGAAATAAGAACTGATGGTTTCAAGAAATAACCTTCGGGTCATTTATACGACGAAATGTGTGGTTCCAATACTCCTTCTATAATCCTGAGCTATCGAACCTGCTATTTGATTGATGCTCGAAAAAACCTCTTCATTCCTGCGACTTAAACATGCGCACCTGGGAATGGCATTTCAACTACTCCACACATATAAATTTTCTTCCCAAAATGTATACAATAAATCAAGCCTCTGCTTGTTATCCACACTGGAAGATTAATAAACTTACAAGTTTATTTTATTTTACCATTCAGTTCAACCCGTGAATTTACCATACTTATGAAAATCTTTATTTCACTTTCGATTGTATTTACGTCATGATTTTATATAAATACAAAAATATCCTAATTGATACAAATATCCTTTGCTTCCCGTTTCATGCCTCTCCGTGTTATCTGAAAAATATACTTTGCTCATTGCAAATATCAACTGTTCAACCAGAACTGAAATGTTGGTCGAATGCGGGCTTGCGCAAACCACTCTCCCTCGGAAAATCTCCTGTTCCAAACTAGAAACGATTAAACTACTTCATAGGCTCTCTCTTAATACATATGATTATTAGAAAATATAATATCCAAGAATTATTTAGAAAAGTTGTAAAAATTATTATTATTATTATCAGTGGATTATTATTAGTTATATTATTTTAAATATATTTAATTATCATCTCATTATGTGAGAATCCACATGTTCGAACCTTCGAATATGGAAAAAAAATATCCATTCCTCAACAAAAAATAATTTAACTTTTACAGTTACATCGGCTGATTACCGTGATTTCCCAAAAATATGAAATATTCAAATAAATGCTCGAAATGCTCGGTCATCGATCCTAAACTGTTCTGAGTGCTGAAAATACTCAGAATAACTCTAACAAGTCTTGCGTAAATCATTGCAAGATTTAAATACGAAGAAAAATAAATGTGTTGGTCATCTGCAGAAAAATAGTTTGTTCCAATTAGCTAGGCATAATATAATTCAAATGTGGCTTACATTTGTTGATGGTCTTGAAGCGTAGTGAACCTGGTCTGTACCAGATTTATCCATAGACATGCCCTATCGGACAAGCATGTATAATCCTTGTATCGGCCGCCATTATATACCCACAATCCGTCTAGTCAGACATAGTGGCAGTATCTCTTGACGTTTGAAGTAACTGTTGATCCATTTTAATATTGGCTTCTGTTAACTCCATAACAGTTTGCTTAAATGGGGTCAGATCTAAGTGATCTATTCTTAGATATGTCAGTTGTAACATAACTCACGGTAATCTTATCAATACAAGAAGACACTGACAGTCTAACCAATCAACGGCTGTTCTGAAAATCGTTCCCTGGGCATGGTTTAACACCATCTACCATGCGCTAAGCAACCTGTAGTTTCCCTTGCGTAGACTAATGAACACCACCGTGATAGACTGGTCTTCAATGTACTGATAGATCGAAGTGGTTATTAAGTTACAAATATGAAAACTGACTGAAATGGATTTAAATATCCAAGTATTAGGTTATTACTGGACTGTGACAAAGTACTAATTCTAGACAAAGTCTAGCATATGTCCATGTAGAAATAAAAATATTTCTACCAGTGTCTGTAGAAAATAATCAATCACCTAGTGATTCTCCTCGCCGGAAACTTACTAAGTTCCACTCGTAGCGCAGCACTTTTGTGACTATCACAACTTTGAAAATAACTTCGGCGTAGATCCGGCAACCATGTGCCTTGGCTCAGCGTAGAGGCACCTTGCTAGGCAAGTGCTTGTGTCGAAGTGAGCTAACCATGCCTGCGCCAGCCGGCTTTTATTCAAAACTGCCAGGGTCACGCGTCATCAGCTGATATCTGGAAATCCTCATATCTCTGGTATCCCTGATCCGATTTACTTGATACTAATTGCATTCTCTTTCATTTGGCCGTGCCAGTAATCTGGTCCCAGTCTCAAGTCTCTACTCCATGGTTAACTATTTAATCAATAAATAGCCTCGACCTCTGCTATTACTCGCTACGTCACTTGACCTTGACATGCAGTTAGCGGTATATTCTTTCCAATTGCTTCTCGAAGCAATGTAGCGCGATATTCAAATATCTCAACTTTCAAAAGCGGCTACAGCCTTTCCCTTGATATCTAGGTGTCTGAATCTTGGAATACCCATTCCTAGAGTTGGGCACATCCACCCCACACCTAGCAAAAAATAAAAATTGAAAAATTTTTATTTTTCCTATCTACACATTAAATCATCTGGTTCTTGAATAATAAATCTTCAAATTCGATGCATTATAAGTTCCCACGATGTTACCAGTTCGTGTATTGGCTACTTCATAGCTTCCATTATTGTTTACTTCCACAATACGATAGGGTCCAGCGTAAAGGCTTGCAAACTTCGAGTACACTCGATTTTGCACGTCAGAGGGTGTAGGTCTTTTCACTAAAACAAGAGTTCCTACGCACAAGGGTCTGCGAAAACGCTTTCCTCTCACTCTGCGCTCTCTTTTCTCAGCTTGGCTCCTCAACTTATCTAAAGCTGGAGTTTCCCTCATCTGACGACTTGGTTCAATCTCAGGTGGAATAGAGATGATTCGATCCCATAACCTTGTTGGTTTAGTTCCATGATGAAGCAACATGGGAATCTGTCCAGTACTCTCGTGAATTGTAGAGTTGATGGATTCGGATGCTAAAGAGAGAACATCCATCCATTTCCAATGCTCATTTGGACAATAGAGGCGGCAAAATTTTGCTATTTCAGCCATCACGCGTTCTGCGGGATTGCTCTCTGGATGTCTAATAGAACAAAACAATTGTCTAATCCCAAGATTATTCATGATGGTTCGAAATTCTAAAGATGTAAATTGAGGTCCACGATCTGATAAAAGGAATTCCGGTTTGCCTGCTTCCGGAATTACATTGTCTCTAATTCCCTTCGCACAATATTTTGCGTTTGCCTTCTGAATTGGGTCTAACATAGTGTATTTGCTGAAAACATCCATGGTCACCAGAATATATCGGTTACCTCTTTTAGACTTTGGGAGAGGATCATATAAATCAGTCGCGAAGATTTCACAAGGCTTAGAAGGAATAATAGGCCTTGGTAATTCTCTCAATAATCTAGAATTATGTTTACTCCTTTGGCATAAGTCGCATTCTCGAATAGTGTTTCTGACAGTTTGTCGCATCTGCTCCCACGAAAATTTCTCTTGAATCATGTTGACTGTCTTATCTACTCCAGCATGACCTGCGATTCGATGTGCCATCCAGATAATGGGTTTTTGCATTCGAGGAGGTATCACTACTCTCAGCTTCGTATGGTCGGGATCTGCAAACTTGTAGATTAAACCATCTAACATCATTAAATCTCTTGAAATTCTTTCAGTTTCCACAAAATCATCATCATTTGGATCCATGTCTCCCTGTAGAAAACGAAAAATGTTTCTAAGACGTCGGTCTCTCCTCTGGGATAAATGCAACAACCTTAACCTTCTCAAGGTATCCTCATCCTCCTGCGTCAGGTTAACTTGAAAAACCTTAGATGTAGACTCCACTGCTCTACTCAATAAATCAGCTCCAACATTCAACTTTCCAGGAGTGTGTTCAATAACTAGGTTGAATTGTTGAATAAAAAGTGACCATCTAGTTATCCTATCACTGGCAAAGTTTGTTCTCAAGATAAACTCCAATGCGTGGTGATCAGTCCTCACAATGACTGAATGTCCAATTAACATTTTCTTCCACGACTCCAACGCGAATATTACAGCAAGTGCTTCTAACTCTGTGGTGTAATAATTCCTTTCTGATGGACGAAGTTTCCTGCTAATGAACGCCAGGTAACGTCTCTTGTGGTCGTCATCTTCTTGAAGAAGAATAGCTCCAATCCCTACGGTGGATGCATCAGATTCTATGATGAAATTCTTGGTAAAGTCAGGATACTCCAATTTCACACTGTTTACCAATAACCCCTTGGCATCTTGAAATGATTGTTCACAATCTTCATCCCATTTCCATTTGTTTCCTTTCTTTAATAATTCCTGCAATGGCGCTACCGTCTTGGTGAAGTTTGGACAATGCCCTGCAAAGAATTGGCATGTCCCGAGAAAACTGCCGACATTCTTCACTCTAGTAGGTCTAGGGAAATTTGCAATCGCCTGTATCTTCGTCTCATTGGGACGGTATCCTTCTCCATCCAAAATATGACTCAAAAATTTTATTTCCTTTCGAAAGAACTGACATTTTCGAAGGTTTACTTTAAAGTTCGCTTTTCTCAAATCTGCGAATAACATCTGAAGATGTAACAAATGTTCCTCTTTAGTCTCAGACGCAATTAAGATATCATCTATGTAACGAATTGCTATCTCTTTTACTTCAGGACTCAAATTTTGTTCCAGTGCTCTGATCAAAACTGATCCAGATGTTTTGACTCCAAATGGTAGACGGCGGAATACATATGTCTGCTGGTCAAACATAAATCCTGTAAACTTCTTGGAATCTTCACTAAGCCTAATGTGATGGTAGGACGAAGTGAGATCAATATTAGAGAACCAGACCTTGCCTTGGAATTTCCTTAACAGTTCCCTAATGATTGGTGGTCTGTCATACTCTGGCAGTAATCTTGAATTCAAATTTCGCGCGTCTAAACATAGTCTCAGAATTCCATCTTGCTTAGACACTACTGCTAATGGATTGACATAAGATGTAGTGTACTTTTCAATCACATTGTTGCTTTCCATTTCCTTGATAAGCACTTTTACTCTTTCTCGATGCTTTTCCGCAACCGGATACAATTTAGCATGAAAAGGTGCATCATCATTTACACGAATTCGATATTCAAAATCTCTAATTTCACCAGGTTTAATATCAAAAATATCGTGATACTCTTCCAAAATTTTCCCTAGCTCTGGGGACTCCTCCTCAGTGTAGACTTCTCTTCCTTCAGCTTCATGAAAAATCAGAGACCATTGAGCATCTCCCTCGATGTCTTCCTTTTCCTTTCCCTCGAAGTTAATCTCTTCAGTATTCTTGAATCTGATCGTCTCTGTCTTCATGTCTATCACTGCTTGATATTTCTGAATGAAATCCGCTCCCAATATCATGTCAAAAGCCATGTCCTTCATTACTACAAACACATGTCGGAAATCATGTCCTCCTATAGTAATGCATAAGTATAATTGCGTTTTACACAGAGATATTTTATTGGGTATTATTCCTTGGATCTTAATTCCTGATACTGGAATCTCCTCTAAATTCTCTTTGAGCTTCCACAGAATATAAAGCTTCTCACTCACCAGACAAAGCATAGCCCCAGTATCAATCAAAGTATCGACAGGCATTCCGAATACTTCGCATGATATGATTGGCATTCTAATTCTCGTACCCATTTCTTTCCGTTCGTCATTCTGTTGAATTAAGTCATCATCCTCTGCTTGCCATTTAATAATTCTGGAAGTGAAAGTGTTCAAAATTCTATCTTCTACTGTGAATTCGAAGTTTTTTTTTTTCGTTACCATTCCCCCGGGATTGTTGTGTTCCCGATGGACCTGGTTCATTGGGCCTCTGCTCCAAAAACTGCAAGTTATCTTGGTGTCTTGCTTCTAAGTTTTTCCTCGTCTCCTTGTTGAACTCTTCATTGGACTGACGAGTATCCACATTCCCTCTGTTATTGTAGTTGTTTCTACCATAGTATCTTCTTTCCTGGTACCTTCCTTGATTATCCCGTGGCCTTCTCCATCGAGTATTATATCGATTACCACCATCCGGTCTCGCATAAGGCTTGTAACTGTATCTGTTACTGTACTGATTCCATCCTCTTTTATTGGGATCTTCCCTCGGCGTTTTCTCTTCTCGCCCCTCTCGCATCTCTCGAGGTGTTTGAGAATAACTATCGGCCATAACAGCGTACACAGCGTTGTTATTCTTTCCTCCCTTCTGATGGAAGAATTGAGCATTCGTATGATCCAGCTTCTGTAATACCTCGTCAAATTGCTCCATATTATAGATGTCAGCAGCGATCAAAGTCCTTTGGACGTCTGCTGGAAACTGACGTATCAATGCAGTAATTAATTCGTTATCTGGCATCGGCGGATCTAAATGTTGAAGTTTAGAAAGCTGTCCAGAAAAGTACGTAGAGTATCGAGTAGGTTGTGACGTCGAGAATCTCTTCGAATATAATTCTGCTCTGACTTGCTGTTGGGTTTCCGGGGACCAAAACTTTTTCAATAACCCACGAGAAAACTCCTCAAAAGTGGTTAGAGTGGATCTAAAAGCTCTGAACCAAAGAAGTGCAGGACCTTCCAAAAACTTCCCTATCACTCGGATCTGTCTTTCTTTAGGGATCTTGGAATCTTTCAGGTAATCACCTGCTTCTCTCAAAAATTCCACGGGTGTCACAGAATCTCGCCCTGAAAATTTAGAAGGCTTATCCTCTACATTCTTGAATACAGTTATGGGGTTGGATTGAAATACTGTCCTGACCTCATCCTGTCTTTGACTATCAGTTTCTCTAGCTGCTTCTAGATTTATCTGTATCTGTTCTTTTCCCCTTACACTTGGCAATTTCAACAGATGGTCAGACTGTTTCTCGTCCTTGATTTGGGTTTTCATAGCCTCAAGTTCCTTCTGGTTTTCTTCTGCCATTTTCTTAATTGCTTCAGTTTCTTTACAATTCTCCTTGACATCAGTGGATATCTGGTTCATAACAGCCTCATGACTTTTCAATGACCCTGTCATATCTGATATGTCCTTCTGAGTTGCTTGGATATCTTTGGAAATTACTTGAATATGGGATGACAAAGATTCCCTAATCTCCTTGATTCCCTCTTGATTCTCCAGCTTGAGTGTGTCTTTAATTTCATTGACAACTGTGGTTTTAATTTCAGTTTGTAACTCATTAATCACACCTTCTCTTATTTCTCCCATTACAAGTTCCTTGAATTGTTCTGTCAACCGTTGAACAACTAGAATTCCCATCTCATTACTCTCCTTCTTCACTCTGACTTCTAGGTTGATCATGTCTTCACCAACTTTCCTAAGACCATGTTCTATCCTATCAGCTAAGCTTTGAGATCGAAGATCGGCATCGCGAAATTTATCATCCATCAAACTTGCGTTGGTAGCTAATGAAGTTTCGAGCTCATGTGTTTTTTCGCATAATTTATTAATTTTACTCTCAAGTGTCATTTTCAAAATTTCGGAATTCTCTTTAAATTTACTTTCCATAGAATTAAATTTACTATTTAAATTTTCTTTCAAGTTATCTTTTAAAGAATCAGAACTTTCTTTAAGTTTATCATTTAAACTTTCTTTAAGTTTATTTTCTAAAGAATCAGAATTTTCTTTAAGATTATTTTCTAAAGAATCAGAATTTTCTTTAAGTTTATTTTCTAAAGAATCAGAATTTTCTTTAAGTTTTTCATCTAAGCTTTCTTTCAAGTTATCTTTTAACCTGCTTTCTAAAGAATCAGAATTTTCTTTAAGTTTATCATTCAAATTTTCTCTAAGTTTATTTTCTAAAGAATCAGAATTTTCTTTAAGTTTATTTTCTAAAGAATCAGAATTTTCTTTAAGTTTCTTTTCTAAAGCCTCTGTATTTTCTTTCATAATGGCGGCTACACGCCGTCCAGCTTCTTTTGAACTCTCCTCCAAACTCCTCATCATCCTCATCATCTCTTCCATAATTTTCAATTATTATTCAAAACTTAGGGGTATACAATATTGGCAAACACAAGCTTATAACTAAAACAAGAAATATGAATAGCTAATTGGAACACTCTAATAAAATGAGATTTGTCCTAATGTCGACGTGTTGGAAAAACAAAATTCTCTACTTTTACGAATTACATTTACCACAATATCACAAGAAAAATATGCTAGTTCTCAAATATCCTCCACCTGGATTCTAATAAAGCGTATGTCCAGTCATCGAACGTTTACTACTGAATTTACTTGACGCCCTAATGGTTAAGCCATTATCAAAATAATCAAACCCATTCTAATTATTAATTCAGTTAAATTTTTAATTTTCCCCACTAATTGGGTTTCCTACTAATTTATTCATCCAAACCAGACATCTCTCAACTCCCAAAATATTTCTATAAAAATTATCACAATTTAAATCGACATGCGATTGACCATGTCTAAATCGAGACCCACGATCGAACCCATTTCTCTCTCTATCTTATTTTATGTGCCCGTTTAGACCGGAGTCCGCACGACCACATATGCATTTTACCAATAATCAGTCAGCACGAGAGTCAAAATATCCCGGAGCGCCAGATGGGTTAAAGCTAATCGCAAAAACGACATCAAATAAAAAAATGCTTTACTGATTTTTGGCTCAATGCAACAATAAGGATAGAAGGAGATTCAATTGGGCGTAACACATCAAGTAAAATTATCTCATTTTAATTTGAATTTAAAATTGACTGCAAAAATGCTCAAAGCAGCATCACTCACGTGTGGCGACCCACACTCCTATTTACACAATATACAGAAATTTTCCAAACACATTTGACAATTATTTTTTTGGAAACACAAGTCTGATTGTTAGTCCTGTAGACTGTGTTCCAAAATTATTTATAATTAATGATTAAATCCAGTTCAAATTTAATTGTCTCTACTGGAAATATCGTAGTTCACTGTTTGAATTTTTACATAATATTAACACTCGTAGAATAAATGTTCATAGAATTTTTAACTTTCACTTATTTTTCCAGTTTCAAAAATACATTGTCGAAAAATATTATTATTATTGAATCAACACAAATTATTTACATATTATTAATAACATCTGAAAAGTATTTGACCTTGAGCATAGCATCGAAGAACTGTGCGAAGCACAACAAAAATTAATTGTTTTTCTGACATTAAACATTCGAGAAGTGACTCGATTATGAACTTCCAAGTTCCTAACAAAATATATGATTTCTGAATCATCAACTTGATCAATAAATTGTTGAACCATTCAACTATTCAATTTTCCACTTGGAATCATCATTAAGAAAATATTTATATTCATGGCCATTTTAGCAATTTTCACAACTTGCAATTCTTCGACAGAATGCGGAAATAAGAATTGTAATTTCATAATAAATTCATTTAGTTCATGGCACTAGGATTGAAAATATCCTTCAAATTATTCGTGGTTAAAGAATTATTTTAAATTGGCAGTGGCCCATTCTATTATTTGTGTAAGAACACAATATTACAACAACAACGGCAAAGGTCTTCCTCTGAAGAAGAATAAACTACTATCATGACAAATCCGGGTTCTAGCAAAATCAAAGTCTAAATGGAATTCGTAAACAAGGTTGAAATAAGAACTGATGGTTTCAAGAAATAACCTTCGGGTCATTTATACGACGAAATGTGTGGTTCCAATGCTCCTTCTATAATCCTGAGCCATCGAACCTGCTATTTGATTGATGCTCGAAAAAACCTCTTCATTCCTGCGACTTAAACATGCGCACCTGGGAATGGCATTTCAACTACTCCACACATATAAATTTTCTTCCCAAAATGTATACAATAAATCAAGCCTCTGCTTGTTATCAACACTGGAAGATTAATAAACTTACAAGTTTATTTTATTTTACCATTCAGTTCAACCCGTGAATTTACCATACTTATGAAAATCTTTATTTCACTTTCGATTGTATTTACGTCATGATTTTATATAAATACAAAAATATCCTAATTGATACAAATATCCTTTGCTTCCCGTTTCATGCCTCTCCGTGTTATCTGAAAAATATACTTTGCTCATTGCAAATATCAACTGTTCAACCAGAACTGAAATGTTGGTCGAATGCGGGCTTGCGCTAACCACTCTCCTTCGGAAAATCTCCTGTTCCAAACTAGAAATGATTAAACTACTTCATAGGCTCTCTCTTAATACATATGATTATTAGAAAATATAATATCCAAGAATTATTTAGAAAAGTTGTAAAAATTATTATTATTATTATCAGTGGATTATTATTAGTTATATTATTTTAAATATATTTAATTAACATCTCATTATGTGAGAATCCACATGTTCGAACCTTCGAATATGGAAAAAAAATATCCATTCCTCAACAAAAAATAATTTAACTTTTACAGTTACATCGGCTGATTACCGTGATTTCCCAAAAATATGAAATATTCAAATAAATGCTCGAAATGCTCGGTCATCGATCCTAAACTGTTCTGAGTGCTGAAAATACTCAGAATAACTCTAACAAGTCTTGCGTAAATCATTGCAAGATTTAAATACGAAGAAAAATAAATGTGTTGGTCATCTGCAGAAAAATAGTTTGTTCCAATTAGCTAGGCATAATATAATTCAAATGTGGCTTACATTTCTTGATGGTCTTGAAGCGTAGTGAACCTGGTCTGTACCAGATTTATCCATAGACATGCCCTATCGGACAAGCATGTATAATCCTTGTATCGGCCGCCATTATATACCCACAATCCGTCTAGTCAGACATAGTGGTAGTATCTCTTGACGTTTGAAGTAACTGTTGATCCATTTTAATATTGGCTTCTGTTAACTCCATAACAGTTTGCTTAAATGGGGTCAGATCTAAGTGATCTATTCTTAGATATGTCAGTTGTAACATAACTCACGGTAATCTTATCAATACAAGAAGACACTGACAGTCTAACCAATCAACGGCTGTTCTGAAGATCGTTCCCTGGGCATGGTTTAACACCATCTACCATGCGCTAAGCAACCTGTAGTTTCCCTTGCGTAGACTAATGAACACCACCGTGATAGACTGGTCTTCAATGTACTGATAGATCGAAGTGGTTATTAAGTTACAAATATGAAAACTGACTGAAATGGATTTAAATATCCAAGTATTAGGTTATTACTGGACTGTGACAAAGTACTAATTCTAGACAAAGTCTAGCATATGTCCATGTAGAAATAAAAATATTTCTACCAGTGTCTGTAGAAAATAATCAATCACCTAGTGATTCTCCTCGCCGGAAACTTACTAAGTTCCACTCGTAGCGCAGCACTTTTGTGACTATCACAACTTTGAAAATAACTTCGTCGTAGATCCGGCAACCATGTGCCTTGGCTCAGCGTAGAGGCACCTTGCTAGGCAAGTGCTTGTGTCGAAGTGAGCTAACCATGCCTGCGCCAGCCGGCTTTTATTCAAAACTGCCAGGGTCACGCGTCATCAGCTGATATCTGGAAATCCTCATATCTCTGGTATCCCTGATCCGATTTACTTGATACTAATTGCATTCTCTTTCATTTGGCCGTGCCAGTAATCTGGTCCCAGTCTCAAGTCTCTACTCCATGGTTAACTATTTAATCAATAAATAGCCTCGACCTCTGCTATTACTCGCTACGTCACTTGACATGCAGTTAGCGGTATATTCTTTCCAATTGCTTCTCGAAGCAATGTAGCGCGATATTCAAATATCTCAACTTTCAAAAGCGGCTACAGCCTTTCCCTTGATATCTAGGTCAGCTGGCATTTGAGGGTGCGCAAATGCGAGGGAGCCGTGTCCGTAGATTTACTGGCACGTTAAAGATCCCCTTCGGGGCAAAATACCGGCACCCCGGCGTCTCTAAAAGCCAGTGTAGTTAAAAGGGACGTAAAACCAATAACATTATTATTATTATTGATATCTAGGTGTCTGAATCTTGGAATACCCATTCCTAGAGTTGGGCACAATACTCGATAAACTGTTAATACTACAATAGCAATCTTAAAAAGCCTTCCGCAACATTCCTCCATCACCGTCGTGACATTCCTTTAACACCTTCGTTCTAAAAACATTTATCTTCGTTGCATGAACTTATTTAAATACACATCGACTAAGTCTTTCAATTCAATTTCAATATCACATTAAATTATATCTGTGTTGACATCATCATTCTTCAATACTATCAAAATAATCTCTAATAATATTCAAAACTCATCCACTGAATTATTAAAGTCCCCAAGTTAAATTCAGAATTCGACTTCAGTCGAAAATAAAAATAAAACTGAAATTCTGAAATGAAATTCAAAATCTAATAAAATATTTAAATAACAGATGAACATCCAAATCTGATTAAATCAAAATCAAGATCCCAATAATCTTGATCCTGAAAAGTCAGAAAACCTAACATAGGATTTCTCAAAATCCCAAAATTAATTAAATATCAAGTCGAAAATAATTTCGATCTTCAATCAAAATTTAAATTCCAATAACTGAAAATCCGATGAAAATCCTTCGTGAAAATTCTTAATAAGGATTCTTAATCCTTAATCCTAATCATTAACCCTTAATCCTTCATCATCATGAAATGAAAATCCTTCCATAGAACTGTTGAACATCTATCATGAAAATCCTTGGTGAAAATCCACATTGAAAATCGTTGTAGAGAAAATCTTTCGAAGTAGAGAAAATCTTCCATCTTAATAAATCATCATCATCTAGTTTTAAATTAATGAACTTTCAATATGCATAAGCATCGAACTGAGGACTCACCTAGTCCCTCTATAAATTTCAATCATCTTCCGACCAGACTAAAAGTGTATAACTCCAAAGTAATATGAACTGGCTTCAAATAAAATATCCATCTAAGATGACAAACTGAATTTATAAAATGTCTTTTCCAAACTTGCTATAGGACAGCAAAATACAATCTGAAATGGTCACACTAAATAGGCATGCTTCTAGAATATATATCTACATTAGGGTGACCAGATATTTTATGTCAAAAAACAGGACATTTCTGAAATATGGAAATTAAAAAAAAAACAGGACAAAACGGGGCACTAGTTACGAAGAAAATATGCTTCATATATGACTACACTGCTTTACTAACATGTAGGCTATACACTTTAATAACCTACCTAAAAACCTACTTATCATGACACTACATCATATTATAGCCGATCAGGCTTTTAAAGAATTTAGCAAAAAATTTAAAATATCGAAAAGCTCATTGAATAATTCCTGACAAGTAGACAGTACACATCAACAACTTGCTGAATGTGAGCTTGTGGCTTCTGAATTAGGAATATCACTACCATTGTTAACTCTGTACTTATCGGAAGACCTTATATCTCGCAAGAGCTTTGAATTGCACAAGAGCAGGTTGTAAAATTCCTTACAGCTAAGGTCTTTAAAATGAGTCTTTAACAATTACAATTGCTTGCATAGTTTCAGTAGTAAAACGGTTCTTTTCATCAGTCCAAAGGGAGTTCACAATTGAAAAAAACTATTTCCACAGCAGCATGTGTGCCTGGAACAGCCAGAGCGAAAGTCACAACCACCTCTATAATTTTAAGTATGTGCAAGACATCACACAATTTCTTATCAATTTCCACATCAACTGTTTCCCATTCCTCAGTTTTTTGGGATACAATATCGTTCACATGTCCCATCTCATCAAATAATTCATCTTCATCTAGGTGACTTGTTGAACCTGAATCTACTGTCTTAAGAATGTTCAGACATTTCAACACCTCATTCCAAGATACAGAATTTGTCAACGTTATCCAATGAAATGATTTCAGAGGCTGATATGCAGAAGCCCACTTTTCTAAATAACTTAAAAAAGTGTCATAAAATAAATTGGTAATAGTTTCATATCTGGACTGGGTGAAAATACCTTCATTTACTAAGTTCATTAAAATTGAAGAAATAACTGAAGTTTGAAACTTACTACTTTTCCTGTTGTTGACTTTTTTTTGAAGCAATTCTAATTCTTCAGCTACTTCAGTGGCTGAAATCCTGGTTCTTTCCAACTTTTCGATTGAATTTGTGAACATTTTCAGTTGGCTTTGTATGAAATGAAGCCAAAGAAGTGACTGAGGGTTCTCGAAAAACTGTTTTAGAAATGTGGGACACCTATCCTGAGACATGAAATAAGACTTTAGAAGTTCAAACATATCAATCACTCTTGTAACTCCTGGCAACAATGACAACCATCTAGTTTTAACACTACCCAGAACCTGCTTGTATTCAGTAGCAACAAAACCACAATATGATTTCAGTTCCTCCACACGCATGGTAAAAATGTGAAAATATTGAAATATTTTGTTCACTACTGTTTCTATGTCAATAGGAATAATGTCTGCACTTGTTTGTACACCATTGTGTACCACATGGGCTGCACATCCAATGACTTGAATGTTCATTTTGAGCACACTGTTCAATTTACAATAAACGTTGTTTTTTTCAGCCCTCTTCTACCCACCAAAGTTTATGTTACAATTATCTGCACAAAACGCGACTATCTTGTCAACCAAATTACGTCTTTTTAAGATTTCAAGAACATAACTAGTTAATAATTCTGCTTTTTCTCCGCCAATGTTCTGAAAGCAGATTACTTTGCACTGAACACCTTTGGTAGTAATGAAATACCTAACTAGGATCGGCACTAATTTTAAGGTTTTGTGATTTGATGCATCAACCATCACAGACACATACTTAGCATTTTTAAGTTCTGATTACACTTCATGCATTGCATAAGGCGATAAAACGTTCACCAGAATTGATTCGCACTTTGTCATAGAACACGTGAATTTCTTCTCAAATAGTTCTGTGATGATAACAGCTGTGCAGTCCATAGAACGGAAAGAATGGTTGTGTTTTGCAGTATGAAATGCAAACAGCCCTTCTTCATCAGCTATACGTTTATCTTCCTCAGTTTGTAGTCCATTCGTACTAACATAAGAAGTTATGCTGCTGGAAGTTCTCGCGGAAACTGCCAACATGTGTTTCTTCTTCTTAATGTGCTGTGTAATATCGGCACGTCCCCCATGCTCAATGGTAAAAACTGAACGACTTAAAGTACATTCCACCTTCGTAGACGGAAACTCTTCTTTCAGGGTTTTGGAGAAAGTACACTTTCTTTTCCCTTAGTCATACGCACGTGTATCTCCACCAGAGCGAACAACAGTCAATGGAGCGCAATGGAGCAAGCTCGCCTCTCCAAGCTTTAAAGCTGCTCCCTGGCGGTAGCTACCCGGATTGGGAGAGCTAGCGGAAACCAGAGACCAGAGATCTTTTTTTTTTTCCTGGTCCCGATTGGGTTCCCTCGAGCATTCGAGTCCCATCTAGACCTCAGTAAAAAAGTATAACAAACGTATGAGACCGAAATGACACAAATATAAATTAAAACACAAAACGAAGCGAAGAAAAATGACCAGGCTATTGCCAAGCACGAAAAAACGGGACATTTGGCGTTCCGTTAAAAGTTTGGCAGGACAACGGGACACATAACGAAAAAAGAGACAGTCCCGTTAAAAACGGGACGTCTGGTCACCCTAATCTATATACTGGAACCACCTAAAGATATTCTTCTCTTACTGTGAGTATAGTTATAGTTGTCAAGCGATGAAACGGTAACGCATAGCACTACGCTCCAATATTCTTGCCTCAAGCACGTTCCTGTGTTCGGCTGCCAGACTGCCGTGCTCCCTGCGATTCTGCGATGGATCGTCTCGTCCGCGATGATGCCTCGTGCCGCGCTTGTCCCCCGATCACCTCGCTTGCTCCGCCGGGATCTCCATGTCGCCTTCGGACCCTTGTTCGAACACCTGGCCTCTTTTCCTCTCTTGTTCTTCAACTCGAACACTAGAAGTTCTCGTAGTCGCTCGTTCATACTCATTGTTCTTAGATAGTTCATGATGTTAAATGTAGTTGTGCTCCCTCGAAGTTACTGTAATTATCATGGCTTTGGTTCGACTCCAATCTATCCATAGTCACTAATAAATATTCCCGAGACCATGATATTAGGCTACATTTCCCTTTGCATGTTTAGCACGAGTCCATCGACTCCTTCGTAAATTCACATGTCCCTCTTAAACACATTTCAATGTACTTTTCCATTTTTACAGAATATCACTTGTCTTAAAAATTGTTGAATTTCACTCGGTCTTTCTCGTGTCTGTTTTGAATTTTTGTTGCACGCTTACTATGTTTTCACAACGTTTCTATGTCCGTTTTACCTTGCACACATTCACTAGTTAACACTGCGCGATACTTAGTGTATTTCTTTGTTCGAAACTTCACCAACTTTCCACATATATACGTCTTAAAATTCTCAAAATCCTCTCAAATCACTTCTGCTTCTTTCACTGCACTTACACGTGACTCTATCGTTACTTGATATCATTTCTACCACTTTTCTTACAATTTCTCTAATTGTGGAATACTTTCAACACTTCACGGAGCGCGAGATAATAACGTCTTCCCTCGTCCGAAGTCACCGCAAGAGTCCTTGCTCCATAATGGCCGCCAATGGCTTCTTCTTCTTCTTCGCTACCCCTTCCAGATTCACCTATCAATCGCGCGCGAATTGGGTGTTTATTTCCTTATTATTTAATTCTGCCATTCTAAACCAAATATCTGCAGGAATCTCTTCATTATTAATAATTAAATCATTTTCTTGTATTTATCCAAGCCATAAATGTATTAAAAATACTCAAATAGCATAATTGCTTGGGCTGGCAATATTATAACAAATTATCTCATTGGTTATCACTATCGCGTGACGTCTGCATAGCAACAAGCTATCACCCATGGACACCTATATTCGTTGAGCATGTAGTCTACCCTCCCAGGGTATCCAATCATATCTTACATTGCTTCTTATTGCCTTCTCGATCAACTAACTAAATCCTCATTGGACAACACCCTTTCTGTATGATTCTCGCCGTCAGAACTGGTCTTGCATCCACTTTCCAGCTCCCAAACATTTCAATACTCTATGGTTAAAATAAATGAGGCATTCTAGAATTGCTCAAACCACGAATTCGGATACAGTATCTCCTGTAAGGCCACGGCCGCCTCCTTCTCTCTTCCATGCCTATCCATCCTTACCTTCCAATCCCTTCCCTAATGAGGCCCCTGTTCGTTTTGCAGGTGAGGCCGCCTGGACGAGGTGCTAATCCAACCTCACCAGTTGTATCCACTCCGATTAAATGTTCCCAGCTCTAGTACACTGCCTGGAAAGGCGGTAGGGGTGAGTTCCCTCGCTGAGTCCGTGGAAGCCACCACCCTGGAGGGTAAACTCGATTTTTAAAAAAAGATTATAAAAGTTATAACAAACGTTTTTCATTTAAAAGACTTTAATATAATTGTACATGAGTGGTGGTGTTGTTGATTAATTTAGGGTCTTTGCGACATCGTGGTCATGTAGCTCTTTGTACTTGGATGTGTATGGAATTTGTATGATAAACTGTGCTACTGTAAAATTGCTGCATTAGTGTGTGTATTTGTATAATAATTCAGATGAGGATTGGGAAGGAGGTAGCTGTGGCCTTAATTTAGGAAATATCCCGACATTCGTCTGGAGTAGTAGTGGGAAACCACAAAAATACACTTCCAGGATGGCTGAAGTGGGAATTGTTCCTTACTCCTGCTACCAGGATGGTCCCTAATCCAAGTCCACAGCTGCCTCCTACCCAAACCTTGGCCCCGATTACAAATAGGCCTATACACACAAGTACATCACTCACAATGACAGGCCATGATCATGACCACAATGTCACAAAGAGCCTAACTGAATCAACAACAACAACATTACTGTATGTTGGCACTTGCCTTTAATCTTCTCATACAGTGTTATGAACGAATTTAAATGGTAGACAGTTTCCAGTTCATGCTGAAAAAGCTCTAATACCATAAGCAGATACACACTGTACCTAAATCCAACGTTCTTCCTTACTACCTTGAATAATTAGAACTAAAACCTTTATTGATACAACTGTCATTGCTGCACTGAAGGGACCAATTTCTACCTCCGGGAACCATGCGTATTGTTCCTAGCCATATTTTACATTTAAAATAGCCTACTTTTCTTTCTTTCAGTTTAGATGAACATTTTAAAATACATGCGCACATAGTAAGAAATAACCTACTGAATGATTTGTCCACGTGACAGCCTCCAACTGGTGTGGGAACGATTCAAAATAAATAAATAAATAAATAAATAAATAAATAAATAAATAAATAAATAAATAAATAAATAAATGTTAGACGTTTAAAATATTTGTGATCACTCCTGGACCTCTTCCTGGCCCGTCTGTTAGAAATTGTGTCTGTCCCGGAACATCTTACTTCGATTTTAGGCCGCAGTTAGTAAAGCTGCCATATCTTGGGTCCAAGGTTGCAGGGTACATTCCCGGCATATTTGTTTGGCAACCACTTCGTAATGTGTACTTGAATGCAAAACACCCACATTGTACGATAATAAACACCTCTGGAGCATAATTTTAGTACCTGGGCGTATACAACCAGAATACTTCAAGGGGTATTATTATTACTATTATTATTATTATTATTATCATCATATCTATTATTTCAGTAGTATGCATCCCTCCTGCGGCGCTCACAAGCGACCGATCGTGACAAATGAGCATTCATATGAAAGAGAATAGACATTAGCAGTGACTTATTGCACTATAATTTCACAAATATCTATAATCTCTTTAAAAAATAACTTTAAAAAATTGTACGAAGTGTGCGATTTGCAAACACCGTTGATGTAGGAAAATACGCTCCAGAATTGCTGCCCACGGGCCGCTGTGACGCCTATTTCAAGTCATATTAACATTCTGAGGTCTTTCCTTTATCCTGAAATGTAAATAGTGTTCTATAGTCATTTGGTTGAAATAAAAACATAACCCTTCTCATTATAAACCTATTGGGGAAAGTGTGGTTTATGAACATGCGAGATTTCTCGCACGGGTCCGCTAGTTATTATTATTATTATTATTATTATTATTATTATTATTATTATTATTATTATTATTATTATTACTTATCTGATCGTTTCGGTCACGCCATTGACACATGTGAGCTGTGGATCTTCAGTAGGAACTACCTAGGAAAGGTTGTTACATCAAAGATTAAATTTATCCGTTCAGTAAAATTCCTTTCATGTTGGTTACGTATAGATACCAGTCATTGGCTTCACACTTGACCATGTCAGATCAGAGGTAGGAGAGGGGCGCAGAGCGGTGCGGGGATCGTACTGAATACATCCCTGGCTGAGAACATCGACGCGCCACAGTAGCATGCTCCATCGCCGCCATCGGACATTACTAGTCTAAGCCAGTGCCGCTTAGCGTAGCAAATGTTTTACGCTGCAGTAGTATGCAGGAGGAGGGGGATGGGCAAGTGCAGACCTAGCTGCCAGTAACTGTACGCAGTATAATACCTTGTGTATTTTTAAGCCGGGGGCACAGTATGTTCATTCACTATTTTATTTTAGCCTATTTCCATCACATGAAAATGATATCATCTTTGTGTGTGTGCTCCTAAGAATTCTGATTGGCTAAGGCGTATGTTTCAAATGTCAATAATTATTACCAATCCAACATGGCAGCAGTTCTCAGTATCTTCAAATGAATTGCATCAATCAAGTGAAAATTTGTATGATGATAAAGACTGCAAAGTAAGTTCACATGTAACCTTTAAAAACATCATTAAGCACAAGACCATCATGGTGGTCACGAGAATTTTAAAACTTAAATTGTCTTTTCTGGCGACTTAATCATCCAAGTGCAGTAAAACTTGGCCTAGTGCAGCTTCATTTCGAGCTTAAATTACTAGCACTTAACGTGATTCAGATGTTTTGAAAATCAAGATGGCGGTTGTGCGAACTTTTTTGATCATAATCAAGAGATCGAAGTTAAACTTTGTGTAATTAACCATTACTGCAATATATGTACACTGGTTCATAACACTATAGCCCAGATACTAAGCAATCGAACACAGCGGCCACGCGAAATACTTCACCAGCTCTCAATATCGCCAAAACTATTACAGAAATCAAACTATAATTTTGTATGGATATAGAGGACTAGTTAATTAAGTGCACAGACGTATATTTGTAATTCATAACCTGTTAAACATAGAAACAACTTGGTGGCCAAGCCAATTTAAAATATTTCAAATGTCTACTACAACTGAGAGTACCCCTTAAATTTTGTTAAGGAAAAAAGCACTGGTTATAACTCTTTGTCCTCATCCCTAAAACGATCACCTCTACCACTATGTATTGTTTGTTTTCTTTTATATTGATACTTAGCTAGTAAGTGTCAAAATCAAAATTATATACTTTATGATGATTGAATAACAAAACTACTTACTTATTGTAATGCATTCACGTCCGTTAATCTCGATATTAAGCCTCCAAACTTAAGAATCCTTCGTTTTGGGTATCTTCCCCTTTAAAAATCTGCGGCGATTACAGTAGGTTGGTGCTGCAACCTAGCAGTGAATTAATATATACCTTGTACGCCTCTGAGTGTTGAATGAGCAGGCAGTTTAAAGAAGCCAGGAGGGAGGCGATCCAGCTGGCAGTGCTTAAAGGTAATCGGAGCGCGGTCGTGGCTACAAGTTGAAGTAATACAAAATTGCAACACTTCAGGAGGCCAGGGATTCACAAAGCAGAATGTTTGGAACAATTACCCACGTAATCCGCAAGAAGACAGCACCGTACAGACGCATTGAGAAGGCTGTGGTTGATGACGTGTATATTGTTCTTCTATTCTCCTTTTTCTAATGTCTTCTGTTTATGTGCGATTCTTAATAAACGTGTGTATATATTAGCCTCTCCTTTGAGCTAAATGGCATTGTACTTAGTATCTGTGTAAAGAGCTCGTGCACGAGACTAACGCGCTAGCCCAGAGCCAACCATGTCCTTAACACCTGAGTGTTATTAACTGACTTAGATACAACGTGTTAACAAATAATGTCTTGAAATAAACGATTTCTTCACTGCAATACATCTTCATTTTTAATCATTTAATACAGAGTTTAGATTATTTTTTGTATCAGTAGGCTGTATCGCATACAACACACTAAAACAACTGAAATATAGGACAGGCACAAGAGGTCAGATGCCACCTTTCATGTGACAGAGACGGCTCATCTCTTTTAAGCCACTCATACAGTATAATATTATATATTGATCACGTGCTTTAGGATAGATTAAACTACCCTTGGCTCGATAATCGTAATTGGTGGGTCTTAAGCTATTGATTATAATGGTTGCATAATTCACACGGCAGCCATTGTGAAATGGCACGGCTGATGACCTTGCAATTTGGGTGAATGACGCATCCCATATAAAGGTATGTTGTTAACAAATTTGGTAGAGATCGGATGATTAGTTTAGCCGTAATTTGATTTTACATTTTGAACGTTTGAGTGGCCGCCATTCAGTTTTGGTAAAGATAGAAGCGATATGAAATATGACACTGAGGTGCCCTTTGCTAGTGCTACCTATGTAACACATTTCGTTCAATTCGGTTTCACCGTGTTTGAAATTGATAGGGGGGGACATGCAGAGTAGACACACTCACACACACACAGACACACCATTTTAGGCCCTATGAAGATCTCATACGTCTACTTTCATTTTTTGCAAAAATGGAAAGTAGTCTAAAAATGGATGTTCAAAATGATGACAGTTTTAGCCTATTACATTATCCAAGTAAGTTAAATATAACCATATAAAGCTTTTTCAAGACTTGAAGAAATCCGTCATTTTCTTCTGCTTCATTTTGTGTGCACGAGCTTCCACCACAAAATTTTCAACCACATTCCGTGATGTATGAAACTGCACTGCAAAAATACATGAATGTTCGAGAAACAGAAAAAGTTTAAGTGCTAGGAACGTAAACTTTGAGATATAAAAGTTTCGTGTTACACAAATTCAACTTAAAGAGAAACAAGTAGTTCCATGAAAAACTTTTTTATTTGTATATCCTACTCATGTTAATTGCCTCCTTCAACATACAAAATGTCAGTTTGATTGCTGTAATAGATTCCTAGATATTGAGAACCATCTAAATATTTCGTATGGTCGCCCTGTTGGATTTTTATCTGTAGGCTATGTACTATTACAGTAGATGAAGATTATTGCTTAGGTATAGTCAATTGTATGATAAGAACACAAGAAATAAAAACGAGACTTTAAAATTTCGCACAGCCGCCATCTTGAGGTTATGAAATCAATTGAAATAGATTAGATGTCAATCGATTAAAATGTTTATAAGCATTTACCGTACCAAGTTTCACTGCGCTCGGATGGTTAAATCAGGAGCAACGTCGATTTAAGTATTTAAATTTCGCGTCGCCACCAATTTGGATTTGTGCTCATCAGGTCCCATAGGTGAACTTATTTTCTTAGCCTTTATCAGCATACAAAATGTCAGTTTGATTGCTGTCATAGATTAGTAGATATTGAGAAATGTCTAAACATTATGGATGGTCGCCATGTTGTTTTTAGCCTACTTTTCACATTTTGCAAAAATGAGGAAAAAGTAGACTTATGAGATCGGGCAAATGTGTGTGTGTCTGTCTGTCCTTCTGTCTGTCTGTCTGTCTGGCTGGCTGGCTGGCTGAGTGTGTGTGTGTGTGTGTGTCCCCCCCACCCTATCAACTCCTAAACGACTGCAGCAATCGAAACAAAATTTGGTAGGAGTAAAGATCTATACCTGAATATCTCACGGCCATATTTGAAAATGATGTCAGTGCTACCAACTGCTGAAAAATCGCAATTGAAATTTGAGCTCCATGTTGGATACCTTGGAAGGTATGAATGGGAGCTATTTCAAAATTGGCACACGTATAGATAATAATATTGCAGTTTAATTTCCAGGAGGCCATACATGGCAGTGTTGCCAAAATGATTATAAGCCTGCTGATAGGTCCAATTTTAAAATGCATATAACTTCTACACTATCAATTGGATTTCAACCAAATCTCGTATGTGCTATGTGTACATAAACAGATATGACTGAGCGTATTTTTGAGAGCCACCAGGGTTGCCAACTGTTAATAAATGCTCTCAATTTTATTTTATTCAAATACCCATATATCAGAAAGTATGCAAGTCGACAGCTTTAAACTATGCACACGTATAGTACCTGACATTCTATATCAATTTGGAGTAACTTATATACATCAGTGCTACCAACATAATCCTAAGCCTGCTGAGAGGTTTAACTTTAAATACATGTAACTTCTATACTATCATTTGGATTTCAACCAAATTTCGTGTGTGCTATGTGTACCATAACAGATATGACTATGCCGATTCTTAAGAGTAACCAGGGCTGCCAACTGTTAATAAGTACTGTCTCTATTTTTGTTACCCTAATATCAATATATCAGAAAGTATGCAAGCCAATAGCTCTAAACTTTGCACACGTATAGTACCTGGCATTCTAGATTAATTTGGAGTAACTAATATAGGCCTACGCCAGTGCTGCCAACATGATTCTAAGCCTGCTGATAGGTCCAATTTCTAAATGCATGTAATTTCTATATTAACTAATGGATTTCATTCAAAATTGACACAACAATAGATAATATTATTTCAGATTATTTCTGACCAATACATGTATGTCATTGTTGCTAACATGATTTTACGCGCGCTGTTAGATCCAATATTTAACTGCATGTAACGTCCATGCTATCCATTGGACTGCAACCAAATTTTGTGTTCTGTACCTCAAGAGATGGAACTAAGAATATATTCAGTCACCAGGGCTGCCAACTGTAGTTCTCTATTAGGCTATATTATGCCAGGTGTATCGTATTTCGAACTAATTAGAAATTTCGATATTACCAACTTAATTTCGTCATTATTCTAGATAGATCCACATAGATTAATCATTGGCATGAATCTTAAGTTTTAGGAAAAGTAGGCTCTTTAGTTCGTCACGGAACTTCTTGTTTTTATATATTAAGGTCATAGAGTTATCTACTATTAGATGACGATTAATGCGTAGGTCCATTATTCAAACGTTGACATCGATCTCATTATTAGGGCACAAGATACGAAGTACGTCCAGAAAGTAAGTTCCGTTTGGTAATAACATTAAATTGTGTACAGATACAGAGAAATTATTTATTGCACAAAATTCTACAACCATTAAACTACTTTTCCACATAACTGCCGAAATGTTGCAGGCATTTGTCGTAGCGTGGCACGAGTTTTTGTATACCTTCGTCATAGACGTGTGCCGCCTGTGTCTTCAACTAGTTGTACGTTCCGCTGCAGAGCATTTCGGCATATGCGCGGTAGACGCTCTGTATCAAGGAGAAAAAACGTGCGCCATTTGGAGAGCGCTGTCAGCCACGTACGCGTTTTTGTGCATGTTTACTCGTACAATGTCGGTGTTGATTGAAAATCCCGCCGCTTGTGAAATCAGATCTGTGATTCGTTTTCTGAATGCTAGGAAAGTGAAACCAATTGAAATTTATCGGCAAATTTGCGAAGTGTATGGACAAAATGCGATGAGTGATTCAATGGTGAGAAGATGGGTCCGACAGTTCAATGAAGGACGTAGTGAAGTGCACGATGAAGAACTAAGTGGGCGTCCATCTTTGGTTACAGAAGAACTGGTTCACGCGATTGATGACAAGATCCGGGAAAACCACAGGTTTACAATTAGTGCTCTCGCTATGGAATTTCCCCAAATCTCACGATCACTAATTCATGAAATTGTTACCGAAAAACTGAACTTTCGTAAACTTTGCCGACGTTGGGTACCAAAGATTCTTACGGAGCAACACAAAACAAAACGGATGGGTAGTGCACTTGAGTTTTTGACCCGTTACAATGAAGGCGGCGAAGAATTTCTGACACAGATAGTCACAGGAGATGAAACTTGGGTTTCTTACGACACCCCTGAAAGTAAGCGGCAATCAATGAAATGGAGGCACACTTCATCCCCAGCAAAGGTTAAGCCGAAACAAATCTTGACACCTCGGAAAATGATGTGCACAGTGTTCTGGGACTGGAAATGCATCTTACTCATTGATTTCTTACCGCGTGGTCAAACAATCAACGCAGTACTGTAGCTTACTGCGAGACACTTAGGAAATTGCGCCGCGAAATACAGAATAAGCGCCGAGGGTTGCTGTCAAAAGGTGTTGTTTTTATCATTTCAAATGATCTTGTCGACTTCGTCGTTATGCTTGGGTCCAACGTTATACGTTATGGAGACGGAGACGGAGACGGAAGTGACGTCATGCAGCCGCGCGGGAAGCAAGTGAGTGACGTCATGCAGCCACGCGGGAAGCAGAAGCTACTAATGGTTATTGAAGCCAGTTGAAAGAGTCCTGGGGCGTAGAGCAACCTGGGGCTTTGAGTGAAGCGAACACAAAAATACAGGGTGACTTCTAAAGAGATATACATGATGCCATATAAGAATACAGGGTGCCTCCTAAAGAGGTGTGCAGGATGTCAGAGCAAAATACAGTACAAGATGCCAGATAACAATACAGGGTGACTCCTAAAGAGATATACAAGATGCCAGATAAGAATACAAGGTGACTCTTAAAGAGGTGTGCAAAATGGCAGAGAAGAATACAGGGTGACTCCGAAAGATGTGCACAAGATGTCAGACAAGAATACAGGGTGCCTCCTAAAGAGGTGTGCAGGATGTCAGAGCGAAATACAGTACAAGATGCCAGATAAGAATACAGGGTGCCTCATAAAGAGATATACAAGATGCCAATTAAGAATACAAGGTGACTCTTAACGAGGTGTACAAGATGGCAGAGAAGAATACAGGGTGACCCCTAAAGAGGTGCACAAGATGTCAGACAAGATTACAGGGTGACTCCTAAAGAGGTGTACAAGATGTCATACAAGAATACAGGGCGACTCCTAAAGAGATATACAAGATGCCAGATAAGAATACAAGGTGACTCTTAAAGAGGTGCACAAGATGGCAGAGAAGAATACACGGTGACTCCTAAAGAGGTGCACAAGATGTCAGACAAGAATACAGGGTGACTCCTAAAGAGGTGTACAGGATGTCAGCGCAAATTACAGGGTGACACTTAACGAGGTGTACAGTATGTTAGATTCAATTCAAATACAGGGTGACCCTTAAAGAGGTTTGCGAGATATCAGATTCAAATAATGGTTGACCCTTAAAGAGTTGTAAAAGATGTCAGACTCAAATACAGGGTGACCCTTAAAGAGGTAACCGCGCGGGAAGCCTAAGTCTGTTGAAAGAGTCCTGGGGCTTCGTGCGAAGCGCGAAGCCCTCCTGAGCCTTTCTAACATGTGTAGCATTCGTAGCATGCGTCATTTGAAATGATATAACGTCTAGTCTTTCAGACTGACTGTAATTTTTTTCTTCACGACAACGCACGACCACAAACTGCAAATGTGACGAAAACCTCCTACAGGGATTTGGCTGGGACGTGTTTGACCACCCTCCGTACAGCACAGCCCTGACCTCGCTCCTAGCGACTTTCGTCTGTTCACACATCTCAAGTCTTTCCTTGGCGGTCAACACTTCAACAATGACGACGAGCTGAAAGAAGATGTTTCCAACTGGTTGAAGACACATGCGGCAAACTTCTATGAAGAAGGTATCCAAAAACTTGTGCCACGCTATGACAAATGCCTGCAAATTTCGGCAGTTACGTGGAAAAGTAGTTTAAGAGGTGTAGAATGTTGTGCAATAAATACTTTTTCTGTATCTGTAAACAATTTAATTTAATAGCAAACGGATCTTACTTTCTGGACGTGCCTCGTATAAAAAAATAATTTTAAAATTCCTCACAGCCATCATCTTCTGGTACTGTAAGCAAATTAACTAAATTAGATGTCAGTGCATTGCAATGTGTATAAACATTGCCTCTACCAAGTTTCACCGCGCTCGGATGGTTAAATCGCAAGAAAAAGCTATTTAAATGTATCAAATTCGCTTGGCCACCATGTTCGTTTTGTACGCAACAGGTTTTTGAAAGTCACATAGGTGAACTTTTAGTAGTTCTTTTAATCGCCGTACAAATTTCATGCTATACCTGTTACCGTTGCGGAGATAAAGAAGGCCAGTGAAATAATTCGCGCGGCCGCCATGTTGAAATGGTGATACGTATTAAAATTTTAAAGGCACAGTCGAGGTCGGACGACGTAGTAGTAACTTATTCACTTACCTAGTTTCATTGAAATCGCTTCGGCCGTTCATATTTTATTAGGAGGAAACACACACACACGGTGATCCCATAAGCCTATTTTTTAGCCAACTTTCTTTTCTGCTAAAAATGAAAGTAGACTTACTCTACACAGGGCAAAAAAAATGCGAGCCTGTCTGTATGTCTGTGAGTATGTATATGTGTGGGATTTGGTATGAGTAGAGGGGTAGTAGGGGTTCTAACGCACTCATTTTATTTGTACCCGACTGTACATGTTAAAATAATGAATATCTCTCGAACGCACGGTCCGATTTTGACAAATGAGGTGTCGTTGGACTCAGGCTGACGGGGGCTTTGCTATGGATCACTCATTTCAACCCCTAAATAAAACCTACCCCTACTAGGGGGTGAAATTGTAATTGTTTTAGTGAAAGTCTCTTTTCAAATGCGACATGTATAAGGTGCGCTGCTAAAATGAACTTAAACGTTGTTGCTCATATAGCGCATGCGTTTTACGAGATGCCGCTATGGATCAACATTTTTGTTTTTGTTTTATACACATGCGCACTTGGGATTTTTGTAAGAGGGCAAGCTCTTTGAAAAAACTGATTGATAAGAAGAGGTTTTGGTGGTGAGGAGAGAACAGATAGTCGCCTACTTTCCTACGACGTTTGCCGATATCTCTCGAACGCAAGGTCCGATTTGGACGTGTGACGTGTCAAATCGCTTGTCTCAAAGCCCTATATATGCTATTATTAGGTTAAAGTTTTGAGAATGAGGGAAACAGGCTTTCTGGGGGTAAAACCATGATTTTAGACTTTTTCCGATATTTCACGAATGCATGGTCGGATTTGGTCCTATGACGTGTCAAATGGCTTGTCTCGAAACCCTTTTTATTTTGGTAATAGGTTAAAGTTTTTGAGAATGAGGGAAACAGAATGTTTTGGGGTAAAACCGTGATTTTAAACTTTTTGCTATATCTCGCGAACCAATCACGCTAGAGGCGTGTACGAGGGGTCCAAGGACTCGGGGTGACGTCCTCTCTGCTATGGACCAATCGTTATAATTTAAAAAAAAAATTGGAAACTCGATTTTGGGGTAAACACGTGTTTTTTGCGATTTTGCCGATATCTCACGAACCAATAACGCTAGAGACGTGTACGAGGTGTCCTAGGACTCGGGATCACGCCCCCTTTTAGAAACTATGTTTGACATTTTGACAAAGGGCCTAACGCCATACATGTTGAAAAAAATTCTTTACCGTTACCTGTTTATAATGTTTATGAAGCGTGGTTGTTGAGGGAGACCATACGGCTGTGTTTGTGTGTGTGTGTTTCAACGAACCTGTCGCTAACCACGGTGGCTGTGTTCAATAGAACAATCGCTATTTCGGCGGGTCGGTGTATGACAGAGTGAGCGTGCGTTTTTCTGATATTTTACCTTTAACGTGTAAACGGTGATGAGAACTTGGTTCTATGTTGGTCGAAACGAGTACAGAAAACAATCTTGCTGACGAGCAGGAGGTGAATGTCATTTGAGCTTATTGGAAGGCGCTGATCTGACTTGACAACAAGTGAAATGGAAATAATGACAGTGACGCTTGAAGGTGAAATAATCGGACCATTGTGGTGGCAGGGAAGTGCGAAATGCATGTGAACACATGTGAAACCACATGCACGCTAAACCAGTGACATCCTGTCTTGCTTCGTACGTGACAAAATGCAAGTTCAGGTGAAATTTGATATGCCACAGGTGTTCACCTTGGGCTTTGGCTGTCCACGTGCACGATAACTGTTAACAAGTTACATCCTGCCTTGCTTCGTACGTGCCAAAATGCGAGTTCAGGTGAAATTTGATCGGGCACAGGTGTTCACCTTGGACGTTATCTGTCCACGTGCATGATAACAGAATGTTCAAAGCATGGGAAAAAAAGATTATACATGCAACGTAGCATATATAAAGACATGTCGTTATCATTTCCACTCTCACTTAGGTGACTACCTTTGAACACACTGCGTTGCGTGAAACACTTGGTCTTGTTTAACAGTTTTGGTGTTGGTGGAAAATACTTAACCTTGTTGTGAGGTAGGTATATATTTATTCATTTATATATTTATTGATTTAATATAAATACATGCAATTATTTATTGCTTAGGTAATTAATGATTTTTTAAATTTATTTGTTTGCAGATAACCGGTATACTTTACATGTCTGAGAGAGAAGAAACCATTGCACTTTTGAGCCCACTAGAAGGAAACAGCAACAAGCCACTGCAAGTAAAGGTGAGATGATTTTTTTAAACTAACTTGTTTCATTTTTTTGTTTTATGTTTTATTTTATGAAATGTATGTATTAACCTGAATTTAGGTATTTATAGCGGTTTATTTTATTTATTTTTAGAAACTTGGAAAGAATAGCCCTACCGCCGTAGCAGTTGCTGAAAAAAACCCGAAACGCACTAAAGCGAAACCACTGCCAAAGAGTGAACTCTTTAAAACTCAGGTAGGTCTAACATAAAAATGCTATTCCATTTTACCACTACTGAAAACTCGTAGACAAAAAAAAATTCATTACCTGTACATGACTGGGACAATGATTGCTTTCTTGATTAATGGCTATGTTGTTGACTGGGAAAAGTACAAGGCCATGTTGGATTTTCTAAAAATAAAAAAATAAAAAAATTATGGGTGGTTCCCTATGGACTCAACGAATATCCACAGGTTTGAACATGATAATGTGAACAAAATGACATGACATTCATTTTTGTTTATATATTGGTTAAAAGGGGGGGGGCGTAAATGACTGTAGCTTTATAAAAAAAATAAGTACATGGGTTACTGTTAGTGATAACATACAGTTCATTTGTAATGGTGTTTTGATATATTAATGCCAATTAACGTTAACGTTTTATTTACAAGTATTGATTGATTGATTGATTGAGTGATGGGTTATTTTGTTTGCTTTTAGGTGTCGTCATGTGCCATTAACGTAATGAACAGACAGTGAACAAGCATGCTTTAAAGTACTCTGTGCTCTTGTGCAATGTTAATAACTTACAATAAGAAAAGAGTTTTATTATAACACATGGCGTTAGTACCAAATACAACAAGTGAGCAAGTTGGTTTACCACGTGGGTTAAACTTAAAATCAGAACATGATCGATGGTTAACATTTGAATCCTGGCCTGTAGGCTTTTTGTCGACACATAAACTTGCAAAAGCCGGGTTTTTTTTTACTTGAACCGAGAAGATGTGGTGCGCTGTGTGTTTTGCCGTATTGAACTTTCACACTGGGAAGAAGGGGATGATTCCTTTAGAGACCATTTGCGATTGTCTCCTCATTGTCCTTACATGCTTGAAAAGCAAGTGGGTAACCTAACCATGCATTCATTTTACCGAACCACAAGGCCTTTGGCCGCTACTTACGTTGCTGAATCACAAATAAATAATAATAATGATGTATTACCAGCCAACGGTAGTGTCGATATATGTGGTCCATATGCCATAGACAGTGTTGAATTGGCGTGTGCTTTTTGAAAAATTGGGAGTTTGCAAGACTAAAGCACTAGCACACCCAGAGTACAGCTCTGTTGAAAAACGTTTAGAATCTTATAAAAATGTTTGGCCATTAATATTAAAACACCTTACCAAACAGCTAAGTGAAGCTGGATTTTTTTATACTGGTGAAGGGGATAAAACAATATGTTTTTATAGTGGATTTGCTTTAAAGGATTGGCAAATGACTGATGACCCTTTAGTGCAACACGCTCGTTGGTTACCAAACTGTAAATACATGGTGTTGCTTAAAGGTCAGGAATTTGTGAACACTATTCGTAAAGAAAACGTGATTGCAGCACAAGACATAAAAGTGCCTTTAGAGTTAGAACACGCAGAGCAAATACATAAGGCTGAAAGCAAAGACTTGTCCCACGAACAGATACAAAAGTGTGACCAACAATTATGTAAAATTTGTTATCAAGATGAACTAGGTGTTGTATTTTTGCCTTGTGGACACATGAGAGCCTGTGTCAAGTGTGCATTAGAACTCAACACTTGTGCTATATGCAGAAAAGCAGTATCTGCTACAGTTAGGGCATTTCTTGCATAACTAGTATAATTTATTCGTCATGCATAGTGCAAAATCCCTAATTGCACAATATTATTAAAGCTGTTTTAGAGTGTAATAGATATGCTTTTCTTTTGTTTATAGACTACTACAATGAATGTTTTGAATGCTGTGGGACAATCATGTGGCTTAGAGACAAAGAAGCTCAGCGAATTGCCAACGCATATACCATTCCGCATTATCAAGATTCGGAAATTGAAAACAGCATATGGTGATCGTGTACTTTGTGTATGTGAAATCTTTGAAACATTTCTGCCTATACGGTTTAATGATATGTTGGAGAGTGTTTTTTATGAAGTCAATAATGCTGTGCAACCTGTACACTTAATATATGAAGGTTTTAAAAACAATAGGTGAATGGTTCGTTTTAATTAAATAAATAAAAAAATGTGAAATAATAATGGAAAATATAAGTAATGACAATATACTGAAAAAGAAAGAAAATATGTGTATAGAATAATAATGTTTTAGTGTTTAGTGTTGTCTTTAAAAATATTATGATGAAACAAATAAAACAAGAAATGTATATAAAGTTTGTAAATAAATGCAAAATGATGTTACAATGTTGTTTTATTTTATACAAAGTTAGTATATTTAACATTGCAAAGTATACATGATTATAACAATAAATGCACACTGAATACAAGCCTTTCTCACTTTACAATAGTCTGTTATAATTTTAAACACAAGGCTTGTTGTAGATTATTTTACAGCAATGTCCATTCAATGTTGTTTTCGAAAAGTGGGGAAGCCGCAATGGTTGTATAGGCATAAAATCCTTATTGTTATTACTATTTAGTCACTTTGATCCCCTTGCATATCAAGAGCAGATGACCTAGTTGTTCCACTCTATAAAACGACGACGACGACAACAACAACAACACTAACTCTTGCATAGTTTGTGATGTTGATGGCTCTTGCGACGTGGAAGATGGATTAAAAATAACTTTTAGAACAGGGGTTAAACGTTGCTCATTAAACAATGCACTATTTTGAGTAGCAATATGGTTTTCTTGATTTTTTGTCGACGGCAACTGTGTTTCATGCAGTACACTACATTGATGATCACTGACACTTAAAACCTCACTATTTTTACTTTTTAGGTCACCACGACAATGTTTGGAACGTTGCTTTGAACAACGCCAAATAACAGTTCCATTTTTATTGGTTCGTTTCACAATATATGAATATCCTTTATAGTATGCGTAAGGCTTACCATACCTAGTCACTGATACTTCCATATCAACTGTCAAGCATAGACTAAGCTCTAGTAAAGTCAACTTGGTAATAAGAATAATAGTTTAATGTGAGAGCAAATATGGATCCAAAGAGTTCAGGTAAAAGTGGAAGCAAATAAGCAAATATTAGAAACAAGAGTTGGGGTAAAAGCGGTCGAAAAGTGGTAGACCCATTACACAATAATTTCAGCACGACGAAGCTCTTGTTCAATTTCTTTGATTTCCCAATCGTGACCGGTATGCCCAGCTTGTTGTAAAGCATGCAATTGTCGAAGCCGTTGAATTAGCTTACTGGGTTTGTTCCAGTATACAAATTTAACAAATGGACTTTTAGGTGTAAACGAAGCATTACCATTATCATGATCATTATCATCATCATGATCACCATTATCATCATGACCATCATCACTGTTAATATATAGTCCTTTTTGATCCTCTTGCAATACCACTTAATTTATAGTCTGAGTAGATTTTGATAGTGTTGAAGGTTTCTTGGACGTTGACAACTGTCCTAACATGACGTTTTGAGGACATGATAAGTCCTTTTGAACAAACACTGCACTATTTTTAGCCGCAATATCGTTTTCTTGAACTTGCTTTTTAGCATTTTGATAATTGTTTGTAAACAGCAAGCGTGGTTCGTTTAGAGCACTACATTGATGAACACTCACACTTAAAACCTTTCCATTTTTACTTTTCAGATTGCCTCGACATTTTGTTGACCTCTCTTTTGAGCATTGCCAGAATATTATTCCATTCACATTCTGGCGATTATAGTTATAAGAGTAGCCTTGATAGAGTGCACGTAGCCTACCTTTGTTGGTTGTAATAAGTTCCATAGTAGTAACTGACCTGTCAGTACGATGTTCACACTACAAAGGTTACAACTGCTTTGCTGATGGAGTGACCTACCATAAGCTTATATATTGGCTTATGTGTTGGCTTTTTATGTTGGCTTTTTGTGTTGGCTTTTTGTGTTGGCTTTTGTGTTGGCTTTTCGTGTTGGCTTTTTGTGTTGGCTTTTGTCTTGGCTTTTTGTGTTGGCTTTTCGTGTTGGCTTTTTGCGTTGGCTTTTGTGTTGGCTTTTTGTGTTGGCTTTTTGCGTTGGCTTTTTGTGTTGGCTTTTGTGTTGGCTTTTTGTCTTGACTTTTTTGTGTTGGCTTTAGTATTGGCTTTTGTATTGGCTTATTTGACAAGTTATTTGTGTCAATGTATTTAGTGGATTTTTTCTTGGGGTTGGAAAGTAGTTGAAAGAGAGGGAATATTTAAAGACTTAACCTCAGCTCACTAACCTAACCTAACCTAACCTAACTTTACGCAGCCTAACCTAACCTGACCTTTCAACTCTCAGATGTTAAATAAATTCTGTGCATAGTCGAGTTGGAACCCAAGACCTCAGGGGTAAAAAACCAATTATTTTGATGGCTTATTTTGGTAACTTATTTTGATGGCTAACCTAACTTTACCTAACCTAACCTCAGCTCACTTTGGATATTACTAGTAAGTGTTCATATCCTCCGCTAGGTAGGATGCTAGTAGTACAGGTAGTGCTCATATTTACCGCTAGGTAGCGGAAACATATTTTGCGTGTTGCATGTGACACTTGTGAAGTTTAACCGCATGCAAGACGTGCTTGTATAAGTTCTCTATTTAAACCCAATATACAATTAACCACTAAATGTTCAGAACTGTTTCCTTTAATAACATTAATGGATATGTTGTTGGCTTTCTCAAATTGTTGTTGTTGTTGTTTTCTGCCAACAGGTGCTTACTGCGTATGACAAAGCTGTACACTCGTGGGTTAGACAGCCTTTCTTGCTAAGGGTCTCCTATATACCCTAAACATGGCTATACATGTTAGTTCTGAACATTTAGTGGTTAATTGTATATTGGGTTTAAATGGAGAACTTATACAAGCACGTCTTGCATGCGGTTAAACTTCACAAGTGTCACATGCAACACGCAAAATATGTTTCCGCTACCTAGCGGTAAATATGAGCACTACCTGTACTAATAGCATCCTACCTAGCGGAGGATATGAACACTTACTAGTAATATCCAAAGTGAGCTGAGGTTAGGTTAGGTAAAGTTAGGTTAGCCATCAAAATAAGTTACCAAAATAAGCCATCAAAATAATTGGTTTTTTACCCCTGAGGTCTTGGGTTCCAACTCGACTATGCACAGAATTTATTTAACATCTGAGAGTTGAAAGGTTAGGTTAGGTTAGGCTGCGTAAAGTTAGGTTAGGTTAGGTTAGGTTAGTGAGCTGAGGTTAAGTCTTTAAATATTCCCTCTCTTTCAACTACTTTCCAACACCAAGAAAAAAATCCACTAAATACATTGACACAAATAACTTGTCAAATAAGCCAATACAAAAGCCAATACTAAAGCCAACACAAAAAAGCCAACACAAAAAGCCAACACAAAAGCCAACACAAAAAGCCAACGCAAAAAGCCAACACAAAAAGCCAACACAAAAGCCAACGCAAAAAGCCAACACGAAAAGCCAACACAAAAAGCCAAGACAAAAGCCAACACAAAAAGCCAACACGAAAAGCCAACACATAAGCCAATATATAAGCTTATGGTAGGTCACTCCATCAGCAAAACAGTTGTAACCTTTGTAGTGTGAACATCGTACTGACAGGTCAGTTACTACTATGGAACTTATTACAACCAACAAAGGTAGGCTACGTGCACTCTATCAAGGCTACTCTTATAACTATAATCGCCAGAATGTGAATGGAATAATATTCTGGCAATGCTCAAAAGAGAGGTCAACAAAATGTCGAGGCAATCTGAAAAGTAAAAATGGAAAGGTTTTAAGTGTGAGTGTTCATCAATGTAGTGCTCTAAACGAACCACGCTTGCTGTTTACAAACAATTATCAAAATTCTAAAAAGCAAGTTCAAGAAAACGATATTGCGGCTAAAAATAGTGCAGTGTTTGTTCAAAAGGACTTATCATGTCCTCAAAACGTCATGTTAGGACAGTTGTCAACGTCCAAGAAACCTTCAACACTATCAAAATCAACTCAGACTATAAATGAAGTGGTATTGCAAGAGGATCAAAAAGGACTATATATTAACAGTAATGATGGTCATGATGATAATGTTGATCATGATGATGATAATCATGATGATGATAATGATCATGATAATGGTAATGCTTTGTTTACACCTAAAAGTCCATTTGTTAAATTTGTATACTGGAACAAACCCACTAAGCTAATTCAACGGCTTCGACAATTGCATGCTTTACAACAAGCTGGGCATACCGGTCACGATTGGGAAATCAAAGAAATTGAACAAGAGCTTCGTCGTGCTGAAATTATTGTGTAATGGGTCTACCACTTTTCGACCGCTTTTACCCCAACTCTTGTTTCTAATATTTGCTTATTTGCTTCCACTTTTACCTGAACTCTTTGGATCCATATTTTCTCTCACATTAAACTATTATTCTTATTACCAAGTTGACTTTACTAGAGCTTAGTCTATGCTTGACAGTTGATATGGAAGTATCAGTGACTAGGTATGGTAAGCCTTACGCATACTATAAAGGATATTCATATATTGTGAAACGAACCAATAAAAATGGAACTGTTATTTGGCGTTGTTCAAAGCAACGTTCCAAACATTGTCGTGGTGACCTAAAAAGTAAAAATAGTGAGGTTTTAAGTGTCAGTGATCATCAATGTAGTGTACTGCATGAAACACAGTTGCCGTCGACAAAAAATCAAGAAAAACATATTGCTACTCAAAATAGTGCATTGTTTAATGAGCAACGTTTAACCCCTGTTCTAAAAATTATTTTTAATCCATCTTCCACGTCGCAAGAGCCATCAACATCATAAACTATGCAAGAGGTAATGTTGTTGTTGTCGTTTTAAAGAGTGGAACAACTAGGTCATCTGCTCTTGATATGCAAGGGGATCAAAGTGACTAAATAGTAATAACAATAAGGATTTTATGCCTATACAACCATTGCGGCTTCCCCACTTTTCGAAAACAACATTGATTGGACATTGCTATAAAATAATCTACAACAAGCCTTGTGTTTAAAATTATAACAGACTATTGTAAAGTGAGAAAGGCTTGTATTCAGTGTGCATTTATTGTCATAATCATGTATACTTTGCAATGTTAAATATACTAACTTTGTATAAAATAAAACAACATTGTAACATCATTTTGCATTTATTTACAAACTTTATATACATTTCTTGTTTTTTTTTGTTTCATCATAATATTTTTAAAGACAACACTAAACACTAAAACATTACTATTCTATACACATATTTTCTTTCTTTTTCAGTATATTGTCATTACTTATATTTTCCATTATTATTTCACATTTTTTTATTTATTTAATTAAAACGAACCATGCACCTATTGTTTTTAAAACCTTCATATATTAAGTGTACAGGTTGCACAACATTATTGACTTCATCAAAAACACTTTCCAACATATCATTAAACCGTATAGGCAGAAATGTTTCAAAGTTTTCACATACACAAAGTACACGATCACCATATGCTGTTTTCAATTTCCGAATCTTGATAATGCGGAATGGAATATGCGTTGGCAATTCGCTGAGCTTCTTTGTCTCTAAGCCACATGATTGTCCCACAGCATTCAAAACATTCATTGTAGTAGTCTATAAACAAAAGAAAAGCATATCTATTACACTCTGAAACAGCTTTAATAATATTGTGCAATTAGGGATTTTGCACTATGCATGACGAATAAATTATACTAGTTATGCAAGAAATGCCCTAACTGTAGCAGATACTGCTTTTCTGCATATAGCACAAGTGTTGAGTTCTAATGCACACTTGACACAGGCTATCATGTGTCCACAAGGCAAAAATACAACACCTAGTTCATCTTGATAACAAATTTTACATAATTGTTGGTCACACTTTTGTATCTGTTCGTGGGACAAGTCTTTGCTTTCAGCCTTATGAATTTGCTCTGCGTGTTCTAACTCTAAAGGCACTTTTATGTCTTGAGCTGCAATCACGTTTTCTTTACGAATAGTGTTCACAAATTCCTGACCTTTAAGCTACACCGTGTATTTACAGTTTGGTAACCAACGAGCGTGTTGCACTAAAGGGTCATCAGTCATTTGCCAATCCTTTAAAGCAAATCCACTATAAAAACATATTGTTTTATCCCCTTCACCAGTATAAAAAAAAACCAGCTTCACTTAGCTGTTTGGTAAGGTGTTTTAATATTAATGGCCAAACATTTTTATAAGATTCTAAACGTTTTTCAACAGAGCTGTACTCTTGGTGTGCTAGTGCTTTAGTCTTGCAAACTCCCAATTTTTCAAAAAGCACACGCCAATTCAACACTGTCTATGGCATATGGACCACATATATCGACACTACCGTTGGCTGGTAATACATCATTATTATTATTTATTTGTGATTCAGCAACGTAAGTAGCGGCCAAAGGCCTTGTGGTTCGGTAAAATGAATGCATGGTTAGGTTACCCACTTGCTTTCCAAGCATGTAAGGACAATGAGGAGACCATCGCAAATGGTCTCTAAAGGAATCATCCCCTTCTTCCCAGTGTGAAAGTTCAATACGACAAAACACACAGCGCACCACATCTTCTCGGTTCAAGTAAAAAAAACCGGCTTTTGCAAGTTTATGTGTCGACAAAAAGCCTACAGGCCAGGATTCAAATGTTAACCATCGATCATGTTCTGATTTTAAATTTAACCCACGTGGTAAACCAACTTGCTCACTTGTTGTATTTGGTACTAACGCCATGTGTTATAATAAAACTCTTTTCTTATTGTAAGTTATTAACATTGCACAAGAGCACAGAGTACTTTAAAGCATGCTTGTTCACTGTCTGTTCATTACGTTAATGGCACATGACGACACCTAAAAGCAAACAAAATAACCCATCACTCAATCAATCAATCAATCAATACTTGTAAATAAAACGTTAACGTTAATTGGCATTAATATATCAAAACACCATTACAAATGAACTGTATGTTATCACTAACAGTAACCCATGTACTTATTTTTTTTATAAAGCTACAGTCATTTACGCCCCCCCCCTTTAACCAATATATAAACAAAAATGAATGTCATGTCATTTTGTTCACATTATCATGTTCAAACCTGTGGATATTCGTTGAGTCCATAGGGAACCACCCATAAATTATTATTTTTTTTTTATTTTTAGAAAATCCAACATGGCCTTGTACTTTTCCCAGTCAAAAACATAGCCATTAATCAAGAAAGCAATCATTGTCCCAGTCATGTACAGGTAATGAATTTTTTTTGTCTACGAGTTTTCAGTAGTGGTAAAATGGAATAGCATTTTTAAGTTAGACTTACCTGAGTTTTAAAGAGTTCATTCTTTGGCAGTGGTTTCGCTATAGTGCGTTTCGGGTTTTTTTCAGCAACTGCTACGGCGGTAAGGCTATTCTTTCCAAGTTTCTAAAAATAAATAAAATAAACCGCTATAAATACCTAAATTCAGGTTAATACATACATTTCATAAAATAAAACATAAAACAAAAAATGAAACAAGTTAGTTTAAAAAAATCATCTCACCTTTACTTGCAGTGGCTTGTTGCTGTTTCCTTCTAGTGGGCTCAAAAGTGCAATGGTTTCTTCTCTCTCAGACATGTAAAGTATACCGGTTATCTGCAAACAAATAAATTTAAAAAATCATTAATTACCTAAGCAATAAATAATTGCATGTATTTATATAAAACCAATAAATATATAAATGAATAAATATATACCTACCTCACAACAAGGTTAAGTATTTTCCACCAACACCAAAACTGTTAAACAAGACCAAGTGTTTCACGCAACGCAGTGTGTTCAAAGGTAGTCACCTAAGTGAGAGTGGAAATGATAACGACATGTCTTTATATATGCTACGTTGCATGTATAATCTTTTTTTCCCATGCTTTGAACATTCTGTTATCATGCACGTGGACAGATAACGTCCAAGGTGAACACCTGTGCCGGATCAAATTTCACCTGAACTTGCATTTTGGCACGTACGAAGCAAGGCAGGATGTAACTTGTTAACAGTTATCGTGCACGTGGACAGCCAAAGCCCAAGGTGAACACCTGTGGCATATCAAATTTCACCTGAACTTGCATTTTGTCACGTACGAAGCAAGACAGGATGTCACTGGTTTAGCGTGCATGTGGTTTCACATGTGTTCACATGCATTTCGCACTTCCCTGCCACCACAATGGTCCGATTATTTCACCTTCAAGCGTCATTGCCATTTTTTCCATTGCACCTGTTGTCAAGTCAGATCAGCGCCTTCCAATAAGCTCAAATGACATTCACCTCCTGCTCGTCTGCAAGATTGTTTTCTGTACTCGCTTCGACCAATATAGAACCAAGTTCTCATCACCGTTTACACGTTAAAGGTAAAATATCAGAAAAACGCACGCTCGCTCTGTCATACACCGACCCGCCGAAATAGTGATTGTTCTATTGAACACAGCCACCGTGGTTAGCGACAGGTTCGTTGAAACACACACACACAAACACAGCCGTATGGTCTCTCTCAACCACCACGCTTCATAAACATTATAAACAGGTAACGGTAAAGAATTTTTTTTTCAACATGTATGGCGTTAGGCCCTTTGTCAAAATGTCAAACATAGTTTCTAAAAGGGGGCGTGATCCCGAGTCCTAGGACACCTCGTACACGTCTCTAGCGTTATTGGTTCGTGAGATATCGGCAAAATCGCAAAAAACACGTGTTTACCCCAAAATCGAGTTTCCAATTTTTTTTTAATTATAAAGAGTGGTCCATAGCAGAGAGGACGTCACCCCGAGTCCTTGGACCCCTCGTACACGCCTCTAGCATGATTGGTTCGCGAGATATAGCAAAAAGTTTAAAATCACGGTTTTACCCCAAAACATTCTGTTTCCCTCATTCTCAAAAACTTTAACCTATTACCAAAATAAAAAGGGTTTCGAGACAAGCCATTTGACACGTCATAGGACCAAATCCGACCATGCATTCGTGAAATATCGGAAAAAGTCTAAAATCATGGTTTTACCCCCAAAAAGCCTATTTTCCTCATTCTCAAAACTTTACCCTATTAATAGCATATATATAAGGCTTTGAGACAAGCGATTTGACACGTCACACGTCCAAATCCGACCTTGCGTTCGAGAGATATCGGCAAACTTCGTAGGAAAGTAGGCGGCTATCTGGTTCTCTCTTCACCACCAAAACCCCTTCTTATCAATCATTTTTTTAAAGAGCTTGCCCTCTTACAAAAATCCCAAGTGCGCGTGTGTATTGTACCCATGTGAGTAATCTCCATTGAAAATATGCTTCCGCCTCCAGCTAGCGTCAGGACTCAGGCGTGTACCGTTCCCCCATTGAGCAGTTGCATATTTTGGATTTGAGACTAAAAGGTATCAACTCTACAATGATAAGGCACAACTCTATTCTAAAGATTTTAATTCAGTAATAAAATCATGGCTTCAAACCAATAAAACAAACCCAATAAACATTGTCTGAAATTAGGAAAAGTAGACACAGCTTATCGAAGGATTAAGAATACTTTTGGGGAAAAGAAGACTAAGTGCTGTAATATTAAGGACACAAATGGAAAGCCTCTAACAGATAGGGAAGAAAAGGTTGAGAGATGGAAAGCTTACATAGAGTGCTTGTATAAGGGAAAGGAGATTGAGAATCATGTAATGGAAAGGGAGGAGGAAATTTATGAGGATGCGAAAGGAGATTTAATATTGAGATCAGAATTTGATAGAGCTTTGGAAGACTTAAGCAGGAACAAAGCACCAGGCATAGATGATATACCGATTGAGTTGCTACGCTGTATAGGAGATGAAGGTCTGATCAGGTTATTTCACTTGGTGTGGAGGATTTATGTGACAGGTGAGGTACCCCCTGATTTCAAGAAGAATGTAATCATCCCTATACCAATGAAAGTGGGAGCTGACAGATGTGAAGATTACCGTACAATCAGCTTGATTACTCATGCTTCAAAGATCCTGTCTAGAATTATTTACAAGAGGATTGAGAGCCAGATAGAAACGGAGTTGGGTGAAGACCAGTTTGGTTTCAGGAGAAATGTAGGAACAAGGGAAGCTGTACTAAGTCTTAGGCTGATTTTAGAAGGTAGAATAAGGAAAGATAAGAGAACGTTCATGGCTTTTGTAGACTTAGAAAAGGCTTTTGATAACGTTGATTGGACTAAATTGTTTGACATTTTGAAATCAATTGGAATAAAGTACAGGGATAGGAGGGTGATATACAATCTGTACAGAAACCAGACAGCAGTCATTCGAGTTGAAGGACATGAGAGAGAAGCTGGTATTCAGAAAGGTGTAAGGCAAGGCTGCAACTTATCACCCATACTTTTCAATCTTTACATTGAACAAGCAATGAAGGAAATTAGAGAAAAAATTAAAGTGGGAGTGAAGATTCAAGGAGAAATAATTTCAACTCTGAGATTTGCTGATGACATCGTCATCTTGGCCGACAAGCCTGAGGATTTGAATGAGATTTTGAATGGTATGGACTCCGTCTTACGGAAAGAATTCATGATGAAAATAAATAAATGTAAAACAAAAATACTGGAATGCAGCCGAAATAAATCAGAAACCTCTATGGAGATCAAATCTGCAGGTGAAAAGCTGAAGGAAGTAGGAGACTTCTGTTACTTAGGAAGCAGAATAACCAGTGATGGACGAAGCAAAGAGGATATTAAAAGTAGGTTGGCTCAGGCAAAGAAAGCATTTCTACAAAAAGGAATCTGCTGACATCGAATATAGATTTAGGTATGAGGAAGTCATTTTTGAAAGCCTTTGTCTGGAGCTTGGCGCTCTATGGAAGTGAAACTTGGACTATTGGTGCAGCAGAAAAGAGGAGAATTGAAGCATTTGAAATGTGGTGTTACAGGAGAATGATGAAGATCAGATGGGTAGATAGGGTTACAAACAAAGAGGTATTAAGACGAGTGGGAGAGGAGAGATGTTTCTGGCGACTGCTAATGAAGAGAAGAGATAGGTTGGTAGGACACATACTAAGACACCCAGGAATAGCAAGCTTAGTTATGGAAGGAAGGGTCGAGGACAAAAACTGTAGGGGTAGACCAAGGTTAGAATATGTTAAACAGAGTGCCTCCGATGTAGGGTGTCGGAGCTATGTAGAGATGAAACGATTGGCTCAGGACAGGGAGGCATGGAGAGCTGCATCAAACCAGTCAAAAGACTGAAGACTCAAACAACAACAAACATTACACAAAATCAAACAAAAATTACTTCCACAATCCACTAATATTAACATAATATTACCATAATAAACTCATATCATAACACAAACCTTTACCCTTATATTAACTTTACAATTCACTCTAGTGCGCTGATGCACATACAACTTCATAAACAAAACTGAACTTTGATTCTTCTGTCATCTAATGTGACTTCTATAATTTCACAAAATTACTTATTCCTTAAACCTCGTCTTAATTTGACAATTATGTGTACCGTGTGTGTTTGATCTCTCTCTTCCCACCAAATGCTTTACATGCATTAGCCTATTCAGGTGTTGCACAACAAAGTCTACGTGCAACTCCATAACTATGTAAAGCTACCCCTACGCTTCACTCTATTTATATAGCTCCACTGCATGCCGTTGTTATTTCATCTTAAAAACTTTAGTTATCGCTGTGTCGGATGGTATTATTAAGCTACCCTTGCGAGCGTAGCCTGTGGCGTTAAGTAACCAACTTCTGAAAAAGGTGTCAGTGACAGTAACAAATGCAACTTCCAACCATTCGTTAGATTGCTAAAATCATGAACCATCAGGGTGATCTATAATTACCAATGTGTTCTTAAACCACATGACTTCATTACTCAATATAATAATGTTTCCTTTCATGTTACTAACAGGGTCTAAAATCTGCCCTTTTTAAACCTTCTTTCACGGTTCGCTTGACAGCGCAGCCCCTCTTCCGAGCGGCCTGTATACAATGGGGTGGAGTGAGGTCCCAACAGTACCTCGACCCTCGCTTCCTGCCACTTGGCTTACCTCCCCAAGAAGTAATACGCTTTTTAAAGACAATACCGTGGTCACAATGACACACATATCCCAATGGATTTAAACTGAATGGTATGCAGATAGGTACTGGATGAGCTTAACATTTATTCCTACCCTGAGGATATAATAATAACTGGCACCAAATAGGTCCATTTCAACATGAAGGCACGAGATTCATAAAAACATTGGTCTATCTGGATAACCGGTATCTTAATAAATGCTGCGGTCAGTCCACATGCTGCCGTCATAAGATTCGCTTCACAAGAGCCGAATTACACAATAATAAGTTCTCGGGCGATCAGATAGAGTGCAGGGGTGTCCATCGTTCTCCTCCCACCTATCACAGGATTCGAACCCGGAACATTCCATATCCATCATCAGAGTTAGGGTCCAAACACTAATTACACTCTGGCACAAAGCACATATCTCCGTATGCCCACGGCTATACGAGATGTCATACGTCGAATAGATTACCTGGTTCCATGACCTAATGTTATGATCTTCGTCCTATAATTATTAAGAGAAATCTATCAATTACTCTATAAGCTTTTACACAAGCTGCAAATTCAATTCACTAGAAAGCTCTTCCATTTCCTTGCATAATTATATTCCCATTAATACAATACTGTATATTCTGATATTAAACTCTTTTCTTTCATCCCTTAATGTAATCTTACTGCTTAGATCGATAAGTCTTCCAATTAGCGTAAATATTTCTTGCTTACCACATTTTTCCTGATGTATTCATTCATACCTTTATTATTTATTATCTATATATTTAAAACAGTAAGGTGATTTTTGTTACCACGAGATTGAGAGAACGACAGAACCGATTTACTTCGTAGAGCACTCTAACGAAAGCTCTTGGCCTCTAGATTTGCAGAGTGCCTCTAAAATAAACAAATATATTACGGTATATTTTTGAATTAATATAGAAAATAGCAGAATTCTTTCCCCTCACGCATGCGCACAATCCGCCTGGGCTCATGACAAAATGGCGGTGAGAAGTCCATTAAAATGTAAGTTATTTAATAAGCTTCCATGTAACTGAAAACATACATTAACCAAGTTCTGACAATAAAATATAATAACAGTATGTACGTATACGAACGTACAACATTGATTTATTTGGATAATGAAATTTATTATTTCCTTCAAACAGCGGCTTTTGAAGATAATGAATGGCTGCGTCTGCTACTGAACATCAGTGTGCGAGTAGCTATGTGGTTAAGGCAACTGTCAGTGGTTTCAAGCTACACCGGTTCGATCCCAACCCTCGCCAATATTTTTTTTTACCACTGAAATATTGTTTAATCAAGGAGTATTAGTAAGGTTTTATGTCTGTTAAAGATACATATTTCTACATTCCCTCTCAATACGTTTTATTTCCGTTCTACCATTGTATTACAGCATGTGATCAAAAGACAAACTGTTGTCCTCAGTACACCGTTTAAATATCTGCAATCAGTTCCTATAACTGACAACAGATGGCAGTACATCGCCCATATAGTTCCAGTAACTGACAGCAGATGGCAGCACCATTGCATCGATATATTTAAAACACAAGACATGGCACGTTTTCACATGATGGAGAATTATAAAGGAGGGGAATATTTAAGAAGGGAAATTTTGAGGAACATTAACCGACAGTTGAATGAGTAGGCTATGTTGTTTATGAACCTTAATATTGCAATTTCTCCCCAGTGCTTCGGTGGTCAAGTTATTAGCGTCCTAGACTAAAAGTTATAATTATGCATCGTCGATATACTCTTAAATTATTAAAGAAAAAAGTAGTTTTCCAGGCACTCGCGCGTGTCCACAATTGCTTTCATCATGAGAGACACTTGGCAAACATAATTCATTTGAAGGGCTCCGACATCGTGGTAACTCAGTCCCGTGTACTTGGGTGTGTATGTGTGAAATTTTCTCTGATAACCTGTGTTATTGTGATGGCTGCATTACTGTGTGTATTATTTTGTAATTAAGGTGGTAAATGGCAAGGAGATGGCCAAGGCCTTAAGTTAGGAACCATCCCGGTATTAGCCTTAAGTGGAAGTGGGAAACCACGGAAAACCACATCCAAGATTGTCGAGGTGGGAATTAAACCTTCCTCTTCTTAGTTATACCTCAAGAGACTGAATGTGCCCCGTTTTTGCCCTCAGACCAGAATTAAATTTCTTGGCAGAGCAGGAAATGTAACCCGGGTCTCCGGGGCGATAGACAAGAATAGGTGGGCCTCCATGTGTTAATACGATTTTTGACATGCACGGGACATAGAATTCAAAAACTGCCTCCATTAGGGTGACTGCCGAAGTGAGTATTGAGTATAGGCCCATGGTCATTGCAGTAGTTGGCGAAGTGATTCTATGTTCCCCTGCAAAATGTACTGCCATAACCTATAACAGGTGATGGAAATTGCTTATTTAGAGCATTTTCGTACTGTTTATAACAAAATGAAGAACGCCATTCTGAGCTGCGTTTTCAAGCTATTGCAAAAAAATTCCCTGGCAGGAACAATTATAAGGAATTTATTTTAAGCGATCAGTCTCATCGCATTCTCCTCACCAACCAACTTGAGTATGAAAGTCTCTGGACGGTCATGTTGAATTGTATAAGACAATTGTTTAATGATTATTTGTTTAGAGTACTGAGTCTAACTACGCAGTTGATTTCGGCAATGGAAGTATTATTTGCCATTTAATATTTAGCGGCTCCGTTATTGCAGGACACTATAGTGTTATCGAATAATACGAAGCCACATTTAAAATCCAATATAAATAGGCCATTTCAGAAACAATTCCAGATATTATGCAGTACAGTGTACTGTAAGGTCTTTAACGATCAAATGTAAACATTGTTCTACATTGTATTTCTCTTGCGTAAAATCTATGCGTGGTTACTTTGGTCTTTACTGTTGTGAGAGTAAAATTGATCTGCTGGAATATAAAATATTTGCCAAGCTGCAACAATGTAATGATATTAATTTAAAAGTCATTGAACTCACATCCAGTAGTTCCAACACATACATCAGCGTTAACAGATTAGATACTGAAGATGAAAGCCAGCTACTTCATTTACCTACTATAGAATTCTTCAATTCCTTGGAATTAAGTGATTCGCCTCCACTTACTCCGAACGTTTGAGCCATAGTTATGCTTCTTAGAAATCTGAAGGTTTCCCAAGGACTCATATATGGTAATATATTAATTGTAAGAAATATGTAAGAAATTGCTTGGATTCGGTTATAATAGGTGCAGTAATATTAGGCAGAGAGCTCAAATCCTACGACTTGATTTAACATCTTCCGATAAATCACTTGCAGGTACAGTACATTTTCTTTTAATAGACAACAATGTCCTATTCGCTCGACCTACTTTATCACAATCAATCAAGCTCAAGGAGAAACTCTTGAACGTATTGGGCTATTTACCACATCACGTTTTCAGTCATGACCAGCAGGATAGAGAAGGTACAAAAAAGGTCCTGTATGGGATGGTAAAGAATAAGAGGCGGAAGGATCCTACGGATTATGTTAGAATGGTGAACAAAAGGGGACAAGAGATAGAAAATAGGGAAGAACTGAAGAAATTGTGGAAAGAATATTTTGAAGAACTCCTGAACCCAAATGGAAACCACGGCGAGGAGGAAGAAATCGGGGATGAGATACAGTAGATGAACTACAAACAGAAAAGGACTTAACATGGAAAGAAGTGGAAGATGCAGTGAGGAAGATGAAAGGAGGGAAGGCACCGGGTGTGGATGAGTTGAGTGTGGAGATGGTGAGAGCAGCAGGAGAGGTGGGGATACAATGGTTGTACCGAGTGATGAAGACAGCATGGAAGGAAAGGAAGACCCCAGAGGACTGGAGAAAGGGAATAATTATCCCGATCTTCAAGAAAGGTAGTAGAACAGAATGCAGAAACTATCGGGGAATAACACTGTTGAGTCATTGTGCAAAGATGTTTGAGAAAGTTTTGGAAAGGAGAATTAGGACAAGGATAGAAGGAGGGATGAGGGAAGAACAACATGGTTTCAGAGCAGGAAGGTCCACAGTGGATTTGATTTTTGCTGTAAGGCAGTTACAAGAACAGCACTATGAGTATGGAACAGATCTACTGATGGCCTTCCTGGACATTGAGAAAGCATATGACAGTGTATGAAGAAACAAAGTATGGAAGTCCCTGGAGGATAGAGGAATAGAAAAATGGACTATAAGGAGGATAAAGGAGATGTACAAGGGAAGCGTGAGCTGAGTGAAAGTGAGAGGAGAGAGATCGGACTGGTTGGAACAGAGAAACGGCCTGAAACAAGGAAGTGCACTGTCACCGTTACTTTTCATTGTGGTGATGGATGTCATAATGACCCGAGTGGCACAAGTAATTGGGGAAGGAAAGATGAAAGCAATGGTGCTTGCAGATCATTTGATGATTTGAGGAAACAAGGAGGAGGAGGTACAGGAACAGTTGGACGTGAGGGAAGGAATAATACAAGGTTATGGGATGAAATTTAGCAAAAATAAGAGTGAGATGGTGATCACAACAAGGAAGAAGGAAAGAACCACAACAGGAATAACAATTGGTGGGGAACAGCTGAAGAAAGTGGAGAGTTTCAAGTATCTGGGAGGCCTGATACAAGAGAATGGAAGAAACGATAGAGAAATAAATGAGCGGGGGAGACAGGCAGAAGCATTCCGGAGGAGTGTGAGAAGCATGTTATGGAGCAAGGATGTCCCTCAGAACAGCAAAAAGATTATATCGGACGTACTATGTCCCTATCCTGACGTATGCCTCGGAGACTTGGGTTATGAAAGGAGGGGAGAAGAGCAAAATACAGGCCAGTGAGATGAGGTTCTTGAGAAGCAGTATTGGAGCTACAAAGAGGGACAGAATAAGAAATGAGAGGACAAGAGAGTTAATGAAGGAGGAACCATTACAGGATGGTATAGAGAAATCTAGACTTAGATGGTATGGACATGTAAAACGAATGGAGGAGAAGAGGATACCCAGGAGGATACACGAGACGAAGTGGGAAGGAAAGAGACCAAGAGGGAGTCCGAGAGACAGGTGGCTGAAGGGGTGGAAGAAAGCGTGAAGAAGAGAAGGCTGGACAAGGGTGGAGGCTGAGAGATGGTGGGAAGACAGAAGTCGTTGGAGGGGCTTGTGTTCCAAACAGACCCGGCCTGTGGCTGGAAACTGTGCAAGATGATGATGACCTCATCACGTTTTCAGTCATGACCAGCAATATGTTGTAATGCTGAGAGTGCTATCTTTTGACGCCCTTAAAGTTGCAATAGTGCTAAAAAGTATTCGTACAAAGAATGTAACTTATATAAGAAGCTTCTTCAGCAATTTTGTTTTCCATTGTCCGTCATGTTTTGACGGGTTTCATCTAGTTATTATTATTATTCTTACTGACATAAATTACCATAATCCGACACAACTTAACCATCTTAAAAATCGAACATCCATGTTCGTTAAATTAAGTTTACATAACTGATTTGCCATGTTATTAATAGTGGTAACGATTAATCCACTCACTGATGCAAACAACCTCTCAACTCTACTAAAATCAACACAATAATGATTAAACCTGGAGGGACTATCTCCTAATACTGATTTTTACTGGCATTAAAATTATTCTGAAATCAAATTACATGCAATGGCCTATACTTCTACATAATCATAATCTGTGGGGTACTCACATATCTAGGCTCATCATGGTGGCTCCAACCACCTATATCCTTCCGGGTCGCCTGCCATTTGCAGAGTTAGTGAGACATTTGCATCTTGAATATACACATTTTATGATACATTTCTTTCACCAACCACACGGCACTTTTCATTTCTATAAAGAAGCTATTGCTTCCAAAACACATGACACTTTATGACACTTATTACACCATTAATTTAAAAGATATTTCACATATGATTTATACATAACACACGTCACTTTTTACACTTTTCATTGGTTGAAATTCCCTGGCAAAATATCAGAATTGCAGGTATCAACGGCATCCTCCATGCTCCTACCAACTCCTGATTGAAAGTCTGGTTCATCTGCTTACGGAATCACCAACAGTCTATCAATAATCCTACGATAAACTTCCTGCTTTGCATAAATATGCTTACTTCCGTCCTGAGCGTCACTATTTGGTATTCTTAAGACATTACCAAATGCTTCATAAAGTTTCTCCCAGCGCATTCCAGCGTAATAAGACATGTATAACCAGTCAATATATTATACACTGCGCTTAACATTGTACATAGTTTTACACAGATTATTACTTTCAATAGTTCTGCAACATATATCACACGGTACTTCCTATGTGAACACAAACCATTGCTCGTACTGCTGACTTTACACATGCAGCACGACTGTCCTTAATAAAAGTCTTCTAAAGGTTTTACTGCGCGGCTTCCCAAGTTGAAGTCCGGGCCTCCTTCCTTGACTTCGGTAATCCGCATTTCACACAATAACGTGCGTTGATTACCGTACTTCTTATTACTTCCTGACTATGCATTATTATCTTCTCACTTGGTGCATTACACTGCGCGGATATATAATGATTACCACTAAATGTTCAAGTCCTTTGTGTGAGCGTCCTCTCCTAAGCCAGAGCAACATATGTTCCGCGCTCGAGTCTGTTCAAAAACTGCCAACAACAGCCAAGGGTCGACTCCCTTATATTGGTTTCACACAAAAAGTAGGGCTAGAATTCCCGCGCTATATCAACTCCTCTCCCAGCGTGATTCTGGTCTCGAAACAATGCTCATCGGGTTCCTTTCTCTTCACTGATCCCAGAACTATTTGCGTACTGAAGGATCGATCGGCCAATTAATTAATATTAATTGCTTTTTCCATAGCGTGGGGACGCGGTTTCAGTGGGAATCCCTGGCGACATCGTCAAACCCAGCCGCGAACACCCATAGTCCTGTGTCCTTACGCACTCCATTAAATATGCCTCAATTTCGCAGATTAAAGGCTCTAAAATTAGCCTCCTGGCTAAAGATTCACCTGTGTGCAACTCTCATGTCATTGCGTTACTCCAATCACGAGTAATCAATGATTTTCCTTAGGATCTCTCCCCTCTCTTCTTAGTCCTACTCTCAAACGGGGAAGAACTGGGTCATTATTCAACCCCCCGACCTCTTCCAGACGACTTAACTAGGTCAGCGAGATTGACAGGGCTCCAAGGGTCTCCTCCCACAATTCTGGGGCTGTTAGTAAAACTGTCAAACTCTCTACTTCTATGTTCTAAGTCCAGCATAGCCTACTCCATGTAGTTCAATAATGCTGTATTCCGCTCATTTTCCCTGCTTTATTTTAATAAATAATGTCATTATCAACTGAAATCACACCAGTGATTAAATATATACTTTCCTCTAGGGGATTTTACAACGAAACTCCCTCAACAGACCTCGGGTTCGTTCCCTGGTGGAACTTTTATTCTGAGATCACAGTCTCTGAGATCCACGTTCGATATCAGTCAGCATGACCCCTTCAGGTTCAGTATAAAACAAAAACAAAAATGTTAATCCATATCGGCATCCAACAAAGCGCATGCGCTATATGAGCAACTACGTTTGAGTTCATTTTAGCAGCGCACCTTATACATGTCGCATTTGAAAAGAGACTTTCACTAAAAATTACAGTTTCATCCCCTAGTAGAGGTAGGTTTTATTTAGGGGTTGAAATGAGTTGTCCATTAGAAAGAGGGCATCAGCCCGAGTCCAACGATATGTCGCATGTCAAAATCGGACCATGGGTTGGCCAGGTATTAATGATTTAACATGGAAGCCGCCCGAGCAACGCCGGGTGGCCTAGAAACCGCCTCACCCCCCTACTGGTATGTCTGTCCAACCCCCCCCCCCCCCCACACACACACACTATCAATTCAAACACGGTGAAACCGAATTGAACGAAATTTGGTACAGAGGTAGCACTAGCAAGGGACAACTCAGTGTCATGGTGTGTATCGCCCCCATCATAACAAAAAAGAGATGGCGCCCACCCAAATGTTCTGAGCTTAAATCAAATTACGACTAACCTAATCATTCGATCTCTACCAAATTTTGCAAAAATATACCTTAATGTGGGAAGCGTCTTTTGCCCAAACTAATAGGTCATCAGACAAATAGTTTCAAGATGGCGAATGTATGAAATATGCAAGTATTATAGCCTAACCATAACTTACGATTCAACAAGGCCTCGCCTTACCAAATACGCTCATCGTACATTGGGAGGTTTAAACTGTACTCAAGGAGGTGACCAGTAGGATATTAGCATTTTAAAATAGAATATTATTCCGCAGTAGAGACTAATAGTACAGGCTGATCGTGCCGTATCGTGCTTTTCCGTGCGATCCCGTTGTCAAAATGGCGGCTATTCTTTGCTCGTAAATCCATATATTTCCGAAACTTCGTAAGTTTATATCCTTTTAGGAATGTACTGAACAAAAATTATACATATTTAATATCAATTGGCTTATAAAAACGGCTGAAAAATCTAATGAAATCGTTCATTGCCAGACAAAATATTCTAGGCAGTTATACTAAAGCTGTTATTAACGAAATGTTTGCATTGAGGGTGTTTAGCGTAATGATACCGTCTATGACTCGTAGCTTGGAGGTTCTTGGTTCAAATCCCAACAGGTTCATTTTTTTACTTCCTTTTTTTTAAATTTATTGATTTATAACTACTCACGCGTTATAATGTTAAGCATATATAGTGTGTATTAGCTATCGAAAATATTATATACCAGCAGTAGTGCCCGTCTTCACCCGATATATTTATTTGTTTTATGGATGATAATGAATATTATAAAGGAACTGGCACATGATACTTAATCTGACAGAATAATTCTTTTTTAAATAAAATAACTCTTTGTGGTCGTGGTGGTAGTGGGGGTGATAAGTGGTGCAGTTTAATGGACGTAACATTAAGGTCATTTTCTCGTAATGATAATAATAACAATGAATAGCGAAATAGCAATTTTCTAATTACATGATTGGCACGTGTAATTTACAAACGAATTATAAAATATGATTAGAAAGAGGAGGAAGTGAAATAAAAGGCACAGCCTAGGGCCTATATCTCTTTGGCTGTTAGAAAAGTAGAGACCAATAGTGTCGTCTTTTGTCGCATAGTGCCATAGGAAAATAATCAGAGCACATTGGAAAACTTCGGCTGTCCCGAGCTCCTGATGTCATTTATCGCCACATAGCACTCAAGGATAAGCATCGGAATAAATGAAAGTAAATTTGAAAGCACCAACGCTTATTGCAGCTGATAACCTCAATGTACTGCACCAACACCATCGCACATATACAGAGGCATAATATGTTTATGATGATAACTGTTTTAATGGGTCTAAGAAATCCTTTTGCACTAATTACTCCCCGTGACTACAAGATGTAACCATTTTCACAATTCTGCACCAGAACCCGCAGGGTTGTAAAGGGTAGGTACATATAGTTTGGTTCTGATCGGTGAAACGGTGTAGATTTGTGCAAGAGGGCCTAAATGCAGAGAATAGAGTGGTCTGTCCGAAATTTCTTGTAGACAGTGTTACTCGTCAGGTTCCAAAGGGTAAGTACGTAAAATTTGATTCAGATCGGTAACACGGTGCAGATTTGTGCCAAAGGGCCTAAATGAAGGGAATGGAGTGCTCTGTCCGAAATTTCAAGTAGACGGTGATACTCATCGGGTTCCAAAGGGTAAGTATACAAAATTTGGTTCAGATCGGTGAAACAGTGTAGATTTGTGCCAAAGGGCCTAAATGCAGGGAATGGACTGGTCTGTCCGAAATTTCAAGTAGGCAGTGTTACTCGTCGGGTTCCAAAGGGCAGGTATGTTAAATTGGGTTCAGATGGGAGATACGGGGTAGATTTGTGCAAATAGGCCTAAATGCAGGGAATTGAGAGGTCTGTCCGAAATTTATAGTGGACAGTGATACCAGCAGGGTTTCATAGATAAGTATGTAAAATTCGGTGCAATTAGGTGAACGGTGTAGATTTGTGCTAAAGGGCCTAAATGCAGGGACTGGAATGGTCTGTCTGAAATTTAAAGTGGACAGTGTTACCCGCAGGGTTCCAAAGAGTAACCATGTAAAATTCGGTACATTTAGGTGAAACGGTGTACATTTGTGCTATAAGGCCAAAATGCAGGGAATGGAATGGTCTGTCCGAAATTTCAAGTGGACAGTCAAGTTCCAAAGGGTAAGTATATAAAATTTGGTTCAGATCGGTGAAGTTTGTTCGGGAAATAATCATTACTACGATTTATCAAAAATTCTTGTAATAGAGGTTCGATATATCGAGGTTGAACTGTATTATATAAGAGACAACCGGAAACGCGAGACATTCATCACGGTTGGTGCTCCCAATAGCAACAAAATGTGCTGTTCCGCTTGACATGGATAGTCTAGTCTTCATTCTCATTTACTTTATATCCCCATCATTCCATATGTCTATCCTTTAATAGTCTTTTCAATAGGGACAGCTGACTTCGATGTTACGCCCCTTTAAACAAGCATCACTATATAGCACAATTCCCGCTTCTACAAAATGTTAAAAATAACTTGGGCAGTTACCACTCCTTCTGACATGCAGGAATACGACCATATTGCTTGCATCAAGTACCAGTGTAGTAACGTTGTTTACATTGTTGCTCCCCCCAGGGGCTCACATCTAGTGAGACGTGGATTGGCGACCACGGGGCCCCAGCTGAGTCCAGCATTGCTTCCACTTACCTGTGCCGGGCTTCTCTCCGTCTTCTTTCCTGTCGACCTAACTTGGTCAACTCTTGTTCTCTTCCGACCCCGACGGTATTAGGGTATCTGAGGCCTAGGAAGTCTCCTCCTTTCCCGCCTTAATTTTGCCCTTGTCTCATCTTTTCTGATACCCTCCTTCTGCGAGGGGTCAGCCTTCTTTTTCTTTTCCGGTTATCACCTACCTTCTGCTCAAGGCCCTCAAGGCGGCAGAGTGTATGTAGCCCTACCACTTCTGGTGCACCCTAGATATTGCTACTCCCTCAGGGGCTCACGGCTGGTGAGTTCGGGAGTTGGGAACTCCGAGGGATTCCTGAGCTCGGTCCTGTTTCCTCCCTTTTATCCTTTACCTGTGGGGCGGACCCTCTCCTCTTTCACTTTCCTATCTGCCTTTCATGGCTCTCCTTCCTTCCAAGTCCCTCAATCGGCATTCTTCGAGGGTTGAGGGCATTACTTTTCCTCCTTTCCTTTATTTGCCTTATTCTCCTTTTGTCTTCCATTTCTTCTTCTAGTATATAAGTTAGTAGTTAGTTTTAGTTATAGCATGACGAATAGAAATAAATAGTGTTATCACTCACAGAGTTCAAACGCGCCCCGCTCGGCTAGCGCTAGCGGCGCTGATCCCCAACGCTACACAGTCAGCTGTTCAATAGTGGGATACGCGCTGCGCTACGTAAAGCTCTTTACGAAGACTGCGGTTACGCTGATTACAACAAATTGTGTGTTTAGACTTATGAATAATACTGTCAAAAAGTTAGTATTAATATTCTCTGTCCCCATGTAGAACTATCGTTTAAAACCCTCCGTTAGTCGCGCATTGATCTGACAGCTCCATGGTTCGTTATATTAGTTTTAATATCAAGCCAACAGTTCAAGTTATGATCTTATCGTCTCGTGACAACTTACACCAAACCTTAGTAAGCATTTTTCTGGAGTTGTGAAATAGCGTGCCTAAAATTAACTTAAACACGTGTAACATTTTGTCAGCGTGAGATTGATAGTACCGGCGCTCCCAATGATGTTACATTCTGTCAGTGAGTGGCAGGTGTGCTGTTATACCGATAATTTGGCTTAGTATGTTGCCTTACTTAATATCAGTAAGGAGATTGCGCCTTACGAAAACCTAAGGATGCAGATGAAGTGTGTCACCTTCTGCTGAAAGATAACGAATAGCTACACATAGTTCATGATTCAGTAATTTCAAAGGAATTTGTGACTCTGATACTGAAGACAAAGTTGAAAGAAGATCCGAAGATCAGAAGGACGGTAACGGAAGCGAAGAATTGGATGAACGCCTATTTTATTGGCAGGTTGGCCATTATTATTATTATTATATGTTCGACCCATTCTTGGCCACTTGGCTATCACCACGGAAGTCCGGGTTTGATTCCCAGCTCTGCCAATAAATTTAATACTGGTCTGAGGGCTGGAACGGTGTTCACTCAGCCTCGTGAGGCAAAAATGTTAAGAGGCGCGTTCGATTCCTACCTCAGCTATCCTGGAAGTGGATTTCCGTGGTTTCCCACTTCTCCTCCAGGCAAATGCCGGGATGGTACTGTACCCGATATCCCGATAGTAGGCTGTCAGATATCCGCCCCCTCAATCGGATTGCCAATAATCAAACGCACCGGCACAGCTACATCAATGAAAATGGCACTGACAGATACTATCGAGATTAGAGCACAATAGTTAACAAGAAAATTATTGTGGAACACACCAAAATATACGGGGGTTTATACTTACCTTTACTTACCTCTTAAATTTATCTCGGGGACTGGGTTGTCAACTGGATCACTTAAAGTATGCCCACACAATAACCTCCACCATGATATTTAAAATGAACCAGAACGAAGACGAGAAACTTTAAACTGCACAACAATTTATTTCACATAAAGAATGATTTAACAAAAATGAACAACAAAATCAACGTGGCAATCAGAGGCCATCGACCACATAACCATGTCCTCCTGTAGGACTTGTATTCTCTACATATAATGTTTCAACTTTCTCATAGCAACGTAAAATAATAATGCACTGGGGATGGAAACGGGATTTGGGATGAGACACATATCAATTGTTTTGCGTGTTTATATACTTCACATTTTATTTATAGCCACAAGGCTATTATGGAACGTCCTTGGCCTCTGTAACACAGTTGTCCGGGCCAGCTGTAATGCACCTGTATTGTCAAAGTGGACTCCCTTTCGTTCATCCCTAGCATAAGCGTGTTACCTCAGAGCTCGGCTCTCCTTTTCAAATACGTAAATGTTCACATCTCAACTGAAATATTATCACGCAAATGTCTTACATGCTTCATTCAAACACCAGTGGATTCCTCCAATAATCCCAAATCATGTTTAATTGTTCAAACCACTTGCTTAATTAGCGTTGTTTAGAGTATAAAAACAAAACTCTAAATGTTAATAACAAAAGTTCATTAATTATTTATAACAATAATAAATTGTTTATAACAATGTCCAATGGCAATTGAAAAATATATATTCGCCACTCTCAATCCGTTTCATTTCAAATTATTTAACAAAGATATTTACAAAATTATTTACAATATTAATTGTTTATATTATTTATACAAGAAATACATTAAACCACACGTTTATCCGGTTGATAATTACTCAAATCGTGATGATATAATCGACCAATGAAGGTTAGTTATATTTAACTGTCAAATTCAGGTTTAATAAGGTTTAATAATAATTATTAATATTTGTGACTGTAACCTCCATTCAAAATCTTCCTCTCAAATTATTTAACACTCTTGTTAATTTTAACAGTATCTTCATATGAATAATCTTTCAAAGAGCAAGAACAATACAATCAGCGGGAAAATACTTCGCTTATAACGCACAAAATTGCACAAAACTGGCCCAAAATTCATCATATATCTTCATATATATGGCATAAAAATCCTTCAAACCACACACAAAAACCTCCACTTATAAATTCATCAACTTCATTAATTATTGTGGGAACCTCCTTCATTATTCAAGGGCATTATTCAACAGCGACTTTTACACGTCCACTGAACTAACGATTATACATCCATTGTTCCTCTTTAAAAATTCTTATATTCATCAATAGTAATAATGACTGTTATTATTTAACCTTCGTGGGTTTCATTCATGAATCGATATGAAGTAAAAATTTGCCGATCACAAATAAATTTAATAGCAAATACGATTAGACACTCCTGCCTGGTCTATCAAAATTGAGATTAACATCTTCAAAGTAACGCAGTATAAAAATACTATCTTCAAACAAAGTTCATCTAAACTGCAAAATAGTCGAATAGAATACAATTAGACTGTGGAATGCAAACATTATTGTTCCAATCTATAATTGAGAAAAACTCCTATCAAATGTTCATTACTATAGTGTATTCAATAAATCGAAATAAAAGTTCATATTTCATAAAATTGTCTATAATGCAATGATAAATGTCTATGTTGCAATCATGTTCATAAGACGACTAGTATTTCAAAGATCGTCGATATCGTAATAGATTTTAACGCTCTAAAATCTTTTAATCATTCTTCTTTCTTGAGGATGACAGAAAATTGGTCAAAGTAATTTACTGAATAGAATTACTTTAATAAAATGACACGCTGTCTGAAATCAAATCTGCCATAGCAAATCGTTAACTTTACAGTCAAATCGTGACTACAAAAATATGCAAATTACTGAAAGAATCTAAATCATCAGTCTCAACTGATCCAAAATTATTAAGTATGCCAATGACATAGCAATGTCTCAAAAATCGAAGAAAAAGGCATAAATCATCGAAGTGTACTGAGTACAGAAATATCAATCAAGAAAATGGGGCAAAAGATAGGACAGAAAATATGGGAAGAATGGTTGCTCAGATATCGCTACAAGACTCAAATAATACAAGAAACGTTCACGACTACCTTATCTGTTGATTGAAGATCTAGAGGAAAGTTTTCAAAGAAAACTGCTGTTTGGTTCCATTTCACCAGCGTAAAGATGTGCTCCGTCCTCGAACCTGGAATCAGCGTCCCCGGAGAATCGAACTGCTTCCTCCTCCGAAATTGCACTGCTCCGTGGATACGAAAAACATCCTTCTGGCAAAACTCTTCTTTGTGCGCCGGGACAACCCTGGCCTCTCTTGAAAGTTCCCTGAAGTTCTTGCAGGAATTCGCCATGAAGTTTAATGTAGTTATTTCCGCAGAAATATTCATAGTTGTGGAGTATGAAAATATTTCCACTGTTATCTGGTATAATTCAGCGATGGATTCACGATGCATGAGTGTAGTTGGATGTTCACTACATGCTCGCTTTTGTAGAAAGACGATTAACGAAGTTCCATGCTGTTACTTTACTCCAACGATATATGTCCCAATTGCATTAAAGCCTTAGCCTTCCATCTCAACTACTGTTATAATCACTGAAAGCACTGCAAGATTATAATGTTCCATAGTCGAATGTATCGTTGTAATACCAAACGTATTCTCCAATATCACTGTTGCACTCCACGTGTCAGCCGTAGTGTATAATGTGGAATTTAAAAGTGTTTCTCCTGTGGCGAGAAAATCACTTTTGTTGGCAGCCTTAATGTTCCAATATCTTTCGAAGTATAACTGTGAAATTGTTCAAATCTTCTACACACCTCAATGTTATACTGCCCAATAGAATTATAATAAAGGCTGAAGTTAGCGCTTGATATCTTGACTGGTGGAAACGTTAATGTGAGCGTTTCAACTTCACCTAGTTTCGAGCAGCGTAAAATGAAACTGCTCCGAGTTCGTTCGATGCGCCGGGCTTTAACCACGCTAAAGACAACTTACTTCACTGAATCACTTGAAAATAACTATATATCACCAGAAATATATATGCGATCTGACATATGAGATCTGAGATTATGAGTTCTGAGTTCTGAGAGCTCCTCTCTTCTGTGCACGACCTTTTATCAACTTCTTAAGGGGCGTATCCATCCCTTCCATAGCCTGTTGCTGCGTCATTGCTAGAAGTTTTAACTTTGGCTATACTTGACGGATTTTCAAATTTCAAAAACTCAAAATTAATTTCTTCAAAATTCCAAATCAATGCCATAACTGAAAATAGATTTACACAAATCTGCATGCCAAAAGTAATCAAATATCGTAGTTTCAGCAATCTCCGTCTTCCTTCCAAACTATCGTTCATTGGTTCGAGTCTCTCCTCCAATAGCGTAGCTTCTTCCTTAGCACAATACCTTGTTTCCTGCGACTGCGTCGTAAATCTAAGATCTTTCTCGAACAAAATCATGACGTCACCAAGAATCTCAGCTCAATCAGCCTATTTGCATGAATTCTACGTCATCCGTGCCTACGTCATGAATATCCACGTCATAACTATGACATTCATAACTTTACTCATATTTGCCAATACAGCCATCGAGGTCTCAATATAATTCAATTTCCGGGGGCAGTACCTAACTGAAGGACACGGCCGTTTCCTACCCAAATTCTACCTCAATTCCAAATACACACACTACTACAGACATCATAATGACACAGGTTATCAGACGAATTCTAAACAAACCCAAACACACGGGGCTACGTGACCACGATGTCGTTAAGTCCCTATCAACAACTATTATTATTTTAGGCCTATTATTATTAAGACGGATTTTTTTTTTCGTTTTAGGTAAGGATGGCACGAAATAGAACAAGAACAAGTAACCACCTTTCGTGATTTTACATCAGTGGATAGATATTTCGGTAAATTTTGAAAAATGTGAGGTACTGATCCTGGTTTTAATTTCCACTTCACGCGAGGAATTTCCACGTTCTCATAGTTCACTACGAAACAGTCCGCGTTTATAATAATTAAATCTTCCGAAAAACGCTCGTCACAGATTCTATTTTTGATCGACAATTGCTTATCTTTCCACGGAATAACTCTCGCCCATTTCACAAACAGATTTGTTTCTTTTGGCGGTGTGAAAAAATGTCTACCATCAGATTTTCTTCGTAACCCGATTTACTTCCAGGAACAAAACATTACGACATTTTCCCGAAACAAGAGAAAAATTAGTTGTTTGCACACACAAAGCACTGCACAGACATTCGTAAACTATTACAAAGAAACAAATTCCCTCGAATAATATGACTTCTCGCGCACATGATATTACAGTACTAACCTCACGGGTTACTGTCACACGCGCTTATGGTTCGGCGCGACTTCCGCGCCACATACTGGCTGGACCATGAACTACAATGCTTAAGTAGCGGAGTGATGACACTGTTTATTTCTATTCGTCATGGTTATAGTTTACATTTCATTATCATCTTCACGATCACCCAAACCATTAGGGGCCGATAACCTAGATGTTATGCCCCTTAAAAAAACAAAAACTTATCATCATCATATATTGTTGCTACATGCTAGGGATGGTGACAACACGCAGATCAATCCCGCCTACTGGCTGAGTTGCTGTGTGTCCCGATAGAGATAAAGTAAGAGAATCCTCAAGGTTGTCTGCTCCACCTTCTCGCTCCGGTGACGGCAAGTGCCCCTCACATCTGCCAGTTGTAACTGTATCAGCCAGCCCAGACCCACGCCCACGCAAGAAATCCGCCCGCCGAACTGACTCGCAACTCCCGAGCGGAATGTACAGTATCTCCTGTTGCGGGGGCATGATGGCACAGTGGTCAAGCTGTTGGTCTCTCACCAGGGGCGTATATACATTTTTTTGGGGGAGGGGCTGACTATCCTGGAAAATTGTGGGTATTCTCAGGGAATTGTCACCACAAGATACCCAGAAATATCAACCAATGTAGGCTATTAGAGCATATAACTTTGTGTAATTATTTTAGTGGCCTGTTTGCCATCTCTTGATGAATACAGTACATTTGCATTTTTCAGTTGGCACAGGCTAGAGTAAAAGGTGGCTTTTCACCGATGTCTCAGTCTCACTCATGGCTGTGATTATATGGAAGCTACTGAGGTATGGGTGGTGCTTAGTAATGGCATTCGGGGCACAGTCAGTGCCTGTGAATGCTGTGAAAGGTTCTACTCATAGGGTTAGGACTACTGTTCTGACTCAGTGAGGAAAGGAATGGCAAACTACCTCACTCCTCGTCTTGCCTAGAACGCCTCAAAATAGCGCTGCCTTGGGTTTTTGTGGGTATCTACTCACATAACGTAACGGCGGTACTTTTTGAGGATCCAACCAGCCTTCGGGCTGATTACCTAACAGACAGACAATTAATTTAGATAAGAGTTAATTGTAAAATTCTAAGTTTATATAGCCTTCAATTAGTGGCAATACAAAAAAGTTGTAATTTACAACACAATACACAAATAAAATATTATGAAAATGAAAATCCACAGCCTGCTTCCGGTCTCCGACCGGGTCAGGAATGGAATGAATGGAGCCCCGATCGAGCGGCGAGGATATGAACAGTGCCGGCTGCCGAGACCTGACGCACTCCTCTGGGGGCAATGATTAAATGAATGACAGATGAAATGAAATGAGAGTGGAGAGTGTAGCTGGAATGAAATTTTGACAGAGAAAACCGGAGTACCCGGAGAAAAACTTGTCTGCCTCCGTTTTGCCCAGCACAGATCTCACATGGAGTGACCGGGATTTGAACCACGGACCCAGCGGTGAGAGGCCGGCGTGCTGCCGCCTAAGCCACGGAGGCTTTACAAATAAAATGTTATACTTAATGAATTTTCTATTATGGCCTACGGAGTATGAATGGCAAATATCTAAATATTTATCAATTTATTAAGCTGAAAGGTAAACAGTTATTTTATTTTCACCAATTGATAATTTATTTCTCAAAAGTACCGTACTGTGGAATTCTCAGTTTTACCTCACACGGCTGAGTGTAACACGTTCCAACCCTCATACCAGAATTAAAATTTCTTGGCAGAGCCAGGAATCGAATTCGGACCGAATGATAGCCACTACACCACGAGGTAGTCTAATTTCAATCTTAATATTGTTTATAACTTAGCTAATACGTTAAGATTAGGGTACAACCAAATTTATGCGTTTACCAAAGCAACACTATCTTAATTTTTATTAGCATTTTCGGGGGGGGGGGGCTGAAGCCCCCACTGCTCTCCCCCCCCCCCCCCCTTATATACGTCCCTGTCTGTTACCAAGGTAGACCAGGTTCGATTACCGGTCAAATCATGTGAGAGTTTCGAAGTGAAATGCCATGTCCTGCGGTTCGGATTCCACGTATAAAGGAGGTCTCGTGGCTCATGATCGCGAAATTAACCGTTACGTAAACCTACACGCTTCCTTCCTCCTGCTGTGCTCGTGTACATCGTGTGGAGATACAGTATTGACTGTACTTCCAATACATGCACTTCATTAGGATATAATACAGAACTTCTCCCACCTTAGTCAAACGTTCTTTCGTAAACTCTCCATCGACAAAAGACTTCCCATATATTACACTTGTGGTTGTTGTTGATAATTAATTTAGGGGCTTTGCGACATCGTGGTCATGTAGACCCGTATACTTGGGTGTGTGTGGAATTTGCCTGGTAACCTGTTATTGTGATGGCTGTATTAGTGTATGTATTTTTAATTCAGATGAAGATTGGGAAGGAGATGACCGTGGCCTTAATTTAGAAACCATCCCGGTATTCGCTTGGAGTAAAAGTGGGAAACCAAGGAAAACCACTTCAAGGATGGCTGAACTGGGAATCGAACCCACCTCTCCTCAGTTTTACCTCACGAAGCCGAGTGTCCTCAGACCAGAATCAAATTTCTTGGTAGAGCCGGGAATCGAACCCGGGCCTCCGCGGTGACAACCAAAAGTGCTAGCCACTACGCAACGAGGCGCATCTGTCGTAAATATATTTCTAAACGCTTTGGTTAATTTGTGGTATTTAGCCGAGACTATATAGTCTTGTAATGTATTTTAATAACTCGCCTGTGTTAAATATGTATTAACTTAGATTCTGATTGGCTACATTACTGGCCGGACCCGTAGTGTAGATGTAGCTCGTGTAGCCTCGTGCCTAGGAGGACCCAGGTTTGAATTCCGACTTCATCAGGGATTTTAGAAATTACATGAAATTACAGTGGATACGTCGTGCTGACCACGTGACTCCTGAGCAGCGGTCGATTGGTTGGTCAAGGCTCTCAATGGGATGTAGTGCCAAGGTTAGGTTAGATACGTCACTGACTTCTATGACGTACCGTACGCTCAGTTCTTCAGCGTCAAAAAATTGGAAAATATAGGCGACCATCCTGAGTGTGATATTTTGCGTGTTATCCATGCTCACTCCAGACAAATACCAAGATCAAGTTACGGGGCATCCACCCTAATCTTATTGCATCTGTGTCTATATGGATGTGTAGAACAAACGGGTATGCTGGTATTCATGGGCGCCACAGGATTCTTCCCGGGAGGGGGAATTTCATTACCTGTCACTAGGTACTTGCTTCGTGATATTCATCATTTAGCTGCTCTGAAACCGCTGGGTACATTATCTTTATGGTATCAATGGGAGGAATAGTTCTTTTTAGTTCAGAGTTTTTGTCCATAGAAGATCGCTTTTTTAAAATTATCGTTATAATGTTCATTTCCTAAAAACAGGTAAAAATTAGTTGTATCACCATGTATCGACAAAAATGAAAATCAAACAGTTCGTTAAAATTGTAATGATAATCCAGTTCGCCGATTTTCTAAATATCTGGAGATATTTTCAAATAATCCCAAATTACTAAGTTAATTAAAACTGTGGAATTATCCCTACATCTAAATCACTTAACTATGAGCAACTTCAATTTATGAAATAAACTGGTGTGACAATGATCAATCGAAATATTCTCGGGATTCCAGGGGGAGGGGGAGGGGGCACGGCCCCTCCTTGACTCCCCCCTCCCCTCTCCCTCCCCCCTTGAGGGGGGCCATGATGATATTGAATTTCACAACTATTCCTGTTGAAAGACAATTCCTGGCGTGTTACTCTTCGTATTTCCTTTTCCCTTGTAAAAACTGTAACTGGAATATTTTTAAAACTAATTACGTAACAGGGAATTGTATAATTAATACCAATGAAACAGAACATGTAATTATTGGAAATTGAAATTAAATTGAAATAGAATACACGACCGATGTCCGGTAAGAAGTTCTACCGTAGTTCTATAAAAATAAAACTGACAGAAGTGGGATTAGAACTCCTGTCGTAGTCCTTACCAGCCAGTGGCCAGTGTAAGAGCACGGTACCTAAAGACGCTGTGGAAATAAAGCAAGGAAGAACGAGCGGTATAGGGGAATTGTGGTTGTCTGTCACAATAGAGGGCGTCCGAAAGCAAAAGTTTATGTTGCCTTGTTTAAAAAGAAAAGCAAGAGTACAGTATAACCTACAAATCTTCAAGCGAGACAGTATAGCTGTTGTTGTTAATGATTCAATTTGCAACGTTGCGAAATCGGAGTCATGCAGCCTCGAGTACTTGGGTGTGTGTGGAATCTGTCTGATAATCTGTGTCATTGTGATGACTGTACTAGTGCGTGCATTTGTAAGTTATCCTAGGATTTGGAAGGAGACTGCCGTGGCCTTAAAATTAGCAACCACACAACAATTGCCTGGAGTAGAAGTGGAAGACCACAGGAAACCACTTCTTGGTCAGCTTAGGTGGGAATCGAACTCTTCTCTTCACATCGATTGCAGATCACGAGGCTGATTGTACCCCGCTTCAACCATTAGACCAGAATTACATTTCTTGACAGAGGTGGTATTTGAACCCAGCCCCCCCCCCTCAGGGGTCCACGGCTAGTGGGACGTGGGTTGGCGACCACGGGACCCCAGCTGAGTTCGATATTGCTTCCACTTACTTGTGCCGAACTCCTCTCTGTCATCTTTCCTATCGAACACCCTTGGTCAACTCTTGTTCTTTTCCGACCCCGACGGTATTAGGGTATCCGAGGCCTAGGGATTCTTTTACTTTCCCGCCTTAATTGGCCCTTGTCTCATCTTTCCTGATCCCTCATTCCTCGGGGGGTCAGACCTCTTCTGTTCTCTTCCTATCTCCTGCCTTCTGCACAAGGCCCTTAAGGAGGCAGGGTGTGTGTAGCCCCACCACTTCTGGTGAACCCTCAAGGGCTCACGGCTGGTGAGTTCTGGAGTTAGCAACCCCGAGGGATTCTTGAGCTGGGTCCGGTTTTTTTCCCTTTTTTCCAGTGTCTCTGGGGTGGACCCTCTCCTCTTTTCCTTTCCTATCTGCCTCTCTGGTTCTCCATCCTTCCAAGTCCCGCAATCCTCATTCTTCGAGGGTTGAGGCCATTTCTTTTCCTCCTGTCCATTGTTTGGCTTATTCTTTATTTGTTTACCATTTCTTCTTCCAGTTTGTAAGACACTAGTTAATATTAGTTATAGTTTTCATTACATTTTCATCCTATCTTTCACTATCACCCAAACCATTAGGGGCCGATAACCTAGATGTTAGGCCCCTTAAAACAACAATTATCATCATCATGAACCCAGGGCCTCTGGATCTGAAGTGTCTCAAGACAACAGACGGCGTGAAGAGATAATATTGTACCCACACTCAGAGCGTGACAATACTATAGACACCTAAATAATACTGGTTCTCAGAAAAATCCTATACACACACACAATTATGCTGAATGACTACGATGTCGCACTCCCCTAAATGAATGAATATTAGCAAGACAGTGCGTGCAGTCGTTCCAGGGCTGAAGCATTCACATTTTCAGATCATAGCTGAATGAATCACAATTAAAGACCCGTGTGTGTTCACATACAACATTTGAGCTGAAAATAGTAGAAGTCTTAAGAACTCGAAAGCATATCCTAACGGCTTACAGACGGATATCATAATTACCAAGCTCGAGGGCTCGATACATTCTACTCTTGATGGAAAGCTGAACGCACAACGCTACCACCAAAACGTGCGAGATTCACGTAGGCACCGAGGACTAATCTACATACAGTATGTACCGACAGCACTGGCTACGCTCGCTAAAGCGCAGCGTTGTCATGGGGCCAAGCTCTCTGCTGACTCGGTAGACGGGTGGGTTCGAGCCCCACCGTCGGCCGTCCTTGAAATGGTTTTCCGTGGTTTCCCATTTTCAAAACCAGGCAAATACTGGGACGGTAACTTCTGACAGGCCACGGCCGCTTCCTTCCACATCCTTGCCCAGTTTCATTCATCTTCATCCATTCCATCTCTCATCCCGACGCGCAGGTCCCCACGGGCGCCGACTTGAAAGACCTGCACTCGGCCTCTCAGGAGGCCACACGACAAAAGCAAATCTACGAGGGCTGCTTTTTAAGTTAGAGCCGTTTTTTTTTAATTAACCGAACATTTTATTTTGAAAACACATATATTTTTAGGTTTTACATACCTTCCTCTATTTTTCTACATAGTTGCCATGTTTATTTAGGCACTTGTCCTACCTTAAAACTAAGTTCTGAAATCCCTCTGCATAAAAGTTTGCCGCCTGCTCTGACAACCAAGAATTCACGGCTGTTTTCACTTCTTCATCGTCGGCGAAGCGCTTCCCACCAAGATGACGAAGGGCTATACGGTGGGTGATCCAAAACTTCCCACCCTAAAGAGTCAATCAGTTCCCGAGTCCGGGCAGCAGTGTGAGGTCTTGCCATGATCTTGCGTTGTGACGGTAAAGTGCGAAAATGGGTACGCGAGTTCAAAAGTGGCCGTGAAAATGTTCATTGCATTATCACCAGACACCTCACAAAGCTGACTTGTTTCTTGCACTCAAAAACCCTATCACAGATCGTACCTCACACGCGGCGGGCGAATCAACAATCTTGAACATTGTAAAAATGCACAGTTCAGCGTACCGGTTAGCTACACAGCTGCAACTGACGCCTGCTTGTTCGCAAAGGATGCCGGTAGGTAGCGCGCACGCTTGTTATGGCGTGCGCACTAACTACGGGCTTTAAAAAATGGTCCTTACTTAAAAAACAGCCTTCGTACTGTACCCAACTGTCATCATGTGGACCATGTGTTCGTATCCCAACTAACTCACGGTCTTTCGAGGTATGGGACGTTCCTGCCCACCATACGACCACATGCTCAGGATTTGAGTCTACCAGGTAACTACTCTACATGAAATACACAACATATTCCTAAATCAAATATTTACTGGTCTAAAATCATGGCTATACAACAAATACAAATAAAGGACAAATTATATTTAATTCCCACAAATAAAAATAGGGTTATTCTGTGAGTTTTCTTCTTAAAATAGTGCTACACTGCACTCAAATCTAATTCTAGCATCCTATCAATGATACTTTCAGACTTCCATGGGTTTCCATAGTGTTCATCATGTGACACAATTTTAGTTAACTGGAGTATCATAACACAAAAATCGCATATCCCATCTAAATGACATTAATAAAACATTACTCCGTTTCTTATGGCATCTACCTTGATTAGCATAAATTCATTAATTTCTGCATTCATTAACAAATATTTGTTGTGTCGTGTGAATCATCTTCCTTCTTTCCATCACTATGAACGCTTTAAAAAGTGGTACACTTCCCTTCCAAAATAAACATGGATAGAATTATTTTATAGTTTCACCATACAACGATTTTCTGGGTCTTGTCGGGCTTATGTCGTTACAAACGCGTCATGTTCTGGGAAATCACATACCCGTCTGCATAAATTAGCGTGAACTGGCAAAATGCATTCTAAAAGAAGATGCCTACATTATTTTAGTTCAGTTTTCCTCCTCAGAGAATAACTGAGCCAAATATTATCTGATTTCTATGATCCAACAACGTATGTGTGTTGCAACACACCATTCAATTCAATTGGCATCATCATAACACTCATATCTTAATTGCATATTGAAATATCGAGATTCTTCAGTGTCCTACTATGACTCTAATTTACAAGGGACTGATCGACCGACCTTCTCTCCCCTCAGCAGGCAATACAATTCGTTCCAGCTGGCTAGTCAAGATGGCTGCCGCAGAAGTGGTCTACAACCCCACCTCCTCTCATCTGCTGTCAAGGTCAGGTTTGTTTACAATTGCAGTATTGGAGTTACGCTAGGTGTGGTTCCTAAGTAATTGAGTCATTTAATTATTTAACACCTATCTTTATAGTGTATTTGGCTCAACTCGGCTCCTTATTAACATTCATGGCTGGGGATGGTATTCCTGTGATAGCCTTGCCGTTCTATGGTGACTACTGTGGCTTTAGACGCGCATCATAGTGAAAATCCACGATTTTCACCAGCAGCTGTCAATAACATATAAGGAAATCTGCGTTTCCTAAACGACGAATATGATCCTTACCTCTCAGGGTAGATCATTTATACACATGCTCACTGCGTCTCGACGGACGTCAATCGTGGCCATAATTCATGCAAACGATGGATACAGACAGGCTCTGTCCAATTCGCTGCGAATAATACAGTATGCTCAAGGGCGATACTACTCGTAGATTTAGCCAACTTCTCACCTAACGCGCAAGCTATACTAGTTGGTCCCCGCAATTATTTATTTACGTAAATCACTGGATTCTACGTTATTTCTGCACGCAATATGCGGCTTCAAACAATACTTCACATAGATGACTCAATTATTAAGGCACCCGCGTTCTCTCTGTCATACCACTTAAGCCAAAGCTTTAAATAGCTCCTAATAAAAATGTATAAATTTACTGGCTTACTTTACTTTAATGGTCCTCAAACATAATCCTAAGGATTTACCATATCAAATATTCATTCACATTTCACTGACACTGAAAAAGCTCTCGTATTTCGCTATATTCCACGTTACTTTCTTACTGTTTACCAAAATACAGTATCTTTATATTAGACATGACACATTGAACGTTATCTAGGCCAAAAATGCCTATTACTTTACTGTTGCCGACCCCAGATTATTATTATTATTATTATTATTCATTTAACGTTACCGTTACATCCATCACTATTTTCGACCTGAATGGCCCTAAACAAATCACCTTCCAAGCCATATTTTATTCAAGACGAGTGGTGAAAACTCGTTCAGTAAGTGACTGTTACATCTTATTCTCAAAGTGATAAATCGTTACATGGTGAACTATTTAGTTATAATAACATTGTAAATCGGTACTCACTTTTTCTTTTTCGCTGGATAGTGCCAGCATTTCAGCTTCAGGCCCACCATGACGCTTGATTTAAGCCATCACGTTATATTTTACACAACACTTAAATTCACACATTTTCCACCTGATAAACATACTTTTATCAGTGGCCTCTTTCACTTCTACACAATGCATATTAATCACTATACATATGAACACTTTTAAATCACTATTACACAATTTATGTACACTTATTCACTACTTCACAGGTTGATTCTTACTCGGACTCTTCCTACGCCTGATCTCAGAGATGCGATGCGATTACTCCAACCGCTGGTCTACGTGAAAATCTAACAGCGTTTTACGGACGTTCGATCCTCGTCACCTGCCACATCGCTCAGCTCACTGTCCAGATGAAGTGGCAATGCTTCCCAAGCTCCCATCATTGTAGTGATCCTGATGATAATGTCATATTCAACTCTGACAATACCTCCTGGTACATGAAATGTTCAAAAACACTATAAGTTCCTTTTTCGCTGTGGCGAATTTATATTTGCGTCAGATAATAGATAAATATCTGTATTAACTTGACTTCGACGCACTTCATGATTACTTATGAAGCTTTATGACTTGCTTCTATTGTTCTTCGACGGCTGGGCGTTGATACTTTAACATTTCGCGTGCTTACTGGCAGCGTATTAGTTACGTGTATACAGACAGAAGACAACAAGACAACTGGCTGGTGTGAGCTGCTCCCCCCCCCCCCCCCCATATAAAGGTTTCTCGTACAAAATAGTCCACTGGACACATGAGAGCGACTCCTTTCTTGAAATAATACCTCTTCGGCCGAAATGACATATACATCTTGTTTATTTAAGTGTGGAGGTTTCATAACCGTTCGCGTGCCGGCAATCGCTTCGGCCAATTAATTACAATTAATTGCCTTAGTTCAGCGCGTTAGGACGCCACTGTGGTGGTTCCCCTTTGGCTGGTCACAAAATCACTGCTCTCGAGCGTAGGCTAGGTTGTAACGCGTTCATTTGGAGATATAGGCATTAATTTAGGTGAAAAACCACTCCTAAATTACCTCTCCGTGAATATATTCACCTGGGTGTATATTTCATTCCATTCCAATGCTCCACTTGGCTGTAATTAATTAATTTCCGTGGGCAATCATCCCTACTCCCGATTCCATCGTTGTCAAGCGGTGAATACCCGAGTTATTAATTTTGGGCTGTCCCCTCGGTCCAGACGTAAATAGTGCGCTCGGCGCCTACGATCTCCGCCCACTTACTAAGTGTAATTTGTAAAACTTCAAACTGGCCTCCTCTCATTCTCGTATGCTCTGAAAACGTATATTTTTTTTCATTCGGCTACAATTCTTCATCTTAAACTGCTATGATATTCACATACAGGTCGTGAAACCATGCTACAATATTATATGTCAGTATACCTCTCATTGCTCTTTGGGTTCCCTGTAATTGCTCCCCCTCAGAGATCAATGGTTCGACTCTAGGCATAACCATGTGCCTGGTCTTCTCTGATGAGACCCGAGTTCGATGCCAGTCTGCCGTGACTGATTGGGCACAATACATAGGTTAATCTTTGTAGTGTTTTCCCATGGCAATTGAAATCCGCAGCCTGCTTCCAGTCGACTGACCGGGTCAGGGAATGGAATGAAGGAAGCCCCCATCGAGCGGCGAGGATATGAACAGTGCCGGCTGCCGAAGCCTGTCGCACTCCCCTGGGGCAATGATTAAATGAATTACAGATGAAATGATAGTGGTGAGTGTTTCTGGAATGAAATTGGGACAGGGAAAACAGGAGTACCCGGAGAAAAACCTGTCTGCCTCCGTTTTGTCCAGCACAAATTCCACATGGGGTGACCGGGATTTCAACCACGGACCCAGCAGTGAGAGGCCGGCGTGCTGCCGCCTAAGCCACGGAGGCTCTTCCCCTGGCAATTGCTAATTCACAACTAGCCCTACGGCTCTACCGTCCATTAAGACCTACGAAGCAACCATTGCTCACCAGATTGCGGGATGATGCGTGGTCAGCGCAATGTGTCTCGTTGGCCGTTATACTGGTCTTTCTTGACCAGCATAGTGAATATTAACGTATAAATTCACTGGAAGGTGTATGTTTCATTGCTAGCCAGCGTTCCGTGTTGGGCAGCTTATAGCAGAGGCATGAAAACATTAGTAATTGGCCTTGACAGTTCAGCTGTACTGAAGGAACATCAGTACATGATAAGTATGTAATCAGTGGTTTAAAAGGAAGGGAACGGTGAAGCACTGGGCAAGACTTATAAAATAAAATTAGCCTATAGACATCCCGTAAGAGCAAAGCCCTCCTGTTTGCACAGGGACGGGCTGGTGATCAGGATTCGAAGGTGCATCCTTGGGATCTTTTGTCTTGTTGCACTCACTGTCATTATTTTCAGTTCTGTTTGGTGCTTGTTGATTCCTGTTTGGCTCCAGCTGTCTCCATGCTTCTTTGTCTCTTGCCACTCTCGACTATAGGTTTCCCGTTTTAGCTCTAAAGTAGTCTGCCCATTTGTTCTTTTGGCGTCCCACGTTTCTTCGTCCTTCTCTCGGGTCCCACATTGTGGTGCGATGCGTCCATTTCTGGTGATCCATGCGCGATACGTGTCCTCCCCATTTCCATTTTAGGCTTTCTGCCCTTTCTACCACGTTGAGTATGTTTGTCCTTCTTCTTAGTTCCTCGCTCCTGATTCTGTCTCTTAGAGAAACGTTTAGGATCCCACGCTCCATTCTTCTTTGACATACCTGTAGCTGCTTCTTCAGTTTTTCTGTCAAGGGCCATGTTTGACAACCATAAAGTAGTGTTGACATAACACATTTGTCCAGGATTTCTATTTTTGTGCTAACTTCTTTTCTCTTTTCTGTGATTGGGAACTTGAGCGACCAAAATTTGTTCCATGCCAGTCCTAGGGAACCTCAATTTCGCGAAGCTTCCATGTCAGGAAAGTAAGTTGCTGGGATAAGTGTTTCAAACAATCAACTGACTATCACTGATTTCTGTGTGTGTGTGTGTGTGTGCGAGTCTCCAGTCCTTAGACTGGTTTGATTCAGCTCTTAAGTCCACCTCGTTGCGTAGTGGCAAGCATCTTGACTAGCACCGCAGAGGCCCGGTTTCAACTCCCAGCTCTGCCAAGAAACGTAATTCTGGTCCGAGGGCTGGAATGGGGTACACTCAGCCTCGTGAGGCAAAACTGAGAAGAGGCGGGATCGATTGGAACCTCAGCAAACCTGGAAGTGGTTTTCCATGGTTTTCCACTTCTACTCCATACAAATGCCGGGATGATACCTAACTTAAGGCCACAGCCGCTTCCCATACAAATCCTACCTCAATTACAAATACAAACACAAGTACGACCTCACATTAACGAAGATTAGGCTATCAGACAAATTCTACACACACCGAAGGACACACGGCTACAAGACGACGATGTCACAGAGCCCTTAAAAATCAACAATTCAACCCTTCACGCCCCCTGTCTTGAACTAATCGTTTCATCTCTACTGTACATAGCAACCTCACCCTACATCGGAGTTCCCACGGCGTAGCCGTACTCGTTAAATCATATACCACGGCCACGAGGGCAGCTGAAGCAAGTTCAGAAATCTTAAGTTCGAATCCCGGCGCTGACAGCGGCTATACTGAGCGTGTTTTTCATATCTTTTTCCACACTCGCTCCAGGCAAATGCCAGGATAGTACCTTACTTTAAATTCCAGGGAACCTAACTCATCCCTGTCCCTAATACAGTTTTACACATTACTACAGTCTTCACATAAATGCAGGTTGTCAGACAAGATCAACACACACCCAAATACACGGGGTTGTAGACCAAGATGTCCCAAGTCCCTAAAAATCATCCCCTTAAAATAAACAATAACTCTGTAATAACAACTACTGTACATCCAAGGCAATGTGTTTAGCATATTCTAACCTTGGACTACCTCTACAGTTCTTGTCCTTCCAGCCAACTAAAATTAGCGTATACAGGGTAGCAGGTACCTACTGCACAAAACACATAGCATAACGCTTGACAAATTGCTGCGATGAAGCACCGTTATTGTATGTCACATTATTTTCAGTAATGTTCTGCGTTAGTGACTCACCACACGTGGTACTGACCGTTCAACTGGATTAATCTGAACAATACCTTATGGGTCTATTTTCTTTATCGGAAATCAACGAGCATAGACGTAGATAAATAAGGAAATGATACGAAACATGGCCACAGGTCGCGTGCAGGTAACGCACACCAGCGAGTTTGAAAAAAGGCGAGCAAATTGAGGGAAGCGTGGAGGTTTTAGGCTTTCAAGATACGATTGCCGCTGAACTTGGCAGCGCCAGCGAACTGGAGACTTGCGAAATGAGCAGGGGGACACTGCGATGACGGAGTGCACTCTGTACATAAGTCAAGTAACATCGCTCGCGCCACTTGTGTTAGAAAGAAGTTATAATATGAATTGTGAATGGAAAAATTAATACTGGGCGAATTAAGAAGTGTGCGTTTCTAATTTATTGTTTCGCAACAGCACAGCTAAGCGTAACAGGAGCTCATGTCACCATGAAGAAGAGAACGATAACAGAGCTGAGTCATATCCTACCTATACGACTGTACCTGTCATCCGAACAGGCTGACAGCGTGACACATGTAAACACAGAATAGTTCCCAACTCGGTCACCGGCAATCGTATCTTGAAAAGGTACTACCATGCCAGGAAGTTGTTACCACTAGACGTGGAGTGGGGCTGTTGTGTATACTTAACGTCAGCTCGCCACGTTATGGGTGCCACGGGTGGGTGAAGAGCAAGAGGGGGAACGCATGTACAGCCATACAATGAGAACACACCGCACAGTGCACGACCCAGCACGAACCATGCGATGAGGTTTCGCTGGCGACAACTGAACGTCCATCGCAAGCGTGTGGCTGGGCGGAGCGCGTTAATTCCATCCAATTTCCGCCACCGGAGACAATTCGCTGACAGGGTAGTAATAGCAGTGACGTATTCTGACAAACTATTGTTTATATCGGAAGCATGTGCTTAGCTTTGAAGAACAGGTTTTGACGGCTTAAAGAGATTTCGGTTGACTTGCCAGCTACACACATACGAGCTTCTGAAACGGCGATACCATTTACGTGTCAGATACAATACGATTTCCTCGAAAATTGTGAACGCTACAGACACCCAACTCAGCATTTGCCAAACCTCTCGCCGAGATATATCAAAATGTGCATTTTCATGCAGTACGTACTTTGCGCTCTGTATACCAGTTTATAATAACAAATAATCCGGCTTACTCGTGGAGATCGTTCATTTGTTAGTTAAAGTTCCTCCTTTTATTATCCTAATTACGATCGCATTCCGCCTATAAAGAACAAAGGTTGACTCAAGTTAATAAACTATTCCCTGTTGTATTCGCAGTTAATTGAGGCGACAACATAAGCATCTATTGCGCTTACTGTAACTGGGCTATAGTTCATCTACTGTAAGATTGCACTTTTTTGACAGTTCTCGCGGGAACAAATACTCCTACAGAACATATCAATCTGCCTCTACCACGTGCATTCCCGCCAATGAGCTATCACCCACGTGGCAGCCAGCAATGGCCGCTGTATTCCGTCAAGGTGTCAACAGCTGTTATGAGTTGCCTAAACCTGCATTCATCTCGCAATATCAATTCATTGCCCATTATAAAGGAAACTTGTATTTCTTTGTGACATTTATCAAATAATCGTTCTAACAGCACACCAACTGACGGCTCGCTGACAGAATAATGTTACATTATTGGACGCGCTATGACCAAGACCTTGGCCATGACAGAACAGCTGATAACTTACATGTGAGAGTGGCATTATTTTAGGCCCATCATTTCACAGCTCGAGGAAAATGCTTAGTAAGGTATGGTGTAAGATGTCCTTAAGACGATACGATCATTACTTGACCTGTTGGATTGATATCAAAAACGTACGAAACATTTCACTATGTAAGTTTACTTTAGGCCTAAAAAACAACTCATATTTTAGGCCTATTTTTGGTCAAATCATGCCATATGAAAATTATTCACCAGACCAATGTCCTTGGGGAAATAAATAGTTCTGCTGACTTTTCTTTTACCTTCAAAAAGAAGGAAATAAAATAAATATCTTGAACAAGAAATCCCGTATCTGCTTCCTACTCGATAGTCAAAAGAAAGATGTCCGGCCTGGAGACCTCTCAGGCTACATATTTACTCAACATTTAAGATAACCACTGTATATATTTATCTGAAAAATGAACACGCGTTCAAATGGAAATAATACTTTCAGACGACTTTTCGCAATATTATCAATTATAATTATTATTATTTAATATAATTAACACGTTATTTTCTCAGGCGGATGAACAAAGTAAAGCGTCCATTACCAACCGCACGCCCATCCCACGATCACGTGGTAGTTCATTTTGATAATGCAACTTTTCAGTCTGGCCGACAGAATGTGTTGCCAATATATTCACAATTACTGGGACAAGCGAAAAAATATCCTGAAAAAACGTACATGTGAATAAAACATGTATATATATTTGTTATGGACTATAGGTTATAAATTGAGTCTTTCCTCATGAAGATTGGCAACCCTAGCTGTCAAAAAAGTGCAAACTTACAGTAGATGAACTATACCAAGGTTCTTGCAAACAAGTCGCGTACAGCTAACCGACACTTTCACGGTTTGTTCTTTGGAATAAAAGACGAGATGAGCTTCATATGGGAACCAGAACACGTACGAGCTCGGAGGGCTGAGGAACTTAATAAACCACCTGCAAGTAGTTCTGTGTTTTGATCGATAAACGGTTACTAAGTTACTAAGTTATTTACTGGAGCCGTCATCATCAATCACTTGCACCACTATACCTATCATTGCAAGCGATCTTAGAATGCATTTTGTAGCTGTGTTTCAAATCGCCAGCAAGTCAAGGGATACCGTAAATTGCTAAACCCTCAAGCTGGATAGCAAGCCGTCTCACGGGGAAGAAAAATTCTTGTTAATTAACTTCAGGGGCTTGGAACATCCTGGACATAAGCCCCGTGTAGTGGGGTGTGTGTTGAACTTGTCTGATAACTTGTTTTTATGTGATGACTGTGGTAATGTAACTGTATTAGGGGCAGGGATGAGGTAGGCGTCCCGGGACATGAAGCAAGGTACTATTCCGGCATTTGCCTGGAGGGAGTGTGGAAAATCCACACTCAGGAAAGCCGTGGTCAGTACCGGGATTCAAACCTGCGATTTCCAGACTTGCTGCAGCAGCTCTCGCGGCCGTAGTGCACTATTTATTGAGTACGGCAGAAAGGAAAATAATTCGATGCTCTTAACTCTTAGTCATACTGTAGGCCTATTATGTCCGTGTATAATTCTGCTTGATGACAAGCCATAGTTTTCCCCGTTCAGGGACTAGTTAGTTAGATTATTGTTGCTTGAATGGGCAGAACAGGGACCACTGAAAGTCTTCTGAAAAATAATGCATAATTAAAGTGAGAGGATTTTAAATAAATTAAAATTATGATGTTATAATTGAAGGTCCAATCAAATTATTTCTTAGAATTGCCCTTCAATGCGGTAACTGAAAATCCTTGCAGAATTTTGCACAGAATTCTGGGAATGTGCCAACCATCAAACCGATTATCGCAATGTAGCCGCCTCGTTGCGTAGTGGCTAGCATTCTTGGCTGTCACCGCGGAGGCCCGGATCCGAGTCCCGGCTCTTTGCCAAGAAATACAATTCTGGTCTGAGGATTGGAACGGGATACACTCAACCTCGTGAGGCAATACTGAGAAGAGAAGGGTTCAATTCCTACCTCAGCCATCCTGGAAGTGGTTTTCCGTGGTTTCCCACTTCTACTCCAGCCAACTAATTAACTAAAGGCCTCGACCTCTTCCTACACAAATACTACCTCAATTACAAATACATACACTAGTACAGACACAGGTTATCAGACAAATTACACACAAACCCAGGTACACGGAGCTAAATGACGACGATGTCCCAAAGCCCCTATAAGTTGTCAATCAACAACAACAACATCAATAACGATTACCGTAATGCAGTCGAGTTGGTCCTTAAATGCCTATTTATAATACACAATACATCGCTTCAGTCTGTGTAGTTCTTTCTGTTTGTTGGTTATCGAATTATGCCAAAACTACTCGAGTGAATAACAAAGAAACTGACATTTCCATCTCATAAATTACAGTATTTGTGATAGGAGTGAGGGGTATAACGTGATTCCTGAAATCACATTTCACTCATAGACCCAGGAAATTTAATTTTGAATATTTTCGTTTTATATGTATTTTTGATAGCTCCAACCCTGATTGGGACAAATGCAAAAGACTGTCTGGAGGCGGGGATATTCCAGTCTTACGGAAGACCAGCCGTAACCATTTGTTGTTGATTTATTTAGGGGCTTTGTGACATATTGGCCATCTAGCCTCGTTTACTTGGGTGTGTGTGGGGAAGGTGCCTGATAACCTGTGTTATTGTGACAGCTGCATCAGTGTGTGTATTTGCAATACAGGTCAGGATTGGGAAAGAGGCGACCGTGGTCTTAAGATAGGTAGCATCCCGGTATTTGCCTGAAGTAGAAGTAGGAAACCACGGCAAACCAGAGAAGCAAGATGGCTGAGATGGGAATCGAACCCACATCTTTTCAGTTTTACGTCACGAGCCTGGGTGTAACCTGTTCCAACCCTCAAACCAGAATTCAATTTCTTGGCATAGTCGGAAATCGAACCCGGACCTCCGGGGTGACTGCCAAGAATGCTAGCCGCTACACCAGGAAGTGGACCGTAATCATTGGGAAAGTCTATCTGTATATTGCCTAAATATATAATACAAACGTTAAACTGTGTTTCAAAGTCACGTTTAAACCTCCGAACATCAAGGTACAACTCAAGGAATAAAACAAATTTTAAAAACGTAAATTACGGTTACGTAAAATATTTTTTCTCTAGCACATACAACCCCTAAATTCTCTTAGCCATCACTTAATTCAAAGCGACACTTTATAACGGGTAAAAACTGTGTATTTACTTATTTAAGGTGTTTGAATGCATTATATTAATATTTGTCGCTGAGATAATTTAGCTCCCGTCTACGTGTTTACCAACTGAAAAAAAAATACAAAGAAAATTAACGGTTTTTTAAATATCATATTAGAGTTTCTAAATCAGTTGGTGAATTTAACTTTCCTGATAATTTTGTCCACCGTATCCCTTCAATTTTTTTTTGATGTGTAACAACTTTCCGCTCGGTTGCTGGATAGTTTTGTGGGAGTGATTTTGAAAATTGGGGACGGAAGTGGATCGAACGGAAGTGGATCGGACGGAAGTGAAGACGCACTGCCAGAAAAATGGGACGGAAGAGAATCGGGCGGAAGTGGATCGGACGGAAGTGAAGACGCACTGCCAGCTGGATGTACAATTGAAAATGTGTGTATTGGAAACAAGGCAGTGTGTGCTCTGTAGCGCGAGAATGTTATGGCAATACAGTAGGCAGTGCATTTAGCAGGCACTGGTTTGACGAGCACAGTGGCAAATGTTTCACCGACTTTCAGTTGTCATTGAGCAGTTTATGAAGCTTCACGTTCAAGGTTGAATATCACATGAGGTAGGACAAAGACGACAAATGACATTTAAGTAAGCGGCATTATTGTCAAGCTGTGGGTGAGTAGTCAAATATTAAATTCATAACAGAATGTTGTTATATGAGTGGAATAAAAGCTGTATTTTCATCATATGTGAGACTAGGTCATTTCATGATTGTAGGAAGCCATGTTTTGATTGTTTACGACGAACTGTATGAGAGCCTTGAGAATAATGAATGTTATAGTTACTGAGGAATGTGCTCACAATATTTAAGAGTACTGTCGACCTTGTGTGTCACTTTGTTATTATGAATTATTAATGTAAAAGGAAGGAAGGAAGGAAGCTTGTAGTTTTGCGTGTCCGTTAATCTCACGATCATGATCCACGGTACCTCCCTTTTACGTGGAATGCCAACCACAGGACATGGCATTTCAATTCGAAAATCTCACATGTATTGACCGGGAATCAAACCTGGTCTACCTTGGTAAGAGACTAACAGCTTGACCGCTGCGCCACAAATGTGACAGTAGCATATCTCCAATTCAATCTATACATTCATCATAGTACCAGTATGAAAATGGAGTGTAAATTAACATTTTAAGAATGTCCAAGCTGTGTAGTGTACGAGTAGGACAACATGTCAGATGTTACACATCATATGCGACTACTGTAAGGCTCGTATCTTTTCTTTATTATTATTATTTTAATCAATATTCAGTGCTTTTCAGGCTGCTAATCCATTGCGGCTGGGCTCCGAGTGAATTCTACAGCGTGCAAATGCATGTTGACTGTCGTAGCAGCCCGCAGACTGAGCCAAAGAAAGTAAGTCACACCGGTAACCGTGGGCTGCAAGGTGAGCCAGAGAGAACAACCGGATAGATAACATAATCTAAACACTACTGTCGACCAAAATATTACGTGTACTCGAGTTTGAAGGTTGTTTGTGAAGTAACCAGTAGACCTACATAAAATCCAATAACATCATCATTTTCGTCGTTCTATTTTACGTTAGTTCATGTAGGGTGGAGTTTTTAATTTATATTTTAATATTTTTTATCGCAGTTGGAACACAAAAAGTGCCCGTTTTTAAGCGTGTTTCAACCATGCGTCACATTTAAGAATTATTATCTCACAGACCCGTCATCAGATCGAATCCAAATTTTAACACAATATACATTGGAATGTTGTATAACTGGTTTATTAATTTCAAAATTTTGTATGTCCAAGAACGAAAGTTGTTATCCTTTTTGTAAGGTAACTCTTTCTCGGCTCGGAGTCGTTGGAAAATGTAGTTCTTGGTTGCGTTGTAATCCTTATAGATGAAAAAGTTATGCTGTATGACTGTGAAATACGTAAATTAATTCACTTATTTTATATCGGTTTGTATTTGTATGGGGAATTAAGACATGGTTCACCAGTTAGCCGCTCCGGTGAAAGACTTCGGTCAGTGATCATTCCCTAGTTAAAGGGGATTTGCCGTTCAGATGGACTGGAAGGCAGGTGCAAATACAATATAGATGCGACAGTGCCATTCATACGAATACGGAGAATTGTTGTTGGTAATTTCACAGTGATGTTAGCCGTAGGTCTTCCCCGAGCTTAACAAGGTTTAGCTCTGTGGAACTGGAGGATAAGAGTCTGAGAGGCATTCCACTTGAAGCGTCATTGATCGTCTAAAGCCACGAGTGAAACTCAAGACGTGGCCGCTAAGAGTAAACTTCGACAGTTAAATGAAGCTGTCACCCAAAATAAAAGATTTTTAATGACATGCTTCTACCTTAGGTATAATGAAGAGTTCAATATTTTGACTGTACGTTTCTTACTTCGCAATAATGAGTATTCCAAATAGACTTCATTGCTGCATTAGAGGAACACGTAAAATATTAATGTTGAACACCTCCTGGTGTACCGGCTAGTTTACTTGGGTTCGATTCCCGGCTCTGCCAATAAATCTTACTCTGATTTGAGAGCTGTAACAGGGTACTCTCAGCCTCGCGAGGAAAAAGTGAGAAGAGGTGGGTTCGATTCCCACCTCAGCCATCTTGAAAGTGGTTTTCCGTGGTTTCCCACTTCTACTCCAGGCAAATGCCGGGATGATTCCTAACATAAAGGCACGGCCCCCTCACCAATCCTTATCTGAATTAAAAATACACACACTACTACAGACAACACAATAACGCAGGTATTCACACTAATTCTACACACACCCAAGTACAAGGGGCTAAATAACCACGATGTCCGAAAGCCTCAAACGAAACTTGTCAACTCACGTATTCCAAGATATGAATTCATAAAAAGAAATTACACAATTAGGAATGTATTTTACCACATAGTATTTACGTTTCTACGGAGTTAAAGATGAGATGAATTTTCTATGTGTCGTACGGTTTTTACGGCCGTTTTCCCTCCTTGACGGCAAGATTGGCAGAGGTGGTTATAAGAGATGAAATGAATTAAATTAGGTCATGGCCTATTAGGAAGTGGAAAATGGGAAATCGTGGAAAATCATTTCAAAGATAGCCGACGGTAAGATTCGAACACACTCGTCTTTTGAGTCTGGAAATGGCCTTGTCATATGGTCTTGGTTCTTAAAACTCATAGTTATCCCGATTGGTAAATCACAATTTTTTGAATCATCTGTGTACATACTGGGTGCTTCAACAAAGCTGCTCTATAGTCACAAACGAGACTGAGACATCGGCGTAAAACCACGTTTTGCTCTAGCATGTGCTAAATACTGCATTCATCAAGAGTTGGTAGCAGGCCTAAAGTGGTAGTACATGACAATCAAAATCACGAAGGCGTTTCTTCACTGATACATATTTTTTTTAACATTAAGCCAGTTGAATCGTTTAAGGGATGACTTCAAAAGCAATGTCCGAGCGCTTCCGCATTTGATGGAATAATCTATAACTGCCATTAGCTCCCTGAACAGAGGAGGTAGGGCAATATTGATCGGAGTGGATTGTCTTCAGGACTAGGCATGCACAAGCGTGAGCACCACACTATTGGCTCATGTGCTAACACATGTGACAAACCCTACTGTAGTTGACGGTACCACGCATGATAGAATAATACATTTTATTAATGCAGCCAAAGGCCATGTATTTTTCTTGTCAGGACGGGTCAGGGAAGGGATAATGAAAGGAAATCGGCCGTGGACCTATTGAAAGAAACCGTCTCGGCATTTGCCTTGTAGTGAACATGGGAAACCATGAAAACCAGTTTCAGGACGGCCGAGGTGGGATTCGAACCCACGCTCTCGGCCACCGCGGCCGGTGCATGATAGAATAATAATAATAATAATAATAAAAAATGTGTTGCCTCCGAGGGGGACTTGGGCAAGTTTTTCCAGTTGATGACTGTGGGTAAATTTCACATCGTGATAAGGATGAAATGAATGATGGGACGTCACAATTTCTCTGAGCCAGGGAAATTAGCCATTAGCCCTCCAGGGGCTCACATCTAGTGGGACGTGGGTCGGCGACCACAGGGCCCCAGCTGAGTCCGGCATTGCTTCCACTTACTTGTGCCGGGCCTCTTTCCATCTTCTTTCCTGTCGACCTCTCTTGGTCAACTCTTGTACTCTTCTGCTCCCGACGGTAATAGGGTATGCGAGGCCTAGGGAGTCTTTCACTTTCCCGCCTTAATTGGCCCTTGTCTCATCTTTTCTGATACCCTCATTCTTCGAGGGGTCGGCCTTCTTTTTCTTTTCATATTGTCTCCTGCCTTCTGCTCAAAGCCCTCAAGGAGGCAGGTTGTATGTAGCCCCACCACGTCTGGTGCACCCTGGATATTGCTACACCCTCAGGGGCTCACGGCTGGTGAGTTCGGGAGTTGGCGACCCCGAGGGATTCCTGAGCTGGGTCCGGTTTCCCCCCTTTTATCCATTACCTCTGGGGCGTACCCTCTCCTCTTTCACTTTCCTATCTGTCTTTCATGGCTCTCCTTCCTTCCAAGTCCCTAGATCCGCATTCTTCGAAGGTTGAGGGCATTTCTTTTACTCCTGCCCTTTTTTTTGTCTTATTCTCCTTTTGTTTTCCATTTCTTCTTCTAGAATATAATTTAGTAGTTAGTTTTAGTTATAGTTTACATTTCATTTTCATCTTCACGATCACCCAAACCATTAGGGGCCGATAACCTAGATGTTAGGCCCCTTAAAACAACACTTATCATCATCATCATCATTTGCCATTAGAGACCAAACCGGGACCAAGACCTAACATGCTAACGACTCATTCACGAGGCCGGTAAACTCGTGTAACCAACTGGCCTGGTGCAAGTCTTAGATATTTACGTCACTTGGGTGACTTGTATGCCAACGATATCATTCCAGTATCTCAAACCAGAATGATATTCCTTGGCAAAGCCCGGATGGCAGCAAAACATGCTAACCTCTACACCATGAGCAGTATCCTGTGAAGAGACTGTAAAATCCAAGGACCTTAGTTGCGATTATCATAGTCGGCTGGAAATCGTCAGTCTTGATGATTGTGTAGAATGCACAGTCGATGAGTACTGCATAGTTTGAACAGGAGGATTTACAATCCTTGGATCAAACTCAATCCACTAACACCCATGTAACACAATACTAAATTGGTAGCAAGCAGCACGTCCTCGGCTTTATGGGTCAAACATACACCCCGTAAAAATACATTCTCAGTAACTCAACGACTTCACTAGGGTCCACTGCATTGCGTAGTGGCTAGCACTCTTGGCTGTCACCGCGGAGGTCCAGGTTCGATTCCCGGCTCTGCCAAGTGCCACGTGAGACAAAACTGAGAAGACACGGGTTTGATTCCCACCTCAGCCATCGTGGAAATGGTTTACCGTGGTTTCCCACTTCTACAGGCATTTCAGGCGAATGCTGGGTTGGTTCCTTCAGCCACGGCCACCTCCTTCCCAATCCTCATCTGAATTACAACTACACACACTAATACAGTCATCTCAATAACATAGGTTATCAGGCAAATTCCACACACACATCTAAGTAAAAGGGGCTACATGACCACGATAAATCAACAGCAAACTTCCCTTCACAAGGCTTTATTCATTCATTCATTCATTCATTCATTCCTTAGTTCTTCGGGCAGCGCGTTAACATCCCTGAATTTTCCAGGGTTACTTTGTTCTCCGATGAGACAGTAAAGGAACTATTGTCACAGCCTTCTTGCGTTGCCCAGGGAAACCCCAGGGGGGATATCACCATGAAACTGTCAGCAACAATTATCCGTAAATGTTTGATTGGCATTGTTGCAGCTGTGTTTAGTTTTTCACCAGCCTTCCAGTCCGTCTGAACGTCAACTCTTTCTTGTAGCCAACCCCATTTACTAGGGAATCTGTTATTGCAGTGCCATGTGATTTCAACAAAACAAGCACATTTTCATACTCAATGTGCTTGCGTTTCCATGGAGGATGAATGACCATGGGGGCTTCTTGATTGGGCAGACACATTACACTCGAAGTGTTACTTTCATTATAAGGAGGAGAGAAAAGAAAGCGCAACCAAAGGAAGATAGTGGTATATGGCCACGGAAATCTACATAACCTCCCCGGTCTGGATTTCTTCCTCTGGAGTCACATGGGTACTTTAGTCAACTTCACTAAAATATGAAGAGACCTGAGGATGAAGACTTTTGCCTCAGTGTGCACATACGTGTTTTTCCTCTGATCAAACCATCATGGTATGCCACTATGAGTGCTACTTGAAGACTACTTGAAGAATCTTCTCTAGAACCTCCTCTATCTACGCAAAGGTAGCCTTAAACATGGAGGAGATGAGAAAAAGAGTAGCCAAAGGAAAATCATTTCATATGGCCACGAAAATCTACATAACCTCCCCAGTCTGGACTTCTTCCTCTGGAGTCACGGGGGTAACTTAGTGAACTACACTAAAATTTGAAGAAGACCTGAGGATGAAGACTTCTCTCATCTCTTTCTTGTGACGACCACGTCACCAACTGATGTAAGGTCACGATGTTGACACCATGTTGCCGGAAAAAGATTAAAGCACAGTTCTTTGGAACATTCTGTCGACGTAATTAATCTTCACACAGTAAAACATTTTAAAAATCTGGAAACCCAAGTATTTTTAGCCTATCTTAATTTATGAAAGAACAGCCTTATGAGATCACCTTTTGCCCGTATGTGTGTGTGCGTGTGTGTCCCCCAATAAAATCTAAACGAAAAGAGCGATTTCAACGAAACTCGCTAAGGACATAGCACTATTCCGTCCGACCCCGACCGTGCCTTCAAATTTTATTAAGTCTCACCAATCCAACATGGGGGCTGTGCCAAATATTTCATCGTTATTCTATATCTCCGAAACTATTACTGATATCACCCTAAAAATTTGTACGGTGATAAAAGGCATACTGGAAGTTCATCTATGAGACTATCAAAAACATACATGTATTAAGTACAAAGCGAACATGGCAGCCAAGCAAATTTGAAACATTTAAATATACTTTTACCGCGATTTAACTACCTGAGCGCAGTGAAACATGGTACAGCAATTGTTTATACACGTTGTAATGCATTGACATCTAATTTAATTCAGTTGTTTGCATAACCTTAAGATGGTGGCTATGCTAAATTTCAAAATTAAGTTATTATTTCTTGTGTCCTAATCATGCGATCGAAGTCAACGTTTCAATAATGAACCTACACAAAAATCGTCATCTAATAGGACATAACTCTATGGCCTTCATACATAAGAATCCAACATGGCCACCATCCGAAATATTTAGACGAATTTCAATATCTACTATTATATGACAGCAATCAACCTGAAATTTTGCATGTTGATAAAGGCTATAAATATAAGTTCACCTATGGAACTTTCAATAACCTGGTGGGTATAATTCCAACATGGCAGCGACGCGCAATTTAAATATTTAAATGGACGTTTCTCGCGATTTAACAATTCGAGCGCAGTGAAACTTGGTACGGTAAATGCTTATACAAATTTTAATCCACTGGCATCTGATTTATTTCAATTGTTTTCATAACCCCAAGATGGCGGCTGTGCGAAATTTTGAAATCTCGTTTTTATCTCTTGTGTCCTAATCTTGCGATTGAAGTTTGAATAACAAACTTACGCATTAGTCTTCATCTAATAGTACATGACCTACATATATTTAAAAAACCAACATGGCGACCATACGAAATATTTAGATGGTTATTTAGATATTACAGCAAACTAAAATTTTGTATGTTGATAGAGGAAATTAATATAAGTAGGACATATGAAAATAGGCTATTGAGTTCTTCACGGAACTGCTAGTTCTTTATGAATATACTGCTCGGGTCCAAGCTCTGTGAACTTGCGGTGTGAGGGGGAGGGGCAGGGAAGGGTCAGGCGAGAAGAGAAGGATCTGTCAACAAACCGCCGTGATATGTGGTATTCCTTTCTATTCCAATACTGCTAACATACGGCCGTTGCTCAAACCACTGTGGTGTTGCGAACGAGTGAGTGACTCACCGACCAATGTATTTGGTTCTTTTACTACGCACGTATCGGGAAACCTCATCACTCGTCACCATCACTTCTCATAGTCCGCGATCCACATTCCTCTCAGGTTCACGCAGCTTGGACCCGAGCAGTAGTTCTATCTTGTTAACTTCCAATCCTTGCGTGTATAAAGTAAATTGTCACTAATGTTTTAAAATGTTATTGCTAGGTTTATCTTTGAAAAAATAGCTATGTTTTAGTGAGTTATGAACATACGGAACTTTGATTCAAGAGCGCAATGATATGAGGTATAGTTGATTAAATTGAACACCATCTACTACAGTGTCCATGATTCACTCACTATCATTCATCTGAATACAACAAAATTAACATCACAAGAAGAAGGGCAATTTACCAGTATACACTAATAGAGAAGAAGTCATCTAGGTCCCAGGAAAATTATATAAATACAGTAAGGAATAATAGTGATCGCCTATCCAACTGGTTAAGCATGCACTGTAGCTAATCAAGGTTGTTAGAGATCAATAAGAGTGAGATCACTGAGTGATTGGAACAATATGAACCTGGACAATAAACTTCGACTGCCCCACGAGCACATTTCCAATAGAGTCCATTTAGAACAGTATCAATCACTCGCTGCCGGACATGGTAAATAATCAATTACAATAATGAAATCACAAGTGACGATTTAACTCTTCCGTATTTCTATAATTGATATATTATGTGACTGGAACCACTGAGAGATTAGAACAGTATGGATCTAGGCAGTAAGTAACGACTGCTCCACGAAAGCACTCTACTATTCAGTATGAAAAGGTTTCAGTCACTAATTGTCTGGACTGGGAAATAATGAAATTGCGTGTACCAATTAACATTTCACTACTTCCAACCTATAACCGCTACGTTGTTAAAAGGGTGATATTTACTACTTAATTATTACAACAAATGTACGATAATTGTTGTAACCTTTGACTTGCCCTTACATTTCCTCAATGCTCACCGTTGAGAGAGACTCCAATTGAAGAAAATATATTCATAAGGGACTGGTTGTCTGATCGATTCTTCGAGATGTAATTGATTGTCAGAATCAATAGCCACCTACAAATAGGTCTGTGGCTTTTAAACTTATTACCAGTCAGAAGTTTTGTTATGATGTGAAACATACTTCGATGACCACATATTTTCTCTCTCAAAATCGGTCCTGATGGGCACAATATATAAAGCTTTTTTTTATTGTTTCACTTAGTATATATTTTTAGAAAGACTTTGTACACTGGAAAATTCTATAATATTTACAAGTCAAGCACAACTATCAAATGCGGTTTTTCAGCTATTAAGTCATGTTGTGTGCATGCTGGGGTTAAACAACGAGTTAATATGTCTGACACGGCCGGGACTCGAACCTGGGAGCACAGGATTTCCAGTCCAGTGTTCTAATGTGCCTGAAGCAAAACAAAAGCCACTCTTTATATATATATTGCTATGGTTTTTGTTTCATATAGGGACCAAGGACTATAGTGGCATCGTGGTTATCAACGACATTCTGGTGTCCATGCGAGTGTGTGAATTTGTAATTGAAGGTAGGATTTGAAATAAAGTGGTCAAATGTTTGGTACAAACTCTGCATTTACCTGAAGCACAGGTTGAAAATCACGGAAATCACATGCACATATGTTGGCTGAGGTTAGAATCGAACCCACGCCTTCCCAGTTACTCCCACGAGGCTAAATGTACGCCGTACCATCCCTCAGATCAGAATTAAATTTCTTGGTAGAGCTAAGAATCAAACCCGGGATCTCAAGGATGGCAGCCAATAACACTATCCACTACTCCACAAGACATTCTATCAAAAATATCACATTGTTACACTAATATTCAGTATTAAGGCCTGGTCTCCTATATGTAGATTACTTATCGACCATGTCCATTGTAAGAACTTCAAGGTCTCTCAAAACCAATCTAAAATTATAATGCTGATGTTTTAACGTCCTTTTTAACTGCTTTGCCTTTAGAGGCGTCAGGGAGTCTAAATTTTGTCCTATAAGTTTATTTTACGAGTCATTAAATGTATTGGCGTAGATCTGTCATGTTTAAGCTCCCGTAAATACCAACTAACTGTACGAGCATTACATTCCGCTTCATATCACAAGGGACAAGTGCCTTTCCATCTTTACTACACAGCTGGCGACTTTTTAAAAAGAGCCTTGTATAATTTATGTTAAATGCGTTCAAATTTTACTCTAAATCAGGACGCCTTCAGTATAAATATTTGGGGAGGCGACATTGGAAATCTTGAAACAAACACAAACATCGGTACTGTTTGACGACTGTCGTGTTGGATTTTGTATTACAACTAGCAATCGGCTTTTCCCGGTATCTTTAACGATTTACCCAGCGTAAGCTCAAAAGGCGCACGGACGGCAGCTCCCAGACGTAATTCAGAAAAGCCGAGGTGATCAGCGAAACCCCAAACACACTTAATCTTCTCTGAAGTCTTAACTCGACACGACTCGACAGTTTGATACTGGCCGAAGCTAGGCTCGCTCGCTAGCTCGTAAACTCGCTCCGAAGCTAGTTATTTAAATTACCACTGAATGAAGATTGTTGGAAGAAATGAAAACGTAAAATCACTTACAGTGTGCGATGTATTTAAGATAGAGATATGCTGTCGCGGACTCTTTTGTAGAACTTTTCATGCTGAGCGATTCTTACACTCATAATATATAGATATTTTGAACGGTTTACCCAGCGTAAGCTTAAAAGGCGCACGGACGACAGGTTTTTCTTCGACTCGATTCATTGAAATCTTACTGCTTGGCTTCCTTTGGTCATAAATAAATGTTTTTCTACAGATACCTTCCTCGAGAAATCGTTTACAGAATGGTGAAAACCACATCAAAATCCATCCAGTGGTTATTTAGTTTACCCGTTATATCAAAGAATCGGGGACTTTGTTTTATGCTATATAGAGATTCAATTTAATATGCTACACGAATTTTCTCCGTTATGATAATATTAGCCTTGGTATGTTATTGTACGTTTTCAAAGGGAGTTAGTACACTGAATATTTTACATTAAAATGACAAAATGAGGGACTAATGATCGAATAGCATTAAATTTCACACTTAGACACATGTACACCAAAATCATATACACTCAATAAACCAGCATTTCATTGTGGGCTCTCAATCTTAATTTCCACCATGAAAACTATTTTAGAAACTCTTTGAGTTTTCTTATTGAATATGTTTAGAACAATACCAATCATACTCGACTTTAACCGGGTAAGCAGTCATTCCATCCCCATGGTTCCTGTCTGAAGAATGGCTCTCTCTTCCATCATACAGAATAGAAGTTGTATTTTACAGAGACAAATGACAAGTGAAAAGTAAACTCTGTCATGGTTACGGCCGGATATTTATTTATCTATCTTCACAGAGCAAGAGCAACGTGGTGTAAATATCCGCAAAATGGCTGATGATTCGTATGCTGGGCTATGATAACAATCCTTATGTAATGGCACTAATATCTGGAGCTTACTTTTCGTAATCATAGAAACCGTGCATTTGACTTTTCTAAACATTAATTCCCATTTACAGAAAGATGCCATCTCACGAAAGGAGTCTTAATCACCGATTTCGTATATTCTAGCACATAACTTCTCATTGTAATTGTGTTCGTGAAGACATAGGTCGTGAACCAAAAGCTATTTAGTAGCCTATATCACAAGGAATATCCTTTTAATAAGCAGGAGAGTTTTAATGGAAAATACCAATGGGATGTATGAAAATAGGCTACTTAGTTCTTCACGGAACTACTTGTTGTTATTATTGCTTCAAAAAGGGGCTTAGTACATCTTTGGTCATCAGCCCCATACACTTGTGTGAGTCTGATAAGTTAATGTTAATCAATGATTGCCGGAGAAGGGTCGGTGCAGGTGCCTGGGTGACCTAAGCGTCTTAATTAGGATGAAATGAATGATGAAGACGTCAGAAACACCCAGTCTCCGAGCCAGTGGAATCAACCATTGGAGATTAAAATTACCAAAGCTCGGGATCCTTCTCGCCAAAGCCTAGCAAACATTTGTCAAATATATATTCTGTGTTATTATGTGTCCGTATTAGTATGTGTTGCTGTAATTTTTGGTGTCGGTAGTTTCCCTGAGGTTTGAATTGAGGTGCGATCTAGGCATTAGACAGGAGTTAGATTGAGAGGAAATCCACATTGAGGACGGCTGCTGTCAGCACCACGATTCGAATCGTGCATATCTGAACTTAAGCTCCCTACTTCAGTCGATGCGTGTGCTACGCTGCTGTGACTTCCTAGAGGTGAAGAACAAATGCGATCACAATGTTTTTGAATTCGTTTGTAATGTTGAATTGCCCAAGAGCAAAAATATAGCACATATTATGGTATTTGTCGTAATGGCAATTTAAATATGTACGGTGTATCAAAACATGCAGATGGTGTGGCTCAGAGAAAATGTATGAGCTTCTGGAAACATAAATTATGCTGCTTGTGTCATCTTAATATATTTCGTGAGTTAAGGAAAGTAAATACATACCCTAATAACCCTTTCATGACTCTCAACGAAAATGAGTTAGGGGCTGAACTAATGTCAAGTAAACTTAACGTAAAAGATTTACTTTAATTTCCCAAAAAGATGACTACTCGGAAAAAACGTACAAATACATAATTTAATAATTATGTATTCGTATCCCTGCATCTCATTTTCAAGTTCTACTCAACTTAAAAATCGTTTCATTAGTAATAGGCTATAACACAAAATTAGGATAAACTATGTACTTACATTCGTTATACGAAATGTTACGGCCATCACTGATCACTAAACAGTACGCCACAACACTGTTCAAGGAACTGCTCGCCTGGCTGGCTACGAAACATCTTATATACATTCGGTTCACTTGTCGCAGCTTTCATGGCTGGTTGCACTTGATTTCTCTCCTAAAGCTTAAAGCATGCCGCAACGGGGTAGGAACACCTGAACGGTAAAGAAGTGATGTAGTAACTTCTCTGGTAAAAGTTCTTCCTCCGAATTGAACATTATCTTGCATATCTCCTCAACAAACCTCTTTAATATTCTCTGGATGTCTTAGTCCCAAAATTATGCATCTACGATATTCCATTCGGTGAAATTCGATTCATTTCTCTTGAGTTCACAATATTTCTTAAAATATACATTTGCAGTACGGTAGTGAAACTCATGCGAATTAAAGCTATTTTCTCTGATAGAGGTTTATTCACAAGTTATTTTTATGAATTTTTCAAGTTTTTAAATTACATTTTTCAGTCAGTTTAAACATTTTGTTAATCACTGTTAAAACTGTGTATAATAAACAACCATGAACAATTCTACGTTTCCGGAATCAATAGAACTCAGTCTAGGGTAAATTGTTCGAAACTAGAAACCTGTGACATTCCAGTGACATTGCCTCCTGGGCCCAATAACTTATTGTGGGACATCGAATCACTGCAAATTCGGTTGATATATTAAATGTGCTTAAATGCAAGAGATCCGTGTCAGTAGATTTGCTGGCACGTTAAATATCTCCTCTGTGACAAAATGTAGGCACCCTGGTGTCTCTAAGCCGATAGTATATAGTTTAAGGGACGGTAAACCTGTAACTTTTGAGTTCGATATTCCATCTTCCCTTTGCTGAATTTCCCTTCGACGTGTTAATTGTTGACGTTTGGCAAATGTTTCTTATTTTTGACTTGCTTGTTCAGTTGTTAAACATGAGTTTGTTGGTCATATTGGTTTGTTGCTCATTAAGAAAGTTTGATGTAATTGCTCACGTTTGGCAAATGTTTCTTACTCTTACTTGCTTGTTCAGTAGTTCAAAATCAGTTTGCTGATCAAATTGGTGTGATGCTCGTTGAGAAAAATGCCCTGCTCTTTTGAAGTCAGGATACGAGACAATAGAATCGTCAGTAGAGTGCTGTTTCTAATATATAGCGAAAGTGAAAGCCAGTACTTCTATCAAATAAAGCAGTTCGCTTCGAGGCAGTTTCAATTAATTAAGCATGTGACGCATATGGCCTAGGTTGTATCTGCAATGAACACTTCACGTGATATTTGTGGAGTGAAATGACACTCTGGGGACCACAGCTTCATACGCATACGCCTCATTCAGTCACTGCAAAAGAACCTCTTCCTCCGGCCGCGCGGAAACCTGGCACACATGTTGATGAGATCGCGAAGAAAATATTTGAGGAGGAAATGCATTCTCAAAATCACTTCGTTCATCTTTGGAGAGGATGAAATCTTCCATTCCAGTTCCTCAGTTCCCTGCAGAATTAGTAGAACAACCCTACTGCTTAGAATACATTGACGGTATAACCAATAATTTCACGGCAATAATCATTCATACGGTAATAAGGAAACTGTTGTTGAACAACGAGCAAGATCGTGGCTGGGGTCAGTCGATCTCCGAGCTCGTAAGACGAGTGTGTTTGAACACCCAGACGGCTGTTCTTGAAATTGTTTACCACAATTTCCCATTTTCAATCCATTGGTAAATGCCGGGACAGTACCATTCATCAGGCAACGGACATTCCCTTTCAATTCGTTACCCTATTTCATTCATCCTTATTCATTCCATCTGTCGGAAACATATCTGATGAAGACTGCTTAAGGAAGGACATCCGGCCGTATAAACCATCCACTACATACTGTAGCCTAGTTATCTCATCTCACGTCAATTGCAAATAAATGAACGAATGAACAACAACAAGACGCTAAGGTGTATGTTTCATAAAACTCAGCTCATAAAACAGAGAGAGTTAGGAGGTGCGGTTTGCACCAAAACCTTCCAATTCATCTCAATATTACAGGAAAAATCTTGCATTTCTTGAGAAGTCAACGGAAATATATTTATCGACAAGCGATTATCATCAAATGCTTTACACTTAGGCTATTAAATCTATGTCTACAAATATGGGTTATGATATTTACAATATATAGCCTACACTTATTTCGTTGCAGTAGTAAACTAGCACAACTAGTCAAGACATGTGATGCTGATAGTGGTGATTGACCTTCAAGTTTGCTTGCTTAGTGTGGGCATGTTATTATCATTAAAAGGTCAGGTTATTGTGGATTGTGCACTTAGCAATTTGATCGAAACTGGAATCCAAATGTATTTATTAAACTCATGTATTTTTCAGGGTTAGGGAACCACCCATTACAATTGGGTACAAACGTGTTGACCGAATGAAAAACATTAAATTTGGATTACTAAGGCAACACTGAAAAATGGCTTCAAACACGATAAATAACATTAATAATAATAATGTTTTTGGTTTAAAATCCCTCTTAACTGTTGTGGCTTTAGAGACGCCAGGGTAGCGGAATTTCGCGCAGAAGGGGATCTTGCTAGTAAACCCATAGACACAGGTATCTCTTATTTAAGAGCTCAATCACCAACCAACTGTTTAAGGATTCAATTCCTCGATCTTGGGTACAGCCGACGAGAACCTTACCACTTCTCCACGCAGCTGGTGAATAACAATAATAATAATAATCTGTCGAATATTTGTCCTTTGTGTCAATGACAGAAGCGCTATCTTCACGTTTGCATCAGGTAAGACAAATCTGAGGACACGTGCTAGGAAAAGGGAAAGACCAGTTGCAGTAAGCTCGAATAAAACGGGACCATAGATTTTACACAAGAGCTTATTGTGCTCGTAATCATGAATGGTGTTCGGTTAAATGTGGATTTCGTGTCTGAAACGCGCAACACTGAGTAGGTAACTTTCTTCTCCTCGCCGACAATTAGCCAGTCATGAAACAGTACACTCACCTCAAGGAAAGAGTGAGCAGTTCTCTATCTCTATCACCAGGCATAGCTTATCAAGGCTCTTTAGTTGCTAAGTATAGGACACCGACGAGGAGGATTGAGGTTATAAATAAACCATGTTTATTATTTGTAATGTAAGAGGGCCGTTTTTTAAGTAAGGGCCGTTCTTTTTATTTAAATTAACCGAACATTTTATTTTGAAACCACATTTATTTCTAGGTTTTACATACCTTCCTCTATTTTTCTACATAGTTGCCTTGTTTATTTAGGCACTTGTCATACCTTAAAACTAAGTTCTGAAATCCCTCTGCATAAAAGTTTGCCGCCTGCACTGACAACCAAGAATTCACAATTGAGGAAAATCCATTGATAGAGTGGTTATCATGAATCTTCGGCCCTCGTGAATTTTCGTGTTAATTGCAGTCACCAAGTCATCTGTGTTCACAGACCTGAGGGTTCATCGTCATGAACATTTTCACGGCCACTTTTGAACTCGCGTACCCATTTTCGCACTTTACCTTCCGGCATTGAATTATCGCCATACACCTCACAAAGCTGACGATGAATGTCTGCAGCCGACATGTTTCTTGCACTCAGAAAACGTATCACAGATCGTACCTCACACGCGGCGGGCAAATCAATAATCTTGAACATTGTAAGGATGCACAGTTCAGCGTACAGGTTAGCTACACAGCTGCAACTGACGCCTGCTTGTTTGCAAAGATGCCAGGAGGTAGCGTGCATGCTTGTTGCAGCTTGCGCACTAACTACATGCTTAAAAAAAAGGCCCTTACTTAAAAAACAGCCCTCGTATTTATGAATAGTGGAGCAAAGCCGTGAAAAGTGTTAAAACATTGCCCGAGTTCTCCGTATATGAAGGATCATCCGTATTTCAACATGTAGAGTGAGGAATTATTCGACCCTTAAATCTCTAGAGACGAGTAGCATTGAGCTTCGCTGCACGTACAAATCCCAACAGCCTAAGTTTCTAGAAAAAGAATGGTCAGTTATAGCCTACATGATGAAAGTGACCGATTCTGATCCTGGCCCATCGCATTCTTCGAATTAATCCGTTGAGTGTTTCGTCCGTCTATAAACGTACGAAAGAACTTCTCCCCCCCCCCCCCCCCCCCCCCTCTTTGCTTTCGAATGCCGAGTCAATCTCTGGCATGTTCTGCAATCTGTAGGGCACTGTGTAGTACTATTTCACTTTGGAATTGTAATCAACAACTAAATTCAAAATCCCCTTATAAATTCATTCAAACCAACACAATAGCCTACGCAATACTATCCAAAACAAAAATAGTTCACAAAACCTTCCTAACACCTACGCAGTACGCAAATCGGCCATGGCGCTCGTTCCCCTAGGACAACAGAATATCCCAATAATCAATTAATTATCCCAAGTCACCCAATATATTTTATACATACAAAGTATACCAAATTTATCTTATACACACAGCCGCCGAAGAGACTGCCGGCTGCGGCGGAGTAAATAATTATTAAAAATTATTATTATTATTATTATTATTATTATTATTATTACCCCCCCCCCCCCCCTTGACTTATTTACACCAGGAAGAACAGCGCACTGTCGCAACGGTACCTGGTCCCTAAACGCCGCTTCGCTCGCAGCCAGCGGCTATTACAACAGATTAGCACCAGCTTCTGAAAGTATCTGACAGAGCATTTTGTAGATGTCTGTCCTCTACAGCTGGAGTTCTTAAACTTGCATGGTGGAACAAAAACCAAATTCTTCGCGCCGCGTTGTGATTACGGATCAAAGAATATTAATTTTTGGTACTCGTAAGCTGCAACAAGTATTACTTGCCTACTGATTTTAGGAAATTATTTTATTTTGGAGATGATGAAAGCGTGGGCACAAGATTTTCAATTTCGAATCGTCTCAAAATGAAAATTAATATTAATCTAGGATTTTGAAATTACTTTAGATTAATAATGATCCAAAAAAAAGCATTTCAACCCCCACTTATAAGTTAAAAATTACGACTTGTACAATGAAAATACTCAGCATTTAAAAGGCCATTAACTTATTGAGGTATAATACCGCAAAATTATTGATTGATATAATATTCGAAATGCTTAAAGTGTATACACACTTGCTATACTTCTGAACACACATGGTATCAGTGATCCACACATGGATTACTTTAATTAATCCTGACAGCAATGAACTCCAAATCTGGATTAATAATGTTTCAAAAAACACTTTATCTGTAGCAAGTCCCGTCACCCACTGCAAACCAGCGGGATTACTTCATTGGAACACCTCCTTCAATGAAGCGCCTCCCTGTATAGAACGTTCCTTGTTAGGCGTGAGAAGTAGCCTATACCATGCCGAGAGGTTCGCGTGAGCACCCTACGTAGGCTAATACTGGTGGTGGGGAAAGCAGAGCGAATTCACAGCAATTTTGGGATTTTTACTGACTGACCTTGAGATTTGTTTACAGTCACCACAAATCAGAGTTTTACTGGAAACCGACTCCCTCTTAAAGGTCTGAAGGAGCCAGTGGGATGCGATTAAAATAGCGCTTCAACCGATACTGGAGTCTACTTTTATTGTTTGTTTAACTTTTGAATCCATTATTTTGTTCGTTTCTATAAACATGGCTTGAGTGATTTATTTGAATTATGGAGAGAGATTGTGTTGTGGAGTGGATTAAGGTTTTAGTATAGTCCCTTGCTATGCCCCATTTGCCCCGAGAACCGTAAGTTCCTTGTACTCTCCTCTTGATTAGTTGGTTTGCCCAGTTTTTATTCTCCATAACACAATCGTAGATAGTATGTACCCACGTGTAGCTAACGTCGGTAGGATTTTCACGTTTATCTAGCCGGGAACCTCAAGATTCTACGCATGGCTGCGTGGCTCAGGGGTAACGTTCTCGCTTGCTGGGCCCAAGGTTGCCGGTTCGTATCCTGGCGCAGTCAGGTGGCATTTGAGGGTGCGCAAATGCGAGGGAGCCGTGTCAGAAGATTTACTGGCATGTTAAAGATCCCCTTCGGGGCAAAATTCCGGCACCCCGGCGTCTCTCAAAGCCTGAGTAGTTAAAAGGGACGTAAAAACAATAACATTATTATTATTATTATCAAGATTCTACAATCCAGCTGATCTTCGGATACGACGAGCGGCTTCTCATGTTTATTAGGGTACAGTACTTTTCTTTATTCTCAACATTGTTGCCTTTTACTATGTTATTCCACCAAGGAGTCTCCTTGTCCTCCCTTTTACCGGACACCCTACCACATTGATCTTCAGCACAGTGGACGATTCTTTCTTTAAACTTTGCCCATTCTTCCTCCACGTTTCCTACCTCGTCTAAAGGGAGCAATTTTTTCCGATTTTCTTGGAAATTTCCCTGTATTTCCTCCCGTTTTAATCGCCATAATTTTATTTTCCTTTCACTTGTCCCCTTTAACTGGACAATTTTCCCAAGCCTTAATTTAGCTACTACAATGTTATGATCACCTTCATAATCCTCTCCAGGCATAGCTGTGACATCAATTAGTTGTCGTAGATTTTCTTTCTCAGTAAGGAAGAGATCTATCATTTTTAGCCTACTTTTCACATTTTGCAAAAATGAGGAAAAAGTAGACTTATGAGATCGGGCAAATGTGTGTCTGTCTGTCTGTCCTTCTGTCTGTCTGTCTGGCTGTGTGTGTGTGTCCGTCCCCCCCCCCCCCTATCAGCTCCTAAACGGCTGGAGCAATCGAAACAAAATTTGGTAGGAGTAAAGATCTATACCAGAATATCTCACAGCCATATTTGAAAATGATGTCAGTGCTACCAACTGCTGAAAAATCGCAATTGAAATTTGAGCTCTATGTTGGATATCTTGGAAGGTATAACTGGGAGCTATTTTAAAATTGGCACACGTATAGATAATAATATTGCAGTTTAATTTCCAGGAGGCCATACATGGCAGTGTTGCCAAAATGATTATAAGCCTGCTGATAGGTCCAATTTTTTATGCATATAACTTCTACACTATCAATTGGAATTCAACCAAATTTCGTATGTTGTATGTGTACATCACCAGATATGACTGAGCGTATTCTTAAGAACCACCAGGGCTCCCAACTGTTAATAAATGCTCTTAATTTCTTTTGTCCAAATACCAATATAACAGAAAGTATGCAAGCCTACAGCTATAAACTATGCACACGTATAGTACCTGACATTCTATATTAATTTGGAGTAACTTATATACGTCAGTGCTACCAACATGATTCTAAGCCTGCTGAGAGGTCCAACTTTAAATACATGTAACTTCCATACTATCATTTGGATTTCAACCAAATTTCGTATGTGCTATGTGTACCATAACAGATATGTCTATGCGTATTCTTAAGAGCAACCAGGGCTGCCAACTGTTAATATGTGCTGTCTCTATTTTTGTTACCCTAATATCAATATATCAGAAAGTATGCAAGCCAATAGCTCTAAACTTTGCACACGTATAGTACCTAGCAATCTAGATGAATTTGGAGTAACTAATATACGTCAGTGCTGCCAATATTACTCTAAGCCTGCTGACAGGTCCAATTTTAAAATACATGTAACTTCTATACTAACAAATGGATTTAATCCAAAATTGGCACAACAAGAGATCATATTATTTCAGATTATTTCTGACCAAAACATGCATGACATTGTTGCCAACATGATTTTACGCGGGCTGATAGATCCAATGTCTAACTGCATGTAACGTCCATGCTCTCCATTGGACTTCAACCAAATTTTGTATTCTGTATCTTAAGAATGGAACTAACAATATATTCAGTCACCAGGGCTGCCAACTGTAGTGCTCAATTAGGCGACATTATACCAGGTATATTTCGAACTAATTAGAAATTTCGATATTACCAACTTAATTTCGTTATTATTTTAGATAGGTTCATATAGATTGGCATGAATCTTACATTTTAAGAAAAGTAGGCTCTTTAGTTATTCACGGAACTTCTTGTTTCGTTTTGTGTTCTCCCCATCCATACTAAGTAATTTTTTGGCTTTTTTTTTCTTTCTGAACCAAGTATTTCCTACAATTAATCCACTTCTCTCACAAAATGCTATTAAAAGCCCTCCTTCAGCATATTTGTTTCCATAACTGAAAGGACCAATTATTTCATCCAATCCTTGTCTGTTCCAATGTGGGCATTTAGATCTCCCATTATCACCACTTCCTCTTCTTCGATGCACCCCTTTAGTTCCTCCAAGAAATCCTCTAGACTCTCTTCCACAATCCCTGTCTGGGGTGCATAGACCTGAATGATATCTGTAACCCCACTTTTGAGGCCAAGTCTAATTTTTATAATTCGGTCATTAACCTGATTTACTTCCTCAACATACTGGACAAGATCATTCCTTAGAATGATGGCAACACCATTTTTACTGTTACTACCACAACTCCAATATAATTGAAATCCTTGACTCAGTTTCTTCTGCCCCTTTCCTCGCCACTCAGACATATCAGTGCAATATCTTTCTTTTCCTTGTACTCAATTAGTTCCTCTGCCTTACCAGTAAGGGTCAAGACATTTATGGTCCCAACCTTTGTCACAGTCTTAATAATCTCTGGTTAATTTGCATGTGAATTAAAATAATTCATAATATAAATTATGTGAATAAAAAATAAATTAGATGGCTGCATGAAATTAATAAGATTGAATTAAAATATTAAATATCTGCAAAAATCGACACATTACAGTACTAAGCATAAAATGCGAGAAGTGAAATATGAAAACTAGAACTTTGTTCAGAATGAAAAAGCAGGGAACGAAAATGGGAGTGAAATTAATTAATTAATTAATTAATTAATTAATTAATTTGATGCACCCCTTTAGTTCCTCCAAGAAATCCTCTAGACTCACTTCCACAATCCCTGTCTGGGGTGCATAGACCTGAATGATATCTGTTCCAATGTGGAGTAACTAATATACGTCAATGCCTTGCCCCTTGCCCCTTGCCCCTTGCCTTGCTACAGTCCCTGAACCTTGGCCACCTTTATCACCTGCCTCCATTCATCTCTATCTTCCGCCTTCCTTCTCCAGTTGCTGATTCCCAGACTCCTCAGGTCGTCTTCCACATCATCTATCCACCGTCTCCTGGGTCCTCCTTTTCTCCTCCTTCCATCCGGTCTTTGCGTAAACACCATTTTGACACTACGTGATTCTGGCATTCTCTGAACGTTTCCTGCCCATCTTATCCTCCCCTGCTTAATTTAGACCACAATATCTGCCTGTCCGAAGAGTTCCTGTAGTTCCACATTTGTCCTTATTCTCCAACCTTCCTCCTCTCTCACTGGCCCGTATATTTTCCTCAAGGTCTTCCTTTCCCATATTTGCAGCCATCTTCTTCGCTTCTATTGAGAACCCAACCTTCCGATCCATACATAACCACAGGTCTTAGTATTGTAATGTAAATTTTTATTTTAGTATTCCTACTAACATTTCTCGATTTAAACATGCTTTGCAGAGCGTAATAGCATCTATTTCCACTTTTAATTCTTTCTTGTATTTCCACTGATGTTCTGTTATCCTTAGTTATTATTGAGCCCAAATATTTGATTTCTTCTACTCTTTGATATTCTTTCCCATTTAATTTAATATACGGCTCTCTTCTTCTTGCCTCTCTGGAGTCTCCCATCTTCATATACTTAGTTTTACTTGTATTCACTTCCAATCCTAACTTTCGTGCCTTTTCTTCCAACAGGACATAGCTCTCTTCTAATGCTTTACTGTTCCTTGCAATTAATGCTACATCATCCGCATATGCTATCCCCTGCACTTGTCTGTTAAATATGGTCCCTCCTGGATTGATTGGCAGTTGTTGAATTATTTTTTCTAGAGCTACATTAAAGAGTAATGTAGAAATTACATCTCCTTGTCGCAAACCCCTTTCTACAATGAATTCTTCGGACATCTCTTGTTCTAATCTAACCTTACAGATTGTGGTTTCCATAGTCATTTCTGTCAGCTTGACCAATTTTATCGAGATCTTAATCTCTTTCATAATTTTAAAAATCTCTTTTCTATCCAAACTGTCATATGCCTGCCTAAAATCTATATACAGCTGATCCAGCTGCTTATCATGTTCATAAAACTTCTCCAGTATCTGCCTCACTACAAATATCTAGTCCATTGTAGAGCGATTCCTTCTAAATCCAGCTTGATAGTCCCCGAATATGTTCTCTACACTCCAGTCGAGAGGCTAAAATCTTACTGAACACCTTATATGTTACGTCCAACAGAGTAATCCCACGATAATTGCCGCATACTGATTTATCCCCTTTGTTATACACAGGGCATATTATTCCTACAGTCCAATCCCTGGGCATTTCTTCTTTCGTCCAAACTTCCTTTATTAGTTCATGTATTGCTTTTACCACTACCTCTCCACAGAATTTTAGCAACTCCGCTTCTATTCAGTCTTCTCCGGCGGCTTTATTGTTCTTTAATTCCTTGATTGTATCTCTAACTTCCTCTAAATACGGTGTTTCAACTTCTTCTTGCTCATCAATCCCTACATGTTCCGCTTCTTCCCCATTCGCTGTTTCCTCTTCACCTCGTCCATTGAGTAGCTCTGTGAAATATTCCTGCCATCTCTGTAGCATCTTGTTCTTATCTCCTATAAAATTTCCTTCTTTGTCCTTATAAAAGTCTGCTCTTGGTTGAAACCCTTTCCTCAAATCTCTTGCTCTTTCATAAAATTTCCGAATCTCCCCACTCTCCCTCATTTTATCTAATTCTTCTATTCTTTCTCTTTCATACTGCCTTTTCTTAACCCTGCTTAACTTGCTTGCCCTTTTCCTTTTCTCTCTATATTCCTCCACTGTCTGTCTTGTTCTCCATTGCAACATTCTTGGCCTTGCTTCGTTTCTTTCATGGATTGCCTCCGAGCATTATTCATCGAACCATTGTATATTTCTCTTGAATTCGGCTCTTCCCAGCGTTTCCTCTGCAACTTCACTGATGGTGTTTCTCAGTAACTCCCATTTAGTTTCCACATTACCTTTTACCCAGAGGTTCTTATTGTTTTCCATGTTTTCTCCCACTTTCAATCTATACTCATCTTGTACTTCCTTGTTGCTTTGAAGCCTTCCGATATTATGCTTCATCTTCCTTTCACTTTTTTGTTTCCTAGCTGAATCTATTTTTTGTCTATACTTGATTTTTACCAAGTAATGATCTGTGTCCCCATCTGCTCCTCTACAACTACTTACTTCCATAACATCTGATGCATGTTGTTTGTCAATAATCACATGATCTATTTGATTCCTTGTAACTCCGTCCGGAGACACCCAGGTCTCTTTCTTGATATCTTTCCTTGGGTGCCAAGTACTTTTCACCACCATTTCTTTCCCAATGGCAAAGTCTATCAACCGCAATCCATTGTCATTACTCCCTTCGTGTAAACTTTCCTTCCCTATTATATCTCTGAACACCCCTTCCTTCCCGACTTTGGCATTTAGGTCCCCAAGGATTATTTTCACATCATGTCTTTGTACTTTGTTGACCTCCTCCTCCAACTTAATGTAGAAGCTATCCTTCTCTTCTTCATCTGCCTCTTCTGTGTGAGCATCGACACAGAACATGGTGATGTTAAAAAACTTTGCTCGTAGTCGCACTGAGCACATCCTTTCATTTATAGCATTAAAGTTTATTACACTTGACTTAACAGACTTTAGTATAAGAAAGCCTGTACCACCATAACCGGTGTTTCTTCCACTGTACTTCAGTATATGTTTCCCTGACACTATCATTCCTTGGCCTTTCCATCGTATTTCTTGTAGCACAGCTATTTCCACTCGGTATTTTCCCATTTCTTCTCTAATCTCTCTCAATTTCCCTTAGGGTTTTCACATTCCATGTCGCTAACATAATATCCGCTTTCCTTCTCCTTTGCCGGTTCGTCATCGGGTGATCAGCATTCCGAGGCACTTGTAAGGTATCCGTAACATTGAGATTTTTTACAGGGTAGGGTTGTTAACTCTACGCCCAACCCCCAACCTGGAGGACCAGGGTATCCCTCTTAGTCTGGCCCATCACCTTTGACCTGTCCGGCATGGGTGGCCCTACCAGGAGCTTACGCTCCCGCCGGCATAGCTCGCAGGATTATTTGAACTCTCAAGCCCCCACATCATGTCAAGATGAGGATACCATCATAAGGGGCTCCAGTTTTTTTTGTCTAGAGTAAAATGTACAGAATAAACCACAACTGGTACTGAACGGTACGAAGTAGATTTCATGAAACTCTTTTAGAAATTAATTTTTGTGCCAATAATTAATGTACCGTACATAATTAGGTGCAGTATTATAAGGTTCGAAACATGAGGTAGGAAATGGTGTCCTTAAAGGTGCAAAATGTAAGTTGATTATAAATTTCATCCATACTATGGAACATGAATATAGCAATTAAGTTTTTTATAACCTTGACTGGTCTCCCATAAGTCCAACCCCTCGTCCACGTCGTGGGAGACGGGCAACGGCACAAAGTAGGGGATTGCCTGTAGGGGCGAAGTACAGTGGGGACTTCGTGTGCCCCGGGACCGTTACGGTAGCTGTGAAGGTCCTACAGGAACCCTGAAAAGTGACGGCTAATGGGGCTCTGGTGAAGCTACGATAGGCCCAGCAAGACAGTAGTGGATAAAACCAAATGCTTTCAAAAATGGAACGAGCCTCGGACAGGATGGATTTAATAGACGACGACACGGCTGTACACACGGACTAAGATTTGGAACTTTAAACCTAAGAACGCTGACGGGGAAGGTGGAGGAGATAGTGGATATGATGGAAAGAAGGAAGTTGGATTTATTGGGATTGGCAGAAACAAAGTGGAAAGGGGAAGGAAGGAGAGTACTGAGAAAAGGCTATAGACTGTACTGGAGTGGGAACGAAGAGGGAAAGAGGAATGGAGTGGGAGTAGTAGTACGAGATGGTTTAAAAGAAGAAGTGAGGAGAATAAGTGATAGGATGATGAAAGTGAAAGTAGCACTGAGGGGAGAGACCGTAGAAATAGTGCAAGTGTATGCTCCACAAGTAGGCTGCGCTTCTGAAGAGAAGGAGGAGTTTGAAGAGGAATTGCAGAAGCAGCTGGTAGGAAGAAATATGATTGTTATGGGGGACCTCAATGCCCATGTAGGAAGAGAAAGACAAGGTTATGAGAGTGTTCTAGGACCAGAGGGTTGGGGTGGAAGAAATGATGAAGGAAAGAGACTGTTGGACTTCTGCCAGAGGAACAGCCTGCTAGTTGGGAACTCCTGGTTTAAGAAAAGAGAGAGCCACACAATCACATGGTACAGTGATGACTTGACCAGGAAGTCGGTGGTCGACTATATACTGTATGAGAAAGAACTAAATAAGAACATCACGGACATCAAGGTTATACCATCGGAGAACCTGGATAGCGACCATCGATTACTGGTAATGAACCTGAGAGGGAGTAAGGAGAAGAAAGGGACTGAGAACCAGGAAAGACGTATAAGGATATGGAAACTGAAAGAAGGGGATAGAAGGGTCGAGTACCTCAAAATGGTAAAGGAAGGAATTCCAACAGATGAAGAAAGAGGGGTGGAAGAGGAATGGGCTAGATTTAAGAAGACACTAGTGGGTGCAGCAGAAGCAGTATGTGGGAGGACAAGTAGTAAGAAGAGGTGGAAGGAAACACCATGGTGGAATGAGAAGACAAAAGATATTGTAAGGGAAAAGAACAGAGCCTTTAGGAGGTGGTATCAAAATAGGACGGTAGAGACAAGGGAAGAGTACCAGGAAAGAAAGAAGGAGGCGAAGAGAGTGGTGGCTGAGGAGAGAAGGAAGTGGATGGAAGAGTGGACAAAGATGATGGAGGAGGATAGTGAAAGTACAAAAAAGGTCCTGTATGGGATGGTAAAAAATAAGAGGCGGAAGGATCCTACGGATTATGTTAGAATGGTGAACAAAAGGGGACAAGAGATAGAAAATAGGGAAGAACTGAAGAAAATGTGGAAAGAATATTTTGAAGAACTTCTGAACCCAAATGGAAAAGATGGTGAGGAGGAAGAAATCGGGGAAGAGGAAGATGAACTGCAAACAGAAAAGGACTTAACATGGAAAGAAGTGGAAGATGCAGTGAACAAGATGAAAGGTGGGAAGGCACCGGGTGTGGATGAGTTGAGTGTGGAGATGGTGAGAGCAGCAGGAGAGGTGGGGATACAGTGGCTGTACCGAGTGATGAGGACAGCATGGAAGGAAAGGAAGACCCCAGAGGACTGGAAAAAAGGAATCATTGTCCCGATCTTCAAGAAAGGTAGTAGAACAGATTGCAGAAACTATCGGGGAATAACACTGATGAGTCATTGTGCAAAGATCTTCGAGAAAGTTTTGGAAAAGAGAATTAGGACAAGGATAGAAGGAGGGATGAGGGAAGAACAACATGGCTTCAGAGCAGGAAGGTCCACAGTGGATTTGATTTTTGCTGTAAGGCAGTTACAAGAACAGCACTATGAGTATGGAACAGATCTACTGATGGCCTTCCTGGACATTGAGAAAGCATATGACAATGTATGCAGAAACAAAGTATGGAAGTCCCTGGAGGATAGAGGAGTAGAGAAATGGACTATAAAGAGGATAAAGGAGATGTACAAGGGAAGCGTGAGCTGTGTGAAAGTGGGAGGAGAGAGATCTGACTGGTTGGAACAAAGAAACGGCCTGAAACAAGGAAGTGCACTGTCACCGTTACTTTTCATTGTGGTGATGGATGACATAATGACCAGAGTGGCACAAGTAATTGGGGACGGAAAGATGAAAGCAATGGTGTTTGCAGATGATTTGATGATTTGGGGAAACAAGGAGGAGGAGGTACAGGAACAGTTGGACGTGTGGGAAGGAATAATACAAGGATATGGGATGAAATTTAGCATAAATAAGAGTGAGATGGTGATCACAACAAGGAAGAAGGAAAGAACCACAACGGGAATAACAATTGGTGGGGAACAGCTGAAGAAAGTGGAGAGTTTCAAGTATCTGGGAAGCCTGATACAAGATAATGGAAGAAACGATAGAGAAATAAATGAGCGGGGGAGGCAGGCAGAAGCATTTCGGAGGAGTGTGAGAAGCATGTTATGGAGCAAGGATGTCCCTCAGAACAGCAAAAAGATCATATATCGGACGTACTATGTCCCTATCCTGACGTATGCCTCGGAGACCTGGGTTATGAAAGGAAGGGAGAAGAGCAAAATACAGGCCAGTGAGATGAGGTTCTTGAGAAGCAGTATTGGAGCTACAAAGATGGACAGAATAAGAAATGAGAGGACCAGAGAATTAATGAAGGAGGAACCATTACAGGATGGTATAGAGAAATCTAGACTTAGATGGTATGGACATGTAAAACGAATGGAGGAGAAGAGGATACCCAGGAGAGTACATGAGACGAAGTGGGAAGGAAAGAGACCGAGGGGAAGACCGAGAGACAGGTGGCTGAAGGGGGTGGAAGAAAGCGTGAAGAAGAGAGGAGAAGACTGGACAAGGGTGGAGGCTGAGAGATGGTGGGAAGACAGAAGACGTTGGAGAGGCTTGTGTTCCAAACAGACCCGGCCAGTGGCTGGAAACTGTGCAAGATGATGATGATGATAACCTTGACTGAATAGATCATTTGTCATGACAAGAGACTGTGTAAATTGTAGAGAGCATAGATATTTGGAACAGTGCATTTCATTATATTAAGAGAGAGGACTCTGTAGCTCCAAGCTCCATTTCACATGAAGGGCACAGCAGGTGTAGGCATACCTGCAGGACAAGGTGGGGAGTTTGGCTGTATGTCAAGAGAACCTTAAAACATAACGGTTTCTGTGAGATACATAAATGAACGATTAATGAGGATAGATTTGGAAACGTTGGGATCGTTTCATCGTACGGTCCATGTGAAGGGGCAGATCAAATCTTATAAATTAAAATTTTAAAAAAGAAACAAATACAAAGACCTCCATACTTAAAATTTTCATTCAGTCAATTTGATGAAGTGGGGAGTAACAATTAATTTAATCTGTGAGAAAATAAAAATTGTGTAAATAATTTATGTATTTATTGTGTGAGAAATGTTTTATGAAGTCTGTAAATAATAAATTCATGTATTTATTGTGTGAGAAATGTTTCATGCCTCCCTGTCCTGAACTAAACATTTCATCTCAAGATAGCTACCACACCTTACATCCGAGATGATCTGTTTAACCACTGCCATCTATAATTCTCAAACTGTGCTGTTGGTAGAATTGGCAACACAGGATCTAGGCTCTAAAGTGTATAAACACGTAAGCTCAATGATTATCATAAAAAGGGGTTCGTTTGGGTCACATTCATGCATAGCCGAGCACACTTAAATCACACTGCTGCAGTTTGCAGATCCAAGATTTGATTCCTGTCACTGACAGAATATCTGGAATAAGGTCTTACCATACCCCACTCCTGGTGAACACCAGGATAGTATCATACTTCAAGACCCAGGACTCCTACCCAAACCCTAGACCCCAATAAATACAATTACACATACTATTACAGATGAGAGCCGAGTACAGGCAGCTGAGATGAGATTCCTGAGAAGTATGGTCTAGAAAACGAGGAGAGACAGAGTGAGAAATGAAGATATATGGAAAGAACTGGGAGTACAGAAACTAAAGGAAGAAGATTGTAGTTTTACGTGACCGTGAATCTTGAGATTATGAGCCACAGGACCTCCTTTTTACGTGGAATACGAACCACAGGACATGGCATTTCACTTCGAAAATCTCACATGCATTGCCCGGGAATCGAACCCGAACCGCCTTGGTGAGAGGCATACAGCTAGACCGCTGAGTACAGAAACTAAATGACAAACTGGAGCAAAACAGATCGAGATGGTTTGGACATGTCAAACGGATGAATGAAGTAAGGCTACCAAGACGAGCACTGGAACGACGGATGACAGGGAAGAGAGGACAAGGAAGACCAAGAATGCGTTGGATGGACTCTGTGCAGAATAGCATTAGTAAACGGAACCTGGATTGGAACACCGTGTCAGAAGAGGAATGGTGGAACAACAGAACAAAGTGCAGAAGAACCATATTTGCCCCCCACCCAGTGTCAGCTGGAAAAGGGGAAATGAAGATGATGATGATGATGATGATGATGATGATGATGATGATGATGATACTATTACAGTCACCAAAAAAATACAGGTTATTAGATAAAAACTGTTGTTTCATTTGAGAGGCTTGGACATCGTGGTTGTTTGGCCTTTGTACTTGGGTGTATATAGATATTGTCGTGATAACCCGTATTGTTATGGCGATTGTTTTAGTGTATGCATTTCTAATTCAGGGGAAGATTGAGGAGGTGGCCTACCAATGTTCTAGCATACAGTTCTCAAGAAATTGCCACACAATAAAACCTACAAGTACATGTAGGAACATAATTTTTCATTTAATCTCACACGAACTCCTTCCATGAAGAGGAATGACATCTGCAAGACATAACTATCTTCCACATACAAATTCATTGCACGGACCTTCAAGGGGTAGACATACACATACGAGGGCTATTCCAAAACTAAGGTCCGTTTTTTTATTTAAGCCTGTAGTTAGTGCGCACGCTGCAACAAGCGTGCGTGCTACCTCCCGGCATCCTTTGCGAACAAGCAGGCGTCCTTTGCAGCTGTGTAGCTAATCTGTACGCTGAACTGTGCATCTTTACAATGTTCAAGATTATTGATTCACCCGCCGCGTGTGAGGTTCGATCTGTGATACGTTTTTTGAGTACAAGAAACATGTCGGCTGCAGACATTCATCGTCAGCTTTGTGAGGAGTATGGTGATAATGCAATGACGGAAGGTAAAGTGCGAAAATGGGCACGAGAGTTCAAAAGTGGCCACGACGATGAACGCTCAGGTCTCTGATCACAGATGACTTGGTGACTGCAATTGACACGAAAAATCACGAGGACCGAAGATTCATGATAACCACTCTATCAATGGATTTTCCTCAAGTGTGAATTCTTGGTTGTCAGAGCAGGCGGCAAACTTTTATGCAGAGGGATTTGAGAACTTAGTTTTTAAGGTATGACAAGTGCCTAAATAACGAGGCAACTATGTAGAAAAATAGAGGAAGGTATGTAAAACCTAAAAATAAATGAGGTTTCAAAATAAAATGTTCGGTTAATTTAAAAAAAACTGACTGTAGTTTTGGAATAGCCCTCGTACAATTCAAAATTCTCAGAGTCAATGCAGAACTTGGGGAGGGTGACATGGGGCACAAATAGGGTTGCCAGATTTCAAGAATGGTAAAACGGAACACACGTTCCAAAACATTGTTTCTTTTAATCAAAATTGTTAAATGTTCTAATAAATAATACACACATGTATTAAATAAGCATTACATAATCAAATACAAATAATGAAAACTAGATATTGCTGACATATCATATAGGCCTATGACACCAGAAGCTTAAATTTATTTATTTTTTCATTTGAACGACACTTTGCAAGGATTTTTATTTGTAAGTACCTTCTGATAAAATTCACTACAATGTTCGACATAATTGAAATATGTGAACAATTCTTGTTTTATCAAACTAATAGAGCTTCTGTTTCTATCATCTCTCCATTTGATATGAGAGGAAGAAAACTCTTTCGTAAAAGCATTTGATGGGAAAATGTTGATTATTAACTTCACAAGGACTAAGATATTCCTTAATTTTGTTGCTCCTAATAAATCTAGAACATGTACCCATCTGACACAGACATAGAAATCATTTCCTCTTTCAAACTTGCACCTGTGTCACCAGAAAACAAGCTTAGATATTACAATCAATTCTGAAACGGGACATTTAAAAATTGGTGCAAAATTGAATGTACTGTATTATGAAATTAACCAAAAAACGGAATATTTGGCGTTCCGTTGAAGATTAAAACGGAACGCGGGACAAAACAAGAAAAACGGAATTGTTCCAGGTAAAACGGAACTTCTGGCAACCCTAGGCACAAAGTATCCCCAGTGGACAGTAAATTATGGAAATAGCAAACAGTAAACCACTCTCTCCCTTCAGGAGGATAACAGAAGTTGAAGATTAGAGCTCCCTATTTAACGTTTTCTTACCAACTGTGTTTCAATAGATAGCTTTGAAGCTATTGATAAATGACATTACAACTCTCAATCAACTCAATGTAATCCCAATTACTGGGACATGTGAAAAATAACTTTAAAAAAAATTACATGTGATTTATACAGGGTGAATTTTAAGTACATCATCAAACTGCAAAGACAGGAATTGGAGCAAAAGAGTTCTTATCAACATATGTCCAGAACTGGACGGCGAGTGTGCATAGACAGCAAGTAACACATTGAACACTGTCTGAAGCTCATCCATGTCACAATAGGTGTTCAAAGTGGCCTCCATTGGATGCAATGCAAGAGTTCACACGTCGCATCATAGACTGCGGCACTCTTTCGAATGTTCCGGCCTGTACCTGAACGGCACCATGAACTTCGCGGACACACTGTTGAAGGTTCTGCACATCGGGAACGGGTGCACCATTCACAACGCTTTTTAGATGGCCCCAAAAGTAAAAATCGAAGAGGGTTTAGGTTCAGGTATTGAGCAGGCCATGCAACAGGGCCTCCGCATACTATCCACCGTCTGGGTAAGGTGTTGTCGAGGTGTCTGCGAACAGTAATGCGGAAGTGGGGTGGCGCTCCATTGTGCAGTAGCCACATGACCTGTCGTGTTGCCACAGGCACATTATCAAGCAATAGTGGCAGCATGGTCTGCAGGAAGTCCAGAGGATGTCTACCGTGGCAACGATGCATTTCCGGACATATCTTGATATGGACATTTTTTGCACCATTTCCAGTCAGGAAGTCCTCCCTACAATTAGTCTGTGTACTTAAAATTCACCCTGTATACTATACACAGTACCGGATATTTGTTTTGAACTATAGAAGAAAGAGAAAACTTAAGGGATGACATGTTTCACTTGTCAAGCGAGCATCATCGGATATAAATCTATAAATGACAAAATATCTCTACAAAACACTACCAAACCTACAATGACACCCACTAACAGTCACTGCCCTCCAAAACAGTCAAAAACTTAGCAACTATTACTGCTAAAATACTAAAGCATCAGCATCCGAAAAATGAACTATACTGTAGTAAACTCTCGATCATCCGCTTTGCGGATTATTGGCGGTGCCGGTAGGAGAACATTTTTATAAATAAAAAGGAAGGCTTTAAAACCGAAAATTATTTCTCAAAAGTTGAAATGAAGTTACTAAATACTTAAGCGTAATAAAAATCGTAAATCACAAATACAGTACTGTAAACTTAATAATGTACAGTAAAAAAGTGTACAGTAGTTCAGTTGAATTGGAAGTTAATGAGGAAACGCAGATGCAGAGGGCCGTTACTCATAATGCAGCATTAGGACACATTGACAGGATTCTTCAATACCGTACCTTGAAGAGCAAGACGATGCATCACTTTGTGACGAGAGGTGTTGAGAAAACTCATATCACAAATAAAGAAAAAGTGTTTCACTACGAAAAAGCAAAAGCAAATGACCGATTTTTTTGTTAAACAGTAAACTAGACTTTTTAATAACACACATAACATCGACTGAGTTTTGTTATCGTGTACGTCCTTTTATTGTATAATAAACTTATTTAAAGCACTTGTGTGTTGTTTTTTAGTGCATTCGACCTTTGTTTTACCATTACCAGCAATTTTGCGGCTAATCCGCGAAATTCGATTATCAGCGGTATCTGTGCCAGTCAATACCGCGGATAATCGGGAGTGTACTGTATTTATGTTGTTGATTGATTTATGGGCTTTGCGACATCGTGGTCATGTAGCGCCGTGTATTTGGTCTGATAACCTGTGTTATTGTGATGACTGTTAGTGTATGTATTTGTAATTCAGATCAGGATTGCGAAGGTGGTGGCCGTGGCCTTCAGTTAGGAACCATCCTGGCATTTGCCTGGAGTAGAAGTGGGAAACCATGGAAAACCACTTCCAAGATGGCCAAGTTGGGAATCGAACCTTTCTCTTCTTAGTTTTACATAGGAGGCTAAGTGTATCACATTCCAACCTTCAGATCAGAATTAAAATTTCTTGGCAAAGCCAGTACTTTAATAACAGAGCTATAAGGCACAGAGGTATAGGGTAAGCAGTATTCAACACAAATTTACAGTCAATACATTTATTTGTAAATCTCATTCCATATCATGTTACATATCATTAATACTCTAAAAATTTAAAATAATTTCAATAGGAGTAGCATAAAAGAATGGAACAGTGCAAAGCACTAAATTGGAAAGTCTAAGAGGCCAAAATTGATAACCTACCCAATGTACAAAAAAGGCAAGAATCACTTCAGTTTTCACAGGGCAAACACAGGAAACAATTACAAGGGCTTTGAGAGCAGTCCCTAATTAGCCTAACAATAATATTTTAAATGTTCTCAACAACAATGTTGAAAATACTGTACAACTAGATTTTTCTTAACATTGAGTGAATAGATGCTAATAAAACCTGTAACTCATTACTTTGTACATACAATTACTTAACCTTGAAACACATTAAAATAGTAATAACTTATTTAGCACATATGAAAATTAAAGCTAAATTCTATTTCTGATTTCAGAAAATTGAAACTTATACACTGTACACACATTATAAATTTTGGTCGAATTCCAATAATGGCAATTCATTACCATGTCATAAACTACAAATCCTAAGTTTTAATTAGTATTGGTTCTGGTATTGATTAACCTGTGAACTGTTCTTTAAGTGGAAATGTTAAAGAGTTTTTCAATATCTCCTTAGAAGCAGGCTTTCAATTTTGATCTAAAATCTTCAACTAGACAGTTACAATTTATTTACACACCACTATAAAGAATATTCAAAAAGTTGGTATGTCACACTGAGGGCATGTGAGTGGGGTTCTTACTACACAGATGTTAGCTATAGCCTGAATTCTTCCAACTTGCTATCACTGTGAGTCGAAGGAATGTCTATACTACAACTCGAAACAACACACCAACTTTTCAAAATCACCTCATAAGTTTAGTCTTGGCTTGGACTAAATAACCTTTTAAAAAGATGAGCCCCAACTACTCTAGTGTGAGTATGGAAAGATAGGAGTAAGTTTCACATTAAAGTGTCACAGCAAAGCTAACAACTAGGTACCATACATTTTAAAAGTTTCGACAGCACATTGTTTGATCAGCTCAGTAACAGGAGTAATTATAACGTATGTTAGCATCATACTCTGTTAAAGTGAATAAACTATAAATATGACCTTAAATGTACAGAATCTTAACCTAAAGATTAGCTACCGTTTCCAAAATGCCATAGCCTTCTGGTAGTTGGTGCTGTGTTCATTTGCGGTTGATAAAGCAGGGTTAGTGTGGGCTGACTTGCTCTTTGCAGATATCTGAACAGAGGGTGCTATGGTCACCTCCTTGCCAAAATTGTTTGGTGTTTCAATTTTCTGTGCCTTCTGCTGCTGGCAACTCTTCATGTAACTGTTGACTTTACTCTTGACACTTCCTCCTACATCCACATTAACACCCGAGTCCACAGATTCCTGTTGTTTTAAGCCGGTTGTCTTTTTAACACATTTAGCTAGAGGAGAAGAAGAAGAAGACAAATTAGGTTTGTCACTTACAGGTAATGAAATATTTACTCTACTTTTCTCAGGAGATGGCACTGGCACTTTGGTCACACATTTCTCTTTAATGTTCTCAAGTTTTGATTCTGTATTTTTAGCAGGCAATACTGACTCCCCATGAATATCAGTTTTAGTATGAAAATCACTAATAAACTTTTGGTTAACATTTTCATTAGTATACTCTGCTTCCTCGGTAATGGAAAATTTCTTTCCAAGCAATGGTTTAAAAGGGCACTGGCAAAATGGTTGGTGTCCTTGCGGGGTAGGAGTAGTTATACTGGAACAGTCGCTGATACCACTATCACTACGTTCACTACACAAACGCATGCGAGTGGGCTTGGTAAGAACATCTGCAGTCTCTCTGTGATAACCATTGACGTGGTTCGCATGCTTATCATCTTGGTCCTCCTCGTTCAGACTGGACATCCGAGAGACTCCGCCACCAGATAAACTGGGTCTGGGACTGCCGGACGTCGAGCTGGCATTGGAATTGCGACGACTAGCCGCCGATAGTGTTGCCATGCGTCCCAGAGCACGTATGGCATTTCCAGTTTTCTGTGTACCATGTTAGATCACACAAACAAAGGTTAGAGCATGCACACAGCACACAACAATTAATTGAAAACAAGTCAGTGATAAGTTGTATAAATTATGTAAAGAATCCAACTAATCAAATACCTTCACCTTCTACACACCATGAAGAAATTTAGAGGAGGGCAGTGCAAGGCTCAACTATAGAGCATCCAGCGTTGAGAAGAGACTATGGGACTTATGGGCTTTTACTTTTAACGGACCCCCCCCTCTACACTGGTTTTGTAACCTCACCTTTTGTCATGAAGGAACTCTGAACATATATATTTTTCGTCATAATAGTTTCCTACAATTAATGCATACAAGTATCGTTTATATTACGACTTAGTAATTTAAACATTTTCGAGGTTAGCACGCTGGAAAGAAGAGCCTCGTCCTGTGCTGCATGCTCGCCTGGAGTGGAGCACGTGCTCAGTTCTGCCGGCAACATAAGTTCTGTAGCACTATCCGTCATTGGTGTTACTGTTGTGTGACAGTCATTTCCTGTTCGATCGAATCAGGGGTGCCGACAGTGGTGTTCGATCCCACTATCTCCCGAATACAAGCTCACAGCTGCGCGCCCCTAACCTAATGGCTAACTCGCTACAATATTATATAATATAATAATGTTATTGGTTTTACGTCCCTTTTAAAATCTATGGCTTTTAGAGACGCCGGGGTGCCAGAATTTTGCCCCGAAGGGGATCTTTAACGTGCCAGTAAATCTACTGACACGGCTCCCTCGCATTTGCGCACCCTCAAATGCCAGCTGACTGCGCCAGGATTTGAACCTAACTACTACAATATTAATCTAAACAAAACAACAACAAGAATAAATTGAAAGAAACTAAATTATAGCCTAACTAATAACCAAAAAGGTGATGATCAACAGTATTGCTGATGTAAGAATTGTTAAAATCGTCAGCTTACATCTGAGAAGGAAGGGTTGTGCTCTCGACATCTGTCAATCAGTAATGCGTCATATCACAACAAAATGAATGTCGTTATTGGTTCTCTTCCCGTATCCTTAATATTGGTCTAATCCGTTAACACCTGCAAAACTCCTCCTTCCTGGACGTGTTCTATTTCAGGGGTTGTGTTGTGTCGCTAACATATGAAATGACAGTACTCGAAGCGGGTGAGAAAATATATGACATCAGCGCTACCTCTGCCCAGAGCTAGCAACACTGTCGCTGCCATAGTCTTTCTCAACGCTGGATGCTCTATAGCATATGATGGAGGTACAAAATGCAAGTAATTTGGCTATCCCTAAAAGGGTCTCTTAACAGTTGAGGAAAAATAAATCTAGTCTTGGTTCCAGTCCAGGCAGTACAGGGCAAAAAGTAACAAAATTTCAAAAATTCTGAACAGGTAATATTCGAGACATCCTCAATGGAATATGCTCCATCACAGGAGAAGACACATCTGTCAGTGGAACCGTAAACTTGAATCAAATACTCCCACATCACAACACAAGTTCTTCCGGATACAAAAGTATCTTAAGGGATACCACAAACAGATTCTTAATCTGTGACTTGTATGGTCTCTGATGTGATTTATCTGATTTATCTCCGATTTTAGACAATGGAACCACTTCTGTCACAACCTCTCAGGAATTAAAGCGTGTGCGGGAACAACGTATATGTTACATAGGGTGTCATTTGAGATATTCATGGAACAAACATCTACGATGTTTTCTGAATATGTATTTGCAAGTAGTTCGAGCATATCTCAAAAGATGGCTTTAGTATTCCCGAAATTGTGAAGCGAAATGCACTTTAAAAACAAGTAGTTCTGTGAAGAACAAAATAGCCTATTTTCATATATCCTACTGATGTTCATTGCCTCTACCAACATACAAAATTTCAGTTTGATTGCTAAATAGATTCATAGAAATTGAGAACTGTCTAAATATTTCGTATGGTTGCCATATTGGAGTTTTGTATTTGTAGACCTTTGAGTTATGTACTATTACATGAAGATTATTGTGTAGGTGTATTATTCAAACTTCAATCGCATGATTAGGACACAAGAAATAAAAACTTAATTTTATAATTTTGCACAGCCGCCATCTTAAGGGTATGTAAACAATTGAACTAAATTAGATATCAGTGCATTAAATGTATATAAACATTTGATGTACCAAGTTTCACTGCGTTCACATGGTTAAATCACGAGAAAAGTCTTTAAATGTTTCAACTACACATGGCCGCCATGTTAGTTCGGTATTCAACAGGTTTTTGAAAGACACATAGGTAAACTTATAGTAGTGCCCTCTATCACCGTACAAAATTTTAGAGTGATATCAGTAATAGTTTCGGAGATATAGAATGCCGGTGAAACATTATGCATAGCCACCATGTTGGATTGGTGGGACGTTACAAAACTTGAAGGGCTCGGTCGAGGTCTGACAAAATAGTAGTATGTTCTTACCGAGTTCAATTGAAATCGCTCTAGCCATTCAAGATTTTATTAGGGGAGGGGGACGCACACACATACGTGCAGGCACACGTACACACCGTCAAAAGGTGATCTCATAAGCCTTTATGTATGTATGTATGTATGTATGTATGTATGTATGTATGTATGTATGTATGTCTACCCCTTATTATTCCCGTTTTCCAACGGGGTCGGGGATGAGATGCGATGGAAGTCGTTGTGGCGATGGTTTTTACGGCCGGATGCCCTTCCTGACGCCAACCTCATGAGAGGAGTTAATGAGAGATGAATGATGGTGAATGAAACTGGGCAAGGATGTGGAAGGAAGCGGCCGTGGCCTGTCAGAAGGTACCGTCCCAGCATTTGCCTGGTGTTGAAAATGGGAAACCACAGAAAACCATTTCAAGGACGGCCGACGGTGGGGCTCGAACCCACGCGTCTACCGAGTCAGCACAGAGCTTGGCCCCATGACCTAATGCTGCGCTTTAGCCAGCGTAGCCACTACTGTCGGTGATCTCATAAGCCTATTTTTTCATAAATGAAAATAGGCTAATAATGGAACAAAAGTATGTTACATCGCTTCCAGCTCGAATGCGGCATTAATGTTATGAAGTGAATGGATATAATGAACACAATCTCGTCAAGAGGCTATTCTGGTGTTATCAGCTGAAAATTATACATGGGTTGGTTTTTTAGTTTTGGCACCTTAGTTATAACTGGATTAATAACTCACTTAGATGGTTTCAAGTTTCAAAGGCCCTCGATGTAGTCCCCACCGTTGCGTACAACGTGTTCCCAGCGATGCGGAAGTCGTTGGATCCCGTTGGCACTGCCCGCCTGCTTAACGTCTTCAATGGTACGGAAGCGCTGCCATACTGTTCCCCCGAGAGCAAACCGTTAATGCGGCGTACTATTGTTCGTTTCTGCAAGACCATCTCCGAGGAGCTCTGAGAAGGAAACGGCGCCACCACATGGTTACACCACCCATCGTTCTGCATGACAATGCTAGGGCACACACAGCAGGCGTTGTGTCGGCATTGTTGGATCGCTGGGGCTGGGAGGTCCTCTATCACCCACCCATATTCTCCCGACATCAGTCCCTGCGACTATGATCTCATCCCCGAAGATGAAGATGACAATGACGTTAAGCAGGCTGCCGAGCGCTCTCTTCGTACCATCAATAGATTGGGCAGTGCCAACGGGATCCAACGACTTCCGCATCCCTGGGAACACGTTGTACGCAACAGTGGGGACTACATCGAGGGCCTGTGAAACTTGGAACCATCTAAGTGAGTTATTAATCCAGTTATAACTAAGGTGCCAAAACTAAAATACCAACCTATGTATATTCAATGCCAAGGTAAGGTTATAATTGCTTTGGAGTGGAGCTTCGACTCCCGTAGTGCACTGGCTTTGCTCGTGACGTGGGTACAAATGTATCAAATAAGTCTTGCAATGGCCTTCCCAGTGTGTGCTAGCCAGCGTCTTGGTGAGGTGTACTTTTACCAACTGAAGAGCCCAATGATACACCGGGGCAAAACACTGGCAATTTGTTGAGTTATGCCGGAACATTTATCACATTTTGTGTTTAAATACAAAAGTCTATGCTACGTTTTACCACGCAGCCCTGTCCCATGGACAACAGTCACCTTTATTGCTGTCTTTCTCAATAAGTAAGAAATGTAACAGACATTTGTTCCTGCATACGCTTCAATTCACTAAGATTGTACTTGTTCAACAATCTTAAGTTTGAATTAACTCATGTTTACATGAATATATTTCGAAGCCATTATGACATTTGTTTTTAAAGCAGGATATTCTGAGCCTTTGTCATCAGAGGCCCATGGATGGCGACATTGTAAGGAATAAAGACTGCCTGAAACGGGAACTGGAGAAAAAGCAATCACATCTGATAGGATCACAATGAGTTTTATTCCATTAAGGCAATGCAAAACCAGACAGAAATACTTCAGAAATCATTAAATTTGACTGGAAAGTTATGGATTGTATATGAACACAATAGGACCATTTAATAATACCCCATTATTTGGTCTATAAAAAGCCATCAAACATATAAGGAGACAGAAATGTAAAGGCTCTTCAGTAGGTCAGCACGATTGGGTTCAAGGGAATTTTTTAGTGTAGTCAATGACGTGCGGACATTGATGTTCGTCTGTTTGATGTTGTGGCTTGAATTGCCGCCATATTACTCAGCTGTTAGAGGTTTCAAACAGTGTGTTGTTACATGCAGATGCAGTCAGATGTGTTCAAGTGCAAGGTTTGATGGTGAATGTTCATAAATTACTACGAGGGCAATTCAGAAACTAACCTCCGGTTGATTGAAAAAAATACACCAAGTTAAGTAAAAATATTTTAATATATACATCTTACAACTACATCTTTGCACTATTTTTCGACATAGTCTCCATAACGATTGAGGCACTTATCGTATCTCTTCACAAGCTTTGAAATTCCTTCTGCATAAAAATCACCCGCTTGTGCCTTGAGCCAGCCTGTGACCGCATCTTTGAGCTCTTCGTCGTCATCAAACCGCTGGGACCCGAGCCATTTTTTCATATGCATGAAGAGGTGATAATCGCTTGGCGCCAGATCTGGGCTGTAAGGTGGATGGTTGAAAACGTCCCACTTGAAGGACTCAAGAAGGGCTGTTGTTCTGCGAGCAGAGTGCGGACGGGCGTTATCGTGCAAAAAAACGATACCGGAAGTCAGCATACCACGGCGTTTGTTCTGTATAGCCCGTCGTAATGTTTTTAGTGTTTCACAGTACACGTCTTGATTAATGGTCGTCCCACGTTCCATGAATTCAACCAACAACACCCCTTTGGCATCCCAAAACACCGTTGCCATCAGTTTTCTGGCAGAAAAATCTTGCCGGGCTTTTTTTGGTTTGGTAGGCGAATCTGAATGTGCCCACATCTTTGGCTGTAAAAAAACGTATAACAGCACGCACTTCACATTTGGCGGGATTTTCTATTGCAGCACACATTTCAAACTGCCACAAAAACTAAACTAGCGCAGGTACGATGTTCACTCGACTACGGCTTGCTGCCGACTGACCTGCTGAGCGCGTGAATGCACAGATGGCGCGCTACTCCCCCCACTACCCGCACTGTGACCAATCGGAGGTTAGTTTCTGAATTGCCCTCGTATATTTGTTCAATGTGATTGAAAAGTTGCACTGCACTCTTCTTGGGCTAAAAGTATTTATTTCGTATTGAGTCACTTTTGAGGAATTCTGAGGGTTCCTTGTGCGATTAATAATACCTATGTCTTCAATGGATAAGACTCCCAGGAAGTAGAGTAGTACAATTGTGGCATTATCTCAGAACACATCCATGATCAAAGAGAAATTTGGTGTCTGTGTAGGCAATATAAAAAGAATTACTGTAGAACGTCGTTTATCCATACGTCAAACAACAGGAACGTCAATTATCCGGACGAGCAAAAAAAGTCGGAGCAGCGCGCACTTACTGTTGTTATGCGGAAGTGCGCGCATCCTAGAGTAGCGAGTCGGTTCTCCTTTTCAATTGTTGTCTCCTACCGTTTGTTTGCTATATAATGTTTCAACGTGTTTCAGTAGCCTACGTACTGTACCGTACTGTATTACGTTGTGAAAATGACTTCTACGAGTGGCAAAAAGAAAAAAAAGAAATCGCAATGTTTTATCGATTGAGAATAAGGCGGAGATCATTAATGAACTGGATAAATGTGAGAGTGTGCAGTGTCTATTGAAAAATTACAGTATAGGAAAATCCACAATATTTATGATTTGAAGAACCGAATAAAGTGAAATTCTGAATTATGCATCGCAAGTTAGATACAGCAGTGAAGAAGGGTCTAAAAAGAGAAAAACCATGAGATCAGCTACGGATGAAAAATTGGAAGACTTGTGGTTTATTCAGACAAGAAGTAAGGGATATTCAATTTCTGGACCTTTGTTGTGTGAGGAAGCGTTGCACCTAAATGAGAAGCTTGGTGGTTCTCCCTATGAAATAAACGCATGTTCGATTATCTGGAAAAATTGTTATCCGGAATACTTTTGCTCCCAATTAGTCCGGATAAACTACGTTCTACTGTACTCTGCAGGACTAACAGACAGCCTCGATTTCACTGAAGTAAAACAAACTGTGGCATGAAAAATGATGAATGTTTTCTCCTCAGAAGAAGCATATCAAACCCCCAGGCTCACCGTTGCGGACTAGGCTTGCAAATTGGGGCAAAGGAGATCGAATCTGCACGTTTCTAATGTTCATCGTAGGCTTCGGGCAGCTGGAAGAAAAGCCTGTAAAGAAACACCTAACAGGAGGAGAAACATGCAGGAAAGGTCTCTTGTGAGCAAGCAGTCAACAGGATTGGCTATTGGAACACTGGCAGAAAGTTCTTTTCAGATGAGAGTCACTTCAAAGTGCAGGGGCAAGGGGCTCAATTTGTGTGTAAAGCAAAGAATGAGGCAACAGCTTCACCACATTAGCAACAGACCTACAAAACCCCATGAAGAGGACTGAGCCCCATTGTAGCAGTCGACCTGAGAATGAAATCTAATCAGTACATCCAAATACTGGAAATGAGGATTGTTAATGAGTAGCAGAAGTGGTTTGCAGATGATGATGGAATTTTCAGCAAGATTTGGTTCCTCGCCATACTTAACAGAAAGTGAAGAAGTTCTTCAGTCAGAAACATATTTGTGTCAAGAGTGGCCAAGGATCGCAACTAACAATAGCCCAATACAAAAGTGGTGGGCTCTCTGCAAATGGTGACTCACAAAAATATGTAGATGAGAGTCTATAGTTATGGTGTGGTTTCATGATGATGCACTCAAAAATATATGCTCAAAGCTTGTCGAATCTATTTCGAATTGTGTAGAACAACTTATAAAACAGAAAGTAGAACATACTGTACTAGCAATTAGCTGAGATTAAAAGTACGGCATGTACAGTTTACGCCACAATTCTTGGCCGGTCAGCCCTGGTTACGCAGTAGTACCGAGAACAGTCGGCATGTACAATTAGTACACGAGTTGCGACTAAGAACTGTGGCGTAAACCGTCTATGTAAAGTTTTGCAGTCATTCTCTCAGTGTTGCGTACACAAACTGTCAATTTTAACTCGTCAGTCCGTCAACACGAATAAGCCCAATGATTAGGTGGGGTACAATGTATAAAATATATGAATAATAACTAAATAACACTCCTGGAAAAAACTGCAAGTATTAGTTTTGATCACTATTATAATGAAGCAATCATAACTAATACATGTCATTTTCTCCAGTAGTGTTATTTACCGTACTTATTATTCACTTGAACATTGTACCCCACCCAGTCATTGGGCAGATTAGTGTTGACCGACTGAAGAGTTAAAATAAGTTAAAAAAATAGTATAAGGTGCGTTCAAAAAGTAATGAGCCGGAGGCTGTAATGCGCAAACCGGTGACGACATAGGCTAATCGTGGCATGCGTAACGAGGTGTAGTTCCGACCAGAGCGTGAAAGGTCACAGCCCATCGCTAGAGGGCACGCGTGCACGTCACGTGACGATACAAAGCGAGCAGCAGCATGCATCAATCATCCAACCAAGACCAAGACAGTAGGCCATTCGACATGCTTCCTGGTGTGTTTGAAGACTGTGGGGCACCCATTGGGCACACACTTTCCGCAAGTGCAGTAGTTTCTTCATGATGGTGTGCACACTTCCGATGCTCAATTCGACCACGGCGGCTATGGCGTTCACTGTCACTCGGCGGTCCTGGGTAATGAGTGCATCAACCAGCTGGACGTAGTCATCGGTAATGCAGGGGGTGCCCCAGACCGGGCATCATCGGCTAACGACACCCGTCCTTCCCTGAAGCGCTTGTGCCACGCCTTGACCCTTGCAAGGGACATGCAGTGTTCGCCGTACACTTGTGACATTCGGCGATGAATGTCCGTTCCCCCTACTCCTTTCGCTGTCAGAAACCGAACAACACCTCTTTGCTCTTCGTTTGACAGCTCCATGTCACTGTTTGCAATGCGACTGGCAGCGTTGGACGATTGATGCATGCTGCTGCTCGCTTTGTATCGTCACGTGACGAGCAAGCGTGCCCTCTAGGGACGGGTTGTGACCTTCCACGCTCTGGTCGGAACCACACCTCGTTACACACGCCACGATTAGCCGGTGTCGTCTCCCGTTTGCGCATTACAGCCTCCGGCTCATTACTTTTTGAACGCACCTTATACATTATGCAACGAGCCTATAATGGCAATAATTAAGACACGAGTATGTTTATAAAACGAGCAGAGAGAGTTTTATAATTTACATGCGAGTGTCTTAATTACTATTATAGGCGAGTTTCATACGACTGTTTATGTTCGACGATAATTATAACTTTATTATATGTTTTAACATAAATATTCATAAATATCTGTGGGATTCAGTTTCTTCAGTTGGTGAACAGCGCGCTGGCTGAACAGAGTGCATGCGTGGGTCAAAGCACTTTGAAAGCAGAGACCATTTACTTTGCTTGGCAATGCTATTGTTTACAGCTTGCATGATGATTAGTGCCGTCCAGCTCTAGCATTCACTAATATTGTCACCGAAGTCGTTTGAAAGCAATGCGCCGTGTAGAAATTGCAGTTGGGGTTATTAAGGTACAGTGCTATTTCTTGTCTCATACTCGTCAGTTGATTTACACGAACATATGGATGGTGGACTTTCCATGTCGGTAATTTATACAGAAGGATGCTGTGTTGCTAACTTCTGGACGTAGATTCATAAATTTCTTACATAAGTCATAGTATTTTCTTGTTACCGTAAAGGTTCGTGCTGATTTTGTCTTTGTGTTTGGGATTGTAACTACAATGGTTGATCCGATATCCAATTTGAACTTTCAAATCATGTAATTCATGTCCGACATGTTGGATTTTGAGCGCATGCGCAAAGCTATCCATACCTAATTGGTCAATGAATGAGCTCTGATTGGCTGGAGAAACTGTTTCAATGAAAACAGTACTAGAATGACCCTCATTATGATACAGTTTTCTGACATATAATATTTACATTTCGACATAGCCGAACATAAAAATGTGTATGTTATTGTCAACTTCAGTTTAATTTGCATGAGACAGTAGCTGCTTATTGACTTATTGGATTCTTTAATAACTGAACACAACATTTATAAAGCAGGTAACTATTTAATCTCAGTAGGTTCACAAGTATGCACAATAATGACAAATGCTACAGAACCATGCAATATATGTACATACCTGCCACTTCCTACGAATTATGAACTTCTTCAGTTTATCTGTGCTCAACTTGACACAGCTCATACTGTCATCATGTTGTGCTAGCCACATGTGGTGCAGACATTCTTTGGCAGTAAGCCTTTTTCTGTGAAAAGAAAAGAGTGAGGCCATGACAAGATTATAAACATGTAGTGCCATGTTTCTTAAAACATAGCAATTCCTTTAAATTTCACGCAATGTCGGTATGGTGGCCAATAAGGCCACAGCCAACTCCTTCCCTACCCCAGCCCCAATTATCAGTATGCACAGTATTACAGTCATCAAAGCATCAGGTTACAGGTGACAACATTCAAGTGTACATGGGGCTGATGACCATAATGTATCCCCAAGCTCTTAAATTAAACAACTGCAACAATTATTAAATAAATACTCCCATTACCACTGAAGTTAGGAAATGTTGGCAATAATTTAACATTACGGTACTAACATTATTTGAAAGTCCTACTTATAATCTTCCATAAAATCCAAAAATATTAAATCATCCTACCAAAAAAGGTAATTATGAAAATAAAGATTCTTTAGAGCATGATAATGATGCTTTAAAGATGAATGGAACAACAGTTTCATTTTCTCCTTAAATAAACAAAATAGCTAATGCACTGTTAAGCTCCAATTTAGGGAGGCAATGAGAAATGTTCTCAATCAGTTCGTGAACTGGACAAAATAATAACTGATTCATGGACTGGAAAATTTCACAATCTAGGTGTAACACACCAATTATGCAGCCAGGGAACTTAACTCCCCCCCAAAATACCCAGAAGCCCATGCAGTTTCAATGGAATGTGTCACCACCAGAATGTTGCAAGCGCCAAATTTATCGAAAATGAGTTTCAGTCTTAGATTGTTTCTTATCCCCTTCTCCCGTCATCTAGTGGCATCTGCTGGGAAAAAAAGTAATGAAACTAAATAAACTCCACAGATATAGTTTAACAGGAGGATAAAACAATATACTCACTCTTTCCTCTTCATCAGCAAACTGCTAATGAAATCTTTGGCATCTTGGGAAATTGCATCGAAAGCTTCATCATCGAAGTCATAGTCTGCTCGTGTAATATTTGCAAATGTTTCTGCATCGTTGTCTCCCATGAATGGAGACAAGCCAGACAACCTGTAGGATACAGTCATTGCTTTAACTAAAACATAGTATTAGCTTACCGGTACTTTGAAGCTTGAGGGTTGAATATGAGACTGTCCTTTGGGAGTCAACCCTGAATCCCCTGCAGTCTGGACAGATGCATGGACCATTGGGATTCAGGCTCGAGTCCCATTTTCATCTCTTACACCTTAAGGTTTGACAGCCTTAAAAGAGGTTAACTCTTATGTCAGTGAGCAAAATCATGGGGAGGGGGTAAACCCCCACACCAAAGAATTTATCCCAAAATATTCCCCCTCCCTAAAATCTCACAAGGGAGAATTCTTTCATTTTAAAACCACAAAAAGATAACATCTTTTACTGAATGTATTTCCATGACATTAGTAGCAATAATTTGTGTTATATAGAGATAATAGAATGTCAGTTTTACAACGCTAACATGAACCTGATGAGGACAGATAATTCGGGATTTAATAATGAACTGGAAAGAGGTTTCCTTCAAGTGAAGAAATAAATTTTTGTTGTTTTCTTTTCTTCAAAATTATTGGGACCTTCCCACACAACCAATTTCAAATGATTTTGCTCCTTGCTCTAGATAACATGTTAGTTTTTGTAAGCCGGTATATGGCAGTAAACTGATAACCTTAAGTACCCTAATGGTCACTTCGATGATATACGGTATTAATCATATTCAAGAAGTAATACAAAATATTCTTTACCATGGACAAACTTCTTTCTCATTTAAAACCCCAAATCCTGCGAGTTAAAAATTGAATTCAAATAAAATTAGAACACAAATATATTGCAATTTTACAGAATTACATAATACAGTTAATTTCTAATTTCATATATAATACTGAAAAGAAATTCAATGACCACCTTATGAAACTATCCATTAATCTCTATACTAATGTAGCCTTCTGTGCACCCTAAAATAATTAAATAATTGGTACTCTGCCCGAAGGCAGGTCCGAGCCTCCGAAGAGGCTATCCTCAGCCGGAGTTTGCGTGCAGTAGGGTGGCCAGGGCCTTGTGGGGTATTATAGCGTGAAGTTAGGAAGAACAACACCGTGACATTCACTATTTTATTCCATTAGTAACTACAACATACAACACACTCTAGCGGCAAGTTACATAAACACATTGTCCTTGTTTCATTCCCCAACATCCTCCCCACCCTGGTCAACCTCAAGGGGGATGACCAGCTGGACAGGTCGGGCGATCTGGGTCCCCTCTGGCGTGGATAGAATCACCGTCCGGATAAGTCCATCTCTGCCTGGTTTCAGCTCCTGAATCCGGGCCTTCCTCCACAGATGTCGAGGCCGCACCTCGTCCTGGAGTAGAACGATGTCTCCGAGCCTCAGTCGTGGTGACGTTCCTTTAGGTTGCTTCACCTGGTGGAAACTCTGAAGCTGAAGCAGGTATTCCTTGCTCCATCGTTTCCAGAAATGGTCCGCCAGTTGTTGCTGAAGTCTGTATTCTTTAATGGGGCAACCGGGCTGAGGTTCAGGTCCAGAGGGCAGTGCATTGAGTTGTCCACCGACAAGGAAGTGAGCTGGGGTGAGCACGTTGGTGTCGTCGTCTTTGGTGAGTGGTCTGGAGTTCAGCGCGGCTTCGATAGATGTCAGTATCGTCTGCAAACCATCTTCATCTACAGAAGAGCGCCCAAGTGTCTTTCGCAAGCATCGCTTGGTGGAGCCAACCATTCTTTCCCACCAGCCTCCCCACCAAGCCGCGCGTGGTGCGATGAACTTCCACGTGATGTTTCGTGATAGGTACTGGCAAGCCTTCGTATCGGAAACGGTAGCCCATAGTCCCGCCAATTCTCGATTTGCACAGTGGAATGTCTGGGCGTTGTCAGAATAGATAGTGTGTGGAATGCCACGTCTCGCCATAAACCGCTGCAGTGCTTGCAGAAACTTGTCAGTGCTCATATCTCGGCAAAGTTCTAAGTGAAGGGCTCGGGTCGTTGCGCACGTGAAGAGCGTGATGTAGCATTTTTTAGTTGTATGACCTTCCCTTACGTATAACGGTCCAGCAAAGTCAATGCCTGTTACTGCAAAGGCCTTCTGTGGAATGACACGCTGTGGAGGGAGTTGCGCCTCAAGTACTTGACTGGGACGATTTCGGGCCATTTTGCAAGGAAGGCAGCGATATAGTATCTTCTTGATGGCACGACGAGCACGCAGTATCCAAAAGGTCATCCGAAGGTCTGAAAGAACAATTCGCACTCCCAAGTGATGGAGGCGGATGTGTGTGTCTCTGATCATAAGTTGTGTAAAGTGATGGTCGCCATCGAGAATTATGGGATGCCTCTGCTGGTGAGTAATGTCAGCACTCTCCAGTCGCCCTCCAAGCCGCAGAACACCGTCTTCTAGAAAGGGGTTGTAGCATCGTAGTTTGGATCTTACTGGGAGAGGGACGTTGGATTGTAGAGCTCCAAGTTCAGCAGGAAAGCAGTCTTTCTGCACGACCTTTATCCAGTAGGTACGCGCCGCAATAAGTTCTTGAGCAGTGAGTTCCCCGTTTTCGTGGTCTTTGTGGCGAAGGATTCGCGTCAGACGAAGTACCCAAGCTGTAACGCGTAGAAGGCGCGTGTAGGAACTGAACTGGGTGGAGTCTATGATCGATTCTGGCAAATCGACGTGAAGGACAGTCTGCACAGTGTTCTTTGTTTCTGGGAGTGATGGAAGCGATGGTGCGTCCTGAGGCCAGTAAGAATCTTCCTTTGTTAACCAGGAAGGTCCATGCCACCATATATCTAAGGACTGGATCTGACCAGGAAGAAGTCCCCGAGAGAGGTGATCTGCAGGGTTGTCAGATCCGGGGCAGTGTCTCCACTGTGATGGTGTTGTGTAGGACTGTATCTCCGTCACACGGTTGCAGACGAAGGTCTTCCATTTATTTGGATTTCCTCGTATCCAACCCAATGTCACAGTGGAGTCAGTCCATAAAGTAGCATGGGAAGTGTCGAAATTGGTTGCTTTTGCAAAATATCGTAGAAGCCGTGCTCCCACTAAGGCTGCAAGGAGTTCAAGGCGTGGTAGTGTGACTTTCTTAACGGGAGTCAGTCTGGACTTGCTGTAGGCTAGGTGAGTGGAGATAGTGTCCTCATTAGTTGCGCGAATGTACAAGGCTGCTCCGTAAGCCCGCTCTGAAGCGTCGCAAAACACATGCACCTGAGTGTCTTCTTTACTTGAAGTGTGGAGCCAGCGCGGTATGCGTATTGGCGAGAGCGAGGAGAGCGTAGATATCCAAGCATGCCAGTGTGCGGCAAGATCGTTGGGTAACAGTTCATTCCAATCAATTCCCCGGCACCAAGTATCCTGAAACAATCGTTTCCCCACAAGAGATACCGGAGAGAACAAGCCAAGTGGGTCGTAAAAGCTGCTGACGATCTTCAAAAGCTGTCTTTTTGTGGTTGGTCCTTCTGGGATTTTATCAAGGATTTCCTTCGTGTCCACCATAAAAGAATCACTTGAAGTGCACCAGTTTATTCCTAGCACCTGAGTCTGCAGCGCAGTCTCTCGTCCTTCTGCCTTCCAAACGGCTCTCAGTACATCGGAATTTGTTGCCCATTTTGCAAGAGGAAAATTGAGCATCTTCATTAAGGCAGTGAATTCATAATACAAGGTGACTGCCAAATTGTCATCTGCTGCTCCCACAACAATGTCGTCCATGAAGGTGTTGCTGTTGATTAGTGGTGCAGCGTTAGGAAAGGAGAGTGTGTGTTTGTCCGCATGTTCCCTGATGGTTGCTGAGAGGAGGAAAGGACTGCAGGTCAGGCCGAAAGGGAGCCTAGTGAAACGATAAGTGACTATGTCATTTGTTGTGTGGAAGTGTCCTCCGTCGTCTTGAATCACTTTGTACCAGAGGAATCTGGTCAAGTCTCTGTCTTTCCTGTCCAGGGTTAGCTGAAGAAAGGCCTGTTGTATGTCACTGATGATCCCCTGTCGATGAAGTCTGAAACGCAGGAGAATTGCCACAGCCTCTGGTAATAAATTTGGTCCCATCTCCAACATGTCATTAAGAGAGGGTGACTTAGCCGGATGAGATGATGCGTCGAATACTATTCTCCACTTGGTTTTTCCATATCTTTCTTTCTTCACAGCTTGATGAGGAAGGTAGAACATGACTTCGGGTGAGTTTGTCGTGTTGACTTCTTCCACGTGCTGATTGTGAATGTAGCTGAACATCTGGCTACAGTACATCTGGTTGAAGTCGTCATTGCTTTGAAGTCTTTTCTGAAGGTTGCTCAGACGCGCCTCGGCATTGTGTAGATTATGGGGTAGTTCCAGAATGCCTTGCTTCTTTGGCAACGAGACTACGCGTCGCTGTTCTTCGATTCGGAAAGATGATTTGAAGTCCTCAAGGATTCTGGAATCCTTCGGCGTATGTGGGCGTTCTTGATCAGCAGTTATACCAATAGTCTCGAGGTCCCAAAATCTTCTGAAGTCTTCGTCTGACTGGAAAGAAGCCTGCTCGAGGTTAATGAAATTGACTGTGGCTGAATTCACGTGCATACCGGATCGGTCCCCACTGAGTATCCAGCCGATGGTAGAAGGAACCAACACGAGTGACGTGGAGATACGTAAGGGAGGACTGTCTCTGATAATTTTCCAGTAGTGGTCACTACCGATAAGGAGTTCAACTGGTAGATCTTCATGGGAATCCGTCCTAGGATCAGCTAACTGTAACTTACGAGCATGTGCCAATGCCGTAATGTCTTGTGGAACCGACGGTTGTGGTGAAAGAACGTGAAGACTTTCGAAACCATAGAGAGAGACGCTCGAGTTAGTCCAAAACCCTTTCATATTGAATCGTACAAGTCGTCTAGTGTTGGAGCTCGTAGGGTTTGACTCAAAGGCACAAACAGTCAGTTCTTGTCGTCTAATTACTTCCAGCTGAAGATCGTCTACTAGTGACTTGGAGATGAAGGTCGACTGACTTCCTGCGTCGAGAACACAGCGAGTAAGTTTGCTTAAACCTGTGGGTCCTGTAATCCACACCTGAGCGGTCTGTAGGTAAGTAAAGCCGGAGGTTGCTACGCTTATTTTCCCTACTGCCGTTTGAGATGACGGAGTAGAAAGAGTTCTCTGTTCTCCATCACAAATAGATCTATGGTGTAACTTCTTACATGTAGCACACTGCGTTTGACCTTTCTTGCTGCAGTCCGAAACAACGTGTCCTTGATTTAAACAAAGAAAGCAGCGCTTGTTCGATTTTAGCTTCTGAATGCGATCATACACGGTTGTTATGGTTTTACAGTCTTGACCCCAATGGCCTCGTCGGTCACAAAATACGCAGAATGGAAGTATCGTCTTCTTCGCTTTTGGTGACGATTTGCTTGATTTGGCATGAATTTGGAGTGCAGCTGTAGTGGGGATAAGGGTTGCTGAAGCTATAGGATTTCCTCTGATTTTCTGTGTGGTTAGAGCACCGTCAACCTCTTCGTTTAAGAATCGCATCAATTTAGTAATGTGGCTTTCCATGATATTCTCTCTCTTGGCATGAATAATCCAACGGCGAACAATGTCCTCCGGGAACGCGCGCAGAATTTTCGGAGCTAGCATTCGGCCATATTCGTCAACATTTTCTCCCAAGGCCCTGAGGGCCTGTATCCGCCGGTTACATTCGATGAATGTCATGTTTAAGGCGTTGGGCGTGACGTGTGATATAGGCTGTAGAGTCTCCAGGTAATCCAGATGGGCTTGGATTATTCTGTTTTTGTCACCGTACCGTGAAATGAGAATCTGTTTTGTCTCCTCATATGCGTCAGCGGTGATTGGAATTCCGTCGACCAAGTTCTTGGGCTCGTCCTCCAAGTACCCGCGAAGAAAAACGTGTTTATCGATACTGGAAATGGAAGGGTTGCCGTCAATAGATGATTGGAATTGTTCCCAGAAACGGGACCACTTCTCTACGTCTCCTGAGAATGGTTCCAACCTGATCACAGGAAGTTTAACTGTGTGCATTAAGGGTGGAGGGGGCACAGCGGCGTCCTTGGCAGACGCGAGACTTACATTATCGACAGGTGTTTTTTCTCCAATGGCGCGAATCGCTTTGAGGATAGCTCTCTTGGCAAGATCGGTATATTCTTCGCACGAGATGACGTCAACGTTATACTCGGTGTCAGGAAGGACGTCATGGATTTGTTGATCGAGAGTGGTTAGACGGTCTAATGCTTCTTGAAGTCTAATCTGATTGTATTCGTAGTCGATCTCTGAGCTAGGTGTTGCATCATTTATTACCGTAGTGAATTTGGTAATAAGTGTTCTTGCCGTCTTTCTGAGACGTTTCAATTTCTGTAATTGTGAAGGCTGGTCCGGGTTAGACATAGTGGGTAGGGTATTGTAATACTTGACAATGGGTTGACAGCTGCTGTAATTCCTCGGCTACCTGCTGTGGACAAGGAAGTGAGGTATCCCCGTAGGCTATTGTCGTGGCTGTGGAGCTGCAAGATGGCCAGACGGTAATCCCTCTGCTACCTGCCGGAGACGTGGAAAGTATGCAGTGACGGTCGCTGGTAGACACAGTTCCAAATATTGTTCCTAGAGTGCATGCACGAGTTCGTGATAAGAATTCTAGGCTACTAGCGATCTCTATAGGAAGCATGCGAAGATACTCGGAATCAAGTTGTGTTCATAGATGTCACTGTCGTCTCGTTGAGTTGAATGCTGCGTCCGTAACTTCATCCAATGAATATTATTGCTTTTCTTTGTCATGCAGATCACATGCATATTTCATAAATCATCATGCGAATTTTTGATGTCATACATTAGTTACTTCTGCACTGATGTGAAAGTGTTTGAGGTAAGCGAGGACTAATGGTTTCTGAATCTCGCAGACAGTTGAAGTTTATTAGTACCCAGGGTTGCGTGCAGTTGCGTGCATGTAATACTGTATGCAGTGTCCCGCACTTCTAATAGATGGCGTTCAAGTCACCACTGCTTGGAATGTCCAATATCAATTATTTTAATGACAACGATATTGACAATATGTGATGTGTTTTGCCTTCATAAGCATGCAACATGTGCTAGATATCACAAAGTAATATTAGTTAGGCTAGTATAATTTTCAATAGCTCATCTGTATGATGGTGTAAGGTAATGGCGTCTCCAAATGTAGCTCGTTGGTAGCTTGCCCAATACTGTTGGTCGTTCTTCCTCGTGTGTGAAGCTAGTCCGTAGTGTAGACTGCTGGCTTAAACTAATCACCACTATAACGTAATTCTCTCTAGCACTTAAAATCGGAGTTTTCGGCACCAAGTGTGGGGTATTATAGCGTGAAGTTAGGAAGAACAACACCGTGACATTCACTATTTTATTCCATTAGTAACTACAACATACAACACACTCTAGCGGCAAGTTACATAAACACATTGTCCTTGTTTCATTCCCCAACAGGCCTTACCGCTCCTCCTTTTGTTGGCCAACAGCGCGCAATATCTAGAACCAGCATACCATCCAAGTTCTGACCACGCCCAATGCTGCTTAACTGCGGAGTTCTCATGGGATCCGGTGTTTCAACGTGGCCAGGCCGTTGGCCCTAGTGCACCCTGTACCTTTATTAACTGGTGATAAGACTTCATTAATTTTGTCTTGAAAATGATGTGCTTTGTTATAGATCATTTACATGCCAACATCGTATCACTGCAAGTGCCATAGATTTTTTCTACCCTTCAAAAATCCAATGCCCTCAAACAAAAATCAAACCTACAATCTTGGCGGACCCTACCACTCGTCCATTGAGAAAGCTATTCAGTACACCTAATCTAAATCTCCATTAAATAACAATTCTTCTACATCCTACTCCCATTATTGCATGTATTCTTCCCTTATGCAGCAGACCATTTCTATTAGAGCCCAGGGCAAGGTTTGCAGCAAATGGAAACTCCAGCCATTTAACCGGAAAGTTAGCCACAGAAGGCCCAACTGAGTTCCAATTTTGCCTCTGGGTGGCAGTGCAAGTGGGACATTGAAATTGGAGAGTAGTCATCTAAATGGTTTCATCTCAAAAGCTAGCTGAAACTAAATGATCATTATCTATCGAGTATTAAATCTCAAGGGTCAAGTTAAAGGTCCAGTTGTCCTTGTCCAGACAAGGAACAGATGTGGAGAGATTTCCCATGAACCACTTACCAGCACCTCTCTGTAACAACCTGAAACAGGGTTGCCAACACTAAATGTTCTAAATTGCTTAATACTAGAGAGCATATACTCACAGGACATAGCAGATAACTCCAACAGACCACATGTCTGACTCCACACCAATTGGCTCATAGTTAATTATTTCTGGCGGAATGAATTCTGGTGTTCCGAAGAGAACCCGCACAGGTGAGTCTGGCTGGAGCTTGCGTGCCAATCCAAAATCAATAAGCTTGATTTGGTGGGATGTACGAGTGTGGCACATTATGTTCTCGGGCTGGAACAAGTATCAAAGCATTAGGGGTGTAGTGAAGTACATGTTAAGAACTCTCACCATTGGGTTCTACTGCATACCAAAAGAAAGTTACGAGCCTTACAGCAGTCGCATATGATGTGCAACATCTGACATAGAAGAAACCTCACCTGAAATTGTTGATACACCGGTATTTTATACTATTATTGGCACAAATATTAATCTATTGTAAAAGGGAGTGTTTTACAGATATTGTAGTTTATAATATGGAACTCATTTTATTAGATGATTTGTAGCTTCCACCAGCACTAGCCTAAATAAAGAATATGATATGGATCAACTAGATTAATTGATGCGACACCGCTCATAACCTTAAATTCCTTATAAACAGGACCTCTTGATTCACAGACCAACACGTAATTTCATATGGATTCTGTTAAAATGAGTCATATTGATTTGATAAATATCATTTAAAATGATAATCTGGTAGCAAAAATATCTTCCCTGTCTGGGATTCGAACCCGAGATCTCTAGATTCACAGTCATAGGCGCTAACCCCACGGCTATTTCGATTACGCAAATATTGTGCACAAGATGGTGACTTATTTCCACGTTCCAATAATACTGCATTACGGAATTAAGTTTCATTTATAGTCTGCTTGTTTCGGTAATGTTCCTGCGTGAAATTGAGTTTAAAATGCCTTATGAATAGGCCCTCTTGTGAGTAAAGAGACTGTATTCAGCAATAGTTCATGAAGGCTTGCTCAATTCTCGTATAACCACAACGATTATATTATACTGATGACTGCATTACCGTTATGTGGGTTAATATTTGAATAGCCATTGTGCAGAAACATAATACCGGCAATGCCGACTACTTACAATGTTTGATATTAAGGCATTTTACCATTTAAATATTGATACGAAGACTTCGAACATGTACCATGTGCTTTGTTTCAATCACTTGACACCAGAGTTTACACAAGCGTTTACCGTTCAGTATGTCATATACATTCCACATGGCCGAAAGTACGTCATGGTATCAATTTCCGACACCGCGCGCTCATTGTTTCTCTTACCACTGCCAGCTGATCGATCGATCGAGTTGGCAGTGCGTCTTACACTTCCGTTCGATCCACCACTGCCAGCTAGCACACTTTCGTTCGTGCCAGCTCGATCATTCCGATCCACTTCCGTCCCATTTTTCAATATCACTCGCACAAAAATATCCAGCAACCGAGTGGAAAGATGTTACACATCAAAAATGCATTACAATATGTCGTGTCCAGCTTTTATACTCTCCATTTAATTTGTACTTGAAAACTAGAAGAAAGTTGCAAGCTACTGCAGGAGCAAAGAGTGGTACAGCTGATCAAGAGAGGCTTGCATGGCTACCATTACCGATCTAATTCAGTGATGCTATGGGACCAGTAACCCTTTGCATACCTATGCTCGCAGACCTAATTCACACGTCAGATTAAAATGAGAAAAGAAAGCAGGTGATAATTTTATTTACAAAGTGACCCATAATGAAGAGAGCTTAATTGAAGATATTGAAATAAAAGAATTTTAATTACACAGCTCTTCATCAATCAGACTTAACACTTGGCAGGTGGCAGTAGTTTCATTCAGCTGGATTGGAAATCCATCACTGAACAGTTTCTAAGACAAAACAAAATTTAGAGTAAGTTTTTCAACGAAAGAATAGCACAAGGGACATTGTACTATACAATCTCAATTTTTCTGCAAGTCGTTTCCATTTGTATGGGATTGGGATTGGAATGAGATTAATTTCTATTTCTACCCTTCCTGACACCAACCTCATTGATGAGGTAATGCAAGATGAAATGGATTAAAATTATAAGGTGCGTTCAAAAAGTAACGAGCCGGAGGCTGTCCTGCGCAAACCGGTGACGACATCGGCTAATCGTGGCGTGTGTAACGAGGTGTGGTTCCGACCAGAGCGTGGAAGGTCACAACCCGTCGCTAGAGGGCAAGCGTGCACGTCCGGATGATACAAAGCGACCAGCAGCATGCATCAATCGTCCATCGCTGACAGTTGCATTGCAAACAGTGACATGGAGGCGTCAAATGAAGAGCAAAGAGGTGTTGTTCGGTTTCTGAAAGCGAAAAGAGCAGGGGGAACGGACATTCATCGCCGAATGTCACAAGTGTACAGTGAACACTGCATGTCCCTTGCAAGGGTCAAGGCGTGGCACAAGCGCTTCAGGGAAGGACGGGTGTCGTTAGCCGATGATGCCCGGTCTAGGGCACCCCCCTGCATTACCAATGACAACACTGACAGTAGTGGCTACGCTAGCTAAAGCGCAGCGTTAGGCCATGGGGCCAAGCTCTCGGCTGACTCGGTAGACGCGTGGGTTCGAGCCCCACCGCCGGCCGGCCTTGAAATGGTATTCCGTGGTTTACCATTTTCAACACCAGGAAAATGCTGGGATGGTACCTTCTGACAGGCCACGGCCGCTTCCTTCCACATCCTTGCCCAGTTTCATTCATCTTCATCCATTCCATCTCTCATCCCGACGCGCAGGTCGCCCACGGGCGTCGACTAGAAAGACCTGCACTCGGACTCTCAGGAGGTCACACGGAAAAGAAAAAAAAAAAAAACGATGACAACGTCCAGCTGTTTGATGCACTCATTACCCAGGACCGCCGAGTGACAGTGAACGCCATAGCCAGCGTGGTCGGATTGAGCGTCGGAAGTGTGCACACCATCATGAAGGGAAGACTGCACTTGCGGAAAGTGTGTGCCCAAGGGGTGCCCCTCAGTCTTCAACCACACCAGGAAGCATGTCGAATGGCCTACTGTCTTGGTTGGACGATTGATGCATGCTGCTGCTCGCTTTGTATCGTCACATGACATGTACGCGTGCCCTCTAGCGACGGGCTGTGACCTTCGACGGGCTGGTCGGAACCACACCTCGTTACACACGCCACGATTAGCCGATGTCGTCACCGGTTTGCGCATTACAGCCTCCGGCTCTTTAATTATTGAACGCACCTTATAATTCAACTAGGCAAGGAGTTGGAAGGAAGCAACTGTGGCCTATTAGATGGGATCATCCTGGGATTTCCCAGGGTTGAAAATGGAGAAACCATTTAACACTAATTCAGGGATGGCCGACGGTAGGGTTTATACCCATTTGTCTCCAGAGTCCAGAGCAGGAGGCTCCATGGCTTTGTGCCTTAGTGCGGTTGGTATTTCACTACTCACAAGTAAAAAATGTATGTACAAGGAAACACTTTGAATTATTTTTATTGTTTATAGCGTTTTGTTTGATATTTGTGGGTCCACGATCCCTATTACGAATGTCTATCCAGTGATCTGCTCACTCTACAGCTGTGTCAATTATGTTGTTGTTGCTCTCAGATGAGCTGGAGGAAGAATTTTCCACTTCAGTCACTAAAACTAAAATCAGACAAATCTTTGTCTGAATTATCTAATATTGACACTATGTCCACATTACTAACTTTTCTTTGCAATACCATTACATCAAAACACTATCAAACTAAGACATAAATCAGGACACTGAAATACTGCATTACACAAGATTCATATTTCTCAGCTGTTACTACCTCTTTTATTCATAATGGTAATGGATGAAATTGTAAAGGAAACAAAGGAAGCATATGGACATAAAGAAATGAAGCTACTATTATTTGCAGACTATATTGTGGTCTGGGGAAGGAACACCGAAGAAGTGCAAAAACAACTAGATGCACTGAACGAAAATATTCAGAAGTATGGCCTGAAAATCAGTATAGAGAAAAGCAAGACCATGGTGATGACAAGAGGGGAAAGACAAGGAAAGGGCATTGTGAAAATTGGAAGTCAGAGTTTGGAAATTGTAGACACGTTCAAATACCTAGGAAGTGAATTGATGCAAACTGGTAGGTTGGACATGGAGATTGGCAGGAGGGTACAGCAGAGCAATGCATTCTATCAAAGTGTAAGAAAACTTGTTTGGGATAAGGAAGTACCAAGGAAAAGCAAGGAGGTAATGTATAAAATGTACTATGTACCCATATTAACGTATGCAGCTGAGACTTGGACCCTGATGAGCAGGCAAGAGAGTAGAATCCAAGCCAGTGAAATGAAATTCCTAAGAAGTATGATAGGTAAGACAAGGAAAGACAGAGTGAGGAATGAAGATGTTAGGAAGGAAGTTGGGATGGGAAAACTAAATGAGAGAATTGAGAAGAATAAACTAAGGTGGTTTGGACATGTAAAGAGGATGGAGGAAAATAGAATACCAAGACAGATGCTGGAGGCGAAGTGCAAGGGTAAGAGAGCAAGGGGAAGACCTAGAACAAGGTGGATTGATTCAGTGAAGAACAGCGTGAGAAAAAGAAAACTGGACTGGGACAAGATCGTGGAAGAAGAATGGTGGAAGGAAAGAGGAAAGTGGAGAAGTGCCATAAATACCCCGAACCGGCAGGAGCTGGATAAGGGGAAATGATGATGATGATGACTACCAGGAAAAGTTTCTTACCGATATACTGAGGAGATTCCCTACACGAGTAAGTTTGAAATAAAAAACTCATGCTATCAGAGAACTTCAATGTATTTCATTGACCTCTGCAGCACGATATTTGAAAAAGGAAGATTGTAGTTTTACGTGACCGTGAATCTTGTGATTATGAGCCACGGGACCTCCTATTTACGTGGAATCCGAACCACAGGACATGGCATTTCACTTCGAAAATCTCACATGCATTGACCGGGAATCGAACCCGGACCGCCTTGGTGAGAGGCACACAGCTAGACCGCTGAGCCACCACGCCCCGCACGATATTTGACAAGAACATGTATATATTATGGTTCCACCCGCCAAAGGTTAACCATTTCCCCGACTCCAAAGATATTGCCTTATACCTCTGAACGTGTGTTTACAGAAAATAATAATTTTGTTCTAGATTAGTAATAAATCTGTAATTCACATTTATGCCGCTGGCCTGGTTCACCAGTTAGTTCTAACCTGAAGTTCAAAACCTAGGATTACTAAATTGATTCCAGTCAGAGTTGTATTTATAGGTTTAGCGATTAATTTTAGAACAATCCATTCTTCACTAACTTTCTTTAATTTTTCAGCTCGCTTCCAAAGCACTTAACTTATGTGGTCACCAGGATATTGCCCTTCAAAATCATCAAGATTCCAAGGCAGGTCTTCAATCAGACTCAAAAGATGTAATGTTCCTGCAGCTTCTGCAGAAGAATACTAGCGAATTACTCTTACATTCCAATTTTAGATAATTTCAGAACTTAAATTAAGCTTAAGTAGTCTCCTATGTCGATCTAATACCATTGTTATGGCTGTCTCAGATTAAAGCAGTGCTTACTCTAACGTGACGTTATGCAGATGTTTTCAATTGCTGTTAATTTGTTCCATCCATGTCTCGCCATTTAGTATCCACATATAATCCTCTAAAAACTTGTGATTCTGTTCTATTCCCAACAGTCGTTGACGATCTTGAAGTTCGTAGAAATTGTTGAAGTTGATGAAGAAACTGATTACAAAAAAATATGTGCTGTTCTGTGAATGGTTCCAAAGATTCATAAATCGTCATGGACTTAACGTTTTAAATAAACGTTTTTTTCAGATGAAGCATGGTTTCACTTATCCGGCTATGTAAATTCCCAATACTAACGAATTTGGTCTTCAGACAATCCCAAAACACTAAGACAAACACCATTGCATTCGCAGAAAATTGGCATATGGGTTGCCTTATCATGAGCACAAGTAACAGGGTCAATCTTCTGCGACAGTTCAGTGAATTCTGAGGTCTACTGCTCTGAGATAATTTACAAGTTTATTGCTCAGTTGAATGAAGACTAAATTGAATGCTCTTTCTTTCAAATGGACAATGCTACAGCACATACGTCCCACCAGTCGCTTCACCGTTTAAATCAATTTTTTGGGGATAGAATAATAACTTAAGGTCTCTGGCCGCCACCGTCTCCCGATTTGACCCCACCAGATTATTTCCTTTGGGGTGCATCAAAATCTGAGGTATACAAAACATACAAAAACGATTGATGAAATTAAAGTGAATATCATTAATTATGTACAGTCCATTACATAAAAAACTTTAGTGAAAGTCTTCGACAAGGACAACACTTCCAGCATCTGTTATGAATGGCTATAGCGAGTTTGTTTCGATACAAGCGGCAGCCGTGCTGCCAACGTTAACTGCTCCTCGCAACAGCACGTAGGCACTGCGGAGATCATTCCCTGGCGCCCTATACAAAACATGTATCAGTATCACTACACATTACAGCTTAAACTTCATTCATTTCATAGAATCACTTAGCAATCTGTAATGTGTAATGTTTGTGTACAAGTTCACACACTATTGTCTCTCATTTCTCTTCATCCTGTTGCTGGCATTCCTCAGAATAGCAATAGACTTATCTATATGGCATGTCCCAAATCCAGGACTTATCTCACATATGAGAGCCTTGCAACAGAAGTGATACTTGCAGGTGTAGGGTTCTACATTGCCCTGGTTTGCTTCATGGAATATGGTAACTTCCACATGAATCTTATCAATTGATGAGATGGTGAATACTTTCTGTTTGGTGTTTGAAATTAAACAAAAAATTCATATTAAGATATTTAGTTATAGAATCTTGTGATAAACTAATAAACTTATTCGCTGTGAGTTGCTACATATTTCCTTAACACTGGAATATGAAACATAAACTCTGCAATTTCGTTAAAATTCTTTTTTTAACAGAATAGTTCCCATCAGTGAAAATACATTTTTGTGGTCACCACCAGCTTCCTCAATTGAGCAGTACCTGCACTTCACCAATAAGCTTTCAGTCCAAGTTCCTCCCTCAGCACCATAAACATGAAACATTTCAAGGGAGTCACCTCACCAGCCATCACAGACTAATTTCATACACCATTTCAACTAACATGCACTGCATGGCATTGAGCAGAGGTGGTGTTCTAACAATACGTTCCCAGCCCAATTTTAGCTAGTCATTCATCGTTCCAGACTCGTGTGACCAGTAGGATATCTGGCAAACAAATACCCAGCCGATGTTCAGCTTTTAAAAGTTTTAAACATCTTCTATGGAGATTTTCCTGCCTTCTATAGAGCTATCACTGCAGCATAGTCATCATTATGGGTGCGTGGTGGCTCAGCGGTCTAGCTGTGTGTCTCTCACCAAGGCGGTCCGGGTTCGATTCCCAGTCAATGCATGTGAGATTTTCGAAGTGAAATGCCATGTCCTGTGGTTCGGATTCCACGTAAAAAGGAGGTCCCGTGGCTCATAATCACAAGATTCACGGTCACGTAAAACTACAATCTTCCTTTTTTTTCATCATTATGTCCTAACACTAACAAGCACAATTTTACTTTGACAACTGAACCCAGAATGAATTCCTTAATAACTCCCATATAGCCTACCTGCTATACACATTTGGCAAGAAATCTGTACAGTACTTATGGCATGGTGTATGTATCCTAATTTTTAATTATGACATCCTGCTATTTCAGAGTTGTGGAGGAATTGCAAAGCAAACTTACCTTCAAGTCAAGGTGAACAACAAGGTTATGGTGCATGTAGTCCACTCCCTCGCAGATCTGTCGCATGAAGAGAATGCAGTCTCTTTCAGTGAGGGTGAAATCATCTGCCACAACTCGTTCGAAGAGCTCTCCACCAGAAATGCTGTTTGGTAAAATTATAAGTTAAAATTTTTCTTGCAGTCAAAATTTTTTCTTGCAGTCATAGACTAGTCCCATAGAATTTACCTGTAATTTACTACAGGTCCCTACCAGTGGCAGCTGGGGTTGAATACCAGTTGTGTGCTGTATGTAAACCATTCTCCAAAAAATAAAAATATTTAGAAACATAATTTATAGAAACACTCACCCAGAAACACCCAAGAGGCTCTCCACTGAGTTCTAAATACTTAATAAACTCAACTCATACACACATTCTCCATACCAAATTAATTGAACACATAATAACACCTGCAATGACATGAAAAATAGTATTCTCAGTGTTACCAAAAGCAATAAAATGAAACCAACTACACCGTAATGCAAAATTCCGTGTTAATTTGATATAGTGAATTTTACTGACATTTTGTAATTGAAGAAATTCATAATACAGTATATCCTTATTTTGACAACATATAAATTATAATTTTTATAGTTCATCGATTTACAGAATGTGGCTATGGAATAGGTAAGAAAAAGACCTTGCGAGAACAGCTGATTGTTTCCTCCATTTTTACCGCAGTTTGCTTTGAGCGATCCCTCTAAAATGCTACCGCAGAGTGTAGAAGTAGGTGCCATCTGCCACGTTCTCGTTTCGTGTGACCAGTGCTGCCGTTCTGCAGTTGAACAAAGAATTGCTGTGATGTCTTGGCTGTTGTCCCAACAGCACAACGGTAAAGTTGGGCACGCATGCGCAAAGGCAGTGTTCATGTTTGCTGGCAATAAACGTCGGAATTATCGCCGAGCTGTGATCTGCACAGCCAGTACCGGACGCGGAGTGGAGCACACGACTAGATACCTCGTTGTGAGGGGTGTTGGCATATTTCCTATTCTTTGGCTAACGTCTTTAAATGTGCTGCATTTGATTGTAGATAATATTAATGAAGCAATTAATTTTCAAATAAAACAATGTGCTGCAGCACTTTAGCACATGCCGCCCCTGGTCCCTACTGGAAAATAATTTGTTTCATTATTCATGTATGCTTTAGAGCCACTATGCACCATCTTAATCCAGCCCAAGAGTTCCAAATTACAACTTAACAGGCATTCATACCCCTGGTTTGCCAGCTTTCTGATCATTCAACACTAACTATCGTTAGTTTCCATATGCACTTTACAAGTTGTAAACAATGGACATAAATTTTTCCTTCCATTTAATCAGGGTTTTAACCCTTTACACACACCTACCTCATCCCACTGCCTATGAGACTGGGGTATGCAAAAATGGAGGTATACAGGGTCTGTCTTGAAAGTAGTGAGACTGAGTCAATTTAAAAAAATATTGACAGAAATGAAACATACACTCAATATTCTTCAAAGTAGGACCCTTCTGCATCCACACACCGCTGTCAGCGGTATTTCCTACACTCGTACGCTTTCTGGAAGGCGGCAACCGGAATGCTGTCGAGCTCCCTCGTCATGGTCTGTTGCAACGCTTTCACGGAGCCGTGACGATGTCCTTTTAGGGTGGTTTTGAGATGGGGGAAGAGGAAAAAGTCTGCTGGGGCAATGTCGGGACTGTAAGGGGGCTGAGGCAGGGTTGCGATGTTGCGTTGGGCCCAAGGTTCGTATATAAGAGGTTGTCTCGTTCCGCGCGCATGCGCTCTACTCCCCCGGCTGATGACGTATTGCTCAGACCCGGCAACAGCCAACACCACAGTCTCCAGTAAGCTGGCAAATTCAGCTATTCTTTATGGTGTTGTGTTGATGTGTTTATCTATTCTCGTTACGTGTCATTATTTAGTGGTGTTTGATAGTGCTTCATTAAGTACTGCTCTACACGTTTCCCCTAGTAATAGGTAAGTGCTCGGTAAATGAGAGAGCCATTTGTGTATCATTAGCTTCGTGGTACGACCTGATAGTTTTGATGTTTTTTATTTCTTTCAGTTTTCTACGATGCCTGGAATGAGATGCACGGTGGCTTTGTGTACAAACAGTCTTATTAAAACGAAGCGGGATCCCGGGAGTGCGCATATAAAGTATCATTCATTCCCTAAAGACAATTTAATTAGGCAAAAATGGGTGCTGTGTACAAGAAGAGACGGGAAGTGGAATCCGAATACTTCACAAATACGCTCTGAACATTTTACGGAGGATGACTATGAGAGGGACCTGAAAGCAGAATTATTGAATTTAATTCCTAAGAGAAAACTAAAACAGACTGCTGTGCCTTCACTTAAATTAGGAACTGATATACCCGAAGAAACCCAGGTGCAGATACGTGAACTTGAAATACGTAGTGAGAAGAGAGAAAATAAAAGAACTGTGAATCAAATTTTAGAAAGCTCGTACTCTGTTCAAGAAGTGTGTGATGACGTCCAAACTACAACGGAGGAAAATCAAATAGATGTTTTGAAGATGGAAAATGAAAAGTTGCGACAAAAGAACGCAGAGCTGGAGGAGAGAATCGTACTGAAAAGCCAAGAAATTGGCAGGCTTAAAAGAGAACTTTGTAAAATGAAGAGAAAAAGGATTGATGAAACCAGAGTGCGTAAAAAGGCCCGGGAAATACTCGGTTCAGTTTTCACCGAAAATCAAATAGACATCCTTTTAAGTAAGAAAAAGAAAGTTAAATGGACAGATGGTGAAATATCTCTTGCATTTTCCCTGAGATATATTAGTAAGCGTTCATATCTTTTTCTGAAGAAGAAAATGAACATTCCTTTGCCTGGACTGTCTACACTACAAAAATGGGCATCAACAGACGATATGAACAATGGTGTTCTCCAAGATGTTTTCCGCTTTCTGTGCGTTGCTGGTTCATCTCTGAGCAAGAAAGAAAAAATTACGGTTCTTCTTTTTGATGAAATGAAAGTTAAAAGCGTCATGGAATATGACCGGAAAGGAGATGAAGTTATCGGGCCTCACTCCAATGTGCAAATAATAATGGCTCGGGGACTTTTTGCTCAATGGAAGGTGCCTCTCTTCGTTGATTTTGACGTGAAAATAACCTGCGAGATTTTAAACTCTATTATTTTAAAACTTTCCGATATAGGGTACATTGTAAAAGCATGTGTTAGCGACATGGGGGGTGGAAATGTTGGACTTTGGAAGGAACTAGGAATTAGTACTGAAAAATCCTGGTTCACTCATCCCTCTACGGAAGAAAAAATATACATGTTTGCTGACGCGCCACATCTTCTGAAACTAGTGCGGAACTGGTTTTTAGACACTGGGTTCCAGCTAAAGAGCGGACAGATTGTAAATAGAAATCCTATCGTAGCATTATTAAATGATCAGAAGAAAAGTGATCTCAAAATGTTGCATAATCTGAACGAAAGTCACATCACTGTGGAAAAGACTCAGAGACAAAATGTGAGGAAAGCGTGTCAGTTATTGTCGCACAAGACAGCTACTGCTCTGCAATTTATGAAACCGGGAGCTGATCCTCAGCTGGCTGAAGAAACTGGAAAATGTATTGAAATAATTGATAGGTGGTACGATGTGATGAATACATACACTCCCAAACCTTCAGGTAGACCTTCCAAGAACCCATATGGAAAAGATCTGGAATCTCAAGACGCAATTCTCAACGACATGCTTGAATTAATTGAAACAATGAGATGCTGTGGGAAGAAAAATATACAGCCTTTTCAGAGAGGAATCATTACATCAATTAAATCTTTGAAGTATCTTCTATTAGATTTGAAGAGTGTCCATGGTATTGAGTACATACTCACCCACCGCCTCAACCAGGACGCTTTAGAAAATCTGTTTTCTCAGATTAGGACGAAAGGGGGTCTGAATGATCATCCTTCTCCTTTAGACACATTATATCGTTTAAGAATGATTGTTTTAGGGCGAAATCAAGGACTCCTTCAAAATAATTCTAATACAGGAACCGAAGATGATTCCGAATATATTCCAGCCAAAGTGCTTCGAATGTCTGGTGAATTATGCAAGAAGGAAGAGGATAATCCGGAGAAAGATAGCGAAATAGATGTCACCAAAGAAATGATTGCATCTTCGATTCCTGAAAACGAATTGAGCACCCCCCTAACTGAAATGGAAGCCAATGCATTGTTTTACCTTTCTGGATGGGTAGCAAAAAAGCTTTGATCGACATGTCCAAACCTTGGTAGCTATACATTTACTAGCTCTGAATCGCAGACTATGAATCCACAAAATGCATGGATCAAAAGTTTGTCGTTCGGTGGACTCGTAGAGCCTTCTGAAAGCTGGAAAAAAGAGGCAAAATTGCTAGAAGATGAATTTAAGAAGTACCATGGTCTCAAGAGCATAAAAAGGGGTAAATTGTGCATTACCAATTTGGTTGAATCTCTTGACAAGAAATATCCTGAAATAAATCGTGTAGTGGTAGAGACATTCGTTCGACAGAGGACCTTCATACGAATCAAGTTCATGAATGCACTGAAGACAACACAGGGGAGCTACAAGAGGAGTAATGAATGTTCAGTCTCTCATGACAAAATATCCAAGAAGATGAAAAAATACACCAGCTGAATATATTTTCAGGCTTGAACGCTCGATTGAGTTCGTGAACAGTGAGCAAATGTACCGGTAATAGTTTTCCCTACTTAATCTCAACAGTATAATTGAGCATGAATTTTAATAGAATTAAAACGGCGCTGTGTATTGTACATTATGTTGAACTTTATCAATTATGACTCAATTTTGAAGCTTCAGAATTCTCGTTCTTTGTCGATTCGAATAACTTTTATATTTAATTATTCATGATGATGATGATGATGATGATAATTGTTGTTTTAAGGGGCCTAACTCTAGGTTATCGGCCCCTAATGGTTTGGGTGATAGTGAAAATGAAAGATGATCAAATGAAACCTACAACTAAAACTAACTACTCTCTTACAAACTAGAAGAGGAAATGGTTAACAAAATGTGTATTTACACGCTCTGATTATTTAAAGCTCTATTATATTAAACTGCATTTATAGCTACAAGTATCACGAGTTCTTATGTTGTACATCAACCCCGTGGTTACCTTCTGCAGTAGTGCAAGGCTAGCCGTAACAGTAGTCCCATCCGCTCAGCGCGGGTCGGCTGATGACGTCACGCAGCAGGGGAGCGCTGTTACCACAGACCTTATGAGAACGAGGCAACCTGTTCTCTACAAGCCTTGCGTTGGGCCAGGTACGCCAGCACATGGAAGGCTGTGTGGCGCGGCGCATTGCAGTGATGGAGCCACCAGGAGTTAGCGATCGCCGGGCAGACACGGACGATGCGTTTTTCACAGCCGTTTAAGGATCTCCTCATAAAAACCTTACTCTGCGGTCATTGTCCAAAATATTCTTCACTCCTGCCACATTTTCATCCGTTTTGGTGCTCGAAGGTCGTCCTGAACGTGTGTAGTCTTCAACTTCCTCTCTCCCCTCCCGAAACAGCTTGTGTCAGTCAAAAGCACTCAATCTGCCCATGGTGTTATCACCGTAAGCCGTCTTGATCATATTGTGAGTCTCTTTCCCGGTTTTGCCGAGCCTAACACAAAATTTTATGGCATAGCGCACTGTTTCAACAGACGAACCATGTCGCAGCGTGATGAGTGCACTTGCAGAAGTTATGGTGACTTTACACTCCAATACAGCTGAGAACCAACTGTGTGGCTGGCTCCCAGCCTTCCTTACACCCCCCTCCACCAACCTCAGGCGGAGAAGCCGCGGGCAGTCTGTCCATCTGCGCGGGGAAAATCCAGTCCAACTACTTTCAGGACAGACACTGTATATGTAACTTTGATATTAACCATATTCATAATACATTATTATTTCTTATACTTTCGACAATTAATGTGATGCACAAACTACAAATGTAAATATTACCAAGACAACTGAAAGAAGGAAAAAAGGACCAAATTAATCCTTGATAAAGTATCTTAGAAACAAAATAAATAGTTTCTTTTATATCTGGCTCAGAGACCTTTCTAGGGATACACTGTATGACTATATGATATATATATATTGTATATATCAATACAATTAAAATGTTTATGTCCCCTCCAGTGGCCCCAACTAATTTTCCAATATGGTTTAGAAGCCAGATTTGAGTCCCAGTTTCATGTGAAAACATCAGCAATTTTCATGTACAGGGAAGTGACCGACTACATAAACAATGATAAGATGTTGACAACATTTTAGAGCTCATTTTAGGGCTCCAATCCCCATAAAATATCCTAAACACTTGCACTATATTTTTTAAAATTCTGTACAGAAAGATATTTCCAAGGCTATATTGCACAACATATTAATACAATTAGACATTTTAGACCTCCAATCTTTTGTTAGTACTTTTTTATGTGTATAAATGTGAAACCCCTTTTAAATAGTTGAACTTCTATCGTAGCAGCTTTTGAAGTGATTAAGCTCTAGACTGTTCTTATTGACAGTTACTTTTCAAATTTTTCAAATTTACGTCAAGAACTTTTGAAGTTGATTATTTGGGTTAATGACTTGAGCACACACTTAAATGTAACACGAGTTGACAATGTAGATTTGTAGACATGTTTGTGTGAGCTTGCAGAATATTGAGGGTGTCAAATTGCCGTTTGATCTATTGGTAGTTATGTCGAGGTAATTTACAGTATATTTCACTCTGTTTCGAATTTCTTAGTAAATTTGATCGAGTGATGTGAAATGTTGATTGCTTCGAGTAGCATTTCTTCATTTGTTACTTCCGTGTCGTATATACATAGAAGGGGGGCTGCGTGGCGCAGTCGGTAGAGGCGCTGAGCTTCTAACTGGAAGGTAGTGGGTTCGATCCCCACCCAGGTAGTGGATTTAAAAAACAAAACTACCACTTGAAATGCAGATAGCCCTGGGGTTCACTCAGCCAGAAATGAGTACCCGTGTAATTCCTGGGAGCAAGCCGGCCGGGCATGGAGCTGACAACTCCATCCCATCTAATGCCGATGTCACAAAGAGTGGAAGCCTCTACCTTCCACTATTCCAGGGCCTCCATGACCTGTACCGAGTTGGCTTTGCTTTGCTTTTTGTATGCAAAGAATATCATCCATATAACTACTCCATTGTAGGATTCCTTTTGCCCTGTCTTTTGTCAGAAGAATTGTATCAATAAAATACCCAGTGATATAGGAATAATATTTGTATGCAATTATGCTTAACAAATAGGGGAAAACAATAGCATTTGGTATTATAAGAAAATAATGGAAAGGAATTGGCAATTCGCAGGAGAATACTCCAAACAAACAATTATGAATTGAAATGACTTTAGGCTACTCTATTCTCGAACTGCACAATCTACATTAAATTTATTTGTCAAAAATCTTAAGTTACCTTTTCAGTATGGATTGTGCATATCTTGTATATTACAGGATATAATAGGAAAATAAGGAGGAAACACCAAGAAGAAATTGTTGTAGATTCATTTAGGGGCTTTGCGACATCATTGTCGTCTAGCCCTGTGTACTCGGGTGTGTGTAGAATTTGTCTGATAACCTGTTATTATGATGGCTGTATTAGTGAGCGAAGAAGAAATTGTAGCAGAAGATGGAAGATACCCTCAAATAATAACTGTATGGTCAATAACTGCAACAACTTCATGATCGATGTAGCCAGTTTAACTGTGACAATCCCACTCTTCCTACTCTTTTGTAGACCAGTGATAACTCCCAATCTCTACACAGAAGATTTCAGATATTTGACACTAGATATTAGGGTGGACAGCTACTTTGATTTAAGACTCATTTTGCATGGATTAGCTGAGAGCAAGCCAAGGAACCTAGACAAACATCATTGATTCTAAAATGTTATTTGTCACAAAAAGCATGCAGCAGCTTGTGAAATTCAGCAGTAAATATATCTAATTGTTTCAAAATACAGCAAGAAATCAGTACCATGTTTAATATGGTATAAATTTTCAAGGAATTTCATGTAAGATATATGAAAATTAAATACAAGTTAGCTATTTTCCCCATAGAGAATGATGTAGGTAACTAGCCATTTTTGTGAATTAAGAACACTTTGAGGAAAATATAATACTTACTATTCCATCACCATGACCATCTCCCTAGGACTCTCAAAAGCCGCAGCCAGCTGGAGCAACTTAGGGTGACAGAGACCGTTCATAATGTCGATCTCCTCTTGGACCTTTTCCCGATCCTTGGCCTTAATACAGCGGATGAATTTAGCTGCAAATTTTTGATTCGAAGTACGCTCCACCACTTTATGGACCACACCATAGCGACCTTTGCCCAACTCCTCAAGGACATCGTAATGGGTTTTGAATTCATCACCAGGCTCCACGCTCACCAGCCTGGGCTCAAATGCTGGAGTGAAGCATTCATCTGAAAGGAACTTCCTCCCATTAACATATGACAAAAAAGATGATAAAGCAACCTACAAAATAAAGTTGCTGAGAGGATCAGTAGGTCATCTAAAAACAATTACAAGATCAAAGCCAATTTCCACAGATCTACACACTATTTCAAAGCTTGCTGGGGGGGATAAGCATGGAAAAGTTCACTGATCCTATTTCCTAAATGATATAAATGAATGAATTTACTAGGATGAAGTTCTCAAGCCCTGAATTAAGTTGTAGTATGGTATTTTAAAAAAACATAGAAGAGATTGTTGCATTCACATTGCCATATGATTTGAGTCAGATATTTAATTTGTCCCTTTTGTTATCCCAACTTTCTTACATACTACAAGTCAAAGGATTGCTTTTCATTGCTTTTGATTAATAAGAACACTTTTTGAATGGGGTCAAATGGATCAAATGTTTCACTTATCAAGCCAATGTAGTGATCAGGATTTTGTGAATATACACAATGATTTATATTGAATTGTTTAATTATTTATGTTTCTAGTTGGTATAACTTCGGCATAATTAATATTTACCCTAACAATACCATGCTATTTTTCAAACCATGGGCTACCAACGTGAGGGTATTTTGTGACTACCAGACTAAATTCCTTTTTAGTTATTTGCATTGTCCTTTATCAACATATCTTGTATTTTGAACCTTAAAAGGCAAAAATAGGACTTAATTAACAACAGTTGCAACCAAAATCAAAAAATCATGGGGAAAAAAAGTTCAGAAAGTAAATTATTCACTGATCAAGTCATTGTATGGATTTCATTGTTTGTACAATCGCTGTAGAATGTACATTGAAACTAATATATTGCCTTTGAAACTGCTTTTATCTTTCAATTCCACTTTAATTATTAATAAAATATTGCATAGTCTCATGATCACTAACAGTAGTCTACATTCTCTTTCGTTAATGAAATTCACATGCACTGCACAAGACAAAAAAATAAGTTACATGTAGTCAGCAATAGAACGACTCAATTTGGAGTCAATGCACTGCAGCACACTTATCTATGTACCACTTGATCTAGCAAGAATCTCTAAAATTGGACCATTTCGTGAAAAGTTTAAAAGGTTCTATTCTTCCAAATATTTTTTATGTTTATCAGTACTTTGCATTATATCTTCAAAGCATCAGATTGCTCGTTTGCTTGCACTCTCATTTTCTCGAATTATATTGCAACAATTTTTCCTTATTCATGTATTGTGAAACTATAATTTGTCAAAAGAATCGCTTCATTTGCGTATTTGTATACTGTAAATGTACTGTATTATAATTAAGCCTATGTATAGTTAGTCCGTCATCCGTGTAATGAACAATGTACTGTTCCCCACGACAGAGCTCTGCTCTCTGGAATCTTTTCTAGACAACTAAATCTTCTTATTCTTCTTCTTTTTCATCAGCATTTGTCCCGCCTGGTGGCAGGGTCCGCTGCATGGATTCGATGTCGCCATTTAGTTCTGTCCTGGGCATCTCAGGGTGGAGATTGATGCTCTTCAGATCTTTTGTTTTGGTCGTCCTTTTGGTCTATTACCGGCGACTTCCAACATGTAACCGGTCTTTGCTATAGTGTCAGCCCCTGTCCTCAGCACATGTCCAAACCATCTTAAACGACTCTCGCGCATTTTTTCGGAAATGGGTGCAATGCCAAATCTCTCCCTGATGCATTCATTGGGGATACGATCCAGTTATATCTTGTAAGCGTAGAAATCCAGTTATGGTGTTTTTGTTAACACCAGCTGTCCACCACAGCATCCTGGTCTCCATGACTCCCAGTCGACGCTCCGTCTCGATCGTAGTAGGCCAAAATTCGCAACCATACAGTGCGACAGGTCGGACGACAGTACGATAGATTACGATTTGAGGTGATCTTTCATCCTCCTGTCGCAGGTGATGCCAGTTGTTGTTCGCCATTTCATCCAAGCTGCGGATATCCTTCCATTGACCTCTTCGACAAGTTTACCATCAGCAGCGATCGTGGAGCCAAGATACTTGAATCTCGTTACTCGCGGTAGATCCTCGCCGTCTACCTGAATGGCTCCAACAAATAAATAGATAAAATCACGCTCTTCACCATCTTCAACATACGTGGACATAAGACTGTTTTTTCCACTGTGTTTTCCGCATGTGTACCTCTTACAAGCAGAACAAATTATGGTGTTTTTGTTAACTTTGTTGCCCTTTGGAATGACATTCCTTGGTGCATGCAGCGTGGCAACGTCCTCTTCCGCTGTCAGCTCATACACTAACAATGTAGTCGGTAAACAGGCCAAGAGCGCCAATCAAGTTGGTATGCACCATATAATAGTGTACTCTGTTGATGGAAACCGAAAAAAAAAGAACGGCCACAGTGCGCAGTATGACAAGGCACACAAACTACCAATGGGGGTTTCCGTGCCCACCAAAAGAAAATTGTTAATATCTTATACAAGAATTAAAATTTAAAAAAGTAAACGTGTGGTTAGGTAACCGGATTCAAAATGGTAATAACTTTGTGTACAGTAAGCGTAGAAATGGGATACCATATCGTAAAAAATGGAACTGGTGGGTATTGCTAAGGTTAATGGCTATGTCGGTTATGTTATTAAGGTATACAAATACCCCATTACTGTTACTTAAATGCTGATGTAATTGCTTTTGCAGAAAATTCCCACTGTCACGTCCATAACCCACTGATGCTCATCTCTGACGGATCTCGTCCCATGCAGGTGTGTGCTTCCAGCCACTCTCTACAACGGTGTCACCTGTTTATACTGAGGAACTCTTTGACTAAAATGAATATCATGTGGATAATTACCCGATAGTAACCATGGAACTTGGACTGTGAAATGCTACTTTTAATGTGTGTATGATAATGGTAATTAAGTGAATGACTAGAATACCATAGCGACTATCATTCCCTTCGTGGGAATGAAATTTTACAGAGAGATGTACGTTGGGATTTTCCATGTGAAAGGCTAAGACTACATTAATTTTATAATTACTAAGTTTTCAAATGTTTTAAACCCATGGAATATTTTATTCTCAATCAACTGATCTATTGATAGCTATGTCGAGGTAATTTATATTTCACTCTTCAATTTTAACTCTTCAACAAGAGATCCTGAAAGCTTATTGACCGGCAATTTCAATTTAAATTTTCGATCATCGTGTGATAAAGGGCATCAGATCCTGTTCATCTAATCAAGCCTAGGGGAACAGGATCTGACAATTGTCGCATGATGATCGAAATATGTCATCCAATTAAATACCCCCCACCTTTATCTCTGTACAAACAGTGTGTTAATTAAGTGATAAATATTTCATGAAATAGTTCTTTCAGTTTCTGTACTTCCTGTCTAATATACTTGGTCACAAACGTGTTCTATGATAGATCAACGAGCTGTACAGCTCCCCTCTAGAACAGGGCCATCCAGTCATTTCGCACCGGGAGCGCGGCCGCGTTCGGGGAGCACTGGGCAGTCAGACTAGAGCTTCTTCCCCTACCACCACTACACTGTGGCAGCGAGGAGACGGACGATGTTCGGACCACGCTGACTATATACAGTACGTACGTACAGTCGTGCGGCCGACTGCTCGTGGGATTGTTGACATATTAATAGGGCTGTTTTGCCATAACAAATATACCGCATATACAGATCAAATGGTACTCCGATGTATGGAATGTGCAGGAAATGAACACATGTGTTAAGTAAAGAATATTGTGATTTATTCCAAACTGAAATGTGAACATATTAGAGAGGAAAATTCAACAACAAATTGTGTTCTTTTAAACACATTACATCTCTGATGCACACTAAACATTTGGCATGCCCTTTATAAGCTGTACAGAAAAATGAAATTTCCCATTCTGCTTTAAAGACTGCTGCTTCACCACTCCTTTTCAGTATGCTGTTCCGTCATGACCACTGCAAAACTGATTTACTTGCACGCTGCCAAAAAGCAGATTGGACTAGACTAGCGACTGATGGATCGGCTGCACACTTCAGCGCGCTCAGCCAGCCAAGCTCCTCCCTTCACTTCTGAAACTACCTTCCAACAAAGCGCTCGGAGCACTGCCTTAGAGCGAGGACGGAGCACTAGAACCAGTTGACAGGGAGAGGGTACATGTTGAAACACGCAGCCACAAGAAGGTGGAAGTGGTGCCGTACCCAACTGGTACACGTCTAGCTCACAGTCAGGATATCGCCACTATTTTGGGAAGGAAAATCACAATAGTTTTGATCAAATCTTGCTATATTGGTTGTAATGTGATGATAAATCTCGATCATGTGCACATCATTCCTAATCCAGGCTAGGCCTGTAACCAGAATGTTTACTGGTATAAACACATTCATCATCATCGGCTTTAACTCGAATCCGAGTATAAATCTTCTTCCTTCAGTCCAGTTTGTGGATGTGTTTAAGGTGACTAAAGAGTCCAATCCTGGCATGGAACAAGCGACCACACAAGTCGCATAGTATTGCTGGAGGAGGACGTGGTTGGGCTGCTCGAAGTTTCCTAGCTTGACGCTTGGCCTCTTCATGTATGCGTCGATCCCTTTCAAACGCCTTTACAGTATCCGAGATGGTACGGCGCCAAGTTGAGCGGTTTTCAGCCAGCATGTCCCAAGTTTGTGAATCAAGACCTGTCAATTTCAGGGTCTGCTTAAATTGGTCCTTGTAGCGCCTCTTAGGACCACCATGAGGTCTGGTGCCATAGCATAACTCACCATATAGCATTTGACGAGGTAATCTCACATCATCCATCCGATGGACATGACCAATCCATCTAAATTGGTGACCTATTATGGATGATTCTATGCTGTTGATTTGAGCCTTTTCCAGAACAGCAATATTGGTAATGCGGTCTTCCCATTTAATCCTCAGGATTGATCGAAGTTTTTGTAGGTGGAAACGCTCAAGCTTCCTAAGATCACGTCGGTAAAGGGTCCACGTTTCACAGCCATACAACAATGTAGAAATGACTACTGCTTTGTACACCATAAGCTTTGTACTCATGGATAGATCTTTATTCATGAAGACCCGGTGCGCTAATCGTCCATATGCTGCATGGGCTGCGCCAATTCTCTTATCCACATCCTGCTCACAGGTACAGCTCACAGAAATGGTACTGCCCAGGTACGAGAAGTGGTCAACCTGTTCTAATGGCAAATTTGAAATGGAGATATTGAACTGAGGAAGAGGTGTGCCTGGTGAAGGTTGTGCCAAGACTTTAGTCTTATTGACATTTATGGTAAGACCAAAGCGATCACATGCACTTTTGTACCAGTTAACTGACTCTTGCAGCTCTTCTGGTGTGAGAGTTGGTGACGCAGCATCATCTGCATACAACATGTTAGTAACCTTAGTAACCTGAGTTTTCCTCAAGGAGCGGAGACGAGTTAGGTTGAAAAGCCCTCCATCAAAACGATACTTGATCTCCACACCTGGGATGTTTGTGGGTGAATCATAAAGCATTGCAGCCAAGTACAGCGCAAAAAGCGTTGGAGCCAGTACACATCCTTGTTTCAGTCCATGGGTAATGGGAAATTCATCGGACATGTTATTCTGATGGCAAACCTGACCTGTCATGCCATCATGGAGAGCTTTGATTAGATCTACAAAACGCTGAGGGCAACCAAACCGCTTCAGCACTGCCCACATGGCTGGTCTTGGAACCGAATCAAATGCCTTTTCCAAGTCATAAAAGACTAAGAAGAGTGGATTCTGTTGTTCTCTACATTTTTCTTGTAGCTGTCTCACACAGAAAATCAAGTCAATTGTGCTTCTGGAAGTTCTAAATCCGCATTGTGACTCTGGGAGGATCCTCTCAGAGATAACCTTGAGGCGGTTAAGTAGAATTCTTGCAAGAATCTTCCCCACAATTGATAGCAGTGATATACCACGGTAGTTGCTACAAACACTGCGATCACCCTTTTTAAAGATAGTGACGATAGTGGCACATTATTTCAAGTTTGAAAGAAATGTCTAGATCCAGCATTTCATATTTCTTGTGGTATGTTGTCAAGCAAGCACACTGCCTCATGACCACAAGATCAAAGCAACTTGTGCTTTCTACAGTGTATCATGTGGTGATTAGCACCCAAGGAAATGTTCAGTGCATCAGAAGTATAGCAATTATTAAAGTGCATTTATTTTATGTTATTTAGGTCATAAGAGGGAAACGTGTACAATGTGCTGACGCGACTGAACAGCAATCCTTTCATAGACTACTTAGGTACCACTGAAAATGGATTAAGTTTTTTACATAATAAAAACAAAAAGAATTCAATTTATGCAATTGAAATCGATAATTTGAACTAAATACTACAAGTATGAAATTCAAAATACTATACCTTAACAGAACATAAAATTAGTAATATGAGTAGTGTACAGATGTGGATTATCTCAAAAATGACTTAAAATAATCAATAGAATATCCATAAATTTGCAGAAAATGCTTGGAAAAATAGGTGAAAAGTACTCCTAAATATTTGTCGCAACTGAACTCTTATGAAAGTACAATATTGTCTGTTATGTTCACTGTACAATTATGGCTGGTCCCTTCGAACTTCTTGTCCAGGGTCATTCATATTCATTAATTAAATTTCCCTGCGACTCCTCTAACGAGGTTGGCATCAAGAAGAGCATCTGACTTACCGCATAGAAACTCATTTCACCCCTGTCCAGATGCCATAGAAACGAATAAGTGGCAGACAACATTTGTTGAATATCATCATCTTGTACAGTTTCCAGCCCCAGGCTGGGTCTGTTTGGAACATAAGCCTCGCCACTTAGTCCTTTCTTCCCACCACCTCTCCGCTGTCACTCTGGTCCAGTCCTCTCCTCTCTTCTTGACACATTCCTCCAGTCCTTTCAGCCATCTATCTCTTGGTCTTCCCCTTGGTCATTTCTTCTGCATCTGCATCTCATGTATCCTCTTAGGAATCTTCTTCTCTTCCATTCTCATTAAGTGTCCATACCACCTCAGTCTTGATGTCTCAATCCTACCTTGCAAGGGCTTCTCTTTCACTATTTCCCTGACCTTTTCATTCCTCACCCTGTCTCTCCTTGTTACTCCGATCCTACTTCGCAGGAACTTCATTTCACTTGCCTGCATTCTGCTTATGTCTCTTTTCTTCATTTTTCACGTTTCTGATGCATAGGTCAGTATCGGGATATAGTAGCTTCTGTATAACACTTCCTTGCTTTTTTGTGGGACATCTCTACTCCACACTAAGCTCCTAATGCTTCTCAGAAATGCTTCTGCCTGTCTGCCACGTTCCATAATCTCTGTGTTTTCTCCCATTTTCCTCCACTATACATCCCAAGTACTTGAGACTTTCCACCTTCTTCAGCTGTCCACCTCCAGTGTTATCCCACTAATTGGTCTGTCCTTTTTCCTGGTCGTTAACAGGATCTCACATTTACTGATGTTGAACTTCCATCCATACTCTCCCACTGTTTCTTCCCAAGCCTTCAGTTGCTCCTGAATTTCCTCCTCCTTGTTTCCCCAGACCATGAGATCATCTGCAAACACCATTGCTTTCATCTTATCTTCTCCTATCTTTCCTGCTACCCATGTCATTACCTCGTCCATAACCACAATAAAGAGAAGGGGTGACAGTGCACTACCCTGTTTCAGGCCACTCATTTGTCTGAACCAGTCTGTTCTTTCTCCTCCAACTTTCACACAACTCACACTTCCACAATACATCTCCTTCACTCTGCCTACAGTCCCTTTTTCCACTCCCATGTTTTCCATTGTTGAATATAATGCATTAAAATTAATCTAATTTGTAAAATAATAGTGGCCTATTTGTCCATAAAGATCAAATTCAAAACCATGCAAATAAAAATGTATCATTTCCCCTTTACAATAACGTAGACTGGATGTCAGTACTAGTGGGTATCCATCTAACGTGAAAAGATAAAAGATGACATCCTGAAACATTCACCCCTTATGAGCTGCCGAAACATTCACCCCTTATTACGAGCTGATCAAAATGTAAATAAATAAAATTGACTACATAAAATAAGTAGTGGAGAGTATTTTAGTTCAACATTTATGAAAATTATCATGAAGAAAAGGGAGGCAATAGGATGGAAATAAATGAGAGGGGAAGGTGCGCAGATGGATTTTTCAAGAGTGTTAGGGGGATGATATGGAATAAAGATGTACCACAAAAATGTAAAGGAATCATCTACAAGACCTACTTTGTGCCAATTTTGACATATGGTTCAGAAACATGGGTGATGAAGGAAAGGGACAAGAATAAAATACGAGCAGTGGAGATGAAGTTCCAGAGGAGTAGGGTAGGAGTGACAAGAATGGACAGAGTAAGGAATGAGAGAGTCAGGGAGATGGTAAGAGAGGAACCATTGCAAAATAGAATAGAGCAATCTAGGCTACAATGGTATGGACATGTGAGGAGGATGCAAGAGGAGAGGATACCGAAGAAGATGTTTGGAATGGAAATGACGGGAAGGAGGCCAAGGGGAAGACCAAGGGACAGATGGACAAAAGGAGTTAAGAAGAGTGTGGAGGGAAGAGGAGTGTGCTGGGACACAGTAAATGACGAGAGATGGTGGATGGACAGGAAACGATGGAGAGGCTTATGTTCCAAGCAGACCCGACCAGCGGTTGGAAACTGCTCAAGATGATGATGATGATCATGAAATCAAGATAAGAAAAATTAACAAATAGGCTACGTAAATTATATCGATCAAATTACTGTGTTCACCTGTATCCTTCTCCTAGCATATTTGTTTCATGTGATGCGATATTTTACAATGTGCATGTCAACCATATTTAGCAGGCCTACTTGTTGCAGTAAGTCACACACTTCCTCTCTATTTTACACTCCCAGCTTGATAATGTTGCCTATATACTACCTTATTAAGACTTCTCAGTCGATGGAATTCGATTCAGCTACGAGGGGAGAAATTTAAGGAAAATTTAAGTCATTGCTTATGAAGCAGACCATTTATACATTCCTTCTTTTCACAAACCTGGCATTTCAGTGTTTCCTAGTACTCTGGAGAGACTGGAGGACTCTCATCGAGTAGCAGGATACCTACTCACTTCATAGAAGTGCTACCAGGAGGATGTGTGGGTGTGCTTCCTGTGTTTGCATATCCATCACCCTCATCAATATTCACAGTTACATGCAGTGGGTCTGGTCAAGTGTAATCTCTCTGTGCTAGGGAACCAATAACTGGACTGACATGCTGTGGCTTCACAGACCTGTCTATGTGAGGTGACAGGACTCCTCTACTTTCAGAGGCCTGGGGCGATAGAAATTACCATGCACCTTACTTTTAAATATTTACAAATAATTTTGATTTATTCCTATTCAATGACCATTCAATTGTTTGTATTTTCATGCATTATAATGCAATATTTACAAAGTTTGAGCAAAGAAAAAATGCATTGACCAGGAGTGAATTCAGCAGTGCCAATGCCAATTGACAAGCACACATTTACAACATCAACCTAACATATTAACATGGTTAATAATAATGGCAAGACAGTGTTAACAGGCATAATTTATGCATTAATGGAATTTTATCAAGGTCATATTGTTGGCCAGCAGGAGGCTGGATGGACCTTTGGAAGAATTGCCAAACACATTGGACACTAATTGGACACTAGGCATCTGCTCAGGGCTGTATTTCTAAATAGGCTAAGTAGGCTGCAGCCTGGCATGGCAAATTTTCAGGGGCGGCAGTTTGGCAATTAAATTCAAAAACTAAAATGAAGTATTCCAGACGTTAATAATATTTTCCGTATGAATTTAAGAATACATGTTACTTAAAACTATGTTTTAGTTCTTCTACAGTTTTTCCTGCCTTAGAAGAGTTAAGAACTATCTGCGAACCAGTATTTCTGAAATACGGTTAAACTCGCTTTCATTACGGTACTTTGTATTGAGACAAATACAACAAAAACACTTTCATATGAGGACATTTTTAACGAGTTTGCCATTAAGAAATCTCGCAAGAAAGCTATGTAAATTTGAACATCACGATTACGTGGGGCGAGTTGTTTTAGAGAAGTTTGTATATTTTTAACAAATAAACCAGTAATTAACTACATTTTGTGTAATTTCATTTCACCATGAAGGACAACTTAATTCAAATTGAACACAGTTCTTCAATTCCGCAAAAGCTAGTCATTAGCATTAAAATATAAAAATATGTGTAAAATAGTGATCACTGATCTCCAAGAACAAATTAATTAATTAAGTTCGAAAGCCATTTCATTTTTAACGAATCTTAAAAGACATAATTAAAAAAAGACTGGCAGATGACTAATTTCAGTATAACATTTATTATGTAAGCCATTGAAATTGTTGTTTTATCTGAACTAAATGAACTTTATGTTTAAAAAATATGAAAACGCCAATGAAATCTATCTTTTTGTTGTATAAAACAAATGTATTTAGCAAATATGAACTCTAAAAGGGGGTGGCAAATGGACCTTAGCCTATAGGCGGCATAATTTTAAATCCAGCCCTGAATCTGCTGTGTATCAACGAAAGTTGTCTTGTGATCCATGGAAGATTTACATTTTGGTTATCCTGGTTCTAAATAGTAGTGGCATATAAATTCACACATGGACCGCCACATTGATGAGCAGCCTTTGCGATTGCACGGTGCCTGCAGCACCAGATTAGTACCAATGTTGAACCCACAGCTCATCTAGGACCATCAGAAACAGTTTGTTGGAAGCTGAGATACTATCAAGGGTGGCACTCGCCAGGCTTCCCTTCATATTTCATCACTATGCAGTCCGCTTCCCATTTGGCATCAGTGATGGCAGTTTTAGAGTGTGGCGTCAACAAGGAAAGCAGCAACTACCAAAGCAACATACAGGTCCATCTCCTTGCATTACAGTGTGGGGAGCCACAGCCTACATTACTGCACACCTCTGTTGTTTGTTGAGGGAGCACTGAACAGATCATCATCCAGCCCATTCTGTTGCATTCCAACAACGTCAGGGATATGTGCTCTTCCAGCAGAACAGTACCCATGAACACATTACTCTCCTTACCCAACATGCTCTCCACAATGTTCGTAACTCATCCGGCTACCACAATCACCGGACCTGTCCCTCATTGAGGATTTGTGGGACATGATGGGACTGTGCCTGGTCTGGTCTGCATTACTGGTAACATCCCTTGACCAATTGTGACAACAGGTGGAATTAATGCGGAATGCTACCTCACCTCCATGCTACCAATGTTATCAACACCTCTTATGATTGTCTCCATGCACAATTGAAGAAATTCATTGCAGCTGAAGGGAGTCTGTACGTTATAATAAAATTGTTGCTTAAAACACTCAGATCATAGCTGTATGACCATGTGATTCATCCTCGTCATCATCATCATTTCCCCTTTTCCAGTTGACACTGGGTAGGGGCAAATATGGTTCCTCTCCACTTTGTTCTGTTGTTCCACCATTCCTCTTCCGACACGGTGTTCCAATCCAGGTTCCGTATTCTAATACTATTCTCCACCGAGTCCATCCAACGCATTCTTGGTCTTCCTCGTCCTCTCTTCCCTGCCATCCGTCGTCCCAGTGCTCGTCTTGGTAGCCTTACTTCATTCATCCGTTTGACATGTCCAAACCATCTCAATTTGTTTTGCTCCAGTTTGTCATTTAGTTTTTGTACTCCAGTTCTTTCCGTATATCTTCATTTCTCACTCTATCTCTCCTCGTTTTCTGGACCATACTTCTCAGGAATCTCATCTCAGCTACCTGTACTCTGCACTCAGCCCTCTTAGTCATTGTCCAAGTTTCTGCTGCATATGTCATTATAGGAACATAATATGTTTTGTATTATGTTCCTAATGAGCATATATAGCATGCAACTTGCATAATATTTGAATAAAAGAGCGTTCGTGTGGGACCATTGTTTCAGAGTATTATTTTTAATTTTCCATTAGTGTATATCTTTAATATCAAGCTAGAAAGAGAAAAGTAGACAGGAAGATTTACTGCATAAGTAGGCTATAAATAAACATACAGTACACTGGGGTTGTACAAAAAACAAATATGTTGACTTAGGTCATTGTCAGTGATGAGAAAGAAAACTGAACTCTACAAGGATACCACTTGGTTGGATGATAGTCTGGCAATGGAATATAGTTTATCTTTTACATGGCAGAAACTCAAGAACTTATTATTTTGAGTAATCTAGGCCATGAAATTCTTAATCAAGACAGGATCACAATATTTATACTGAATGAGAAACCATACCTTCAACTTCAAGCTGGAATGAGAAGGATGCCGACTCCATGCTGGGCTCACTTTCCCCATGGATATTCTCGGCCCGTACCCTGAACGTGTAGCTCTCGCCAGGCGTGAGGTCACGAACAACATGAGATAGCGAATGACAGCTGGAAACATACCGCACTTGTCCATCAGTAATGCGGCAAGATAACATACACACTACAGTACTGATATAGCAGTTACCTTCTGTATACAGGGTAAACCTTAATAAGAAGAAAATATTATCAAAATTAAACTTCAGATGAGGGAAATTATTTCATCTATCTGATAAGAGAAATTACTTCATCTATCAAAGTTGGATTTATGGCAGCATAAAAAAATGTAAACTCACAGTAAGCATGTATTCTTGCCAACAAGATGCTCTACAGTAAGTTATCTTTTTCAATATTCTAGAAAAGAATGCAATGAAACTAACTACGTTGCAAATTGAATTAGTTCATGAGCATCTACCCATGTACATTGAAGATAGTGAATACGGATGTATGGTTTTCCAGTGGTGATTGATATTTCCAGCCTATCACCAGATACTGCACATGACTTTCTGAAGTCCTCTGTGTCTGACAATGTTTGAATCATGAACCAAAATATCCAATTTATTCCTAACTCCAATTGTAATCACGTGATTGAATTAATGATGATGATAATTGTTGTTGTTTTAAGGGGTCTAACATCTAAGTTATCGGCCCCTAATGATTTGGGTGATCGTGGAGATGAAAATGAAATGTGAACTGTAACTAAAACTAACTTATATACCAAAAGAAGAAATGAAAAACAAAAGGAGAATAAGACAAAAAAAAGGGCAGGAGTAAAAGAAATGCCCTCAACCCTCGAAGAATGCGGATCGAGGGACTTGGAAGGAAGGAGAGCCATGAAAGGCAGATAGGAAAGTGAAAGAGGAGAGGGTCCGCCCCAGAGGTAATGGATAAAAGGGGGAAAACCGGACCCAGCTCAGGAATCCCTCGGGGTCGCCAACTCCCGAACTCACCAGCCGTGAGCCCCTGAGGGTGTAGCAATATTCAGGGTGCACCAGAAGTGGTGGGGCTACATACAACCTGCCTCCTTGAGGGCTTTGAGCAGAAGGCAGGAGACAATATGAAAAGAAAAAGAAGGCCGACCCCTTGAAGAATGAGGGTATCAGAAAAGATGAGACAAGGGCCAATTAAGGCGGGAAAGTGAAAGACTCCCTAGGCCTCGCATACCCTAATACCGTCGGGGGCAGAAGAGTACAAGAGTTGACCAAGAGAGGTCGACAGGAAAGAAGATGGAGAGAGGCCCGGCACAAGTAAGTGGAAGCAATGCCGGTCTCAGCTTGGGCCCCGTGGTCGTCAACCCACGTCCCACTAGATGTGAGCCCCTGGGGGGGGGGTGAGTGAATTAAGTCACAGTGAGCTTGGCAACTTAATTTGCAATCCAATACAAATGAAACTTAATTGCATACGCAAGTATTAATGAATAAAGGAAGAAACTGAATGAATTGGGATTCTATTCATTGTACTTGATGATTACAGTAATTTACACTTCATCGTACAAAAGAATGTAACCTTTGACTTGATCGATGACTACACCATATGAACATACACCAAGATCGGTGGGTCAACCTATTTGATCATGAAAAAGATTGCCCACTTCCACTCGACTACTGAACACTGTAAGTACAATCACAAGAATTTAATTACTTTAGAGTCTAGTCTTTAGGATAAAGATGAAGAAATGAACAAGACTACAGTATTGAAGAAGTTGAACCGAGATGGATTAGAATATGGCCATGCAAAACCACAAAAATGGGTACTGGCACTTTCTCTTACTCTTGAGCAGGCTGGAGAGCAAGGAGTCTGCATTCTGCTCCTTGTATCAGCTTCTCCCCGCTGCTATCTGACTAGCCCTCTTCTCTTCAACTACTGTAGCTGCTTCGGTGGCGTAGTTGGTAGCATGCTGAACTGCTGTGCCCAAGATAGCGGGTTCAAACCCGGCCGAAGTCGTCGGATTTTTTAAGAGCGTTAAAATTCCTTCAGTATGCCTTCCTTCTGTGGGGAAGTAAAGCCGGCGGTCCCATGTCATAGATTTTTGGCATGTAAAAGATCCTTCCACAGACTAAACTTGTGCGAAGCTAAATTGTTAGGTGAGATTTCGTCGGAACGCTCCATCAAAGTTCCAACGTTCACCACTAGGTATCATTGATATCTGGTAGCGAAAGTTGGAATTACTTGAAATTGAACGGAACTTGTAGCTCACCCTTAGGGTGTCCGCTGGAAGCAGCTACAGACTCAGGCGAACCGAAAATGTCCTCGGACACTCCCGGCATAAAAGCCATACGATAAATAAATAAATCTCTTCCAACTTCTGCATACTCGAACCTCCCGAATAGTTGCTACTTATCAGTGCTAAACATGGAAATGGAAAACTAAGTACCCTATCGTTTGTTTAGTATAGTAGTTAACAAAGTGTTCTTTTTAATTGAAAATAAGATTTCCAATTGCATATCTCTAAGTAACTCCAGTAAAGTGTTCTTTTTAGTCAACAGTACCTTTTCCTGCATAAATGCTGAAATAGTTAAATTATCAATAGCTTAGCACTCTTTGAGTAATAGTGCTGCACAGAGAATGTGAATATCCATAATTTAGGCAGCAAGAAGCATGTAGCCTATTCTCTACCTCTACTCTCCCAACCTCCTTTAGCTGTCAGAAGACTGACAAGAGTATGGGAAGGTTGCCTTGCTTGCTACAGCAAGGGAGCTAGTGGCTAGGAGCACAGCCCTAGATTAGAGTACCCAAGAAAATAGATCACAGTATCTCTTCGATGTACAAGTTTCTGTTGTTAAAATACTGAAAAGGAGTCTGTTTAAAAGATATCATTAAAAAATTAGAAAATCTTAGTGTACAGTACGACTCCGAGCTCGTGATCCCTGCAAGGAATTTGGCCGCACCACCTGCGTAAGCTCTACCCACAATGCGCTGTCGGCAGACGGTAGTGGGCAGACGGCAGATTGTAGTTGAAGGCTGACCCGTGCTCTCTTATGGCGTCATTCACAATGTGAAGTTGCTTGTCGGTAGTAGGTAGTTGACAATCGACAGCGTGTAGTCGGCTGTCGCCAATTTTATCTTTGACAGCCAACTGCGTATTTGAGAGCCGATGACAAAAGATCACAAGATGGCGTCACTTTGTCGTCATCAGCTGTGTAGTTGACTAGTTGTATTCGCGGTATATTCTTCGCATAATTACAGTATATAAAAATATGATGACTGGGATAGAAGATATATTAATTGATCTTGTGAGGGAACGCCGTTGGATGTATGACATGAGTGAGCCCGAGTATCTAAAAGGAAACTGTTCATTGATTATAATGTTTTCCTTTGTAACAAATGTAATGCAGCGGAAGGTAACGCTGAATGAGAGCTCATCGTATGAAAACATTTTCTAAAGTAGGGCCTACCGGTACTGAAATTAGCCAAAATACATTTTGTAATGACGAAAAATAAATTAGGAAAAGAAGTAGCAATAGATTGAACGTGTTGGAAGCCCTCGGGCGTTCAATCAAAAATGACCAGCTACACAAAAACAATTATGTTCGAAGACAGTAGGCCTAATTCAGAGTTGGATTTGTTATTAATTATTTACAAGAGGGGATACTGGATGGACGAGTATTTTTCCTCAATTTTAACAATGCTGTACCAGTTAGCAGCAATAAAAATAAACCGTACCGCTCCAAGTCATGCATCCTTTCAAATTTTAGGTTAGGTTGTCGACAATGACAACCTTCTCAAGGAATAAATGAAAGTCAAGTTCGCCTGGGTGAAACTTAATAGGGTGTTTTGGTACCAACGCTAGCTTGCCTTGTAGTAGTACCTGCTGACAACGTTAAAAACGCTAGCTGTCATCGCGTACGACGATGTAGTTGAGTTGTACTTCTATTGATGGCAGCAAAATCGGAAAATTGGTGAGTGTTCTTGTTAATGTTGTATATTTAATTAATATTTGAATATATATCAATAGTAAATACATATTGCAGTGCTTAGAAAGGAATACAATCGGTTTAGAACAATATTATACGAAGAAATTGAATTATATTGAATCACACATCGAATTTAGTCGATACACTGCGCTCGAAAACGATATCAGATACTATCGATATAATTCAAACTAATAAGAGCTGGTTGTTCCCAGGGGGGTGCCAATGCGGGTGGTCCTCTGCCTAGCCGCTCTTGGGTCACGTGAAGCCGTGACGTAGGTAGTATGGCAAGTGTCGTGGTAGATACAAGCTAGCCACAGTGAATGTCAGTAGCCGTAGCGAAAAAAGTGCTTTATTTCTTATGTGTGACCTTTGTCTTGTTCCTAGTTTCATTTACGTGTTTTATAGGTGGTATATTGTGTATTGAATGTACTCCCCTTCAGTATGTACAATCGTCTCTGCACTAGTTGACGCAGAATAAACTCATGTACGTTCCCTTACAATGGAATGTGCTATTGCCAAATGCCGGAACTATTAGAGGAAATCAAAAGACAACATTGATATTGTGTATAATTGCTTCCCAAGAGATACAACTCTTGTGAAAGCTTGGCTGGCAAAATGTAAACGAGGGGATAAAGTAAATATATCCTAGTCAATGCAAAAGTTTGCTCCGTCCATTTTACGAGCGATGTTTACTATTGTGATTTAGAGTATGAATTATTGGGCCTGCCACTAAGGAATAAAAGACGTCTCACGACGGATGCTGTGCCATCTCTTCATCTTCCCTTCGCCAGTATTCAAGAGCTCTACTCGGATATTAAGAACAGCCCTGATAATTAGAATGACGGGTCTCCACCGCTCTTTCAGATAAGAATAAAAATGAAGATTAGCATGCAAATCTTTTCAACTCCTGAGCGTGTAGTGTAGGTCGTTATTTCTCAAGTCAGTATATACGTATTATTCTACGAGTTCTGAAATCAGTGGCGTAGCAAAACAACGTAATTCAGATGAGGATTGGGAAGGAGGCGGTCGTGGCCTTAATTAATTTGGGAACCATCCCGGCATTCGCCTGGAGTAGAAGTGGGGAACCACGGAAGACCACTTCCGGGATGGCTGAGGTGGAAATCGAACCTTCCTCTTCTCAGTTTTGCCTTGCGAGGCGCAGTGTACCCCGTTCCAGCCACCAGACCAGAATTTAATTTCTTGGCAGAGCCGGGAATCGAACCCGGACGTCCGCGGTGACAGCCAAGAGTGCTAGCCATTTCGCGAAGAGACGGTTCAAAATAATAGGGGGTCCCAATTGTAGGTTGAAATTATATAAATTAACACCTGCTTTTCCAACAACAACAACAACAACAACAACAACAACAACAACAACAACAACAACAACAAAGTGAATTATTAGCAGTCATATGAACCCAGAATTTTGGTTTCATTGACCAATTTGGCAATATCAACAAAATATAGGGGTGGATGACCTCGATGTTCCACTTTTTAAAACAATCACCACGACCAACAACAAAATAAATATAAATGAGCTGCAATTATTTCAATTGGAGGGATCGTAGGAAATGTTTGAGGTATTCTTTAGTTTACAATCAATCAATGCTTTTTAAGTAGGTTAGACAAGTGTAACAACATCTCTCACTTTACTGGTCATTAATTTTTTAAAGTACCTGAGTCGTAATCTATTAAAATACCAAATGTGATATAACTGTGAAAGAAGAATGATAAAACAATAAAGGATAAGAAAAATAAAGGACAGGAGGAAAAGATATGCCCTCAACCCTAGAACAATGAGGATTGAGGGACTTGGAAGGAAGGAGAGCCATGAAAGGCAGATATGAAAGGAAAAGGGAGGATGGCCCGCCCCAAGGTAAGACGCGAAAAAGGGGACAAAACGGACCCAGCTCAGGAATCCCTCGGGGTCGCCAACTCCCAAACTCACCAGTTGTGAGCCCTTGAGGGTGTAGCATTACCCAGGGTGCACCAGAAGTGGTGGGGCTACATACACCCTGCCCCCTGGAGGGCCTTGAGCAGTAGGCAGGAGATAACATGAAAAGAAAAAGAAGGCTGTCCCCTCGATTAATGAGGTTATCAGGAAAGATGAGACAAGGGCCAATTAAGGCGGGAAGGTGAAATACTCCCTAGGCTTCGGATACCCTAATACCGTCGGGGTCGAAAGGGAACATGAGTTGACCAAGAGAGGTCGACAGGAAAGAAGACGGAGAGGAGCCCGGCACAAGTAAACGGAAGCAATGCCGGACTCAGCAGGAGTCCCGTGGTCGCCAACCCATGAACATTTTGAGACAAATTTTTCAATATTTTCGCGGAAATGAATTGAAAAGGGGTCAACGAATAATGCATACGCTTGCATTAGTATTGCAACAGAAGTTCCCGTGCACTAATGAGGATGCTATTCGGCTGTATGTAACAACGAGGACATTATTAGAATGCGCTTCCTCAATGCCCTTAAGTCTCTCAGAGAGGCTGAAAGAAGGTCAGCAAGCAAACGCCTGAAATGGGCGAAATCAGCCTTGTAGAATCCCTGTGTTGGTGATGCCATGTACTTGTGATATTGTATTATATTGTGTATGAATTTTCTTGTGCTGTGTGATTGTCATGTGATATATAAATAATTAAAATAACCTCACGGAAATCTCTCATTCCATATACTGTTCCCTTCATTCACTACCTCCCAACCGCTGCTTGACATAGTAGCTACGTCACAGCTGCCAGCCAATTGCCGCGCGCTCCCCGACTTGGCCCAACCTTAGTATTTAAGTAACCTTGGGTTGTTCCAACGCTTCCCGTAATTCAAACGTGATATTTCTTAATTCGATTGATACGAAGTACCGCACGGACAGTTAAATAATACTGGTGTGTGATAAGTGCAGCTGTAATTTTGTCTTACAATTCATTTTTAATATTGTAGTATAGTAGCCTACTCTTTCTATTTGTACATATCTGTGGGGTAGGCCTATGTCATGCCATGTGCTTTGTGAAAACATCCACAACTATTCTGATAGAGCCTATGTTTTCTTCTCTACCTGATATCACAGGGGGAAGAAATCGCCTATTATTAGACCAATTACTAAAATATGAAAGAAAGAAAGAAAGGAATATAAAGTAGGGGTGGGGGATAGAGTAGGGGAAAGGGAGGGGTAGGTACGGGCCGGGAGGGGAGAGGAGCGAGTAGGCCAGGTCGGGGACGGATCGCTCTCGAGAGTGCATCGTCGCGCCATCTCATATTGTCAGTTGGAACTACTTGCGTTGAGCAATAGGTTGGGGTCAAAATTTTGCATTAAGTTGCAGCTCTACCCATATATCCTCCTTGGTCAAGTTATTATTTCCTCCTAGCATTTTAACGACTGCGCATTGTGGGTGGCTATGTTGTGAACTACCGACTTCTGACTTCATCTGCCGTCTACAGTCTGCCCAATGCCGACAGCGCATTGTGGGTAGACCTTGTCACATCAGCGGACAGCCTGACAGGGGCTAACACTACTACTAACGGTACAGGACACATTTACTATTTACTTATGTACTTCACAGTGGATTTGCTAGTTCAGACTCACATGCAGATTCCGCTTCACTGGAAACCGTGTTGTCAGAAGAACTAGAAACAATCTATCTCTCGAATCACTGCTAGTGTATATTGGTGCAATGTCACTTGCGCGCCCAATGCTTTCATAACAGCATTCGGAAAAGTTTCCTTGTCTCGCACTCAGTAGCGCTCTCCCTTTCACACTCACTCCACTTTCCCTCCCTCAACCTTCCCCTCCCGCCAGGGATCATGATGAGCTGGGAGCCGTACTGTTACATCATGATCACAGGTTGGAATTTATAAAGCCTGAGCCTGAAACCCCAATACTGAAGTAAAAAATACCTCCATTAAATAAAATACTGTGGTTGAACAAGTAGTTCAGAAACTTAACGAGTGCAAAAATTATTTTTCTAGTGATAAAGTTTGGAGCTGTTCTAAGAGATGGACAAGGACTGGTTTCCTTATGACTTGTAGTGATAGAAGCCATTTTTCAGTGTTGTCGAATTCTATTAAAGAATGCTTTTCAGTCGGTCAACAGAAAAAATGTACCCAAATACATTAGGCGGGAAACAAGTATTTACCTACCCTATATACTAACACGCTTTTATGTACAAACGCTTTTATGTACAAAGTAGGTATTTTTTACATATGAACGTGTTAGTTTATAGGGTATGTAAATTCTTGTTTCCTGCCTAATGTAATTGGGCACAAAGTGTTGACCGACTGAAAAGCATTCTTTAATATTCCTTATGACTGGAAGAACAGATCGAAAGTCATGAAAAGTTCATCTTCTGTGCATTTTCAAGTATCAAAAACCAAAAGAACATAACGTTTAAAATGATAATCTGGTAGCAAAAATATCCACCCCGTCCGGGATTCGAACCCAAGATCTCTAGATCCACAGTTATAAGCACTAATCCCACGGCTACTTCGACTACGCAAAGTTTGTGCACAAGATGGTGACTTATTTCCACGTTCCAATAATACTGCATTACGGAATTAAGTTTCATTTATATTTTGCTTGTTTCGATAATGTTCCTGCGTGAAATTGAGTTTAAAATGCCTTATGAATAGGCCCTCTTGTGAGTAAAGAGAATGTATTCAGCAATAGTTCATGAAGGCTTGCTCAATTCTCGTATAACTGCATTACCGTTATGTGGGTTAATATTTGAATAGCCATTGTGCAGAAACATAATACCGACAATGCCGACTACTTACAATGTTTGATATTAAGGCATTTTACCATTTAAATACTGATACGAAGACTTCGAACATGTACCATGTCATTTGTTTCAATCACTTGACACCAGAGTTCGCATGAGCGTTTTCCGTTCAGTATGTCCTAATACATTCCACATGGCCAAGAATACGTCATGGTATCAATTTCAGACACCGCGCGCTCATTGTTTCTCGTACCACCGCCAGCTGGGTCTTACCACTGCCCGCTGGATCGATCGATCGAGTTGGCAGTGCATGTTATACTTCCGTTCGTTCCACCACTGCCAGCTAGTACACTTCCGTTCGATCGATCGAGCGGGCAGTGCATACTTCCGTTTTCCACCACTGCCAGCTAGTACACTTCCGTTCGATTGATCGAGCAGGCAGTGCATACTTCCCGTTTTCCACCACTGCCAGCTAGTACACTTCCGTTCGATCGATCGAGCGGGCAGTGCATACTTCCGTTCGATCCACTGCTGCCAGCTCGATCGTTCCGATCCACTTCCGTCCCCAATTTTCAAAATCACTCCCACAAAACTATCCAGCAACCGAGCGGAAAGATGTTACACATCAAAAACCTGTTTACCTTTCTGCTTAGTAAATTGACAAATATTTAGATATTTGCCATTCATACTCCATAGATCATACATAATAGAAAATTCATTATAAGCGCTAAGATATTGGTTGATATTTCTGGGTATTTTGCGGTGACAATCCCCTGAGAATACTCACAATTTTCCAAGATAGTCAGCTCCCCCCCCCCCCCCCCCCCCGAAAAAAAATGTATATACGCCCCTGGCTCCAATTCCAACATTAAACCATATGAGATGTAAGACAAGAACTTGTACTCACACATGTGCTACTGGCTGCCAGTCTGGTGACTCTTGCCGACGCATCTCAACACAGTAGCCTGTCACCATGCAGCCACCATCGTAGGGAGCACTAGACCATGCCACGATGGCCCCACCATCACTCGAAGACACTGTAGGACGACCAGCTGGTGGATCAGGGGGCCCTGGAACAGTCCACAACATCACAAGTCTTCAACAAGGCACGTATTAAAGTAGAATGATATGATGAGCTTCTTCTGACACATGGTATCTAATAAAATAAAAGAATAATAGCTTCCGAGTCGGTCAACCATTAATTTGCCCATTACAGTACATTGGGGGTTACGGTATATACTCACACCTGCTAACTTGAAAAAAATAATACTTACATTTCGCTCATTTTGATTGGCCACGTTACGTGTTCACCAACTGTTAAACAATGCCTTGATTAGATTACAAAGGCAACACTGCATTTATCATAACTGAATTAAATTAAGTGGCAGTATATTAAACCTTGTATAAAGATTTACCGCGCCAAATTTCACTGAACTCAGCTGATTAAATTGCAAGGAAGGTCTATTTAAATATTTGAAGTTTCGTAAAAGTTTCGGAGATAATAAATGGTGGTGAAATATTTCACGCGGCCACCGTGTTGGATTGGTGAAACTTATTGAAATTTGAAAGGAGGAGCGGGGTACTAGTGCGAGATTTAATGATCCGGGAAATGAACAAAATGGGTCGCCATGGAAACTCATTGGTGCGTGTACCATCAAATTCATCCATTTGGCCCAAAGGTAGGCCACCGGTAGGCCTAAACAAAATGGGTGACCATGCATGCGCACAAAGCCCTTGCGACAGGTTGAATCTTGTTTCGAGACAGTGTATGGCGTCACACATGAAACGTTTGGGTGTCTTTGTTAGTCTTCTGGTTATTCGTTTTGAGGTGGGTTTGATTGAGGGTTGAAGGGGAAGGGAATACTTTATTAGACCTACGCTTGGAAGTTCTTGTTGCCTCAGTCAGTGGAGGTTGGAGGGAGTCAAAGTCACTCGCACTTGATTTTTTTCTGTTTCTTTGGGTGAGGTTGCAGGATCGAATCCTGGCGCAGCCAGTTGGCATTTGAGGGCGCACAAATGCCAGGGAGCTATGTCAGTAGATTTACTGGCACGTTAAAGATCCCCGCGGGGCAAAACTTCGGCACCCCGGCGTCAATAAAAGCCGCAGTAGTTAAAGGGAGTAAAACCAATAATATTAATCTCCCACCAAACCCTACCCTAAAATGGAAAAAGCAAGAGGTCACAATTTTCATTACCCTCCAACCGCCACCTATTGAGCCACCGAAAGCTCCTCCAACCAAACTTCATCCAAAAACAGAAAACAGAACAAAAGAAAGCCCAAATCTTTCCACTTCCAACCGCCACTGGCGAAACTCCGAAGAGTTTAAGCAAGAAGGCTCGGGTAACTCCATATTTTTACACAACTCATACATAAGAAAATAAAAGAAGGAATTCCAACGCCTGTAACTGCTACTGACTGAGCCACCACCTGACTTAGCCACCAAGAGCTCTCGAGCTTTAATCAAAACGTCCTTCTCCACCTAACTCCCAAACCAAACCACATCCCATCAACGAACTGAAAATAATAGAGTAAGCCCCAAATTATGACCTCCATCCACCACTGACTGAGCCTTCAAGAGCCCCCCAATTTATTCAAGGAGCCCCCCCCCCCTCTCTCTCTCTCTTCCTCGAATAACCAAACCCGTACCTGAAAGGAATCTTTGACCCTCACCAACCACCATTGAGCCAAAATGACAGACAGACAGAGTTATACTCGCACAGAAACAGAAACAAGTGCCTCCCAAGCTGCTGTGTTCTTCGAGTGAAATGGGGCTAAGAGCTACGGAGTCCCGTTTCGTAGTATAATGAAACGCACTGTTCCAAATATCTGTGCTCTCTGAAAGTGAAACAACTACGATTTACACACAGTCTCGTATCGTGACATTCGATGATTTGATTAACGCTTTATTTATACGTCATACCGTAGTAGTCTAGTGAATTCTGAAAACAAATTGCATTTTGTACCTTTCATTTAAGGACAGCACTTTATAACTCGTGTTTCGTATCTTTTAATGATGGATTTAATTACGTACTCTACATTGATTATAGACAGGAGCCTCCGTGGCGTGAGCGGCAGCACACCGGCCTCTCACTGCTGGGTCCGTGGTTTAAATCCCTGTCACCCCATGTGAGATTTGTCCTGGACAAAAGCGGAGGCAGACAGGTTTTTCTCCGGGTACTCCGGTTTTCCCCGTCACACACTCCAATTTCATTTCATCTGTCATTCATTTAATAATTGCCCCAGGGGAGAGCGACAGGCCTCGGCAGCCGGCACAGTTCATATCTTCGCCGCTAGATGGTGGCTTCATTCATTCCATTCCCTGACCCGGTCGGTCGACTGGATGCAGGCTGTGGATTTTCATTTCACATTGATTATCGACTCAGTAATTTCTAAGAGAATTTCATTAAATCTATTTCTTACATTTTAGTACCGGATGAGGTTTATTCCATAGATTTTACCCCAGACATACTGTAATTCTAGACCAAGCCTTCAATATTTCATTTCATTTCAGCCCAAGGATTTTATTCCATAAACCTTCCTCCGTACACATAATTCCTTGCATTTTATTTCTCACATATCACTCCCAATTTAATTCCACTCCCGAGTTCCAAGTCTTAATGTAATTCCACTTATAATTTTCATTCCATTCCACTAGTTATTTCATTCAGAAACCAAGGTTTGATTTCATTCCACTTGTTATTTCATTCCAATCCACTCGTTATTTCATTCTGAGACCAAGTTTAATATCATTCCGACCTCAAGATCTAATTTCACTCCACATTTAATTTCACTACGAAGTTCATTCCTTTTAATTCACGAAATTATTTCGTTCATACACTTTACTCTTTGCATTTTGTTCTTCATATTATTTTCACTCCCGAGTTTCCTTAAACTATTTGCATTTTATTATCATTCTGGATTTGATGTTTAATTTCGTTCCCTTGACTACTTTTCCTTTTCACATTATAATCTCATTTCCGAATATCGTTTTTCGAAACCACTAAATTTTGTTCTTTTGTATTTTCATTTCCGAGCACATCTGTGTTCAAAACACGAATCCACTTGTCTGATTGTGACGTCATACTCTGTCTTGAAACAACATTGGACATGTTAAGTGACCAGCGCCCATTAGATCACGTGTTTGGTGTTCCATGGGACAATTTAAAAAGGCATTCCCGTGCTAGTAACCCCCTCCATGACCACTTATTTTCTTTATGTTAACCATTAAGCGCTAAAACTCATATCATGAAGAATTTCGTGACCGGTATTCACAACTGGTATCTCCTCCACCTGCCACAGAGTCTTATTTGGCTTGTTTCATGGACCATTTAGTGCTTAAATCCAAATTTTGGAAAATTTCACGACTCATAAGTCGGTACCTAAAACATTTATTCCGTGGCCAAAAAATTCACATGTAGCGCCAAAACTCTAATCAAAGGGATTTTTCACATCCCCAGGTTGACCACCCTGAATATCTGTGGTGCCAAAAATCAAATCTGGGGAATTTTGGGGCAATGTATAGTGGATTTAGTTATTTTACACACCCCTAGGTTGACCATTCTGCTGGGAATTCCCCTCGTAACGTCATATGCCATTTGAGATTCCCGGCCGCCATCTCGATCACGTGATGGGGATTCCCCAGTCACCATTTATTTAATCAATCAGCCACCATCTTGAAAAGTGCCACATGCTTACAAAGTGAGGTAGCTTCTCCATGCCTGGCCTGTTACAAGGTATTCCGCATCTGTTGGCTATTAGACCTGTGACATCATCTCTAACTCCCTACAGCTTGTAATCACCGTATAAAACTACTAGTTTATCAGTCGTACCAGTATGTAAGAAGTAGTTTGACAAAATTAAAGGATCACTAGAGAGATAGATTTTTTTTGGTCGTGTGGCCTCGTGAGAGGCCGAGTGCAGGTCTTTCTAGTCGACGCCCGTGGGCGACCTGCGCGTCGGGATGAGAGATGGAATGGATGAAGATGAATGAAACTGGGCAAGAATGTGGAAGGAAGTGGCCGTGGCCTGTCAGAAGGTACAGTCCATGCATTTGCCTGGTGTTGAAAATTGGAAACCACGGAAAACCATTTCAAGGATGGCCGACGGTGGGACTCGAACCTACGCGTCTACCGAGTCAGTAGAGAGCTTGGCCCCATGACCTAACGCTGCGCTTTAGCCAGCGTAGCCACTGCTGTCGGTAGAGAGATACATGATTGGTTGTTTTCGCAAAAGCTCAGACCCATTTGTTAGCTTCTGAATCCATGCCCGCTAAATCATTTGCGAAACTGCTAGATCATCTACTTCACTACAGTAGCGGATCCAGGCCTTGCGGGGCCCTGGGCGATAAGGTGGGGCCCACAACAATAGGAAATAACAAAAATATCAAATCAAATAGAAAATAGTTTTGTAATAATAATAAAATAAAGAATGTTTACAATATTTTGAATACACTACAGTACATTTTTTAAATAATATGAAATTAACCTTCAAGTCCCCTTGAAGAAGATTATGTAAACTATGAAATATTAAAATATTACTTTGCGACTTTTTTCCCGGCTGAAGTCTTTCATCTTTTCACTGAAATCGAAACTTGCTAAACGGTCACGGGAGGTCATAGCTGCACTGAAAATAGAATATGAATGATAAATTAGTTTGAAAAGTATAATTAATTAATCAATTACATTTAAAACAATCCATGGCGCCCCCCCCCCCCCCCCCCAAACCGCGGGGCCCTGGGCGGTCGCCCTCCTCGCCCTCCCCTAGATCCGCCACTGCTTCACTATATAGAAAAGCAGTCTACTTACCAAAGAAAAGGCTCACCGAGTGAAATAGAGTTGATTGGTAACAAAGAATCTTACTCATTCATTAGCATCCAAGACGGTCCTCTCTAGCACTTTTGCGCGCTGCTAGGTCATCTAACTCTGTAGGCTCACTATAAACGCCACATTATTTGAATTGCATGGTTGTATTAGGCTTAAGTTCCTATAGAAAAAAATTACAGTCAGTCTGAAAGACTAGACGTTATATCATTTCAAATGACGCATGCTACAAATGCTACACATGTTAGAAAGGGTCAGGAGGGCTTCTCGCTTCGCTCGAAGCCCCAGGACTCTTTCAACAGACTCCATTACCCATTAACTTAGGCTTCCCGCACGGGCACCTCTTTAAGGGTCACCCTGTATTTGAGTCTTGACATCTTTTACAACTCTTTAAGAGTCGCCCATTATTTGAATCTGATATATCGCAAACCTCTTTAAGGGTCATCCTGTTTTTGAATTGAATCTAACATACTGTACACTTCGTTAAGTGTCACCCTGTAATTTGCTCCGACATCCTGCACACCTCTTTAGGAGGCACCCTGTTTTCTTATCTGGCATCTTGTATATCTCTTTAGAAGTCACCCTGTATTCTTGTGTGACATCTTGTACACCTCTTTAGGAGTCACCCTGTATTCTTGTCTGACATCTTGTACACCTCTTTAGGAGTCACCCTGTATTCTTGTCTGACATCTTGTACACCTCTTTAGGAGTCCCCCTGTATTCTTGTCTGACATCTCGTGCACCTCTTTAGGAGTCACCCTGTATTCTTATCTGGCATCTTGTATATCTCGTTAGGAGTCACCCTGTGTATTCTTGTGTGACATCTTGTACACCTCTTTGGGAGTCTCCCTGTAATCTTGTCTGACATCTTGTACTGTATTTTGCTCTGACATCCTGCACACCTCTTTAGGAGGCACCCTGTATTCTTATATGGCATCTTGTATATCTCTTTAGAAGTCACCCTGTATTCTTGTGTTCGCCTCGCTCAAAGCCCCAGGTCGCTCGACGCCAGGCCTCTTTCAACAGACTCCAATAATCATTATCGTCTGCTTCTCGCTCCCCGCGTGAGCATGACGTCACGTTCCCGCTCGCACCCCACGTGAGCATGACGTCACGTTCCCGCGCAGCTGCATGACGTCACTTCCCGCGCGGCTGCATGACGTCACGTCGGTCTCCGTGTCCGTGTCCGTAACGCATAACGATGGACACCAACCATAACGACGAAGTCGACAAGATCATTTGAAATGATAAAAGTGACAGTCAGTCTGAAAGACTAGACTTTGTATCATTTTAAATGCTACAAATGCTGAAAAATGCTAGAAAGGCTGGAGGCTCCTCGCTTCGCTCGAAGCCAAAGACGCTTGATATGTTAGAAAATTATCTGCATAATACTTATCTTGCTTATCTTGTTTCAAATTACTCGCGGACGGCAAGTTCAAACCAAGGGCAAAGCAAGGTCAAGCGCGCGGGATGCCATCACGCTTACCAGAACGCGCGGGGACGTGCCCCTTCCATCCAGTCTAATAACACTTATAGTGGGCGACGTATTGAAGATAGAGATATGCTCTCAGGGACTTTTTTGCAGAATTTTTCATGCTGACCAAATCTTACGCTCATAGTATATTGATATGTTGAACGGTTTGCCCAGCGTAAGCTTAAGAAGCGCACGGACGCCAAGTTTGTTTTCGACTTTTTCACTGAAATCGTTACTGCTTGGCTTCCTTTGATCATACATAAATTATTATCTATAGAATCCTTCCTCGAGATATTCTTTACAGAATGGTGAAAACCGCATCGAAATCCATCCAGTGGTTCTCGAGATTACCCGTGACATCCAAGAATCGGGGCTTTTTGTCTTATACTAACGAAGTAGAGATTGTCGGGGAACACATGCACCAAGCAGTACTATGACGTCACACACCTCAGTGCATCTGGGTACATTTCTTCCCGTCACCGTAACGTAACGCCAGACCCCAGCGTAACGACGAAGTCGACAGATCATTTAAAATTATTTAAAAAATGGGAAAAATTACATATGTGGCTCGTGCCTCGCCCGGCCCACGCCAATTTCTTTTTTCTAAACACTTCTGGTGCCCCTGCTTCTGTCCCTTTCATTTCTGGCCAAACCCTGCATACACCATACATTTGGATGGAATCGGTGATGAGTAGGCGCGGTCCCCTTGTGAGTTTAACTGTCAAGTTTAATAACTTGGACGTGACTATTACCTAGTTGGGTTATAGTATCCTGTAAACCGGCATGGAATGTAGGGGAGGGAAAAGTGTAAAAGAATGTGCCCTTGAAAAATAAACAGTGATGGTTATCGAGAGGTAGCTAACAATCTTGTAGAGGAAATCTACGAGAGAACTGTACATAAAGCAGTCTAGCTGTCGCCACCATAATGGAACAGAACTGTTGCAGACCTTAGATATGACAGTGGGATAGTTGATTAGAAGGCGCCAGTCCTTAAGTGGCGCCGAGGAACAGGTAGCATTAACACCAAACAACACGGAACATACCGTCATCTTTACTGTAACTCTGTAGAAGAAAACTCAACTTATTTCATTTGAGGGACTTTGGCATCGTGGTCATTTAGCATCGTGTACTTGTGCATGTGTACTTTTGTCTGACAACCTGCGTCATTGTGTTGGCTGTATTAGTGTGTATTTGTAATTCAGGTGAGGATTGGGAATGAGGTGGCTGGGGCCTTAAATTAGGAACCATCCTAGCATTAACCTGGAGTAGAAGTGAGGAAACCACAGAAAACCACTTCCAGGATGGCTGATGTGGGAACCGTTGTATCTCTCGAGGCTGAGTGTAACCCGTTCTAACCCTCAGACCAGAATTACATTTCTTAGAGCTGGGAATCGAACCCGGAACTTTCGAAGCGACAGCCAAGAATGCTATCCTCTACACCACGAGATGGTGGCAATATCATTTGGCTTTGAGATGAACAGAATCTTATTAGAGAAGACTGCACTGGTGCCTTACGTCTCACAGGAATCTTCTCGGAAGCCATCTGTATTCAGTCACGCGACACATGGAAACGCTTAAAATCAACTGTTACGCTAACATTATCTCACTACATTCACACCAGAAAGACGGTCCTCCAGATGGGATCCGGAGTATAAAGGGCCTTGTTCTGTCTCACGACACCACAGCTTGATCCTGGATGAGAGGTACCTTCAAGATGTGTGAATTCCTAATTTCCATGTGTATATCTTGATAAGAAGCCTCCGTGGCTTAGGCGGCAGCACGCCGGCCTCTCACCGCTGGGTCCGTGGTTCAAATCCCGGTCACTCCACGTGAGATCTGTGCTGGACAAAACGGAGGCAGACAGGTTTTTCTCCGGGTACTCCGGTTTTCCCTGTCAAAATTTCATTCCAGCACCACTCTCCACTATCATTTCATTTCATCTGTCATTCCTTTAATCATTGCCCCAGAGGAGTGCGTCAGGCCTCGGCAGCCGGCACAGTTCATATCCTCGCCGCTAGATGGGGGCTTCCATTCATTCCATTCCTGACCCGGTCGGAGACTGGAAGCAGGCTGTGGATTTTCATTTTTCATATCTTGATAAGAACAGACCACTTCTATAAAGCCCACCACATTAATGAACGCGGAAGTAACGTGTTCAGAGTGGAATCACTTGAAACAGTTTGTATTCCGAAATGGGGAAGCTCTGCAAAAATTATCATAAAGCATGATAAACCACTACCGTACATCAATATACATATCAATGAATTATATGGCATAGGCTTATGAGATTACGTGTGTGTGTGTGTGTGTGTGTGTGTGTGTCACACAAAAACTGATTGCCTGGAGCGATTTCAAAAATTTACCACTACTCCGTTCAGACCCACGCTAATCATTTCACCGGTTCTCTGTAGGCCTATCTTCGGAACTATTGCATCGATCATCCTGGAATCTTGTAAGATGATAGAAGACTATCACATATGTGACGTTCATAAACATGATACAGTAAGCACAAAATCCGCGTAGTGGCCAAGCGAAACTCCCGAGCCTAGTGAAATCTTACAAGCTGAGAGAAAAGAGAAAATGAAAGATAACGTTTTGACGGTATATCATATGAGTTATTCCAATATTTAATTAGTATACTCTTATTTAATTGATTATTGACATATGTTACGTTATAATAAATGATAATGATCGTGTGGCCTCCGGAGAGGCCTAGTGCAGGTCTTTCTAGTTTACGCCCGTGGGCGACCTGCGCGTCGTAATGAGGATGAAGTGATGACGAAGACGGCACATACAACCAGTCCCCAAGCCACGGGAATTAACCCCATGAGATTAAAATCCCTGATGGCTCGGCCGGGAATCGAACCCGGGGCACTTTGGGCCAAAGCCTAGCGCGCTAACCATTTAGCCACAGAGCCCGATTCTTAAATTATAATAACCTATTATATTCAATGTGAAATGAATTATTTATTACTAGCAACCCGACCCGGCTTCGCCCGGGAACAGTTATGAATGCATTACGTGATAAGCACTTTTTTTTTCAATGTCAATGAATAACGACCAATATCCGTTTTACGTCTCGGCATGATGGGTTAAAATCACTGACTGGACTATTAATTATATCATCATGGAGATGCATGTGCAACAAATTCTTGTCAGACGTAATTTAAGAATGGCGAGGTGCATGAAACACAAATCCCCCTTCCGTCCAATCTTAACTTGACTGTGAATTTTGCGGAACGAAACGTTCACAGGCGAAATGAAGAAAAGCCGAGTTGCACTTCCAGGGAAACTCCAAACACAACCAATCTTCTCTAAAGTTTTAACTCAACACGACTCGACAGTTTGCTGCTGGCTGTATCTGGGGCAATAATCTCGTCCGCTAGCTAAGCTGTAACTGGGGTGATAGACTCGACCCTAGCTAGCTCGTAAACTTTTGCCTCAGTAACTGAAGGAGATTGTTGGAAGAAATGAAAACGTAAAAACACTTATAGTAGGCGATGTATTGAAGATATAGATATGCTCTCCCGGGCTTTTTATAGAACTATTCATGCTGAACAATTCTTACACTCATAGTATATATATATATTCTTAACGGTTTGCCCAGCGTAAGCTTAAAAAGCGCACGGACGCCAGATTTTTCGACCTTTTCACTGAAATCGTTAGTGCTTGACTTCCTTTGGTCATAAATAAATTATTTTCTACAGAGACCTTCTTCGAGATATCCTTTCCAGAATGGTGAAAACCGCATCAAAATCCATTCATTGGTTCTCGAGATTACCCGTGACATCCAAGAATCGGGGACTTGTTTTATACTAAGTAGTGATTATACGCCAATCAGTATAATATAATATAATCCCCCTTCCATCCAATCCTAAATTGACTGTGAATTTTGCGGAACGAAATGTTCAGAGGCGAAATGAGAGTTGCACTTCCAGGGAATGGCGGGGTGAATGAAACTAAAATTCCCCTTCCGACCAATCTTAACTTGACTGCGTTTCACAGGCGAAATGAAGAAAACCCGAGTTGCACTTCCAGGGAAACTCCAAACACAACCACCCTTCTCAGAAGTCTTAACTCACACGACTCAACGGTTTGCTGGACGGGATGATAGACTCGCCCTTAGCTAGTTCGTAAACTGTCGCCTCAGTAGTTGAATGGACATGGTTGGAAGAAATTATAACGTAAATACACATATAGTGGGCGATGTATTGAAGATAAAACATATGCTCTCGCGGACTTTTTTGTAGAACGTTTCCTGCTGAACAATTCTTACACGCATTTAGATATGTTTAACGGTTTGCCCAGCGTAAGCTTAGAAAGCGCTCGGACGCCAGGTTCTTGTTCGACTTTTCCACTGAAATCGTTACTGCTCGGCTTCCTTTGATCATAAATAAATTATTTTCAACAGAAATTGTCCTCGAGATATCCTTTATAGAATGGTGAAAACCGCATCAAAATCCATCCAGTGGTTCTCGAGTTTACCCGTAACATCCAAGAATCGGGGACTGTTTTAATACTAAGTAGAGATTAAAAAGGAAGGAAGATTGCAATTTTACGTGACCGTGAATCTTGTGATTATGAGCCACGGGACCTCCTTTTTACGTGGAATCCGAACCACAGGACATGGCATTTCACTTCGAAAATCTCACATGCAATGACCGGGAATCGAACCCGGACCGCCTTGGTGAGAGGCATACAGCTAGACCGCTGAGCCACCAAGCCCCCTAAGTAGAGATTGTATTGAATATTGTGAAGATAAGCCTACGAGGTAAACTAACTGGCCGCTCATCGCTTTTCAAACCAACTAGGTAACTAACTGCAGAAAACCATGTCTAGGATGGTTGAGGTGGGAATCTAACCCACATTTCAATTTTGTCTCACGAGGCTGAGTGTGCCCCGTTTCAGCACTCAAACCAGAATTAATGTTTTTGGCCGAGCCGGGAATCTAACCCGGACCTCTGCGGTGACAGTCAGAGCTAGCGGCATAGTCTGAAAGAGGGGAAGATCACATTAGGGATGGCCGGGATTCGAATTTTGATCTGCGGACTAACGGCGCACAGCTAAGCTAAGTGGTGATTAGAATCCAACAAGTTATTTCATTTGAGGGGCTTAGACATCATGGTCAATGAGCCCCGTGTACTATGGTGTGTGTAGAATTTGTCAGATAACCTTTATTATTGTGCTGTCTGTAGTAGAATGCGTATTTGTAATTCAGGTGAGGAATGGGAAGGAGACGACCGTGGGACACTTGTTTCTTTCAAGGAAGCTGATCAGATCGAGAGTGTTACTACACGGAAGTAATCCCCAGGCTGAAATTAGACTGGATTATATGAGGTGTGAGCAGAAAGAACATCTGCTCGTGCTGGTTGAACTCCGCGCGACCGACAGAGGAACACGACAACCAACCTGCTACATCTTCATGTATTGCCCGACCAAACATGGAAGAAGAGCACTGATGGGAACACGGAGGTCATTGTACACGATGTAATTGCAAGTTCCTCAGCTGGTCACGAGTATTAAAGGCGGTAATCCCGCGTGAAGACACGATATCAGATACCTATTAGAAGGGTTAGCTACCAGACACAATATTCGGGAGTCCACATTTCATATCTCCCTTATTGAATTACTGAGGTCTGCAAATAAAGGAATTGATAGAGAGAAGTCCATTTTATATATCTTCTCCCTAGTCGTTTCTGCAAGATAATTTTAATCACTGGTAATGGCCAAGTTGGACTAGACCTTTGGTTTGGGCATCAGCCCCACGTACTTGAGTGAACATAAAATTAGTCTTATAACCTGAGTTATTGTGGAGAGGAGGCGGCCGTGGCCGTAAGTTAGGAACCTTTCTGGCATTTTCTTGGAGTAGAAGTGGGAAACCACGGAAAACAACTGAGTTCAAATGTTTAACTGGGCTTTTATGAGAGACTTAATCATCGGAACGCAATGAAACGAGCCATAATACATATATATATTTTTACAGAGGTTAATATATTGGCGTCTATATAATTAAATTATGAAATTTTCAAGATGGCGCTGTGCGAAATTTTAAAAACATGTTTTATTTCCAGTATCCTAATCAAGTGATCGAAGTGAAACTTTGTTTAATGAACCACTACTAAATTATATATCTACTGGCATATCAATCTATGGCTTACAGAACATGTAATGCAGTTTTGGATGGCACGCATGTTATGAATTTCCCTAACTCGTGAGGAATGATCCGATATATGCGAAACGTGGTATAGTGGACTAGCACAAGTCTAAACCTACGGCGTATGTAAATGGATCTCTTACTTTCCATAAATGTTAGATGTTATTCCTACATGAATAAATTCAGCGAACTCGTCACTGAATGATCTGATTACTGTGAAGTGGAGCATTGTACATCAATACTACAATCCAAGCCTACAGGTATATATTTTTTGTTCCGTTTCATAAATAAGAGATGGCTTGTATGTCTGATATATATAAATGCCTCTCACTCGTCAAGTACCGGCAATGGTCCGATTTCTATGAAATCTGGTACAATGAGGGAACATGCACATCGCTCCGTGACTGATCTCCTAATCAATCTAGCCATCCTTTATTAGATAAGTAGGCTAAAGAAGACGTCCATTTGCACAACGCTGGATATTTCCCCAGTAAACGTGTTCCGCAATACCACCCACAATACCCACAATTTCTCTCTTTTTCACTGAAATCCACTTAGTCATCAATTTAATGGACTAGTATGGGTGGGATTGAATCCAATATTGGTATCTACCTTATCAGAAGTTTTTGTTATTTTAGTTCTAAAATATAAGTGTCAGGATGGCCGCTGCGCGCTATATTCAGTGTGATACATTTACCACGAACACTACTGAGGCCTCATATATGATACTTACTCTTCCTTCATTACGATCCCTTTTAGGGTACTTCCTTCTTACTGAATGAAATGAAAATCCACAGCCTGCTTCCAGTCTCCGACCGGGTCAGGAATGGAGTTGTTATTGTAGCTCTCAAACATAAGAGTGTAAATTATTATCCAATTTTCATTTATGAAAAAAATAGGCTTATGAGATCACCTTTTGCCCGCGTGTGTGTGTGCGTATGTGTTCCACTCCCATAATAAAATCTAAACGGCTGGAGCGATTTCAATGAAACTTAGTAAGGACATAGTACTATTTTGTCCGACCCCGACCGTGTCCTTCAAATTCTATAACGTCTCTCCAATCCAACATGGCAGCTGTGTGAATAATTTCATCGCTATTCTATAGCCCATCTAAGAAACTACTAGGGCCTACTGATATCACCCCAAATTTTGTACGCTGATCAAGGGCACCACTAGAAGTTCACCTATGTGACTTTCAGGGCCGGCCCCGTGGTGTTGGGGGTAGTGCGCATGCCTCTCACCCGGAGGCCCCGGGTTCGATTCCCGGCTCTGTCAGGGATTTTAGAAACTGACGTGAGCGCTAGAACGGGGTGCACTCAGCCTCGTGAGGAGAATTGAGTAGTTGACAGTGAGGCAGCGCTCCGTCAACGAAAACCAAGATTAACGGCCAAGGGAACCCGATGCGCTAACCACGCGTCACCCCAATATCTGCAGGCCAAATGGCTGGGCAGCAGTCGCTTGGTAGGCCTAGGCCTTTCATGGGCTGTAGTGTCAGGGGTTATTTAACTTTCAAAACCTATTAATTACAAAACCAAAAAGGTGGCCAAGCGAAGTTAAAACATTTAAATAGACTTTTCTCGCGATTTAACCACCCGAGCGCAGTTAAACATGGTACAGAAAATGTTTCTACACATTGTAATGCACTTGACATCTAATTTAGTTTAATTGCGTACATAACCTCAAGATGGCGGCTGTGCGAAATTTCAAAATTGAGTTTTATTTATTTTGTGCTAATCATGCGATCGAAGTCAACGTTTGAATAATGAACCTATGCAATAATTGCCATCTAATAATACATTACTATATGGCCTACATATATATAAAAAGCAAACACGGCGGCCATCCGAAATATTTAGACGGTTCTCAATATCTACTAATCTATGACAGCAATCAAACTGTAATTTTGTATGTTGATAAGGGCTACTAACATAAGTTCAAGTTTGAGGTTTCCAATAACCTGGTGGGCACAAATCCAACATGGTGGCGACGCGAAATTTAAATATTTAAATGGACGTTTCTCGTGATTTAACTATCCAAGCGCAGTGAATCTTGGAACGACAAATGCTTATACAAATTTTAATCCACTGACATCTAATTTATTTCAATTGTTGTCATAACCTCAAGATAGCGGCTGCGCGAAATTTCAAAATTTCGTCTTTAATTATTCTTGTGTCTTAATCATGCGATTGAAGTTTGAATAATAAACCTAAGCAATAATCTTCTTATAATAGTACATAACTCTATGGCCTACATATATAAAAATCCAACATGGCGACCATCCGAAATATTTAGATGGTTCTCAATATCTACAAAACTACAGGATCTTTCACTCAAAAGTGGGGCCGGCCTCACGGCTGAGGCAGCACTGCAGGTAGGAGGTCAAGCCAAAGGTCAGACGAGCACATTGCAACACGGAGCTGAGACAGTTGCGACACAGGATTTGACGAGTCAAGTTTACTTCGTTATTTCGTTTATAGTCTATTTTAAGTTATACATGTTATAAGTTTATAACGTGTGTCCGTGGTTAAATTGTTTAATTGTTATTATGTTTCAAAATTTTATAACGTAGTAATGCTGAGTGTTAAAGCATATTGCTTCAAATTTTTTTTTTTTTTTTTGAAAAATGAGGTTTATGCAACAACACACTAGATGCAACAACACACTAGATGAACTCAAACTAAATATCACGAGATAAATTGAGGCTATCTCGGTAGATGAACTAATGCGTATGAATGAAAATTTCCTTTCAAGATGCCAGAAATGTGTAGATGCAGACATTTTCCAACATCTTCTGTGACAATGATTTTTCTCTGATTATGTGTTATTATGTATCCTTGTTATTTACATGCGATTCGTACGGACGCTCTCTCGACCCCAAACTCAGCGAGTTGTACTGTGCTCGTCCGACCCTCCACACGCCGCGAAGCCGGCCTCACTTTGAGTGAAAGACCCTGTATTACAGAGCCTCCGTGTCTTAGGCGGCAGCACGCCGGCCTCTCACCGATGGGTCCGTGGTTCAAATCCCGGTCACTCCATGTGAGAGCTGTGCTGGACAAAACGGAGGCAGACAGGTTTTTCTCCGGGTACTCCGGTTTTCCCTGTCAAAATTTCATTCCAGAAACACTCTCCACTATCATTTCATTTCATCTGTCATTCATTTAATCATTGCCCCAGAGGAGTGAGAGAGGCTTCGGCAGCCGGCACAGTTCATATCCTCGCCGCTTGATGGGGGCTTCATTCATTCCATTCCTGACCCGGTCGGAGACTGGAAGCAGGCTGTGGATTTTCATTTAATCCTGTATTACAGCAATCAAACTGAAATTTTGTATGTTGAGAGAGGCAATTAATATAAGTAAGATATATGAAAATAGGGTGTTGAGTTCTTTACGGAACTACTTGTCTTTAAATTGTGAAATTTAAGGGTGGCTACTTCAATGAGCGTGGTGAAGATCCTTATTGAGGAAGTTGATAAGGGGGAGGGGGAGGGGGACGAAGACAGAAAGACACAGACTGACATTTAGCCCGTGTAGATCTCATAAGTCTACTTTAAATTTTACGAACATCGAAGGTAGGCTAATACAGTGAACAGAATCGAATTAAATAGGGTAGTTCTGAATATGACGAAGAAATAAGGTAAGACTCCCAGTAATTATGTTGCGTATGACTTATATAATTATTTAACTAGCTGCTACTTTTAAAACACTACAACGCTAAGGCTATGTTACACAAAACTCAACCTCTTAAGCAGCCCTTACACGTTCAATAATATTGTCAATCATGACCTTCAATATCACTCACATCAATCTACATCAATATTCCACAATACGCCGTCAAGCCTTGTCGAGCATTACACGTTCAATTTTATTGTCAATACTTGCCTTCAATAAAAGCTGATCATTCACTGCGGAAGAAGATAACGCGTTATCTGTTTCATATAATTCTGGCATTGCAGAGAAGGAAAGCTAGCGTGGCTATAATTCTGGCATTGCAAGCAAAAAGTCGAGTTATTCGGAAGTGTTGGGTAAAGAAATGGTTACGAAAACGTAATAAGTATTCGCATCTCCAGCTGCTCAAAGAAGTAATCGAAGTGGAGGAGTATTATAAAAAATATTTTCGCATGAATGAAGAGACTTACAACATGCTACTAAGGCAAGTTGAACCGCACTTAACCAGAACAGATAGTTATGCGTTGTTCCTTATCGGTCACTGAACGACTGGCACTAACACAGATATCTAGCGACTGGTTGTCGCTGAACATTCACTGGTTGTTCATAGGTCCCGAGAAATTGGAGCATCCACGAGTTAGGCTCATAAACTTCATCGGTACCTGATCCATTTCTTTTAGATGTGTCTATTTTCTTAATCTCTTTCCGAAAATTAGTACGTAAACTATTAATTTTCTTTCGTACGTCGGCACGAGTCGCCGCCAGTTTCATTTCTTTGTACACAACGAGCAGTTTATCGAGCTCAACATTCCTCTTGTGTTTATTTATATATGAAGGATTACCTGGATTCCACAGTTCAGGTAAATTTTCATACAGTTCAATGAATGAATGAATGAATGAAGACATGTATCGGTATCAGATTGTGGTGCAAAGTCGGTCTCGTCACCCACGGAATCATCAGTTGCGTACCGGTAACCCTCCATCTCGCAAGCACTGAACACACTGTGTGGATTGATGCGATATTGAAGTGAGCGCCCTCACACGGTCAATATTATTGTCAATATCCCCTCCACTTACCAGTATTGATGCTGTGATATCCGAATTTCGGGATTTTCACCAATACGGCTTCAATCCAAACCATCAATCCATTTTTATTAACCTTACACGGTCAATATTATTGTCAATACTTGTCAGTATTGACAATATTATTGACCGTGTAAGGGCCGCTTTAAACCAGAGGGAGTTAGAAGGTGCGGTTTGTACTACAATCTTCCAGATCATCTCAATGTACAGGAAAAATCTTGCATTTCGTGAAAAGTAAATGGAAATATATTTGTTTGTTTATAAAATGCGTTCAATCAAATAAGACTATAGAACTGTGTCGCGTCCAGCCCGCATAACAGTAAATCTGGGTGGTACATACACATGAGGCGCTGCAAGTAACCTTTAACCTAATAATGTTTTTGGTTTTACGTCGAATTTTACCACGATGGGGATCTTTAGTGTGCCAGTAAATCTACTCCCTTGCATATTTGCACACCCTCAAATGCCAACTGACTGCGCCAGAATTCGATCCTGCAAACTTAGGCACAACGGGCAAGAACGTTGCCGCTGCACCACGCAGCCAGTTTCACAAGTAACTGGTCTTAACAAATGAGAATTCAAAATAAAGCTGAGTGGTCTATACACGTAAGTCCGCTAGTAGCCTATTAATTATTGTAACTAAGATTAATTTCAATTAAATTTAATTATAATTAGACTAATTATCACTTGCTTCATGTTTCGTTTCAAAATTTACATGAGACACAAAACAGTTTTTATTTTTATGAATACGAATTTCGTCAAGGAAACGCTCCACGTACAGTTAACTGTTGGTTAGAATTGCAAGGCCTGGACGTATTTCTCATGAAGGACATTCCAATTTACGCAAAATCTGTATTGATATAAAAGTTGAATCCACAACTCAAACTTTGTAGTCTAGTGACAAAGCTTTCAGAAGCATCAAAGTACAGTTATTTTGTAGCACACTGAAAACGCCTCTGCGGAAGCGAAGCTAAGAAAAATATTCGTGTTTTAAGTACTAAAATTGTATTCGACAGTATTTGCGGTAATCCAGCAGTGGCACAACGTTTGTTTCATTGCAATGAAGGGAACTATCGCGATGCATCAGTAATAGTACAGTGTTGGTTATTGGAGTATTGAATAGTACATATGCAACAAGCCTATAATGGCAATAATTAAGACACGAGTATATTTATAACACGACGATAATTATAACTATTTTATGTTAGAGCATAAGTATTCATAAATATCTGTCGAGATTTTACCAGTTTTATGTACTGAACTGAGCGCATGGGACGCAGAGAATACCTTGTATTTGACCATGGCCTCCTGGAATACCTCACTATGACACTCGCCAAGCAGTGAAATTTAAAATAGGGGCCAGGGAAGTGAGCGCAGGTGCGATGCTATCCTCACCTAATTGGTCACACAACTGTTTCTTGAGCTCTGATTGGTGGGAGAAACTGTATCATAATGACAACTTTTACTGTACAATAATGAGTCTCATTATAGTACAGTTTTCTGACATATAATATTTACTTTTCGCCAGGGTCGAACATAATAGTACATTATGCAACGAGCCTATAATGGCTATAATTAAAACACTCGCATACGCTCGTTTTATAATTTCCATACGAGTATCTTAATTACGATTATAGGAGAGTTGCATACGACTGTTTATGTTCGACGATAATTATAACTTTATTATATGTTTTAACATAAATATTCATAAATATCTGTTCAGTCACTAGAATTTTGTGATCGGGTGCTGCGCTGGGTAGTATATCTCTGTTTTCCAAGCTCTCTGGCCGACCGACGCATGCGCACTGTGTGCTTCAATGCCATATGTTCAGATTGTGCACCAGTATTCAGTGAAACTGTCACCGAAATCGTTTGAAAAAGCCGTGCTGTGTAGAAATTGGGTTTGGGGATATTAAGGTACAGTGCTATTTCTTGTCTCATATTCACCAGTTTATTTACGCGAACATATGGACGGTGCACTTTTGGTAATGTATATAGACATGTTGGATTTTGAGCGCATGCGCGAAGGTATCCTTATCTAATTGGTCACACAACTGTTTCTTGAGCTCTGATTGGTGGGAGAAACGGTTTCATAATGAAAAATAGTGTTATAATGAGCCTCATTATGATACAGTTTTCTGCCAGATAATAGTCAGGGTCGAACATAAAGCCATTTTTCAATGTTGCCTAGTTCTATTATAGAATGCATTCCAGTAGGTCAACACAAATTGTGGGAAAACATGTATTTATTCACCCTAACATGAACGATATATTACATGATATATTTATCACAAAATAACACGCTTTCAGTGCAGGCAGTGGGAGGTGGCAGCTTCACGGAAACGGACCACACATCGCTCAAACAGCTAAGTGCACAATCTACAATACCCTGACCATTTAACAACACTCACATAATCACACTAAGCAAGCAAACTTGAAGGTCAATCACCACTGTGAGTATCTCAACAACAATTTCACATATCTTGACAAGTTTTGCTAGTTTAATTAATACTGCAACTTTTTTTTTAGCGTATGGCTTTTAGTGCCGGGAGTGTCCGAGGACATGTTCGGCTCGCCAGTTTTGTAGCTGCTTCGAGACGGACACCCAATGGGTGAGCTACAAGTACCGTTGGGGAGGGAAGGAGGGAAGTTGGAATGTAAGGACGAGGAGTTGGAAGGTAGCGGCTGTGGCCTATAGTTAGGGACCAACCCCGGCATTTGCCTGGAAGGAAGATGGGAAACCACAGAAGACCATCTTCAAGGTTGCCGGCGGGGGGATTCGAACCTCCTCGCCTCCCGGATGTGAGCGACTGCCATCAGTCATGCCGTAACCACCACGGCTAACTCACCCGGTAATACTGCAACTAAATAACCAACAGTGAAGTTGCAGATGAAACATTAGGGAAGATGAAATATGCGAAGAGATCAGAATTGTTTGATGAGGAATGCTTAGTTCTAATCCAAGAGAGGAATGAAGCTACGAAAAGAATGCTGCAAAGGAGAACAAAACAGCCTGTGGAAGAGTACAGAGAGAAACAAAGAAGTGCAGATCTGTAAGAAAATACTTTATGAAAAAAATACAATCGAAGAATTGGATGAAATTAAAGAAGTGACGTTCGAAAGTTTTATGAGAGATCAAAAGACCTCAAGAGAGAGTTTCAACCAAGAGCTATTTTCTCTAATGAAAAGGACGGAAACCTCATCGGAGAAAGGAACAAAATTGCTAGAAAGATGGCAGGAGTACTTTTATGAGCTGTCCGTGGAAATAATGTGGTTGATAAATAAGAGGAAAACATGAATGAGGAGGTAAGAAAACTGGATGAGGAAGTAGAACAACCAGACTTGGAAGAAGTCAAGGTGGCAATCAAAGCAGTCAAGAATAATAAAACTGCAGGAGATGATGGAATCGAGTCGGAGTTGCTAAGATATGGGGGAGAAAGAATAGAGGAGGCTGTTAATGAACTAATGAATGAGGTTTGGACAAACGAAGAAATACCTAAGGATTGGACAGTGGGCATAATTTGTCCAATACATAAAAAAGGAGATAAGGCAGTGTGTGGAACTAGATGGAACTTATAAAGGTTTTTGGTAAGATATTAGCATCACGACTGGATCACTAAATGGAAAGGAAACTCGCGGATTACCCAGCAGCCTTAGGAAACATCGCTCTACAGTGGACCAGAGTTTTATATTATGACAAATACTAGAGAAGTTTTATGAGTATGACGAACAGTTCCATCAGCTGTACGTAGATTTCAAACAGGCATATGATAGTCTAGCAGGAGTAAGATCTACAAAATAATTTGAGTTTGGAATCCCATGGAAATGGTTAGATTGACAAAAATTACCATAAAATCAACACTAAGCAAGGTCAGAATAGAACAGGGCCTGTCAGAGACGTTTGTTGTGGAGAGGGGACTGAGACAAGGAGATGTTCTTTCCACACTACTTTTCAATACAGCACTGGAAAAAGTAACTTGCCAATTACCCATCAATCCCAGTTGCATACGCTGACAATGTGCCTATTGTTGCAAGGAATGAAAGAGTCCTGGCTGGTTGGGAGAGAAAACACAAGACCTATGATTGCAAGTGAACATAAGTAAAACTAAATATGAAGATGGGAGGTGCCGAGGGAACAAGAAGAGAATCCATGGTAAGATTACATGGAAAGGAATAGCAAAGAGTTGAAGCAATAAGAACTGCAGACAATAAAACATCCGTGGAAATCCAGGAAAGGATAACTAGTGGGAACTGATGCATTAACGCCTTGCATAATATGTTCAAATCCAGGAACGTCAGCACGAATTCGAAGCTGAAGAATATATACACAACAGCACTAAGGCCTATAGATATGTATGCATACCTGCCAACCTTACAAATCCATAAATCAGGAGATTTTGATATGAAAATCAGGAAAACTCAGGAGATGCAAATAGTACATATTAGCTTAATTAATCACCAAACTTTGCTACAAAATAAATGATGTAAATTAGCATTCAGCATGTATAATCTTATTAACTAACTTTCACTTTTAACACTTTTTTTTTTTTTTGCTACACTTTACGTTTTCTTGGTGCTTCTTTTTTCCCCACAGTAAAAGCCCTTACATTGTCACTCAATACAGTATGCAAAATAATTGGCCTTTGCTTACTTCGACCATGCACGGAAATTGTTACGAAAACTATTTCAAAAAAACAATTGTAGACTAGTTTTTTGCCATAGTGAAGAGTCAAACTCCGAGCAAAAACAGTAGACGGTGACGAAAATGTTTCAGCAAACAACCGCTTACACTGAAACACAACCCATTTACGAATTCAGGTACCCAAATAACATTCATTACCACTATGAACACTTCCAAAAAATACTGGAAAATATTTGAAGTTCTCCAATAACATACAAACATCGGGAGGATAACTTGAGTAATCGTGAGACGGGAAAAACTATGGTTAATCGGGAGTCTCCCGCCTAAATCGGGAAGTTGGCAAGTATGGCTCAGAATGCTCGATGATGACCACCAGGGAAGAACATTGGCGGTAACGGTGGGAAAGAAAATGCTGGGAAATATATTTGGAGCAGTAAGAGACCAGGATGGATGGAGAATTAGGACAAATGTGGAGTTAAAATGATTGTTTGGTCAGCCAGATATTGTAGTGAAAATTAAGCAGGGGGGAATCAGGGGGAGTGGGCATGTACAGAGAATGCGAGAAACCAGTACAATCAAAAATGTATTTACAGGAAAGACTGGTGGCAGAAGGAGAAGACTCAGGAAAATATAGCTCGACGATGTTGAAGACTATCTGAGAAAGCTGAGGACCGAGGAGAATGGAGACAGGTGATCAAGGAGGCCAAGGACCTACATGGTCTGTAGCGGCGACCAGTAAGTAAGTAAGTGTTTATATTTTAAATATCATAACCCATACTGTACTTTTAGACAATTAGATATAATAGCCTATATGTCAAGGATCTGATTATGATCGCTTGGCGATCGAAACTGGTCATCCAAATGTATTTATTAATCTCATGTTTTTTTTTCAGGATTAGGGAACCATCTATTACAATTGGGTACAATCCTGTTGACCGACAGAAAAACATTAAATTTCGATAGCAGATGTATAGTAAAAGACTTTCTGGCTAGCAAGTATTGCACACTACAAGAAGTAGGAATTTCACAACCACCAGTGACTAGAATTCTGTAACGTCTGTAATGGTACATCACCTACCATTGGTCTTAGAAAATGGGAGGGGAGTCAGCAATTCCCACTTTCCGTCCTTCTATTGTAGTAAGCAACATCTGACTTTTTTAATGGAGTGTAGTACGTCGGAAATCATCCTATTTTCAAAAATAAAATTTGATAATGATGATTATCATTCATTGTGTTGTTGATTCTTTCAGGGGCTTTGCGACATCGTGGTCATGTAGCCCCATGTACTTGGAAGTGTGTAGAATTTGTTTGACAACCTGTGTCACTGTAATGTCTGTACTAGTGTGTGTGTTTGTAATTGAGGCAGGATTTGGGTAGCAAGCGGCCGTAGCCTTAAGTTAGGTACCGACCCGGCATTTACCTGGACTAGAGGTGGGAAACTACGGAAAAACACTTCCAGGATGGCTCAGGTAGGAATCAGTTTTACCTCACAGCTTCACGAGGCTGAGTGTACCCTATTCCAGCCATCAGGCCAAAATTAAATTTCTTGGCAGAGCCGGGAATCGAACCCAGGCCTCTGGCGGTGACAGCAACGAATGCTAGTCGCTACGCATCGAGGCGGACTTAAGATTATTATTCATAATGTTGTATCTAAGGTTAACTAGGAGTTAGAATTAGTTTAAAGAATTGGGAATAGGCCTATTAGATGCACGTGAAAATTTATATGGCATAAAGGAATTACTTTTCCTGCCACATTATTTATAGTAAAATACTTCATAAAACTAATATTAACAAACTGACAGATATAGAAGCAGTATATTTCAACCAAAAATAAACCGTTCCTATATCAATACGTCAGCCGTGACGGTCACAGAGGTCCCTAAAAATCACCCTAAACGCGGCTGCATCGCAATGCATAAATTAACCCCCAATTGTGTTGGGTGTTGTGCCCTAACACTGAGAAAATTACACAAGGTTATTATTCCAATTAATATTAAAATTAATTAATATTAAAATTCGAAGTGAATTTAATCCTCTCCAGGTATTTCCTTTCAGGGTTAGGGCATAACACCCAATACAATTGGTTACAATGGCGATGACCTACTGAAAAGCACAAATTTCGGTCAATAATAATAATAACAGTCATAATAATTGGGCTTTACATCCCCTTTTAACTACTGCGATTTTAGAGATGCTGTGATGCCGGAAGGGGGTCCCTAACGTTCCAGTATAATGACACCGGGTTCTCGCATTTAATTGCCAACTCACTGCTATTGTATTTGATCCCTCAACCCACCCGTAAGAACTTCTTCACCGCTTGATATGACCACAGTATGTGAAATGAAGTTTTGTTATTAACTACCTTGACTGGTACAATATTATCCCAAATCACAACGTTCCAGGATTCAGTATCCCATCTCAAAAGAAGAAATCCATCCTACCTGATTCCTTGTTTTCATCATCGGCTGCCGCCTGTCCATATTCTTCAAAGACTTCAACCGCTTCTGGATCCATTCTACCGGTTTGAAGACAGTTTACCAAGTAGAATGTGTTCGTGTGACGTGCAGGGGAATGACTGCGCTAATCAAACAGCTCTTCAACTGTGTCGTTCTCCTGCCATCTCCCCCCTCCAGCCGTCCTTGTTATCACTTACGTGGCCACAGGAGAGTATAAACTCTTCAACTCGACTTGAGTCATTCCTAAATTCCTCTCAATATTTAGCTTCGAATTTGGTGACGTCACGGAAATCCCACTGAAATTTGGGTCAAATATGTGCTAATTCCACCGCCTCATTTCCGGAATTATTCGATGTCAAGGACAAATAATAGTGACGAAGCTTGTTATAGTAGCCTATATCTGGGTAAATACTTGCTTTAAGCACTGGGATCTGTCACGAAGAAAACGTCAAATGTTCCGACTGATTCACAGATTATTTCGTGGTTTGGGACATCTTCGTCATCAGCCCCATGTTGAATTTATATGATAACCCGTGTTTCTGTTGTGACTGTAACACTGTGTGTAACCAATTATTAGGGTAGATGACCTGGAATTTGAAATAAGGTACGACTTGAGTATTTGCTAGAAGGGAGTGTGGTAAATCCCGAGACGAAACCACACTCAGGATGGCCGCTCTCAGCTCAATGAATCGAACCTTCAATTTCCGGACATCCAGTCATGGTCCCTGGCTTAAGACGCACGGCTACGCTGTCAAATACACGATAGTCACTTTAGCACAATGCCAAAGATGACTCCATGCAGGGGCTCAAAACTTGTTAGAAGAGGGTTGGCAACCATGGGACCCTAGCGGAGTTTGGCATTGCTTCCACTTACTTCTGCAGGGCCCCTCACTTCTATCTTTGGTAACAACACGCCCCACGGCGTAGCCGCGTGTGTTAAATCACTCAGAACGAATTCTACAGGGAGCTACAGCAAGACCGGACATCAGAGGTTGGAATCCCGGTGCTGACATCGACTACTCTGAGTGTCGTTATTCCACACTCCCTCCATGAAAATGCCGGGATAGTGCTTTCCTTCAAGTCCCGAGGCACCTACCCCATCCCCGTCCCTATATATTACAGCCACACACACTACTACAGGCACCACAGCAAGTTATCACACAGTTCAACACACACCCAAGTACACGGGGCTGATGATCAAAGATGTCCCAAGCCCCTAGTACGAATGAACAACAACAGATTTGACACTCATACTCCAGTATATGGAACTGATTAGGAAAAATCCCTTAGTCCCTAAATGAAGCAATAATAACACCCAATCCAATATTAGACTATATAGCACTGTTGTCCTCGGCTTCTACTGTGTGTTCCTCATCCTGAAATCGTTAAATACTGAATCTAACAAACGTCTCCTAGGTCTACCACTGCTTCTCTTACCCTCTATTGCTAAGTTAATCAACCAATTAGAAAATCTCTCTTCCCCCCCATTCTCATTTATCTGAGTACCATGTGAGTTAGCCGTGGTCGTTACAGCGTGGCTGCAGCCAGTCGCTCACACCCGGGAGGCGAGGAGGCTCGAATCCCTCCGCCGGCAACCTTGAAGATGGTTTTCTGTGGTTTCCCATCTTCCTTCCAGGCAAATGCCGGGGTTGATCCCTAACTATAGGCCACAGCCGCTACCTTCCAATTCCTCGTCCTTACATTAACACTTTCCTCCCCAGACAACACTCCACATGCGACGGTACTTGTAGCTCACCAAATGGGTGTCCGTATAGAAGCAACTACAAAACTGTGGTGAGCCGAACATGTCCTCGGACACTCCTGGCACTACAAAAGCCATACGCTGAAAAAAAAAACTGAGTCATATCAGGGTTGGAACGTTTATGACAACAAAGCGTGGATAAGATAGGCGCAGGTACCCGAACCTTTTAAATTCACCATAAATTCATGGTTCGTTTATGGTTATTGTTTGTATTGAGCATAGAGATGGGCTGGTTCATAATAAAAAGTTGTTGGTTTCATTCCCGAGTGCTGTTGACAACTGATTGCTACATATTGAAAAAGTAACGTCGTTACCCTCTCGTTACTAGTAACACATTATTCTTCAACCCTGGAAAAACGCTCATATCTAAAAATATGTCTCTGTGTAAGGTAACTTATAACCGACAAAAAGTAATAGGATCAATCTTGTAGATCTCGCTAAATTCTATTCCATAGGTGCAATCCGCTTTTATATTAGTCTAACCAAAGATGGAGGAGCAGCAAAGGATGTCTCCCAACGTATCCAAAAAGCAAACGGTGCCTTGGTGCGGCTCTATCCGGTGTGGAAGAACAGCAAAATATCCATGAAGACCAAACTTCGTATCTACCGGAGTAATGTCAGGTCCGTTCTGTTATATGGGTCTGAGACTAGGAAGGTAACTAAAGAAATCACCTCCAGGCTGCAGACCTTTGTCAACCGATGCTTAAGAAAGATCCTAAACATCTACTGGCCAGAAGTAATCTCCAACCAAGAACTTTGGAGAAGGACGGGTGAAAGTGACATGGCCATACAACTAAAGTGACGGAAATGGAAATGGATCGGACATACCTTGAGGAAAGGAAATGAAGCCATTGAGAGAGAGGCACTGGATTGGAACCCACAGGGTACGAGGAGGAGAGGGAGACCCAAACAAACGTGGCGCAGATCTGTCCACTTGGAGGCTATAGAGGAGGGCAAGACCTGGAGCGAGGTGAAAAGGTTGTCAGCAAACAGGACCAGATTGAGATGCTTCATTGATGCCCTAAGTTCCACGAGGGACAACGGGAACTAAGTCAAGTAAGTCAAGTCAACCGTTTAGCAGTAATAAACCTCCAAAAACCACGAACGTTTAAGTTGCTTCCACCATATTGAATTTCCTCGAAAATTCAAAATTAAAATTATCAGGAATTGTTCCGTCTTTTACAGGATAAAAGCTGCAATTTTGCCAAATTTCAGATTTCTGGCTCATCTGGAAGTAGATTAAAATTTCTGTATGTGAGTTCCACATGCGGCTGTGAACATGTTACGAAGCTTAGTATATTCTTCACACATTATTTATCTTTGTGACACACTTACAGGGTGGCTAGAATCATGAAATTTGTTGTGCATGTGGCTGTTGGATACACCAAACTGCCTGTCAAATTTCACGATACTTTCTGCCCTACAAGTATGGAAAAATGAAAATGTATCAAAAGCTTAAAATCGATGTTTTTAGATGTACGACAAAAAGTAATCAGATCAAAATTGTAGAGCATTAAAACGTGGATTGGCTGGCCAAGTATGGAAGCTGTAGCTGTCCATTAAGTGTAAAAAATAACTGTAAAAAAATTGGAAAACATAGCACGAATCTAAATGTCTGCCTCTGTCTAGGCCCTAGGGTATAACTGACCAGATACAACAAAAATTCAGAGGATCATACTTGTATATCTCGCCAAATCCTATTCTGTTGGTGCAATTCACTTTTAGATTAGTATTACCGTTTAACAGGAATACTGTATGTCTCCGAAAACCTCCAACGTTTAAGAATCTTCCGCCAAACACCGAGGATTTGTTATTTTGGAAATATTTCGGAAAGGGTTGGTTCTAGGGCCTCCAAATGTGGTTTTTGGGGGTGTTTTATTTCTCACATCGAGAGGTTTAAAAAGAGCTTTGGCTCGCCCTTTTGTGATAATTTTAATATTTCGCCATTTTAGCATATATTTTGAGGGCGTTTTCCCCCACAGTCCCCCTTATATGAGAGGTACCGAGAGAAGTTATATCAATTATTGGTGCCAATTGTACGTTAATTCGCCCAGCTGTTATTGAGTTATGACCGGGCAAACAGCCAGAAAGAAAGACAAAAATATATTTATGCGCGCATTCGTCATACAACAGCCTGAAACGCGTAAATAACGCAAAATTCTGTAAAAATTCAGAAAAAAAACAGACGAATTTTCATTTGTTTAACTATCTTATAAAGATTATGAGTACCCTCCTGCCATTGTTTCCATCTATTTGTCCCAACAATCAATCGTGCCACTCTCACAATCGGTTAACTCCAGCCTATGTATGAGAAACCCTGAATCCAACCACCTCTCACTCCCATGCAGCAAGGTAGGTTTACATACTCAGCGATATAGAGCGAGATTCGTCACTACACCAACTTCTTTCTTACATAATCCAGTTGTTGTTGTTGATAAATTTAGGGGCTTTGCGACATCGTGGTCATATCCCTGAGTAGCTGGGTGTGTATTGAATTTGTCTGATGACCTGTGTCACTGTAATGTCTGTTCTAGTGTGTGTAGGTCCTATTTGTACTTGAAGTAGGATTTGGGTAGGAAGCGGCCGTGGCTTTAAGTAAGGTACTATCCCGGCAGTTGCCAGGAGTAGAAGTGAGAAAGCACGAAAAACCACTTCCAGGATTGCTGAGGTAGGAATCGAACCAACTTCTTCTCAGTTTTTCCTCACGAGGCTGAGTGTACCCCGTTCCAGCCCTTAGACCAGAATCAAATTTGTTGGCAGAGCTGGAAATCGAACCCGGTTCTCCACGATGACATTACAAAGTACAGTAAACAGCAACTCAGAACTCCCAGTATTGGCTTTCTTTGTTAACAACATGACCATCTCATTCACTCTATTACCTTGCCGACAGAATACACAGCCAGAGTACTTAAAATCGTCCACCGCCTCCAGTTAACTCCTCCCATCCAGGGCCGTATTTCTAAATAGGCTAAGTAGGCTGCAGCCTGGCATGGCAAATTTTCAGGGGCGGCAGTTTGGCAATTTATTCAAAAGTTAAAATGAAGTATTTCAGACGCTAATAATATTTTCCGTATGAATTTAAGAATACATGTTACTTAAAAATAGTTTCAGTCCTTCTACAGTTTTTCCTGCCTTAGAAGAGTTAAGAACTATCTGCGAACTAGTATTTCTGAAATACATTACTCACTTTCATTACTTTGTATTGAGGCAAATACAACAAAAACACCTTCATATGAGGACATTATTAACGAGTTTACCATTAATAAATCTCGTAAGAAAGCTATGTGCATTTGAACATCAAGATGTGGGGTGAGTTGTTTTAGAGAAGTTTGTGTATTTTTTCAACAAATAAACCAGTAATTAACTACATTTTGTGTAGTTTCATTTCACCATGCAGGACAACTCAATTCAAATTGAACACAGTTCTTCAATTACGCAAAAGCTAGTCATTAGCATTAAAATATAAAAATATGTGTAAAATAGTGATCACTGATCTCCAAGAACAAATTAATTAAGTTCGAAACCCATTTAATTCTTTAACGAATCTTAAAAGAAGTAAGTAAAAAAAACAAGTAGATAACTAATTTCATTATATAATTTATTATGTAAACCAGTAACATTGTAGTTTTATCTAAACTAAATGAACTTAATGTTTAAAAAAGTTGAAAGCGCCATTGAACTCCATCCTTTTGTTGTATAAGCAAAGTATTAAGCAAATATAAACTACAGAGGGGGCGGCAAATTGACTTTAGCCTATAGGCGGCATACTCTTAAATCTGGTCCTGCTCCCATCTCACATTTCACGTTCAATGTTTTGAACACATTACTATAGTTACCATAATAACACAGGTTATTAGATTAATACAATACAATGCACTCACAAGTATACGGCGATGATGACCAATCCCCTGAGATGCACAGTCCCGACTGAGCAAGGAGTGGCGTACACCAATGTGACAACACTGTTATTAGAATTGAATGGACCGGATAAGGACTTGTTTTAAGAGGATTCCAGGGCGAGGGAGCAATGGAAGGTGAAAGACTACGTTCAATGTTTTGAACACATTACTATAGTTACCATAATAACACAGGTTATTAGATTAATACAATACAATGCACTCACAAGTATACGGCGATGATGACCAATCCCCTGAGATGCACAGTCCCGACTGAGCAAGGAGTGGCGTACACCAATGTGACAACACTGTTATTAGAATTGAATGGACCGGATAAGGACTTGTTTTAAGAGGATTCCAGGGCGAGGGAGCAATGGAAGGTGAAAGACTACTTTTATAATCTCGGAGAGAGCCCAGTTCAATGACACTGAGGAATTCATTTCTGGATGCATCAGACTCAACGCGTTACTTCAGTACGTTGGATCGCCGGCCAGTGCGACCAAGTGACATGACTCTTCAGATAGGTGACGAATTAAAGCGCACCATTATCCAATCTTGAAATGGCGTTCCATGGTTTCTCATTTAAAAATACAAGTTAAGTCATCGAGCAACGTCATCAACAACACCCGCGGGATAGCAGTGCGCGTTAAATCGCTCATCGTGACCGCGATGGGGAGCTGTAGCAAGTGCGGAGATCCCTCCATGGGCTTACATCTAGTGGGACATGGGTTGGCGACCACGGGACCCCAGCTGAGTCCGGCATTGCTTCCACTCACTTGTGCCGGGCTCCTCTCCGTCTTCTTTCCTGTCGATCTCTCCTGGTCAACACTTGTTCTCTTCCGACCCCGATGGCATTAGGGTATCCGAGGCCTAGGGTGTCTCTTCCTTTCCCGCCTTAATTTGCCCTTGTCTCATCTTTCCTGATACCCTCCTTCTGTGAGGGGTCAGCCTTCTTTTTCTTTTCATGTTGTCTCCTGCCTTCTGCTCAAGACCCTCAAGGAGGCAGGGTGTATGTAGCCTCACCACTTCTGGTGCACCCTGGATATTGCTACACCCTCAGGGGCTCACGGCTGGTGAGTTCGGGAGTTGGCGACCCCGAGGGATTCCTGAGCTGGGTTCGGTTTCTCCCTTTTTTCCATTACCTCTCTCTCACTCTCCTATCTGCCTTTCATGGCTCTTCTTCCTCCCAAGTCCCTCAATGCGCATTATTTGAGGGTTGAGGGCATTTCTTTTCCTCCTGTCCTTTATTTGCCTTATTCTCCTTTTGTTTTGCATTTCTTCTTCTATTATGTAAGTTTGTAGTTAGTATTAGTAATAGTTATCATTCTCATCTCATCTTTCACTATCATCAAACCATTAGGGGCCGATAACCTAGATGTTAGGCCCCTTAAAACAACAATTATCATCATCATCAAGTCCGGAGATCGGACCTTTGAACCCCGGCGCCGACACCGGCTACCCTAAGTGTGGTTTCTCCACACTCCCTTCAGGCAACTGCCAGGATAGTACCTTATCTCAAGTCCTGGGGCATCTACCCCTAACTACAGCTACACACACTTCGACAGTCACTACAGAAGCACAGATTATCATACAAATTCGTTGTTGTTGATTCATTTGGAGGCTTTGCGACATCGTGGTCATGCAGTACTGCGTGCGGAATTTGTCTGATAACCTGTGTTATTGAGATGGCTGTATTAGTGTGTGTATTTGTAATTCAAATGAGGACTGGGAAGGAGGCGGCTGTGGCGAGAGCCAAGCATGCTAGCCCATACATCAGGAAGTGGATGGATGAGTTAAGATCGGGGGGTGGGGTTAGGGGAAGGAGCTATTTGATTAAGTTCGAGAGGTTTTGGTACCTCAGTTAGTACCGGTTGGAGGGAGTTAAAGGTTAAGGGTGCTTCTTTTCTCTTTCGGTGTGGTGATGATGATCGTGTGGCCTCCTGAGAGGCCGAGTGCAGGTCTTTCTAGTTGACGCCCGAGGACGACCTGTGCACCGTAATGAGAATGAAGTGATGAAGACGTCACATACATCCAGCCCCCGAGCCACGGGAATTAACCCCAGGAGATTAAAATCCCTGATGGCCTGGCCGGGAATCGAACCCGGGACACTTCGAGTCAAAGGCAAGCGCGCTAAACATTTAACCACGAAGCCGGACTACATGGGGTGTATTTTGGTGTATAGAGGGAAGGGAGATGTTTGTTCAAGCTGTCCCCATCTCCCTCTTGAACCAAATCCTACCGAAAACAGATAATAACAAAACACCCCCAAACCTTTCCCAACCAACCATCACTGACTGAGCCGTCAAGAGCTCCCCCAGCTTAATAACAAATCTTCCCTACCCTAATCTCCACCCAAAACCCAACATAAAGCAGATATTGACAAATGATCCCAAATTTTGACTTCTCTCCAACCGCTAATTACTGAGCTACTAAGATCTCACGAGTTTAATTAAAAAAGTGACAGTCAGTCTGAAAGACTAGACTTTGTATCATTTTAAATGCTACAAATGCTGAAAAATGCTAGAAAGGCTGGAGGCTGGAGGTTCTTGACATGTTAGAAAATTATCTGCATAATACTTATCTTGCTTATCTTGTTTCAAATTACTCGCGAACGGCAAGTGCAAACCAAGGGCAAAGCAGGTCAAGCGCGCGGGATGCCGTCACGCTCACCAGAGCGCGCGGGGACGTGCCCCTTCCATCCCGTCTAAAAACACTTATAGTGGGCGATGTATTGAAGATAGAGATATGCTCTCGCGGACTTTTTTGTAGAACTTTTCATGCTGACCAATTCTTACGCTCATAGTATATTGATATTTTTAACGGTTTGCCCAGCGTAAGCTTAAGAAGCGCATGAACACCAAGTTTGTTTTCGACTTTTTCACTGAAATCGTTACTGCTTGGCTTCCTTTGATCATACATAAATTATTTTCTATAGAATCTTTCCTCGAGATATCCTTTACAGAATGGTGAAAACCGCATCAAAATCCATCCAGTGGTTACCCGTGACATCCAAGAATCGGGGATTTTTGTCTTATACTAACGAAGTAGAGATTGTCGGGGAACACATGCACCAAGCAGTACTATGACGTCACACACCTCAGTGCATCTGGGTACATTTCGTCCCGTCACCGTAACGTAACGCCAGACCCCAGCGTAACGACGAAGTCGACAAGATCATTTAAAATGATAAAAAGCTGCCTACCACTGATCCTCCAACAAATCCACATTTTTAACAGAAAATTACGAAAGGACACCAAAACTGTAAATAACAAAAGGACTCTCACACGTTGACCCCCTCCAGCTGCCACTGACTAAATAACCAAGAGCTTAACAAAATATGCCATCTCTCCCCCTAAACATCAACCAAGTCCCACTCAAATACAGAAAATAACAAAAGGAGCCCAAACTTCTCTCCTACAACCGACACTGACCGAGCAATCCAAAGCTCCCAAGTTTAATTAAAACTCCTCCTCCCCCTAACTTTACCAAGAAAACATAAATGATGAAAAGGATCCCAAACTTTGACCACTCTCCAACAGTCACTCAGTGAGACGGATCACTCGGAGCTCCCGCGGTCAATCAAAGATCAAGACCGATCGACCAACCAACACTGGGCCAAACACACACGGACAAAAGTTGATGTCATAAGCCTATATTTCATATAATGAAAATCGGTTACCAATTACTTTATTTCATAAGTTATTTAACGATGTAATCTACAGGACACAAAACAGTTTTATTAAAGCGTTATTACTCAGGATTTCGGATATTCTACCTTTAGAACACCCAGTAACACCAATCTTAAATGCTTCGGATCATTGAAGCGGGAATAGGGCCGAAAGCAGCTTCGAAGCACAACAAAGCTTTCACGCTTCGAAGACTTCTAATCAGGTGCTTCGAATGATATAAACAGCCATATCCAGCGTGTTAAAATGTATCCAATATTTTAAGGGATGACAGTAGGCTATACAACAAAACGACAAAATACGTCTAATAAACACGGGTGGCACGTCCGCATACTTTCTGAGATCTGAACACAGACCATCAGATAATCACAGTTGACACCCCTGGAATGGAATACTGACACGTCAAAATGAATAATGAAACCAGAAGTATAGTTGTAAATATGAGCAGTCGTTGAATTGGCGCTCCGTCAAACAAAGTCAGTTGTGACGTTTGTGTCATGTTAGTGTACGTGCCGGGGTGTCTTACTTTGATGGTCAGAGGGATGCATTGTCACGAGTGAACGTCACTTTGAGCGTCTCCTATAAACAAGTGTTCAGTCCACAGATCCCGGCGACTAGCTACGCACTTGACCTTGAGACCTCAGCGGTAGGAGAGGAGCGTAGAGCGGTGCGGGGATTGTGCGGAATACATCCCTATCTGAGAGCATTGACGCGTAAAAATAGCATGCTCCCTCGGATATTACTATTCTAAGCCAGTGCCGCTTAGCGTGGCAAATGTTTTACGCTGCAGTAGTATGCAGGAGGAGCGGGATGGGCAAGTGCAGAGCTAACCGCCGGTAACGGTACCGCTGTATGACCCATTCCTTTTTGTCAGTCATTTTTGTTTTATTTTGATGCATACTATCACTCCTAAAATACTGTCCCGCGGGGTAGTCGTGCTTGTTTTATCGTGCACCATGGCCGCGAGGGCAGCGACAGAAAGTCCGGAGATCAGAGGTTCGAATCCCGGTGCTGACAGCGGCTATCCTGAGGTTGGGTTTTCCCCGTTCTTTTACACACTTTCCCCAGGCAAATGCCGGGATAATACCTTACTTCAAGTCCCAGGGTGCCTACCTCATCCCTGTCCCTAATTCAGTTACACACACTCATACAGTCATCACATAAATACAGGTTCTGAGACAAGTTCCACACACACCGAACTACACGGGGCTGATGACCCAGATGAGCCACGCCCCTAAAATCAATCAACAACACATCTTAAAATACTGGGGGGCGTGGTGGCGCAGCGGTCAAGCTGTTGGCCGCTCACCAAGGTGGACTGGGTTCGATTCCCGGTCAATACATGTGAGATTTTCGAGGTGAAATGCCATGTCCTGTGGTTCGGATTCCACGTAAAAAGGAGGTCCCGTGTCTTATAATCACACGATTCACGGTCACGTAAAACTACAATATTCCTTTCCTTTTTTTAAAATACTGGATACATTTTGACACCCTGTATAATTGCTGCCATGTTCAATTGACAGTGGGAAAGTAAACATTGTTTATAGCTGAACTTTCCGTCTTACAATAGCCTACTATACCGACATCTGTTCGATACTTAGCGCGAAATGTTCGTTGGGAGAACAACCTTACGGTGCAGATTGGTCCATCGTCCACGGTTCTATCACCGCCAGCAGCTCGCGTCCTTGACGTGGCGTAATTTAACTGTACAATTGATAAACAAATGCTAGGGCTTTAATTGTGAGCTCTGTGGAGGCCACGATAAGGGAACACACAGCTCCTGAAATAGAATAACCATAAAGCCTCGCGTAGTAATGTCTGTCAGTCCACCCACATGCACAGCCAAACGTGCTGAGACTATCACTCACTTCTTCGCATGTTAATAGAGGTAAATGATATCCGGGTTTCAGCTGGTAGTAACCAAACCGTTCACACAAGACTGCGGCATGAGGCTTAAGGTCACGAGGCCGATCATCACCTCGTCACAAAATAGATCGACTAAGATTTGCGCATGCACATGGGAACTGACATGGCAAGCGTGATTGCTCCTGAGCGCTAGTCACTATAAAAAAAATGTATGTAGCACCGCACTGAAAACTCGTGTGTGTAATAAGTGTAGTACCTAAACGTCCAAACGCATGAATTTGAGTCACTGGAGTTCTTGTCTAGCCTTTGTCTCTCACAAAGTAATTAACTCAGAATGCATGCGAGATTTTCGAAGTAAAATGTCATGACCAATGGTTTGAATTCCACGTGAAAACAGGCGCGGATCTAGAGTTTGACTTTGGGGGAGGGGGTCAGAGAATCAAAATTGTTAAGAAGAAAAATGGTGTTACTAGAAACGCAATCACAAAATAACAAAACGTACAATACCAGACCAATTTTTTGCAAGCTACATGGATAGAAATTTGATGCGTTTAGCGCACCAAAAATATTCGTACAAATTGCAACGGCGTGTTTTGCGACTTTTACATCGAGCTTCGAGAAAAGTATCAAGGTACGTTACAGTTTCGGCAAGTCAAGTTGGTACCAACAAAGGGATAAAGTCACAGCTTAAATTGCCAACCAAGCTTGCAGTTTGGACGTCGGCAAAATTTTTTGGTGCGAAAAAAAAGCCCCAAATTCCTATCCGTGCATTGCTGCACATTCATCGTGACATCACTATAAACATCGATTCGGTAATCACAAGGTTTGCTAACCAAAGTAGACGAGTTGACTTAGTTATATAAATAATCGTTTTTATATAACAGGTATGAAGTTGTAAATATGTACAGTTGTAACAGAACATAATAATTCCAATAAAGATATTTCAGTATTGAATAAAATGAAAGAAAAACCTGTTTTTCAGTTAAAATTCGTTAAGTTTTATTTGTCTGGTTATTGTGTTTTCGTTTTTTGAGTTTGCAAAAAAATTTGGTCTCGGTTTGGGGGGGGGGGGTGCCAGGACCCCCGTGTCCCCCCCCCTTGAATCCGCGCCTGCGTGAAAAGGACGTACCTTGGCTAATGATCGCAAGTTTGAGAGTTACTAAAGAAATTACCAGCGTTTTGCAGCATTTACTACTACTACTACTACCACGGGGCTTAATGACCACGATGTCAAAGCCCCTCAAATAGAACAACAACTAATCTACATACAGCAAAGAAAACATGGATTCTTTTGCAACACTCGAAATAATATGAGCATTATTAATTTCATGTCCAATGATTGCGTGATTCTCACAAATAACGTTATCCATTCCATAGAATTCTAAATATTGATTGCTTAACCGGAACATTGCTAGTGAAATAAAAGTCCGTCCCTTTACATGATTTACAGGATGCTGTGTGGGACTTTATGTTTACATGGTGTGTTATCCTGAACGGAAGAAGATATACTATAAATATTTTTCTCTAGAATAGACATTGTCTCAAGGTCATGACATGATAGATTTAAAATTAGCTGATGATCTAATGAAATCCCGGTGGTGAATTCATTTAAGAATAGTGTGTAATGCTGGGGGCGGACAGCCGTATGCCCATGGCTGTTCTTTAGGATCTGGCCGAGATCCAGTTGGATTTTCTGGTCTGCCATGTGTCAATACGAATAACGTAGTGTTATCTAACGAAGGATTTCGCCAAAATCTGTAGATATGGTTCCCATTTTTTTTTAGCGTATGGCTTTTAGTGCCGCGAGTGTCCGAGGATATGTTCAGCTCGCCAGTTTGTAGCTGCTTCTAGGCGGACACCCAATGGGTGAGCTACAAGTACCGTCGCGTGTGGAGTTGTGTCTAGGGAGGAAAGTTTGAATGTAAGGACGAGGAGTTGGAAGGTAGCGGCTGTGGCCTATAGTTAGGGACCAACCCCGGCATATTCCTGGAAGGAAGATGGGAAACAAGAGAAGACCATCTTCAAGTTGCCGTCGGGGGGATTCGAACCTCCTCGCCTCCCGGATGTGAGCGACTGCCAGCAGTCATGCCGTAACGACCACGGCTAACTCACCCGGTATGGTTCCCATGCCTTAAGCGTACAGATCTCAAAGGGCAAATACTAACAAGAGACAGCCTATACAGTAAAAGATTTCAGCAAGCACTTTTTTCTTGCTAAGTAATAGAATTTACTTCTGGCAAGTCTCGGGTACATATCGAGCACTTGGCCATTTTGTTGAACTATTTGATAATAAATACCAACAGTTTGACTGACTAGCTGATATTACAGTTCGAAAAGACTTCTGGATTATAGGCCTATCCCAGTTACTAACATTTTAGGTTAGGCCTATATACAGTGGTTATAGCATTCACCTTTGAAGTACAAGGTATAATTAATGTATCACTCATAAGGAAGCATTTTATAAACATTAATACAACTGGTTGTTACAAACGCGTATGGCTCCAGGACTTAAAAACTCTTCATTTTACGAAGATAATAGGTTTCAGTACGGTATTCAACATTGCATTCTACGAATTGATCGTGGTTCATATTCAGTATGGAATTTTGATGATCAAAATATGTTTCATACGAAGCTTGGGAAGATCGACGACCTGACACATGTGTACCATCAGTTGATGCCTTATGACATCGGAAATTATCGTACAATGCAATCAACTTCGTTAGCTACATATTCATTCTTAATACTGAGGCGCATGAAGTGTTTCGAGCAAATCACCAGAATGGGTTCCACCCGATACGACGCGATGCGACGTGAAGTGACGTATTGTCGTTCCGAATACGCAACCCGCACTGTAGACAGCCTGAAATCAACTCACTCTACCTTATACTGTACCTTGCGTTCTTGCCTGACGCCTCGCTGACATGCCCTGCGCTGGTCTCGAAGATGATGATGATAATTGTTGTTTTAAGGGGCCTATCATCTACGTTATCGGCCCCTAATGGTTTGGGTGATCGAGAAGATGATAATGAAATGTAAACTATATCTAAAACCAACTACTAATTTATATACTACAAGAAGAAATGAAAAAAAAAAAAGGAGAATAAGGCAAATAAAGGACAGGAGGAAAAGAAATGCCCTCAACCCTCGATGAATACGGATTGATGGACTTGGAAGGAAGGAGAGCCATAAAAGGCAGATAGGAAAGTGAAAGAGGAGAGGGTCCGCCCCACAGGTACCAGCTCAGGAATCCTTCGGGGTCGCCAACTCCAGAACTCACCAGCCGTGAGCCCCTGAGGGTGTAGCAATATCCATGGTGCACCAGAAGTGATGGGGTTACATACACCCTGCCTCCTTGAGGGCCTGAAGCAGAAGGCAAGAGATAACAGGAAAAGAAAAAGAAGGCTGACCCCTCGCAGAAGGAGGGTATCAGAAAAGATGAGACAAGGGCCAATTAAGGATATCGTCGGGATCGGAAGAGAACAAGAGTTGACCAAGTTAGGTCGGCAGGAAAGAAGACGGAGAGGAGCCTGGCACAAGTAAGTGGAAGCAATGCCGGACTCAGCTGGGGCCCCGTGGTCGCAAACCCACGTCCCACAAGATGTGAGCCTCCAGGGGAGGTCTTGAAGAATGTTGGTCACTGGACTTAGAGAATTTCGAGAAAGATAAGAGAAACATGAAGTTGATAACTGAGAGTAGGTTTGGTGAGTCGCAGGATACAACGAGCAGTTTCTATCTGCCTTGTTGAATTTGGTAACATGGTCAACACTAAGTCACTTCCGACAATGAGAGTTACTCATGTTATTGCACATTATGATGAAAGTCATTTTGTTGAACTTGCAGTGAATAATATCAATGCATTATGATATTTACAGTCCACAAAGCTCAACAGTTTCCCCAGAAAATATTGCGACACGAGTCTTCCCACATGATACATTAATTTAATAAAAACAAAAGTTTGGTGCGTTTCAGTCGGTCAAGACGAGTGTACCCAAATAGAGCTGGGTTGTGCCCTAATCCTGAAATAAATTACATGAGATTAATAAATACACTACCAGTTTCGATCGTCCAGCTCCCCCAGGGGCTCACATCTTGTGGGCGTGGGTTGGCGACCACGGGGCCCCAGCTGAGTCCGGTATTGCTTCCACTTACTTGTGCCGGGCTCCTCTCCGTCTTCTTTCCTGTCGACCTCACTTGGTCAACTCTTGTTCTCTTCTGACCCCGACGGTATTAGGGTATCCGAGGCCTAGGGAGTCTCTTCCTTTCCCGCCTTAATTGGCCCTTGTCTCATCTTTTCTGATACCCTCCTTCTGCGAGGGGTCAGCCTTCTTTTTCTCTTCCTTTTACCTCCTGCCTTGTGCCCTAGGCCCTTAAGGAGGCAGGGTGTATGTAGCCCCACCACTTCTGGTGCACCCTAGATAATGCTACACCCTCAGGGGCTCACGGCTGGTGAGTTCGGGAGTTGGCTACCCCGAGGGATTCCTGAGCTGGGTCCGTTTTCCCCTTTTGTCCCTTAACTTTGGGGCGGACCCTCTCCTCTTTTACTTTCCTATATGCCCTTCATGGCTCTCCTTCCTTCCAAGTCCCTCAATCCGCCTTCTCCGAGGGTTGAGGGCATTTCTTTTCCTTCTGTCCTTTTATTTGCCTTATTCTCCTTTAGTTTTCCATTTCTTCTTCTAGTATGTAGGTTATTAGTTAGTTTTAGTTTTAAGTTCGCCATTCATCTTCATCTTCACGATCACCCAAACCATCAGGGGCCGATAACCTAGATGTTAGGCCCCTTAAAACAACAATTATCATCATCATCGATCGTCCAGCGATCATCAACAGATCCATTACACTTAGGCTATAACATCTATGTTTGAGAATACAGGTGAAAAATATATACAATATGTACAATTATTTAGTTGCAGTGTTGGTAATGCAACTGTCGGTGTATGGTAAATGTAGTATATCTAATGTTAGGTGAACTTCTAAAATGGTGATAAAAATCCGGAATTTGTCTGTTTGGGGTGATTATATGGTTATACAAAATCAACTATGGTTATACTGTAATAATACAGGCTGATACTTATCCGGTTGTCTCCCTAACTGGAACTTCAAGCAGTTTCGTGTTCACTCTGGCACCAACATTAATTTAATGTTATTAATTGGTTTATCGTTCTTTTTAACTGCCGGTTTTAGAGACGCCGGGGTGCCAGAATTATGCCCCGAAGGGGATCTTAAACGTGCCAATAAATATATTGACACGGCTTCCTCGCATTTTCGCACTCTCAAATGCCTACTGACTGCACTAGGATTTGATCCAGCAACCTTGGGCACAGCAAGTGAGAAATTTACCGCTGCGCCACGCAGTCGATCCACATGATCCACTGTTAATGGCTGAGGTCATTGCACAACACAAACCAATAAGGAGCGAGCACTGCCAAATGTTGAGATATTCCATGGGCTTGTTGATTACTTTAATTTACGATAAAAATTGAGAAAAAAATGCAATGCCACGAAATAAATAGCTCAGTAAATACCGTTGAATGCGGTAGACTACTGTAATTGAGATCACACATCATTCAATAGCTCAGTAAATACCGTAGAATGCAGTAGACATACTGTAATTGAGATCACACATCATTCAATAGCTCAGTAAATACCGTAGAATGCAGTAGACATACTGTAATTGAGATCACACAGCATTCAATAGCTCAGTAAATACCATAGAATGCGGTAGACATACTTTAATTGAGATCACACAGCATTCAATAGCTCAGTAAATACCGTAGAATGCAGTAGACATACTGTAATTGAGATCACACAGCATTCAATAGCTCAGTAAATACCGTAGAATGCGGTAGACTACTGTAATTGAGATCACACATCATTCAATAGCTCAGTAAATACCGTAGAATGCAGTAGACATACTGTAATTGAGATCACACAGCATTCAATAGCTCAGTAAATACCGTAGAATGCAGTAGACATACTGTAATTGAGATCACACAGCATTCAATAGCTCAGTAAATACCATAGAATGCAATAGACATACTGTAATTGAGATCACACAGCATTCAATAGCTCAGTAAATACCATAGAATGCAATAGACATACTGTAATTGAGATCACACAGCATTCAATAGCTCAGTAAATACCATAGAATGCAATAGACATACTGTAATTGAGATCACACAGCATTCAATAGCTCAGTAAATACCATAGAATGCGATAGACATACTTTAATTGAGATCACACATCATTCAATAGCTCAGTAAATACCGTAGAATGCAATAGACATACTGTAATTGAGATCACACAGCATTCAATAGCTCAGTAAATACCATAGAATGCAATAGACATACTGTAATTGAGATCACACAGCATTCAATAGCTCAGTAAATACCATAGAATGCGGTAGACATACTTTAATTGAGATCACACAGCATTCAATAGCTCAGTAAATACCATAGAATGCAATAGACATACTGTAATTGAGATCACACAGCATTCAATAGCTCAGTAAATACCATAGAATGCAATAGACATACTGTAATTGAGATCACACAGCATTCAATAGCTCAGTAAATACCATAGAATGCGATAGACATACTTTAATTGAGATTACACAGGATTTAATTTGCTACAAGTTGATTCTCTCCCTGTCATGGCACACTAGTATAGGCTAATACATGAGCTGTTGTTGTTAATTCGTTTATGTTCGACGATGTCGAAATGTAAATATTATATGTCAGAAAACTGTATCATAATGAGGGTCATTATAACACTATTTTTCATTATGAAACAGTTTCTCCCACCAATCAGAGCTCAAGAAACAGTTGTGTGACCAATTAGGTAAGAATACCTTCGCGCATGCGCTCAAAATCCAACATGACTATATAAATTACCGAAAGTGCACCGTCCATAATGTTCGCGTAAATAAACTGCCAAGCAAATGAGCACATGCGTCGGTCGGTCAGAGAGCTTGGAAAACAGAGATATCGCACCCAGCGCTGGCACTCCGATCATAAAATTCTAGTGACTGAATCTCAACAGATATTTATGAATATTTATGTTAAAACATATAATAAAGTTATAATTATCGTCGAACATAAACAGTCGTATGCAACTCGCCTATAATGGTAATTAAGACACTCGTATGGAAATTATAAAACTCGCTTACGCTCGTTTAATAAACATACTCGTGTCTTAATTATTGCCATCATAGGCTCGTTGCATAATGTACTATTAAGGGTCTTGAGGCATCTTGGCCATCATCCCCGTGCACTTGGGTATGTGTTGAACGTGTTTGGTAACCTATGTTTCTGTGATGACTGTAGTAGTGTGTGTACTGTAGCTGTATTAGGGACAGACTTGAAATAAGGTATTTGCCTGGAGGGATTGTGGGAATACCCGGGGAAGTACCACACTCAGGATAGCCGCTGACAGTGCCAGGATTCGAACCTTCGATCTCCGGATTTCCTGCAGCACCCCATAGCGTTCGTGGTGCGCGATTTAACGCAGCTAGGTATACAGTACTTGAAATGGTCCATCTGCTTCAATTTGTTATCTCACATCTAAATTTCAGTTATTAACTTCAGCTCCCTGCGTAAATATTTAAAACTGCCCATCATCTTAATTTACTCCTTTTTTTTTTGTAGGTTCAAGTTCTGACCTGTAAGAGTTAGGGGCCGATAACCTCGATGTTAGGCCCCTTATAACAATGATTATCATTTTCATCATCATGACCCGTAAGACTGGGGTATTTCGATAGAGTATGTCGTTGCAACGAAGTTGTCAGCATAAACAAAGCTGCATCATCTAACTTTATCTCACTCTCCCATTCCTTCAGCAAGTGTGTAGAATGAACAATATGTTTTTAAATTGCCCCATTACTTGACCCCTAGCTTGCCACGGTGGGTGAGTGGTTATCGTGTCGGATTACCAACCCCCCAAGCTTGCAGGTTCGCTCCTGGCCGTGGTAAGTGAAAAAAAAAAAAAAAAAAAAAAAAAAAACGGCAAAGGTCACGATACGCATGTCATACGATGTTGGCATGTTAAAGAAGCCATTTGAACCATTTGAATTCAGTAGGCCATGTTCATAATGGCAAAATTAATCTCGGGATTTTCCGCCAACACAAAAGTGCCGCATTTCTCTACTAGAAAGCGCTATAGTTTCAAACCTCCTTGAGTTTCATAGTGCTTCAAGGAACAACAAAATTCGACATGCAAGCTGCCCTCTGGGTGTCAAATAACAAAGCTTGCACCTGGCACGTGACCCTTATGGCTGCTTTGAATAAAGAATCAATGTACCTTAAACTGTTACTGCTCTCTTAGCTTCAATATGAATAAGTTTGATGTCTTCATAAACCTTTTCAGCGTTATTGACTGCAATAACTCATGCACAAGTTCTCCACCTCACTCCCGACTCTTCTCCTTCCTTTCCTTGTATCATATCCCTTTGGCAATAATTGTCATTATCCGACTATCGCGATTATCATTTTCCGGTTTTCTATCAACCTCTCAGTTTTAATTTTAACGCCATGTCTACAAATATTTCCTATGCATTTCTCCATTTCTTGGTTCTCACTTTATTTTATTCTTAGTACCTAAGTAGTTTTTGTACGCGCATAACACAAACGTTCTGAACCCTTTTGTGACTGTGAGCACCACCCTCATGCCATACCAAAGTACCCAAGCACCATTAAATCGATATAATAATGATGATGATCGTGTGGCCTCTTGAGAGGCCGAGTACAGGTCTTTCTAATTGGCGCCCGTGGGTGACCTGCGCGTCGTAATGAGTACAAGCCGGACGTTTGTTTTAGACGATTGCCCTTGACTTTGAAGCTTGCGGGTGAGCCTGTACAGGCCGGACGTTTGTTTTAGACGAGTGAAAAATCTTAATGGAAGCCTGGAGGCGAGTTACTTCAGTACCTGTGTTGTTATCAGCTGCCCCAAGCGGTCCGATGATTGACAAAGCTGTCTCACACTCCTACTGAAGTACAGTCATTGGCAAATATAATGACGTTCTGTTCGTAAATACGTAACGTGTACTTCCGCGTCACACAATACTTCGACGTTGACTGTACTGTCTGCAAGTCGGTGTCGCCACGTGCTCAAGTCTGGAATTCCATTACATCAGATGGTGGTGACAAATGTGAAGCGATAGGGTGAGAGAGTGACTGTGTACAGGCTCACCCGCAGGCTTCAAGGTCAAGGGCAATCGTCTAAAACAAACGTCCGGCCTGTACACAGTCACTCTCTAGCCCTATCGCTTCACATTTGTCACCACCGGTCTGATGTAATGGAATTCCTGATTTGAGCACGTGACGACACCATCATGCAGACAGTACAGTCGACATCTAAGTATTGTGTGACACGAAAGTACACGTTACATAGTTACGAACAGAATGCCATTATATTTGCCAATGACTGTACTTCAGTAGTAGTACGAGATAGCTTTGTCAATCATCTGACCGCATGGGACAGGTCACAACAACACAGGTACTGTAGTAACTCGCTTCCATTAAGATTTTTCACTCGTCTAAAACAAACGTCCGGCCTGTATGAAGTGATGAAGACGGCACATACACCCAGTCCCCGAGCCACGGGAATTAACCCCAGGAGATTAAAATCGCTGATGGCCCGGCCAGGAATCGAACCCAGGACACGGCGGGCCAAATCCTAGAGCGCTAACCATTTAGCCACGGAGTCGGGCGATATAATAATAATAATAATAATAATAATAATAATAATAATAATAATAATGCAACAAGCATATGCCTTTCTATCCTTTTCGTATCTTTTTCTACCTCAGAGGTGGTGAATTAGCTACGGTTTCACCGCTCACCAAGCACGCTGCAACTGCTTGCATGACTCATGCAGATAAGATTTACCCGTGACCAGTCGATTCGAATCAGCAGCTTTCTCGTTTCTCATAAAGCAGGGATGTCCAGTCATTTTTACTGTAGATTAAAAATACAATTTCACAAAATGATAAATATTCTGGCTGTCAAAACTTGAAACGAAAACACTGTTATTCTGGTTCGTGCAACAGAATTTGTTCTGAAGAATGGATCTCAGGGGAGCTTGCGCTTGAGTGCTTCTGAGGAGGAGATAGATAGGAAAAGTACAGAGGGAAGCATGTTCGTTGCATTATTATTATTGTTATTATTACTATAATAACAATAATAATGAAAATCCACAGCCAGCTTCCAGTCGACCGACCGGGTCAGGGAATGGAATGAATGAAGCCCCCATCCAGCGGCGAGGATATGAAATGAGCCGGCTGCCGAGGCCTGACGCACTCCCCTGGGGCAATGATTTAATGAATGACGGATGAAATGAAATGATAGTGGAGAGTGTTGCTGGAATGAAGTTGTGACAGGGAAAACCGGAGTACCCGGAGAAAAACCTATCTGCTTCCGCTTTGTCCAGCACAAATCTCACATGGAGTGACCGGGATTTGAACCACGGACCCCAGCGGTGAGAGGCCGGCCTGCTGCCGCCTAAGCCACGGATATTCGATTGAACGGTGCTCGGATACTTGGTATGGCATGCGGGTGGAGCTTACAGTCTCAACACGGTTGAGATCGCCTGGTTTATAGCGTTCATAAAACTTTAAGTTCTACATCTAAAGTTCATGTTCGATTTAATCAACAAATTGCGAAAATATGGTATTCTAATAATTTACTACATCTGTACTACAGACACACAGTACCACAGATTATCTAACATATATTACATAGACCCAAGTAGATGGGGCTGATGACCACGATGTGCAAGTCCTTAAATGAAACAACAACAACAACAACAACAACAACAATAACAGCCTCCGGGCTGATAACCTAACACACAGGCTCAAGGATATTAAATGCCATAACGCATGTGTGTGCAGCGATCCACAACATTGTTTGTGCCAACACAGCTGATCGTCTTGACCTTGAAAATGACCACAATGCGGCAGTGCAACTGACGTAATAACTTTAAAGGCCGGCACCCACTTCCAGTGCTATAGAAATTAGTTCCGCATGCGTGGATAAAAGAGCGCGGTCCACCTGTTGACATCCGGAACAGTCTTTGATTACCATCATAGCCGAGAAATAGAGGCTTGCACACTTCTGTAGGCGCAATGTAGTTGTCAGAAGGTAGACGAAGGTATAGAGATACCACAATCGTGTAGCCTGTGTTTAGTCCTGTTTGATTTCCTTTAAAACTGAAAGAAAAGTCAGCCTCTTCGGTCTCCGTCACTCAATTTGGTAAGTATTCATGGATTCACGACGTCACATTGCATTCGTTCCGTCTACAGGGAGGTGATTGATTACATGCTCAATACCACTCGGAGTACCAGAAGAGGCATGAAATTCCCAATATATTGTTAGGAGCTATGCACAGAAAGGTGGCTCAGCGGTTACGTTCTCGCCTGCTGTGTCCAAGGTAGCAGGATCGAATCCTGGCACAGTCAGTTGGTATTTGAGGGTGCGCAAATGTGAGGGAGCCATGTCAGTAGATTTAGTGGCACGTTGAAGATCCCCTTCGGGGCAAAATTCCGGCACCCCGGTGTCTCTAATAGCCGCAGTAGTTAAAAGGGACGTAAAAACATTATTATTATTATTATTATTATTATTATTATTATTATTATTATTATGATAAGCCTCCATGGCTTAGGTGGCAGCATGCCGGCCTCTCACCGCTGGGTCCGTGGCTCAAATCCCGGTCACTCCATGTGAGATCTGTGCTGGACAAAACGGAGGCAGACAGGTTTTTCTCCGGGTACCCGGTTTTCCCTGTCAAAATTTCATTCCAGCAACTCTCCACTATCATTTCATTTAATCTGTCATTCCTTTAATCATTGACCCAGAGGAGTGCGTCAGGCCTCGGCAGCCGGCTCATTTCATATCCTCGCCGCTAGATGGGAGCTTAATTCATTCCATTCTTGACCCGGTCGGAGACTGGAAACAGGCTGTGGATTTTCATTTTCATTATTATGATGATACACCAAAAGGCAGATTTATCAACAATGGACGTCCTATTAAGTCTACAACAGGAATAATTTCACTACCATCTAGTAGTGTAGTGGCTAGCATTCTTGACTGTCACCCTGAAAGTCCGAGTTCGGTTCCTGACTCTACCAAGGAAATTAGTGTAATTCTGGTCTGAGGACTGAAACGGGGTACACTCAGCCTCTTGAGGAAGAATTGAATTGAGGAGGTTTCGATTCCCACCTCAGCCATCTTGAAAGTGATATCCCCACTTCTACTCCAGGCAAATGCTGGGATGGTTCCTAACTTCAGGCCACGCTCCCCTCCTTTCCAATTCGCGCCTGAATTACAAATACACACTCTAGTACAGTTATCACAATAACAGAGGTTATCACACAAATTCCACACACCTAAAATGCATTTGGCTATATGCCCGCGATGTTCGCAGCCCCTAAAATAAGCAACAACAACAACTTGAGGTATGATGGACTTCACTACAGTGCTACGAGTGCGACCAATCTGTCCAAATGTGCTGGTTGTGAAATGCGAAGGGGGCTGTAACACGACCCGTCAAGACCAGATGGGCGTGAGATAGAGTGAAACCTCTCTAAAAGACCACCCCTCTTAAAGACCGATTTTTCTTGGAACCGATTTAACACCTCATAAGGTCAATGTATTTGTTACCCCTCTCCCCGACCAAAGACCAGGCATTCTCTCAGTCTGACCTCTTTCAAAAGACCACTTCTCGTCTCCCTTCCATTGGAGATGGTGATGAGTAGGGCTCGGATTCGAGCATATTTGCATATTTTTTCCTGAATAGTACACATAGAAAAAAGCCTTTCGGTGGTATTTTCACCTCTCTGTGAACAACAGAATTGAAATTTATCGAGCATATACTGTAAATGCATAAAACCGCGGTTTTCAGAATAGAAGCATATAAATGCATATTCTTGTGGTTTTCGTCTAAATAGTTTGTTTTTCTTCGAATTCTACCTCCCCCCCCCCCACACACACACACACCCACCCACCCCCCCCCCCCTTCCACCGAATTCAGGTCCTGACCATCCTTAAGGTTCGAAAACAGAAATAATTATTGAAAAGCCTATCTGGTGCGAATAATGGAACCGCAGGTTTTTTAACCTTTAGTGAGGTCGTTCTCGTCATTGAAACTTTTATTGACTGATTTAAGAAAATCATTCAAAACTGAAAACATAAAAAAATTCTTGTTGTACAGACCAATACAGATCTACTTCATTGACTCGCCTAATTCTGAACATTTTGTAAATGAACTTTTAAACTGTATCATTTATCAGAAAACTTCTCTTATATATATATATATTTATTTGAAAAACTTGATTGCGAGTATTAGAAAATAAAGCTCGTATATAAAGGTATGTTATTGGTTTTTTTTCGTTTCACTTTCCTTTCTATAGTTTATAACGGTGTTTATGTTCGACCCTCACTGATATGTGTCAGAAAACTGTATCATAATGATGGTCATTATAACACTGTTTTTCATTACGATACAGTTTCTCCAGCCAATCAGAGCTCGTTCATTGACCAATTAGGTAACGATACCTTCGCGCATGCGCTCAAAATCCATCATGTCGGACATAAACACAACATCGAACTATAATAAATTACCGACATGGAATACGCGCCGGCCATATGTTCGCGTAAATAAACTGGCGAATATGAGACAAGAAATAGCACTGTACCTTAATATCACCAACCCTAATTTCTGCACAGCGCATTGCCTTCAAACGACTCCGGAGACAATATTACTGAGGGACGGCAGATGTAAACATATGGCCTGCATAATATGGCATTGCAAGCACACAGAGCGCATGCGTCGGTCGTTCAGAGATCTTGAAAGACAGAGATATCATACCTAGCGCTCGCTCTCCGATCACAAATTTCAAGTGGCTGACTCTCAACAGATATTTATGAATATTTATGTTAAAACATATAGTAAAGTTATAATTATCGTCGAACATAAACAGTCGTATGCAACTCGCCTATAATGGTAATTAAGACACTCGTATGGAAATTATAAAACTCGCATACGCTCGTTTTATAAAAATACTCGTGTCTTAATTATAGCCATTATAGGCTCGTTGCATAATGTACTATTCTCGAGCATATTCTGAATATTAAACCGTATATAACGGTTTTTTCGAGCATATCTATCGAGCATATAATGTTTTTTTTTTTCAAGCATATCTATCGAGCATAAAACACATGGTTTTCGAGCATATCTGGAGATTTTATCGAGCATATCGATCCGAGCCCTAGTGATGAGTGCGATGATGTAAACAATGGTTCTGTTCTCACAGAACTGCATCAGCATACAATGTCATTAGAAAAACTGTTATGTAAATTATAAAAAATACAAAAAAAGGCTCTCCTAGAAGATTGTTCGCACCCAGAACAAATTAATGGACTTTCGAACTCACTCAGAGATATTCTAGAAAGTGAATTTTAAAAAAAGATGTGCTAATCTGAAAGAGAGATCAATTCGTGACTTTTTTAAATGATAGAGCTCAGAAAATAACTAATTGTAATTAATTTGTACTAAATGTGAACCAATGCAGATAAATTGTAATCAAGTATGTGGTCCAACTGTACTTTATTAATTATGCAGTATACAATTATTTTACTGCCTACCCCTATTAAGAGACCACCCCTCTAAAAGACCAGTTTTCCATGGAACCGTCACTGGTCTCTTAATAGAGGTTTCACTGTAGTACTGTAGGTTATAGCTTCCTTGTGTACTACCCAGGTAATTGCTCTTGTTAGATAACATTATCCGCTGGGGTGGCATTTTCCTCAATGATACATCAGTACAGAAGCAATTTCTTGGAATAACGTCTGGCATTTGAGGGTGCGCAAATGCAAGGGGGCCATGTCAGTTGATTTACTGGCACGTTAATGATCCCCTCCGGGGCAAAATTCTGACACCCCGACCGGCGTCTCTAAAAGCTGCAGTAGTTAAAAGGGACGTTAAACCAATGACATTACTATTATTCGGAATAACGTCTTCTAAACCAGTTATCTGGCTGTTCCGGGAATACGAGAAACAGATACTGCACGAATTTGAATCCCGTGTTTTAAACCCCACCTAGATAACATGTACTCGCACACCGTTACAATTTAAATGATGATGATAATTGCTGTTTAACGGGGCCTAGCATCAAGTTTTTTTTTTTTGTCGTGTGGCCTCCTCAGACGCCGACGTCTTTCTAGTCGACGCCCGTGGGCGACCTGCGCGTCGGGATGAGAGATGGAATAGATGAAGAAGAATGAAACTGGGCAAGGATGTGGAAGGAAGCGGCCGTGGCTTGTTAGAAGGTACCGTCCCAGCATTCGCCTGGTGTTGTAAATGGGAAACCACGGAAAACCATTTCAAGGACGGTCGACGGTGGGGCTCGAACCCACGCGTCTACCGAGTCAGCAGAGAGCTTGGCCCCAAGGCCTAACGCTGCGCTTTAGCCAGCGTAGCCACTACTGTCGGTAGCATCTAGGTTATCAACCCCAAATGATTTGGGTGATGGTGAAAAAGACAATGTAATGAAAACTACAAACTTACAACTAAAACTAACTACGGGCTAACATACTAGAAGAAGAAATGGGAAACAAAGAAGGATTTATGGCATGTAAAAGATCCTTCCACAGACTAAACTTGTGTGAAGCTAAATTTCTAGGTTATATTTCGTTGGAACGCTCTATCAAAGTTCCAACGTTCATCACTAGGTATCAGTGACATCTGGTAGCGAAAGTTGGAACTACTTGAAATTGAACGGAACTTGTAGCTCACCCTATGGGTGTCCGCTAGAAGCAGCTACAGCCTCTGGCGAGCCGAAAATATCCTCGGACACTCCCGGCATTAAAAGCCATACACTAAATAAATAAATAAATAAAAAAATAAATAAATAAATGAATAAATAAAGGCAAATAAATGACAGGAGGAAAAGAAATGCCCTCAACCCCCGATGAAGGAGAATTGAGGGACTTGGAAGGAAGGAGAGCCAAGAAAGGCAGATAGGAAAGGGGAAAGAGTAGAGTCCGCCCCGGAGGCAATTGAAAAAGGGGGAGAAAACCGGACTTATCTCAGGAATCCCTTGGGGTCGCTAACTCCTTAACTTAGCCGTGAGCCCTTCAGGGTGTAGCACTATTTAGCGTGGACCATAAATGGTGGGGCTACATACACACTGCTCCCTTTAGGTCCTTGGGCAGATGTCAGAAGGTATCATGAAAAGAAAAGGAGAGGTCTGATCCCTCGAAGAATGAGAGATCAGGAAAAATGAGACAAGAGCCATTTAAGAGGGGGCGAAACTTGGGTCGGAAATCGCCTTTTATTTCCAGAAATGGCCACCTGAGAGGTGAGCGCTATTGTCGCTTAATCTGCATTACCGACCAAGCTACAGAGGAGAGCACGTATGGTGGCAGGTGAGAGAGAGAGAGCGTTTTGGACATAAAGAGACAGAGACACTCACTGCGATGTCGCCAGACTGCTCGTCCCGCAGTGTTGCTAATTGCTATGAAGCAAGTCAGTAAGCATTCAACCTCCACTCAGCCGACTTCTCAGTTTTCTTCCCTCAGTCTTTCGGCAGGACTTACTTAACCTGCCCAAGCGGATATTGCGATGCTGTCAATCGTCACTTCGTAATTCTAAACGACTGCTATTCGGAACGTATTGTTTTTTTCTTGCAACATAAGATTTCACGTGCGCCCACAATTGGGTTGTACCAAAACTAAACTGTCCACGCAGGGCCGCGTCGATAGAGAGTGATCTTGGGCCCCACGGTATTGACTGCCACCCCACACTTGAGTTCTTTCCGTGAAATCCTAATATTCATGTTTTTTTCTTAAAATAGATTAAAATTTCAATATTTGGTTATGTGAAATTATATCGGAAAGGGAAGCTATTCAACTTATTGAATTTTCACCAACCAGGCCTTTTGCGCAGTGCCGGATTTCTGCCTAGGCCTACAAGGCCCCGGCCTAGGGGCCCAGCCAGCCTAGGGGCCCCGGTGGGGGAATTTTATCTGCTTATGAGGAGTTAAGTAAAAAGTTTGACTTTCTTACGAAACTACATCGTTTGGAATCTAAAGACATTCGTGAAGGAGCCAGAAACCTTATAACTTTTTATCCGGGGGACTTGGATAGGACTTTGGAAAACGAGTGTCTGCACCTGCAAGCTCATTTGTCGTCGAATGATGAAGTTATGGAGTTATCGTCACTGAAGCTATACACATATCGGAAAAAGGATTTTTCGACATTTATCCAAACGTAGGAATTGCGCTTCGAATGCTGTTGTGTACACCATCGTCAAACTGCTCAGTAGAACGGTCGATTTCAGCGCTAAAGAGAGTAAAGGATTGCTTAAGATCTAACATAGGAGTGAACAGGCTCAATTCACTCTCTGTAATGTACATAGAGTCAGAAATAAAAATGAAAATCCACAGCCTGCTTCCAGTCTCCGACCGGGTCAGGAATGGAATGAATGAAGCCCCCATCTAGCGGCGAGGATATGAATTGTGCCGGCTGCCGAGGCCTGACGCACTCCTCTGGGGCAATGATTAAATGAATGACAGATGAAATGAAATGACAGTGGAGAGTGTTGCTGGAATGAAATGTTGACAGGGAAAACCGGAGTACCCGGAGAAAAACCTGTCTGCCTCCGTTTTGTCCAGCACAGATCTCACATTGAGTGACCGGGATTTGAACCACGGACCCAGCGGTGAGAGGCCAGCGTGCTGCCGCCTAAGCCACGGAGGCTTCAGAGTCAGAAATAATGCAGTCAATTGACTATGATGACGTCATTCATTCTTTTGCACAGAAGAATGTTTGTCGTTTGATTCTATACATTTTATAGAATAACGTAACAATAGTAACATAGACTGTATTATTCTGATGTTTATTAGAGTCATTAAAGTCGATTAAAAATTATATGTTCTGTACTAGTGCATTAATTTGCTAAATTTCCAAAATAGCTTCGAGATGGTGGGGGGCCCAAATGTCAAGTGCCTAGGGGCCCTGGGTCTGTAAGTACGGGCCTGCTTTTGCGGGGACATAATCTCATTTTATATTCATTCGTGAATTTTGTACTTTTAAATTTCGTAGCGTGCTTACATTTTCTAAGTTGCCTTTAGCACTGTAACGCTTGAAATTTTACCTGCTGCCAATAGACTACAGTATATACCTAGGTAAATAACAGTTCTTTAGAAATAACTGAAATTGGACCCAAAATTTTCGCTCTACAACGGCCCAAGAATCACCATTGTTTTAAAGTTTACTCATTTTACCTTTCAAGAGTTTGCTTGGACTTATTTAAAAGACTGATATAGCAATTAAGAAGCCGTAGTTTTCTCTTTCGGGCCCCAGGGCTGTAGCCCCATTTGCCCCTCCTTCTCGTCGGACCTGTGTCCGCGTTGTCTTGCTATTTCATCAATTTCGTACGTACAATGAGCGGATTTGTGAAGTAACAATTCCACTCTGCTTTGTGATGGGTTGTGGGGAATATCATTAGAAGACAACCACTCGATAATGTAAGCCTCTCTGTTATTCGAGGTCGGAGCTTTGTTAATTTGCACTGAGAAAATGCTCACATTGTCCATAATAACTGAATGTGGTCGGAGGTCTGGCAGTAATTATTCAGTAAACCTTAGTTTAAAACGAGCGTGTCTCTCCTGAACGGCAATGGTCAGATTTCTCAGAGTTCGATACTAACCCTTCTTTGGTCGCGTAGATTACTATTGTAATCAAGGTTCATTTGTTTTATATCTACGAACATAATACACTAGATTTTGTTACATTCTGTTCAGTACCTTTCCAAGAAGTTCTTCCCATTACAATCACCGTGAAATATTACATCAATTGCCACTATATAGCGTGCCAGTGGTGTACCAAACAGTCAATTGTATTCCACTCGGCTGTTTGCGGAACTACGCTTGAACTCACGGGTAGAGCCATCCGCAGATAAACAAAGCGTTATCCGCATCCGTCCCGCATCCGCACGACTGCTATCCGCATCCGCCCCGCATCCGCACGTTTGTTATCCGAATCTACTGGCATTATTATAATATTTTTAATTAGATAAAGCATAACGCATTAAAGCAACACATTTACACATTTGAGAAGAAAGTCGTTCCTTTAGGCTTTGTATGTCAAGTTCTATGTTTAAAATGAATGTTTCACAGCCAGAATTGCAACCCTTTTCAGTTCGGAGTGTTAATTATGCTTAATGACTTAATTTGAATGATATTACCTTAAGTAATCATCTTACATTTCTCATAAAAATAACATAACGGAAATAAATATGTCATCTCATAGACATCCGGGTCCTAGTAATGAAATTCAACAAGTTCGGATCGTATTCTAAAAACTATCCGCAAATTTATTCAAAACATTATCCGCAGCTTATCCGCTATCCGCACAGCGATGCAAACTATATCCGCATGGCAAACAATGTTGCGGATATCCGCATCCGCGTAGGGCTTTACTCATGGGCGCCCGTAGGAGAGGGGGCAAGAAGGGGCCATGGGCCCCGCCTGGAATCCCGAGAATATTTCGACTGTTCATTGTCACACCAGTTTATTTCATAAATTGAGGATACTGATAGTTAACTGATTTAGATGTAGGGATAATTCCACAGTTTTAATTAACTAAGTAATTTGTGATTATTTGAAAATATCTCCAGTTATTTAGAAAATCGACGAACTGGATTAACATTACTATTTTAATGAACTGCTTGATTTTTATTTTACTTGTTCTTAAGAAATGAATATTATGACGATGATTCACAAAAGAAAGAAAAACTCCTCCCATTCATGCCATGAAGATATGTACCCGGCGGTTTTAGAGCAGTCAAATAATGAATAACACGAAGCAAGTAAGAAATGAAACTAAATTGCGGGGCGGAGGTACGTATCATCATCAGCTAGTGACAGGTAGGTAAAGAAATGAAAAATACAACTTGCCTCCCTCCCCCCGGAAAGAAATCCTGCGGGTGCCCATGCTTGTATAGCATTGTATAGAATTGGGCAACTGAATATATTAAGGAACACTTCATTGTAGGAAAATACTCATCTGTTCGCAAATATTTCATGTTTTTACTCAATACGGGAAACTGCCAAATTTCTTTCAAATTTAGAATTAGATAAGTTTTCATGTTGTGTCAAAATATTTGGTATTTCTTGTATTTGTCTTGGAGGAAAGAAAGAGAGGATTTTCCCAGAGCTCGCGCCAGTGAAGCAAAGCGCTGAGTCCAAAGTGGGCGTGACCTAGTGTTCTGTGACTTGTATGCGGTAGAGCATTGTGCATGGTTATTTCGGAGTTTTTTTTTCTTCCTAATAATGGCGTGTAGTGCCTATGGAGGTACGAATCGACAGAACAGAACAGACCAGGAAGCATAAAAATATAGTAGGCCTATCATTTACCATACTTGAAATTTACAATATCAATTGAAGCTGAACCGTTGTAAGTTGTATCCATGCAATTCTGTTGCAGGTTAAGTTTATTAATATTATATTATATCTCAGGACTGGAAAGCATGGAGAGCTGCGTCAAACCAGTCGAAAGACTGAAGACTCAAACAACAAAACATTATATTGCACTAGCCAGCGCAGCGAAGGCATCTCCTTCCGGTTCTTTCCTCTATGGTATTTGTCTATGATTAGTATATTCATCACACTCCATCCTTCTTATAAAATCGAAAATCAAAATTTTAAACCAAAAAATGAACAAATGAAATACCCATTAAAATTGGCCTACGATTGTAATCCACGCGACTACTGACGTTGCATTTCGAGCCGACCGTCCTAACCAAAACTTCCAGTCCTCCGGAAACGTCGCTCATTTTCCAGCACATTGACCTTGCATAGTTTTGACTTACATTACGCTTCATCAAGGTAATAAATGCAGTAACTTATGTCCCTGATTCACCGATCTCGTACATTACGGTACCGGTACCCTGAAAAATACAGTTCTCGCCGCTATGATGTCACTCCTTTCCATGAGTAGCTTTTTCTCGTCATAGTTTCCTCATATTTTTAGTGCTACGCTTATCTTATACTGTACTGTAGGTTCATAATTAGTTAAAATATAAGAAACTACCAGAGTATTTGTGTAGGACAATACTGTGAAAACACAATAGATATGATTTTTATACAGGGTACTTTTTTCGGTCTAGCGACATAGCAGTGCAGCGGCAAAATGCATGCGTAGCTGGGTTACTCATTGCGAGAGATATAGCGCTGCTATGTTGCTACATGGACAGGGGTAGATGACCACGCAGTTCCGCCCCTTAAAAAAACAATAACGAACTTGCTACATGGATAAAAAAGAAGGACCCTGTACTTTTAATTAATAAGTGTATGATACAAATGTTTCACAATTAATTATACTTAAACTCGTTGAATTAATAACACTGCATACAGAAGATTAACCTACTAACAGTTCGTTTAAAAACGAAAGTAAACACAGTAGAATCCTATTCAATGAACACAATACATCAGCTGTAAGTCTTGTTCTCAGCGCTAACAAGATGTTCAGTAAAGAACATATAGCCTACTTTCTCCTAAATGCATGGGTATTGTTATAAGTCTTTGTCCTTTTCAAGGAGTATGATTGAATGTTGGTTGTAGTAGCTTGTTGAAATACAACGTGCTATAGGGATATTAAACATGAATATGAGGTGCCCTTTGCTAGTGCTACCTCTGTACCAAATTTCGTTCAATTCGGTTTCACCGTGTTTGAATTGATAGGGGGAATCAATTTGCACACATACTTGGCCACCATCTGCAAACTATTGGGCTGATGTTTTTGCAGTTTGCTCAGAATATGTTTCCCACATAAAGATATGGTGTTGCAAAATTTGGTAGAGACTAGATTATTAGGTTGGTCGTAATTACATTTTAGCTTTTAATATTTGGGTGGCCGCGATTACGTTTCTGTCAAGATAGCGGTGATATAAAACATGACACTGAGGTGCCATTTGCTAGTGCTACCTCTGTACCAAATATCGTTCAATTCGGTTCCACCGTGTTCGAATTAATAGGGGGATTCAATTTTGACATAAAGATGGCCACCATCCGCAAACTAGTAGGCGAATGACCTATTAGATTGGTCAAAGGATGCTCCCTCCATAAAGGTATGTAGTTGAACAATTTGGTAGAGATCGGATGATTAGGTTAATCGTAATTTGATTTAAGCTTTGAACATTCGTGTGGCCGCCATTACGTTTCTGTCACGATGGCGGCGATATAAAACATGACACTGAGGTGCCATTTGCTAGTGTAACCTCTGTACCAAATTTCGTTCCATTCGGTTTCATCGTGTTTGAATTAATAGGGGGAATTGATTTTCACACAAAGATGGCCGCCATCCACAAACTATTACGCTGATGACCTATGCATTTGGTCAAAGGCTGCTCCGCCCTTAAAGGCATGTTGTTGCATAATTTGGTAGAGATCGGATGATTAGGTTAGTCGTAATTTGATTTAAGCTTTGAACATTTGTGTGGCCGCCATTACGTTTCTGTCAATATGGCGGCAATGTTAAACATGACACTGAGATGCCCTTTGCTAGTGCTACCTCTGTACCAAATTTAGTTCCATTCGGTTTCACCGTGTTTGAATTAATAGGGGGAATTGATTTTCACACAAAGATGGCCGCCATCCGCAAACTATTAGGATAATGACCTATTCATTTGGTCAAAGGATGCTTCCTCTATAAGGGTAGGTTGGTGCAAAATTTGGTTGAGATCGGATGATTAGGTTAATCGTAATTTGATTTAAGCTTTGAACATTTGTGTGGCCGCCATTACGTTTCCGTCAAAATGGCGGCGATATAAAACATGACACTGAGGTGCCTTTTGTTAGTACTACCTCTGTACCAAATTTCGTTCCATTCGGTTGCACCGTGTTCGAATTAATAGGGGGAATCGATTTTCACACAAAGATGGCCTCCATCCGCAAACTATTACGCTGATGACCTATTAGTTTGGTCAAAGGATGCTCCCCCCATAAAGGTATGTTGTTGCAAAATTTGGTAGAGATAGGATGATTAGGTTAGTCGTAATTTGATTTAAGCTTTGAACATTTGTGTGGCCGCCATTACGTTTCCGTCAAGATGGCGGCGATATACAACATGACACTGAGGTCCCTTTTGTTAGTACTATCTCTGTACCAAATTTCGTTCCATTCGGTTGCACCGTGTTCGAATTAATAGGGGGAATCGATGTTCACACAAAGATAGCCGCCATCCGCAAACTATTACGCTGATGACCTATTGGTTTGGTCAATGGATGCTCCCCCCATAATGGTATGTTGTTGCAAAATCTGGTAGAGATCGGATGATTAGGTTAGTCGTAATTTGATTTAAGCTTTGAACATTTGTGTGGCCGCAATTACGTTTCCGTCAAGATGGCGGCGATATAAAACATGACACTGAGGTGTCCTTTGCTAGTGCTACCTTTGTACCAAATTTCGTTCAATTCGCATTCACCGTGTTCGAATTGATAGGGGGGACAGACATTCAGAGTACACACACTCACACACACACAGACACACACACACACAGACTCACACACACACATACACACACACACACAGACTCACACACACACATACACACACACAGACAGACACACTTTTTTCGCCCTGTGTTGATCTCATAAGTCTACTTTCATTTTTTGCAAAAATCGAAAGTAGGCTAAAAATAACTCGTCACTCTGCCTTACCGACCCATTACGCCTGCGCTCTTGCGGCTAAGTAGCGAACTTCTACGGCAGCGGCATTACGACTGAAAGTGTAGGGCATTAAAAACTGCTTGTTTTATAGAAACACGCAGGAGAAAAGCAAGATTCATCTCTATAGAAGCATTCTTAAACAAATACCCTTTACATCCATGTAACTTTTCATCACTTTTGACAGTCACATAGATTTTTAATTTCTGAAGTAAAATCGGTGAAAAAAAAAGGCCTTGCCTTATGGGAAAACTGCTTCTCAGTTTCAATGATACAAAATGTTATTATCAGTGAAATCTCATTTGAAAAGTTTAATACGTGCTATTGAAGGTATTTACGTGATTTGAAAGTGAAGTTTTATTTAATTTCGGCCATTGACCTATTTAAAACGTAGATTTTAACTCTCTCTCAATGCTATAAGCAGAGCCTGCCTCGAGCGGCCGGCCGGCTGACTTTAGCGCCCTCTTAAGGCGGAAAAGTGAAATACACCCAAGGCCTCAGATACCCTCGGAAGACAACAAGAGTTGACCAAAGGAGGTCGACAGGTAAGATAACGGAGAGGAGCCCAACACAAGTAAGTGCAAGCTGGGGTTCCGTGGTCACCAGTCCACGTCCAACTAGTCGTGAGCCCCAGGGGAAGTCAAAATTTAAACAAAATTGCTCGAAATATAACCAAGTATGTCTTCATATCACTAAAATAAACGAAATGTGCCGAAGAACAGAAAAATGGCCAATATATGCATTTAAAGGCCAAATAAAATTGCTTTAAAAGGGGTCAAAGGCCCTTCATTCGCACACATTTTTCAAATTTCGAGCAAAATAAAGACAGGAAAAAACATGTTTTTTAACTTCCGAAAACCGTACTAATTAGGTTTTTAATGGCATCAACTGCTCTGAGGTTTCTTTTAAACATCACATTTACGACACTCCTTTTCGTGAAAAGTGAAAAGACATTTGAGGCGTCTGGATGGATTGTACACAATGAAGGGCGTACGCAAATTCATAGTTCTGGTGCTGAAGGACATTTTACAGTCCCTATGTTGAAAGTGAGGATGTGCATGATTTCAGCAACTGGTAGTCAGTCACATGTTTACAAAAGAAATCCCAGTTCCATAGAGACTTCTGTTAAGGACGTTTCCAGGGACTGTTTCAATCTTTATGGTGGAAAAAACACTCATTGAGGAAGTAGTTGAACATTTTTTCATACTTGGGCCAACCTATCCGGATTTTATGGACTTCTTACCAAGAACTACCTTAATGGACCAATCAACGAAATCAGACTTCAAAGCAGGCGCAAAATGCTCAAATGTATTCCAGACAATGAACAATTCAAAGCATTTTATGAAAGCTATGTAGCATGAAAAAATCAACAACAGTAAAACTATAAGTAAACTGTAGTTTGATTTTTAAAACTTAATACACTCTAATAATGAGATATTTTTTCAAATAATTCATTTTAACAATTTACTATGCTTTCCGAATGTTTTTAAATAAATAATTAATTAAATAAATGGCACACTGCATGTTATATCAGAATGCTATTATACAGTAAATACCCAACATTTAAGTTCATTTGAAACAAATGGCCCAAGTACTCCGTAATTTTAGTCGATTTTTCATCATATGAAATGTAGGTTTGTGAGATCACCTTTCGTCGGTGTATGTATGCGCATATGTGCGTGTCCCCCTAATAAATTTTGATTGGCTGGAGGGATTTCAATGAAACTTGGTAAGGACATACAGTTGCTTTGTACGACCCCGAACGTTCCTTTCAAATTACAAGTGACACAAATCCAACGTGATGGCCTTGCGATATACAGTATTTCACTGATTCTCAATTACTCCGAAACGATTGCAGTAATCAACGTGAATTTTTGCATACTGATAGAAGGCTATAAAGTACGTTTACATATGTGACTTTTCAGAAGTATGATAAGTACAAAACCAACTTCAAATATTTAAAATGAGCTTTACTGGCGACTTAATCATCCATGCAAGGTGATGCATGACATAGTTATTATTTATTTAGAGTTAAATATCAATCGTGTTGACCGACTGAAAAACATTTAAATTTCGTTTACTAAGGCAACACTGAACTATTACTTCCAACACGATAAAGAGTTTAATATATTGGTTTCTAATATACATTCTTTTTGAAACAATGAAGGTGGCGGCTGTGCAAACTTTTAAACTTTTTGTATCCTAGTCGAGCGATCGAAATAAAACTTTGTATAATGAACCACTAATAGAATGATTTTCTACTGACACATAACCCTATGAGCTACATATAAAACAATCCAACGTGCCTATCACGCGAACTATTTTACTGGTTCTAAATATCTTCGAAACTATTGTAACTTATCACAGCAATCAAACTGAAATTTTGTATGGTTATAGAGATACTGATATAAACTTTCAAAAACAACATGGCAATCTTGCAAAATTCAAATATTTAAAAATGATTTTCCTGGCGATCAAACATTGAGAGCGCAGTGAAACTTGGCACAGTGAATCTTTCATTAACGCTTAATGAATCGGCAATTATTGTTGTTCAATTGTTTTCTAAACTTCAAGGTGGTGGCAGTGCAAACTTATAAAAACATACATACTTGTAGTCGTCTGTTTTACCGTGGCGTCATTCAGGGTCTCAAATCTCCACATAGTTAGCAAGGTTCTACTCGGGTGTAAGCTGCGTGAACCTGAGAGGAATGTGCATCGCGGACTATGAGAAATGGTGTTGACGAGTGATGAAGTTTCTCGGAACGTGCATACTACAGAACCAAATACATTGGTCGGTGACTCACTCACTCATTCGTAACACCACTGTGGTTTGAGCAACGGCCCTATGTTAGCGGTATTGGAATAGAAGGGGATACCAGATATCACGGCGAGCTGTTGCCCAGACTCTTCTCTTCTCGCCTGACCCTTCCCTGCTCTTTCCTCTCACCCCGCAAGTTCACAGAGCTTGGACCCGAGCAGTAACAAAGCAATAATAGGCCTATAACCAATATTTCTCTGCCTATTGAAGATCAGTGATACATTTGAACTTCATGTAAGCTGCAAAATCTATTTTGTACATGTGATTGTACAGGGTGCCAGGAAATGTTCTCCGCAGTGCCTACAAGTGTCGGCGAGAGCTAGCATCAGTAGTTACGTTGGCAGCACGACTGTCACTTGTGTTAAAACAAACAAAGGAACAGTAAACTTTGTTCTCACCACAGCCATTTATAACTCATGCTGGAAGTGCTGATGACACACACGCTCGCTTATTGCTATACACACTGACGATTTCGACAGCCTACAGCCCACACGTGTGGGATTCACCCTGTCAAGGACACCGTGCTGCCAACTAAACTGCTGATGCTAGCTCTGGCAGAAGCCGGCAGTCACTGCGGAGAACATTTACTGGCGCCCTGTATATTTTTGGCACCAGTGGCGTAACTAGAGTTTGCTTCTGGAGGGAGACGTGCTGTATACATAGGGATGAGGTCTCGGACATAGTGAGCCTTAATCAATGAAAGTAAATATACGAGGGGGCGTGGTGGCTTAGCGGTCTAGCTGTATGCCTCTCACCAAGGCGGTCCGGGTTCGATTCCCGGTCAATGTATGTGAGATTTTCGAAGTGAAATGCCATGTCCTGTGGATCGGATTCCACGTAAAAAGGAGGTCCCGTGGCTCATGATCTCACGATTAACGGTCACGTTAAACTACAAGCTTCCTTCCTTTTAAATATACGATCCCGAAGATTCTAACCCTGCTATCTATATTTTATGTCTTAGATTGCATTAGCATTTGATGCGTTGTGCTTTCACTTTTCATTGTGTAAATGTTCGACAATTAACAACATTTTTGAAATAAAACTATAAAGTGCAGTTTTCTTCCGGAAATCATCTGGTCCTTTCTATTCCTCAACATTGTATAAACTATAGTTTAACCTAAAGAAGCAACACAGCTTAACACAATTTCCAAAATGACACTCACACTCGGATACTCACAGAATGGTCACTGACAAGTGGTGTATTTTTGGAAAGTGATGAGGCAGGATAGTGCCACACCCATCTCACTGCCACCCGTCGGGCTAACTGAACTTTGCTCATTCAGCACGGTACGTGTTAAGTTAGGGTAACGTTAAACATTTTATACGAGTAAAATACATGCTTTCAAATTAGTAAGTATAAACTGATATAATTGAATCGTCTGTAATCAATCCGCAGTTTTATTAAAAATAAAAACTTCAACACATTTCATATTTTTTTTATTATTTGGCTCTGAGGGGTGGGATTGGCCCCCATGATAACTCCCCGTAGTTACACCACTGATGAGCACAAGATGAAGCCATCTATTATTGACCGTCTGTTACGTTATAGGAGCATAATTGTACGGCAGTTATGAAAGTAAATAACCTATGTTGGCAGGATGTTCTCGGTCGGTAAACTTTGTTTGTTTGTTTGTTTGTTGTTGTTGTTGTTGTTGAATCTTAAGGGGCTTTGCGACATGGCGGTCATGTAGCCCCGTGTACTTGGTTGTGTGTAGAATTTGCCTAATAACCTCTGTCACTGTGATGTTGTACTAGTGTGCGTATTTTGCAATTGAGGTAGGATTTGGGTAGGAAGCGGCCGTGGCCTTAATTTAGGTACCATCCAGGTATTTACCTGGAGTAGAAGAGGGAAACCACGGAAAACAACTTCCAAGATGGCTGAGGTAGACATCGTACCCGCCTCTTCTCAGTTTTGCCTCACGAGGCTGAGTGTGCCCCGTTCCAGCCCTCAAACCAGAATTACATTTCTAGACAGAGCCGGGAATTAAGCCCGGGGCTCCGCTGTGACAGCCAAGAATGCTAGCCACTACGCAAGGAGGCGGACAAAAAACAACAAATTTCTTCAAAGAGTAAATACGTGTCTTCGTATTGGTTCAAGTGAGGTGACTCCGACTATAGACTAGGTGTGTTTCCGGACCTTACTGGAAACCAATTCAACAGAGATAGACGGGTTTGCTTCAGGAATTGCACTGCCTTCTTGGTAAATAATGGTATCTCCAACAAACTAAACATCCTTAGACTCATTACCTCCACGGGGAAGTTGGCATGGTCTATAGTCCCTAAAAAGTGACTGGCTGCGTGGCTCAGCGGTAACGTTCTCGCTTGCTGGGCCCTAGGTTGCAGGTTCGTATCCTGGCACAGTCAGCTGGCATTTGAGGGTGCGCAAATGCGAGAGAGCCGTGTCAGTAGATTTACTGGCACGTTAAAGATCCTCTTCGGGGCAAAATTCCGGCACCCCGGCGTCTCTAAAAGCCACAGTAGTTAAAAGGGACGTAAAACCAATAACATTATTATTTTATCCTTTTTTTTAGCGTATGGCTTTTGGTGCCGGGAGTGTCCGAGGACATGTTCGGCTCGCCAGTTGTGTAGCTGCTTCGAGACGGACACCCAATGGGTGAGCTACAAGTACCGTTGGGGAGGAAAAATGGAATGTAAGGACAAGGAGTTTGAAGGTAGCGGCTGTGGCCTATAGTTAGGGACCAACCCCGGTATTTGCCTGAAAGAAAGATGGGAAACCACAGAAGACCATCTTCAAGGTTGCCGGCAGGGGGATTCGAACCTCCTCGCCTCCCGGATGTGAGCGACTGCCAGCAGTCATGCCGTAACGACCACGGCTAACTCACCCGGTATTTTATCCCTGAAAATTTTCCTGTAAGCTGTCATCTCGTTATATTGTAGTACGAGATAAAATGGCCTTCTTGAAGATAGGAAACCCATCTGACTGTCCCTGGTTAATTCCATTTGAAAATATGTATATTGTAGTACAAGATAAAATGGCCTTCTTGAATATCCTATGACAGGAAACCCACCTGACTGTCTCTGGTAAATTCCATTTGAAAACGTGTCATTCTCTCTACCAACAGCAGATATGGAATGCCCCTGATGCTATGTTTATACCCACCATGGAGAACGTATTAAACAGTCGCGATAATGGTTAAGTCCAGGTCCTTCAGGAAGAGATTTGGTAAGGGGCCAATAAAAGAGAGCAAAGACCTCTCCTCCAGCAGCTTACAGTTCACCACAAACAAGTTATCCATCATATCGGATACCCGCCGTGTATGTGGGGAACAGCTATACTGCATCCTATTCGTACAGACAATCTTGGGACAAATTCTTTCAAGGAGACTAAACATTGCACATTTCACACTTTTGTACATATTTCCACACCCTTACAAATACAACGACAAAGGACATGCACACACGTTAAACAACGGCCGGACGGAAACTTCTACATTGGTACCTGGAACTAAGAATAAGAGTCTAAATTGAACGGTTGTACAGGCTCCCAGACAATTCTTTTTTGTCAGGATGAGTGATGTAGTTGGTTTAAGGTTGTTATTAAAATCGTGGGTTCGATCCCGTTCAGCCTGATGACATTTAGGGGTGTTTAAATGTGACATCTTCGTGTCAGTTGATTAAATAGCAAGTTAAATATTCCTTCCTGGACAAATTTACGGAATCCCGGCGTATTTAAAGGCCACAGTCGTTAAAAGGGACGTACATTCCTATCATCATCATCATCATACATTTGGTTTTATACCATTTCAATGCACGTCGCTCCCGGACTATCAATCCGAGAACTGTGGTGGAATGAAGTAATTGATTTACTCACGTTCAATCGGGATCTGTTATTTCACTACCATGTTAATTGAATCGGTAGACACTTCCCATACTGATAACTTTGAATCGGACTGCATCACCATTTGCCTCGCCGAATACTGTATAATGATGGTAACATGAAGTTACTCATAAGTCACTTGACATCTTTTTGCGAAATTGTTCCAGAAACATGGCAGATGTTCGTACAACCCTTAAAGAAATTAACTCTATTCGGCTTCACTTGTGTTCTTGTTGGTTCTCTATTATGGCCTGAATGGGATGAGTGAGGAATGACACGACTAGGTAGTGTGGACACCACAAGCAAGCGCCTAACATTCCGGGACCGAGGTACACTGAGATCGCCTCACAGACGGTCAGTTCTTATCTTACCTGGTGCGATTCGATCCAAAATTTCAAACAGGTTAAACCCACCTATCTAGGAATATAGCATTCTTACGATTGGGTTGCCTCGGACTGAAGGATACGCATACTCAAGTTTGCCACAATGCAATTATAATACCATCGAATTCGTTGAAATGTCGCACCGAGAGGAATGAAAACCTGGTGAAAATCTCTAGGAGCGTTAAAAACGTATGCACAACCGGAACCTTTCGTGGCTGGCTAGGAATATACTGTGCAGTCACCTCCAATAGATGTCAAACCAAGTAGGCCTACTTTACCAGTACGTTTGGATTCTGTTGTTTTATAAAAATGATGGACAATTCTTTCACTCAGTTCCAATTATCTTTTCTGGATATCATAATTAAATCAGCCACCGTTTGATTTCACGCATATTTCATGTAAACAAGGATTTGGATTCAACACATGAACATTAAATAAGGCCTTGCTTAGGAGATTTAAAGGATACGTACATGTCGGGATCACGTATTATCGGGGTTTTATTTTACAAAAGGAAAAAGATGGAGAACTATATTTATATAAGCTAGATCCTGTTGAAGGTCAACACGGGTACAATCTAGCGTTTTCCTTTTGATTGATACTTGGTTCTGTGGTAAAGACATACATTGGGAATGCAGAGAGTGACGATACCGATAATCCGAGCTTAATTTGGAACTCGCTTCTAGCTGCAGTTTATCGAATTCCTCCTGTTTGCAAATCATGATACTTATTTTTCTTTCAAAACTAAATATCCCTTTAACTCTCGTCCACAATAAGACTAAACTTCCACCTTTTGTTTTAAAATTGATGACATCAAAGCCCACCACTATTTACGAGTGTATCTCTTACAATGTCATGTCATTCAATATCGTGAAATGTATCATTTGAAAGGAAGACCAGTGAATACATCACTACGAACCTCACAGATACATTTTCAAAGTATTACAATACCTTCACTGAGTACAAAAGGGCGAATTAGAAAGTATGAATCAAACGAGTTACTGAAACTTGGAAATAGATGAGGCCAGATAGACCAAAATCTTACCTTCAACGGCAACGGATGCGAAGTGGCAGTCAGCTCCGAAGATATTCTCGACGCTGACCACGTACTTGCCACTGTCGTCCGCAGTGATGTTCTCCAGCGCAAGGCAGGACGCTCCGTCTTCTGTCGTAATACTGATGCGTTCATTTGGCTCCAGTTCCCTTCCCTAAAACACATGACAAAGCGAGTCAGTAATACAGATCGTTTCAGTATCGCTCGACTGAGTGATTATATGTCCCTGACGACATGAGGGTGTTTGTGTCAGAAGATTCCCGGAGGGAGAGAGGAGACGGACATAAATATTAATTGCACTGTGCTAGTAATGATAATAATAATAATAATAATAAATGGTGGTGTGTGACCTCCGGAGAGTCCCGGTGCAGATCTTTTGAGTTGACGTCAATGCGCGTCTTGCAAGTCAATCATTTACACTTACACTCACACATATATAATATAGGCCTATTGACATCATAAGACTTTGTATAATGAAGAATGTATACTTGAATATACCATTGAAATATTTATAATTACATGCAACAATTTTCAATTGAAAAGCTCAAAATATTATTCTATATTATAGATAAGGATGGGGCAAACGGACATAGGCCTAAGGGGAAACGGACACCGACTAAGAAGTTTAATATAGGTTGGTGCTAGAAGTTGATATAAATGCAGGGACGAAAAGGTGAATACTTATAACGTGCGTCGACATGCTGTGAAACGAATCCATGATAATCTCAAATAAAACCAGACATTTAACAGGTAAGAAATATATGTCATCTACCCGTAGTTACTTGAACTATAAGAAAACATCTGCGAGTTATACGGTATTAATGAAAAACTAAAAGTATAAAAAGGTTGTAGCTGTCCTCTAGGTTGCTTCAGTGTCTCTCCAATGGGCAGATAGTTTGAATAGCCTTGAGCCATATGTTAGAGACACATGGCTATGTTTGGGGGAAAAGGGACAGGGTTCTGGTAGGGATGAAGAACATGCAATTTCTTTATAATTAGTCCAGTAACAAGTTTATATTATACACATTTGTACTGCCTGTCAGAAAGTATTACTTTTGCTGAATTGTCAAAGCAAAATTTTACTTATAACCTGTATGGTTCGTAACCGAGAAGGAACGTCTGATCGCTGTAGAAGGACTGAGTAGAACCTACTCTCTGCTGTAAATGCATTTAAAAATGGTGGAATTCCATTAGCAACAGACGCTAGTTCAGAATTCCAAGAAGTACGGTATATAGACGTTTACTATCTAGTATAGAAATTACTAAGTTCGGCCAACATACGACCATCACTGCAGAAAAGGATCAGGAACTATTTTAACAAGCCCAGAATTAAACAGAAAAGAAGGCAGTTATTGCTGCAAATATTGAAAGAAAGGGGAATAGATTAGTAAAGAAAACGTAGAATCTGAGACACATAATAGAAACAATAAATTCGAAACAATAATGATGTCATGATAATTGTTGTTTTAAGGGGCCTAACATCGACGTTATCGGACCCTAATGGGTTGGGTGATCGTGAAGATGATAATGAAAGGTAAACTATAACTACTAAATTATATACTAGAAGAAGAAATGGAAATCAAAATGAGAATAAGGCAAATAAAGGACAGGAGGAAAAGAAATGCCCTCAACCCTCGATGAATACGGATTGATGGACTTGGAAGGAAGGAGAGCCATGAAAGGCAGATAGGAAAGTGAAAGAGGAGAGGGTCCACCCGAGAGGTAATGAATAAAAGGGGGAAAACCGGACCCAGATCAGGAATCCCTCGGGGTCGCCAACTCCCGAACTCACCAGCCGTGAGCCCCTGAGGGTGTAGCAATATCCAGGGTGCACCAGAAGTGGTGGGGCTACATACACCCTGCCTCCTTGAGGGCCTTGAGCAGAAGGCAGGAGATAACATGAAATGAAAAAGAAGGCTGACCCCTCGCAGAAGGAGGGTATCAGAAAAGATGAGACAAGGGCCAATTAAGGCGGGAAAGGAAGAGACTCCCTAGGCCTCAGATACCCTAATACCGTCGGGTTCGGAAGAGAACAAGAGTTGACCAAGTGAGGTCGACAGGAAAGAAGACAGAGAGGAGCTCGGCACAAGTAAGTGGAAGCAATGCCGGGCACAGCTGGGGCCCCGTGGTCGCCAACCCACGTCGTACTAGATGTGAACCCCTGGGGGGTCGAAACTATAAACTGCGCCTTGAATGTAAGAACTGGTTTCATGTTGAATGCACAGAAAATGGAAATGACCCAGCATTTGTTTGTTGTAGCTACCTGAGTGAAACAAGTGTACAGTAAGTGTCGGTTTTCCCCAACACTTTGTGTGACATTTTGTTGTCACAAATTAATCAATAATTAATTGAAGAAATATTTACAATCCTGTAGAATGAAATTTTGCTCACTTTTTTAATAAATATGTATTGTTTATTGAAATAAATAGTATACTTTTTGTTAAAAACTTCATTAACAGAACGTAATATGTCAATAGAGTTTACGTTTACCCTATCTTTACCCTGATTGTTGTTGTAGCTTTAAACACCCAGACTGGGTGGTTGGAGGTCCCTGACGTTGTGAGAGTGTTGTGTGAAAGTATTCTCGAGGAGAATAAGTAGACATACATACAGTAAATGAAATGCGCATAATCCTCTTGACAATAGTAATAGTAAATAATTATTTTACGTGTGGCCTCCAGAGAGGCCTGGTGAAATATTCTGATTTTACACCCCTAGGCGGCCTGCGCGTCAGTAATTACTAGAGCTGGGATTTTTATGTAATATCAAGTGGCATAATATGTACATAAATATGTAACAAAAAGCACCAAAATATGTAGCAAAATATGTAGATTGGGCAAAATATGTAATATCATATAATTAATATAAACTTACCATTTTGTCAGTTACAACACACTAAAAACCCTTTATATTACATTTTGTAGCACAGTGAACAATTAAGTATTTTTCAATGTTCTTTGGAGTCATATTATACGAATATATCACACACATAGTCAATGGAAACTTATTATTTTCATTACTCAAAGCACGTTTATTCATTAGATTTTGTAGCACAGTGAACTATTAAGTATTTTTCGATGTTCTCTGGGGTCATAGAAAGGCGTTTGTCACTTAGGGTGTTCTTATATGCAGAGAAAGATCTTTCAACATCACATGATGTAACTGGGACAAATTTTAAGAGAAATTTCCTCGGGAGGATCAACGTCATCTCCATTTAGAATTCGGCACACACTGTGAGATGTTGAATAACCAGGATTTCTCTTCAACACTTTTTGCAATTTACTCAATACACATGCACCAGTTTCCCCATGCACAGCACTTATCATCCTATCATCCTCTCAAATACCTGTCACTCATAATTACCTTAACCCGCTGTTGAGAGGACAGACAGCAGCCCCACATTAAGTGTGAAACTTCAATTCAGCAATTTGTTTCATATAAAAACAGGAAAACTCTGAAATATGTAATTTTATGTAATATCACTAAGAATATGTAGAATACCCACAAATATGAAAAAATATGCAAAATATGTAATTACATAGAAATCCCAGCTCTAGTAATTACTCAGTATCTGGCTGGAGGAAATGACCTCAATTGGAAAACGGAAATTATCATATAGCTTTTCATATTGAAATATTGCATTGAGTTATATTTTCCACTTAAGATGAACATCCTGAATTAAATTGATAAAACACATTTTCAGGTATAATATGAGGCCGTACTAATTGAAACTGGGCACATTTTCAATGAAAATAAATGTGTAAAATAATTGGCATGTATTTAGCGTACTATATGTAATGACCAATTAATAATGAAATAGTATACAACTCGAAAAATATCTACAAAACGTAGCCATTTGTTCTCAAAGATTAAAATATCGGTTGACATTTTTATATAAAAAGTACGCCAATTTTCCGAAATGCACATATAAGCCACTCATACTTCCACGATTATAATAAGGAAAAAACTTGTAGTTTTACGTGACCATTAATCTCATGATTATGAGCCACAGGACCTCCATTTTTACGATAATGCAAGCCACAGGACATGCCATTTTACTTCGAAAATCTCACATGCATTGACCGGGAATCGAACCTCGTCCGCCTTGGTGAGACCTCTAATAAGAGAAGGCTGTTCTACAGTGCTTTCTCCCCAAGACCACATGACTAATCTTTTACAATTACCGTAAGCCATTAGCCGATCAGTGACAGTAATTAGTGTTTGTAGACTTTGAACAGGTGTAATGAAATGTTGAATGAATGGAAAGGATCAAAAATCTCCTAATACGGGATGAAAATCATTATGTACTATGTTACTTCCTGCATTACAAGATATTTAAACACTACCCGACCATGTAAACCTCAGGGAACAATCAGAGTGAAATGCAAAGTACAAAATGGCTGTCAGCTATAATCAAGTATCTTGAAAAGTTATCTTTGCAAGGCAAGGATATGTAACATGCTGCCGTAGATACTGCAACATGTTTATGCTAATCCAAGTCGTATCCGTACAAGGAAAATAAAGTCAAGTCGAACGGATTGGCTGCGGAACCTCAGGCTAGACCACAATACTTCCAAAACTGCTCAAAGCTACCAATAGTATGTACGATGGCGTTTCGTCACTCAAGCTGAATTAAAAACTGAGAAAACACATCGCCATAAAAAGGAACAATTGTTTTTACCATTATTCCACACAGACACCATCATACCGCGAAATCAATTTCATGTAACCCTCATGGTACCATTCGGTGCCCAGGTATTTAAGGAAGTGTGTGCTACTCACTCTATATCCAGGGTGTGAGATCCTTATTCCCATTGTCTTAAGGAACTCGAAATGCCTAAAATCTTCAATATTTTCAACATTTTATTTTTGGGCCATATTAATCTTCAGCTTTCTAACGGTAATTTATTTATTTCATATCTCATTCCTAGGAATGCTTTGTCCTATTAGTAAGCCCACCAAAGTACATCTTATTTCTATTAGACGCCTGCTGTTCCCAAGGTTGCAAGATCGAATCCTGGCGCAGTCAGGGTATGCAAATGCAAGGGAGCCGTGCCAGTAGATTTACTGGCACATTAAAGATCCCCTTGGGGGCAAAATTCCGGCACCCCGGCGTCTCTAAAAGCCGCAGCAGTTAGAAGGGACATAAAACCAATAACATTATCATTGTTATTATTTCAATGAGACGATAGATACAAAAAAAAACTTTTAAGAAAGAGGCTGTGTTAGAACCACGGGCAAAGGAACATGTAACAACAGCAGAATGAATGCTATGCTTCAAATGGAAGAATAGGAATCTTTTGGTAATGTCATGTTCTAAAAACCGAAAGAATCCTTGATTCCTATTTCTCGCTAAAATGTTTTTCCTAGATGAACCATTTCCATTTTTCTTTCGGAACGTTTCAACATACAAAGCTGACGTTTTTAGATATAGGCTAATTCCTCCTTATATTGTACATTACGTGTTATATTGTAACGCGTCCGTTTTTCAAAATGTACTTACGTTTAATTTTGCCAAATTGATATTTTCATGAAAGTGCTGTTAAAATTATTCAATTATAAAGAGATTCATAAAAATTCAAAAATATATTCATTTTCAAAAAGCCTGTGGCATATTAAGAAGAGCGTCTTGAGGAACATCCCTGAACAAATACATTTATTTTCAAAAAGCCTGTGGCATATTGAGGAGAGCGTCTTGAGGAACATCCCTCTTTTTTCTTTTCTTTTTTTTTTTTAAGCCTGTGGCCTATTGAGGAGAGCGCCTAGAGGAACATCCCTGAAAAAATCGATTAGTACCTGTTAATAATTTCTGATAAAAAGGTAAATGAGCACGGGCAATACAGCACATAGCCATAGGAATACAAATCTATTTTTATTTTTGACAATCTATGAAGTTTATTAAAGGAGCTATTTATAGAAAACATTTATCAAATTATTTCACATCGCTTACAATAAACTTACCAACTCTTGATGAATGCAGAACATTTGTATTTCGTTATTGCCACAGGATAGTACATGCTTTAATGTATACAATACCAGAAGAAATAGACTATATGTTCCTCGCATGGCTATTGGCTTTCAACGATCTAGAACTTCCTATCATATTGTTGTTGATTAATTTAAGGGCTTTGCGACATCGTGGTCGTGATACCCCGTGTGCTTGGGTGAGGGTATTTGTAATTCAGATGAAAATTGGGAAGGAGGCGGCCGTGGCCTTAATCTAGAGAGCATCCCGGCATTTGCCTGGAGGAGAAATGGGAAACAAGGGAAAACCATATCCAGGATGGCGGAGGAGGGAATGAAACCCACCTCTTCTCAGTTATGCCTCACGAGGCTGAAACTATCATATTCACATATTATTAGCGTATTACGTTCTTACCAGTCGATTAATTAAATGCATAGTTGCCGAAATGTTACTGTATCGAGATAGCACAATGGGTAGTAGTGATTGAGTAATGTGTATTAATTCTACAGAACGAGTTTATGCATTTTACTGATGTTTCAGATCAAGTGTTTATCACGCCCTCATAATATAATTTAATCATAACCTGTCCTGGGCGCAGTATATTTTTCATAGCGGTCATTCGTTTATTACATGCTGTCAAGGAATTACGGCCAAGAGTACTGCTTAAGTAGCTTCAGGTTGCTCCAGCCGAACCTGAAATTCAGCTTTGAAGCACGCTAGTTGCATCCTCCTCACGGTTTTAGATATGTGACTCTCCTACTAAACACAAAACTCGCACTTAATATGGAGGAGCTTTAAAGAACACGTGGCCCCTTAAATCACATACTGATTGAATCGAAGTTCTACGTCTTGGGCTGGAGTGCGACCAGTCTGTCACTTGCTGCAGGACGGGGAGTATGCCAGCAGGATCCTCTGTGTTCAACTGTTGGCTAATGTACTACTCTACCAGAGAATTGTTACCGCTAGACGTGGAGCGGGGCTGTTGTGTATACATTACGTCATCTTGCCTCGTTATGGCTGCAGCGAGCGGTTGCGGGGCAAGAGGGGGAACGCATGTACAGTCATACAATGAGAACACACCGCACAGTGCACGACCCAGCACGAATCATGCACACAAATGACATGCGATGAGGTTTCGCTGGCAACGTCTGCACGTCTGTCGCAGGCAAGGATCATGTAAGTATAAGAGATTCGTCACTTTTGGTTATAGAATTTCCGAGAGAGAACACCGCCTGAGGCTATGGATTGTACTTGCAAGTCTGGCAACATAAAAAGTGAAAAGCCATATGAATGTAGCCTTTATTACACGTAATTGAACAGTATGTTCTGCGATGAGTTATTGATTATTGATGAAAATGACACAAACATAACTGTGCCTTTCGCTAGGCGCTGAAATATACGTCCAGATAGGAAAATAATACATTTTGATATATACCAATGTTGGCAATAGATTTGTCACGAAGGACACAGTTATGCCGTTCTAGAGCTTAATTCACCTTTAGGTTAATTAAAAATTGCTCTCCTACTCTACAGAATTGTTGGGATATTCGATGGATATAAAGAAAACTGTCCAAATGCACACACTATATTGCCATAATCTCACGTTTTGCCTAGCATGCCGGCTGCCACCCACCCCTCCCCGTAGCCCTAAACCACAAATTTTATTGCAATGCAAAGGAGAATGGGTAAGAAAACAAACAAGAGATGAAATGCACACATTTATTCTCTATATATTTTTATTCGAGAGTAGTCCACATTGCCCACTAGTTTTACACGTGGTCAACACCAGGAAGATGAAAATTGCCGTATTGTTCTTACTATCATTATAATCAATGATTATAATTCTTACATCCCGGTGCTTGGCAATTTTTCCTCCCTTGCAGTGGCACGATTGACTCTCAGTTCAATTCAAATAAATAATCAAAATACCGAACAAATCAAAACAACCAACACCACGAGGAAAATCAATCAAAACTAACTATTCCCGCTCCCGCCCATCGGTTTGGTGAGTGCCAACTACGGAACCATAGTACTAAAATTAATTCTTCATTGGTTGGCAGAACATCCAGTACAGGGCCTTACCCCGACCCCTGGGTGCAGGCTAGTAGTAGGTAATCTGTGGCTGCAGGCGTGTAGCTGGTCGGAGCGCATTAGTTCCGATTTACGCCACCGGTAACAATTCGCTGGTAGGGTAGTACACGTACAAGGGCCATTCCAAAGTAAATGTCGACACTTGCTGGGGTGACAGAAGGTTACGGAAGAAAATTTCTTATGAATTCTTGTCCAACAGAGCATGCGTTAGACGCTAAGTGCCGGCATCCCCGCATGTCTTTAAGTCAACATTAATGTAATTGCATAGATGGATGCATCAATCTTGATGAAACAGGTGAGACTCGTGGCAAATCACAGTGACAAGGATCGCTCCAATATTAAAAACAAAAGTAAACTGATAATGTAAAATATAAACTAAAACCCGAACAACAACGTCCTGTGGTTGATACTTAATTATATTATCTATTCGCCCTGATGTTTGTATCAAAGATTGCAGAGCATCTGATCGCCTTGATGTTTGTTATCAAACATTCTAGGGTTTCCCGATATCCATTCATAAAAGTAAACAACTCTAATCCAGCAATAAGTTTTGAAGGAGCATGGCTAGCTGTGGCGGCTGATTGGCTCCGTGGTGTTGGAGTAGCGCGCCCGCCACGCACCCGGGTTCGATTCCCGGTTCCATCAAAGATTTTAGAAACTGACGTGAGGGCTAGAACAGGGTGTACTCAGCCTCGTGAGGGTAACTGAGTCGTTGTCTGACAATGAGACAGCGCCCCGGTCACGGAGACCAAGATTAAGGCGGAGGAGACCAGACGCGCTGACCACGCGACACCCCAAAATCCGCAGGCCAAGTGGCTGGGCAGCGGACGCTTGGTAGGCCTAGGCCCTTCATGGGTTGTAGCACCACGGGGTTTAGTTTGGTAGCGGCTAATTGGGGAAACCACGTCTGACTTGTGTCCGCGATGTACAGATAGCACACAACATAATTATAGGCCTAAATCAGAAAATACAGCCGTAAGTTTATTTAACTGTTTCAAATCAAATTCTAAACCTTTCCACTGAAAAAATGAAAATCCACAGCCTGTTCCAGTCAGGGATGGAATGAATGAAGCCATCTAGCGGCAATAATTAAATGAATGACAATTGAAATGAAATGATAGTGGAGAGTGTTGCCGGAATTACATTTTTGACAGGGAAAATCGGAGTACCCGGAGAAAAACCTGTCTGCCTCCGTTTTGTCCAGCACAGATCTCACATGGAGTGACCGGGATTTGAACCACGGACCCAGCGGTGAGAGGCCGGCGTGCTGCCGCCTAAGCCACGGAGGCTCAAACCTTTCCACTGATTTCAACCAAATTCTCTTAGGGCTCTGGTGACTACCTGGTTATGAGGCATTGTGGTTCCGTTCTCCTTAGGCAGGAGTTCTTCCTTGTCCGTTACGACAATGATAAACTAGCATTCTTGGCTGTTACCCTTGAGGTCCAATGTTAAACTAGTGAGATATATGTATTTTGCACTTATTCAGTCTACTCTCACGTATGGAAATAATTGCCTAGGGAGGAGCTTATCAAACTACTGTAAGAACAGCTCAAGAAATGAAGTAAAGCAAAACTTGGTGTTACATATCATGTATAAAAAGGAAAGGTTATATATATCCTACTAATGAATTGTAAGCGGAAGCAAACGTCATGAATATAGGTCAACTTTACGTGACTGAAGTGTATACATATATCTATAAAGATAAAAATTCAGTTATAAATATCATGATGATGATGATGATGATGATTGTTGTTTTAAGGGGCCTAACATCTAGGTTATCGACCCTTATAAATATGAGCCACACCTACCAAACGAGAGGTAGAACTAAAAAATTGCCTGTCCTCTTCAAACCAAATCTAACTATTGTTACTAAGCGTAATTTTCAATACTTTATTCCTAGTATTAAATTATAGAGTCCAATTTTCGACGTGAAATCATCTGGCACTTTCTATTCGCCGATATTGTATAAATACTAATTAACTACGGTTTCCGACTATAGTTTAACTTAAAACTGTAATACAGCTTAAAACAATATTATTCACTTTTCAAAATGGCGCTTATTGTCGGATACTAAGAGACTGGCAACTGACAAGTGGTGTATGTTTAGAAAGAGATGAAGAAAGATAGTGGCACACCCATCTCACTGCGAACTTTTGCCTAATTGAACAGCTGACCACTTCGCGCGTTCGATAAGTCCGAAGAATCCTTTTATTGACAATTTAAAACTTCAACAAATTTCATATTTTTTATTGTTTGGCTCTAGAGGAGGTTGAACAGCCTGATCACCCCTCCCCCGTAGTTACGCCACTGTCAGTCCTGTGAACCTCCTGTGTCATTGAAGTATAATAATAATAATAATAATAACGTTAATAGTTTAAGGTCCCTTTTAACATGTGGGAATTTAGGAACAGTGGTCTGTTGGAATTTTGCGCTAGAAAGATATTTTTAACGTGATAGTAAATCTACATACACAGATCTCCTGTATTTAAGAACCTTGGAATTTTAGCTGAATCTGCCAGGATTCGATCCTGCAACCTTGGGAAGAGAAGGCTACGCCATAGAGCCGGCCGGGTAATATTTCCCCTGTGATAACCTACAAGGAATGTGCATTGGAAAGTAAAATATTCGCAATGAAGAACGATGAACATTTCATTTGTAGAAGCTGCACTAGATACCGAGGAATCAGAGTAAGCTGGCTGGTCACTGAGAAACGGTAACGTCCGGTTCTATAACAACAACAAAAAAGAGAACTAGGTCAATGTGCCTCTTCAGAGAAATAGTTAACTTTTACTCCACAGGATCCACAGGAGAAGCGAAAAGCGAGTGTTCGTACCCATATTACTGTTTATATACCCCCTAGGGGCTCACGACTAGTGGGACGAGGGTTGGCGACCACGGGACCCCAGCTGAGTCCGGCATTGCTTCCACTTCATTGTGCTGGGCTCCTCTCCGTTATCTTCCCTCTCGACCTCCCTTGGTCAACTCTTGTTCTTTTCCAACCCCGACGATATTAGGGTATCCGAGGCCTAGGGAGTCATTCACTTTCCCGCCTTAATTGGCCCTTGTCTCATCTTTCCTGATCCCTCATTCTTCGAGGATTCATACCTCTTTTTTTTTTTTTCATTGTATCTCCTGCCTTCTGCTCAAGGCCCTAAAGGAGGCAGGGTGTGTGTAGCCCCACCACATGTGGTGCACCCTGGATTATGCTACACCCTCAAGGTCTAACGTCTGGTAAAATCAGGAGTTGGTGACCCCGAGGGCTTCCTGAGCTGGATCCGGTTTTTCTCCTTCTTCCATTGCTATTGGGGCGGTCCCTCTCCTCTTGCCTAGAGTTAAAGGATTGAGAAGGTAATAGAGGCTTGGGTCGGTTGCCTAACTTACAGGGTGGAGGGCCTGAATCAACCCTTATTTTAGGGGTTAAGGAGGCCGCTCCGACCCCATGTTCCCTATCTCAAATTACTTCTATACCCGTCCCCTACACGACCTATCATTCTCCAAAGGCTCTCCTTTCTTCCAAGTCCCTTAATTCTCATTCTTTGAGGGTTGAGGACATTTCCTTTCCTCTGTCCTCTGTTTCCCTTATTCATATTTTTATTTTCCATTTCCTCTTCTAGTAAGTACTGTTTGTAGTTAGTTCTAGGTTTAGTTTCGTTTCATTTACATTTTCACGATCACCCAAACAATCAGGGGCCGATAACCAAGATGTTAGGCCCCTTAAAACACCAATTATCATCATCATCACTATTAATATACTGTAGTGTAGTTCACTTCATGGAGTAGCAGCTAGAATTCTTGACCGTCGCCACGGAGGTCCAGGTTCGAATCCCGGCTTTGCCAAAGAATTTAATTCTGGTCTGAGAGCTGGAACGTGGTACACTCAGCCTCGTGAGGCAAAACTGTGAAGAGGTGGGTTCGATTCCCACGTCAGCTATCCTGGAAGAGGTTTTCCGTGGTCTTCCACTTCTACTTCAGGCAAATGCTAGGATGGTGCCAAACTTAAGGCCATGGCCACCTCCTTCCCAATCCTTATCTTGATTACAAAAACACACTCCATAACAGTCACACAATAAAACAGGTTATCAGACATTTTTCTTTATTTATACATATACCGGGTGAGTCTTCCGCCCCTTATTAATCTAGTTTTCGGCCACACTTCCACCGTCTGGTCGACAGTTCCCCGTCTACAGCCAAAAAAAGACTACCCTAAACGACTTTATAAGATTTATGACGACATGGAAGCAAGACCTTTGCAAAAACATGTGTGCGACAAATGACTATTCAATGCATTAAACTGTCATACGGGCATGTACAAAGAACATGCCGATTATACGGTTTCAGTTGGATACAAAATTAACGCTGGGTACGGTGGCTTACTGATAAAAAACGAGAATGAACCTGCGAAGCGGAAATCACTATCACATGACATACGCTTTCAGGCAAGGTGAAGAGACGAGTTTAATAGCAGCCCGGGTTCGATTCCCGGCCGGGTCATGGGGAATGCAATCTCCTGAGGTAAATTCCTCTGGCTTGGGGTCTGGGTGTTTGTGACGTCTTCAAACACTGGAAACAAATAAACAGAAAAAAGTATTTAAAGAAAGTAGCCGTGAAGCAATGGTCTAACAGTGCGTAGAAGGTAATCGTCCTGTTTTTGGGAGCTGGGTTCGAATCCCACCATCGCTAAATATTTTTATGCTTATTTTAAGCTTTGGGAATCATATACAAGGGCATTCGTGCCACATTTGACTAATATCATGCGGTGTTTATTTAGGGTTCAATGTGTACTGGCTTGACACAGTGTGCAGCCTAAATGCGCTGGTTATTTCATCGCCATGTTCTTCTATTTGATCCCCCAGGGGGTCACATCTGGCGGGACGTGGGTTGGCGACCAGAGGGTCCCAGCTGAGTCCAGCATTGCTTAGACTTGCTTGTGTCGAGCTCCTCTCTGTCTTCTTTCCTGTCGACCTCTCTTGGTCAACTCTTGTTCTCTTCCGACTCCGACGCTATTAGGGTATCCGAGGCCTAGGGATTCTCTCCTTTCCCGCCTTAATTGGCTCTTCTCGCATTTTCCCTGATCCCTCCTTCGAGGGGTCAGACCTCTTGTTTTTCCTTCAGGTATCTCTTGCCTTCTGCTCAAGGCCCTCAAGGAGGCAGGGTGTGTGTAACCCCACCAGTCCTTTTGCACCTTGGATAATGCTACACCTTCAAGGGTTCACAGATGGTGAGTTCGAGAGTTATCGATCCCGAGGGATTCCTGAGCTGGGTACGGTTTTTCACCTTTTTCCATTGCCTTTGGGGCGGGCCCTCTCCTCTTTCCCTTTCCTCCCTGCCATTCATGGCTCTCCTTCTTTCAAAGTCCCTCAATCCTCATTCTTCGAGGGTTGAGGTCATTTCTTCCCCCTTTCTTGTATTTCCCTCACTTTTCTATTCTTTTCTAATTGTGTGTCGCCTCCGTAGCGTAGCGGTCAGCACTGTTAGCTGCCGCCCCGGAGGTCCTGGGTTCGATTCCCGGCTCTGCCACGAAATTTGAAAAGTGGTACGAGGACTGGAACGGGGTCAACTCAGCCTCGGGTAGCCCAAATGAGTAGAGGGGGTTCGATTCCCCCTCAGCCATCCTCGAAGTGGTTTTCCGTGGTTTCCCACTTCGTCTTCGGGCAAATGCCGGGATGGTACCTTCTTCAAGGCCACGGCCGCCTCCTTTCCTCTTCCTAGCCTATCCATCCCCATCTTCCATCCCTTCCCCTCCCTCCTAAGGCCCCTGTTCGCTTTGCAGGTGAGGCTGCCTGGGCGAAGTGCTGATCACACCTCCCCAGTTGTATCCTATACAACCAGATGTTCCAAGCTCCAGGACACTGCCCATAGAGGCGGTAGTGGTGAGTTCCCTCGCTGAGTCCGTGGGAACCACCAACCTAGAGGGTAAATTGACTAAATAAAAAAAATCTAATTGTGTACGTTTGTAGTTAGATTTAATTAAAGGTTCATCTTCATTTTTCATTGAAACCCAAACCATTAGGGGCCGATAACCTAGATGTCAGGCCCCTTAAAACAACAATTATCACCATCATCATCTTGTATTTGATTCCCAAAGCTTAAAATGTGCATACACATATTTAGGGGTGGTGGGATTCGAACCCACCTCCCAAAAACAGGTCCGCTACCTTCTTCTCACTTGGACTAATGCTCCACGGCTACTCGTCCCTTCTCCTTGCGTATGAGATGTGATACTGATTTCCGCTTCGAAGGTTCGTTTGCGTTTCTTGTCAGTCTGCCACCGTACCCAGCGTTAATTTCGTATCTAACTGAAACCGTATAATCGGCATGTTCTTTGTACGTGCCCGTGTGACAGTTTGATGCATTGTATAACCACTTGTCGCACACATGTTTTTGTAATGGTCTTGCTTGCTTGTCGTCATAAATTTTGTAAGGCCATTTAGATTCATTGTGGCTTGGCTATAGACGGGGAACTGTCGACCATGCCTGGCATCAGACGTTGGAAGTGTGGCCGAAAACTAGAAAAATAAGGGGCGGAAGACTCACCCGGTATATATAAGGTGCGTTCAAAAAGTAACGAGCCGGAGGCTGTAATGCGCAAACCGATGACGACATCAGCTAATCGTGGCGTGTGTAAAGAGGTGTGGTTCCGACCAGAGCGTGGAAGGTCACAGCCCTTCGCTAGAAGGCACGCGTGCACGTCACGTGACGATACAAAGCGAGCAGCAGCCTGCATCAATCGTCCTACGCTGCCAGTCGCATTGTAAACAGTGACATGGAGGCGTCAACCGAAGAGCAAAGAGGTGTTGTTCGGTTTCTGATAGCGGAAAGAGTAGGGGGAACGGACATTCATCGCCGAAAGTCACAAGTGTACGGCGAACACTGCATGTCCCTTGCAAGGGTCAAGGCGTGGCACAAGCGCTTCAGGGAACGACGGGTGTCGTTAGCCGATGATGCCCGGTCTGGGGCACCCCCCTGCATTACCGATGACAACGTCCAGCTGGTTGATGCACTCATTACCCAGGACCGCCGAGTGAAAATGAACGCCATAGCTGCCGTGGTCGGATTGAGTGTCGGAAGTGTGCACACCATCATGAAGGAACGTCTGCAGTTGCGGAAAGTGTGTGCCCAATGGGTGCCCCACAGTCTTCAACCACACCAGGAAGCATGTCGAATGGCCTACTGTCTTGGTCTTGGATGGACGATTGATGCATGCTGCTGCTCGCTTTGTATCGTCACGTGACGTGCACGCGTGCCTTCTAGCGACTGGCTGTGACCTTCCACGCTCTGGTCGGAACCACACCTCGTTACACACGCCACGATTAGCCGATGTCGTCACCGGTTTGCGCATTCCAGCCTCCGGCTCGTTACTTTTTGAACGCACTTTATATATACATCCAAGTACACGGGACTGAATGATCACGATGTCCAGGCCCCTCAAATTCAACAACAACAGCATTAATATAGTGTATGGTGTATTTGGTTCTAATAAGTAATATTATTGATGTATAACATCTTTCCGCTCGGTTGCTGAATAGTTTTGTGGGAGTGATTTTGAAAATTGGGGACGGAAGTGGATCGGAACAATCGAGCTGGCTGTGGAGGATCGAACGGAAGTATGCACTGCCCGCTCGATCGATCGAACGGAAGTGTACTAGCTGGCAGTGGTGGACAACGGAAGTATGCACTGCCCGCTCGATCAATCGAACGGAAGTGTACTAGCTGGCAGTGGTGGAATACGGAAGTATGCACTGCCCGCTCGATCGATCGAACGGAAGTGTACTAGCTGGCAGCGGTGGTAAACGGAAGTATGCACTGCCCGCTCGATCGATCGATCCAGCGGGCAGTGGTAAGACCCAGCTGGCAGTGGTACGAGAAACAATGAGCGCGAGGTGTCAGAAATTGATACCATGACGTACTCTCAGCCATGTGGAATGTATATGACATACTGAACGGAAAACGCTCATGCGAACTCTGGTGTCAAGTGATTGAAACAAATGACATGGTACATGTTCGAAGTCTTCGTATCAGTATTTAAATGGTAAAATGCCTTAATATCAAACATTGCAAGTAATCGGCATTGCATTGGCATAAGTCATTTTAAACTCAATGTCACTCAGGAACATTATCGAAACAAGCAAAATATAAATGAAACTTAATTCTGTAATGCAGTATTATTGGAACGTGGAAATAAGTCACCATCTTGTGCACAATAGTTTCGTAATCGAATTAGCCGTGGGGTTATTGCGTATGACTGTGAATCTAGAGATCTTGGGTTCGAATCCTGGGCGGGGTAGATATTTTTGCTACCAGATTATCATTTTAAACGATATTTATCATATCAATATGACTCATTTTAACAGAATCCATATGAAATTACGTGTTGGTCTGTGAATGAAGAGGACCTGTTTATAAGGAATTTAAGGTTATGAGCGGTGTCGCGTCTATTAATCTAGTTGATCCATATCATATTCTTTATTTAGGCTAGTGCTGGTGGAAGCTACAAATCATCTAATAAAATGAGTTCCGTATTATAAACTACAATATCTGTAAAACACTCCCTTTTACAATAGATAAATATTTGTGCCAATAATAGTATAAAGTACCGGTGTATCATCAATTTCACGTGAGGTTTCTTCTATGTCAGATGTTACACATCATATGCGACTACTGTAAGACTCGTAACTTTTTTTAAATTCAGCTCATGCACATGTCTATTGAGTGATTTTTAACTTGCTAATGTGAACAGACTTATTTAAATAATACGACGATACTTGATGTTCTTCGCATATTCGGGTACAAGATAAGGGGATGAAGTAACCCTGAAATGCAGATACAAAGAACCACGATACACGATAGCTATTATCAATCTTTCTCCAGGGCTCGATGGTTATCGACATTCTACGTGTATGGTATGTTACGGTCAACCTTATTGCCCGACTGTGCATGACGCGATTGCACACTGACTAGCTTGGATCAGGTACTGTACACTGAGATATTCGTCAGGGCATGAAGAATCTGTAAGTTTGGGTTTTCCGTTGCACTCACGTCCAAACACGGAAGACAACTCCAATAACGTATATCTTATTCGCTTCCATTTTTAACGCGTTACCATCGTCTAAGCGTTATGAGTTCTGTAAAATCCGACCCTTATCTGCTGAAGATCACCCTACACACTACGGATTAAAGCGCGTATTTTACTTTTTCTTGATGATACAGAACCACTAAATTTAATTAAACAAGCATTGTTTTATCGTATGTATTTCCAACACCTAAGCACACCTTTTCACACTAAGTAGTCATTGTCACTGACCCCGCCCATATACAAAAGAATAATTATGCCTACATCGACCACTGACCGAGACGAGAACAGCTCCTGATCTTAATATAAAAGCCACCCCTCCTACAAACAACCAAACAAACTATGCCCAAAACCAGAAAAAATCGAAGGATCAGAAATTTTAGCCATAAACCGCCACTGACTTAACTAGCGAGAGCTCCCGAGTTTAATCAAAAAGTATCCCTCCCGTGATTCCTCAAACGAAACCCACCCAAGACAGAAGATAACTAAACGACTCCCAAACTTTGACCAATCAACTGGCTCTGTCTGAGATGCCAAAGTTCTCTAGTTTTCATAATCTCTTTCTTTAACGCCCCACTAAAACCCCGGCCAAGAAACAGGAATTAACAAATATATCCTCCTAACCCCAAACCATATCCAAACGAAAGAATAAAAAGGAAAATGCCCTCAAACCAGTACTGACTGTGTCTCCAAGAGCTCCAAAACTTAATAAAAAATCCCCCTCTCCCTAAATCCCATCCAACCCCCACCCAAAATCAGAAAATAGCCAACGACACGAAATCTTTAACCCCCCCCTACAGCCACCTCTGACTGAGTCAACGAAACTCCAGCCAAAGCAGAAAATAAGAACAGGATCTTCTAAGACCAACTGCATCTGACAGATTCCAAGAGCTCCCAAGGTAAATCAAAAATATCCCCTACACTACGATACACAAAAACCCATTCCCTAAACAGGAATCAACAAAATGCCTCAAATTTAGACCCACCCCCACCCCCTTCCAACCGCCATTGACTGAGTAACCATGAGCTCGGTTACTTACTCAAAACGATGTGTCCTCCTGCCTCCTCTATTAAACTACATATAAGGAGACAATAACGAACACTCAAATTTGGTCTCTCTCCAACCATCACTGAGCTACCAAAATCCTTGGACCTAAAACGAAAGCCCCATCAACTCTAAACCCCAACCAACCCTACCAGAACTGAAAATATTAAAATATTTTAGCCATTCCAGCCACCAATGACTGAGCCACTAACAAGAGATCTCGAGCTTAATATAAATGCTACCTCCCCATTAACCCACAACCAAACATCAACCAAAAGCAAAAAATGACAAACCTCCTCCAAACGTCACTGAGCCACCAAGAGCTCCCGCGCGTTATATACGAGCCACTCCTAGCTCTAACGCCCCAACAAACTCCACCCATAATCAGTAAATAGAAAGAGACCCCAAACTCTGCTTCCCTCCAGTCGCAACTGACTGAGCTTCTAAGAACTCACGAGCCTCATTAAAGAAATCCCCTCTTTCCCTAACCTATAAAATCCCTCCCCAAAACGGAAAATAGCGAACCTCAAAATTTCGACAACCACTGACTGAATCACCAATAGCTCTGGAGTTAGATTAAAAAATCCTCCTCCCCCTAACATCCCCACCTAACTGTCTGAGCTGCAAGAACCACTTTAATTAAAAAACGTAGAATCTAACCCCCAACAAACCGGAAACAAAAAGAGACCCCAACCCCCTAGCCACCACTGACTGAGCCATCATGACCTACCGAGCTTAACCAAAAGCCCCCGTCTCACTCACAACCCCACCAAACCCATAAACCAGAAAACTATTTTGAACCCTCCAGAATCCATTGACTGATTAACCAAGAGCTCTCGAACTTGATCAAAAATCCCCCCTTTCCGTAACCTTGAAATAAACCCCAAAAACTAAAATAACGAAAGAACATTAATTGTAATCCCTCCATCGCCACTAACAGAACCTCTAAGAGCATACGAATTGAATCACAAAATCCGTAGTTTTCCACCCTTACCCCATCAAAAACAGGAAATAACAGGACCCACAGACTTTAACCAACCAGCCGCCCTGAACTGAGCCATTATGTTAATAATGTTTGTCATACAGCGTGTGCGCTGCGGCTTGCAAATTATAAAGTTGTTTCGTTTTAGGGGCTTAGGTCATCATGGTCATCAGCCCCGTAGGCTTGGGTGTGTGTTTAATTTGTCTGATCATATATATATTGATTCAGTAGTATAGATCTCTCCTGCGGCGCTTACAAGCGACCGATCGTGACAAATGAGCATTCAAATGAAAGAGAATAGACATTAAAAATGAAGAATTGCACTCTAATTTCATAAATATCTATAATTTCTAAAAAAAAAAAAAAGACTTTTACAGAAATGTACGATTTCCAGATACTGTTGCTGTAGGAAAATACGCTCCATTATTGCTGTCCACTTCACATTTTGGCCGCTGTGACGCCTGTTTTATGTAATTTTAACATTCTGAGGTCTTTCCTTTATCATTTTGCATGGACTTCTGAAACAGTATATCAAAGGATCGAGTACCGGTACTCAAATCGTATAATTTCATAAATATCGAATAAACGGTGAGTGTTATGATGATCCAATTTTCAGTGATTGCTTTATTAAGTTAGGGAACGTAGAACTTGGAATTCTAACTGAAATGTAAATAGTGTTCTATAATCATTTGGTTGAAATAAAAACATAACAACCTTTCCCCTTACGTCTGTCATTATAAACCTATTGGGAAAAGTGGGGTTTACATACATGCGAGATTTCTCGCACGGGTCCGCTAGTCTCTTGAATTATTGTGGTGACTGCAGAAGTGTAATAATTAAGATCGGGAACGGAGTAGATGCCCTGGGACTTATAAGGTGCTATCTCGGCATGTGCTTGGAGGGAGTGTGGAAAAATCCGGGAGGGATCACATTCAGGACAGCCTCTGCTAGCACCGGAATTCGAACCTCCAATGTGCAACGCCCCCATCGCCTTCGTGGTGAGTGTTTTAACGCGCACGGCTGCACCACGGGCTGATCTATTCCCTCGAATGTCCCTAACCGTCAAGCTCCTCAACTTGAAATGCTCCATTCTGGGTTGTGTTACAGCACAACTTGTAGAACGTGTTGTGACTGTGGATGTTGCATATTTCCTGCCCAATTTTAAGTCAAAAATGTATGATTCATACAACACTAAATTACAATCATAGTTTTTGTGTTAAAGACATGAAATGTTGTGTGTAGATAGATAACTAACTGTAAGGAAGGAAGAATGTAGTTTTACGTGACCGTTAATCGCGAGATCATAAGCCATGGGACCTCCTTTTTACGTGGAATCCGAACCACAGGACATGGCATTTCACTTTGAAAATCTCACATGCATTGACCGGGAATCGAACCCAGTCTGCCGTGGTGAGAGGCCAACAGCTTGACCGCTGCGCCACCACGCCCCATTACTAACTGTAATAAATGAAAAAATATATAATTAGAGATCGAGATGTAAGGCATATTCATTAATATTATAAGACATTTGACAGTTATGCCCTTTTTGTATGAAATCTATAACAGGAATTATATTGATACATTCACATTGAAATTTTTACTGTATGAAGCTATCACTACATTATGAATACTGAACTAAAATAAATTACATATGCATATTTTTTATACTTAAAAGATGTTGAACTTACTGTTGCAAAAATAAGACATTTTCTCATCACATAAAGCCCTATAAATAAAAATTTTAATAAGTGTTGATTACAGTTATACTTCCATATATTCCACAATGTGTAATGAACAACTCCTGAAAGAATCTTAGCTCTGCGATTTATAGTTTTTGAGAAAAGGCTTCAGATTCTATAAAAAATGTATATTAGAGAAAAATGCATTTAAACATTTGGTTTCCATACTCAAATAAAGAAAAGCTTCTTTGATTTTTAAAATCCTCCATATTCATACTCTTCATCCTCCAACATTCTTTTCTGCCCTCTCATTTTCTGTCTGGCTTCCAGCTCAAAATCAGACATCCCTTTCTCAGCTTTCATGAGTCTATTCTTGTCAATGGTATTGAACGCCTTTATGGTAAACACTCCTGGATTCACACCAAGTATAGGTGCAGAGATTGACATTTAATGATTTTTAATGAACTTCCATGCATCCGATAACTATAAAATGTATACACAATATAAATTACACTATGTTGATTACAAATAACACGTTTCCTAACAATCGATTTTTGACACAAATTTCATTAAATCCCATCTTAATTAGCGTCTGATGGAGGCAAGAATGTTCTTGATTAGAAGTGCATAAATTAACCTAAGACCTATCCTCTACTTAATCTGATTAATTTTAAAAGAAATAGGTGGAAAGAAGTCAAAAATTTCAAACAGAATGGTATTCAAAGTATTTTTGGATCACAAGCAATAGTGAGACAAAGAAAATGCACCATTTCATTTGGATTGTATTCAGGGACAAACCTGAATGAAGAAAAGCGGGCACAAAAGAAATCAGAGAACAGTTGAAAGATTTATTTACAGTAATTTATTTGGATTCAGGAAAGCTTCTGCTACCTCTCGACTTTTGGAAAATTCATCCACTTTGACAATCTTTAGTGAATTTACGAATAGCTAACGATCTTACTGTACCTCGTTTCTTAAAAGTGCCATTGCTACAACTGCGTCTATTGGCTGAATATGACTGTTCTGGAATGGAAAAAACATATTTTAAAGGAACGCCTTGTCTAATGAGAATCTACTCGCTTGTCTCCCTCATCTTCCTCAGTTATTGCCTAAGGCGCTATGCGTCTCATCAACATGGCTGTCTGTTTGGCGTACTGTGTTAATATTGGCTACCATAAGTTAAATGAGTTTCCAGTACAGCCTATGTTCATAGTTACTTATGAAACAAAGTCCCCAATTCTTGGATGTAACGGGTAATCTCGAGAACCACTACATCGATTTTGATTCGGTTTTCACCATTCTGTAAAGGATTTCTCGAAGTAGATTTCTGTAGAAAAACATTCATTTATGACCAAAGGAAACCGAGCAATATCGATTTCAGTAAATCGAGTCAAAGAAAAACCTGCCGTCCATGCGCCTTTCAAGCGTATGCTGGTTAAACCGTTAACAATGTCTATATACTATGAGTGTAAGAATTGTTCAGCATGAAAAATTCTACAATGAAGTCCACGACAGCATATCTCTATCTTCAATAAATCGCCCACTATACAGTAAGTGTTTTTACGTTTTCATTTCTTCCAACGATGTCCATTCAGTGGAAATTTAAATTACTAGCTTCGGTGCGAGTTTATGAGCTAGCGAGAGAACCTATCACCCCAGCTTCGACTAGCGCTTAGAGGCAGCCCAGCGGGGTTGACGAAGTGACCCGAATACCCACGACCGCTACCGATCATCCATCCCCAGTCAGCTGTTCCTCGTTTTGGCAGACCAGCGCAGCGGGGCAATAAGAACGTAAGTTACCCGAAACTTCACAACCTAGACCGATCATTAGGGCTAGGATTTTTATGTAAATACATATTATAGCAAACATAAATACATTTCATTATGTCTGAGAAAATGTGTACGAACTCAAGAATATGTATTGTTTGGAGCACTTTTTGTTTCCGGGATGGGAGGTTTAACAGGTTGAAAAGTAGAGTCTCAGGCACTCACTGGGCAACTGAAATAAACTTAAGTCCAGCCACTAAGTTTCCGACAGAGTGCTACGTGAATTTCCATGCCCTTATCTCCACTAATATATTTCTTCCCTTGCCCTTTCTCAAAGGCTTATGAATTGCTTGGAAACTTCGTTTCATGTAACTGAGTTACTAGTGAACAAATATTTACGGACTGTTTAGAATTACCGTATATTTCACTTGCGAATAAATACTCTTTCTTACAGTAAGAGACAAAATATGTAATTTTAAATATATAAAGTGAAATTATGTTTAAAAAATGTCATTTTGATCAAATATGCAAAATAAAAACACAGAATAAGTTATGTAATGTTACATTATAAATTTAAAATATGTAAAACAAACATCATTATGATCAGATACGGTATGTAACAATAAAATGTAATTATATGATAGCCAAGGTTCTAATTCATTGACATTTATCATTTTTAGTTTAAGCCTCCGTGGCTTAGGCGGCAGCACGCCGGCCTCTCACCGCTGGGTCCGTGGTTCAAATCCCGGTCACTCCATGTGAGATCTGTGCTGGACAAAACGGAGGGAGACAGGTTTTTCTCCGGATACTCCGGTTTTCCCTGTCAACATTTCATTCCAGCAACACTCTCCACTATCATTTCATTTCATCTGTCATTCATTTAATCATTGCCCCAGAGGAGTGTGTCAGGCCTCGGCAGCCGGCACAGTCCATATCCTCGCCGCTAGATAGGGGCTTCATTAATTCCATCCCTGACCCGGTCGGAGACTGGAAGCAGGCAGTGGATTTTCATTTCAGTTATGTAGAAGCAAAGGGAAAGAATGTGTATTTACATTTCGGGTACGCTCTTATTGCCCCGCTGCGCTGGTCTGTCTCAACGAGGAACAGCTGACTGCCCCGCTGGGCTGTCTCTAAGCGCTAGTCAGCTTCGGCCAGCATCAAACTGTCGAGTCGTGTCGAGTTAAGACTTCAGGCAAGAGTATATGTGTTCAGAGTTTCGCTGTTCACCTCGGCTTTTCTGAATTACGTCTGGGACCTGCCGTCCGTGCGCCTTTTAAGCTTAACCTACGCTGGGTAAACCGTTAAATATACCGGGCGAAACTAGTTTATGAATATTCACATAAGTTTTATTGCGTTTAAGTTAATGGGTATAAATTAGAGTAAAGGCAAGTCGTTAAGGTTTACCCCAATTCTAAATGCACGATTCGCCACTGCTCTAGTAACAAGTAACATTTAACCCGTATTTATTTGTAGTAACAACAATTATTTCATTTATGCTACTGATATGGCATGAAAACATTCACTGAACTAATGAGCAAGTATATTTGTCTAAAATGAAAATCAAATACATATTATAAACGAGTATTTACACTATAATAAGAAATGGTGCAGATCTGGCAGGTAAACATCAATTTTTATGAAATATCTTATAATTCTTACTTCAGTTTGCCTATTGACAATTTCAAAATTAATGATTAGACAAGTTTTAGATAATGTAGGATTCTAGTTTTTCACCAATGACACATTTTAGAGAAGTCTCTTGTTGTATTGTACTCCATTTTGTAACTCTTTTTTTTTTTTTTTTTCAGTAAGGGTACACATCATTTGATAAAGTGGCACATCATCGTCAATTTCTGTATTTTCTTCTTCGTCTGCACTCTGTTCGGCATCACTACAAGATTCTGCTATTTCTAGTTCATCTTCACTAATATTGTTTTCACCTCCTAATATTTCTTCCTCTTCAACGTGTTGCAGAAGGGATAACACCCTGGATTCTCGCTCTTCGTAGCTCAAACGATTCATAATGTTATAGTTTAACAGTAAACTACAATCAATTCTATTTCGCGATCAGACAGATACATTCTCATGGATTACGCGTAAGACTGGAACAGCTGTTCACTTTGCCAGCGAGACTGGTTGCGCGGGGTCTTTCGGAACACAATGCAACATGGCTCGACAAAATTACATTTGTCTCGGCCCTCATCCCTTCCACTAATATGTTACTGCCCTCAGACAATAGATAAGGAATGTGGGGAAATGGATGTGGCAGGTAAGTCTGTGTGTAGTAAAAGGTTGAAACCCCAGCATAACGAAACTGCGTGGGGTCACAAAGTCCCCCGCGCCACCTCTCCCGGGTTAAATTAACTGATGGTGGTGGTCATGATTGTTGTTATAATGGAAAATGGAAATACATTGTGGTTATCTACCTCTAAGTTGAATGAACTCCCTGAGTTTTGACTGTACAATGGTGTATCCCATACAGAACTTAAAAACTAACTACGGCACCACAACTACCTTCAGCAAGAATTACCAAAGTCTGATGACATTGTAACTAAGAACATTATGCGGGAGTCGCAAACCAGCTCTGTGAGGCGACAGTGGCGAGACAGAACTTAAAAACTAATTGGCGGCTCTTCTTTGAGTAATTACTCTCCAATTACGTACATCTCCATATTTTTGTGAGTGGGAAGGTGACTGACTACACGGCATATGACACAAGACAATTAATGAGGTAACAATAAACTAAATGGATATGACTCAGACTAGAGGTCGTATGCCTAATAAGGAAATTTATCTAAAACACTGCTCAACTTTCTAATTTAATCTCAACGTCATTGCTGGAAAGTGTAAGTGCGGTACCGAGAGCTTTCTCTATGATGTATGCCATGATTAGCTTTGATAGGTTATCTCTGATAACCCCAGCAAATCAGAAATAATAGAAATAATAGAAATAATTCATTAAGGAGGGGAAGACATATACTGGTGGAGATATATTGAAGAACATCTAGTAGGAATTTACATAGCTAATGATAATGGTCGTGTGGCCTCCGGAGAGGCCTAGGGCAGGCCTTTCTAGTTGACGCCCGTGGGCGACCTGCGCGTCGTAATGAGAATGAAGTGATGATTTACATAGCTGATTCAGGCAGATCATTTAAAATAGGTTTGTAGGAATAGCATGCAGTAGGTAGCTGAATAAGGAGCGTAACAGGGGCAGATGACCTCGTAGTTCCACCCCTCTAAACCGCAATAACTAACTAACTAACTAACTAACTAAAGAGAGTAACCACCATAGTGGTATCACAAGTAGCAACCTGGAATGTAACCTGCCGTAAAAATATCTGGAGCGCAGTACCCCCCCGTTCGCTATACACCTTGGCGTAAATGAGCTATGATCGTGGTCGGGCCAGGCTGAAGGTTAAGTATTTTCCAATCAAGTCCCGCACGTCCTTTAGGCAAGGCAAGATAGACGGCGTAAACTACGTAGAGCACGCTGTGTTGTTCCTCCAGCATGGGGACGTGCGTTATTATGCTGGAAGATGTGTTTCCATAAAGTATTTACACGTGACGTAATGGATATACGAATCACGCGTCATTCGCTTCTGAGTGAATAAAACGGGCGACCAGGATGTGTTACTTACTGTCCTCATAGCATACCTCCAAGTGAGGATCCTGAAGGGTGGGTGCGGTGTATATCACACAACGGACACGTACACGACCATGGAGGAACAACTTACATTGCTCCCCAATCTCTCAATAATAATAATAATAATAATAATAATAATAACTTGCGGCCTACGGAGGGGACTAGTACAGGTCTTTCAAGTTGACAACCGCAGGTCAAGTCGGAGTGAGGCTGAAATGAATGATGAAGTTGTGGCACGCATAATCAGTCTCCTAAGTTAGCTAGGGGAATTCACAGTACAAAGTTAGAATCTCACAACCCGGCCGGATATCAAACCCGGCGTGCCCTTCGAACAAAGGGAATCCTATCACAAAGATGGACAACTCTCTCCACACAGCACCGGAGGCATGTTAGACGATGAGTAGATGTCATGGGTAAACGTTCCAGAGGAACGCTCGAGCATAATGTAGGCCTGTATCTAAAATCAATTGTTTGTTGCACGTATTATCACATGAGGGGAGTGGGTGAGCACGCTGGCTATGATTCCACTGGCCACAACATCCTCTCCAGGTACTCAACACAATATCAAGGTTTCTTTTTTTTTTATATAGTACTGGTGGGGGCACACTAGCTCTAGCCCTCTCTCCAGGCACTCAACAGCATCTCGAGGTAGCACTGGTGGGAGCACTTTAATGTTGATTGCACTGAATCTGTGTGAGAAGCGCACAGCGAATAAAGCGCACATACAGGTATTTGCGAAGAAAGCGCACAAGGGCCAATGTGACAGTTTAGGGTAGGGGTTACGTTACCAGGAAATGAATACTTGGAGCTGGTTGGAGGTGAGTCATCACGCAATACAATAGCTCATGTTCATTCCTCCCGAGCAGCCGCCCCACCTCACCGACCCCTTCTTTGTCATTCCTGTTCTGATGGTCCTTCAAGTCACTTCGTAAGCAGCAATAATCTGTTTTAGTGTTTTAAACTTACTTGTGTTAAAGTTATTTTACTAGTATACCTAGTGTTTTGAACGTTTTCTTTCTTTTTAGTATTTATACATGGTTTAGTTATATTATGGAAGTCTTAACTACTAACAAGGGTAAGCCTGCAGCACATTATAACGGATACGCATATAGGGAGTTTAGGAAGAATATAGATGGGTTAATAGTTTGGCGATGTCAGAAGGAAAGGTCAAGTAGGTGCCGTGGAATGTTAAAAAGTAAAAATGGCGAAGTTTTAGAAGTTACTGATCACTCATGTGCAGCACCGGACACAGCCAGATTGGAAGTTATGAAGAGCATCAACGTTGCAAAGAAGAGAGCCCGTGAAGAAGACACGTCCATTTCAAAGATCTACAGAGAAGAACTGGGAGAACTCCACAACAAGGGCTACAATTTTGTAACAGAAATGCCGCAACAACTCACCACAAAAAGAAGTATGTACATACAGAGAAACAGTGCGCGTGGAACCCAAAAGGAGCCTAAGACTAGAGAAGAAGTAATTTTAGACGAAGAATTGCTTCAGATGAACGACGGATCAAAATTTATGTTAGTGGACGAAGGCTCAGAGGAACGGATGATCATTTTTTGTTCAGAAAAAGGAAAAGAGTGCTTGAGGAACCTACAAGGCTTTTTTATGGATGGAACGTTTAAAAGTTGTAGTAAACAGTTCGGTCAAATTTACACCATCCATGCTGATTATGGAAGCTCCGACACAGAAACTAACGTTTATCCAGTTGTGTTTGGCCTACTTCCAAACAAGAAGAAAACTACATACGTTCGTTTTTTTCGTCATGTACTGCAAGCAGTCCCAGAATGGAATCCAAGACACATCCACGTTGATTTTGAGGCGAGTGCAATAGCTGCAATTAGAGAAGTTCTGCCATCAGTTGAAATCCATGGGTGCTACTTTCATTTGAAAAAATGTCTGTGGAGAAAAATACAAGAAATTGGACTGACATGTGAATATAGAGAAAATGAAGAAATCCGACTGTCCACTCAAATGTGTGCTGCATTAGCCTTCTTGAAAACTGAAGATGTCCAAGATGGCTGGGTCGAAATTCACTCACAGGCTCTTGAAAACCCGAAATTAACTCGCTTCTTCGACTACTTCGTCGAACAGTGGCTGCATAATGACGAAATTCCTATTGAATTGTGGAATTGCTATGCTAGGCGACACAGGACTACGAACGCGGTGGAAGGTTGGCACAACAAAATCAACAATCTTCTTGGACGACCCAACCCCAAAATCAGAGATGTCATACTTTGTTTCAAGAGTGAAGCGGAGGAATCTTCTTGTATGCACATGAGGATAGAACTGAATTTAGCTGGAAAAAAGAGGAAGAAAACTTACATCGAGTTGGATAAGAAACTGGAAAGAACTGTGAAGAAGTATGAAGAAAATGGTGACATCACAGCGTGTTTAAAGACAGTTTCATATCTACAAAAACTTGGCTAGACCTTCTTTCTAGAAGAAAAGCAAGACCCGAAAAGAATGTAAACAGTAAACAGTTAATATTGACGAAGCTACATTCATGCTGATTTAAAGCAAGCCTAAGTATACTTTAAAACTGTAAATATATTTAAAAAGTTAACATTGACGAAGCTATACTCAAGCTGATTTTAAACACGCCTAAATGATTAAAAATATTTAGTAATTAATCATTTAACCAGTCCACAGCCTGGATAAAGTGTGATGGGAATCAGAAACTAATTAATTCAACTTTTATTTTCTGTGTAACACTCCTTATTTCTAAGAAGATAGGGGCGGGATTCCTTCTGTAACTCCAAAAGGGTTGACTGTGCGCTTTCTTCGCAGTGCGCTTTTCTCGCAGTGCGCTTTTTTCGCGACACCATTGCACTGGCCATAACGACGACAACTGGTAAGTCGTTCTCCAACGAGAATTTTCGTCATCCATCTGGTCTCGCAGGCGTTGGGGGGTAAGGTAAGTAGCCTACAGTAGAGTCTTGATTGACCGAGGTAATGTGGACCGAAGCCATCTCGGATAACCAAATCGTCGGTTAACACGGATACTCAGAAAGAGATTAAGGAAAATTACTGTTTTAAAACATATGAAAGCAGCGATACTATTATTGGATTGGCTCAAAAGATATAAAAGAACGAATTATTTAGATAAAAAAGTATACGAAGTACAGTACAATACATAATGTACACCCACCTCTATAATTACAAATGTATGAAGAAGTCGTTTCTTGGCCACCAAACTGTGCAAACGACCTAACATAATGACAGCTGGTGTTGTGTCTTCTTGTTCTGCGTGGAGCAGTGCCTTCTCAATAGCGCTCAATCCGTCAATGCAGGGGCGTATATAAGAGGGGGTGCCCGAGGGGCCGCCCCCCCCCTCCCTGCCACCACCACCCCCCTGACATTTTTGTCACATATAATATTTGTTTATGAATTAAAACAATAAAAACTATTATACTTATCATGTACTATTGCTACTAAGCGACGTATGGCAACGCTGCAAAGCAAGGCGAAGGTAGAGCGATGTAAACAGTGTGAGAATCTGTTTCCTCTGATCTTATGTGTATCAACATAACCTCTTATTACTCTCCAGTGCCTCCGCTCGTATGAACGTACCAAGAACAGCAACAGGTGCCCTTGAAACGTGTGACAAAAGTTTTTTCTCTAACTTTTATAAGCTCATCAAACTTTTGGCAAATTTGCCTGTCTCTGTAGCTACCGGTACTGCCGAACGGAGTTTGAGTTGGTTGAAAATATACTTAAGAAAATCTACTTCTGGAAACAGACTCAACGGTCTAGTATTGTTACTTAGACATTCATTACTGACGATGAAGTTATAAACCGATTTGGTAATGCTTCAATAAACCTTGACTTTATATTATAGTGTAAGTTGTGAATCAAAACTGTAATGTTAATTCATTCCATGTAAACTCTATCAAGTGAGCAAGATGATTGTAGCCTATTAATAAAAAGTAACATAAAATGGTCTTAGTTGTGTTTGAGATTAACCGAACATAAAATATCACAACAAATTGGTTGAAAAGTGATGCCAGACAGTCTTAAAACTTATCATTTTGCACCCTATTCTTTGAGCGTCCATACCATGCCCCCTAAACCCCGGTTGGGCACCCCCAAAATAAAACTCTTTATACGCCCCGGCGTCAGTGTGACTGATTTTGGTTTCCAGTGATACACCAATTGGCGTGTCGCCATCTTCATCGTCACTCTGGTTGTTTAGTGACACTAAATTTGCGATTGCTTCATCGGAAAGTTCGCACTGTTCGTCGTCATTCAGCCAATCGCTCACATCTTTCTCCGTGATGGTTTCAGCAACAGGAAGTTGATTTAAGAGATGTCCTAGTGACAAATCATCTTCATTATTTGAACTGTCCCCTTTTTCAGAAGACCCCAAGACCTCACGTTCTGAAGTGACGCTTTTCCAGCTTTTCTGTAACGTAGATTGACGTTTAATGTATTTACACATCCAGTTCATGCTCGGTTGACACGGAACCTCGGTTAATCAAGACTCCACTGTAAATATGTTTCTACAGTATTATCGTAAATTATGAATCCGCCAACGATGGGTACATACAGAACGTTACAATCAATGACTGACATATTTGTGTAAATCTGAAGGGTGTCGATAGTATATTTTGTGTAATCAAAATTTCCAGAATCAATCGCAATGCCGTGTTCGTGGCGGGAACTCGCTATACAACATCGCTTTTCCAATCAATGATTACTATTACTCTTGTATATTGTTTTCTGTTTTGAAAGAACTCCATTAAACAAGCTTATAAGGAAGCTTTGTTAACTCATCGTGCACTAGTCCCGTAACTGTTAAATGTGCAACCCACGTATTATTGTTGATAGTTTTACATATATCCAGGTGAGATGCTGTGCTCACAGTTCTGCTTGTATGATAAGAAGGGAAATAATACCTATGATGGAGTCGCAAGGTGAGCAACTCAACATATCAAGAAAACTGGCACAGAAGTCGAAACAATGGGCTTTAGAACACTAGTATGTCGTTTACAAGGAATATAAAATATATACCCCCATACAATAGCGTATGAATCAATATCACATCCACTGAAGAACCACGTACCCCACCCATTTCAAGGTTGATGAGATGGTAATTCGATACTTGTTACTTGATAGCAATGTGTTTCCGTCTCGAGGAGAACGATGACGTAACACTAATTAACATTCACATCAACAGTACAAGGATTATATTCATTCTTTATGAATACACACTGGGCTGTCCTGTAACAGATGCTCCTTTTATAAGATCATGCACGCAGAAACCAGCCATTTGAAAAATGAAGTGTTACCAATCATCACTAACGTTAAATATGCGGAAGATCTCATCGCACTGTTTATCCCCGCATCGTCACGCTTTTAGGACCTCATACATTTGAACTTGGAGATTGGAAAGAGCATAAGTTTAAGTTTTGAAGGAATAAGCGTCTTGTAAACAGGGTTGCCAGACGTCCCAGATTTTACGGGACAGTCCCGTATTCGTGCTAAATATCCCGCATCCCAGACAGTTCTTATCCGGGACGGTTATTGTCCCGTATATCCGAGCGTTTTGAAACTGGAGAGAAATGCGTCTGTGTTTACACCTCTGGTATACTATTTCATTTAAAATGTTCTCTTTGAGTTTTTCAGTCTGAAGTTTTCATTGCAAGGAGTAACTTACCCTCTCTGGTAGACTATATTCGTTCGTAAAGACTGAAGAAACGTTTGTATTTATTATTGTTTCTTTTGTTTATTTCTGTGAATTTATCGTGATTGTTATGCAAAGACTTTTATATAAGTGTTAAGAAAGGCATTAAACTACTGTATTAAATCTGTTGAGAGTAAAGAAACACATATGCGGAATGACGTAATATCGGCACGGAAAGAAAATATTAGTTTCAGTATATGTATTACCTATTAATAAACTTCCATGCGAGGTGAATGTAACTTCTATAAAATCATTCTTAAAGGTAGTACACTAGTTGTCGCTTACGTCGCGCACCGATTTCCTCGACAATACACCTGTACCGTATTTTGGTTTCAAGAATCTGTCAACCCTGCTTGTCAGTGTAACCAGATTACCTTTTAGCCAATTTCTTTCTTATGAGATAACGTTTAGTGCGTGTGTGTCCCTAATAAATTCCGAACGGCTGGAGCGATTTTAATAAAACGGGTAAGTCTACGTAGCACCCCATCCGATCCAAACCGAACACTTCAAATTTTAATACAGTAAGTGTCACCAATCCAATATAGTGGTCAAGTGAAATACAGTATTTCACCGGCATTCAATATCTCCAATACTATTGTTGCAATTAACCTAAAACTATGGGCTACTAAGGTAAGTTCACATATGTGACTTCCAAAAGTCTGATAAGTGCAAAATTAATATGGTGGCCACGCGAAATTCAAGTAATTAAATAGACTATTCTCGTGATTTAATCATCCGAGTGCAATGAAACTTGGCACAGTGAATCTTCATTTAAGGCTTGGTGTATTGGCGTCATAATGTAGTTGTTTCGAGAAATTTAGGGTGGCGGCTGCGAAACAGTTTGAAGTTATGTTTTAACTTGTTCTGTCTTAATCATGCGATCGAAGTGAAGCTTTATATAGTGAACCATTGTCATTCAATTTAAGATAGGTAAAGCGTTGTACTATCTATCTTGAGATTTGGATTCCTAATTTTCATTTTAAGACAGTGTCAACACCATTCCAGTGGTTAATGATGGTCAGATCTGGGAATCGATCAAAACAGCAAGGTACAACGCTACTCCTTTATCACATAGTCTGACAAAGGTTACTCTAAGGATTCTTTAAAACATATAAATAAAACCAACTTCACACCATTAATTTCTTGGAGACATTCTTCGCTTTATTTCACAAGAATGAGACCAAAAAGAAATGTTTGCTTTTAAAATTGACATCATATCTGGAATCCTACTTAAAAGCTACAGTACCCTACATTATTGTCTGTCATTTTTTTTTGCTTGTTAGTTTGAGGGAACGGTAATTTTGTCATCCATTAAACTTCAATTAGCTACTTCCACTCCAAGGAAATTGTCCATCTCTTTTCACTGCATTTCCCTTCTCGTAATAGCTGACATCATTTCGATTATTAATGAGTATCTATGCATCGTAAGTTGGCTTAGAGTGTTGGTGGCTACAGTAACAACATTATACTTTAAGTAAAATGAGGAAAGTTAGCTCAAGTGACCTGTTTAAACGTATGACCTCTCCTTGGGAGTTACGTGGTCGTGATTGTTGTTTTATGGGACATAACATCTATGTCATCTGCCCGTAAATTTGGGAGATAGGGATTGCTCTAGAAATAAGTAGTTCACTTGATTGCTAGACCGAGAAGTTGTCTACATTCGTAGTTCAAGCTGCTTTTCGAATGTATGTAGTATCTTTTCATTTTTCGGTGTAAAATAATCAAACTCTGTAATTATAAAACTAAGGTAGCCTATGCTCGCTTGGTAAACATTTCGTATTAAAATACTACACAATTAACACCCGAGGGTGCACCCTTACTTCGGACATCAGCTGAGTGGGGAAGGGCCATCACGCCCAACATTGTTTTGTTATATAAAAACAAGCAAATTAAGGCTATTGTTAATTTATGACCTCCAATTTGTACTCTTCCTTAACACTGTATTCGAAACATCCAGAAGTAACAAACGTTTAAGGTCGTGATTGATTGATTAATAAATAAGTTTTATTTATCAACCAATCAGTCAATCAATCATAAACAAATAAATAAATAAAATGCACTTTATAGCTTAATACAAGCTTGACCCTCGGTTACGAGTTTGACATACCAAGAAGCATGATGACTGTATATCCTTGAAATTATAATGAATATAATCTCTTAATAAAATATGCCTTCCCGAATGCATGACCGTGGAGTTGAAATCACACGTAATTAACGAGCGAATATGTAGAAAAGTTTTCTATTTGGACATTAAATATTGTTAAAGTGAGTTCAAAGTTCAAGTTGAACTTACCCTAATTCACAGTTTATCTGAAGCGCACAATTGTGAAAAATACCACAATATTGGAGGGATTTGCCCCCAGACCACGGCAACTATGCGCGCTTAAGACGCGAGTCCTTGGAGTGAGTACGAACCCCACCGTCGGTCGCCCATGAATGGATTTCTATGCTTCCCATTTTGAACCCCCTGCAAATGACTGAACGATATCCCTTAATAGGCTTCGGCCACCTCGTTCAACGTCCTTGCCCAGATTTAGACATTTTCATCAACTTAATTTTCATTTACTTCTCGAGGGCGTGGTGGCGCAGCGGTTAAGCTGTTGGACTCTCACCACGGCAGACCGGGTTTGATTCCCGGTCAATGCATGTGAGATTTCCAACGTGAAATGACATGTCCTGTGGTTTGGATTCCACGTAAAAAGGAGGTCCCGTGGTTTATGATCTCGCGATTAACGGTCACGTAAAACTACAATCTTCCTTCCTTCCTTCTTCATTTATTCTCTGATGAGATTAGCAGCAGGAAGAGAAATAGGTCTCAAAAACCATCCGCCACAGAGAATCTCATCACATGCCCACAGGAACAATAACAATAAAGAGTAGACATACAATTAAGAAAATGGAAATTGCAACACCATGAAGGCATTGGTCGTTTGTGTTGATTTTCAAGATATGGAACGATGCCATGTAGGTATGTAAACGATCAAAGTTTCAGACCCATTGGATTGTTGCTACAGGTCTCCCCGCGTGATTGGTCGCGGAGGAATCAACTCCAGTATACGGACTCTGGTGTAGCGTAGTTGACTTGCAGTCTGTGCAGTAAAGTGTTCCCCGCCAAACATGCCTCGACGACAGAGAAGAGCATGCTATCAACAACTGTCGCCGTTTGGGAGGGCTCGGATAATTGGGCTGTGTGAGGCTGGATTATCGCTAAGGACTGTCGCTGCACATGTTGGCCGACAGGCATCTACGGTACAACGTGTATGGCAGCAGTGGTCAAATGAAGGTACCCACACTCGTAGACCTGGCACAGGCCCAGAGCGACAGACAGCTGTGAGAGAGGATCGCCGCATCATTCGGATGGCCCGGATGGAACCCCAAGCAACAGCAGCGCAAATTCGAGCAGCTGTGGCACCCTACGTTGCACAACAAACAGTTGGTAATCACCTGCGTGCAGCTGGCTTACGATCCCGTATCCCTGCAGAAGGTGTTCCATTGACCCCACAACAGCGACGTGTAAGGCTGGCCTGGTATCGAGAACGATCGACGTGGGTCGACGAATGGCACAGGGTCGCCTTTAGTGATGAATCGCGCTTCTGTCTTGCCCGCAGTGATCGCCGGAATCGTGTGCGCTGACGTACTGGGGAGAGGGGCCGCCCAGACCTTATTGTCGAGAGGCACACAGGGCCAACACCAAGCATTATGGTCAATTGCTTCAATTGCCTTAAACTCAAGATATAAAGGACCTTAGCTTTGTTAAAATATTCCCATGTCTGTAATAGCCTTTACTTATCTACACATATGAAATAGTTGTCCAAACTTGCGGTCAGAGGGACCTGAAAGTGTAATCATCGAATCACAACCGAACACTCGTCCTGCATGTTCAATTGCAGCAATGTAGCACCACTCCTTCTGGGTGTTGCAATTTCTATTTTCTTTAATGTGAAATCACAAATAGTGCTTGTTGAGGGCACTATGACTGCTCGACAGTACGTTGATAGGGTACTCAATCCAGTGGTTGTCCCTATGATGGCGAACATTGCTAATGGGATGTTTCAGCAGGACAATGCCCGGGTTCACACTGCACGCATCTCCAGAGAAGCTCTCCACGACATCACAACCTTAGAATGGCCCGCCAGATCCCCGGGCCTCAGTCCTATTGAGCATGTGTGGGACATGATGGGTCGACAACTGGCCAACCGTCCTCAGCCACCCACAACTCTGGAACAACTGACCCGTGCAGTGCAGCAAGCATGGGCCACAATTCCTCAGGAAGCGATCCAGGGCCTTATTGACTCCATGCCTCGCCGAATTCATAAAAATGTGTTGCAGCTCCTAGTGGGCACATCCTGTACTGATTATTGTCCAAACTTGAGGTCAGAGGGACCTGAAAGTGTAATCATCGAATCACTACCGAACACTCGCCCTGCATGTTCAATTGCAGCAATGTAGCACCACTCCTTCTGGGTGTTGCAATTTCTATTTTCTTCAGTGTATATTGGAAATACTTACAATGATATATTTGAAGAATCCATAAAACCTCCATCCTAAGTTGATAGCATTACATATTGTTTTGTAATCATATGTTGTCTCCATTGATTCGTCCGTTCGATGATGGTTTTGGCTTTAGTTGTAAGGGTCAAAACATCGAATACCTACTCCATTTATTCAAACATTCTACCATTCACTGATTTCTTCACTGGACCATTCCTTTACATATTTTTTCCCTTTGATCTTGTTTTTATTAATTTCCCCAAACGAATTATGGAAGAGTGTTCACTGCCCGTTCAGACACATTCTCAATACGTAGGCCTACTGCCTAGTCTGCCCAGAAGCCATCTGCGTTTGGTTTTATTTTAAGATCCCTTTGGCAAATGCATTATTTTTAAAGTATTTGGAAAATATTGTATAACGTATCTAGATTGCGGAGATAATAATAATAATGTTATTGGTTTTATTATATCCCTTTTAACTACTGCGGCTTTTAGAGACGCCGGGGTGCTGGAAGTTTTCCCCGAAGGGGATCTTTAACGTGCAAGTAAATCTACTGACACGGCTCCCTCGCATTTGCGCACCCTCAAATGCCAGTTGATTGCGCCAGGCCTAGATCCTGCAACGTTGGAACCAGCAGGCGAGAACTTTACCGCTGAGCTACGCAGCCAGTTATTTTGTAGAGACCAATTCAGTCAATAAGTGTCCCATGTATGAACTAAACCTTGTTATCAGTATAGGATGTTTGGTTTTATTCTACTTCCGAATTTGGAATATGAGCCAAACCCATTGTACATAAATATAGATTAGCCACTTTCCTTCGTACTTTTCCCAGATCCCGTATTATCTCTAAGCCTATATAACGGGAGCCGTATTTTAAGGCACCAAACGCTAAAAATAATCTTGTTGGGCATGTATGTTATTAACACTATGTGCTCATCACAAAATAAACTGTTTCGTATGATTTCGCCATTTTTTAAATATACCAAGGGCCCGTCAGCTAAGCTCCGGATGTACTGCAGCCTTGAGGCTTATTGTACTGCCCTGTGTACTCAGCACCAGTCCATTCTCCCTGTGCCTTTAATAAGATAATACAGTCCCATGATGGACTGTGTTTTAATTTCTTTTGGTTCAATTGTCGATCTCCCAAAAAGATTGAATCTTCTGCGATCTAGAGCTTCGCAAGAACAGATTATGTGGTGGGCTGTCTCCGTTTCCTTCCCGCAAAGTCTGCAGTCTAGGTTTCCTTTGATTATGCCCATTTTGTTTAGGTGCTTTTTCACGGGAGCATGGCCCGTGAGAAGAGTCACTATGTATCTTTGATTTCGCCATTACATTCGGAACTATTTACTTTAACTGATGTCTTTGGTCAGCGTTATTCCAGTCACGATTGTCACTCATTCAGACGCTATTTCACATTTACATCACGATTTTGTGTGCAGAAGAAGAGTCAGGACAATCAAAATAGACTTTCCTCTCCCCCCACCCCCGTGCATCTTTCTTCCGTTAACTGTTTTATATGTAGTGCTATATGAAACTTGTTTGCCATAAGAACTGACTAAAGCGAAGATACAGCAATCGTATTTAAACTAGGGCTAATAACTGCATTTTTGTAAATGCAGGATGTTGTTTTCCAAAAAACAAGGCATTATAAAAATTGGCATCATTCAACTTCAAGACCAGCAATTATATTGTCCAGAATGTGTTTATAAATTAACTCATTTTAATTAACTTCAGTCCTCGCTGCAATTATTTTCTTTAAGACAGCATATTTCAACAGAACCTACCTCAGAACGAAGAGATGAATATATTCCTGTAGTTTGTAATCGTCAACTTTTTCTCCTGACATAATTCTCAAATTTAAACTTCGCCAGTAGCATTTGTTCAATGGTCTGTAACAACTAGTTCCTTCATATTGTCTATTAAGGTAAATCACAAGACAAAAAGTAACTGATAAATGTTTCAAAGGTTCAGAAAAATTGCAATGTTCTGACATTTGTTTACAATGAAAAGACCATTGTGGATTTAATGTTTGGGTTTATTTCCCAAAATAGATCTTTAAGCATAATTCTTGTCTTTGCAGTTCCGGTGTAATAATTGAGAATTAACTATTTCATATGTGTAGATAAGTAAAGGCTATTACAGACATAGGAATATTTTAACAAAGCTAAGGTCCTTTATATCTTGAGTTTAAGGCAATTGAAGCATTTAAATCCTCCCACAGGAGGAAAGTCAAATGCAGGGACAAGTAGCAAACATGTCAAGGAAAATTCCGGACATTTCCAAAAAAATTAGAAATACCTGTCAGACCTTAATAAATTGAAAGCGAAAGCCTCACAGTTTGTAACCCTAATATGACTTTATGGAAATGAATATAATGATGGAAAATGAACGAAAGGGTTTCAAATAAGGCACTGAAATCTGATAGTTCGGACCTTTTATAACGTTTAAATATAGAGCCTCCGTGGCTTAGGCGGCAGGACGCAGGCCTCTCACCGCTGGGTCCGTGGTTCAAATCCCCGTCACTCCATGTGAGATTTGTGCTGGACAAAGCGGAGGCAGACAGGTTTTTCTCCGGGTACTCCGGTTTTCCCTGTCACAATTTCATTCCAGCAACACTCTCCTCTATCATTTCATTTCATCTGTCATTCATTTCATCATTGCCCCAGGGGAGTGCGACAGGCTTCGGCAGCCGGCACAGTTCATATCCTCGCCGCTAGATGGGGCTTCATTCATTCCATTCCCTGACCCGGTCGGTTGACTGGAAGCAGGCTGTGGATTTTCATTTTTCATTTTCATAACGATTAAATATATTCTTCAGCCAGAGCCTCTGTGGCTTAGGCAGCAGCGCGCCGGCCTCTCACCGCTGGGTCCGTGGTTCAAATCCCGGTCACTCCATGTGAGATTTGTGCTGGACAAAGTGGAGGCAGACAGGTTTTTCTACGGGTACTCCGGTTTTCCCTGTCGCAAATTTCCTTCCAGCAACACTCTCCACTATCATTTCATTTGTCATTCATTTCATCATTTCCCCAGGGGAGTGCGACAGGCTTCTGCAGCCGGCACAGTTCATATCCTCGCCGCTAGATGGGGGCTTCATTCATTCCATTCCCTGACCTGGTCGGTCGACTGGATGCAGGCTGTGGATTTTCATATTCTTCATCCAGCAGGCGTAGCTCACAGCGTTAAAACTGTGCTATGTCTCTGCTGCTGGTTCAAGTCCATTCTCAATGTATGTATTATCAAATTGTGTGTCTATTTCAATAAGGTTCTCTATCACTACGTCCGATGTTAGTAACATGAACTAAAGCGAAATAGAATTAGTTAAAATGTCATTCTTTCAATAGAGTACTATCAAACTGGAGATGGCTAACTGGTATGGAAAGGAACCGAAAGCCAAAAATATTATTTTTAAATATATACGGTATTAAATATATTCTTCACCGTCATTCTACCTGTAGTGCGTGAAGTGTGTAACAATATTGAAGATAAGACCATATTTTCCTTTGGAACCAGCCAAGACTAAGAACAAGCAAATATCACTTCATTTCCTTCTTTGTGAGGTAAATGTTATCTGGATCAGGTGTACAATGTACTTTTTCTGCAAAAAACCTAGGCCGGTATGCGCGGCAGTATTAAAGGTGCCGGGACGTCTTCAATAGACCGGGCAGCGCTTAGTTCGAATGGCTTTTTAGTCCACGCGTGGCGAAGACAGTTCCACGGTCTTTAATAGTTGTAGATCTTCCTGAATTCAATAACATACAGTTTTATCTAGATTTGGCAACGTCACACAAATAAACATTGCACTGACCTCAGAAACCACATAGGAACAAAGGGGGGAGAAAGGAAAAAACAGTTTCTTCCAGTTAACACCCGGGTTCAGTCGACCAAAACTGGTGCTAGAGTGAAGACGAAACTGCTCGAAATTCCAGCCAGGAAGACAACCGGAGAAGTATCAGCCTGTATTAATACAGTATAACAATAGTTGATTTTTTATAACCATATAATCACCCCAAACAGACAAACTCCGGATTTTTATCACCATTTTAGCATTTCACCTAACATCAGATATACTACACACATCAAAAAAAGTTTTGCATCACCTCGGTTCCCAGATCTCCGGCATATAGACGTTGACTGTGTATATTGTATCAAAGATACAGTCCCTTTGACTGTTCATAGATGTCACTAAAACTGCTCAAAGATGTAAACAACCATGCATGAGCAGGGCCTATTAGACGGAGGGGGTACGACAGCCGATCAGTTCCAGTCATTCCACCAGGACGAAGGTACGCTGCTCATGTTGTCTGTAGTTCTACCATGCCTAGAAGGTCAATACCGCAGTTCGATCGCGTCCGCATTGTTACTTTGTGTCAAGAAGGGCTCTCAACAAGGGAAGTTTCCAGGCGTCTCAGAGTGAACCAAAGCGATGTTGTTCGGACATGGAGGAGGTACAGAGATACAGGAACTGTCGATGACAGGCCTCGCTCAGGCCGCCCAAGGGCTACTACTGTAGTGGATGACCGCTACTTACGGATTGCCGCTCGGAGGAACCCTGACAGCAATGCCACCATGTTGAATAATGCGTTTCGTTCAGCCACAGGACGTCGTGTTTCAACTCAAACTGTGCGCAATAGGCTGCATGATGCGCAACTTCACTCCCGACGTCCATGGCGAGGTCCAGCTTTGCAACCCCGACACCATGCAGCGCGGTACAGATGGGCCCAACAACATGCTGAATGGACCCCACAGAATTGGCATCACGTTCTCTTCACCGATGAGTGTCGCATATGCCTTCAACCAGACAATCGTCGGAGACGTGTTTGGAGGCACCCTGGTCAGGCTGAACGTCTTAGACACACTGTCCAGCGAGTGCAGCAAGGTGGTGGTTCCCTGATGTTTTGGGGTGGCATTATGTGGGGCCGACGTACGCCACTGGTGGTCATGGAAGGCTCCGAAACGGCTTTACGATACCTGAATGACATCCTCCGACCCATAGTGCACCCATATCGGCAGAATATTGGAGAGGCATTTGTCTTCATGGACGACAATTCTCGACCTCATCGTGCACATCTTGTGAATGCGTTCCTTCAAGATAACGACATCGCTCGACTACAGTGGCCAGCATGTTCGCCAGACATGAACCCTATCGAACATGCCTGGGATATGTTGAAAAGGGCTGTTTATGGACGTCTTGACCCACCAACCACTCTGAGAGATTTACGCCGAATTGTCGTTGAGGAGTGGGACAATTTGGACCAACAGTGTCTTGATGAACTTGTGGATAGTATGCCACGACGAATACAGGCATGCATCAATGCAAGAGGACGTGCTACTGGGTATTAGAGGTAGTGGTGTGTACTGCAATCTGGACCACAAATGCTGAAAGTCTAGCTGTATGATGGTACAACATGCAATGTGTGGGTCTCATGAGCAATAAAACGAGCTGAAATGTTGTTTGTGTTGATCTCTATTCCCTTTGTATTTAAAGGTTCCGGAACTCTTGGAACCGAGGTGATGCAAAACTTTTTTTGATGTGTGTACATTTAGCATACACCGACAGTTGCATTACCAACACTGCAACTAAATAATTGTACATATTGTAAATATTTTTCACCTGTATTCTCAAACATAGATGTTATAGCCTAAGTGTAATGGATCTGATGATGATCGCTTGACGATCGAAACTGGTCATCCTAGTGTATTTATTAATCTCATGTAATTTATTTCAGGATTACGGCATAACCCAGCTCTTTTTGGGTACATTCGTGTTGACCGACTGAAAAGCACCAAACTTTTGTTTTGTCATTTCCTTCTCGTCGAACTTTCTTCCTTCCTCTTCCTCCACATTTCCTTCGTTCATTCAGAGTATTACGCCTTTCTATCTTCTGTCCATCCTCCTCCTCTGTACTCTCTCTTTTCTTTCTCAAGAACCTTTATGTTAGAAAGTCTTTCCCTGAATTGTTTTCTGTCTTGACAGTCTTCATCTGTGTTTCCTAGTCTCCTGAGTTCTTTCTTCATCTGCTTGGTGTAGCCCTCCCTGGCTCTTCAGATTGTATATTTTATCAAGAATCCTTGCTGGATCCATTCTGACCATGTGTCCATAGAAACTCAGTTGTCTTTTCCTGATCGTTGTTTCCAGGTCTTTCACCCTTTCGCCATCTCCTTGTTTGATCTTAGTCTTTAGTTTCCCTTTACTACTCTCGGGCCGTAAATCCTTCTCAGTATTCTCCATATTATATTATTATTATTATTATTAGCCTATTATTATTATTATTATTATTATTATACTTGGCTAGTTAAGCCAGAGGTGCAGGCAACCGAGGCAGCATCAGGTGTGACATATCTGGAAGAGGCGTACCTGAACTCATAATCCCATTCGAAGAGCCATTGTCGCCTATGCTAATAACAGACTGTGTTGCTATTAACATATTCGACCCGTACAGCTGTGTGGTCCGCGTGCCACGCAATATGTTTAGAGAATGAAATACTAGTAATATATGCGCACTACTTGTCATTCCGCCGCCTTCTCAAGAGCGCTCAATAGCCCGGCGAAGATTTAGCAGTTTTGTCATAACAGCTGTGTAGATATAAATCATTTACATTATAGTTATTATGTTTTACTACCATGATCATCAAACTGCTATTCAGTTGTTGTTGAATAGGGAAGATAACATTTCTGGTTATTACCCACGTTAACTAGAATAGGACGCACTTGGATTATTGCCACCGCGTGACGCAATTGGCAAGCCTCTCGCCTGCTCTGTTCAAGTTTGCAGGATCAAATACCGGCGCAGTCGGTTGGCACCAGAAGGTAGTTTAAATGTGAGAGGCCCGTGTCAGTAAATTTGTTGTTGTTTCATATAGGTCCTTGGACATCGTGGTCATTTTAGACTCATGTACAGGGTCTTTCATATAAGATAACAGCGCCAAGTGGCGGCTTTGTTAACCGCAGTTGCGGTCACCTTGGCCGAGCTTGTGGCGCGCCACGGCCCCCTGCTGTAGTATTGAAAGCGCGCGCATAGTACATACGAGGGCTGCTTTTTTTTCAAGTTCCAATGGACTGTATAAAATAACAGATTGACATTACCAAACTTGACCTTGCAATAAGCGTGCAGGTGCTCAGCGCCAGTCTAAACCTCAAGTGCTAACGTGGTGAGACAGTTACTATCATTGCAATATCGTATTTTTTATGTAAAACTTATTTTAAGTACGAGTCGGCTCGGCGGGTACGTGATGCATTTGTTCAGCAATTTCCTGATGAAGTGCCACCTTCAGTAGCACAGATTCACGTAATTGAAAATAAGTTTGACACTACTGGCTCGGTGCTCAATAAAAAACATGCCGGCACACGAACAGTTTTAACAGAGGATGAGCTAGATGACATTGGCGGGAATCTTGAACGGTCTCCGAATAAATCACTCACAAAATTAGCACAAGTAGGGGTTTCGGTTTCATCAACAATAACTAACTAACTAAAGTAAGATTTCAGCATTCTACACACGCTAGCAAGGCCGCTGCATCATATAGGATTGTACACACGCTTAAAGCAGGGGGCCTTGGCGCACCACAAGCTCGGCCAAGGTGACTGCAGCTGCGGTTAACAAAGCCGCCGCTTGGCGCTCTTATTTTATATGAAAGACCCTGTACTCGTACTTGGCTCTGTGTAGAATTTGTCTGATAACCAAATTAAATTCACTAAACCAGAGAAGGAAAATATAATAACCTTTAATCTTAAATTTAAAAAAATTAAAGCTAACGGTTATTTATTTATTATTTAGCGTATGGCGTTTAGTGCCAGGAATGTCCGAGGTCATGTTCGGCTCACCAGAGATAGCGGTAAAAATATTTTTCAAGGCAAATATATCAACTTATCATACCGAAATTGAGGTAAAGTCCTACGAACACAAATAAACATAAATGACCAAAATGTTAGCAAAAATTCCAATACATCTCTTCCTATGAACCTAACACAAAATAACATCCTTATAATTAAAATTCTTATATATTCTGCCATAAAAATTAAAGCAAAATCCCCTGTTTAATATTCCACATTAAATACTGATTCAGAATTAATTAAAACGACATTTTCAATTATTGTCTCTTAAAATAAAATAGTCGAGCCCTCGGAATCTGAAATTTTGTTTATGAATATGTATTTACTGATTCTCCTTGAGATTTTCTTCTTGGTTGTTAAAAACTGTGGGTAATAACTACCTGTTACACCCGGCTTATCGAACATTATGGGACAATTAGGATATAACAAATGAACAGCATTAAATAATGATTACGGAGGGGCCCGGTGCAAGTCATTCGCCCATTGACGACCGGCTTATTGTGATGAGGATTCAATGGATGATTACCATTTTATCAACACCCAGTCTCAGCGAGGAGAAATGAAGGTACAAAGTTTAAAGAAAGAAATACGATCCAGGGCCCTACGAATCAAAGGAAATCGACCTATCCAGTTAATCACGAACTAGAACAAGTTCAAATTTATTTAAGAACATAACGAAAAGACAGTAATGAATGTTTTACATTTGACTGCTCATATAATTTTTCGCGCCATGATGTAAGAAACCCAAAGTTACATCTGTATAAATAATAATAGTAATAATAATAATAATAATAATAATAATGATAATAATAATAATAATAAATTATTAACATTATTATTATTATTATTATTTGGGTCATATCCGTCAATATCCACATGTACTAATCATACATGAATTCTTACTGTCAGACTGAGTTATTTGAGTGCCATAATTGGTGCGTGTAATGAGAGTCTAGGATTGAACCACTAAAATTTGTCATCTGAATTCTCTCATGATATATCCTATCAAACGCAATACAATGCATGCTTTTGTTGTTAAATCATTTTAGGAGCTAGAGGCAATTTGATCATCAGCCCCATGTTCTTGGGTGTGCGTATGGCATTATGGTGCCTGCAGAATTAGCACAAGTAACTGTAATTATTAGGATAAAGGCTCAGAGTTTTTTTTAGCGTATGGCTCTTAGTGCCGGGAGTGTCCGAGGACATGTTCGGCTCGCCAGAGTGTTTGTAGCTGCTTCTATACGGGCACCCATTGGCTGAGCTACAAGTAATGCCGCGTGTGGTGGAGTGTTGTCAGGGGAGGAAAGTGTTAATGTAAGGACGAGGAATTGGAAGGTAGTGGCTGTGGCCTATAGTTAGGGACCAACCCCGGCATGTGCCTGAAAGGAAGATAGGAAACCACAGAAAACCATCTCCAAGGTTGCCGGCGGGTGGATTCAAACCTCCTCGCCTCCCGGATGTGAGCTGCCTGCTGCCACGCCGTAACGACCATGGCTAACTCACCCGGTAGGTTCGGAGTAAGTGCCCAGGGACGTGAAATAAGGCACCATCTCGGCATTTGCCTGGAGGAAATATGAAAACCCCAGAGGAAACCACGCTCAGGGTGGTCTCTGTCAGTGCTGGGATTTGAACCACTTATCTCCGGACTTACTGCAGCTCCCCATCGTAGTGATACTGAGCAACTTAACACGCATGGCTACGCCACAGGTTACTGGTATGTATGGGTGGCTCAATCTCGTGTCTATAAGTGTCTGTAAGGCATGAAAAAGAATCTACCACTACAATCGGTAATGTGTAGCTAAATGTGTATGTTATTCCACTAGAAACGCTCCATCAAGTTCCAACGTTCGCCGCTGGGTGTCAGTGACGTCTGGCAGCCAAAGTTGGATTTACTTGAAGTTGAACTTGCCCAGATTCATTCATCTTCATTAATTGCATCTCATCGACAAGCGACGGTACTTGTAGCTCACCCCATGGGTGTCCGCATAGAAGCAGCTACAAACTCAGGCGAGCCGAACATGTCCTCGGACACTCCCAGCACTACCAGAGGCATATTGCCACTCGGGATGGTCAACAGATACTCCGTTACATTCCAACGATGGATGAGGCTTATAGAACATCTTTCGTATGTAACTCTTTGTATTAATAATATGGTATGTAAATTACGCAAGGACATTTAAGGAACAATGCGTCGTTACGAACTATGTTTGAGGAAGGTGCCATGAGTAGAATACCATTCCTCATTCATTTTCAAGGCTTCAGACCAAAAGTGTGGGATGACCATTTCTGAAGCCAGTATTAGCATTCGTCACAAACATAGATGGGAAGGAAAATAACTCGCATGAGGTCTGTATATGAGTCTACATGACATTTTTCAACCTTTCAGTACGATAGAAGAAAACAGCAAATGATCAATCCAGAGTGTGGTGGTAGCGTCTCCACATAGCGTCATTTCAAAAGGCTGATACCAAATAACAGAGGTCTTCAGAAAATATCACAATTAACCATTTACAAACATTCTGGATTCATTCCATGAGAATAACTGTTATTAATAGGGCCCGGATGTTGGTTACATGTCATCTTTTTACTGAGCTGTCTAAAACAATGCTGAAGTACATAGAAACTCTGGACGGGCCACCCCGTCTTCAAATATGTAATTCTTATTTTGCATCTTTTTGCATTTTTTTTGCTATGTTTCCATTTTAAGAGCATCTTTTTAAGTTTGGTAGATTGTTTTTTGGTCGTATTTTAGAGAAATCGGCCTTTTAAGGTTTTTTTTTTTTTTTTCAATTTAGTCATGTCACAGCTTTATATGAGGGAGTTACGTCTTCAGAGTTAGCAGCAAACGACCTTCCTCACTTCAAGTACGCTCCGATCACATCAGTTGACGTTGAACGCAACTTTTCGAGATATAAAAACTTGTTGGCTGATAACCGCAGATCATTTATATTTGACAACATCAGAATTACATTCGTAGTCCAGTGCAACTGAGACTAAAGTGAACATAAACCTTTTGTTAAGTGCTAAAAATCTATTTTGATTGACTTTTCAGTTTGAGTTTCAGTTTGAGTTTTGAGATGTCATTTTTGAATTATTGGTGAGTTTATTATTAAAAGATAATTTTCTCCATTTTATTTTTCGAATTTTTGAAATATTGGTGAGTTTATTATTATAAGATCATTTTCTCCATTTAATAGTGCATTTTTCGAACTTTTAGGTCATTTATTACAGTCAATTTTTAAGAATTTTATTGTATTTTCATTTTTTAAAAAAATTGTACAGCATCAACATCCGGGCCCTAGTTATTAGCAATAGTTGCGGATACTGCTGACGAAGAACAGCTCGGGTAGGCACGCAAGCTCATGGACTCGCTGTATTCACTTAACACAACCACCGAAGTTTTAAAACTAGAGTGCCATAACCCCTCCAGGGACGTAGGCGACCTGAATTAGAACCCTTGGCTTCGTCAAAGGATCACTAATGAGGCGTCCCGAGCCGGAGTTTGCGTGTGGTTGGGTGGCCAGTCCCTTTCCACTCCTCCTCCTGCAATGCATCCGGCTGGTTTCCATTGCGCATCACGAGACTGGGAGACCCCGTACCAGACCATACCAAGACTTTTAAATTCTTTGCAGAGCCGGGAATCAAACCTGGAATCTCGGGGGTGACAGCCAACAAAGCAAGCCACTGCGCCACGAGGTGGTCCCCGAAGTATTAGATGCGTAATTTTCTGTCCAGGGTAGTCTCAATAAAATTAATATTAGCAAGCCTGTAAGTTCAAACCCAATTAGATGGACAAAATGACAACTATACCATGGATTCGGGAAACAGACCGACTGAAAACAAAACCGGCAGCGTCCTTGGAATGGCCTGCTATTGTTTCCCCATTCTACCTCTAAGGAGAATCTTGTGGTGGGTCCTTTTTTGAAATAACTAGTACAGCCATCACTATAACACAGGTCATCACGCAAATTACACACACACCCTAATACACGGGGCTGTATGACCACGATGCCACAGCCTCTAAAATAAGCAACAACAACAACCTTTCACAAATGTCTGGGCCGAAACGTTTTCAAATTCTTTGTCTCAAATTAGAGATACACAAACCGGTACAGATTCCATAATACAGGTAATCAGTCAGCATTCAATTGAGCGGAGATGATCACCACGATGCCAATAACTCCTCCATTTAGCCACTACAAAATTTGAACACAGATTTATGGATTGAGATTCTGTGAAACACATTCCATAAATAGTTGCACCATCCACTTCACCATGAAATTTCCACCAGGACGATTTTCGTTGCATTTCCTGGAGAAGCTATCCGGTCATGGAATTGCCCCCTTATTCACCCTTCTAGAGAGGAGCTGTTGCAGGGGCGGACTAACCGACGATCTGGCTGAGGGCGACGTGTGGTGTGATAGTTACGCAATGTGGTAAGTCAGCCGCCTTATTGTGTGACCTTGGCGAGAGGACCTGTGATGCTATACTTACTGATTAAGCTGGAACAAGCCACTCGGCAATGGTGCTCCCTGTTGGTTACGACTGAGCACACCTTTCTTAATCTTAAGGACACCACGTACTCTTGCATAATGAAAAAATCGATTTTTTTGATTTTGGCGCCATAAAATTCTTCATTCTTTTCTGAATCCAAATATATATAGTTTGTTGGGGTTTTGATGTCTACAACTAACTTAAATTCGTTTTTTTTAAATTAGCATCCCATGCTCTGAATAATACACTTTTAACTTTGCCAGCTGTTTTCCGTTAATACTCATTTTTCATGTTTAGGTACCAATAACTAGGAAACCATTTAACATAGAGGGCTAATTCTCTTACAATAACTTGCCTAATGGAGTACTTGAATGTTAACCTATTTTCACTTCCAAAACATAGTAGGAATGGATTGGGAAGAGAGAAATTGATACATATTTTTGATTAAATTTAAAAAGAAAGAGTTCGGATTTTTTTTCTTGCATTCTGTCCCAATAATAACAAAACAAAGTGGTTACCCATCTGTCATGATCCATTCCAAATATGTGAACAAAATTTGAGAATATTTGATTGAAAAACAACTGAGAAATGTGTACCTGAAGCAACTTATACAACATTTTTTGAAAATGTATCTGTCCAAATTTGTATTCATTTCACACATCCTATAAAAGCAAAGTAGCACTACATGGTCAAAAACAGCTCAGAATATATCGCTTCTTATATCTGACAAGAATCCTAGCTGTACCTTTAGCATAAACCCAGAAAATACTTAGTAAAGTGATGCCACAAAAATAGACTTATTCATCGTGTAAGAGTACGTGGTGACCTTACGGACACTAATCTCTATACATTAGGGGGTGAACCAGGGAGTAAATTACTAGGAGGACGACTACCCCTTGGATTCTTCATATATCACACACCGCTTCAATGTATAGCCTACTCCAGGAGGGTTTTAATTAGTTAGTTATTTTTGTTTATGTTCGACGATGTCCAAATGTAAATATTATGTCATTAAACTGTATCATAATGAGGGTCATTATAACACTATTTTTCATTATGAAACAGTTTCTCCCACCAATCAGAACTCAAGAAACAGTTGTGTGACCAATTAGGTAAGGATAGCATGGCATCTGCGCTGACTTCCACGGCTTTCTATTTTAAATTTCACTGCGTGGCTAGTGTCATAGTGGGGCATTTGAAGAGGCCATGGTCAAATACAAGGTATTCTCTGCATCCCATGCGCTCTGTTCAGTACATAAAAATGGCGAAATCTCGACAGATATTTATGAATATTTATGTTCGAACATAAAATAATTATAATTATCGTCGAACGAAAACAGTCGTATGCAACTCGCCTATAATGGTAATTAAGACACTCGTATGGAAATGGCTCGTGTCTTAATTATTGCCATTATAATCTCGTTGCATAATGTACCATTTAAAGGGCGGAACTAATAGGTCATCTGCCCCTCTTAACAGAGATTAAAATATACAAATTTGGAATGGTATTTAAAATTTAAAGATGGACACCTAAATTTGAAAAGACCGAAAATTAATAAAACAAAAAATTAAATAAAACCCAGGAGGGTCTTAGTCCTATTCTAAGAATAGGACCAGGTTATATGAATTAAAGCTCCCTCTTAACGTAATCCTTAGGAGATACCGTCACACTAATTCTCTTACATCCAAACCCCGTGGCACTACAGCCCATGAAGGGCATAGGTCAACCAAGCGACCCCTGCCTAGCCATTTGGCCTGCAGATTATGGGGTGACGCGTTGTCAGCGTTAATCTTTGTTAATCTTGGTCTCCGTGACCGAGGCGCTGACTCACTGTCAGACAGCTACTCAATTGCCCCGTTCCAGCCCTCACGTCAATTTCTAAAATCCCTGATGGAGTCGGGTATCGAACCTGGGGCACCCGGGTGAGAGGCAGGCGGGCTATCCCAATACCACGGGGCCGGCTATTCTCTTACAGAATATCAGAGGCCGTCAACTCAGTGCACCATGGTGCATGCTATAGTAACCAGCGCGAATCTATCTTTGAGAAATGAACTTGCCGAGAATAAATCAGCTGATTACTGTTGCACTTTAGCTTTTCTGATGTTCTACCGTCCGAAGTATCCATTTCGACTGGAAGTTCACAACTGCAGCGAGTCCCTTCATCCACCCCTAATACACCTGCACTCTCTAATCATATCTCACCCCGCAGCACAGCCGAGCACGTTAAGTTGAGCACCACGACTGCAATGGGGAATTGGAAGTACAAAGTCTAAGCGAAATTCATAAGCATGGTGAAAAATCAAGTACCCCGTCAATAGTGTCAATGCATGTCATAAAAAGTAACCATGTTTTCGTGTGCTAAGGCACAGAAAATAAAATTGCTCTGGCAGAGCAATGGTCACGCTTTGTTCATAATCAGAACTAATAAATATGTTCCCGAGCTTGGTTTACGACTTGGCTATAGCTTGGTAACCAACACAGTCAGCCACAGTATCCAAACTGGGGATTCTGGTTACGTACATTGGCGTCTGCAAATGAAATAAATTATACGATTTTATCGACGGTGGATGTTCAAAACCTCGTATGTCACAATCAATGGTCGATGTGAAGAATAGTTACTTTTTCGTTACCTTTGTATGAAAAATATTGCTGCTTAATAATATTTTCCACGATAATATAATTTACTTGATTTGAACGGAATAATGGATTTCAGTTATATGGAAAAACAAATGAACTATCACAAAGCAAAGTGTTCGGCAAAGAACATGTAGCCCACTTTCTCCTAAATGCACGGTTCACTTTGTCCTTATCAAGGAATATAATGGAATGTTCTTGTGATAAACGTCATGTGTGTTAGTTAGTTAGTTAGTTATTGGAGTTTTAAGGGGCGGAATAGCTAGGTCATCTGCCCCTAAACGTCAAGTGTTTTACTGCATATAAGATTCCCATTTTACCAAGTTTCGTTGTAATTCCGATTTTGCATACAGAGGAATTGATTGGAAAATTAGCAAAGTCCACTAACTGCAATGTATAGAATCATTTATCTTGCACCTTATGCAGAGAATGCCTTTTATATTACACTATATTTTTGCTACATTACGTCATTGTAACTGTAATAAATAGTGGATTGTCATTATTAGTGCCTTATATATTCAGGATGGCGGCTGCCTGCTATATTCAGTGTGATAGTGTTATGACTAATGCAGGCGAGGTATCCTATTTGGTTCTCCCCCCTTACAAAGTTTGGTGTTAATTGCGCAATTGGACCTGAGTTACTGATTTTGAAGTTTTAATAGTATGCACAGCCACCATCTTGAATATATGGCGGATGTGGTACTTTGCCTTGGGTATAGAAAGTCCAAAAACGGTTCTACTTGCTAATTTTTGATATTGTACATCTAAATTATAAATATTTATTTGTTTATAAGTATATCATAATTTTAAGATGGCCGCTGCGCACTATATTCAGTGTGATATTACGATGAATATTGGTAGCAAAGTCTTTTGTATGGTACTTTCTTCTCACCAAATTGCACATTAATTTTGTTATTATATCGTGCTATAATGATATACAAGTCTCAAGATTACGCTCGGCTGCTGTCGTGAACGTATGGAGTCGCTGTTCTCTTGACTTGGTCATAGGAAGACCCTCACAAGGTTCTAAATTACAGTAAATTTTCGCTGTTGTATCTTAAAAATGCATTGAGTTATTCATTATCATATTCTACATTTTCGTCGACTGGCTGTATGGCTCAGCGGTAACGTTCTCGCCTGCTATTCCCAAGGTGCAGGATCGAATCCTGGCGCAGTAAGTTGGCATTGGAGGGTGCGCAAATATTTGGGAGGCGTGTCAGTAGATTTACTGGCAAAATCCCGGCATCCGACGTCTCTAAAAGCCGCAGGAAATCGGTCGTGAAAGGAACCGTCCCGGCATTTGCCGGTTCGTGAAAATGGGAAACCACAAATAGATTCTTCAGGACGACCAAGGTGGTATTCAAACCCATGCTCTCCCAATGCTAGCAAGGCATGAGTTAGCAAGTTAGCGCTCTCGGCTACCGTGGCTGGTCGTCATAATGTTACTGCAACTACGTAAGTGCCTCGCGAATTGGGTTGACTCCTGCGGTGCAGACCGCAGCCAGTGAAGCTCCAGAGATGGCACATAAAGATTACTCTCGCTCACCATTCAAAGGAGATCTCTTACAAGTTAAACGTTAGAGAACACTATTTCTTAGGATGAATTACATCATCTCTGGTAGTGTGTCGATAATGAAGTCAACACCGTATGTGGTTATAAATACTGAGTGCATATGTGGGATACCAGAGTAACCGCAACATATGGGGCACGTGCGGTTTTCCCCGTTGCCAGTCAGTGATGAAGATGGAAGCAGAAAGCAGGTCAGTGGCGCCTCATTTCCATGTCAATACCTAGTACATGTAAAGATGAGCCCATAGTAAAGCTAACAAAATATGCAGAGTAACCAACCACAGTGCAAATTTCTATCTAGATACCGTAACATGTGAATTGCGACAAATCACTGTTGACCTGGTTGTCCTGATTTCAATTCTCGGCTATAGAAATTGTTGTCATTGGCGGGCGGATTACACACCGGCTGCGTTGTGCAGCGGCAAGGTTCTCCCCAAGATTGTGGGGTTGAAGTCAGTCAGCATTTTGGAGTGCTTAAATTAGAGTAATTTACTGGCACGTTAAGGATCCCCTTCAGGGAAAATTCTGGCACCTCGGCGCCTCTATAGCCACAATAGTTCAAAGTGACGAGAACCCACATTATTAGGTTATCATTATTACTAATATTATTATTACAAGTGAATTGGTAGGGATTTGATCTAGTTTCGTGAAGGCAAACGAGAAACTGCTGGATTATTTGGCTCAGTAAATCTTCTAATAGTTTTAGATCAGCCGTCGGATTGGTGACTGTATGACAGGCTGTTCCAGCCGAGCAACTCGCTCGTGAGCAGCGGAGTACTCGCTGCCTTACGTGAGTAAACCTGCAACATGCAATACAGCTCTGCTGTGGGGGGCTGCCGTCGCTGCGCGGTGGATACATCAAGACAGGCTGAAAGTGCATGGACTTGTACTATGACCTTCGTCCAGTGACGCATTGGCTATCACCTCCAATCCCTCTCCAACTGTGCTCCGAGCATTACTGCTGAGTACTCGCGTGTACTCATACTCAAACTCGTGGATTTGGAACAGCCTGCTGTATGACGAGTAATTTCATGTGCATAGCCATGATCGAGTCAATGATTCATCTTAGAAGATCCCCATAAAATGAGTTGTTTTGAAGAAATTCTTCATTTCCCTATTGCGGTGACATACCGTTGTTGTTGTTTATGATTTTTTCAGGGGCTTGGGACATCTTGGTCATCAGCTCCGTGTACTTCAGCGTGTATTCAATTTGTATGATGACCTGTGGTGACTGTAGTAGTGGAAATACATATCAAAGGAAGAGATACTAACCGAGGTTGACACTTTTGCCGGCATGCTGGTTTTTGGTTTCTGATCGTATATGACCCTCTCAGCCAGCTCAAATTAGTACACGGTCCATTTTTAAGTGCATCCACTGGACATGCCCTTGACTGGACTTGAACCTGCAGCAGACGCGTCGCTCGTTCCAGACTTCACGCACTGTCCCTGTGCTACGTCTACCGACGGTATAGTAGCCTCACTTTCCTCGTTAACGACCGGCTCGTCTTTCAAACATAGGTGGACGGATGTCTACATTCCATAGCTGTGGGGTGCCGAGGCATTCACGGCTTAAGGCCGGTGAGCAGGTAGACAAGACTGGCGGCAACACCTTGTCTGCATTTCTCGTGGACAGATGGAGAAAGCAACTTATTGGTCAAGAACCGTCAGGTATTTCTCAGCCATAAATAATGGCTATTGTCGGCTTGTGCTAATGCTTAACGTTTGAGTCGCCGGTCGCTAACCAGGAAAGTGAGGCTACTATATACTATCAGGTTAGATTTCTTACATCTATGACTTAATCCACATGAATGTGTATGTCTAACCCTTATCATTCCAGTTTTCAACGGGGTCGGGGATGAGATACGACGAAAGTCTATGTGGTGGGAGGTTTCTATGGCTGGATGCCCTTCCTGACACAAACCTCACGACAGGAGTTAATGAGAGATGAAATGAATGAAGATGAATGAAACTGGGTAAGGATTGGAAGGAAGTGGCGTGGCCTATCAGAGGGTACCGTCCCAGCATTTTCCTGGAGTTGAAAATGGGAAATCACGGAAAGCCATTTCAATGACGACCGACGGTGGGTCTCGAATCCACGTCTACCAAATCCGTGGATAACTTGGCCCCATGGCCTAGCACTGCACATTAGTGAGCGTAGCTACTGCTGTCGGTCACTTAATTCACATGATTAATGAAGCTGAAGACCATTAGATTTCTGTTTCGACAGCTTAAAATCTGCAATAGTTTATGAACATTTGGCTCTCTTCCAGCGGTCACGTTCTCATCTGCTGATCTCAAGATAGCGGGATCGAATCCCGGCGCAGGCAGTTGGCATTTGAGGGTGCTTAAATGTGAGGGATCCGTGTCAGTGAATTTACTGGCACGTTAAAGATCCCCTTCGGGGCAAATTAGGGCACCCTGGAGTCTCTAAAAGCCGCCGTAGTTAAAAGGAACGTAAAATCAATTACATTATTTTATTATCATTTTTCCATAATATTAAGGACACCTAGTTTTTACCTGTTTTTCTGTTCACAACGAAAATATCGGAGATAGGCCTGAGCAATGTATGAGACACGTTTAACCGGCAAGCTGCCTGGATGCTGCGAGAGTTAAGTTTCTAAACGTGCGTACTTAGCTCGTTTTGTTTGTTAAGCTAAGGTCGTTTCGGATTCTTTACGCGCTTGGTAGTATCGTATTCAAATGAATGAAGAATTCCAACTTGTAGAAATGCTTCATGTGTTTAATTACTGTAGTTAGAATATATTTACAGAGTAGTTACATAAGCCGTGTGGCTTGTTACATGATCGTAACACGACAATAGATTATTGAATATAAAGCCCTGAGCTCATTTGAGCCAGTCCTTAGATACAGTAATATTATCTTATGGGCGGTTTGACCTCAATATGACAGAGGGAGACGCCCGTAGTTTAATCAATCATATTCCAGTATTCTCTGGAGGAAAACAATGCTTTTAAGTAAATAAATAGTATTGATGTTCTGTAAAGGGTTTGCTCTTGTTAACAAGGCTAGTCTGTTTCCAGTTATTCCGAGAAACCGCTAATGATATTACATTTTTCTTCACTTAAACTACATGGGGTCTTTTCCTGTTGATTCAGAAATGGAGACATTGATTCTACCTGGTTGTTCTGAGAAGGGCCTGGCAACATCTTTTACAATTACAAGGTATTTTACTTAAAGTTGATAACCAATACATGGTTCTCTATGGAGTGGTTACATTCCTAAAATGTTACACACGGCTTGTGGTGAATTTCCACATTGCCTTCATTTCAACAGCAGCAAAGAATAATAATAATAATAATAATAATAATAATAATAATAATAATAATAATAATAATAATAATAATAAAGGGATTCACAGGTTGAATCTCTAGGGAAGCATAGTCCCTGGTTTCATACCGGGCAAGGTATATAACTCGAGAAGCACATGGAAGTGGAGTAATATTCATTTCAATATTAACGTCTTTGAATATGTTTCAACAGCCTCGAGAGGAGAAACAAGTAGACGACGTACAGTATAGTGATTACGTTGTGGTGTTTGAAGCCATATTTTCAGTGTTGCCTTAGTAAACAAGAGTTTAGTGCTTTTCAGTCGGTCAACACGAATGTACCCAAAAGAGATGGGTTATGCCCTAATCCTGAAATAAATTACATGCGATTAATAAAACACTAGGATAATATTTCAGGATTAGGGCATAACCCATCTCTTTTGGGTACATTCGTGTTGACCGACTGAAAAGCACTAAACTCTTGATAGTGATTACGTATAGGCGGAAACGGATGTTGTTGTTGCTGTGGTTTCATTTGAGAGGCTTGGACATCGTGGTTATTTATCCCCGTGCACTTGGAAGTGTGTGGATTTTGTTTGATAACCGGTGTTATTGTGGTCACTGTATTAGTGTTTGTATTGCAATTCAGGTGAGAATTGGGAAGGAAGTGGCCGCGGCCTTAAGTTAGGAACCATCCCGGGATTTGCCTGGAAATGAAGTGGGAAACCACGGAAAACCACTTCCAGGATGGCTGAGATGGGAATTGAACCCACCTCTTATCAGTTACGCCTCACGAGTCCGAGTGGATCAGAATTACATTTCTTGGCAGAACCGGGAAATGAACCTGGAACTCCGGGGTGACAGCCATGAATGCTAGCCGCTACACCAGGAAGTGGACCTTCTATACTCGATATGTTTGAATTGATTCCCTGGTTGATCACACACTGAGTCTTGCATCACCTATATTGGCGTGACACTGCCTTTTGCCTGCGGCGCTTACATGTAGAGACAAACATTTGTAGGTCTTGAGGAAACCGGCTAGGTCTATATAGGCATCACACCACAAACATGAGTCAGATACCTGCCCCAAGCAGGCAGCAACTCATTGATAGACTTACCGCTCTGAGCCAGCGAACATTGGGCGTCGGACAGCCAACGAACGTAGCCTTCAGCATAACCCTGTCGCCTCGTAGTGCCGTGGTATCGGCCGGTCCTCGGAGCAACATGGCAGGCGTCCCGTCACCTTCCGCCGCTGTGGCCTCGTCTGCGTCGCTACCACTCATGATGTCGCACTCAGGGGACAGAGACATGGCACGGGGACGACTGACATCACCGTCACTCTGCACGAGCAACTCACACGAGCAGCTGATCGCCTCGGCAATGTCAGAGATTGCGCAACATGTAACTTGGCCGGCGTCTGCGTCCTCCACCCGTAAGATGTGCAGGATACTGACGTCCCCCTGCTGCTCCACCTGTCGATATAAAACGTTATAGTAATAGTTTTAAATATACATGGTGCCAATAACTTACCACCACAATTAACAAACATACCTGTATACATCACGGTACCTTATATTAGGGGTCAACGGTGCACCGATTTTTCGGTTACGGTACGGTACAAAGGAAAACCGACCTCGGTTCGAGACGATAAAAAAAACTCGGTAAAACGTTTGGCTCGGTACAAGAGACAAAAATACCGTAGTGAACTGGGGGATCCCGGAAATACCGACCACCAGTGATCACTTTAAAGGCGATAAAGCCGATGGGACAAGATGTATTGTCAAAAGACAACACAATGGATGTCGGTGTTTATAGCCCGCCTTACTCAACACTAAAAGGGCAAATTTGAAAGTTAATGGAACATTGTATGAGATTATTAGCTGTACATTTTATCTGTATTTAAAATACAAATTGTGCTATTTGGTAAATTTTGATTTACTTTATAATCTTTAGAAGTCATGTGTTACTTTTTTGTTAATGGTTTACAAATTACTCTAGTTTAGCGTGTGAAAATCAGCCGAGCTGTACCGAACCGATTTTGTACCGAGAACCGAAGTACAATTTTTTTTTACCGAACCGAACTGTTCTGAACCCAAATTTTCAGTACCGAAGACCCCTACCTTATATGGTGCACACTTAATCTAGACATTAAAGATAATTGGTTAAATGTAGACACCAATAATAATCAATTTTCTACTCCAAAATTTGAATGAGTGTTGGCAGTCAGAGGGTTGGAATTCGAAATAAATAAATAAATAAATATATAAAGAGAGAGATTAGATAAATAAATAAGTAAATCAATCAATCAATCAATCAATCAATAAAAATATAGCTCGATGCATCATGACTATAAGAAGTGTGATATTATCCTTCAAACCTTGGTCTATTACATTGGACGTTCTATCAAAATTGAAGATCAATCACCTAGAAGAAACGTTCACAGAAAAGCACTGGCATTTGTGGTGATTTAGCCGTGGTCGTTACGGCGTGACTGCTGGCAGTCGCTCACATCCGGTAGGCGAGGAGGTTCGAATGCCCCCGCAGGCAACCTTGAAGATGGTCTTCTGTGGTTTCCCATCTTCCTTCCAGGCAAATGCCGGGGTTGGTCCCTAACTAAAGGCCACAGCCGCTACCTTCCTACTCCTAGTCCTTACATTCAAACTTTCCTCCCCAGACAATACTCCACGCGCGACGATACGTGTAGCTCACCCATTGGGTGTCCGCCTAGAAGCAGCTACAAACTGGCGAGCTGAACATGTCCTCGGACACTCCCGGCACTAAAAGCCATACGCTAAAAAAAAAAACAATACTGGCATTTGTGTTACGAACTCGCAGTAGATGGGATTTGCTGATGCCTGATATCATCCTGGACCATTATGTCAGGCGTTGGTGCCATGTGCTCTGTCTGATAAAAATATAGTTCTTGTAATGCATTTCACCTCGACGCTAGTTGATGGAAGTGGGATGTGTCAATCGTCATTCTACACCGTCCACTACTAAAGCCTTATGCTCTTGAGCCGATGTGTTAAAACAGGCGTCAGAAAAGACCGACGAAGAGGAGCCCTGAACTAGTGTAAGCGCAATCACAAATGAGATCGTAAAATTCGTTTATTTTCGCCAGTATTGTGCTCAAGCCGATCCCAACACACATTGATCTGCCAATTAAGGCCTAATTAGACGCAGGCCTTATATCGTGTTTATATCTTTACATTGTCTGTGGAAGACGCCCAGACCTCCTCTTTGACTTGTGTGTTCTTTTGTGTACCATCTCTTGCACACCTTTTGCATGAAAGAAGCACCGACGAGCACGCGAGTAACAATTCCCCTTTCCCAAAGAAAAGAACTAAATTACAATCTCGCATGCCATGCCGAAATTCATGTTGAATATGTAGGATGCCTTGCTTCTAGTTGATGACTTCTAAAGGTACCTACGCACTTTTGATGACGCACAAACATTACGATGTACCTAGGTATATAGTTTCGAACCGCCTATGGCAGAATGTGGTCACTGCACGCTCAATGACTCTGCGAGCTCCAAATCGCGAACTTTTTGTAAACCAACACTATTTCACAGGTATTTCAATATGTGTAGTAGTGTCAACAGTAGCTTATTGTTTCACAAACAAAATCTGTGAAGATCGAATGAGTAACTGGGCTCTTTTGTAGTATTCTGTTATTTAAGACTCAAGAGCTCGATATCTACCGAGGACAAATGTAGAATACCAACTGAGACTTCCATGATCAATGAGTACGTATAGAGACTATCGTCCAAACGTCCCTGTGTTCGATTCCCAGTGCTGAGGCTGAGAAATGATAATTTAAGTTCAATTCACACCTACCTTTACTAGAAGTAGTTTTCCGTGGTTTACTATCTATCTCTAATCAAGGAAAATGCCAGGATAATGCCTAACATGAAACCACGATCGTCTCCTTCCAAATCCTATCCTCCAAAACGAATGTTCTAAATAATACAGTCATCAGAACAACATAGGTTATCAGGCAGATTCAACACACACCTAAATACTCGGGGTGACGACCATTATACCATAGGTTCCTAAATGAAGCAACAACAGCAAACATAGTGCACCGGAAAGGGTACTGTGTGAATGCAAGTGCCGGGCGATTCCAGGCAGACAATGATGATTTCCCAAGCCACCTGCAAATATTGTATACCTAACCGTACCCTGCCAGTTAGTCATCCAGCCAGTCGAGGATGTCACACTGAACTAGCTCTGTACAACTCATCCTATGTGTATACTTAAGCAATAATAATTTGTACATTATGCAACGAACCTATAATGGCAATAATTAAGACACGAGTATGTTTCCATACAAGTGTCTTAATTACCATTATAGGCGAGTTGCATACGACTGTTTATGTTCGACGATAATTATAATTATTTTATGTTCGAACATAGATATTCATAAATATCTGTCGAGATTCCGCCAGTTTTATGTACTGAACAGAGCGCATGGGACACAGTTATCAGAAGAACATAGATTATCAGGCAGATTCAACACACACCTAAATACTCGGGGCGTCCTTGTATTTGACCATGGCCTCCTCAAATACCCCACTATGACACTAGCCACGCAGTGAAATTTAAAATAGGAGGCCGTGGAATTCAGCGCAGATGCGATGCTATCCTTACATAATTGGTCCCACAACTGTTTCCTGAGCTCTGATTGGTGGGAGAAACTGTTTCATAATGAAAAATAGTGTTATAATGAGCCTCATTATGATACAGTTTTCTGACACATAATGTTTACATTTCGACATCGTCGAACATAAAAATAATAATGTTACTGATTTTACGTTCCTTTTTACTACGGCTTTCAGAGACGCCGAGGTACCGGAATTGTGCCCAAAGGGGATCTTTAACGTGCCAGTAAATATACAGTCACGGCTCCCTCGCATTTGTGCATCCTCAAATGCCAACTGACTGCACCAGGATTCGATCCTACAACCTTGAGCACAGCAAGTGAGAACGTTACCGCTGCGCCATGCAGACAATCGTAGGCTATACTTAAAGCAAATGAAATTTGATGGTAATAAATAACTAAAGTCTCGTAACTAACTCTTATTGAATATACAGCCGGTAGCGTTATATAATAAAATCAGATTTGTCACAGCCAGTCGTTAAAACAGGTTCATATCATGTTCCCTTAGTTGAATCATGCAGGCCAACACGAATTAGCCATAATGAAATAACAGGCAAATTAATTATTCAACCCGAAATTAATGTCTAGTAATGCAGTTAGTGAAGTGTCACCCCAAGTGGGCAGGGCTATTGATGGCAACCTAATGCCACGTCACCACTCAGAGCTACTGGTAAGGATAACGATGAGTTTATTGGACTAAAAGTGATCAGCAAAATCTAAATTGCATGTGTAAAACCAAAATTAGAATCAGAATTAGAAATGGATTTATTGTAAATAGCCTATAAATTAAAAAGTAAATGAAAAAAATAATCTCTGCTTAATCTGATGGGTGCTAAGACCGATTATAGACGGTGCACCAGAACTTTCACTTTTTATATTTCCCGTTCGCTTTCCAGTGCCGAGTTGACCTCTGGCATATTTGATCATCTGTTGGACATTATGCAGAACTACTCGAGTTTGGAATTTTCTTCCGGAAGTCACAGTTAGGCCTATTGTTGTTTTACGTAAGTAACAGAGCTTTCTGTAGACGTCTGTCCTCTACACCTAGGGTCATCTGTGATTTAGCGTAAATAAGCATGGTGGAAAAACAAGTAAGTTCATTGTAATTTCCGCGTGTACCATACTGTAGAGTTTATCAAAATTGTTAAAATACCAATTCTTGTAGCCTACTAGTAAGGAGCAACATGTATTAGTTGCCTACTGACTTTAAAAAATAATTTCATTATGGGTCCTTTGGCTGCTATGAAGTTGTGCAAGAGTGGGCATTAAAAAGTTAATTTTGATTTTTCTGAAAATTAATATAAACCTAGCATATGGAATTTGGATTTTGATTAATAAAGAACCAATACCTATTGAAATTTAAGCCTATCACCCCGATGATAAGTTAAAAATTATAGCTTCGCTTTTTATTTCATTTTTACATGCAAATAAACATTATCAAATCGAATGAGGACCGCCCAGGTAGCAAATAGCCAACTGGTAACTCAGCACATAAAAGGTCGTACGTGTTGATGCACTCGGAAACGACGAGCTGATCTTTTTCTGTTCCGTTAGGCACCTCGTTTCAGGAAATATTATATAATGATAATTAATGACTTACGGGACGTAAGTGCTTGAGGAAAATATGACACATTAAAAGACGATTAGCGGTCTTTCCTCCAGTCCCAATGTGCCTCATTTCACAAGAATAGACTGGACTACATAGCCGTGTGTGCTGACTAAATTGGGAATCAAAGTTTATAGGTTCGAGCTCGGAGACTCTCAGTTTCCTCGCATTCACTTCAGACAAAATATGATGAGATTAATGCACTTATCCTCGAGTCCAGATACATTTCCTCATTCCTAGCCTTCAAATCATTATAACTGTACACAATGGAAGAATTGACCTTACACTGTACTTATCAAGTATTCGAAGTTTTTGCCCAGACTTCTCTAGTCCCCTTGAAGAAAAAAAAAAAAACAACTATACCCTCCCTCTCTGTGCGATGTCATTGCTCAACAATTGTCTTACTTGGAACATTAAGATTCATTCATTTTAAATAAACTTCCTTAAGAATATAGTGGTTGCAAATTTAGCTCGGAATAGTGGTCAAGAGAAGCGAGGGGACCAAAATGAAGAGATGTTGTGCGAGTCCTTACAGCCACTACCAGCCTTACTGCCTCGTTCTCATAAGGATGAGCTGTGCTGAAGCTTCCCTTCTTTTCTGATATTTCTCAAGTGCTCTAATTTTTAAACTACACTACTGGGAAGCTATTGTAAGAGCCAAAACAGCGCGACATGATGTAACAGGGGATTTCTCAATTGTTACATACGCCGTTGAGTAATATATTTTATCATTTTAAATGATCTTGTCGACTTCGTCGTTACGCTGGGGTCTGGCGTTACGTTACGGTGACGGGACGAAATGTACCCAGATGCACTGAGGTGTGTGACGTCATAGTACCGCTTGGTGCATGTGTTCCCCGACAATCTCTACTTCGTTAGTATAAGACAAAAATCCCCGATTCTTGGATGTCACGGGTAATCTCGAGAACCACTGGATGGGTTTTGATGCGGTTTTCACCATTCTGTAAAGGATATATCGAGGAAAGATTCTGTAGAAAATAATTTATGTATGATCAAAGGAAGTCAAGCACTAACGATTTCAGTGGAAAAGTCGAAAACAAACTTGGCGTCCGTGCGCTTCTTAAGCTTACGCTGGGCAAACCGTTAAAAATATCAATATACAATGAGCGTAAGAATTGGTCAGCATGAAAAGTTCTACAAAAAAGTCCGCGAGAGCATATCTCTATCTTCAATACATCGCCCACTATAAGTGTTTTTAGACTAGATGGAAGGGGCACGTCCCCGCGCGCTCTGGTGAGCGTGACGGCATCCCGCGCGCTTGACCTTGCTTTGCCCTTGGCTTGCACCATCGAACTCTAGGTAATACTGGAATGCCGACTGTATGGGAGCAAAGTGCGGCTTTTGGTGCGGCTAGTTACGCCTGGGGGTGCACGTCAAGAAGGAGAGTTTGACGTATACAAACGCAAGGAGACATACGAGGGATACAAGTAAAAGAGGTACTTTTGAACATTTAGGTGAACGGTTAACTAAACGGAACTTACGCCGAAATACATATTTGAAAATAATATATTGCAGCCTGATTGTTCATCATTTTTATCCTCAGATCAAAGGCAGCATACACAATAACTATAGGCCTACTGGTAAAAAATACCAGTCGTACGTACATTAAAATAAAATAAAAATAAGGTTAGACAAAAAATATGGAGATTGGTATTCAACATTTGTATTAACTCAAAGGCAGCATTCATGTGTGAATATGCATAGGCCTAAGCCTAATACTAAACAATTAAATAGATGCTTAGTGAACAAAAATACACACTTTATTTATACAAAACAACCACATATTCAATATTCTTCAAAGCAATGGGGCGTGATGGCGCAGCAGTCAATCTATTCACTTCTCACCAAGGTTGACTGGGTTTGATTCCCGGTCATTGCATGTGCGTTTTTCGAAGTGAAATGCCATGTCCTGTGGTTCGGATTCCACGTAAAATGGAGGTCCCGTGGCTCATGATCACAATATTAACGGTCATGTAAAACTACAAGCTTCGTTTTCTTCAAAGCAGGTTGAAACTTAGACCTCACATAAGTCACACAGCAAGCGAACAGGGTCCTGCAGGGAAGATCCCAGCTCAATTCTTTTTATCGTCTCCACGACTGACATCATAAAAGTATACTGGAAAATGTGAAATGTTATGCCTATACTGATGAAAAAAGTAACAGTAAATATTAGGCGTACATACTTGTACTTGTTGTTCAATAACTCTCGGTCTTTTCTTGGGTGGCTGAAGCAGATGCTGTGGGAAATTGAAAATTGCAGGTACTGAATCATCTTTAAGCAGTGGTTTGTTTCTATTTGAATGAAACAAGTAGCATGATCTATAAAAGTGTTCACTACAGATATATAGCCATATTTTGTTGGGGTCCAGTCCTTCCTCCTGACAGCTATAACCCATTTATTTAATACATCTGGACGTTTCCATGGAAATCTGTAGGCTAATATAAGCTAGGCCTAGGTTATAATTCTGTGATTAATAACTTATAACCTATAATAGGGCCTACGTGTATTTGTCATATGCTATTTAGGTCAAAATTTGATGTAAGACGTATCCATAAACGCAGAATAGGCTACTTCATTACAAATCTCAATTCGAAAATAAAGTAGACCGTAAACCTACCATATTAATGGAAAATACCACACATATAACGTTGCACAGAGGTACGTACGATCAAATATATGAAAAGAATCACGACATATCAGCTAATTGCAACCTAGAGTTCAATGGTATGACAGTTTTTGGTGCGACTAATTACGCCTGGTAGTGCACGTCAAAGAGGCGATGACCAGGAAGCAGTTTTCAGCGAGGGTTACCATGGGAGGAGTTGTTCCAGTAGTACCTACAGTTCAATGGTTTGCACTTGCCGTTCGCGAGTAATGTGAAACAAGATAAGCAAGATAAGTATAATGCAGATACTTTTCTAACTTGTGAAGAGTCTTTGGCTTCGAGCGAAGTGAGAAGCCTCCAGCCTTTCTAGCATTTTTCAGCATTTGTAGCATTTAAAATGATACAAAGTCTAGTCTTTCAGACTGACTGTCACTTTTGATTGAGCTGACGCGTTAGTGAAAGCAATTTCCAAACAATTCACACGAGTAAGAATTACAGGCCGTACCACGCTGTTATAAGCTTCACAAGATACGTGTGCCGATGGCCAAGGTGGGAACTATTCTTTGTTTACGTGTGTCACATTGTCAGTTTGCTTACTTGACAGGTAGCCTACAGTCACGCGAGAAGGACATGACTCAGCTCCAGAAGCTTCTCCGGGGTGAAATAAGCTCCTGTTACGCTTAGCTGTGCTGTTGCGAAACAACGCACCATTCTTTATTGCCCCATTATTATTATTTTTTCCGTTCACAATTCACAATATAACTTCTGTCTAACACATGTAGCGCGCGCAATGGTACTTGACTTGTGCGCAGACCGCACTCCATCATCGCTGTGTGCCCCTGATCGTCCTGCCACCCTCCAGCTACTGCTGGAGCAGCCAAGGTCAGCGGCACTCGTATCTTGAACGGCTAATATATTATTATTATTCTTCCTCTCCTAGAGGGTAGGACCCATACAGCCAACATCACCCTCATCATACTGTAGGTCCTATATTGTTTGTCAATTGATAAACTGTGTCATTTTAGGGTCTCTAAAGGCGTGTGTAAATGCACTGCAACGTAACATTGGGATAGGTTTTTCGAGCTTTGATATACTGAACTATTCTAGCATTTTCCCGGACAGGATCTCGAACAAGCCGGAGAAATCACAAGCAGTATTGCTGAAGAAAGTCGCTGTAACGTGGAATCAAACCATTCAACTTCGACTTACGATTCATTACGGGAACGCGTCTAAGATTTCGAGGCTACTGAAGCAGGGCTGGCTAAATTTTGAGGCTAGAAAAGTTGAAGATTGGATGACGTAGCTGTGCAGAAGTTTTCACAGACGGTGCGGAGACTCAGTGACTTCACCTCTAACCAAAGTGATCGTAATTCAATTCCCAGTCAATGCACATGAGAATAATCATACTCCAATACTACTGAAAACTACAAGTTTCATGGCTAGTGATTTGAATCCATGTGAAACCACGGATTCTCTGTTTCAAAGAGTTCTTGCAAAAGGAACTCTAGACGAAATCCGTGTAAAGGCTGCATAAGTGAATAGGAGCACTCTCACTTACTCACGAGTCAGCTGAAAGAAGCAGTCTGCATTCCCCTCCTCGACTCCACTTCCTCCCACTGTGAGGAGGACCGGTGAGGAAAACTATTAAGCTTCTGATCAAGATCACTTGCTCGCATTTCGCCTGTGAGCAAGTAGACTGCATTCCCTTCCTCGTATATTTTGGTGTATTTAAAATTTGTCTAATAACCTGGGAACTTATGATGAATATGACGACGTATAGAGCTGTAGGTTTAGGTTGGATACCCTGGGACTTCAAATAAGATATTATCCCATCATTTTCCTGGAAAGAAAGTGGAAATTTCTGGGAAAGTATATACTGAAAATGGTCACTGTGGGGTTCGAACCGGAGATTTCTGAACGCTGCACCGGCCAACCAGTAAGGCCATGGAGTGAACCGTAGACTTCACGGCTACTCTGTATAGTGGGTTTCAGCGATATCCTTTGTATTTTACAAAGCACTGCGCAGTCTTATTATTTTTAAACGAACTGCAGTTGTTGATACCGATCGCCTCGTTGTGTAGTGCCTAGTATTAACCTATTGGCAGTCATCCCTGAGGTCACGGATTCAATTCCCAGCTCGTACAAGGAATTCCAATCTGTTCTGAGGGCTGGAACGGGAAGGTTAACTGAGAACAGGTGGGAACGATTTCCACCTCAGCCATCCTTGAAATGGTTTTCTATGGCTTCCCACTTCTACTCTACGGAAATATCGGGATGGTACCTAACTGCCAGCCACAACCGTCTCCTTTCAAATCCTTCCTCCATTAGAAACTCACACGCTTATATAGGCACAGCAATAACACAGGCAATCAGACAGATGCAACACACACCCAAGCACACGGGGATGATGACCGCAGTGTCGCAAGTTCTTAGAAATGAAATAATAACAAATATCTTGCTACAATGGACTCGGTGACTGCGTATGATGCTCAAGGTGACCTAGTGCAACCAATACGTGAAGGTAGAGGCTGGACCCTGCTCTACCCGACGGCCAATAATTGGCAATGATCCGTGGACAGGTGTATGTTATGGAGATCGCTTTATCTGGGCTAAATCTCTTTCAGTTGCCGCGGGTGAAAGTGAGAATGACTGTTCTCAACAGTGTTGTTCAATCTGATTAACACCAGATAACCTAATCCCAATGGTTGGTACTTCACACAAGGTCTTAAGTCCTCAACACCCATGCTACGTGGCAGTTACTGAATGAGGGACCATACACTGTATGGAAGGCATGTAATCACTCAGTCAGGAATGACTTAAGGGAATCTGGTTTAGAGGTACAAGAGGAAGTTCAATGTCTGGATGCAGGAGGTTGTGTGAATCGTGTGGATATCATTGCAATTGACAGAAGAAAGAAATGTTGTGTAGATTTTATACCGACTGTTAGATTTGATTGTTGTTATTAATTCATTTACGAGACTTGGGATATCTTGGTCATTAGCCCCTTGTAGTTGGGTGTGTGTTGAACTTTGTGTGATAACCTGTATTTCTGTGATGACTGTAGTAGTGTGTGTTACTGTATTAGGGGCAGCGATGGGGTAGGTGTCCCGGGACTTGATATAAGGTACTATCCCAGCATTTTCTTGGAGGAAGTGTGGAAAAACCCGGGCAAACACCCCACTCAGGATAGCCGCTGTCAGCGCCAGGATTCGAACTTCTGATCTCCAGACTTCACGCAGCTGGACTCGCGGCCGTGGTGCTCGATATAATGAGTACGGCTACGCCGCAGGTTGTGTTAGATATGAAGATGATGCTGAGCAGCCAAGTAGAGTTGGCACCTAAGAGTCCACAAATCCCTACTTCAAAGGAAAATCCGTCAATGGACATATCAGGATTGTAAAGCTAATGAAAATCCACAGCCTGCTTCCAGTCTCCGACCGGGTCAGGAATGGAATGAAGGAGGATATGAACTGTGCCGGCTGCCGAGGACTGACGCACTCCTCTGGGGTAAATGATTAAATTAATGACAGATGAAATGAAATGATAGTGGAGAGTGTTGCTGGAATTAAATGTTGACAGGGAAAACCGGAGTACCCGGAGAAAAACCTGTCTGCCTCCGTTTTGTCCAGCACAGATCTCACATGGAGTGACCGGGATTTGAACCACTGACCCAGCGGTGAGAGGCCAGCGTGCTGCTGCCTAAGCCACGGAGGCTTGATATTGTAAAGCTAATGACAAGCGCAAAACAAAAGGCACAATTCCAAGATTAATAGTGTAGTGATTTAATTTGTCAATTTCAGTATACCGCCCGATATAGTTACCACGACACTGGAAGGTTCAATAGCCATGTGAAATTAACATGTATGTTTTGAATACTTGACTCGCTGCGTGGCTCAGCGGTAACGTTCTCACTTGGTGTTCCCAAGGTTCCAGGATCAAATCCTGGCACAGTCACCTGGCATTTGAGGGTGCGCAAGTGCGAGGGAGCCGTGTCAGTAGATTTACTGGCAAGTTAAAGATCCCCTTCGGGGCGAATTTCCGTCATGCCGGCGTCTCTAAAAGCCTGAGTAGTAAAAAGGGATGTAAAACCAATAACAACATAGCATACTAGATTGAGTGAAAAGTCTTGACAGCGTACTGACATATGCTATGAACCCTCAAGTTCAATAGTGTACGTCACAGCCAAAGTAATGACCCAGACAAGCTGGCACGGAGTCTTAATGACTGTAGCAACAGAAGTCGTTTCTCTCTCTGTTTTCAATAACTTGTCCTAGTTTCCGGACGGGAATGAAGCAGAACATTGAGCGGTTAGCTGGAGCAAGATTCCATACATCTAACTATGCATTCCGTTACTATTTCATATTGGCGTGACTATTTATGCCCGTTTGTTCCCGAATTCATTTCCAGGTTATACCATCGGCGTGCCTGGTTAAAATACTTTGGAAGGGCCCTAACATTTATCCATGGGCGATTGATCATGCTCCTGGCAAATGAAAAACTGGATAAGATTTCCCATCACGCAAATTGTCAGCAATTAATTCTATTGGAGCACGACCAATCATATGTCGAGAACATTTTAACTGGGAAGAAATTAGCTACTCATAAGTCCTGATAAGACTCTTCACCTCTTTTCCTCCACCTCTTTACCAAGAGAGAAGGTGAAGATCCCCATCATCAGCATACTATGTTTGAAATACCATAAGATCTATAACATTAATTTAACTGTTGATGGGAATGTATTAATATTTAATACAGTACATATGATCAATTTGAAACATTGTCATCAAATATTGGTATAGTAAACAACAATGTCCTTCTTTTCAAATTAACATGGTCGTGTTACACAATTAAAACGCATTGTGTATTATAATTCGTCTCAGAGTAATCCATTCTTCGAGATGTTTTAATTATATCATGTGTAGAGAATCCTGTTCTACTTATTGTATGGATACATGCGACATTAGCGCTCGGATGGAGCAGATGGAAGTTAAAGATATCATGACGTAATTTTAGAACGATCACCCTATACCAGTTTCACCCGCCTGGTGGAGTGTCTCTTGTCTGTTGTCCTTTGCCGCTCTAGGAATTCCGAGGGATGACAAAACATTCCGACTGTGCACGAAAACTGTACAGGAGTTTGTGCTCGCGATACCTACGTTTCCTCTAGCAATTTCAAGCAAAGACTGCTAAGGCTCAAAGTATCCATGTTTAAGAGACGAATCACACTCGCTCCATTACTGGTCTACAACATACAAGTCATCTAAACTCTTTCCTTGGTCAATATAAGTGACATGCGTTCGGCCCTTATATTAGACAGCTTCGTATTGAAAGATTGCACGCACCGAACATGATGGATGTCTTTCGTAGATTTCTTGCCGGCTATATGGAAGAAATACTGTAATTCCAGTAAACTCCTGCATAACTCACTTACAAAATGTAAACGTTAATAATACTCCCTGATAAAACAATATTTCAGTGGTAAAAAAGAAAAGCCGTCGTGAAGTGGGAAGGAAACTGGGCTCCAGTGATCGAGAGTCAACCACAGCGCTATTCCCGCACGCATCTTTCGTAGTTGGCGCACCCATTCACCATCTTCATAACCCGCTGTCTGGAGAATGAATTTACTGCCGAGAATAAATATATTTTAATTTCAACAACAAAATGAAATGTTTCATTCGTTTTAAATTCACGCCGGGGGACGAAATGGTCGCGAAATAAAATGTATTACAGACGAAACTAAATACCGTTTGGAAATTTTATTTCGCACCGGGAGCGAAATTAAAAGTCTGCAAAAAAAATTAATTTCGCGCCGGGAGCGAAATTAAAAGTCTGTACCAATAATAATTTCGCGCCGGGAGTGAAATTGAAAGACTGTCACTCCCGAATATCGCGCTCACGACGAAATTAAATTATTATTGCCCCCCACAGCCATGCATAATTCCTTAATTACAATTTGCATGAAAAGGAAAATGTGTCAAATTAAAATATTTTAAATTTTATTAGTTTTCGTTATCGTTTTACCCTCCAGGGTTGGCTTATCCCACGGACTAAGCGAGAGATCCCACCTCTACCGCCACTAAGGGCAGTGTCCTGGAGCTTGAGACTCTGAGACGGGGGGATACAACTGGGGAGTGTGACTAGCACTTCGCCCAGGCGGCCTCACCTGCAAAGCAAACAGCGGCCTTATGAGGGGGATGGGAAGAGTGGGAGGGACACACAAGGAAGAGGTAAGGAGGCGGCCGTGGCCCGAAGACAAAGTGGGAAGCCACGGTAAACCACTTCGAGGAAGGCTGAGGTGGGAATCGAATCCCCTCTACTCATTTGGAACACCTGAGGCTGAGTAGACCCCGTTCCAGTCCTCATACCACTTTTCAAATTTCGTAGCAGAGCCGGGAATCGAACCGCAGACCTCCAGAGTGGCAGCTAAGCATGCTGGCCAGTACACCACGGAGACGACTTAAAAATGTATAATGCATTTAAAGTCACTTTTAGTGCACAAATGCAAGCACATTTTGCTAACTTTTAGTTTATGTACTTTCAAGTTCGATTGAAACAGTTGTCTATATATTGTAACTGTACTGCCCACAAATATGGTAATGTAGGCTACGTGAGTTTGTGACGTAGGTGTTGTTAGCGACGGGACTAGCACGAAGCCCCGAAAAAGACGCGCCCGTGCATTGCACTCTCTCAGGTAACACGCCCTTTCGATACGGCTCCACGGCATCTCCTATACGGGTGTTTAAATTGAGTTTGCATACAAATTAGCATTATAGATGGGACCACATGTGACATGGCATACTGTAGTTATCAGAGGTATGGCTCACCTTATCTTTCAGGGGCTTGGGACATCTTGGACATCAGCCCCGTGCAGTTGGGTATGTGTTGAATTTGTCTGATAACCTATATATTTTATGTGATGACTGTAGTAGTGTGTGTAATTAAGGAACAGGGATGAGGTAGGAGCAGTGGCGATTCCTCCATGTAGGACGTGAGGATCATCCTATAGTCAGTTCTCAGCTGTAACTGTTAAAGAAAGCAATGTTTTATAAAATACTCTTTGGGGCTATCTTGCGCGCCCTCTTGATAAGCTCTGTCCCCGCTGTCACTGTCAGTACTTGTAACTACAGGGTGGCCACAAAGTCCCGTTACTCCCCTCTTATAACCAATAGAAATCCCTAAACCTAGTCAAATAAGTTGTACACCATTTCCAAGAGAGGGTTTCTTCACGTTTGTTTGGGCCATTCTTTTTCGAGGGTGCAGTGAATCAGCACAGTTACCTCAACATGTTGCAGGACTGGTTTGTTCCTCTCTTGGAGGAGCACGGAATTACAGAGACATGTTGGTTCCAGCATGATACCGGGTGAGTTAGCCGAGGTCGTTACGGCATGACTAATGGAAGTCGCTCACATCCGGGAGGCGAGGAAGTTCGAATCCCCCCGCCGGCAACCTTGAAGATGGTCTTCTGTGGTTTCCCATCTTCCTTCCAGGCAAATGCCGGGGTTGGTCCCTACCTATAGGCCACAGCCGCTACCTTCCAACTCCTCGACCTTCCCTTCCAACTTTCCTCCCCAACGGTACTTGTAGCTCACCCATTGGGTGTCCGTCTCGAAGCAGCTACAAAACTGGCGAGCCGAACATGTCCTCGGACACTCCCGGCACTAAAAGCCATACGCTAAAAAAAAAAAAAAAAAAAAAAAAAAGCATGATGGGGCACCTGCCCATTTTGCCATCGCAGTGCGCGAATATCTTAATGAAGTTCTTCCAGGGCGATGGATAGGTCGTGGTTCTCCTGTGCTGCCGGATCCACGTAATTACCACGAAGCCCAGACCTGCCACATGTGATAATGCGCTATGGGGGTTCATAAAGGGTATCGTTTCACAAAACGGATACAATACCACGGATGAACTGAAAGGTGCTGTGAGACAAGCTTTCACTAAAGTCACACCAGCAATGCTCCGAAGAATGTAGCACATAACTTGGCGCCGTATTATCTTTTGCCATGGAAATTATGGTGCACAGACTGTTGTTTTGGACTCGTAATGCCGTATATTCCCAAGAAACACTCCCTTAAAAATGTTGTACAACTTATTTAACTAGGTTTAGGGGTTTCTATTGGTTATAAGAGGGGGGTAACGGGACTTTGTGGCCACAGTGTAGTTCTACATTTCACCCCTAGATGGGTGAAGTGTGACCTTCACCCCCCGGAGTAGAAAGCTGAGGAAGGAAGCTCTGCATCCTCAAAGCATGTGTTTCTAGCTTTAGAAATGTATGGGTAGCGCTTGAGGGGGAAGGGTCAGGTTTGCTCTGTTTAATGGCGCTCTGAGGACGTCTACTGAGATCCTCAAGTCTCGCTATTGGTTGATTTTAAACCAACACTACGGGTTTATGCTATTGGTTACGATTTCGCGCGGATAAATGGATAGTCTGTTTTCAGCGTGTGCACATCTTTGGAGTGGTATTCGATTGTATTGTATTGTGTAATGTGTTCGTAATAGTGCTGTGCGACGGAATAATTAATATTAAACCTCAATTTAGCCCATGTATAATAATTATCTGTCGCCTCCGTAGCTTAGCGGTCAGCATGCTTAACTGCCGCCCCGGAGGTCCTGGGTTCGATTCCCGGCTCTGCCACGAAATTTGAAAAGTGGTATGAGGACTGGAACGGGGTCTACTCAGCCTCGGGTGGTCCAAATGAGTAGAGGGGGTTCGATTCCCACCTCAGCCATCCTCGAAGTGGTTTTCCGTGGTTTCCCACATCGTCTTCGGGCAAATGCCGGGATGGTACCTACTGTAAGGCCACGGCTGCCTCCTTCCCTCTTCCTCGCCTATCCATCCCAATCTTCCATCCCTTCCCATCCCTCATGAGGCCCCTGTTCGCTTTGCAGGTGAGGCCGCCTGGGCGAAGTGCTGATCACACCTCCCCAGTTGTATACATGCCGACCAGATGTTCCAGGCTCCAGGACACTGCCCATAGAGGCGGTAGTGGTGAGTTCCCTCGCTGAGTCCGTGGGAACCACCAACCTAGAGGGTAAATTGACTAAATAAAAAAATACATATATATAATAATTATCTTAGGTTAATAAGTAGTCTATTAGTGAAATGTGAACTAAATTACAGTACACTGTTTATGATATTATGATGTATTTATTCTAAATGCACCTCTTGCGCAATTATAGTCTACTATTATAAGTAGCCTATCTTATTACGTCATACACATGGGTAGGAGTAGCCCCGGGACTTGAAGTTCTGTTAGGTACTATCCCGGAATTTTCCTGGAGGGAGTGTGGGAGGAAACGGGGAAACCACACACAGGATAGCCGCTGTCCGCGCTGGGATTCGAACCTCCAAACTTACTGCAGCGCCCTGATCGTGGTGCGTGTTGAATGTGTCTGGGGCTGAAGTTAAGAATAGAAGGAGGATCATTGTATGAAAACATGCGCGTGGCCTGGCTGACGAGGACTTTACAACACCCACACTTGCTAGGCACGCCAACCACTAATCAAAGCGACACAGTAAAGAACACTCCATACGCAACGTATTCGCCTGCAGACACGTGTGATCTGCATGGAAGATGATGTGGGACGGAATTACTAGTCACTGTATGCATAAATAAGTAACAACTGCACTTTGTGAACATTTCATGGTCCTGCCAAGTAAATAACTCAGCCTAAAGCACTGGACGCGTTAGCATTTATACTCTGCTGGGCACATTTCACTTTCGAACACATTTATGAGGAATGAGCACCTTCCCAATTTCTTGAAATCTATCTGGACCTAAAGGCTTACTTGCGAGTTATAATTAACTAGCAGCACGCCCCGGCTTCGCCCAGGAACAGTTATGAATGCATTACGTGATAAGCGCTTTTTTTTCGATGTCAATGAATTACGACCTATATCCGTTTTACGTCTCGGCATGATGGGTTAAAATCACTGACTGGACTATTAATTATATCATCATGGAGATGCATTTGCAAAACATTCTTGTCAGACGTAATTTAAGAATGGTGAGGTGCATGAAACACATATCCCCCTTCCATCCAACTTGACTGTGTATTTTGCGGAACGGAACGTTCACAGGTGAAATGAAGAAAGGCCGAGTTGCACTTCCAGGGAAACTCCAAACACAACCACTCTTCTCTGAAGTCTTAACACGACTCGACAGTTTGCTGCTGGCTGTATCAGGGGTAATAGGTTCGCCCGATAGCTAGCCAGTAACTGGGGTGATAGGCTCGCTCCTAGCTAGCTCTTAAACAGTCGCCTCAGTTATTCAATGGAGATTGTTGGAAGAAATGAAAACGTAAAAACACGGATGCAGGTCTTTTTTTTCACTTTTTTCCCCCACTGAAATCGTTAATGCTTAGCTTCCTTTGATCATAAATCAATTATATTCTACAGAAACCTTCCTCGAGATATCCTTTACAGAATGGTGAGAACTGCATCAAAATCCAGTCAGAGGATCTTGAGATTATCCGTGACATCCAAGAATAAGGGACTTTGTTTTATACTAAGTAGAGATTAATCAAAATCTAAATGGACTTGGCTACGTTCATTTCGTATTATGGATGACGTGTGATGGCTAAGTAATATTTTTCGCTATCGTTTTACCCTCCAGGGTTGGCTTTTCCCACGAACTAAGCGAGGGATCCCACCTCTACCGCCACTGAGGGCAGTGTCCTGGAGCTTGAGACTCTGAGTCAGGGATACAACTGGGGTGTGTGACCAACACTACGCCCAGGCGGCCTCACCTGCAAAGCGAACAGGGGGCCTGATGAAGGGATGGGAAGAGTGGAACGGTTAGGCAAGGAAATGGGAAGGAGGCGGCCGTGGCCTTACAGTAGGAACCATCCCGGCATTTGCCCGAAGACGAAGTGGGAAACCACGGAAAACCATTTCGAGGATGGCTGAGGTGGGAATCGAACCCTCTCTACTCATTGTGGCCACCCGAGGCTGAGTAGACCCCGTTCCAGTCCTCATACCACTTTTCAAATTTCGTGGCAGAGCCGGGAATCGAAACCAGGACCTCCGGGGCGGCAGCTAACCATGCTGATCGCTACGCTCCGGAGGCGACCTGGCTAAGTAATATAATAATGTTATTGGTTTTACTTCCCTTTTAGCTACTGCGGCTTTTAGAGACGCCGGAATGCACAGAAGTTTACTCCAAATGGGACATTTAACATGCCATTAAATCTACTGACACTACTCCCTCACATTTACGCACCCTAAAACGCCAACTGGCTGCGCCAAAATTCGATCCTTTATCCTTGGGAACATCAGGCGAGAACGTTACCGCTGAGCCACGCAGCCAGTCGTTGGCTATGTGAATGGACCAATTGGTGGAAGAATGTAATGAAGCTAAATTACATTATAACATTTAAGTAAATACCCACGCCACACAGAGAGGTGGTGGTTGTTGTTCATTTTAGAGGCTTGGTCATCAGCCCCGTGTGTAGTAACCTGTGTTTCTATGATGACTGTAATAGTGTGTGTAACTGTAGTCATCAGGGTCGGGAATGAGGTAGGTGTCCCTGGACTTGATGATGATGATGATGATAATTGTTGTTTTAAGGGGCCTAACATCTAGGTTATCGGCCCGTAATGGTCTGGGTGATAGCGAAAATTATAATGAATTGGAAACCCGAACGAAAATTAAGTGAGACTGAAAATCCTTATAAAATGGAACTCAGATTGAAACGATTTACAAAAAGGAAACTGGAAATACACAAGGTAATTTAGAAGGAAAATACGCACAAAAAAACGCACAAAATGTACTTGAGGTTCAAAATACGTACAAAATGCAATGTAGATTCGAAATACTTACAAAATGCAATTGAAATTCAAAATACTTACAAAATGCAAATGAGATTGAAAATACGTAGACTACAAAATGTATGGTAGATTCAAAATACTCATTTGGATTGACAATACTTACAAAATGCAATTTAGATTGAAAATTCGTGAAAAATGTGATTTAGATTCAAAATACTCACGGAATGCAATTTATATTGAGAACACTCTTACAAAATGCAATTTAGGTTGAAAATATTTACAAAATGCAATTGAGATTCAAAATACCCACAAAATGCAACTTAGATTCACAATACTTGCAAAAATGCAATTTAGATTGAAAATGCCGGCTAAATGCAATTGGGGTTGAAAATACTAACAAAATGAAATTGAAATTCAAAAAACTCACAAAATGCAAGTGAAAATCTAAATGCTTACAAAATGCAATTTAGATTGAAAGGACGTGCAAAATGCAATTTAGATTGAGAATTCTCGCAAAACGGAATTTAGATTGAAAATACGTACAAAATGTAATTGGAAGCGAAGAGACATACAAAATGTAAAAGAAAAAAAAGGCGGAACCCTCGGAGAATGAGGGAGCCGAAAAGTCGAGAGAAGGGCCAATTTAGGCGGGAAAGGAAAAGACTCCCTAGGCCTCGGATACACTAATATCGTCGGGGTCGGAAGAGAACAAGAGTTGGCCAAGGGAGGCCGACAGGAAAGAAGACGGAGAGGAGCCCGGCACAAGTAAGTGGAAGCAATGCCGGACTCAGCTAGGGGTCCAATGGTGTCCCAGGACTTGAAACAAGGTACTATTCCGACATTAGCCTGGAGGGAGTGTGAAAAAAAACGTGGAAAACCTCACTCAGCAAGAGCGCTGTTAGCTCCGGGATTCGAACCTCCGAACTACAGTTCCCATCGTGGTCGTGGTGGGAGATTTAACGCGCACGGCAAGGCTGCGGGGTCACACAAGAAAGGAACCGAGTAGGCTACTTAAGCTCTGGAGCGAGCACTGAGTTCTTTTAACTTAGTCCAGAACGGAATGTACTTTTTACAACCCCAAAGAAACGCACTAGGATTCGGGCTTCATTTCAGACCTTAATAAAATAATGAGGCAGGCTATCTCCGTGACCATGGTATATCTTCGACACACAATGGGGGAGGGAGAGCTGATTCAAAAGTGAGAGCCATATTGAAAAAATCTGCTACGTCTAATACCGAATTATTTTGTAGCAGAGACGTACCAATTGAGTGAGCCCTTCTTGATTGAGACTTTCCTACCCTACTGCCCTCCCCCAGTTTATTTTGGAACGAGATGTAAACTAACTAACTACACGGTGTTATTAACTATAACACAATTTATTGAACATACAATACATTCCTACCACTACACAATTCTTAACACGTAATCATTGAAAGAAAGGTGTGGTCGTGGCTTCAAAATTCTATATAATAACAGCTGTTTCTCAGCTTAACGTGTATCATCACATTCCTCACTCCTCTGCTGGGTACATCCTTACTTAAAAAGTACTGTATTGTGAGAACAATTTGAGTATTACTTATTGTTGTTGATTCATTTAGAGGCATTGCGACATCGTGATAATGTAGCCCTGTTTACGTGGGTGTGTGAGGTATCTGACTGATAACCTGTGTCATTGTAATGGCTGTATAAGTGTGTGTAATATATTTATAATGGAGGCTAGGAGTTTAGGAGGAGACGATCGTAGCCTTCATTTAGTTACCTCTCTGGCATTCACCTAGGGCAGAAGTGGGAAGCCAGGGAAAACCACTTTTAGAATGGCTGTGGTAGGAATCGAATCCATCTCTTCTCAGGTCTGTCTTACGAAGCTGAGCTTACCCCGTACCAGCCCACAGACCAGATCTAAATTTCGCAGCATAGCTAGGAATCGAACCCAGACCTCAGCAGTGACAGCTAAGAATGCTAGTCACTACGTCACGAAGTGGACTGGAGTATTGCTAATGTAGTGATTTTGTCACTAGATCGAGTGACTTGTCCGAGACTTTCAAAAACGACTGTAGACCTGTAGCCACTTAAATAAAGATTCCTCCATCGGCAAGGGAATCTGGGACTAATCCCACCTTTACGTAAATTTGAAAATAAAGTAATGTTCTAATTACAAAAGGTCGCAATAACTTCCTAAATGGCGTTTTTATTGTTCCAGAAACCGAAGCAAAATGCCGGCATTGTAAATACCAGTGGTCTCTGTCACCCCTTGTGTTCTCTAGATAAATTATCCCCATGACGCTACTGCTAACCTGAGTAACTCAGTAACACGACCCATCATGACCGTGACACGTAGGTTAACGTCCAGCCGAGTCTCTCCGCCAGATACAGTGATAGCCTATAGCCTATCCTGGTTGCAAACAATCTTTGCTCGAATCTGTTGAATAAGCTTCCGTTTCCGAAGATTTACTTATGTGAGTCAACGATTATTCCTTCAGCTGCTTTAGGATAAAAATAATCTCATAGGCTGAAATCGGTAGACATTTCAACCAGCTAAAATACGCCATGCCAGTTAAGTCACCGACGAGCGATGAACGGACATAATAATAATGTCATTGGTTTTACGTCCCTTTTAACTACTGTGGCTTTAAGAGACGCCAGGGTGCCGGAATTTTGCTCGAAGGGGATTTTTAACGTGCCAGTAAATCTACTGACACGGCTCCCTCGTATTTACGCACCCTCAAATGCCAACTGACTGCGCCGGGATTCAATCCTGAAGCCTTGGGTACAGCAGGCAAGAACGCTACCGCTAAGCCACGCACCCAGTCGCGATGATCAGACAGCATGGGACACAATTCCAACTACGATCTTTTTAACTGCAACAACTTTAATGTACGCTATTGGAGCTGGAATTACCACGGGTGGCTGCTGGCTCCAGACTTGCCCTCTCCAATGGATACTCGTTACGAAAAGATTTAAAGTGTACTCATTCCGATTACGGGGCCTTGGGTGAGTGGGTAATTTGCGTGCCTGCTGCCTTCCTTGGATGTGGTAACTGTTTCTCAGGCACCCTCTCCGGAATCGAACCTTGATTCCCCGTTACAACCATGGTTGGAGCAGAACCTACAATCGACAGCTGATAATGCAAACATTTGAAAGATGTGTCACCAGTTCCAGGACCAAACGATCAGCCCAACACTCACCAGCATTATTACTCACGTTATGCGCCCTACACGAGGCTAATAAGTACCCCGATGTACCAAGTCTTTACGGGAATAGCAATTGTAAGAGAAATGCTTGGCTGAGAATCACGTAGTGCATTGTTATATACACTAACGATTAAGTATTGGAGCACGAAGCACTTACCTTTCTCTCCAAATATTTACGATATCTGTTCAGCCTCAGTACAATAAGACAATCCTCAAATTTCTAAGAAAGTGATGTGCTTGTTTCTTTCAACCGGATGTATCGGTTAGGATCTGCCAACTTTATTGATGTCTATTGCTACTTTATGGATCGTGTTCAGCTGATTCTGCTCTATTCCCGGAACAAATCCAGCCACTGCTTATTGCAGCATCCTGCCAGCAAACAGCAGAATAATCAGGGCAAAGAGCTCAAGTTCCTATATTTATTTCTCGAACGTAAATACCGTACTTACGATTCGCAAAATACAATGAACATTTATCATGTTAACTTGTGTCTTTTTCATTTAGGTGCAGGCGACACCCTGGTCATTTAGCTCCGTGTCCTTGGGTGTCAGAAGTATGTTACTAGTGTATGCGTATTTCCTACCAGGGCTAGAGTTTGAAATCAGGTAGCCGTGGTACCATCCTGGCAATTGAAAGTGAAAGTAGAAAACTACTTCTAGAATACCTCAGGTGGCAATCGATAAATTTGAAGAAAATAAAATTAACCATACGGTTCCAGATTGGGGGTGGAAATCATTACGCAGGTGTTTTTATTTCATTAGAAACATGTATTTAATTTCCGTCTTAAACGCTGTAGTTTTATTAGGCGCTTGCGAAGTTGTGGTCAACACTCTTGTGTATTTGAGTAAGTGCAGAATATACCTAATAACCAGTGTTATTGTGGTGTATATTCTAACGTGTGCTCGTAGTTGAGACTAGGCTGTGTGAAGTGACGGTCGTGGTTTTACGAAGGCACCTGTTGTTATTTGTTTTCATTTAGGGGCTTAGACATCGTGGTCATTTCAGCCCCGTGTATTTGGATGTCTGTATAATTTGTCTGATAGCCTGTATTATTGTGGTGTCTGTATTAATATGTGAAATGAGTCGAGAACTGGGACGGAGGCAGCAGTGGTCTTAAGTTAGGAACCATCCCGGTATCGGCCTTGAGTAGAAATGGTAAACCACTTCTAGGATAGTTGAAGTGGGAATGGAACTCACCGCGTCTCAGTTTTGTATCACGAGGCAGAGTACACCTCGTTCCAACTCTCAGACCACAAATTAAATTTTTTCGCGGAGCTGGGAAACGAACGCGGACTTCTGGGAAGACAGCCAAATATGCTGGCCGCTAAACCACAAGATAATCACGAGAGGTACCGCCCCGGCATTTGATTTGCATGGAATAGAAGTTGGGAAACCACGGAAAACCATACTTAAGATGGCTGAGGAGAGGATTGAACCGATCTTTCCTCAATTATTATGCTTGGATGGTTACTAACTTAAGGCCACGGCCGTGTCCTTCCCAATCCTAAACTGAATTAGAAATACACACACACATTCATTCATCACAATAACACAGGTTAACCGACAAAATTCCACACATATCCAAGTAGCCTTCACGTGGCTAAATTATCACGTTGTCCAAGTCCCTCAAATGAATCAACAGAGGACATTTACAGTGCGTTCTGAGTAGTTCACTGAGTTTATGTTTCTTAAATTGTTTTTACAAATTACTAACACCGATATTAAATGTAATGAAGACATACGAGCTCACTTTTTTCTCCACATTCTAGATATTGGTCTCCCAGAACTGAATAGAAACCACTTTGTCCTCCAGCATGCGACACCTTATGCAAAATAACTGGTTACTCCAAAAAATATTCTGAAGTAATAAATCACTCGGCATGTGCGCTGATAAACCATCAGTTGCGCCCCCTATAATTTATCGGAAACTGGTTTTAATAATATGGTGGACTCTGTTCAGAGATTAGACGATATCCTCAATGTCGTATTTTTGTTTTATATTCTGTTTGCCATCGAGGTGTAGAATAAAATAAGACCTATGATGTATTTATAATACTGCTTGTAGTAAGTTACACAATACCTCACATGACGAGATAATTCATAGCCATTCACAGCAAGTCGTGGGTGTCAAAGTACTCCCGTAAATCTACCGTAAGATGTGATGAAGGATTTTATGAACCATTCGATAACATGATACATATTTACTAAGACCACACATTTGCATCATGTGAGTTAGTTTCACTCCTAGCGTGACCGGTTGTGTGGGGCAGTTGGTATGGCACTCGCTTCTGTCGCCAAAGGTTACGGGATCGAATCCTAGCACAGTTGGTTACAAAATGCCAACTCTCTGCGCCAGGATTCGATCCTGCAACCTTGAGAACAGCAGGTGAGAACGTTACCGCTGAGCCACTCAACCAGCCTGTGCCCTATAAGGGTACAATACATAGTGCTATATAGGGTGATTCTTATTAACATTTAAAACTCTCTATAGCAACGTAGATGACATTGAGACAAGTAATTTAATAGAGGACACTTAGGGTCGCAAGTGTCCGGAAATACCTTAAAAGTGAACCACAACTTTTAAACATATGACGTCATCAGGTGACGGCTCAGCTCGAGCGGTCAGGCCCGTGCTCCCTTACGCACACCAAAGCAAACGTTGAATATCAGATCACTCTGGTTCCGTGTCTTAATGTCAACAAACAATCTGCTTCCACTTGAAATGAGAAGAGAGAGAACAAAGAAAGCTGATGGATAGGCCCCGGATTTGAACCTCGAACCCCACGCGCCCGAGTCGCACACGCACACTCGGAGCCACAGAGATATGACATTCAACGTTTGCTTTGGTGTGCGTAGGAGAGCACGGGCCTGACCGCTCGAGCTGAGCCGTCACCTGATGACGTCATATGTTTAACAGTTGTGGTTCACTTTTAAGGTATTTCCGGACACTTGCGACCCTAAGTGTCCTATATCAAATTACTTGTCTCAATGCCATCTACGTCGCTACAGAGAGTTTTAAACGTTAATAAGATTCACCATGTATATATAAGGTGCGTTCAAAAAGTAACGAGCCGGAGGCTGGAATGCGCAAACCGCTGACGACATCGGCTAATCGTGGCGTGTGTAACGAGGTGTGGTTCCGACCAGAGCGTGGAAGGTCACAGCCCGTCGCTAGAGGGCACGCGTGCACGTCACGTGACGATACAAAGCGAGCAGCAGCATGCATCAATCGTCCAACGCTGCCAGTCGCATTGCAAACAGTGACATGGAGGCGTCAAACGAAGAGCAAAGAGGTGTTGTTCGGTTTCTGACAGCGAAAGGAGTAGGGGGAACGGACATTCATCGCCGAATGTTACAAGTGTACGGCGAACACTGCATGTCTCTTGCAAGGGTCAAGGCGTGCCACAAGCGCTTCAGGGAAGGACGGGTGTCGTTAGCCGATGATGCCCGGTCTGGGGCACCCCCCTGCATTACCGATGACAACGTCCAGCTGGTTGATGCACTCATTACCCAGGACCGCCGAGTGACAGTGAACGCCATACCCGCCGTGGTCGGATTGAGTGTCGGAAGTGTGCACACCTTCATGAAGGAACGACTGCACTTGCGCAAAGTGTGTGCCCAATGGGTGCCCCACAGTCTTCAACCACACCAGGAAGCATGTCGAATGGCCCACTGTCTTGGTCATCTGCAGCGCTATGCGAGGGAAGGGAATGGGTTCCTGGCGCGAGTGGTGGCTGGAGATGAGTCATGGTGTCATCACTTCGAACCAGAATCCAAACGGCAAAGCCTCCAATGGACGCATCCAGGGTCACCACCACCCAAAAAAGGCAAGGACATCCACACGAGTGCAGGAAAGGTAATGCTGACATTCTTCTTTGACCAAGATGGCCCCCTTCTGTTACACTTCATGCCGCACGGGACAACAGTGAATGACCAGCGTTACTCGCAAATCTTGACCACCCTTCACCAAGCGATCAAAACAAAACGACCAGGCAATCTCACCCGTGGGATCATTAGCTCCACGACAATGCACGACCTCATACGGCCAACACAGTCGCGGCACTCCTGCAGAAATTCAAATGGGAGGTTCTCGGCCACGCTCCATACAGTCCGGATCTCTCTCCCTGTGATTACGCCATGTTTGGTCCCCTGAAAAGGGCTCTGCGGGGCCAACGATTCACCTCGGACGTCGACGTCCAGCTGAACGTGCGGAACTGGTTCACATCGCAGCCCAGGGAATTTTATGAGACAGCCATTCACCGCCTCGTGTCACAGTGGGACAAGTGCCTCAACAGCCAGGGCCAATACTTCTAACATACAGGTACTGGTTTCTGTAATTATGCCTCTAGCTCGTTACTTTTTGAACGCACCTTATATATATATATATATATATATATATATATATATATATATATATATATATATATCCACTGAACCTAAATTAAAATTTAGTGAGCAGGATCTGATGATGATCGCTTGACGAACGAAACTAGTCATTAGCCCCCTTATTTGTATGAGAAGTGTTTTATTAGGTGTATAAATAATCCATGTAATTTATTTCAGATACTAGGTAATTAATTGCAACTCCCCGCCGAATCTAATTTGGAAACACTTCTACTAATATAATGAGGAGTGCTGGTGGTAAAACCTACCAAATTATACACTGCTATTTCCAACAAAGTGTGTCACAGTGTGAAATCGTGGGCATCTGAGCTGAAGTTAGCTGTTGATTCATTTAGGGGATTTTGACATCGTGCATATCCCAGCCACGTGTAGTTGGGTGTGGATCCTGTGTCATTGTTATGAATGTAATAAAGTGTGCAGACTGTTTGTAATTTGAATTGGGACTAGTATTGAGTAGGCTGCCATGTTGGATTGGTGAAACTTATTAAAAATTAAAAGGCTCGGTCGAGGTTGGACGCAATAGTAGTAAATCCTCACCGAGTTTCATTGAAATCGCTCCAACCGTTTAAATTTTATTAGGAACACACACACGCACGGACTATATGTGATCACATAAGCTTTTATTGCATGTAATGCAACTAGACTAAAAAGAACCTCAAGACTAAATAGGCTACATTCAATCTTCTTAAAATTATTAATTGCATTACAAAACAGCAGGAGTCGCAGGACACACTCTGTTTTACGTATCAGGCAGTGATATTCCATGAAATGCCTTCGCATTTTAAGGTGGTCATTATCTCCATATCCTATTTACACGCCCATCTGTCTGGAACACGTTTCAGCTGATGAAAACATTCATAATCCGTGGAATAACGAGCCTTCGTGCACAAGCCGCATAAACCAATTACGAAAGAATAATTCTCGTGTGTTGGTATCCAAGCCGTAGATCCGCTATGTTTCACAACGTGTTGTGTAGAAAGCTATATCATCCATTATATTTTTCCGAAGAAATACAGACTACGCATCACTTCGTGGGAGTATTTAATTTGCAGCGAATGTCTCAATATATCCAGTCACTTATTTCAGAAGAACATTGCTTCTGGACGGTACCATACCGTCCTTAAGCACAACGCCCAAAGGAATAATAAAAACACTCTGGTAGCACTGTAAAATATATATAATACAAATCTGTACTCTGTACACAACATAAATTGCCGAGCATTGTAATCCAGGTGACTTGCCACCATTACTGTTCTCGGTGTAGTAGCACTCTCTCTCGACCAATAAGAAAAAAGCAAAACAGAAAAACAAAGTAGTACCAACTACACACACAAAACTACCACAAGCGGGAAATGTGCACAATCCATCAGTGTCCAAACAGCTTCTTTGTCTGGTTATTTTATTCAAGTATGGACAAATACAGTAGCCTATATTCTACTATGACCACATCGTGGTGCAAAGGATGGTACTCATGGCTGTCGCCCCGAAGGCCCGGGCTGACATCCTGACTTGGCCATGACATTTAATTCTGGTCTGAGGCTAAAACAGGGTACACTCAGCCTTGTAAGGCAAAACTGAGAAGAGGTGGGTTCGATTCCCACCTCGACCATCATGTGTTTCCCCAATGACTAGAATGTTGTGTGTATCTGTATTAAGAACAGAAATGGGGAAGATTCTCCGGACCTGAAAGGTATTATCCCGGTATTTGCCTAGAGGGAGTGTGAAAAACAAAAGAGGGAAAAACACACTCAGGACAGCCACTGCTAGCACTGGGTTTCAAATCTCCAGTCTCCGGACTTGCTGCAGCTTCCAAACGTGGTCTTGGTACGCAAATTAACGCCCACGGCTAGGTCGCGGGTTTCTATGGAATTATAATATAAAGGCTATTTCATCAATGGGTGTTTTTATTTTGCCATGTGGCCTCCTGTGAGGCCGAGTGCAGGTCTTTCTAATCGACGCCCGTGGGCCACCTGCGCGTCGGGATGAGAGATGGCCTGTCAGAAGGTACTGTCCCAGTATTTGCCTGGTGTTGAAAATGGGAAATCACGTAAAACCATTTCAAGGACGGCCGGCGGTGGGGCTCGAACCCACGCGTCTACCGAGTCAGCAGAGAGCTTGGCCCCATGACCTAACACTGCGCTTTAGCCAGCGTAGCCACTGCTGTCGGTAATGGGTGGTGAATAAGAGGCTATGGGATTTGTGTTTTTACTAAGATATAACACTCTGAAATCGTCTACAGCAGTCAATATTCTGTGTTCCTTAATTCCTTTGAATTTCTGTCATACACTTTTCGTACAGGAGACGGAAATAGCTGTCCCATCTCATGTTTAGGTGAGAGCAGAGTGTAGACACAATGCCGACATGTGTGATGAATGGAAACCGCACACGCAAGAATGTACTTACAGAATGTACTCGCACATGTGTGTGGTAACTGGGAAGGCCCTGTACCAGAACTAGCTGTATCCGCCTTAGATTTACACTGCCATACCGCTATGACTACATCCTGTAGGCTGTGTGCAGTACGGTGTGTAACTAAAATAACTGTAGCTAGAAGACTCCTTTCTGAGCAAAATGTCGAAGAGTTGAAGGAGTTAATCAAGGAACATCGTTTGATTTTCTTAACATCCTTATAGCAGTCCACGCAAAAGGGGCAACGACGCTTACCGAAGAAAACGAACTTTGCAGCCTCTAGCTCAGTACATCTGAGAGTGGTACCCTTACTTCCATGTCTAGGTCGTAACTTGTCACAAAAAAAAAAAAAAAAAAAAAAAAATCACTAACGGGAGAGGTTGACATGTTCCCTCCTTTGCGATTCTGAAATAGAATCTGTAACTGCGGAAGGCTTCGTATGCCAAACTACCGCAAAGTTGCAAACCAAAGTAAGCAATAATTTGCTATTAAGTTTAAATAAAATGAATACTAACATAATTCATCAGAATAGAACCATATATCATGGATTGAAAGCTTGGCACATACAGTTTAGGCCACAGTTTTTGGCCAGTCAGTCCCGGTTGCGCAGTCGCACAGTGGACATTCGGTGAGCCTCATGCATGTGCAACTGATTCGGGAGTTGTCAGTCGTGCGGAAAGCCCCCCACGTATCAATTACACATGTCTGAGGCTCACCAACTGCGCAACTGGGACTGACCGGCAAAATACTGTGGCATTAACTGTATTTCTGTGACACACTGTATATCTGAACCATCATGGCTGTGAACTAGAGATGACTGATCACATTTACAGAAAATCACAGAGATCACAACTGTCACTAAATTCCTATATAACAGAATAACTAGGAATTAACATGTGTCATCGAGAGACCTTGTGGGTTTTGATGGATCGGTACCAGGTACCCGCACTCTTGTAATCAGTACTTCAGTAGGCATAATCTCTATCAAACACATCTGGTGAAAACGGTTTTTTGGTGTCAGGTTCCATAAAACAGCCATTAAGTCTATGTACAGTTTATAATGTGATTTTATAAACCACTGGTGGATATTTGAGTGGTGTAAAATCATATATCACTTATTAATTTAATTTTATGATTGTTCTTGACTGGTGCATGTAACTGGAGATTCAAGAGTAGCACCCGACACATAACTTATATCATTCTCTACACTAAAAAGCGTAACTATGAATATTCAATGCTTAAGGTTTAAGTAAGGATGTGTACAATAGCGGTGCAGTGAAATTTCCATGTTTACTTCACAACACTAGGCTCAAGTGGGTTTTATAGCAAGAACTGAACGCATAATGCTGTTTGTGATGAAGTAACCTCTCGCTAATATTTGGTAAACTGACTTTACTGCAGTGCTAATTCGCAAATACTGTACTGCCAACACACCTGCCGTCTGTCACTGTCAGCTCTGTGGATTATCATCATCTCTAACCATCTTCAGTCGCAAACAATGACGTCTCTAACACCTGGCATTCTCGTCTCTAACCAATACTCGCACGAGGCTGATGATAATGGTGTCCCTAGTACTTGGCACTGTCATATCTAACCCTTACTCGCACGAGGCTGATGACAATGGTGTCCTTAGTACTTGGCACTGTCATATCTTACCATCAGTCACACGACGAGGATGAGTGGTGATGACAATGGTGTCCCTAGCACCTCGCACTGTCACCTCTAACCATCAGTCACATGAGGCTGATGACAATTATGTCCCAAGCACCTCGCACTATCATCTCTAACCATCTGTCACACGAGGCTGATGACGATGGTGTCTCTAGCACCTCGCACTGTCATCTCTAACCATCAGTCACACGAGGCTGATGACAATGGTGTCCCTAACACCTCGCAATCTCATCTCTAACCATTAGTCACACGAGGCTGATGACAATGGTGTCCCTAGCACCTCGCACTGCCACCTCTACCCATCAGTCACACGAGGCTGATGACAATGGTGTCCCTAGCACCACGCACTGTCATCTTTAACCATCAGTCACACGAGGCTGATGACAATGGTGTCCCTAGCACCTCGCACTGTAATTTCTAACCATCAGTCACACGAAGCTGATGACAATGGTGTCCCTAACACCTCGCACTGTCATCTCTAACCATCAGCCACACGAGGCTGATGACAATGGTGTCCCTAACACCTCGCAATCTCATCCTCTAACCATCAGTCACACGAGGCTGATGACAATGGTGTCCCTAGCACCTCGCACTGTCATCTCTAACCATCAGTCACACGAGGCTGATGACAATGGTGTTCCAAGAACCTCGCACTGTCATCTCTAACCATCAGTCACACGAAGCTGATGACAATGGTGTCCCTAGCACCTCGCATTGTCATCTCTAACCATCAGTCACTCGAGGCTGATGACAATGGTGTCCCTAGAACCTCGCACCGTCATCTCTAACCATCAGTCACTCGAGGCTGATGACAATGGTGTCCCTAGCACCTCGCACTGTCATCTCTAACCATCAGTCACACGAGGCTGATGACAATGGTGTCCCTAACACCTCGCACTGTCATCTCTAACCATCAGTCACACGAGGCTGATACAATGGTGTCCCTAGCACTTCGCACTGTCATCTCTAACCATCAGTCACACGAGGCTGATGACAATGGTGTCCCTAGCACCTCGCACTGTCATCTCTAACCATCAGTCACACGAGGCTGATGACAATGGTGTCCCTAGCACCTCGCACTGTCATCTCTAACCATCAGTCACACGAAGCTGATGACAATGGTGTCCCTAACTCCTCGCACTGTCATCTCTAACCATCAGTCACACGAGGCTGATACAATGGTGTCCCTAGCACCTCGCACTGTCATCTCTAACCATCAGTCACACGAGGCTGATGACAATGGTGTCCCTAGCACTTCGCACTGTCATCTCTAACCATCAGTCACACGAGGCTGATGACAATGGTGTCCCTAGCACTTCGCACTGTCATCTCTAACCATCAGTCACACGAAGCTGATGACAATGGTGTCCCTAACTCCTCGCACTGTCATCTCTAACCATCAGTCACACGAGGCTGATACAATGGTGTCCCTAGCACCTCGCACTGTCATCTCTAACCATCAGTCACACGAGGCTGATGACAATGGTGTCCCTAGCACTTCGCACTGTCATCTCTAACCATCAGTCACACGAGGCTGATGACAATGGTGTCCCTAGTGCCAGGTGAAAATATTGCTTGTGGTGTCTTTCTTGGACATCATATACAACAGTGATACCCCCAGCAATTGTCAGTCACTGAGATAACGATACCAACTTAAAATATAGAAGTAGACTTATTTCTGACGCCACACAAATTTAGGGGTGTAATTAATTTGAAAATTAGAATTATACATTTGCAATGGCAAAATAGCGCAGCAGTTGAAATTTCACTTTATTAGCAAGATACAGATGCAACCACACCTAAAAGTAATTACAATTCACAATCTTAGTCTTGGTTGCAGCTGTAGCTTGCACTTTTCATTACTTTCCAGGTGGAAGGCTATTCAACATGATGCACTCTCTTTCCTTTAAAATTTAATGTTTTATATGCTTTATCATCAAAAACATTAGCCTGGTTTTCAAATTAACTAACAGCAAAATCTGTATAAAGGTTTTCTATATTACCGGCAGAAATTAGTCGAGTTCTATTAGTATCGTTATCAAGCTGGTGAATAATGCCACAGTATATTGCTGTACGTTGTTTTATGCGCTTTTTTTTTTATCGCCATTCATAAAAGTGAAACCGGAATGTAGAAGCGGATCTGAATACATTATATATCTTAGGAGGGACATGTTAGGTGACTAACCCTCCGTGCCAAAGAAATGTGAGGGTTTTGTGTAGCCTATTTTCCCAGGTCATATCCGGTCAATAAAAATTCAATTGAAATCTAAATGGTATTAAACAAAACAAAACCACAAATAGTCAATAAATACAGGGCGTTTCAAAAATACTTTTACAAACTTTGGGGATTGGTTTCTTACACCAAAGCAAGAAAAAAAAATCATATACACATATGTCCCAAAATCCTCCGTTTTCGCTTTATTAATGAAAGAACATTGTACAGTGACACATTAATTGACAGCCTGTTTGGAAGTGTTTAACACATGAACTCATATCAAAAAAGGTTCCTGACACCGACAGATGGAAAAACTGTCATATGCACAGGTGTTCCAGACAGACTCGCCATCAGCACCAGTTTGGGATTAATGTGTGGGCTGGCATTGTAGGTGACTGTCTGGTACATCCGTACGTTCTACCAGCACGTCGTAAAAGTGCTGTCTCCAGAGACTTTATCCAGAACACCCTTCCAGACTTACAGCATGACGATGTTCCCCTGCAAATACGACAACGTATGTGGTGGATGCATGATGGGGCTCCTGCACACTTTAGTCACCTTGTTCGCACTGCACTGACGGAGATTTTCCAGGACAGATGGTTGGGAAGAAGAGGACCCGTTCCATGGCCTGCACGGTCACCAAACCTCAATCCGTTAGACTTTTATCTGTGGGGGCACCTGAAACAATTGGTGTATGCCGTAGCCATCCCGGATGTGGAAACTCTTCATCGACGTATCCTTGACGCCTGCGACACCATTCGAACGGTTCCGGCAGCCCATGATGCGACGTGTTCATGCATGTCTCGACGCAAGAGGAGGACATTTCGAGCACTTGTTGTGAGCTATGTGGGGTGAAGTGTTATCAGTGTACCAATGTGTTCAACAGTCCCTCCCGGGAAAACAAAGGATTCTGGGACACCTGTGCATAAGACAGCTTTTCCTTCTATCGGGTGTCATGAACCTTTTTTGATATGAGTTCATGTGTTTAACACCTCCAAACAGGCTGCCAATTAATGTGTCACTGTACAATGTTCATTCATTAATAAATCGAAAACGAAGGATTTTGGGACATAAGTGTACATGAACCTTTTTTCTTGTTTTGGTGTAAGGAACCAATCCTCAAAGTTTGTAAAAGTATTTTTGAAACACCCTGTACATTATTATTAGTTGTTTATTGTACTAGGACTAGTTCGACCACTGTGTGATCATCATCAGAAATCTTAACAAGTTATCGTAAGATAGACTAGTCTACTAATAAAAATAAAGTTGCGATTAATTGAATATTGATTATTTCTATGGGGATATTACAGAGACTAATAATAATCGCTGATGATGACCAAACAGTAGTCGAAACCAGTCCTAGTACATAAGGCAACGAATAATAATATATTTATTGACTATTGGTGGTTTTGTTCAATAACATTTAGATTTCAATATTTACTTCTATTTACTACGTACAGTAGAAGTTTCCCAAGGACACCCAAGGACACGGAACTGAAGAACAAGATGTACCAAGATGAAGTAACAATACCAAACGAATTACCGACTATGTGCTAGGAATCAATCATACTGAAATAAAATTGCACGGAGAGTAGATGGGCAGTGAGTAGCTGTTGATTCTTTTAGGGCCATTGCCACATCGTGGCCATGTATCCCCGTGCACTTGAGTGTGTGTGGAATTTGTCTGATAACCTGTGTCACTGTGATGTCTCTACTAGTGTGTGTATTTGTAATTGGGGTAAGATTTCAGGCAGGAAGCGTCCATGGCCTTAAGTTAGGTACCATCCCGGCATTTCCCTGGAGTAGAAGTGTGAAACCATGGAAAATCACTACCAAGATGGCTGGGATAAGAATCAACCCACCTCATCTCGGTTTTGCCTCAGGAGGCTGAGTGTACCCCAGAATGAAATTTCTTGGAAGAACCGGGAATCGAACCCAAGAATGCTAGCCATTGCACAACGAGGCGGACTGATGGGCAGAAAGTGGGGTAGCATGGAGATTAGGTAGTAAGACACTCCAACACACTGGTCTAACGTTAAAACCAGTCCTACGGTCAAGCTCTCATCAATTATCTGGAAACACACTCGATGCAAGGAATACAATAACTTCCTTCATAAAACCGGAAACCTAAGATGTGTACTGTGTACGTCTAAACAGGTTTCGAGAAACAAGAATTCCAATATGGTACAACAGAATATTGGGTTACTGTTAGCCCAACCGGAACTTTGTATCTATGATTTCTTCAATTTCACTTGATACTCACGGTCGTGAAGGCGCAGTGATCAAGCTGCCTCTCACCAAAGTGGAGCGGGTTCAATTCCTAGTTAATGCATGTAAGATTTACGAGGTGAAATGCCACGTGTGGTGGTTTGATTCCACGTAAAAAAAAGAGATCCCATGGCTTATGACCGGGAAATTAATGACCACGTACAACTACAAGCTTACTGCCTTCGTTCAGCAGAGCAACGAACCAGTCAGAAATGGACAGCACGGCTGAGATAATATTAGGCCTATGCATGCGCTGGCGAGCTGGATCGAACATACTTAACGCATCAGATCGACCTCGCATGCAAGCAACACACACTGTCCAAGTGATCTGTTGTAACATACACTGATGAAAATAATACTCCAATATACAATAATTATACCTATAATTACTAGGGCTCGGATGTTTATATGCTAAAAATCGGGAAAATATTTATTCTTTATGGATTAAAAATATCTAAAATATGTGACATAAAAGGAAAAATATGTAATTGTAATTTAGTTTCTTAATGTGAATATAAACAATATGCAGTACTCACGAATGCAATTTATGCTATGCCTTACTAACTGCTGAAAAATTACAATACACAACGAGATACATCTTCAGGTTGTCCATCACAAATGACCAACGATTATCGCAAAATACTTCTTCTGAAGGCGCGAAACTGAGGCAATATGTTTCTTGCCCTCGAGGTGTGGTGTTACTTAAGATCACTGTTCAGCCTTGATTGCTTTCCCACATGGTTGGCAGAACAGAACGCCCCCATCAGAAGTAAAATTATCCTTAAATTCTGAAACATACTGCTGCAGACGATAACTTGTAGTTGCTTTTACTTTAGGCATCGTAGAACTGCCTTACTCTTGACAGTGCCAGAAATGAACTGCATGTGAGTGACACTGGTTCCAGATAGCTGGGGAGGGGGTCAAGATTTAGCACGTGGTTCAATATGGCTGTGCACAAGGGAATCCCCGTCTTCCACGGTGAGTGGGACGGGGCGACAAGATAAGAAACACACAGCGGCAAGCTGACATACGCTCGGCATGAAGATTAGATAGCTCACAGTTCTTCCCCGTTGAAGTAACACAAAACAAAAATGCAATAAACAAAATACTGATTTAAAAATCTAAATATTAGGTCTTTTTATGTGCTAATAAGTGAAAATCAGGATTTTATGTAATTATAGAAAAAAATGTTTAAAATATGTATTTACATAAAAAATATTTATTTACCTAAAAATCCGAGCCCTAATAATTACCTATATAAATATGACGTAATAGAGTAGGCCTACTACTTATCGCCATTTTAAAAATTTGAGTTTTTACGCTCTTAAGCTAATGTAGGGACAGTGCTCCTGCAGACAGTAACTAGCGTTTCAATTCCGATGTTACTGTGGAATTTGAAATTTTTTGGGGGCACTTTTACTTTTTATTTAAAGAATTGATTACATATTTCTTAAACTCTGTATGTCGAGAAGGGCAGGATATACAGCAGGTCGCAGTTGCAAGTGACCCATGGGCCATCAGATGGTCATCGCTAGTCAATAGTCTGTCAAGACAAAGACAATGGTTCACTATGCACTTGTGAGTGGCCACTCCCTTCTTGGAGCATTCCACACAGATAAGATATACTGACATTGCAGGGAGTTGCAAATCGGAAAGCCTGGAAAACCATTTCAAGGACGGCTGACGCTGGGGTTCAAACCCATCCTTCTTCCGAATCCAGAGATATTTGGCCTTGAGCATTAACGTGCACAGCTGTCCCGGTCAGTGAGTTTCACTATACAACATTGAACCCAAATTAATTTACAGTTTGAGATGGTATAATGCTGGTCACATTTGTTTCTCGTTCACTCCTTAAATGGTTAATCCACACTGACGTTGACCCCTCTATGGTCTTCCTGAACAACAACCCGTACAGCTAAACGTCAAGTGTCATCATCTGATGAAGACGTACTGTGAATTAAGGTACTTCAAAGAATACCCCACGCCATAGCCGTTCTCGTTAAGTCACGCACTGTGTCTGTACAGAGGAGCTGGAAGTCCGGGTTTGAATCCTGGCGATGACAGCGGACATATTGTTAGCTGTTTTCCCCTGGGATTCCCCCCCAAAGCAAAATTTTGAGAAATTCCGGGATACGTACATTAATCCTAGAGGCTGGCTGCGTGGCGCAGCGGTAACATTCTCATCTACTGTACCCTAGGTTGTGGGGTCAAATTCCAACAAATTCAGTTGGCGATTCAGGGTGCTTGGGAGGGAGCCGAATCAACAGATGTACTGACACGTTAAAGATCCCCCTTCGGGGCAAATTTACGGCACCCCAGCGTCACTAAAATTTACAATAGTTATTTAAATGGGACCTAAAGCCAATAACATTCGTGTACCAATCCTAGAACCTAAAGATTGCAGTTTCACACACTACTGCATTCACCACAGAAACACGGGTTACCAGACAAAATTGAACATACATCCTAGTACGCAGACCTGATGGCCAAGATGTTCAAATCCCATTGGGGTTTAACAACAACTCAAAGGAACTGTTTAAGTTTGTTTTCCTCACAACTCAAGTCTGAATGTAAAGTGCACTGAGGTATTCTTACTTTTTCTTCCTTTCGTTGAGGCTGAACTGAGTTTGTTTGTTGTTGATTTACATAGGGGCTTACGACATCGTGGTCATTTAGACCCGTGTACCTGGGTGTGAGTATGATGTGTTTGATAACCTGTGTTATTGTGATGTCTGTAGTAGTGTATGCATTTGTAATTGATACTTGGACTGAGAAGAAGGAGGCCGTGGCTTTAGGTGAGGAACCAACCCAGCATTTGCCTGGAGTAGAAGTGGACGACCATTGAATACCACTTCAATGGTGGCTGAGGTGGGAATTGAAACCACCTCTTCTCAATTCTGTCTCACGACGCAGAGTGTACCCCATTCCAGATCTCGGACTAGAATTACATATCTTGGCAGAAGAATGCTACCACTGCACCACGAGGTGGGTTAAACTAAGTTTTAACGAGTGGAGTTTAAAGAGAATGAGATGACGTTTATTATCTTCGTTCACGCCCGCTTTAATATGTACCTCTCCTTATTTGCAGAGCGCGTCATATCATCTCGACTGTTAATTGTCTGAGCTAGTGACCTGCTTGTCGGAAATATTACAAGCAGGTGTACTGTACGTACAATACCTGAAGTCTGGAACGATTATTGTGGTTACAATTGCGATTGGGACTGGGCTAATTAACTTAGCATAACTTGGGAAACCTAATACCCTGCTTTCCATCAACAATGATCACATTGGGACTGCCACTATAAATGACTTCATGATAACATTTTTCCTTTTCCAACATTAGAGGGTAATTGTGGAAAATTCTTATTTATAGTGTTAACTTTAAGTTGAGTACCTAGATGGCCAGCAGGAATAAGTGTGCATGTCCAAGTGTGGACTTCGTGATTGTGAAAGCCTCTTGTATAGTGGAAAGACAGTCCGGCGTTAAATGGACCGCATTGATGCTACGAGATCTACTGCACCTACAAAGCCAGGCTCATGATATGACAAAACCCTTTTATAGGGCTAGTTGTATTTTAGTGAAAAACCTCGAAATTTTCGATATACTGTAATTATTTGTTGATGTTTTATTTTGGGGCTTTGTGACATCGTGGTCGTATAGCCCCGTGTACTTGGGTGTGTGTGGAATTTGTCTAATAACCTGTGTTATTGTGCTAACTTTATTAAACTGTATATTTGTAACTCAGGTGAGAATTGGGAAGGAGGCAGCCATGGTCTACAGTTAGGAACCATCCCGGTATTTGCCTGGAGTAGAAGCGAGAAACCACGGAAAGCCACTTCCAAGATGGCTAAGGTAGGAATTTAACAACCCCCATTCTCAGTTCTGCCTCACGAGGCTGAGTGAACCCGGTTCCAGCCCTCAGACCTGAACTAAATTTCTTGGCAGAGCCGGGAATCGAACCCGGTAGGCAGGGGTGACAGTCAGGAATGCTACCGCTATGCAACGAGGTAGACATTCCCAATTCTAACAACAGTTAGATACACGCACTAGAACAGCCATCATTATGAGACTGGCTGCGTGGTGCAGCGGTAACGTTCTTGTCTGATGTGTACAAGTTTGCAGGATCGAATCCTGGCGCAGTCAGTTGGCATTTAAGGGTGAGAAAATGCTAAGGAACCGTGTCAGATTTATTACTGGCACGTTAAAGATCCCCATCGTGGCAAAACGCCAGCGTCTCTATAAGCTGCAGTAGTTTAAAAGAACGTAAAACAAATTCCATCGTTATATTATAAACTAGCAATCCGACCCGGCTTCGCCCCGGAACAGTTATGAATGCATTACGTGATAAAGCCTTTTTTTTTTCAATGTCAATGAACAACGACCAATATCCGTTTTACGTCTCGGCATGATGGGTTAAAATCACTGACTGGACTATTAATTATATTATCATGGAGATGCATGTGCAACAAATTCTTGTCAGACGTAATTTAAGAATGGCGAGGTGCATGAAACACAAATCCCCCTTCCGTCCAATCTTAACTTGAATGTGAATTTTGCGGAACGAAAAGTTCACAGTCGAAATGAAGAAAAGCCGAGTTGCACTTCCAGGGAAACTCCAAACACAACCACTCTTCTCTGAAGTTTTTAACTCAACACGACTCGACAGTTTGCTGCTGGCTATATCTGGGACAATAAGCTCGTCCGCTAGCTAAGATGTAACTGGGGTGATAGACTCGCCCCTAGCTAGCTCGTAAACTATCGCCTCAGCAACTGAATGGAGATTGTTGGAAGAAATGAAAACAAAACACTTATAGTAGGTGATGTATTGAAGATAGAGATATGCTCTCCTGGGCTTTTTTTTTTGTAGAACTTTTCATGCTGAACAATTCTTACACTCATAGTATTTAGATATTTTTAACGGTTTGCCCAGTGTAAGCTAAAAAAGCGCATGGACGCCAGTTTTTTTCGACCTTTTCACTGAAATCGTTAGTGCTTGACTTCCTTTGGCCATAAATAAATTATTTTCTACAGAAACCTTCCTCGAGATATCATTTACAGAATGGTGAAAACCGCATCAAAATCCATTCAGTGGTGATCGAGATTATCCGTGACATCCAAGAATCGGGGACTTTGTTTTATACTAAGTAGAGATTACGCCAATCAGTATAATTTAATATAATATAATCCCCCTTCCGTGCAATCTTAAATTGACTGTGAATTTTGCGGAACGAAAAGTTCACAGGCGAAATGAGAGTTGCACTTCCAGGGAATGGCGAGGTGAATGAAACTCAAATCCCCCTTCCGTCCAATCTTAACTTGACTGTGTTTCACAGGCGAAACGAAGGAAACCCGAGTTGCACTTCCAGGGAAATACCAAACACAGCCATCCTTTTCAGAAGTCTTAACTCAACACGACTCAACGGTTTGCTGCTGGCTTTATCTGGGGCAATAGGTTCGCCCGCTAGCTACGCTGTAACAGGGATGATAGACTCGCCCCTAGCTAGCTCGTAAACTGTCGCCTCAGTAGTTGAATGGACACGGTTGGAAGAAAATTAAACGTAAAAACACTTATAGTGGGCATGTATTGAAGATAGACATATGCTCTCGGGGACTTTTTTTTTTTTTTTTTGAACTTTTCATGCTGAGCAATTCTTACACTCATAGTATTTAGATATTCTTAACGGTTTGCCCAGCGTAAGCTTACAAAGCGCTCGGACGCCAGTTTTTTTTTCGACTTTTCCACTGAAATCGTTACTGCTCGGCTTCCTTTGATCATAAATAAATTATTTTCTACAGACATTATCCCCGAGATATCCTTTACAGAATGGTGCAAACCGCATCAAAATCCCTCCAGTGGTTCTCGAGTTTACCCGTAACATCCAAGAATCGGAGACTTTGTTTTATATTAACCGCTTCCATCCACATCCTTGCCCAGTTTCTTTCGCCTTCATTCATTTCATCTCTCATTAAGTCCTCTTATGAGGTTGGCGTCAGGAAGGGCATCCGGCCGTAAATACCATCCACCATATAGACTTTCATCGCATCTCATCCCCAATCACGTTGAAAACGGGAATAATAAGGGTAAGCCATACATACCATCAGGCCACGGTGGCCAAGAGCGTTAAAGCGCTAGCTCGTGCTTCGCTGGCATAAGGAGAGCTTGGGTTCGAATCCTGAAAATGGTTTTCGTGGTTTCCCATTCTCGCCACCAGGCAAATGCCGGGACAGTTCTTTTCAACACGTCCACGGCTGACTTCCTTCCAAAATCCCTTCCCTGACCCTTCCTTAATGAGAGCCAAGTTAGTGGTCACCTAGGCGATTGGCCTGCCAACTGTATCTGCTGACATACAGTAAATGTGTTCAGCTCCCATACACCATCCTTGCGGCGGTAGAGGAATGATTCCTCGCAGAGTCCGTGGGTGACGCCGAGCTGGGAGGATAAGCGATAACAAACAAAAAACAAACAAAAGTGACAGTCAGTCTGAAAGACTAGACTTTGTATCATTTTAAATGCTACAAATGCTGAAAAATGCTTGAAAGGCTGGAGGCTTCTCGCTTCGCTCGAAGCCAAAGACTCTTGACATGTTAGAAAATTATCTGCATAGGCCTAATACTTATCTTGCTTATCTTGTTTCAAATTACTCGCGAACGGCAAGTGCAAACCAAGGGCAAAGCACGGTCTAGCGCGCGGGATGCCGCACGCTCACCAGAGCGCGCGGGGACGTGCCCCTTCCATCTAGTCTAAAAACACTTATAGTGGGCGATGTATTGAAGATAGAAATATCCACTCGTGGACTTTTTTGTAGAACTTTTCATGCTGACCAATTCTTACGCGGAGTTTGTTTTCGACTTTTTCACTGAAATCGTTACTGCTTGGCTTCCTTTGATCATACATAAATTATTTTCTACAGAATCTTTCCTCGAGATATCATTTACAGAATGGTGAAAACCGCATCAAAATCCATCCAGTGGTTCTCGAGATTACCCGTGATATCCAAGAATCGGGGATTTTTGTCTTATACTAACGAAGTAGAGATTGTCGGGGAACACATGCACCAAGCGGTACTATGACGTCACACACCTCAGTGCATCTGAGTACATTTCGTCCCGTCACTGTAACGTAACGCCAGACCCCAGCGTAACAACGAAGTCGACAAGATCATTTACCATCATAATGATACAGGTTGTCAGCCGGATTCCACACGCACCCAAGTACACGAGGCTAAACAACCTCGATATCACAAACTCCTTACATCAAAGTACCAGTGGGTTTGGTTACAGGTTTCAGATCGAGTTTGATTTGCGGGTTAAGAATACTAAAAATAGCCACCTGCTGTTGTATCGGGGTACGTATTGAGACTCCGGATCCACAGGTCCTGAGTTCGATTACCGGCTCTGCCAAGAAATTTCATTTTGGACTGAGGATTGGCATGGGGTACACTCAGCCTCGTGAGACAAAACTGAGAAGAGATGGGTTCGATTCCCACTTCAGTTGTCCTAGAAGTGGTTTTCCGTGGTTTCCCACTTCTACTCAAGGCAAACGCTAAGTTGGCTCCTAACTTAAGGTCACGGCAGCCTTCTTACCGTTCCTAAACTCACCAAATACACACACTACAACAGCCGAATGGCACAGGTTATCAGATTGGTTCCACACCAACATGACCACGATGCGTCTGGTGACTGAATAACGAGATGGTAAGACAATGTACACGAGTACTGCACTCGCCACACTAGAATGAAGGACACGTACTAAGAGGAAGTGGGAAGGGCAAGGGTAATTACATTACTTAACTGTAAATCAATTAAGACCATTTGGCCTATGGCGAACTCGGCAAAGGATGTTTGCCACCAGTCTTAAAATTGCAGGAGACTGTGTATGAAACATAATAGTCAAAGTACAGTAGATAATTTTCTTGTCATAAGGTTCAGCTCTGCCAGACAACACTGGGCGTGAGGGCACTCAGTCTTGGGAAGACAATTGAGAAGCTGCTTGATATGAGTGCCCCATAGCCTACGGCTGAAGGTGTCGTCACGCTGGACACACGTCCCTAATTTTTTATTTATTTTGGTCGTGTGGCCTCCTGAGAGGCCGAGTGCAGGTCTTTCTAGTCGACGCCCGTGGGCGACCTGCGCGTCGGATGGAATGGATGATGATGAATGAAACTGGGCAAGGATGTGGAAGGAAGCAGCCATGGCCTGTCAGAAGGTACCGTCCCAGCATTTGCCTGGTGTTGAAAATGGGGAAACTACGGAAAACCATTTCAAGGACGGCCGACGGTGGGGCTCGAACCCACGCGTCTACCAAGTCAGCAGAGAGCTTGGCCCCATGACCGAATGCTGCGCTTTAGCCAGCGTAGCCACTGCTGTCGGTACGTCCCTCATAATCCATAGCTAATGAGTTGGGTGGCATTCGTCCTTGGATACGCCCACGCCTATGAGTTCCGCAGCCGTTAAAAGGGTCGTAAAACCAATAACATTACTACGGTATTATTGAGTCCCGATCGGGAGACTAGCATTTCAAGACTAAATATTGGAATCTTGAGCACTATCAGAACTCGTTTCACAAACTACCACAGCTCAAAATAATAATAATAGCAGTGACAATAATTGACTACCTACACTCTGGCGTCAGGCCACGGGGCTATAAGCTACAGTAGTCATCTGCCAACTCGGTTCCCGAGTGGATTCGAATCCCACCGTTCGCCGTCCTTGAAACGGTTTTTGATGGTTTCGTATTTTCCACTCCAGGTAAATGCTGGGACGGTACCTTGTAACAGACACGGCCGATTCTTACCAATTTCTTACCTAGTTTCATTCCATTTCATTCCCTTTCATTTTAAATTTTTCTTTCTCTAATGGTTGGTGTCAGGGAGGGTATCCAGTCGTAAAATTCAACCATTACATAGAAACTCATCTCACCTCATCCGCAAACCCGTAGAAATGAAAAGAATTAGGGGTACAGACAAATCCATAACAATAATAATAATAATAATAATAATAATAATAATGGGGCCTCCGTAGCGTAGCGGTCAGCATGGTTAGCTACCGTGGAGGGCCTGGGTTCGATTCCCGGCTCTGCCACGAAATTTGAAAAGTGGTATGAGGACTGGAACGGGGTCTACTCAACCTCGGGTGGTCCAAATGATTAGAGGGGGTTCGATTCCCACCTCAGCCATCCGTGGTTTCCCACTTCGTCTTGGGGCAAATGCCAGGATGGTACCTACTGTAAGGCCACGGCCGCCTCCTTCCCTCTTCCTTGCCTATCCATCCCAATCTTCCCTTCCCTTCCCTTCCCATCCCTCATGACGCCCCTGTTCACTTTGCGGGTGTGGCCGCCTGGGCGAAGTGCTGATCACACCTCCCCAGTTGTATCCAATCCGACGAAGTGTTCCCAGCACTAGGACACTGTCTGGAAAGGCGGTAGTGGTAGGTTCCCCCGCTAAGTCCGTGGGAAACACCAACCTGGATGGTAAAATTGACTTTAAAATAAATGGGGCTGCCAACTGTGAATACTGAAGGAAGGGGAGCGATACAGTAACCTGAGACTATGCGGCATGAATATGCATGTCATAACAGGACTATCTGACTTGTTAATCCCTTCACACTGATTTCGTTTCGACGCCCGAATGTCAGGCGAATGTTTGCATACACGAACACACATTTTATTTTGCTGATAGGTATAGCAACGTGAACTTAAGGTGTAACGTTAAGCGGACAATACAGTTTATCTCAGGGTCTCAAAGAGTGGCTTGTGGGGTGATCTTGACCACCTTCTGTTGTCTTGCGGCACGTACTGAGACTGCAACCCTAAGGCTCTGTCTTTGATTCCCAGCTCCGCCAAGAAATTTAACTCAATTCCGAGTATCGCTATGAATTTACAGTCTACTCTTCAATCGGTCAACAAGATTTTTGTCCAATTTGATTACACGGGGTAAATATATTTATAAACACTATTCTTGACAAATATTGCAAGAATCAATATTATTCACTGATAATGTAAATAATCAGTGATTCAGTGAATAATATTATTAATATTAAAATATTAATACATGTATTTTTTTCAGGAATATTGTCATAAGTAGAGCCCGGATTTTGATGTAGCTATCCAAGCCTCCCTGTCCTGAGCTAATCGTTTCATCTCTACATAGCTACCACATTCTACATCCAAGGCAATCTGTTTCACATAATCTAACCTTGGTCTACTCCTACAGTTCTTGTCCTCGACCCTTCCTTCCATAACTAAGTTTGCTCTTCCTGGGTGTCTTAGTATGTGTCCTACCAACCTACCTCTTCACTTTATTAGCAGTCATCAGAAACATCTCCTCTCTCCCACTCATTTTAATACCTCTTCATTTGTTTGTCTATCTACCCATCTGATCTTCATCATTCTCCGTGAACACCACATTTCAAATGCTTCTATTCTCTTCTTTTTTGCTGCACCAACAGTCCATGTTTCACTTGCATAGAGCGCCACGTTCCAGACAAAGGCTTTCAAAAACGACTTTCTAATACCTAATGTAATAATAATGTTACTGGTTTTACGTCCCTTTTAACTACTGCGGCTTTGAAAGACGCCGGGGTGTCGGAACTTTGCCTCGAAGGGGATCTTCTAATGTGCCAGTAAATCTACTGACTCGGCTCCCTCGCATTTGCGCACTCTCAAATGCCAACTGACTGCGTTAGGATTCGATCCTGAAACCTTGGGAACAGCAAGCGATTACGTTACCGCTGAGCCTTGCAGCCAGCCTTGTAATACGTACCTATATCTACGAGTATATTTGATGCCAACAGATTTCATTTCTGTAGAAATGCTTTTCTTGCCAGAGCCAACATACTCCTGCATAGGCCTATTACACCCTGTTAGATGCCAACGTATTCCCTGTGCAGTAAACTTGACCCACATGCACAAATCAGAACGTCTGTTGGGTGAACCCACCTAGGTGTATCACATTGTCACGCTGCATGGTAAGTATCTGATGATGATGATAATTGTTGTTTTAAGGGGCCTAACATCCAGGTTATCGGCCCCTAATGGTTTGGGTGATAGTGAAAGATGAGATGAAAATGTAATGAAAACTATAACTAATACTAACTACTGTCTTACAAACTAGAAGAAGAAATGGTAAACAAATAAAGAATACGGCAAACAATGGAGAGGAGGAAAAGAAATGCCCTCAACCCTCGAAGAATGCGGATTGAGGGACTTGGAAGGAAGGAGATCCAGAGAGGCAGTTAGGAAAGGAAAAGAGGAGAGAGTCAGCCCCAGAGGCACTGGAAAAAGGGGAAAAAGCGGACCCAGCTCAGGAATCCCTCGGGGTTGCCAACTCCCGAACTCACCAGCCGTGAGCCCTTGAGGGTGTAGCACTATCCAGGGTGCACCATAAGTGGTGGGGCTACACACACCCTGCCTCCTTGAGGGCCCTGAACAGAAGGCAGGAGATAGGAAGAGAACAGAAGAGGTCTGACCCCTCAAAGAATGAGGGATCAGGAAAGATGAGACAAGGGCCAATTAAGGCGGGAAAGTAAAAGACTCCCTAGGCCTCGGATACCCTAATACCGTCGGAGTCGGAAAAGAACAAGAGTTGACCAAGGGTGGTCGATAAGAAAGATGACAGAGAGGAGCCCGGCACAAGTAAGTGGAAACAATGCTGAACTCAGCTGGGGTCCCGTGGTCGCCAACCCAAGCCCCACCAGCCGTGGGCCCCTAGCGGGGTGGGGTAAGTATCTGTAGCTTCAAATATAATACAGACTAATAAAAATTATATATATATAATTGTCATCAAATAACCAGTCCCAGAATCTCTTTGCTATTAGCCCTCCACTGGGGAAGTGCCAAGAGGCCCTGCGGATCAACAAGAGGAGACTTACCAAGATTCCTCAACTTTGGAGCTTTTGAAAACACGTCAGTATTGTATTTCATTTCGGGACTTGGGACATCATAGGGGGCTGCGTGGCGCAGTCGGTAGAGGCGCTGAGCTTCTAACTGAAAGGGAGTGGGTTCGATCCCCACCCAGGTATTGGATTTTAGAAACGAAACTACCACTTTCGGAAACGCAAATAGCCCTGGGGTTCACTCAGCCTACACCAGAAATGAGTACCAGGGTAATTCCTGGGAGCAAAGATGGCCGGGCATAGAGCTGACAACTCCATCCCATCTAGTGCCGATGTCACAAAAAATGGAAGCCTCTACCTTCCACTACTCCCAGGGCCTTCATGGCCTGTACGGAGTTCACTTTGCTTTTGCTTTACTTGGGACATCATGGTAATCATCCTCGTATTCCTGTGTGTGTACATAATATCATAACCTGCAGTATTGAGTTGTCTGTACTAGTGCGTATACTTAAACTGTACCTTTAGCTAGGGTTGGGAAGGAAGTGGCCATATTGGTATCAGACCGCAATTTAACCAGAGCTTAAGTCGGAAACTGCGGAAACCTACTTCTAGGATAGCCGAGATTGGGATTGTCAGTTTCTCTCACCAAGTTAAGTGCACCCCGTCCCAAACCTTAATACGGTTGTGCTAGCAATTCTATCAAAACAATACAGTTTTTGAAAATCTGTAACAAAATAAGTTTGCATATTTTGTGCTACAATTCAGAGAGTACTAAAATTAAATCTTTCTTTTCCCATAATAACTTCCCTGTACATTTTAAATCTTTCATTTGGTGAGTGTATAAAATGAAATGAAAATAGTCACGAACGTTCAACTTGATATCCTGAATTAAAGTGAGGACTACCTTCCTTTGTATCCATCCTATTCTCAAATATTTAGCCTACTTTTCACATTTTGCAAAAATGAGGAAAAAGTAGACATGAGATCGGGAAAATGTGTGTCTGTCTGTCTGTCTGTCTGTCCTTCTGTCTGTCTGGCTGTGTGTGTCCCCCCCCCCCCTATCAACTCCTAAACGGCTGCAGCAATCGAAACAAAATTTGGTAGGAGTAAAGATCTATACATGAATATCTCACGGCCATATTTGAAAATGATGTCAGTGCTACCAACTGCTGAAAAATTGCAATTGAAATTTGAGCTCCATGTTGGATATCTTGGAAGGTATGAATGGGAGCTATTTCAAAATTGGCACACGTATAGAAAATAATATTGCAGTTTACTTTCCAGGAGGCTATACATGGCAGTGTTGCCAAAATGATTATGAGCCTGATGATAGGTCTAAATTTTAAATGCATATAACTTCTACACTATCAATTGGATTTCAACCAAATTTCGTATGTGGTATGTGTACATAAACAGATATGACTGAGCGTATTCTTAAGAGCCACCAGGGCTGCCAACTGTTAATAAATGCTCTCAATTTTTTTAAATCCAAATACCCATATATCAGAAAGTATACAAGCCGACAGCTTTAAACTATGCACACGTATAGTACCTGACATTCTATATTAATTTGGAGTAACTTATATACGTCAGTGCTACCAACATGATTCTAAGCCTGCTGATAGGACCAATTTTAAAATGCATGTCACTTCTATACTAACTAATGGATTTCATTCAAAATTGACACAACAATAGATCATATTATTTCAGATTATTTCTGACCAAAACATGCTTAACATTGTTGCCAACATGATTTTACGCGCGCTGTTAGATCCAATGCTTAACTGCATGTAACGTCCATGCTATCCATTGGACTTCAACCAAATTTTGAATTCTGTACCTTAAGAGATGGAACTAAGAATATATTCAGTCACCAGGGCTGCCAACTGTAGTTCTCTATTAGGCTACATTATGCCAAGTATACAGTATTTCGAACTTATTAGAAATTTCGATATTACCAACTTAATTTCGTCATTATTCTAGATAGATCCATATAGATTAATCATTGGCATGAATCTTAAATTTCAAGAAAAGTAGGCTCTTTAGTTCGTCACGGAACTTCTTGTTGTTATTTAGGAGATACAGTACTCATTATTACATTGCAAATACATGGGTATCTTGACCAATATGTTCTTGGTCCCGAACGAAGTTACCGTTATAAAAGGGATAATTTATCGAAATTGAAATGTTGGAGTGGCTTAACCGATAACAAATCACACGACCCGAAGAAAGGTAGACTGATTCTTGAATATTTAATTCTACCATCGGACCATGGTGTAGATATAGCAAGCATGCCTCATACCCGGGTTCAATTCAATTCCCGGCTTTGCCAGTGATTTAAAAACACCGTGGTGTAGAGCTTGCCTCTTACCCGATATTCATTCCCCAATCGGCCAGTGATTTAAGATGCTTGATGATAATTAGTGTTTTAAGGGGCCTTACAGCGAGGTTATCGGTGATTAGCCGCAGGCGGTAAGTCGTGAACCACGACTGCGATCGGGTGCTGCAGCAAGTCCGGGTGCCATCGGTTCGAATACCGGCGCTGATGGTGGCCATCCTAATTGTGGTTCCTCTCCGAGTTTTTTCACACTCCCTCCAAGCATTCTATGAAGTCCCGAGGCACCTTCTCATCCCTCACTTTAATAATTACAGTTGCACACATAACTAAAGTCACCACAAAAAGACGGTTATCAGACAAATCCGACACACACCAAAGTACGCGGGACTAATGACAAAGATATAACCCGGAAACTGAATTAGCAACAAGATATTTAAGTTCTTAAGTGAGGGAGTACACCGCCTCGTAAGGACAGTTGAGTAGCTGCTTAGTATGAGGAGTAGAAACCAATGTCCTAAAACCATAGCAATTCGACTGAGGGTGTCGTCTTGCTGCTCACTCGTCCCCCATAAACCACAGGCTAAACTGCAGGTGCCATGGATCTTTGAGGTACAATCGCGGAGTTACGTAGGCCTAACCTTTGTCACCTGACCAAAATGAACTCGAGAGAATTCACCCCTTTGAATATGATGCAGTGACGCGATACCTAACATCTCCACCTCCAGAGCTCTGTGAGTTACCTCAGCTCTCAAGAAGACTTTAGACCACCTCGTGGTGTAACTGCTAGCATTATTGGCCCAGGGAATCTGGATACGATAGAAGTCGAAGGCAGATTCTCGGATGAAATTACCGTAACGTCGGGTATCCCTCAGGGCAGCGTAATCGGAACTTTGTTATTTTTGGCGTTTATAAATGACTTACCAAATGGGATTCGCAGTGACTGTCGATTATTTGCGGATGATTGTGTAAAATATCAAAAGATACATGACTCACAAGACAACGCAGTACTTCAAGATGACCTGAACCTGGTCTGTAAGTGGGTGATTGAAAATAAAATGAAAATAAACACAAGAAAATGTAGTCTTTTAAAAATAGGGAAAGTGCGAAGGCAAGATTTTCATTATAACATTGGCTCGGAAATACTTGTAGAAGAAGATTCTTGCAAATATTTGGGCGTTCACGTAAGGAATGATATGAAATGGAGTAGTCATGTAGGATGTGTAGTTTCTGAAGCTTACAAATTCCTGCCCTTTGTAATGAGGGTATTCTATTTAAAGGAAGTAGTAGGCTACCTCTGCTAAAGAATTAGGATATTTGTCACTTGTAAGACCTATTCTTGAATACGCCTCGGCGGTTTGGGATCCATATCAAGTAGGGCTCATAAATGAGCTGGAAATGGTACAAAGAAAGGCCGCTAGATTTGTGCTCAGTGACTTAAATCCCAGGAGTAGTGTGAGCCGTATGTTACAGAAACTTGGGTGGGAATCAGTTGAGGCTAGGAGGATGAAATCTAGACTCTGCGCTATGTACAACACGTATACAAATCAACCAGCATGGGGTGAGCTTAGCAAACGTATGGGAAAGCCCACTTACATGGGTAGGAGCGATCATCCTTTCAAAGTTAAGGGCCGACCACAGCGAACAAATTATGGTAAATATTCTTTTGTAAACCGTGCCATTGATAACTGGAACTCTCTATCTGCCGCAGTCTTAGAGCTTTTTCCCAAATATATACAGTAGGCCGAGTTCCCAAATATATACAGTAGGCCGAGGTGTGTTTAAGAAAAGACTGACTATTTGTATAAATACTCCAGTTTAATTGTTATTGAATTGTTATGTATAATTATTTATTTGTTATGTATATCCAATTTGCCACCGGAGGACACACCCCCAATTGCAAATAAATGAATGAATGAATCCTTGGCTCTGCCAAAACATTTAATTCTGGTCTGAGGGTTTGAACGGGGTACACTCACACTCGTGAAGCAAAACTGAAAAGAGTTGGTTTGATTCCCATCTCAGCTATTCTGGAAGTGGTTTTCCGAGGTTTCCCACTTCTACTCCAGGCAAATACCGGAATAGTTCCGAACCTAATGCCATGGCCGCTTCCTTCCTAATCTTCACCTGATATACAAATACACACACTACTACAGACATTAAAATAACACAGGTTACACGCAGCCATGTACACGGGGCTAAATGACGACGATGTTCAAACCCCTGAAATGAAATAACAACAACTCTAGAAGGCTCAGTTGTCGAGGCACTCCGCTCGAATCAGGGCCACGGCTACAATCTGTGTGTAGCATTTCCACAATGGTTTTTCTCCACTCACTTACGACAAATGCTAGGAGGTTACCTAATTTCCACCTCGTGGTGTAGAGGCTAGCGTTCTTGTCTGTCGCCTCGGACGTCAGGGTTCGATTCCCGGCTCTGCCAAGAAATTTAATTCGTGTCTGAGGGCTGGAACGGGTTGCACTCAGCTTCATGAGGCAAAACAGTGTGTAGCCATCCTGGAAGTGGTTTTCCGTGATTTCCCCACTTATACTCCAGGTTTCTACTCTACTTCTATTCTACGCTTTGGTGAGAAGCAAGCAACTTGACCACTGCTCCACCACGCCCCCTAAAGTACACGGGGCTAAATGACCACGAAGTCCAAGCCCCTCGATTGAACCAACAACATTTCGTTCCTAGGGCACCCTTTATCAATCCTAGCCCCAGATAATAATTACAGTGGGGCTGAGTAGATCTAACCTTCAAATCCAAGACTGCTAGTTATACAGGGACAGATAACCGCTTTGTTCAGCCCCTAAAGCATCAATAACTAACTATAACTAGTTATATATAGGCTCAGTCCAATGACAGACAAGCGAGTAGTAAGAGCACAGCCTCGTGCGAGTAATTTACTGGCACGTTAAAATTCTCCTTCAGAACAAATTAGGTAGGCCGGCATGTCTAAGACCACAGCAGTTGCAAGGTACTGTAGAAGAAATGTACATTATTATTATTAAAGTTACTCATCACAGCACACACTAATACCACAGTGCAGTCTATTGGAAAGCATCCGTTCAAAATTACGTACACTGGACTGATGACCGCGTTGTTCCTATGGGGAAGCGACAACTTCATGTAAAATAAGGAAGAAAGCAACAAATGAAGCAAAGCTATTAATCTCACTATCATGAGCCATTGAACCTCCATTTTTAGGTGGAATCCGAACCACAAGATGCGATATTTCAGTTCGAAAATCAGTAGTGGCTACGCTGGCTAAATTGCAGCGTTAGGTCATAGGACCAAGCTCTCTGCTGACGGTAGACGCGTGGGTTCGAGCCCCACCGTCGGCTGTCCTTGAAATGGTTTCCCGTGGTTTCCCATTTTCAACACCAGGCAAATGCTGGGACAATACTTCCTGACAGGCCACGGCCGCTTTCTTTCACATCCTTGCCCAGTTTCATTCATCTTCATCCATTCCATCTCTCATCCCGACGCGCATGTCGCCCACGGGCGTCGACTAAAAGACCTGCACTCGGCCTCTCAAGAGGCTACACGACAAAAAAAAACTTCGAAAATTTCACGTGCATTGACCGGGAATCGAAACCGGTCCACTTTGGTGAGAGGCAAGCAGCTTGACCACTGCACCATCACGCCCCCTAAATCAATTAATGATTTGCATTGGTTATTAGACTGCGTTCTTTCATTTATACAGTCCGTATATTGAATTGGTGACTAGCAAACGGGGCTTATTCAACTACACATGAATTCAGCATACTCAGCTTTAAAGAAGGAAAAGGTAAGAAATAATAATACTGGAATAATAATTTCACATATAAACAAGTACTCTATATAGGCACTGAAAACAAAAGGAAGTAAGGAAGTAAGGGAGGAAGAAAGGAAGGAATCAAAGAAATGCCTTACCTCAATAATTAATTCAGTCAACAAATGAGTGCTAATTATTGAAGTGACAGACGACCTCACTGTTTCACCCCATAAATCAACAATTACCAACAGTGTTAGTAATTTAATGTTGTATTTCAGCAGTGAGGGAGGCAGTCAGACGAACCACACCGCAATAATTAAAACACTCGTTTAAGTCCCTCAGAACAAATTGGCCCGTGAGTGAGAAAGTGAAGCTGGCCACCGGGCCTACCTCAAGTTCAATGACAGCTTGCAATGTGGAAGAGGGTTGGGAAGGGGCGAGAGGGGACGAAGGAAGAAGGGCGCTGCTTCTTGTGAAAGATTTATAACAGAGAGGTACAGTCAACCAGTTGTTCCCAACGTGCTACTTATTTACCAGTCACATAAAGGTGATGGTGATAGTGAAATATCTGGAATCAAACCATTAGATGATTAATGACTACCCAGGGATTGATTTTAAAGTGAAGATTGAAAATCCATTTCGATTTGCTTGGTTAACTAATTATAATTATTAATAATGGTTGATTATTAATAGTACAGTGCTGAACTATCTAGTCATAATATTTTCGTTACTATATTATTCCATTACACGTATTAGTGTCATTTTGTTGTAACCAACTTTAATACAGTTTGTAACAAGTGAAATAAAATAATAATTGTTATCGTGTGAGTGAGTGAGTGACAGTTGCAGCGGGAACAAATTGTACTTCTGAGGGGTGACGCAGCGGACACCACCCAGCAGGCTGAGAAAAGCAGACTCTCTCTTCAGCTTCCTACTAGATTTTCACAAGGGTCAACTAGTTCTGAGGCAGTTATACGGAAGATGGAAATGAAAACCAACCACAGCTCGCCTCAGGGCCACATCCACCAACGAGCGACCCGATCGTCATCAGATTATAATATATTAAGCCTACCTTGAAGCGCGAGGAGTCCAGCACTTGCCGGCCTGCCACGGTCCAAGACACCCGCACTTGGGCCGACGGGTCGTCGCTCTGGAATCTCGCACAGAACGCCGCACAGCCTCCGGGAACTGCCAGCACTGGAGACGGCTTCTTGCTGAACACCAGTCTGGGCGCCGTGCTGCCGCTGGTGCTGCACTCTGTAGGACCACAAGCATGTGTGAAAACAACATAACTCCATCTAAACTACAAACCATAACCTTCAGCAACGCTGCTTTTTGCGGATCAACAAACAAGCGATCACTGAAATAACATAGGCCTAACTCCTTCAAATGTTTCTAGGCTCGTGGTATATAAGTCAGTGCTGTTGGCTACCATTCCGGTAACCCGGATTCGATTCCCAGCTCTGGCAAAAATTGTAATTCTGGTTTGCAGTACTGGAACGGTATTAATGTATTTTTATTTCGGGGCTTGGTTATCATGATCATCAGTCCCGTGTGTATACATAGAATGTATATGATAATCTGTGTTATTGTGCTGTCTGTGGTAGTGTGCGTATTTCTAATTGAGGTTAGGATTGGGGAAGAGACGGCCATAACCTTAAGATAGTCACCATCCCGGCATTTATCTGGAGTAAACTTGGATATTAAGGAAAACCATTTGTAGGATAGTTGAAGTGGGAATCAAACTCGCCTCTTCTCATTGTTGTCTCACAGGACTGAGTGTGTCACGATCCAACCCTCAGACCAGAATTAATGTTTTTGTCAGGGCCGAGAATCAAACCCGAACCTCAGGGTTGACAGCCAAGAATGATAGCCATCCCACTAAGAGATGGTCTCAGAGGCACCGTTGACATGCAAGTGAGCCAAGTGGTGTCATTTTCAAAAACCAGTATTAGGCTACTATGCTAAACGAGTTTACCTATTCTAGCCCGTAGATTTAGGGTTGGCATTCAATGCCTTAGTCCAAATGGTGCCTGGTTCGATTCCCGACCGTGTGGTGAGGTTTAAAATCCATTATTTGAAACCCCTAGCTCGGGAACGAAGAGCTTGTGACGTCATCATTTGTTTCATCCTCATCGCGACCTCGACGCGCAGGTCACCCACTGGCGTCAATTCGAAAGATATGCACCACGTTCCTCCACAGGCCATACGTCATTAACTATTGTTTTGCAAACATGAACATCATAGCAGACAAAATGAAATCCACCGCCCAAATGATAGGGTTGAAATAGAAGAAGAGTTCACCAAGAGAGGCCACAAAGAACAAATGAAGGAAAACATCCTGACACAAGTAATTAGAGCAATATCAGACTCAGTTTTGGGCCTTGTGGTTGTTCAGCCACTACTATAAGGGTTACGAGACCCTGGTGAGCGAAATTTGAGTGATTCGTAGGTTAGAACTTGCAACGGGGGCAACTCACATCTATGCACATCGTATTCCCGGTAACACAACAGCACTTATAAAACGAACAAGTAATTCCGTGGGGAACTACAGTACCATAACCTATCTTCCGTTTATCTGCTGGGCCTCGGTATTAAATTACTCCCCTGTCAATTAAAATAATCTATATTATTACTATTATTAGTCTATTATTATTATTATTATTATTATTATATACAGTAATTCGCCCAGGGGCTCACATCTACTGGGACGTGGATTGGCGATCACGGCGCCCCAGCTGAGTCCGGCATTACTTCCACTTACTTGTGCCGGGCTCCTCTCCGTCTTCTTTCCTGTCGACCTCACTTGGTCAACTCTTGTTCTCTTCCAACCCCGACGGTATTAGGGTATCCGAGGCGTAGGGAGTCTCTTCCTTTACCGCCTTAATTGGTCCTTGTCTCATCTTTTCTGATACCCTCCTTCAGCGAGGGGTCAGCCATCTTTTTCTTTTCATGTTATCTCCTGCCTTCTGCCCAAGGCCCTCAAGGAGGCAGGGTGTATGTAGCCCCACCACTTCTGGTGCACCCTGGATATTGCTACACCCTCAGGGGCTCACGACTGGTGAGTTTGGGAGTTGACGACCCCGAGGGATTCCTGAGCTGGGTCCGGTTTTCCCCCTTTTATCCATTACCTGTGGGGTGGACCCTCTCCTCTTTTCCTTTCCTATCTGCCTTTCATGGCTCTCCTTCCTTCCAGTCCCTCAATCCGCATTCTTCGAGGGTTGAGGGCATTTCTTTTCCTCCTGTCCATTATTTGCCTTATTCTCCTTTTGTTTTCCATTTCTTCTTCTAGTATATAAGTTAGTAGTTAGTTTTATTTATAGTTTACATTTCATTATCATCTTCACGATCACTCAAACCATTAGGGGCCGATAACCTAGATGTGAGGCCCCTTAAAACAACAATTATCATAATCATCATACAATATAATTATTATTAATGAAGCCTCCGTGGCTTAGGCGGCAGCACGCCGGCCTCTCACCACTGGGTCCGTGGTTCAAACCCCGGTCACTCCATGTGAGATCTGTGCTGGACAAAACGGAGGCAGACAGGTTTTTCTCCGGGTACTCCGGTTTTCCCTGTAAAACATTCATTCCAGCAACACTCTCCACTATAATTTCATTTCATCTGTTAGTCATTTAATAATTGCCCCAGAGGAGTGCGACAGGCTTCGGCAGCCGGCACAGTTCATATCCTCGCCGCTAGATGGGGGCTTCATTCATTCCATTCCTGACCCGGTCGGAGACTGGAAGCAGGCTGTGGATTTTCATTTTCATTATTGTAGATTGAAGGAAGTCACCCTGATTGATGTCGACATTCCGAATACGCACAACCTGCTGGCTAAACTTGCTGAAAAAGTGTCCAAATATTTCGAGGTGGTGGAGCCTATCAGGAAGCAATGGCAGGTCAAGAGAGTTCGAATTGTACCAATAGTGCACTGGTGTGGTTCCCAATCATCTTCTGCAAGGAGGGGCGTGGTGGCTCAGCGGTCTAGCTGAATGCCTCTCACCAAGGCGGTCCGGGTTCGATTCCCGGTCAATGCATGTGAGATTTTCGAAGTGAAATGCCATGTCCTGTGGTTCGGATTCCACGTAAAAAGGAGGTCCCGTGGCTCATGATCTCAAGATTAACGGTCACGTTAAACTACAAGCTTCCTTCCTTCCTTTTTCTTCTGCAAGGGCTAAAAGAGTTTGGATAGTTCGTAAATTCATTGGCAGTATTTTACTGTATTTTACTAGAAAATGATCTGAGAATAACGGTAGTATAATAATAACTAGCAAACCCTGTGGGATAACTCTCGCATAATGGGTTGTGTGCGCCCCATGTGTACAGACTACCCGCCCGGCTCTAGTGCTATGCGGGCTATACGCGACACAGTGTTGCCAGGGGCTATCGTAAGGGCAGATGACCTCGTAGTTCCGCCCCTTAAAACAACAATAACTAACTAACTAGGGCCTATCGTCTTGTTTATTTGTTTAAAGGCACTTTAAAAACAAATAAATATGTATTTCTGACTAGCCGTGAACATTGTGGGGTTTGAAGCCATTTTTCAGTGTTGCCTTAGTAAACAATAGTTTGGTGTTTTTTAGTCGGTCAACACGAATGTACCCAAAAGATGTGGGTTATTCCCTAATCTCATTTATATATATTCCACTTGCATCACTCTCTTCATCGTGGGCTTCTTTTATTTCCTCTTTCAAATCTCCACCACTCGCTAAATATAGAGATTATTTTTTAATGCATGGAACAATATCTGGTATGGAGGATTCTTCTATTTTAATATCGTCAGTGAGATCAGTATCCAGGGGTTTCATGAGTCAAACATTCCGGTTCACCTTTGATGAATAGTTGTTTCTCCATTTTGATTAGCAAACTATCATCACGCTTAATTAGGCTGCGTGGAAATGAATTTAGGTTGCTTTGCTGCACTGGTATTGCAAATCATATAAATGAGATTAGGGCATAACGCACCTCTTTTGGGTACATTCGTGTTGACCGACTGAAAAGCACCAAACTTTTGTAAATATATTTCCTTTGACTTTTCAAGAAATACACGATTTTTCCTGTACTATTGAGACGATTTGGAAGATTTCGGTACAAACCGCACCTTCTAACTCCCTCTGGTTTAAGAGCTTGAGTTTTGTGAAAGATACATCTTAGCGTTTTATATGAAATAAGATAATAACAAAAATAATAATAAAAACCCCGTTGCACCATGGCCCATGAAGGGCCTAGGTCTACCAAGCGACCGCAGTCCAGCCATTTGGCCTGCAGAACGCGGATTGATGCGTGGTCAGCGCCTCGCTTCCCTCCATCCGTTAATCTTTGTCTTCCTGACAGGGGTGCTACCTCACTGTCAGGCAGCTACTCAATTGCCCTCACGAGGCTTAGTGCACCCCGTTCCAGTCTTCACAGCAGTTCCTAAAATTCCTGACGGAGCTGGGATTCGAACACCGGGGCTCAGGGCGAGAGGCAGGCGCGCTACCCCAACCGCCCGGCAATAATAATAGTAATATTAATAATGATAATAGTAATGTTATTGATTGTACCTCCCTTTCAACTACTGCGGCTTTTTGAGACGCCAGGGTACCAGAGTTTTGTCCCGAAGGGTATCTTTAATGCGTCAGTGAATCTACTGTCTCAGCTCCCTTGCATTTGCGCATACTGAAATGCCAACTGACTGCGCCAGGATTCGATCATGCAACCTTGGGAATAGTAGGCGAAAACGTTACCGCTGCACCACGCAGCTAGTCAATAGATCACACAGGGCAACACATGTTTTATTTTTTGTTTGTGACTAGTTTCTTCCCATGTGTGACTGGTTCCCTTTCTCCTAAAATAAAGGAAATCCAATGGGCTTGATTTGTTTTTGTTTTATATACTTTTCCCCCGATTTTATACACAGAGCTTGCTTCAAACGTCAAATAACATTTCTTTCTAACCTAGGTGGTCTAATAAGGTTTCCCTACACTAGAAAAGGCATTGTAACGTAATCTTGATTACGGTACAAATTATTATTATTATTATTATTATTATTTCTAAAGTCATTGTGTAATTATTATTATTATTATTATTATTATTATTATTATTATTATTGAAATATCAAAGTTATATCGTTTTATTCACCCATTAATATCAAGGGAGGGGCCATACTATATTCACGTCATTACCATAATCATATATAATATTGTCAAGTGCTTAGATTAAGAAACAGGGTTTTTATAGAGGTCTAGGGCTGTTTTATTAGTTAAATTGTAAAGACAGGACGGGCATGGTTGGAAGAAGTTACGGACGGTGAAGCAACATATTGCAAGAAGATGTATTTCTGGAACGAAGCCACGCTGACTGGAGACAAGGGCTTGGAGAAAGATTTGGGCGGAATATATATATGCGCAACGAGAGGAATAGCGGGTTCTGAGTGGAATATTTGAAGTACGCGGGCCTGTATTCCCGCTCGGAGAAGTTTCAGCGTCGCTTGAGGACTAAGAAATGCTTTGCTATAATTGGTCTGATGGGTCGCGGGCAAATTTATGCCGCGAAACATCGGGACCATTCCGAGTGTATAAAAGCCCAGCGCGACTTCAGCACTGGCTATTCTATAGATTCTATTCTGTCATTCACTTATTCGATCACGCACTCACTCATTGACTTTGTGAGTCGTAGACTCTGTCAGTCCCTCAGTAAGATGGGACTTAGTGAATTCAATTAGCCTGGTTTGTTCAAATTTGCTTACCATGGTGATCAAACTCAGAAACAAGCAGCAGCAACAACAACAACAACCACAACAACTAGACGAAGTACAGTTAGCAAAGTGAAAACATATGTTTTCAAAGGTCAATAAACGCGTGTTGGCGTAAGATCTCAAATTAGCCTACAAGCAGACCAACGAGATGGACTTTGAACCACAAGGCACCAGGTATGTGGACCGAGTTATTATCAACACAGAAGATCAGCGCTAGCGAGAAGACAGTCAATATTGCCTAGCAATTAGGGAATATTAATGCACATATTGTACACAGCTCGAAACCTCAGATCAAATGTTATTAATAATTTTGTTGTAAATAAACCCGTATTAGTTAAAATGTCTTGTTCATTGGGAGTTGAATATATAGGATAGTTGGAATGCAAAGAGTATCTCATGGAGCAAGTTTATTGCCCTACGCTCCGATGATAGATCTTGGCTCAAGGAAGGGAGCGGCCGTGGCTAAATAAAATTTTAATGTGTTATCTCTACGATAACTGGCGCCCAGTAAATCTAAATTAATAAAGTGTATGTCGTCTGTCTAGACAGGCCAATGCTAAATAAGAACGATGAGGTGGTTTTAAGGAGTCTTGAGTGTAATATCTGTAGAAACGTTATAAATGATCGCCCAACTTGTAGAGCGATATCCAACGACAAAGGTAGCCGTTACAAATGGCACAACCAATGTGGGGCTACGAAATATCGTACTGAAGTGAATGGATATTATGTATAAATCCAGTTTATTTCAAGTATGTTAAAGTTTAAAGTTGTTTTCATGTACGATATAAACGAGTACTCTTTGCATTCATTCCGAGTTTTTCAATAAAGAGGCATATATCAAGTTAGGGAACTACGGTTATAAATTAGGAGTGTTCTTTTGGTGAGTTGTTTTTTGGGTAATGAGTAACAGGGATAATTTGGGGAATATACATTTGAGAAACCGTAGTATTATAAGTTCAGTTAAAATGTCAAAATTAGATGTGCAGGGTACCAATGATGAGATGTCAAAAGTAAGCGAAAATCAGGAAACTGAGGAAAATAAACAAGACGGGGCTACAACCATCCAGAGTAATGAGGGGGAGAATCCTTCCTGGCTTCGAAACCTGACGATGCTCATAACTGAACAGAGTAAGAAGTTAGAGGAACAGAGTAAGAAATTTGACGTGCGTAGCGATCAACTAGAAAAAGCAATAGATCTTAAGTTCTCTGAGCAGAGTAAGAAGCTAGATGAACAAGGTAAGAGGTTTGATGAAGCCACAGAGAACTTCAATAGACAAATTAAAGAAGTAGGCCGAGAATTTCACAATAAGTTAGAAAACAGGATTAGTGAGGTGGAGGAATCATGGTCACTTAAGGTTGATGCCAGAATGCAACAAGTGTCGGAGCGAGTTGACAAAATTGACGAGGAAGTGAAAATTAAATGTAGTAAGGTTAGGGTTGACTTAGAAGGAGAAGTCAACAGTATGAAGGTCAAGTGTGATAATAATATTGCTAAAATAGGTAATTTAGAAAATAAACTAGAGAGCGATAATCAAGAAATTAGGGAAGAGGTTAACAGTAAATTTAACAGTATCAGTGAAGAAGTAGCGAGTAAAACAGATAAAATGGAGGAGAAATTGCAGAGATGTCAGAAGAAAATAGCAACAAATAGCGGTAATGTACAAATAGGAAATTTAAGTAGATTTCTAACTAAAGAGGCAGATTTGCCAGTATTCACAGGCAAGGCATATAACCCAATGGAATTCTTAAAAACAGTAGAAAAGAAGTTCGCTAAAGATTTAGAAGAGGGGATCGTTCAATGGGAACAAGTACTTGAGATGCTAGGTAATCTTTTGTTAGGGATTCAAGGTCATGGTTCAGTGTGTATAAATACCAGATGACTAGTTTTAGAAAATTTAAAGAGAAGTTCATAGCCCCTGGAATGAAAATGTGCAAGAAAGAGAAAGATGTAACATTATTTTTGGAAAGTACCAAAGGAGAGATGGTGTTTCGTACACAGAGTATTTCTTAGCGCATGTACTTATATGCCAGAATTTAGAAGGTTTAGAGACTGAATCACAGGTAATTAAAACATTATTAAGGCATTTTCCTGATATAATTAAAGAAGCATTCTTCATGCAGAATATTACTACTATTGACGGGTTCGAGAAGCTATTGGAAAACTTTGACTCTCTTGAAAATAGTAGGACCGAACGCAAGCCAATAAGTAGAGGAGATAATTTCGGGCAGGGTGTGAGAGAGAGAGGGGAAGAGAACAAGGCAGGAATGCGAATTACGAAAGACGACTTGACAATGGGGGACGCACAGCAAATACGAGGAACGAGAATTTGAACAGAGTAGGGGAAGGTACTAGGCCAGACAGACGTACAGGTCAACAACAACAACAACAACAACAATCTACATCAGGGGCAGGTAGGCCTAATTTAAACGAATAACGGGTTGCAGTGAGGTCAACAGACAGCCCGAAGTGATTGCAGTTCAATGTCCTAGGAATATTGAGTATTTAGGAGATTTTAATATAGATGTTAGAGAAGAACTGCTTTATGACCTAAATGGTGGAAATTTAGACAATATTGAGAATGAGATTATGTCACCAGTAATTAAACTTAATGTGTGGGGTAAAGAAGTTGATGTTTTATTGGACAGTGGAAGCGAAAACTCTTGTATAAATTTAAGATTTTTGGAAGATCTAATGAGAGAAGGTATTCATGTTGATATAATTCCAGTTAAGTCCACTTTCATTGTCACAGCTGTAGGTAGTAGGTCTCAGAAAATTGTAAGCAAGTCGCAGTTCCAATTAACATTAGTGAGTTAGTTAAATTTCAGCCCTGTTTGGCAGTTCCAAATTTATTATATCCGGTGATTCTTGGTGCGGAATGGTTATCATTATATCAAGTTAAATTAGATTTTCATTTTGGCAGGATATGTTTATTTTGGCAGGATAAAGAAGTTCAGGTTACGTATAAGGTGTCTAAGACTGACAAACAGATGAAAGTGTGTATGTTTGAGGAAGAAAGCAACGTGGTTGTGAGTGATGAGTTTCCTGAAGTAAATGAGGTAGACCGCGGAGATGCTAGTGAGAGCAAAGTTTTTAAGGTGTGTCAGGTTGCAATGGAGTCTGAACTTAAGAGTAAGATCCATGATGCATTGTCACAATGTAAGCTGGATGAGGTGCAAGGTCATCAGTTACATGAGGTATTAATAAAATATAAGGAAATTTTCAGCTCAAAACCTGGAGCAACACACTTATATGAGCATAGTTTTGTCGTTAAAGACACAAGTAGTTTCGTAGGGCCTAGGTATCCTGTCGCAACTAAATATATGAAAGCCGTCGAAGAACAGATAGAATTAATGTTGGAAAACGACATAATTGAGCCTTCAGCTAGCCATTGTTTAAATCCATTAGTTGTAGTAGCCAAGAAAGACAATTCAGTGAGACTGTGCATAGACGCCAGAATGTTAAATACCAGAATCGAAAGCGACCAGCTGAGAACTGAAGCAGTGGAGGATTTAGTTCAACGTTTTCAGGGGCGGAAGTGGTTCTCAACAGTAGATTTTAGTAGTAGTTGCTCAACGTTAGTGAGGAAATTTGGTAGGACACTAGGTAGTTATTTCAGGTATGTATTGTTGACTCATGTGACGTTATTCAGGCTAGCCAGTGTTTTGTTGAGAGGTAGGAAGTACATGGAAGTTTGTAGCAACGATTGTTACGTAAGCCGTTGCCATCTTGTGCATTGGAAGGGAAAATGTCGAAGCTGTTTTTATTGTTTACTGGACCTTATGTCGTTTCCAAGGGGATAGGAAAGAATGCCTACTTATTGAAAGATCAGGAAAATTGTGTCATAGGTACATATAACATTTACAATCTGAGGAAATATCATAGAAAAGAGCAAGTGCTGCAAGAAGGGCAGACTGCCGTGTGTTTATAATTAGAGTCGTGTCGTGGCTCTAAGGAATTGGTGGAAGTGAGATAAATCACTTGTGTTGCGTGAAACAAGAAGCAATATATTGCGTTCTGTTATTGTAAGGGACTACAAGAACAAATGTAGCATGTAAATCCTGTATGACTGCACAGGACAATCGGAATGTTTATGTAACATTGCAAGAAGAGTGCAGATCAATCAAGGAAAATGAAAAGGGTATAATCATTATGTTTGTAATTTGAAGGGTCATATATGTATATTCAGTGTATTTCCTGTTAAGTTTTAAAGGGAAGATTTGTGATTTCATCATTCATTACATTCTTTATGAAACCATGGGGACGTTTTGTAACGTAATCTTGATTACGGTACAAATTATTATTATTATTATTTTTAAAGTCATTGTGTAATTATTATTATTATTATTATTATTATTATTATTATTATTATTATTATTATTATTATTATTATTATTATTGAAATATCAAAGTTATATCGTTTTATTCACCCATTAATATCAAGGGAGGGGCCATACTATATTCACGTCATTACCATAATCATATATAATATTGTCAAGTGCTTAGATTAAGAAACAGGGTTTTTATAGAGGTCTAGGGCTGTTTTATTAGTTAAATTGTAAAGACAGGACGGGCATGGTTGGAAGAAGTTACGGACGGTGAAGCAACATATTGCAAGAAGATGTATTTCTGGAACGAAGCCACGCTGACTGGAGACAAGGGCTTGGAGAAAGATTTGGGCGGAATATATATATGCGCAACGAGAGGAATAGCGGGTTCTGAGTGGAATATTTGAAGTACGCGGGCCTGTATTCCCGCTCGGAGAAGTTTCAGCGTCGCTTGAGGACTAAGAAATGCTTTGCTATAATTGGTCTGATGGGTCGCGGGCAAATTTATGCCGCGAAACATCGGGACCATTCCGAGTGTATAAAAGCCCAGCGCGACTTCAGCACTGGCTATTCTATAGATTCTATTCTGTCATTCACTTATTCGATCACGCACTCACTCATTGACTTTGTGAGTCATAGACTCTGTCAGTCCCTCAGTAAGATGGGACTTAGTGAATTCAATTAGCCTGGTTTGTTCAAATTTGCTTACCATGGTGATCAAACTCAGAAATAAGCAGCAGCAACAACAACAACAACAACCACAACAACTAGACGAAGTACAGTTAGCAAAGTGAAAACATATGTTTTCAAAGGTCAATAAACGCGTGTTGACGTAAGATCTCAAATTAGCCTACAAGCAGACCAACGAGATGGACTTTGAACCACAAGGCACCAGGTATGTGGACCGAGTTATTATCAACACAGAAGATCAGCGCTAGCGAGAAGACAGTCAATATTGCCTAGCAATTAGGGAATATTAATGCACATATTGTACACAGCTCGAAACCTCAGATCAAATGTTATTAATAATTTTGTTGTAAATAAACCCGTATTAGTTAAAATGTCTTGTTCATTGGGAGTTGAATATATAGGATAGTTGGAATGCAAAGAGTATCTCATGGAGCAAGTTTATTGCCCTACGCTCCGATGATAGATCTTGGCTCAAGGAAGGGAGCGGCCGTGGCTAAATAAAATTTTAATGTGTTATCTCTACGATAACTGGCGCCCAGTAAATCTAAATTAATAAAGTGTATGTCGTCTGTCTAGACAGGCCAATGCTAAATAAGAACGATGAGGTGGTTTTAAGGAGTCTTGAGTGTAATATCTGTAGAAACGTTATAAATGATCGCCCAACTTGTAGAGCGATATCCAACGACAAAGGTAGCCGTTACAGCATGACGGGACCATCGAAGAGCAGACATTAAATTAGTAGGCCTACTACCTTATTTTTGAACAATGAAATAAGCTTCTTCTATGAAACAAAGACGTACATGGTCTTGAAATCCAAATCGATGAGTAAAATAAGTTTTCATTGATATGACTCCACTGGACCTCCTTGGCTGGAGACGACCTTCATTCGTTGTGAAGCAAACTTGGAAAAACATCATATTTTTTTCTGAATCAATGCCCCGACCGTGAATACAAATCAGAACCATTATGACATTGAATTCCCTTCGTTTTAGGGTAAAAGGAACCAGTAACACCTCAAAACCGTCATTCATCTCAGTTGTCCTCGTGAGGATGAGCGCATCCTGTTCTAACCCCTCGACCAGCGTTTAAACCTTCTTTGACAGAGTAGGGTATCGAACCCGAGCAGTCAGGGCGGTGAACTACTACGCTTACCCCCAAATTATGCACGGAGGCTATAACTAATTTACTAACTTTAGTAGCAGGACGCCACTTGATTCAGTACAACAATAGCAATAATAATAATAATAATAATAATTTGATCATTCTTTAAAAGAGATTAAGACCATTTCATGCAATTACACTTGTTTACAGTCATTCATGTGCAAGAAATATGTGCATGTCTTTGATGTCGAGGGCCTACGGCAAGGACAAACCGTAGTGTGCTGCTCGTGCACGAGATAGAAGCACATAGTTGGCATTGGCCGACCCACCTCGGCACTGCTTATCATGTTATCTCCGTTGCGTTCCTCGTTTTTACCTGCCTGCTTTCTCCGCTTAGGCGGAGATTTGTTACGAAGTGTGCAAGAGTCTGGCAGACCTATGCACGCGTGCAAGGGCTTTTCACACCAGCAAATTTCCTGGCCAACCTTCGCCTGCAGTGAATGTTTTACTCATGTACCATGACCTCCTGCACAAATTGAACTACTATTAAATGCCCAGACGCGGAAATCTGTCCGTCATATGTGACACAAAGTTTAATTACTAGGCCTATGATCTGCCTTTTCTCGCTTACATATTTATGATCTCGAGATTAACGGTCACGTAAAACTACAATCTTCCTTCTTCCTTACATATTTATGATCTCGAGATTAACGGTCACGTAAAACTACAATCTTCCTTCTTACATATTTAACCTCGTGTTATTTTGGCCTTAATGAAAGACTGAAGGAGATTAAGCGAAATCACGATTTACTTGTGGCCCAACTAACATGTTTTCGTTGTTAATTTATTTTAGGGGCTTGGGACATCTTGGTCATCAGCCCCGTGTTGTTGGCTGTTTATTCCCCGGCTCGCCAGAGTTTGTAGCTGCTTCTATGCGGACACCCATGGCGTGAGCTACAAGTACCGTCGCGTGTGGAGTGTTGTCTGGGGAGGAAAGTGTGAATGTAAGGACGAGGAATTGGAAGGTAGCGGCTGAGACCTATTGCTAGGGACCAACCCCGGCATTTGCCTGGAAGGAAGATGGGAAACCACACAGAAGACCATCTTCAAGGTTGCCGGCGGGGGGATTCGAACCACCTCGCCTCCAGGATGTAAGCGACTGCCTGCAGCCACGCCGTAACGAACACGGCTAACTCACTGGATGTGTGTTGAACGGTTATGATAACCTGTATTTATGTGATGACTGTAGGAGTATGTAACTGTATTAAGGAGAGGGATGAGGTAGGCGCTCTGGGACGTAAAGTAAGGTACTATGCTGGCATTTGCCTGGAGGGAGTGTTGAGAAACCACGCTCAGAATACCCGCTGTCAGCGCCGGACGTGCTGCATCTGCCATCGCGGCCATGGTGCATGGCTACGCCGCGGGAATGACCAGCATGTGTGTCATGTTCTACTAATAGGCTATAAGAATATCAGGAAATTGACGTTCGTGATGTTCCTTTGCAATTAGGGAACACTCGCCTAGCCCAACCAACGCAGACTTTTGTCAGCCGTGGTCTTGAGATATTTTCAAGGGTAACTGATTTTGGTATTCGCCGAAGACTAAGCCGCATGGCCACACAGGCTGACTTTTTGAATCACTTTGATATCGTGGTGGTTATTTCGGTGGCGTAGTTGGTAGCATGCTGAACTGCTGTGCCCAAGATAACGGGTTCAAACCTGGCCGAAGTCGTCGGATTTTTTAAGAACGTTAAAATCCTTCAGTATGCCTTCCTTCAGAGGGGAAGTAAAGCCGGTGGTCCCATGTCATAGATTTATGGCATGTAAAAGATCCTTCCACATACTAAACTTGTGTGAAGCTAAATTGTTAGGTTAGATTTCGTCAGTACGCTCTATCAAAGTTCCAACGTTCACCGCTAGGTATCATTGATATCTGGTAGCGAAAATTGGAACTACTTGAAATTGAACGGAACTTGTAGCTCACCCTAAGGGTGTCCGCTGGAAGCAGCTACAGACTCAGGCGAACCGAACATGTCCTCTGACACTCCAGGCACTAAAAGCCATACGATAAATAAATAAATAAATAAATAAATTTCAATAACAACTACCCGAGTCTCATTGGAGGAATGACAACACAAGGAATATATGTGGGTGGAGTTCGGTACTTCAATGATCTTCCCCTGCCACGCATTCCATGAACAATACTTTTTGTTATCCCAAGCTCTCTCTGCACACGACATATGTGTTCTAGACACCAAGAGCTTTTTGTCTCAAGTTGGCTTGGTTATGTGAGCAGGACTATTATCATATGAATACGAAGACGTATGGCGTTACATTGCCACTGCGTAACCAAAGTAGTTTAAAAAAAGACTTACTTCTTCATCTGCCAAGCACGTGGTCAAGAAATCATGTTGCAATCTTTCCTAACCATAGACATCATGCGTACTCTCAACACATTACTTCAACAACTCCTTCTTAACCCGGCAGTGGTGTGTTGGGGTGCTGCACACCCCTTAGCACATAATTATATAAATATTCACTAGAATGCGCCTCGCACTGCTTTGTAGTTGCAGGTAGCTGCCAGTTGGTGTCAATAGAGGGCGGTGAGTGTGGTTTCGTAACCTTAGTTGTGCATTTGACTTCGTGAGCTGCAGTGGCAGCTTGCTGGGGTTTAGGAAACCCCCACACACCACTCCCGTTTCATAAACGGAAGAGGTGAATATATATATATATATAATTTTTTTTACCCTCCAGGTTGGTGGAACCCACGGACTCAGCGAGGGAACTCACCACTACCGCCTCTACGGGCAGTGTCCTAGAGCTGGGAACATCGAATCGGAAGGGATACAACTGGTGAGGTGGGATTGGCACCTTGCCCAGGCGGCCTCACCTGCAAAGCGAACAGGGGCCTCGTGAGGGAAGGTAAGGGATGGTTAGGATGGATAGGCAGGGAAGAGGGAAGGAGGCGGCTGTGGCCTTGAAGAAGGTACCATCCCGGCATTTGCCCGAAGACGAAGTGGGAAACCACGGAAAACCACTTCGAGGATGGCTGAGGGGGAATCGAACCCCCTCTACTCATTTGGGCCACCCGAGGCTGAGTAGACCCCGTTCCAGTCCTCGTACCACTTTTCAAATTTCTTGGCAGAGCCGGGAATCGAACCCAGGACCTCCGGGGCGGCAGCTAACCATGCTGACCGCTACGCTACGGAGGCGACAGAGGTAAATATACTTATTAAAATTATATTTTTGTTTTTAAGCGTCCTAGTATGTAATATTCAGTTCTTAACAATAAATATTGTTATAGATGGATCCTTATGGGCCTCAAGGAGACGGTATGCGAGCACTAATTGATGCTGTACTGGATGAGCCAGTTGATTCTGATTAAGTATTGAACTGCATTGTTGGAGAGTACAGAACTGCATTGTTGCCATTTTATATCAATATACAATCAGTTTATGTTGTAGTAATAACATGGGATCCGTTAAAATACAAATTTCAAATGTTAAGTAATTTTCATATATTAAAAACAACATGGGGTGTACCACACCCCACACACCACTGGCGTATGAATTTCTGACCACACCACTGCCGGGTTAATAGACCACGGCCACTGCCCTCCAACTCCTTGCCCAGTTACATGCATCTTTATACATTTCACCTTTCATTTACCTCCCAGTTGAGGTTGCCAACACAATGGGCATCCAGAAGTAAAATCCATTCATCACATAGGAATTAATTGCATCTCATCTCTGAGCCCATAGAAACGGGACTAATTAGGCGTACGCATACATGCATACATTGTATTAAACTTACAATGGCAAATGTTCTAACATGCACTTACTTTAATGTCTTTCTTCTTCAATGGGGCGTGGTGGCGCAGCAGTCAAGCTGTTGGTCTCTCACCAGGGCGAACCAAGTTCGATTCCCGGTCAATGCATGTGAGATTTTCAAAGTGAAATGCCATGTCCTGTGGTTCGGATTCCACGTAAAAAGGAGGTCCCGTGGCTTATGATCTCGAGATTAACGGTCACGTAAAACTAAAATCTTCCTTCCTTTCCTTCCTTCCTTTCTTCTTTATCTACCACGTTATCATAATCGGCGTCTCTAAAGCCGCAGTAGTTAAGAGAGACGTAAAGCCAATAAAATTACTATTATATATCATAGTCATCAGTTTCAATTTCTTCTCCAGCATTTGTTCAATTATATCCGGTTTGGAAGCTCGCGACATCTCGACCAGGACGAAACTACGAATCTTTCGTAATAATGGCAAAGCAGTTCTCCTGTATGGAAGTGAAACTTGGAAAGTTACAACTCAGATCACCAGGAGTCTTCAAGTCTTCACTAACCGTTGCCTCAGAAGGATTCTACGCATCTATTGGCCAGAAACCATTTCAAATGGGGAACTCCTGAAGAGAACAAACGAAAGGCCAATACATCTAGAAATAAAACGTAGAAAATGGAGTTGGATAGGCCATTGTCTGAGAAAGCAGGACGCCATTGAAAAAGAAGCACTTACTGTTAGTTGGAAGCCCCAGGGCACCCGAGGAAGGGGTAGGCCAAGAAATACATGGAGAAGAAGTGTTGAGGAGGAGAGGAAGGCGACTGGCAAATCCTGGACAGACCTGCAGAAGCGGCTGGGAGAAGAAATCAGTGGAGGAATTTTGTTGCAGCCCTTTGCTCCGTGAGGGGACATAGGAATTAAGTAATTAAGTATCATAATCATCATTATCATCAACATACAAGTAGCGTATATTTGATTGTTAGATGTCCAATGTTTAACATTGGCAAATGGAGATATTTAACAAATATGTATATGCTATATCTAAAAATATCATATTTTAAAGCCATATCTGTAGTCTATATTCATCATATGAAATAGGGGCCTATAGACTTATGAGATCACCTTATAGCCTATTTGTGTGGGCGAGTGAATGTGTCCCCAATAAATGTCGATTTGCTGGAACGATTTCAATAAAGCATTACCGGGGAGCGTGATGGCGCAGTGGCTTAGCTGCTCGTCTTTCACCTGGACGGCCGGGGTTCGAATCCCGGTGACAGCGAGGTGGAATTTTCACCTGAAAAATCACGTGGCGTCAGGAAGGGCATCCGGCCTTAAATCCCCGGCCAAATCCAAAATGAGCCTGGTTGGCTCCGGTGACCCCAATTAATTGGGAAAAGCCCAGGAAAGTACGGTAAGAATCTACTACCACCTCTTCTGATACTGACGCGCCTATCATATTTCACTAATCCAACATGGTGGACGCGCGAAATATTTCACCGGTTCTCGATTTCTCCGAAACAGATGCATCAATCAACCCGAAATTCTTATATTGATAAATTACTATAGTTTCAGATAGACTAAGTGACTTTCTAAAACATGATAAACACAAAACCAGCACGGCATCCTCGCGAATTTAAAGTGGATAAATGTTTTTTTTTTCTAGGGACTTATTCATCAGAGTGCACTGAAATGTGGCACTAGTAAATATTTATTTAGAGCGTAATGTATTCGCGTTTGATCTAACTCAATTGTTTTGAAAACTCTAAGATGGCAGCAGTTCGAATCTTTACAAACTTTCTTTCTTTCTTGTACTCGAATGTAGCGACGGAAGTGAAACTTTGTGTAATGAACCACTACTACAACACCTGAGTGTATATAAATATATGGCTTTCATGTAACATTTTATTGATGACGAGTAGACTATGCCAATTCCTGGGATATGGATTTCCCTAACTCATAAAAAAATATCCGATATCTGTGAAACTTGGTTTAGCAGACCACTACTACAGTTTAAAGCTACAGATAGAAACTTAAATCTTACATTTCATAAATATTGTAGAACGCTTGCACGTCAATTCCTAATACGCCTTCAAGGTTTCACCTAACTCATCTCTGAATGAACCGATCACTGCGAAATGAAAAAGAAAATCCACAGCCTGCTTCCAGTCTCCGACCGGGTCAGGAATGGAATGAATGAAGCCCCCATCTAGCGGCGAGGATATGAACTGTGCCGGCTGCCGAGGCCTGACGCACTCCTCTGGGGCAATGATTAAATGAATGACAGATGAAATGAAATGATAGTGGAGAGTGTTGCTGGAATGAAATTTTGCCAGGGAAAACCGGAGTACCCGGAGAAAAACCTGTCTGCCTCCGTTCTGTCCAGCACAGATCTCACATGGAGTGACCGGGATTTGAACCACGGACCCAGCGGTGAGAGGCCGGCGTGCTGCCGCCTAAGCCACGGAGGCTTTATCACTGCGAAATATGGCATCTAAATCTTCTCCTTCCTCTTAAAAAATTATACATGACGCGCATGTCAACACTAACTCGTCTCGGAATTATGCTTAATGTTTTAATTATATATGAATTTCAGCCTTAGCAGGGAATTTTAATTTAACACCCGTGGGCTCCCAGCAAGTTCAAAATCAACTGGTTCCAACTGACTACCAGATGCCACTGTCACTGACTCCTAGCGGCAAACGTTGGAACTTGTTAGAGCGTTTCTAACCAACCAAACATAACCTACAAATTTGGCTACACACTGCCAATTTTAGTGGTAGGTTCTTTTACATGCCATAAATCTACTACATGGGCATACCGGCTTTAGTTCCCCTCCGAAGGAAGGCATAGCCTACTGAAGGATTCTAACGCTCTTAAAAATCCGACGACTTCGGCCAGGTTTGAACCCGCGATCTAGGGTATAACAGTTCAGCATGCTACCGACTACGCAACCGAATGTTTTAATGATTCTAGCTTATTCTTGATACGACCTCATCGTGACATGTTTTCCAGTGCTGGAGATGTGTAACAAGGAGGCTTCTTCAGCAACGGGTGCAACTTTGTTTTAAAGCGGGACACGCCGTAGCAACCCAATAATACAGCATTGTTACCTTCAATTCTACATTTTTGTTTATTTTCTAACAAGGCTACAATGTTTGGATATTGAGTTACGAATTTGGAATTTTTACCCTGTAGGTTATCGGAGTGTAGGCCATAAACAAAAAGCCATTTAGTCCATCACATGGATAATCTACTGTACCGGTATATCATTGACAGGGGAGATTTATAATGTGTAGTTTTTTTAGTCAATTTTACCCTCCAGGTTGGTGGTTCCCACGGACTCAGCGAGGGAACTCACCACTACCGCCTTTCCAGGCAGTGTCTTAGAGCTGGGAACACTTGGTCGGATTGGATACAACTGGGGAGGTGTGATCAGCACTTCACCCAGGCGGCGTCACCTGCAAAGCGAACGGGGGCCTCATAAGGGATGGGAAGGGAAGATTGGGATGGATAGTCAAGGAAGAGGGAAGGAGGTGGCCATAGCCTTACAGGAGGTACCATCCCGGCATTTGCCCGAAGACGAAGTGGGAAACCACGGAAAACCACTTCGAGGATGGCTGAGGTGGGAATCTAACCCCCTCTACTCATTTCGACCACCCGAGTCTGAGTAGGCCCCGTTCCAGTCTTCATACCACTTTTCAAATTTCGTGGCAGAGCCGGGAATCGAACCCAGGACCTCCGGGACGGCAGCTAACCATGCTGACCGCTACGCTACGGAGGCAATGTGTAGTATCAGTAAATATAGGGGATGTCTCATAAGTGATATCGGTTTTTTGAAGAAAATTTCATTTGGAAAGTTTTCTGACAAGAAATTCTTAAAAGTAGAGACCATAATATTCTATGGTCTTGAGCCACCTTTCAGCGAGGTTTATTATAAAGTGACGGTACCAGTCTGTGGGTTTTAATGTGAAGAATTCGGCGAGACCCACTTCCACAACTTCAATGTTTTCGAAATTTCTTCCACACAAGAAATGGGCCATGGATCGAAAAATATAGTAATCTGAAGGCACAAGATCAGGGCTGTATGCTGGATGTAGTGGCAGTTTGACACCTTCCAACTCCTGAATTTTTGACATGTTTGTTCGTACACTATGAGGTCTCGCTTTGTCCTGCTGCAAGATAACTCTATTCCGGTTAACTATTGCTGGATATCTCCGTCTCAAAATTTCATGAACTTGTTCCAGTTGTTGAGAATAAAGATCCGCATTGACTGCACCCCCGTTTGGAACAAACTCCCAGTGAATCACTCCTTCAAAATTTCACCAGACACACAACATTACCTTGGGAACGAACCGAACCTTCCTAACGATGACTTCGGCAGGTTGACTGGCACTGAGCCACTGTTTGGAGGCGTCAGCGTTGCGGTAATAGACCCATTTTTCATCACACGTGACAATTCTCCTGATAAATCTATCATCCCTTGGGTTACCGATAAGCTGACGACAGATATCCACTCAACGTCGAGCCTGTCCAGGGGTCAATTCACGAGGTACTGATCTACAGCTTCTGTTTGGTTTTCCAAGTTTCTTAATTTGGCTATGTATGGTATCGTTTGATGATACAGTGAGATTCTTTTGTTGGAGAGGGACCGGCGGCCGACTGCCGAGCGCGCGCGCCTTCCGCCAGCCAACCGAGCTGGGTCCACATGGTTGCGCGAGGCGGAGGCGAGCTAACCAAGGTCATTAAATTCATTATGTCACTAAACTTTCATCAACTAGGGTGTGTACTGTCAGCGCACAGATAAGAAGGTGACATAAACAACAGCTGCAAGATTTAATTAAAGAAGTACAGATTTTTTTAAATTTCTTGGGAATCTGGATGACCTCAAGTCACCAGTATATTTTCACAGAAGATACTAAAAATGTTATCCTTCTGCTGACAGACAGTAACTTTGGAAGTTACATCGTTACATTATGTAGCTACTCCTGCACCCCCCCTGCGTGCCTACTGCAACTAATCGAAGCACGGGCCTAAGCCCGCTTGATGTAATTGTGGGTTAATTTAAAATACAAAGTGTACAGATCAATTACCCGTACCCTAGTGGAGCTGGAGAACAATATACGGCAGCAGATATCCCTCACAACAGAAGGGAATTACAACGTGTAAACGCTAATTTATTTACACGGTACAACGCCTGTCTGTCAGCTGAAGGAGAACACTGTCAGCTTCTCCTGTGGATAGGTAAGTTCTTTAATCATGATTTGCTGGTGAATTTACCATTTATTAATATACTTAGTTAGGGTTTCCACCGGCGCGCAATCCGGTGTGCGAGCTCGGTTGGCTGGCGTAAGGCGCGCGCACCCGGTAGCCGGTTGCCGGTCGCCAGCCCCGCTCCAGCAAAAGAACCTCCCTGTACATTCTCGCAATATACGTAATTCTAGTTATGGCCTCCTGTAAATAGCATTGACGAACCAAAGAAATTATATCTTATAAAACATCAAACTTAGAAACGAAATTACTTATGAGACATCCTAATGTATAACAAGAAGTTCCGTGACGAACTAAAGAGCCTACTTTTCTTAAAATTTAAGATTCATGCCAATGATTAATCTATATGGATCTATCTAGTATAATGACGAAATTAAGTTGGTAATATCAACATTTCTAATTAGTTCGAAATACTGTATACCTGGTATAATGTAGCCTAATAGAGAACTACAGTTGGCAGCCCTGGTAACTAAATGTATTCTTTGTTTCATCTCTTAAGGTACAGACTACAAAATTTGGTTGAAGTCCAATGGATAGCATGGACGTTACGTGCAGTTAAACATTGGATCTAACAGCGCACGTAAAATCATGTTGGCAACAATGACATACCTGTATTGGTCAGAAATAATCTGAAATAATATGACCTATTGTTGTGTCAATTTTGATTGAAATCCATTAGTTAGTATAGAAGTTACATGCATTTTAAAATTGGACCTATCAGCAGGCTTAGAATCATGTTGGCAGCACTGGCGTAGGCCTATATTATTTACCCCAAATTAATATAGGGTAATATAGGGTAACAAAAATAGAGACAGTATTTATTAACAGTTGGCAGCCCTGGTTACTCTTAAGAATCGGCATAGTCATATCTGTTATGGTACACATAGCACACACGAAATTTGGTTGAAATCCAAATGATAGTATAGAAGTTACATGTATTTAAAGTTGGACCTCTCAGGAGGCTTAGAATCATGTTGGTAGCACTGACGTATATAAGTTACTCCAAATTAATATAGAATGTCAGGTACTATACGTGTGCATAGTTTAAAGCTGTCGGCTTGCATACTTTCTGATATATGGGTATTTGGATAAAAAGTATTGAGAGCATTTATTAACAGTTGACAGCCCTGGTGGCTCTTAAGAATACGCTCAGTCATATATGTTTATGTACACATAGCACATACGAAATTTGGTTGAAATCCAATTGATAGTGTAGAAGTTATATGCATTTAAAATTTGGACCTATCAGCAGGCTTATAATTATTTTGGCAACACTGCCATGTATGGCCTCTTGGAAATTAAACTGCAATATTATTATCTATACGTGTGCCAATTTTGAAATAGCTCCCATTCATACCTTCCAGGATATCGAACATGGAGCTCAAATTTCAATTGCGATTTTTCAGCAGTTGGTAGCACTGACATCATTTTCATATATGGCCGTGAGATATTCAGGTATAGATCTTTACTCCTACCAATTTTTGTTTCGATTGCTGCAGCCGTTTAGGAGTTGATAGGGACACACACACACACACACACACACACACACACACACACAGCCAGACAGACAGACAGACAGACAGACAGACAGACAGACAGAAGGACAGACAGACAGACAGACAGACAGACAGACACACATTTGCCCGATCTCATAAGTCTACTTTTTCCTCATTTTTGCAAAATGTGAAAAGTAGGCTAAAAACAAGAAGTTCCGTAACGAACTAAAGAGCCTACTTTTCTTAAAATTAAGGTTCATGCCAATGGTTAATCTACAGTATATTAACCTATCTAGAATAACGACGAAATTAAGTTGGTAATATCGAAATGTCTAATTAGCTCGAAATATACCTGGTATAATGTAGCCTAATAGAATACTACAGTTGGCAGCCCTGGTCAGTGAACATATTCTTAGATCCATCTCTTAAGGTACAGAATAAAAAATTGGTTGAAGTAAAATGGACGTTACATGCAGTTAGACATTGGCTCTATCAGCACGCGTAAAAGCATGTTGGCAACAATGTCATGCGTGTGCTGGTCAGATATAGCCGAATCTGAAATATTATGATATCTTGCTGTGCCAATGTTGGACGAAATCCATTTGTTAGTATAGAAGTTACATGTGTTCTTAAATTGGACCTATCAGCAGGCATAGAATCATGTTGGCAGCACTGACTTATATTAATTATTCCAAATTAATCTAGAATGTCAGGTGCTATAATTGTGCAAAGTATACGGCTGTTGGCTTGCATATTTCCTGATATATTGATATTATGTTAAAATAATATAGACAACATTTATTAACAGTTGTCAGCCCTGATTACTCTTAGAATACTTATATTCATATCTGTTATATTACACATAGCACATACGAAATTTGGTTGAAATCCAACTGATAGTATAGAAGTTACATGTATTTAAAAATTGGGCCAATCAGAAGGCTTAGAATCATGTTGGTAGAACTGAAGTATATAAGTTACTGGAAAATTAATCTAAAATGTCAGGTACTATACGTGTGCATAGTTTAAAGTTGTCGGCTTGCATACTTTCTGATATATTGGTATTTGGATAAAATAATAGAGAGAGCAATTATTAACAGTTGGCAGCTCTGGTGGCTCTTAAGAATACGCTCAGTCATATCTGTTTATGTACACATATTACATACAAAACTTGGTTGAAATCCAATTGATAGTGTAAAAGTTATAGGCATTTAAATATTTCACCTATCAGAAGGCTTACAATTATTTTGGCAACACTGTCATGTATAGCCTCCTGGAAATTAAACTGCAATAGTGTTATCTACATGTGTGCCAATTTTGGAAATGCTCCCATGCATACCTTCCAAAATATCCAACATGGAGCTCAAATTTCCAGTGCGTTTTTTCAGCAGTTGGTAGCACTGACATGATTTTCAAATATGGACGTGAGATATTCCGGTATACGTCTTTACTCATACTAAATTTGGTTTTGATTTCTGCAGCCGTTTAGGAGTTGATAGGGGACACACACACACACACACACAGAGCCAGACAGACAGACAGACAGACACACATTTTCCCGGATCGATCTCATAAGTCTACTTTTTTGCAAAATTTGAAAAGTAGGCTAATAAGCATATTAGTTCACGGAATTACTTGGTCAGTCTGTAGGCTGCTCTATAGTTGGCTAACTCCGAGGCGTAGCCGTGCTTGTTAAATCTTGCACGTTGGCTGCGCGGGCAGCTGTAGCAAGTCTGGAGATCGCAGGTTCGAATCCCAGTCCTGACAGTGGCTGTCCTGAATGCGGTTTTTCACCTTTTCTGTACACACTCCCTCCAGGCAAATGCCAGGATAGTACCTTGTCCCACGGCACCTACCTCATCCCAGTCCCTAATACAGCTACACTACTTCAGTCATCACAGAAACACAGGTTAATTATCAGACCCCTTCAGCACACCGGGCTGATGACCAAGATGTTCCGAGCCGCTCAAATAAATTAACAACTACTACAACAACTTTAATTGGCTAACTTGTTGGTAGGAGCTTAATAATTATGGTGGGTGGTCTATGTTAATATTGAATAAGCTACCATGGAAAGGAATATGAATTAAACATATGAAATTGACATGTTACTTTGTCTACGCAACAGAGCTGTATCCTAGCATACTTTCGAAAATCCACTCTAAACGGACATAAGAGTTACTTACCCATTGAATATCTTAGCATACCAAAAAGTGCGAAGTTTTTTTTTACATATCTTGACGACTTTGGTAAAAGATGCATAATTGTTGCATACATAGGCTCAGTGGATAATGATATTGTTTCACGCAACTGTTTAATACTCGTAGGATTTGTTTTTGAGTGACGAATATTTTTAAAATTAACTTCCAGTGGAAAACCGCAGGTAAGATTTCACGTGTACGCTTTATTAACAAATACTGTGGGTCGGGAAAATAAATGCTTTCGATATAAGCTATCTTAGAGGTAAAGAATCATTCATTTTGGTAGTTACGACACCTTGGTCTTCAGTCGCATGTACTTGTATTGAATTTGTCTGATAAGCTGTGTTCCAGTGTTGACTAGCAGTGTGCGTAACTGCAATTATTCGGGTTCTGTGCACTTGACTGTGTTCAGAAACTGTCGGATAACCTTCCTTGTTGTGATGGCATTGCCATTGTGAGTGATTGTAATTAGTCTAGGATTGAGGTAGAGCCCACCTCGTGGTGCAGCGGATAGCATGGTTGGCTGTCACCCCAGAGGTCCCGGGTTAGATTCTTAGCTATAAAAAAAATTTAGAAGTCTTGGTATGGTCTAGTATGGGGTCTCCACCCTCGTGATGGTAACTGGGAACCTGCAGGACGCTGTGGCAGGAGCAGGAGTGGAAAGGAATTGGTGGTTCAAATATATCCGACGTGTCTAGAGGAATTATTATTATAGACGTCACGGATGACGTACGGACGTTGATGTTTGTGTGTTTGATGTTGTGACTTGAATTACCATCATGTTACTCGCTGGTATGAGGTTTCAAGTAGTGTGTCATTACATGCGGATGGGGTCACATGTGTTCAAGTGCGAGGTTTGATGTCGTGAGTTACGAATGTTTATAAATTACTTTTAGCTGTTAAATTTAATTGAAAAGTTGCAATGCACTCTAGACAAAACCATTGGTTGCTACTAGGTAAGACGCCAGTGTAGACGAAACCATTTGTCGCTACTATATAATACCACTGTATGGACGGAAAGTACTGCTTGTACTGCAAGCAAAGGGGTCTGGGGCGTAAGCCTTAGGTTAGGTTCGTGTTTCTATGTAAAGCCATATGAACACATATAATTTAACATGATTGTATGCATGATGTCTTTGATGCCGCCATTTTGTGCCTAGGGTAATTTTGCAGTGTAAGGAATCGAGATCCATACTACTCTTGAACTTGTCACCCTGCCACACGTAAACTCTGGCTCAGGATGCCTGGTTAATGGTCCCTTGACACAGCCAGGAACACTAATCAGGTTGCCTACATCCCTTGAGGAAATGACACTCAGAGAGCGAGATTTGGGTGGGTACTTGAAATAAGGTACTGAACTATCTCTGCATTTGCCTGGAGTGAGTCAGGATGGCCTCTGTCAGTGGTCAGATACACGACAACGCTGCCCAGTTCAATCTCTTTAGCCCACTCGGAGCATGCTCCTTTAATAATTTAATATTTCACGCAGCATGGTAATCGTGTCTTTTGCTTTGACCTTGGCATGTAGCAACCGTCTGAACCGTAAGTCTCCTAATCCCTTATAGACTATAGAATAACGAAGCCATTCAAGGCAGAGCAGGCGCCATGCCGCTGCCGTTCTGTTCGAATGGAGCGTGCAGCTTCACCTTGACAGTACAGTATGTCGTGCGCTAACATCGTCACTTGCTAACAGCTCACTTACCATGTACTACAGTATGTTATGCCAGAACAACTTGTCAGCTACCAAGCTGATCGTTAACAATGCACATTATCACAAAAAAAGAAAGATATGACGTTATGCGTTTAACGTAACCTTTACCTGCTGCTACTTTAGAAACACTGAGTTGCCGAAATTTTGCCCAGAAGGGATATTCAATCTACCGACATGGGTCACTCGCATTTGAGCACCCTCAAATGCCAACCGACTACGTCAGAATTCAATCCCGCAACATTACCCAATAAGTGAGAACCTTACCAATACATCACGCAGTTGGTTGAACAAGATATAAACATGTATATAAAGGATACAGGAGAAAAATGGTGAGTTAGCCGTGGTCGTTACGGCGTGGCTGCAGGCAGTCGCTCACATCCGGTAGGCGAGGAGGTTCGAATCCCCCCCACCGGCAACCTTGAAGATGGTCTTCTGTGGTTTCCCATCTTCCTTCCAGGCAAATGCCGGGGTTGGTCCCTAACTATAGGCCACAGCCGCTACCTTCCAATTCCTTGTCCTTACAATCACACTTTCCTCCCCATACAACACTCCACACGCGACGGTTCATGTAGCTCACTCATTGGGTGTCCGCGTAGAAGAAACTACAAAATCTGGCGAGCCGAACATGTCCTCGGACACTCCCGGCACTAAAAGCCATACGCTAAAAAAAAGGAGAAAAATAACCGAAGTCCACTTTTGGTGAAATTTGGAATTTTGATGCTATAAACTTCTAGTAGTGTTGTACCACTTCCGAGCACATAGAAACATAAGAAAACCACACATTGTCCTCTATAAATCGGCATGAAAAAATAGTGTGCAGCGGAAGAACTGAATCGGTGTTTTCTGAAAGGGCGTAATCGACATTTTTTGACATTTTCACTTTTTTAGCGTTTTGTTTTCCTTTCGGATAGAGCCATCTGTTTTCTTTGAAAGAACGTTTGGGCAGGCGTTCTTTCCGTATAAAACTCATGTTTATAAATATTGAGATTTTTTTGAAAGGGCGGACGTGCGTCACACCCAAAGTACACGGGACTAAATGACTGCGTTGTCGCAGCCCCTAAACTAAGGAACCAACCAACGACGACTTTCCTATGTTGTAAGTGTTTCCCTGTGCTTCATATTTCTTGCATTTTTTGTGTGAAGCAAATCCATTTCATCTGAACACAATGTCTGTGCATTAGATTTACACTAATTTATTAGTATTGTAAAAAAAACTAATTTAAGTCCTAAACTGATATTTAACAATGATCCATTATATTTTGTGTCCATCTTTACCATATATTTGTGTAAATATCTGACTTTAACAAATAGATTGATTTTCGAACAATTTAATAAACATTTTTGAGTCTAATTATTTGACTTTTTTTGAAAGGGCGTAGTAGCACGATTTTCTTTAGCGCATATCTTCCGGACAAAAATTTATAAAATTAGTTTAGAGAGTGGAACATGATCCACAAAAGCATGTTAGTCACAAAATCCATTAAAATTAAAATTAAATTAAAAATTGAGCCTTTGGGGAAGTTTTATTTAGTTTCCCAACAATCTCCTTTCGTTCACCTACGCCCTTTCAAAAAAACACTGATTCAACTATGAGAGTCCTCTGTAAAACGCAAAATCAATCGAAGTCCATATTTTAAACTATGAGATTTTAGGTCTACCCAAAACAGGTATTGATGTTGGCCAATTTGGTTTCACATTTCTTGACATAAGATTTTCATTGTTGTAAGCTATATTTTCGCGGCTACCAGACATCATTGTTGTAAAAACAAGGGTATGTTAGAGACGTAGCAGAATATGCCGTTGTCATAAATTTAATCTATGGAGGATCTCGTCGTAATGCTGCCAAAGCTCGCACATGGTACGCGCAGGAGCTAGCTCACAACACATTACAAGTCATTACAAGTCATTCTCATCAAATTTTACCCCAAATCATCAGCGAGACTTATTAAAATCAATTTATTATTTTAACAGAATACCTACTCAAGATCTATCAACTTTCATTCTAACCAAACCAACCCACTAGAGGTCTATTCTTCCATCCTAAAGCACATCAATTTAATAACTTAACTTTTCAACTTAAAATTTATTATTATTATTACTACGCTGAAGCTATTGCAACGCCGGCCATGGCGCACGACACATACCAAAGCCAGAACATCAGGCAAACAGAGCGAAACCCAGAAATAAATAACTCTTTTTACTTTTACACAACTTATTTCTTAATAGCAATTTAAAACCATTATCAATTTATACACGCAGCCGCCGCAAGCGATTGTCGGCCGCGAAATTATATTAAAGAACTTACTATATTTATAAAATTAATCAAAATTCGGCATGGCTAGACTCGCCTGCGGCAATGCTGCCGTTGTGTAGGGTGTACTGCAGTACTTTGATCGGATCCTTCACACGGTAAATTAAGTTTCACCTTTCTGTGTTATTATTATTATTATTATTATTAATAATAATAATAATAATAACACATGACCCAACACTTACCTGGCCTGGAAGTCTGAAACTCGGGGAGTGAGAGCTATTTTATTAACAAACAATCTACAGTACGTACAAATAATCATAATAATAATAATAATAATAATAATAATAATAATAATAATAATAATAATAATAACCATGTTACCGAACGTGAGCAGTAAAATAACTCCTATTTGTTTCACAACATCCGACATATCGCACGTTGTAGCGCTCCTTCGATTAAGCATCCCATTCATCATTCGTGCATGCGGGCCACTTTTACGTAGAAAGTACGGCGCAGAAGGGCCACCTGATATGCTTGTTTGGGCAATCAGACGAGGGGAACTTATGCTAACGATGTACCTCGACGAACATTAAAGTGCCCTGGTGATTTTATCAAGTGTTATAGTGACGACTTACTTTTGTTTTAAATCACTTTAGTTCTATGTATACCCTCTCTAGCGTTCGGATAGTGAGAAATCGAAGGAGCAGAAGAAGAAGATGATGATGACAATTGTTGTATTAATGGCCCAAACATCTCGGTTATCGGCCCAAAGAATAATAATAAGAAGAAGACGACAACAAAATAAAATGAAAAAGTCACGATCATGTTCCAAAGGAATGAGGAGGGAAAGGCACCCTTTCTTCTCCCCCGAATCGGATATACTTGCTCGAGGGTCAAGTTACTCTAGTACTTCAGAAAGTCACAGTTCATTCTTCTCAGTGAATGTTAGATTAAGAACATGCCTCTTGACCTTCATTACTTAGAGCAATCGGCTGTTTCCTAAAATCAATATTTAAACTGCAGACTCTGTGTGTATACACCTTCATGTGGCACTTGTTTACTTATCAATATGTATGAGATGACATTATGAGTATGCGAAGTTGTTGATATATTTAGGGACTTTGCGACATGGTAGTCATTTAGTCCTATGTAAGATTTGTCTGATAACCTGCCTTATTGCGATAGCTGTAGTGTGTATATTTGTATTTCAGGTGAGTATTGGGAAGGTACGGCCGTGGCCTTAAGTTAGGAACCATCCTGGCATTTGCCACTTCCAGAATGGCTGAGGTGGGAATCGAATGCACCTCCTCTCAGTATTGCATCACGAGGCTGGGTGTACCCCATTCCAGCCCTCAGACCAGACTTGAATTTCTTGCCAGAGCCGGGAATCGAACGCAAACCTCCGAGGTAACAGCCAATAATGCTAGTCACTACGCCGCAACGTGGACTACTGTACATGCATACGCAGGAGATAGACAAGTGCATAAGTTGGATACTGAACTTTGCTCATGAGAATGCGGTTTATACTCTGTGAGCTGCCAGAAAGGGATTGGACATTTGGCCGGAAATTCCACGTCAGTCATCACCCCTCTGCCTCTTGACCAATCCATTATCGCATAGTTGATGTCATAATACTCTGCGTTGCAATATCACAGCCCACGTGCTTCAGTGCCTAGTCAGGTGTATCTCTGGCTTGTACAGTTTGGCAACCTCGTTCTCAGACCACATGGCGAGGCGAGAATTGTCAATCCCATTTTGGCAGCTCACAAGAGGTTTTATAGTTGTGATAGGAAGAAGAGAAAAGGGATTTTCTGCCACATAGGCAAGCCTGTTCTTTTGAGAAGGTGTTCAGGTGCCAGGGTTTACTTGCGGTAGAATGGCCAGTTCCATTCTGCACCTCCACCAATAACAGTACGTGATCACCCACAACCGATCACAAATGAAAGTTCTGCCCACGCCCAATGTTGTTTATTACCCGTCTGACGAGTCTTTGCCGATCGGAAGTGAGTGCGCTGTCAACTGTTTACATCTGTGTGTCAGGGCTAATGTGAGGCAAGAGGGAAGGCATGTATAGGCCGGACGTTTGTTTTAGACGATTGCCCTTGACATTGAAGCCTGCGGGTGAGCCTACAGACACTCACTCTATCACCCTATCACTTCACACTTGTCACCACCGATCTGATGTAATGGAATTCCAGACATGAGCAGACAGTACAGTCCACGTCGAAGTATTATGTGAGGCGAAAGTACATGTTACGCAGTTACGAACAGAACGTCATTATATTTGTCAATGACTGTACTTCAGCAGTCGTGTGAAAAAGCTTTGTCAATCATCGGACTGCTTGGGGCAGCTGATAACAACACAGGTACTGTAGTAACTCGCCTCCAGGCTTCCATTAAGATTTTTCACTCGTCTAAAACAAACGTCCGGCCTTTACACTCAGTTTCAAAAGTTATTGACACTAAGAGATTGCGTGTTGTTCAACTGCTGGTACTAACATAACATAATATAATATAATATAATATAATATAATATAATATAATATAATATAATACTGATAGTACTGTAATAATACACTACATGAGTTAAGATTTTTCACTCGTCTAAAACAAACGTCCGGCCTGTAAGTCGTTGTGTGTGGAAGGAAGTAACTTATATAGTTCTTGAAGTAATAGAAGGAATTTTCAGTGTTGCCTCGAATAATAATAATAATAATAATAATTTAGTTTAATTTATTTATTAAATACAATTGATATTACATTAATGTGATATGTCTCACGAATCTGACGGCAAATCCAGTACAGATTATCTGTGAGACATATTTATTATTATTTCCAACATAATAATAATAGGCTATACAGATTGTATTTCAATACAAGAGTGCATGCAAAATATATGTTTTTTCCTCTTCAATTGTTTTAATATTTATATATTTTAATTATAATTATTGATTTTTTATTTTGTTTTGTTTTAATATTTTTTTCTTTATATAAATATACTATGATAAAAACAATAATAATAATAATAATAATATATGCATGTCTACCACTTATTATTCCCGTTTTCAAAGGGGTCGGGGATGAGATGCGATGCAAGTCTATGTGGCGGATGGTTTTTACGACCGGATGCCCTTCCTGACGCCAACTTCATGAGAGGGGTTAATGAGAGATGAAATGAATGAAGATGAATGAAACTGGGCAAAGATGTGGAAGGAAGAGGTCGTGGCCTGTCGGAAGGTACCATCCCAGCATTTGCCTGGAGTTGAAAATGGGGAAACCACGGAAAACCATTTCAAGGACGGCCGACGGTGGGGCTCAAACACATGTCTACCGAGTCCACAGAGAGCTTGGCCCCATGGCCTAGCGCTGCGCGTGAGCGGGTGTAGCTACCGCTGTCGGTAATTATACTAATAATGATAATAATAACGCAACAACCATAGAAGTGAACTATACTGTCTGTAAATAATTTTGACGCGTTTCACAAGTTTTTACAAACTTATGTAATATAAACATTGTATATACAGTGAAACCTCTCTAAAAGACCACCCCTATTAAAAAGACCCCCCCCCTCTTAAAGACCGATTCTTCTTAAAACCGATTTAAAAACTCATAAGGTCAATGTATTTGTTACCTCTATTTAAGGACCACCCCTCTCCCCGACCAAAGACCAGGTATTTTCTCAGTCTGATCTCTTTCAAAAGACCATTTCTCGTCTGCCTTCCCATTGGAGATGGTGATGAGGGTGATTATGTAAACAATGATCCTGTTGGCACAGAACTGCATCAGCCTACAATGTCATTACAAAAAGTGTTATGTAACGTATAAAAAATATAGAAGATTGTTCGAACCCAGAACAAATTAATGGACTTTCGAACTCACTCAGCGATATTCTAGAAAGTGAAATTGTTAAAAAAAAGATGTGCTAATCTGAAACAGAGATCAATTCGTGACTTTTTCAAATGACAGAGCTCAGAAAATAACTAATTGTAATTAATTTGTACTAAATGTGAACCAATGCAGATAAATTGTAATCAAGTATGAGTTCCAAATGTACTTTATTAATAATGCAATATAAAATTATTTTAATGCCTACCCCTATTAAAAGACCACCCCTTTAAAAGACCAGTTTCCCATGGAACCGTCACTGGTCTCTTAATAGAGGTTTCACTGTAACTTATATATATCTGTGCATATGTGTAATTCATAAACATTGTATACTAATTAAGCCGAAGTGAACAGAATCTGAAGATGAACGCTTGACGTTCGAAACACGTCATCCCATTATGTACCCCATTTTGTACAGGTTTGGGCTTGTAAATACTTGTTTCCCGCCTAATGTAATTAGGTACAACTTGTGTTGACCGACAGGACAATTGTATAGTTCTTACACTTTCCTCGGCAACAGCCGGTGACTCGCTCTTGAATCCTAGCTGGGCGGCCATGTTTACATTCCATGTCTGCGGGGAGCCAGGGCACAGCCACCGTAGCCACTGAGAGCAAGCAGTGAGACTGTGCAAAACTGTGTGCAAATGCGCAACACTGGAGACCTGACAGGCAAGCCGGCAGACAGGACTGGACTTAGGATTCCTCATGGAGTGACAGAGGAAGCATGCTATTGGTCAAGAACCGTCAACTGTTGGTCAAGATCCGTCAGCTGTTGGTCAAGAACCGTCAGCTGTTGGTCAAGAACCGTCAGCAGTTGGTCAAGAACCGTCAGCTGTTGGTCAAGATCCGTCAGCTGTTGGTCAAGAACCGTCAGCTGTTGGTCAAGATCCGTCAGCTGTTGGTCAAGATCCGTCAGCTATTGGTCAGCAGCGAAAAATGTTTATTGTTGGCACATGCTACTGTCTGACGTTTAAGTCACCAGTCGTTAACGAGGAAAGTGACAGAACTATACAGGCATAGTTGTTATTATAGGCGAGATTATTTAGGGGCTTTCCGACATCGCGGTCATGTAACCCGTGTTACTGTGATGTCTGTACTAGTGTGTGTATTTGCAATTGAGGTAGGATTTGGGTAGGAAGTGGCCGTGGCCTCAAGTTAGGCACCATTACGGCATTCGCCTAAAGTAGAAGTGGAAAACAAAGGAAAACCACTTCCAGGATGGCTGAGGTAAGAATCGAACTCGCCTCTTCTCAGGTTTGCCTCACGCAGCTGAGTGGACCCCGTTCCAGCCCTCAAACCTGATTTAAATTTCTTGTCAGAGCCGGGAATCGAACCCCGACCTCCCCAGCAACAGCCAAGAATGCTAGCACTACTGAGCGAGGATGTGCAGCAGAGAACAAAGACAGTTCTTCTGCGAGGTCTCACACTTAAAGCAGTCACGTGTCATTTGATCAAAGTGGCAGAAGAAATTAATTTACATCCAGCGTTTGACCTTACTTACTGATAAACATATGCGGCTGCACGCGGCCTTATTTGGGATGGATTTCAGAATGTCCTGTAGCCTATCTCCTACAGTTAACTCCCACAGATAAGCAGACTACAATGGCTCTAGCTAATACATCCTCTCTCTAGGTCTACAGACAATCCCTACCCAAGGACCACATTTCATCTATAACGTGTTGCGCACAAGATTAGCACTTTGGTTGCTCGTTTAAAGGGCGTAACATCCAAGTCATCTGCCAAAATTAACACATTTTTGTACATACACAAACTACAACTTTACTACAAATCCATATCAAACACCGTAGTCGAGTGAATGAAGTCACAATCCACGCCTTCAGTGGAGCGCTAAAAGTTTACTACAAATCCATAGCAAACATCGTAGTCGAGTGAATGAAGTCACAATCCACCCCTTCAGTGGAGCGCTAAAAGTTCGGAGATCTCAAGTTTAATCTCGTCGTCAATAGCAAATACTATGGGTGTGGTTTAACCTTGGCTTTCGGTACCGGGTTCAATTACCGGCTTGGTAAGAAATTTATAAAATGACGTGAGGGCTGGGTTGGGATATACTCAGCCTTGTGAGGACAATTAAATAGATGTCTGATCAGATAGGCAGCACCATGGTAAATATTACCAACATTAATAGCTAAGGGAACATGTCGCACTCCAATCTCCATTCATCCAACAATCTGCAAGCCTAATGGAAGAGCAGCGGTCGCTTGGTAGGTGAAGACCCTTCATGGGCTGTCGTAGGCTACCACGGGCTTTATTTTCACACTCATTCCAGTAAAATGCAGGGATGCCGTGTCCCAATTACAAATATTCACCACTTTAATACAAGTCATCAGAAATACATTGTACACTCACACCCATATAGACGGGGCTGATGGCACCCTAAAAATATATATCTAATCTCGCACTCATTCCTAGTAATGTCATGGTGAAGTGGCAAGTACTCCTTGCTGTCACCGCGGGGGTCCGGGTTCGATTCCTAGCTCTGCCAAGAAATTTAATTCTGGTCTGAGGGCTGGAACGTGGTTCACTCAGCCTCGTGACGCCATAACAAAGAAAGTTGGAATTTGGTTCCTACCTCAGCCATTCTAGAAGTGGTTTTCCATTTCTACTCCAGGATGATACCAAAATTAACCCTAGAACCACACTGTGGCTATTTTATGATCTCTTCTGCGCATGCGCCAAATGCTGTTAGGCTGCTGTTATTTCGTCTACCTTCAGTATCGGAATAATTGTTGATGTGACTACATCGTCTAAGCGTTTGGAATATTTTGTTGCTGAGTATTGTTATGTTAGGGTCACATACGACCCCGCGGTGTGGTTTGTGTAACAAAACTTTCTACAAGGTACCTTGCTTTATCCTATAATGTAATCACGTCTAGTTATGAAAACACTGTAAACCCTTGTAACCTAAATAGCATGATGTATTATTGTCCATTTCAACCCATTTTCAGACATCAAAGTGCGTGATATGTTCTTGTGCAGTCTGTGTGCAGAACAATGACAAAGAATCTGCAGAGAGTGCAAAGATGACAGGGCCTAGGTTTTTGCAGAATGGCTGAAATAAACAACTGTGTGCTATTTTTGTTAATTCATATATCTACGTTTTAAAGCATGTTCCTGTATGCATTAGAATAGTGATAATTTATTCAATGATGACAGTTAAAATGTTGTGTACAGTAAATTGTTATTTCTAACAAGGCAGCTTTATTAATCGATAGAATACATGTGTGAATGCATAGAAGCAGGGAAGTACATCAATGCGACTCTCTAGAGCAGAGATTCCCAAACTGGGCGAATTAGCCCAGTAGTGGGCGATTTTTGCACGCCAGTGGGCGAAACTGATAGAATGTATACAATATGACCGATAATTTTTTGCCTATAAAAACAAGGAACAAATTCGCAAACAAGTAATTTAATTAAGTCAAATAATCTTGCCACGAAATCTAGAAATAGGTTAGAAATTGAAAAGCGAGGAGATCTTAGAATTTTTTAAAAACAAAAATGGCTTCTGACATCAACAAATTGATTGAAAGTCATCAAATCCATCCCTCACATCAATTAAACATAGGTATTCATGTTGTTTTATTAATTAGATATAACAATTCATGTAGTTTTTTTCTTTAATTCATTTCATGAATTGCTATTCCTTTTTAGACCTATTTGAAAATTTGTAATGTACATAATTATACCTAAATAAGCATGATGTACCTATTAAGACAAATGTCCGTAAATATCCCAATTTATCAACTTATATGTAGGTATTTGAATGTATGTGTTAGTAATTTTAAGATTTGTACGTTTTTTGAAATGAGGTGGGCGTAAACAAGTTATACATCTCGAAAGTGGGCGATGGTCAGAAAAAGTTTGGGAAACCCTGCTCTAGAGTCTAGATGACTGAAAATAGAAACAATTAAAATAATAAATTTTAAACGAATTCCTATATCACTATTTAGAATTGGGTCACCACTGACCCCACAGTGTGGATTATGTCCTGAAAGTATCACCGTGTAGTTCTAGGGTTAAGGCCACGGTGGCCTCCTTCCTAAAGCCTACTCCCTAGTTGAAAATTCGCTCACTGGTACAGCCATCACAATACCACAAATTATCAGGCAGATTTGACGCACACCCAAGTAGCCTACAGGAGGCTAAATTACCACAATGTCGCAAAGCCCATAATCGAATCAACATGTAAATTACACACATCAAAAAAAGTTTTGCATCACCTCGGTTCCCAGATCTCCGGCATATAGACGTTGACTGTGTATATTGTATCCAAGATACAGTCCCTTTGACTGTTCATAGATGTCACTAAAACTGCTCAAAGATGTAAACAACCATGCATGAGCAGGGCCTATTAGACGGAGGGGGTACGACAGCCGATCAGTTCCAGTCATTCCACCAGGACGAAGGTACGCTGCTCATGTTGTCTGTAGTTCTACCATGCCTAGAAGGTCAATACCGCAGTTCGATCGCGTCCGCATTGTTACTTTGTGTCAAGAAGGGCTCTCAACAAGGGAAGTTTCCAGGCGTCTCAGAGTGAACCAAAGCGATGTTGTTCGGACATGGAGGAGGTACAGAGATACAGGAACTGTCGATGACAGGCCTCGCTCAGGCCGCCCAAGGGCTACTACTGTAGTGGATGACCGCTACTTACGGATTGCCGCTCGGAGGAACCCTGACAGCAATGCCACCATGTTGAATAATGCGTTTCGTTCAGCCACAGGACGTCGTGTTTCAACTCAAACTGTGCGCAATAGGCTGCATGATGCGCAACTTCACTCCCGACGTCCATGGCGAGGTCCAGCTTTGCAACCCCGACACCATGCAGCGCGGTACAGATGGGCCCAACAACATGCTGAATGGACCCCACGGAATTGGCATCACGTTCTCTTCACCGATGAGTGTCGCATATGCCTTCAACCAGACAATCGTCGGAGACGTGTTTGGAGGCACCCTGGTCAGGCTGAACGTCTTAGACACACTGTCCAGCGAGTGCAGCAAGGTGGTGGTTCCCTGATGTTTTGGGGTGGCATTATGTGGGGCCGACGTACGCCACTGGTGGTCATGGAAGGCTCCGAAACGGCTTTACGATACCTGAATGACATCCTCCGACCCATAGTGCAACCATATCGGCAGAATATTGGAGAGGCATTTGTCTTCATGGACGACAATTCTCGACCTCATCGTGCACATCTTGTGAATGCGTTCCTTCAAGATAACGACATCGCTCGACTACAGTGGCCAGCATGTTCGCCAGACATGAACCCTATCGAACATGCCTGGGATATGTTGAAAAGGTCTGTTTATGGACGTCTTGACCCACCAACCACTCTGAGAGATTTACGCCGAATTGTCGTTGAGGAGTGGGACAATTTGGACCAACAGTGTCTTGATGAACTTGTGGATAGTATGCCACGGCGAATACAGGCATGCATCAATGCAAGAGGACGTGCTACTGGGTATTAGAGGTAGTGGTGTGTTCTGCAATCTGGACCACAAATGCTGAAAGTCTAGCTGTATGATGGTACAACATGCAATGTGTGGGTCTCATGAGCAATAAAACGAGCTGAAATGTTGTTTGTGTTGATCTCTATTCCCTTTGTATTTAACGGTTCCGGAACTCTTGGAACCGAGGTGATGCAAAACTTTTTTTGATGTGTGTATAAGGAATGTACAGTACATTAGGTTCAATTAGTCACGTCCACTTCCTAGCGTTCCTGTCTGTCACCCCGGAGGTCCGAGTTCAATTCCCGGCACTGCCAAGAAATTTAATTCAGGTCTGGGGGCTGGAATGAGGTACACTTAGCCTCGAGAGGTAAAACTGAGAAGGAGTGGGTTAGATCCCCACCCCAGCCATCTTGGAAGTGGTTTTTCCGTGGTTTCCCACTTCTACTCCAGGCAAATGCCAGGACGTTTTCTAACATAAGGCCAGGGTCGCCTCCTTCCCAATCATTGCCTGAATTAAAAATACACACACTACTACAGACACCACAATAAAACATGTTATCCAGCAAATTTTACACACACCCAAGTGCACAGGGCTACATGACCACGATGTCGCAAAAGCCCCTAAATGAAACATCAACAATTAGTCACCATTGTTGTTGCGACATTTTAAGGGCTAGGGAAATCTTCCTTACCTACCCGATGTAATGTATTAATTTTCCTTGGGGAAGATCACTTTCAGGAAATACGCTGCCAACTCAAAGATTTGGTGATGAATCTTCCATCCTTACGAGGAGTGTGTCTTAGCACACCTAGCTAATGAGGAAAAAAACCGATTTCTTGACGACGATGTACGGTACCTGTATAATCCCTTTGACCGTTATAAATGCTCATATTTTATCAAACCTTACACTGCATATCCTTCTTCATATTGCTATTGTTACATTTTATCTTCATCGGTAGTCTAACTGTTCATGGTAGTGGCTATGCGTTCGTAATATGAATATTTGACAATATTCTTCCTCAGAGAAGAAGCTACGAATACACATCAATACTAAAATAGAAGGACTTAGTCTTCAGTGCATGTGAAAAATTTGCTGTAAAATTGACCTATTAAATGTCGCCTAGTGCAATTCATTAGCAGGAGAGAAAGGATGGAATCGGAACCAATGTTGAAGACGTCTCAAAGAATGTTAAATAGCTCTTGTTAGGGCAAAAGGGTATGAGTCAAAGGAATACCAAAACAAAGTTCTGAAAATTCCTACCGATCAATTACATAATATCAGGTTTGGTATTCTTTTGACTTACACTCTTTTGCCCTATCAAGAGCGAAATAGTCCATCTCGCAACGTAGTGGCTTGCATTCTTGACTGTCAGCGCGGAGGTCCGAGTTCGATTCCGGCTATGCCAAGATATTTAATTCTGGTCTGAGGCCTGGGACAGAATGGGGTTCACTCAGCCACATGAGGCAGATCTGAGAAAAGGTGGGTTCGATTCCCACCACAGCAATCATAACAGGTGTTTTCCGTGGTTTCTCACTTCTACTTGAGTTGAATTCCAGGATGGTAGGTACTTAAATTATGCCACGGACACCTCATACCCAAATCTTAACCCCAATCCAAAGTATACACTAGAGCACAGCCATCACAATGACTCAGGATATCAGACAGATCCCATACAAACAAGGGGCTACATACCACAATGCCGCAAAACCCGTAAATGAATCGACAACAATGTTCAATAAATTACAGTGCTTTGAGCGGCGGGGGGGGGGCAGAAATAGTAAAGCGTAGAGGTATAGATGACAGTGGTGGAAATGGTTGCACCGAATGTATGTCTACCCCTTATTATTCCCGTTTTCCAACGGGGTCGGGGATGAGATGCGATGGAAGTCTTTGATGCGGATGTTTTTACGGCCGGATGCCCTTCCTGTCGCCAACCTCATGAGAGGACTTAATGAGAGATGAAATTAATTATGGTGAATGAAACTGGGCAAGGATGTGGAAGGAAGCAGCCGTGACCTGTCAGAAGGTGCCGTCCCAGCATTTGCCTGGAGTTGAAAATGGAAAACAACGGAAAACCATTTCAAGGACAGCCGACGGTAGGGCTCGAACCCACGCGTCTACCGAGTCAGCAGAGAGCTTGGCCCCATGACCTTACGTTGCGCTTTAACTGTCGGTTAATGGTTGCACCGAAGACCATAATTAAACATGGGCTTTAGATAGGAATCCTCTAACTGGATCCCAATTTGCAAGCAAGGTAACAGTAAAGATCGCGACAAATATTCAAACTTTTTTTAAAGTGATTAAAGTGAAATCTTTTATATCATTGTGGAAATATCACTGTGACCTTTGCCAGCAGGATCATACTTTCACTACTGTATGTGCCAAAAAGAGGAGTAGACAATATTGGTGCTCTATGTCTCTGCATCTAAATATACGAAAATACAGAAATAAACCTGAGGTATTATAGTTGTGAAGAGTGGATTTCTACATGTAATGAAAAGTATTTATATTGAAAATGAGGCTAGTGTGAGAGTTGATTGTGTGACTGGTTCATCCTAACATGCTGGATATAGGACAGGACTGTACGAAGTAGCATTAAGAATGAAGGGGTTGTTGGGAGAGAATAGACGTAAGGTAGACCTGCTAGAGAAAGAGGACACAACACGGTAGGACAATCTTAAGTTCATCACACACGAACCCGATTAAATGCTCTGCACACCACAGATTAACAGTGAAAGTAAACTGACTGTGTTTAGTTTGCCTAACAAGTATCATTCGTAGAAACACAACTGATACATTAATTGTTTTGTATTATTTTGAGCTCAGAGAAATTCCACAACTAATATATGAACGATCCCAGATAATTAAAAATAAATAAGTGCAATATATAGGGTGTTACAAAAAGGTACGGCCAAACTTTCAGGAAACATTCCTCACACACAAAGAAAGAAAATATGATATGTGGACATGTGTCCGGAAACGCTTAATTTCCATGTTAGAGCTCATTTTATTACTTCTCTTCAAATCACATTAATCATGGAATGGAAACACACAGCAACAGAACGTACCAGCGTGACTTCAAACACTTTGTTACAGGAAATGTTCAAAATGTCCTCCGTTAGCGAGGATACATGCATCCACCCTCCGTCGCATAGAATACCTGATGCGCTGATGCAGCCCTGGAGAATGGCGTATTGTATCACAGACGTCCACAATACGAGCACGAAGAGTCTCTACATTTGGTACCGGGGTTGCGTAGACAAGAGCTTTCAAATGCCCCCATAAATGAAAATCAAGAGGGTTGAGGTCAGGAGAGCGTGGAGGCCACGGAATTGGTCCGCCTCTACCAATCCATCGGTCACCGAATCTGTTGCTGAGAAGCGTACGAACACTTCGACTGAAATGTGCAGGAGCTCCATCGTGCATGAACCACATGTTGTGTCGTACTTGTAAAGGCACATGTTCTAGCAGCACAGGTAGAGTATCCCGTATGAAATCATGATAACGTGCTCCATTGAGCGTAGGTGGAAGAACATGGGGCCCAATCAAGACATCACCAACAATTCCTGCCCAAACGTTCACAGAAAATCTGTGTTGATGACGTGATTGCACAATTGCGTGCGGATTCTCGTCAGCCCACACATGTTGATTGTGAAAATTTACAATTTGATCACGTTGGAATGACGCCTCATCCGTAAAGAGAACATTTGCACTGAAATGAGGATTGACACGTTGTTGGATGAACCATTCACAGAAGTGTACCCGTGGAGGCCAATCAGCTGCTGATAGTGCCTGCACACGCTGTACATGGTACGGGAACAACAGGTTCTCCGGTAGCACTCTCCATACAGTGACGTGGTCAACGTTACCTTGTACAGCAGCAACTTCTCTGACGCTGACATGAGGGTTATCGTCAACTGCACGAAGAATTGCCTCGTCCATTGCAGGTGTCCTCGTCGTTCTAGGTCTTCCCCAGTCGCGAGTCATAGGCTGGAATGTTCCGTGCTCCCTAAGGCGCCGATCAATTGCTTCGAACGTCTTCCTGTCGGGACACCTTCGTTCTGGAAATCTGTCTCGATACAAACGTACCGCGCCACGGCTATTGCCTCGTGCTAATCCATACATCAAATGGGCATCTGCCAACTCCGCATTTGTAAACATTGCACTGACTGCAAAACCACGTTCGTAATGAACACTAACCAGTTGATGCTCGTACTGTAGAGCAATGAGTCGCATGTCAACACAAGCACTGACGTCAACATTACCTTCCTTCAAATGGGCCAACTGGCGGTGAATCGAGGAAGTACAGTACATACTAACGAAACTAAAATGAGCTCTAACATTACGTCAACATTACCTTCCTTCAAATGGGCCAACTGGCGGTGAATCGAGGAAGTACAGTACATACTAACGAAACTAAAATGAGCTCTAACATGGAAATTAGGCGTTTCCGGACACATGTCCACATAACATATTTTATTTCTTTGTGTGTGAGGAATGTTTCCTGAAAGTTTGGCCGTACCTTTTTGTAACACCCTGTATAGTCTACCGCTAATCGAAATTAATGTTTTTCAATCGGTCAACACGATTGTACCCTATTGCCTTGGGTGTTTCCCTAATCATCAAAAATTTTACATGAGATTAATTAATACACTTGGATGACCAGTTTCAATCGTCAAGCGATCATCATCAGATCCTTTACACATAGGCTATTAAATCTCTGTCTACAAGAGTATGGGTGATAGTATTTACAATAACATACACTTCATTAGTTGCAGAAATACGGCAATTAAACAAACACAACTTGTAAATAATTGTTAGTTATATGCAGGGCATTTTTTCAGGGGGAACGCGGGGGTACGAGTACCCCTTAAACATTTGAAAACTGTTTAAGAAAAAATATTGGTGCATTTGTATCTAGTCCGGCAAATATAACTTCCGACTTGAAAGTTCATCGATAGCTGGCGTCAACACGCTGATCACAACAGCTGGAGATTTCGAGTAATCGTCGATTTGAATCGATGCATCGAATCAGTTTCTTTTGGTCGGCAACTCGACACTCAGCCGCATAATCGAAACAATAGGCCATATTATTTTCTGCTCGACAAAAGTTTTGTGTAACTGCTGCCTTGTTCGAAGAAATTTACTTGTTTAGGCAAAAATAAGTAACATACTCTAACAATGGTGAAAAGCAAGTTCTGTTCTTCTAAGCACACAGGCTAGTGTTTGGAGGTGGGATAGGTTGTTAGTTTGTGCGTGTGGTTAGTTTTGAAGAATGAAGAAAATAACGAACTATTTTACATCCAGCCAGGCATCGAAAGAGCTGAAGGTTATTGAATTAATGAGTTAATAAATTAACACAATGCAACCTTTCATTTAACATTTCAGCCCATAAAGTAATAACCGGACACTGCAAATTGCCAAAAATTGCAAGATCATGATGTTTTGTCGACTACAACTGAGAGTACCCCTTAGATTTTGTAAAAAAAAAAAAGCGCTGGCTTTATATGTGATGTTTTGATAAGATATAGGAAGGTGCTGTACTACATAGGCTACATTCCATTGTAGCTTTCACACAGTTGACTGCATGCAGTGTATACAAATGCCAGTAGTTGTTCACGGAGAAATGTTTATAATTATGTTTTTTTTTTTTTGTCGTGTAGCCTCCTGAGAGGCCGTGTGCAGGTCTTTCTAGTCGACGCCCGTGGGCGACCTGCGCGTCGGGATGAGAGATGGAATGGATGAAGATGAATGAAACTGGGCAAGGATGTGGAAGGAAGCGGCCGTGGCCTGTCAGAAGGTACTGTCCCAGCATTTGCCTGGTGTTGAAAATGGGAAACCACGGAAAACCATTTCAAGGACAGCCGACGGTAGGGCTCGAACCCACGCGTCTACCGAGTCAGCAGAGAGCTTGGCCCCTTGACCTAACGCAGCGCTTTAGCCCGCGTAGCCACTACTGTCGGTTTATAATTATGGTAATAATAAGAATCAGAAAAGTAAAATGATTTGTAAAGCGTTAGACTGCTGTTTGTTCATCCCAACTTTAGTTAACGAATGGGAGAAAGTTTGCATTCTGCTCGACGCAGTGCTTGGAAGTAAAATGCTTCATTTTTTCTAAAACCTTAAAGCCAATAAGAATATTTTACGACAATGAGGGCGGTGTATGGATCATTAAGCCGGAGAAGAAAGATACCAATTAAGAAGTTAAAGACTATAATTTCAAACAATGAATTAGAAGTGCCCATAGCAGATAAGAATGGCTATAACTATATTATGTTCAGCATGAATTGCTTTAGACAAAGGAAGATGTAGGGAAGGCTAACTACAAAAAAGAGGAGTTAAAATCTGCGAGCTGGAGTCTAAACATTATTAGTAATGCACGGCTGACTTTCTTTTAGGGCCCCCATGATAGCAAGTAGCACTAAAGACGATAGTTCAGTTCTATAATGTACATACAGCTGCTGATTTGGTCGTCTGGCCTACCTGTCTGTTAGTGACACCCATGATGCCTGATGTTCTCCCAACAGCTGCACTCTTGACACAAAGATTTTGTCAGTTTCTTTGCTTGATTGAAAATGAAAATCCACAGCCTATTTCCAGTCTACAGACCGGGTAAGGGATGGAATGAATGAAGGCCCCCATCTAATGGCGAGAATATGAACTGTGCCGGCTGCCAAAGCCTGTCGCACTCCTCGGAGGTAATGATTAAATGAATGGCAGATGAAATGAAATGATAGTGTAGAGTGCACCTGGAATGAAATTGTGACAGGGAAAACCGGAGTACTGTACCCGGATCTTTCACACGTCCGTGACATGTTGACGTCATTATTATAAAGCAGAGATGTTGATTGATTTGAGAGATGGAGGGCTGATATTTGGAATAGCGCGCTAGGAGACTCCGAGTGTTGAGGGAAGTATGCAACGTCGGAGCGAGTGACGTGGAACTGTGACGTGGGAGCTCGCCTACGTAATGAAAATTAGTTTTCTAGAATTTCCTCTAGGAGAAGGAATGGAACCTAGAAAGGTAGTACAGTTTACTGGCAATTGAATGAGAAGAAATTTGAGCTATCAAGCATGAAAATCCGTTCAGTAGAAGCCGAGATACGGAATGGAAGCTTCTAGAAGGAAGACCGCTTGGACTATATACGGAGCCAGAGAATCAAGACAGCATTGTATTCCATCAGAGCACTTGCTCATGTGCGCATCTACGATACATGAAGTACGAGTGTTGTTTACGCCGTGATTCTGACCGCCGAAGAACTTAGTCGCTGGACGAGCAGTCAGTGGACTTAGGTTTGTTCAGGTGAATGAACATATATAATATCAGCGAAGGACTTAGAATATCGACTGACTTTATGGTAAATTATTCTAACCAGTCAGGTGATGGTAGTTTTGTAAAGCCATTCACGGAAGTTAGCCTACAAAATGATGTGTTTCTTGTGGTGAAACGGTACATCAGGCACTTCAAATAATATCAGGAAGAATTTATTCTTACAGTTCGTTCTATGCAGCTAACAGGTGTTCCTGTAATAGCAGGCGAATGAAACCGCATTGTTCGGATATGGGACTTGTTCTCAATCTTTCAAGAATACTACATCAGTATAAGACTGTACAACATTTCAACATGTTGGACTGTACCGAGAATAACGGGAGTTTTTTTGAACGAGTGACATTAAATATCAACATGCGCCGTTAAACTACTCGAGGGTAGCTGTGATATGGAGACGAACGAAGTGATATGGAACAGCAGATGACCATGGGAGGACACTATTGGAAATAGTGAATACCGAAGGACACGCTCTACCTACACAGCGAGAATGAAGTAAGACAACTATTCATGTACTATCCACTAGCCTATAGTAGTATTTGAGAATTCCATTTTTATTCTGTAACTATAAGAAATCAACATAATTATCATCGTAATGAGAACGTCTATTATATTTGTCCAGGATGAAAAATGGAGCTTGTAGTCCGACCATTTATTATTCTATTTTACTATTTTTGTCAGAACAACAGTCAGTTCATGTGTTTCGACATGAAATGTTTAAGTTATTTCCAAGGGATAGGATTTTTTTCTTTAACTCTTATTTATGAGAAGTGGCTCGATTATAACTTGTATTATTTAAATAATTTGATTTATTTAATAATAATAATAAATGACTGTGAAATAAATAATTTAATAATATTAAAAATATAACTACACCATTTATAGTTATAAATAACTTGTTTAGAGAGATGATAGCACCGATTTAGGAATTAAATTAAATAGTTAATTGTGATTAAATAGTTACTGCATTAATAACCAGAAAGTGAGATGTTATTAATAATCATTTACGAAGAGGATTTAAACATTTATTTATTTATGGATCAAATAGGGCAATAATAATCATTCTGATGTTGATGCCTTAATATTTTTTTCAGTAATAATAATAATAATTTGTGGACGAATTTAAATAATTGGAAGACGTTGAATAAAATAACTTTGTTTATTTGTGAAATAGAAGTTTGGATTTATAAATAAATTTAAATGAGTTTATGAATGAAGTGAAATAGTAAGATTTTGAGCTCAGTAAAATTTTCCAAAAGCACTAAAAATATTCAGATGAAGAAAAAGAAAGCGGCAGGCATTAAATGTATACATTAGGGGGAGATTATGTAAATGGAAGGCAAAGAGAAATTGACCAGAATTAAATACATCTTTTCATTGGAAAAATAAAATTGAAGAACACGCAGTACAGTGGTAAGACAGATATTACAAACAGAAAATAAATATAATATAAAATATAATGTTATGTGGAGAAGAATATTGGAAGTTAAATAATATGATGATTTTAGTGTGCGAATTGTCGACACTTAAAGTTGTGTGGAGACCAAGGGATCATCCAAGAGGGCATTTGTTCCCGTAGTTAAGGGCACACATGGATGTGCGTGTGTGTCATTAGAATAGCATGTGGGCTCAATTGTAAGAGAAGGGTTAGGCAAGTAGACCGCCCCATATTCTAGTCAAATTCCACTTAACTGTCAATTCAAATATTCAATATTTTTTTTCTGGATCAACTTGAATTTCAAATAGTATGCCTAAATAATTGAAGAACATGAGTTTAGATTTGATGAACCTGACCGAGAAAAAAATAATATCAAATAAATAGTTGCAAATACAAAGATAAAATAAATAATTGAAGATATTTTTATTTTGTGCTTGGAATAATAATAATAGTAACAGTGGAAATGAGCATTAAATATTCACAATATGAGAGGGTGAGAAAACTTATTGTAAATAAATTGATAAGAAATTTTGAAATTAATAATCATAATAAATTCTATGATTAACATGTTTCTTTGTGTGAGATAATATGTAAATTTTCTGAATGAGAAAAGTTTTTGATGAAAGAGATAATGATTTAATCCACTGATAGTTGATAACAACATTTTATATTGTTAACAACAATTTATGCTAATGTTCATAACAAATTTTTGAAATGAGGGAATTAAATTTTATTTACATTGAAAAAAAAATGAATGTGAGAAAAGAAAAAGATTTATTTTTCAAATTATTATTATAATGAAAAATTTTATAAACAATCTTTGTTTATGGAAACAAAAAATTTACAAACACAAATATTAACATTCGACTTTATGTTAGCCGAATATTGATATGAGGTTGTTATTATAATGTTTTCCAATAATTTTTTTTGGAACATCATCGAATTAACCAAGTGACAATTTTTTCGAAATATCTTTACAACGTGTACTTGAACAATCAAAGCAATTCTTCGTGAAGTGAAACTACAAATATGTAAATAGAGGGATCACTCGAACTCTTCATTGAATAGTGATTACCCCAGTGTAAATAATTAGAAATTTTCGTTTTGATATCAGAATGGACTACTAATTTTTCTGAATATCAATTTTGCGGAGTTCAAAGGTATTTTTAGGGACTGTTGATTTTTTATGTGTGATTGTTTTCTTTGTGTTTATTGCCTGCCAATTTAATATTTTAACTATAAATAAATTGAGATTTTTAAGAAATGTGCTATTTTCAAAATAATTTCTTTCCTTACCATACTTGTGAATTAACGAGATCAGGGATGCCAGATATAGACCTAATATTCACCTCGATAGACCCTGAGATAGATTTTCTCGTGCTAATCTGATTTCGGTATTTTACAAAATGTGGTCTTTGGATCTCGGTCCAAACGGGCACAGTACCCGGAGAAAAACCTGTCTGCCTCCACTTTGTCCAGCACAAATCTTACATGGAGTGACCGGGATTTGAACCACGGACCCAGCGGTGAGAGGCCGGCGTGCTGCCGCCTAAGCCACGTAGGCTTCTTCTTGGCTTATTATTAATTAATTTATCCAGTATTGGTGCCTAAACAGTCCCACCGATCATAATGACATTTTCAGGGGACACTCATCAGTAACTTGCAACTTGGATGTTGTTGTTTAATTTGAGGGGCTAGGACATCCTGGTCATTTCGAGGGTGAATGTACCCGTTCATGACCATAGACCATAGACCAGAATTAAATTTCTTGGCAGAGCCGGGAATCGAACCCCATCGCCGGCCGTCCTTGAGATGGTTTTCCGTAGTTTCCCCATTTTCAACTCCAGGCAAATGCTGGGACGGTAACTTCTGATAGGCCACGGCTGCTTCCTTCCATCTGCTTGTCCAGTTATATCCTTCTTCATTCATTTCATCTCCCATTAACCCCTCTGGCGTCAGGAAGGACATCCGGCCGTAAGCACCACTCGCCACATAGACTTCAGCGCATTTCATCCCCGACCCCGTTGAAAACGGGAATAATAAGGGATAGACATATTATTATTATTATTATTATTATTATTGTTGTTGTTATTATTAGCTTATCGATTCGTTAACTGAATTGGTAGCGTGAGATACTATACTTTTGAATTCAACAACGCATTATATGGAAGGATATCCAGTAGGATGATATTGAAGGTAATGTAGGTTCAATTAAAGCGTATGGTCGTAAGGAAATGTAGGTTCAATTAAAGCGTATGTTCGTAACATTTTCTACTTCACACACGACAATTACACTGGTTATCAGACAAATTCTATATACTGTATGTATGTGAACACAAACCCAAGTACACAGGATTAAATGACCACGATATTCAAGCCCCTCAAATAAAACAACAACAACAACAATAGCAGTTTTACTTACACGTGTTCAGAATGTCAATTTCTTGTTGTACTTCCCGTTAACAATGTAGCCTTTACTGAAGATTAGCAGGCTACCTGCAGTGTGATGGCCAGTTACATTCACTTCTTCTTTCCTTCACCAGCTAAGAGCACCTGCTTCCCATCCATGTTCTAATGATTACAGACATTTTCTAAGCGCAACAGCATTCCTCTCTCAAACTTAGCCGTGCGAACACTTAGGCAAGTCAAAGAATGACGTTCTCTGTCATTGCCAATGTGTGCGTCACTCATACTCTTGTATGCCAGCCTCGTAGTCCTGTATCCTCTGACGTCTCCCAACAGGAAGCTTTAGCGCTAATTACGCGACCAAGTTTTAGCATGTTAATGACGTAGAAATGAATGCTAGAACCATGCACAATAAATTGTACCTGTACCAAGAAGTCAGTCATCCTTGGTGGATAGGTGATTTCAGTAAGGTACCCCTAGGGTTACAAACTGTTATTTTCAAATGCAAAACATTGCATTGCGAAACGTAGGACTTTCTGTTTTTTTTTTACCTGACTACATTTTGGAAGCTTATAGTTTTTAAAAGCAATCGAATCTCGTGTTCATAATTCTCGGGAGCTCCTTTTTACAGGGAATGCAAGCCACTGGACGTGACATTTCACCACGATATTCCCACATGCAATAACAAGGAATCGAACCCAATCCACATTGGTGGAAGGCAAGCAGCTTGACCGCTGCACCATCACGCCACTCCAGACAACCTCAGTGAATATGAAAATCAATTACTGAATTGTTATTGCACAATAACCTACTTGATAATAAATTCTATCATGCTAATTCAATTTCAATCCTTGATGTTATTCTTGTACAGCGGCGTAGCCGTGCTCGATAGATAGTGCACCACGACCGCAGGAACAACTGCAGCAAGTCTGGACATCGCTGGTTCGAATCCCGACACAGACTCTCCTGAGTGTAGTTCTTCCCCGAGTTTTTCCACACTCCTTCGAGACAAGTCCCGGGGCACTTACCTCATCCCTGTTCCTAATACAGCTACACACACTACTACAGTCATCACAAAATATAGGTTAGGCTCAGACAAGTTCAATACACACCCAACTACGTGTAGAGGATGAAAAAGATGTCCCAAGCCCAAACATTTAATCAACAGCAAAACAATGTTACTTTTGTCTTAAAAGAAACTACTTTGGGAAGAAGAAATTAATTGCTTTCCTATAGCGAAAGTTCTTAAACATGTGGGAAGTAAGAAGTCCTAAAACAAGATGTTGAGTAATGAACATGCAGCCTGCTTGTCCCCAAATGTGTGGGTGTGTCCTTATCAAGGAATATAAATGAATGTTCTTTTGATGAACGTTGTGTTGTAACCTATATGACTCCCCGTTCATTAAGTTTCGTTGTAATTTCGCTTTTGCAACCTGGGGAATTGATTGGAACATTGGAAAAGCACGCCTATCCACCATATTGAATGTACGAAATCTATTATCTTGCGCCTTCTGTAGAGAAAGCCTTTCGTCCTTGTAACAGTATAAACTAGTGGAATGTGGATATTATTGTCTGATATATTCAAGATGGCGGCTGCGTACTATACGCAGTGTGATAATCTTATGACAAATGCAAGCTAGGTATAATATCTGTTTCTCCTCTATTTTAATTTTCGTGTTAATTCCTGAGTTATTGATTTGGAAGTCTTAACAGTACCCACAGCCACCATTGTGAATATATGGCGTTGGTTTTCTTTTGCCTTTGATATACAAAGCCCATATAGGGTTCTACTTTAATGCTAATTTGAGAAATTGTATCTCTAAAATACATCTATATCGAGTAATTTGTTTGTATATTTTATAATTTTAAGATGGCCGCTGCGCGCTATACTCAATGTGACACTCGCATGAATAATGGTAGCGAGGTATTTTGTTCGATACTCTCTTCTCACTAAATTTTGCGTTAACTGTGCTATTATATCGTGTGTTAATGATAACCAAGTCTTAAAAATAGGCCTAGCCGCCATCGTAACGTATCTATAGAGTACCTGTTCTTTTAACTTGCTCATGGGAAACCACTTACGATGTTCCACATTACTGTTAATTGTCGTTGCCTTAAAAATACAATGGGCTATTCACTATAGTTTTCTATATATTCAAGATAGCCGGCACACGTTGTATGCAGTGGGTTTTTCTTATGGCTTATTTCAGCAAGGTCCCTCATATGGTAATTCTTTCTTAGGAAGTTTCGTTTTAATTGCCCAATTATACTCTGGACGATTCACTAGTAGGCTACGATTCAATACTACGACCAGCCGCCAACTTGAAAATTTAAAGTCGCTGTAATTTTGCTTTACGCATACGATATTCTATATGAGTTTCCATCTTATCGTTAAGTTTCGTTATTGCAGTTCTAAAACGACGAAAGTTATTTAATTTAAAAAAATGAAATTTGAGATGGCTGCTGTGGAGAGAGGAAAGGCTGTTCTCTTTCAACTGTACTGTTTATTTTATATTGGATCATTTGTTAATGGGGATAAACCGGCTAGGTGGGATTTAATTAGATGCAAACCAGGTGAGCCGTTTCATTTAGGCTGATGACCTGGTGGTAATGACAGATCTCTATCGAGAGCTTACGAGCCAACATGTTAGAACATGACCAGAAATTTAGGGAATATGGAATAAAATCAGCATTTCAAAATCGAAAGTGATGTCGGAAGGAAAGAGGCACAAGAAAATTATTATTCTTGTTGTTTCATTTGAGGGGGATGGACATCATGGTAAATTAGACCCGTGTAGTTGGGTGTGTGTAGAATTTGTCTGATAATCTGTGTTATTGTGACGCATGTATTAGTGTGTGTACTCATGTACAATAGGGTTCAAACTATTCGGATATTCAATAAATAAATAGTGTGTGTGTTATTGAAGATTGGGAAGGAGGTGGCCGTTGTCTTAATTAAGTTAGGAACCATCCCAACATTTTCCTGGAGTAGATGTGGGAAACCACGGAAAACCACTTCCAGGATGGTTGAGATGGGAATCAAGCCCAGTTTTGTCTCACCGGACTGAGTGTTCTCCGTTCCAGCCCTCAGGCCAGAATTAAATTTCTTGGTAGAGCCGAAATTCGAACCCGGACCTCCAGGGTGACAGCCAAGAATGCTAGCCGCTGCACCACGAGGTGGTTGGTGTATTCTTTGGAATACACGTCTAGTTAGAGTTAGAGATTGCTGCTCTTTGCTCTCTTTCTTTCATTGATTATTTCTTTCTTTTCTTGCAGACACCAACAGCGACCCTCTGTATTCCATTTTTCACCAAACATGTGCTTAATTTGTTTCTAAGTTTGTTCCAGATGTGTATCTTCTATGAAATGTACCTAGCGGCATCTCGCGGCAAACCGTCGAAGCCATTGAACTCAGCAACTTCAAGATTGGATTCATTCCACTCAAGCAGAGGTCGTCGTTGTCGCCATCTGCCATTTCCATGAAGAGAATGTCTATGTATCGAAGTTCGAAATGATGAATCTTTTGTCCTTTTAATGTTTCCCACTCTGCTATATGTTCCTTTGTTTTCTTCCCCCTCCTCCTCGCCTACCTAGCCCCCTCGTGTGCTTCTCTGCTCGTTCTTACTTCTCGTCCGGACTTTTAAGTTAACAGTTCAGTCTCCTCTCAGAGGCTCTGTTCCTCTTCAAATGAAGAAAATTTAAATTCGACGCCATGTTTGATTTCTTCTAGTAACGGTCGAAGGAGGCTTCAACTTCAAAACACCATGCAAGTTAAGTAACTATCTACATTGAATTTTAAACCATTTTAAAGGGTTTTAATCAACATTAGGAATGCTTTTACTAAAAGTTATAGGCAGTGTTGGGATTTCATAAAATTGTGCAACATCTGCCCCTCGAGGGAATCACTTTTCTTAGCTAACAAAGCTTTCTACTAGTCATGAAATCTAGTATTTTCCATACCAAGTAAGGGATTACTTTCCCGCAACGAGGGATTCATGTCAAATTAACCGCTGTCTAAAACTTAACTTGTTTCCGCCGAGGGATTATTACCTCATCATTTAACTGTCACTACAGTTCTGGAATTTTCCATTCAAAATAAACTCCAAACCGCAAAAAACTATGCTCAATACTGTCAAATTGCTGAAAACCTCAAGTTAACTGGAACTATTATTGCAACTTAAAACTTGTATAACGCAAGAAACATGTTAAAATTCAACTAAGAGCATCTACATAAACCGCAATTACTTTTCTCTTAGTCCACCAACTTTCAGTGCTTCAATAGTGAATGTTTACAAACTATCAACAAACTTTTGTGCTACAAAACCAGTGTCCATTCAACAAGCTACCGCGTCGCGATTCGCTCGTATTAATAAAACTGGCCAGGACTCAAATCCCATGCTCCCTACACTCCTAATCCCCCTTACTAACAAAATTTTGTATAATTTAAACCACTTATTACTCTACGATGCCTCGCTTAAATTTAGGCGCCCTCACAAAATTGCTCCACTTATAACTTATTAATTCTGTTTAAATAATAGAGGTTCTAGAAACCACTTATTAATCTCTTTCTAATTATCCTGGTTGCTCAGGAATTTATATAGCCGTGGTTAAATCCACATTTTAATAAGCATTTTTGTCCTGCCGCAATCAGGAAGTTCTAATTTTCCAATTGTTAAATGTATAATCCAGGTTTCACAAAAGGTGACCTCCATCACATATTCAATTCTGCGTCAATAGCAGTGGTTTTAGAAGCCACTTATTAACCTTCCATTTCCTTATCCTGCTGGTCCAGGAATTGGTAATCTTCTAATTGTTAAACTTTTGTACCTGATTTTTTTTGGATCCAGGCTTCGTTAATACGATCTGACCCTTTTGAATGTAACATTTATTAACTTTTGTTTAAATAATAGCGGTCACCTCCGCTTGTAATTCTCTTCTTTTCTCCTGCTACGATCAGGAATTTAATCTATTTGTTTATAGCCTTTTCGCTTGCCATAAGGGCAAATAATAGTGCTTCGTATCCTACCTAACTAATTTAACAAAATGTTATACTAAATTGTAAACCTTTTATAATTTATAAGCCTTTTAATTATACGCTTGTTATTAATAACTCTTGTAAGGTTTTTTGTACAAATAAGGGTCTTAAGACTTCCAAGTTGTTAAACCAAAATTTCTTTCTTTAGCTTGAAATAGCTAAATTGTTATTATTCTCAAACTTTCTCAATTTGTTAAATAAATCATTCATTATTTTGTTTCTATCTCTCTTGCTAGAGTAACGGTTAGGCAGGACCTTCCCTTCCCTGATTCTTCTCCTAAAATTACTTTCTATTCAAAGAAAAGGACAATCACTGTATTAATAAAAAAATCTATCACTTGTTGCGTTTAAAACAAAACTTCCAATAAAAACATTTGCAAAGTTTCTCTTGGCTATTACAGCTAATTCTGGTAAACTATTAAGACATGTATAGCTCGCTCTGCCAGTTTCCTATTTGTAGAGATTTTCTCTCTGACTTATAATTTACCGTTCAAATTTTGGGTTTGTTTAAGTTAAGGTTTGAGGTTTTTCCTTTGTTCTAAACTTTTAGTCGGTTCTTTGCTGGGTAGGAGTTTAGCCTGCTTTGGATGCAACAATTGGTACTCTTCAAAGATTCCACTAATAATAATAAAAAAACATTGCTAAAAGCACTAGAGTTGCTTTATCTCTTCCCACTTTGGGGGCATTCGGCCGTTCTGTCGGAGATCCGACAGTGTCCAGTAATAAAAATATCACGACAATTTTAAATTCTTCTAGCATTTCAGAATGCTTTCTAAAATCTCACCCTTTTGAAGGGAACGTGCCTTAATCCTTTCCTTTTGGCATATCTTGCCTTGCCAGAGTATCACCCTTCCCCATACTACTAGAATACCTGCTCGGGAGGGAAAGATCACTTAGCGAAAGCTTGCCGGTAACCTCAATTCATACTTCGCTCTCCGTTAGCCTTGCGCAAGCCCCCGCTCAAGTTAGGTACTTCATAGGCTTTGCACGGCAAAATCCCTCTTTTACATCAATATTTATTAATGGCTTGGTGTTGGATTCTCCTCCTCTCTGCCTAAAATTGTTTCCACTCCTAAACCCACCTCTTTTTCTCTCTCATCATCTTCCCTTAGGTAGTGTTAGCACTCAGTATTAACCTACCAGTGGTTGCGAGAAAATAGGATGCCAGATAGGAAGAACTAACCTGAAGCAGTTGGACCATTTTAAGTGTATTCTCTCAGGATGGTAGTATAGTGAAAAAAGATGAGAGTCGAGTTGCAGAAAAGTCATTGTAGTGAGTTCCCACTTGCGATCTACTGTATTTTGCAAGAAAGAAGTTAGCTTAGCGGCGAAACTCTCCCTACATGGCTCAGTATTTAGACGGACCATGCTGTCTGGAAGTAAGAGCTGGGGAGATTCTGGATATCTCATACATAAGTTGTAGGTTACTGATAGGATGGCAGCAAGAATGATTGCAGGGACAAATAGATGGGTAGGGTAATTCAGTTTAGGGGCTTGGGACATCTTCGTCATCAGCCTCGTGTAGTTGAGTGTGTGTTGAACTCTCCTGATAACCTGTATTTGTGTGATGACAGTAGTAGTGTGTGTAACTGTATTAGCGACAGGGATGGGGTAGATGACCCGGGACTTGAAGTAAGGTACTATCCCTGCATTTGCCAGGAGGGAGTGCGGAAAAAACAGTAGAAAAACCATACTCAGGCTAGCCGCTTTCAGATCTTGTATTCGAACCTACGATGTTCGGATTTTATGTAGCTGCCTTTGCGGCCATGGTGCACGCAAATAGATGGGGGGAGGGGAGATGGCAGGAGGTTACTCGAAATGAAGAGATAAAGAGTAATAATAATAATGTTATTGGTTTTACGTCCCTTTTAACTACTGTGACTTTTAGAGACGCAAGATAAAGAGTAAGTTAGATATGCAGACATTAGATGAAGCTGATCGTATGAGCCAACTAAAATGGTGAGATTCAGGAGGAGGGATTACCCAACAGGTTAATGAGCTCGGCTCTAGAGGGTAAGAGGTAGACCTAGGAGGCGATGGTGAGATTCAGTCTTGAACGAGAGGTGTAGAAGCCGAGGAGACCACAGTGTTCACTGCTAATAGGGCATCATGGAGGCGACTTGTTCGCAAACAGAGGCTTGCAGACTAGACGGGATGTTCAAAGGCAACTTTCTCAAATAAAAATGAATGAATGTGGACTGTATTTTTTTAAAATCAATGATTAAAGAACTCATTTAGATTCAAAACAAACATTTTCATTTCACATTCATGAAAACGTAGCTTGTGCCTATAAGATGTTAGGGTGTATCAGAATACATTATAAACTCCCAAAAAGTATAAAACTTGTTCAATTTGTTTGTCGGAAGCCGATTGGAATCATTTGGAAAACTCTAATTCTCTAAAACTTGAACCTCAATGAAATTGAAATGGTTTAGAATGCATTATTGTCTACCCCTTATTAGTCCCATTTGTGTGGGTTCGGGGATGACATGCAATACATTTCTATGTGGCAGATGGCTTTTATGGCCGAATGTCTGTCCCGAAGTTAACCCGATGAGAGAAGAAACGATCGGACATGAATTAATTTGGGCAAGTATTTGGAAGTGAGCGGCCGTGGCCTATTAGAAGGTACTGAGCCCAAATTTATTGAACCCAGGACATGCTGCAGTCAAGCATCGAACCTGTGGTACGGTGACAATGCAAAATTCATATTAAATGGAATTAGAATGCACCTTACTCTGTATAAACATGTGATGAATGCAGGCAAGAGAATATGGACTGGATACTAGCATTTATAAAGCAAGATTTAGAAAGAAATATGAAGTTTTGTAATCTGTGAATTTTTAACACGGAAATAATGAATCGAAAAGGGAACTGGAAAATGGTCATTTCGTTGAGTCGAGGGCAAGTTACGCCGGCTCGAACCAGTTTCTGACGCGTGTAAGAGAGATACAGTCAGTCTTCCGACAAGCGAGGATTTTTCACGCGACCCTACAGGACGCAAGTCGAAAGTAGGCTGATGCACGCGCCAAATATTTACGGAAAAGTCACGTGATCGCGGCTAAGCCAATCACAGAATTTACAGATATTTACCGCGGATATAATTATGATTATTTGTTGAAATAATTATAAACAATATGTGTACAGGAATACGAAGCTATTAGGAAATAAATGATAATGGACTGAAGGTTTATTCGATATTAAGCGCTGGAAAGGAGATATTTTCATAAGAAGTGGACGGAAGATGTTTTAGCGCGAAGAAGCCATTTTTTAAGCAGAGGAGGCAAGTCTTGATACGAGACCAGGATCATTCCACTCCGAGCGATTGAAAGTGAATAGTCGCGTGAATTAAGGCTCCAGAAATTACTAAAGAATTTGGGTCGGCGAGAAAGGTGAAGATACCGGGAGGCAAGTATCTACCTCCGGTCAAGTATCAGAAGGCAACCCCGTTGGAAGAATGCAGAGCATATAAGCGTTTTTAAACTGAAAGAAGAGAAATATTATTGTATTCTACAAGTTACCTACTGAAAGAAGAAGGCTGACTATGAACATAATCTACGATTTCTCAAGATACACATAACATCTCAGGAGAAATATATTCTACAAGAATACTTCAAAATATTAAGCAGCCATCAACTATGTCGACTAATATAAGTCAGACACTATATTATAATTCGAACTCTACTGAGGGAGTTATGAATTGTTAAACGCTATGGAGGGGAAATAGTCTACAATCAATGATGTGGAAATCAGGAGTGACTTAGCAAGACGAAAGAGATGAAGACGAACTACCATATTACCAGCTGTAGTTCGAAGATGTCACTAGTTGCAACTACACTAATTGAAATTCCGATAACACCATGGAATTCTCAAAAGACTACTGTCATACAATTTGCATTCAACGAAGAACATCGATATAGCAGCCGTACGAAGAGATACCCAACAGAATCATCTGATTCAGAAAAGTACGAGAGATGCCAGGGCAGTTTCTAGGAACGAGACCAGGGAGCAGTAATTGATGTATGAGAAAGGATATCGCAAGTGAATCGCTATAATAATGTGTAATGAAAGAATACTTAAATAAGAAATGCGTTGCAGGTATTGGAACAAGATGTGGTAATGATTAAGCACGATGATGATGATGTATAAGATTATTGGAGTATTTGTAAATTGAAAGTTATCTCATAGTGCTTGAGTAACGAGTAGGTATACTGAAGTTCTCGCATCACTGGCGGTGTGTTGAACTGGTTGGTTATTTTTATTATTGATGGAATTCCGTGCTGAGCAATGATAGTTGAACGTCGATGGTATAGACGTATGCGCTGTTAGTAAGACGCAGATTTTTTTTAAGGAACTTGTCCAATGCAACGGCAAATGTTATGACTACGAATATAAGCTATATAAGGAGTTTTCAATGTATTGTAAAGGTTGTTGGAAAAACAGAGATTGCGATATGTGCGATGGTGCACTATATAAACCACTATTGAGAAGAGGTCGAATTAACCACGTAGTTATCTGTCATATTGCTCATCTGTTATCGTTTTTATCAATGATAATGACTTATCGAACAGGAATTACCTTCATTGGTCGTTATATATGTCAATTGGAATTACATTTATTATTACCGATAGAGTGACGGCATAGGTGGTGATTTTGTTCATGTTCACTATGAACATTTGGTGTAGTTAGGAGAGATCTATTGAGATCTATTAAGATCTATAGAGATCTATTAAGACATCATGCAGGTCGTGATGATGGTGTACAACTGTAAATAATTTAAATAGCTAGTATTGTGTTAGATCTATTTATTATTCATTAGGTTGGGATGTGATCTAACAAAAATTGTATTACGTAGGATTATATTGATGTTAATAATGAGAGTAACTGGAGGGGAAGCGAACCCCAGACTTTAGAAGGATGAATTAGTTAATCTACGTTCAGTGTTGTTAGACTTAATGTTATGTTTAAAGGAGTAACTGTTTTAAGAGAGGACAGGTTGTCCTAGAGTGGCGAAATTCACGATGTTTAGTTATCAACAAGCAGAGGTTGATTTTTCAGAGGGTTATATATATGTTACGAATTTGTGTTGTTAATTGTGAGAATGTTTCTTGATTGAATAAACGTTGACAGGCAGTTTTTAGTCTGCCTTTTCCCTTTTATAGAATCTCACGCTTCTTCTTTTAACAATTAAAGAGGGTGGTACTGCTAGGTAGATACAGGCGCCCGTTTATTTTTGTAACCGTTCACCCTCGAGATTCCGAGAGTCTTGTCCTACCGCACTTTGTAGTAGGAGTTTGTTAAATGCATCTAGTTAGCAATGCGACCGTGTATTTAATATCTTGATGTATCGAGGAGTTCCTAGCTAACCATCTAGCAGGATGTTGTTGGTTTATCTAGCTGGGTATCAGCAGTCCTTGCGATCCTTCCCATTCCCGGATATTACATGGTGGTTACGTGAATTTCGGGCACAGTACCACTCCTATATTTGCCTGGAGTTGAAAATGGGGTATCCACAGACAACCATTTAAAGGTGGGGTTGGACCCCACTCACCTACTGAGTCCAGATATAGCCTCGGCCATTGGCCTTGCATCTTTATACACAGTTATCACTGTTGGTAATATAAAACCACAGGGAACGTAATGAATTTAAGGAGTTATAGAAATCATCTAAGCCAGTTAAATTACAAGCCCGGATGGTAGGCGTTAACTGGCAATTCATGCTTTAATCACCACATATTTCAATACGGTAGTCTTTCGTACAGAGCGTATTTAGTACCCCAGTTGAATTTAAGTGTACTACTTCTCTCAACTCGATATAAAACATTTCATTTTACTGGTACTGACCTACAAAACGACCCGAACGTTACAACATTGCGCATCATAAATGCAATACGTAGTTCATTCATATAGAGCCAATGGCTGCTGAAATTGTTTAGGCCTGTGTTTAGTTTAAATCACCAACTACATAATGAACATTCGGTGGAATATAACCAAGGCTAGAAAACGAGTTTATCATTAAAGAAAGAAAGAAAGAAAGAAAGAAAGAAAGAAAGAATTGAATGATGAATAAATGAATACAAAAAGAAATGAATGAATGAATAAATAGATAAATGAATGAGAAAGAGACAGAGAAAAAATCAAGTGAAATGAATGGTTCGGGAAATCCCCATGTCCTCATCACACAAAAAGAAATGGATTCCCCCAAACATCGAAAAATCAGGATTTGAAAATTGTAAAGTATGGATCAGCAGGGAGTAATAATGATTGAGTTACAGACGCAGCTCAGAAGTCCCTGCTCACTGAACACAGTGTGAAGGGAATAGAATCTTGCAACAAGCACACTGACCCCCCCAAACAACACATCATGTGCCGCACTTACGGGAACGTCACCAGATGCCCAATTATATTTCATACACTGACCACTAAACTAGGCAAAACGAATGTATACATTACAAAACTGCTTTCTATGCATAGGAATAAGGGGGGGGGGCGTGATGGCGCTGTGGTTGAGCTGTTTGCCTCTCACCAAGGCGGACTGGGTTCGATTACCGGTCAATGCATGTGAGATTTTCGAAGTGAAATGCCATGTCCTGTGGTTCGGATTCCACGTAAAAAGAGGTCCCGTGGCTCATGATCGCGAGATTAACGTTCACGTTAAACTACAAGCTTGCTTCCTTCCATAGGAATAAAATATATAAAGTACAAGATGATGACCTACCTTGGACATGCAGTCGGCCACATGTGATGGCAGGTTCCCCATGAGGACTGAACGCCTCGCAGCGGTACTCCCCAGCGTCCTGAGGAAACACGTCGGCAATACGCAGTGCAACTCGGCCATCTCCATAATCGACGTATCGGAAGTCATCACAATCTGGAATCTCATTGTCATCCTTCACCCACACTACGTCGATAGGTGAAGTACCTGCAAGAAAAGCAAGCAACTCCACTCAACGTCCATTCAATTAAAATATGGAAAAATTAATCAAGATTATAGCCTCATGCCTTTTGCTCAATTCAGTATTCAAGAGAATGTGCACGTGTTTTCTGAGACACAGTTTTAGTCGTGTGTGTGTTTGCCATCTCTTGATGAATACAGTACATTTGCATTTGTCAGTTGGCACAGGCTAGAGTAAAAGGTGGCTTTTCACCGATTTCTCAGTCTCACTCATGGCTGTGATTATATGGAAGCTACTGAGGTATGGGTGGTGCTTAGTAATGGCATTCGGGGCACAGTCAGTTCCTGTGAATGCTGTGAAAGGTTTTACTCATAGGGTTAGGACTACTGTTCTGACTCAGTGAGGAAAGCAATGGCAAACTACCTCACTCCTCTTCTTGCCTAGAACGCCTCAAAATAGCGCTGCCTTGGGTTTTTGTGGGTATCTACTCACATAACGTAATGGCGGTACTTTTTGAGGATCCAACCAGCCTCCGGGCTGACTACCTAACAGACAGTGTGTGTCCACTCCCCAAGAATAACTTTTGATAGTCTGGGTTGGTGTTAATGAAACTTGATAGTAAGTTGGTTTCAACTCGGGAGACCACAACCGACCGTTTAATAATAACAAAATCGTCACGGATCCAATATAGCGGCCGCGCAAAATATTTCGATGATGATGATAATTGTCGTTTTAAGGGGCCTAACATCTAGGTTATAGGCCCCTAATGGTCTGGGTGATAGCGAAAATGGCAATGACACTGAAAATACGTACAAAATGTAACTCAGATTGAAACAACTCACAAAATGGAGAGTGGTAACTCTTACAAAGGGGATTTTAGAAGGAAAATACTCACAAAAGGAATAGATTGAAAAATACGCACAAAATGCAGTTTAGGTTCAAAATACGTACAGAATGCAATGTAGAGTCGAAATACTTATAATGCAATTGAAATTCAAAATACTTACAAAATGCAAATGTGATTGAAAATACGTACAAAATGCAAATGAGGTTCGAAATACTTACAAAATGCAATTGAAATTGAAAATACACAATGCAATTTAGATTGAAAAACTTCCATTTCAGATCCAAAATACTCACAAAGTGCAATTGAAATTGAAAATTCTTACTAAATGTATGGTAGATTCAAACTACTCATTTGGATGGACCATACTTACAAAATGCAATTTAGATTGAAAACATTTACAAAATGTAATTGAGATTCAAAATACCCACAAAATGCAAGTGAGAATCAAAATACCTACAAAATGCTCACCATACAAACTGCAACTTGGATTGAAAATATCTGTAAAAAGCGGTTAAGGTTGAAAATACTTACAAAATGTAATTGAAATTCAAAGTACTCACAAAATTTCCAGGCCCTATATTGAAAGACTTACTAAAAGGCAATTTACGGTAGATTGACAATCCTTACAAAATGCAATTGAGGTTGAAAATACTCGCAAAATGCAATTTAGATCGAAAAGACTTACAAAATGCAACGTAGATTGAAAATACCTCGAAATTGGAGTGGAGATGCAAAAAATTCGCTAAAGGGAATTTAGATACACGGGGAGCCAATTAACAAAAACAATGCAGGAATCATAAAGAGAAAAGGAAATAGAATGGAAAGAAAACAAGAGGTTTGACCCCTCGAAGAAGATGAGACAAGGGCCAATTAAAGCGGGAAAGTGAAAGACTCCCTAGGCCTCGGATACCCTAATACCGTCGGGGTCGGAAAAGAACAAGAGTTGACCAAGGGAGGTTGACAGGAAAGAAGACGGAGAGGAGCCCGGCACAAGTAAGTGGAAGCAATGCCGGACTCAGCTGGGGTCCCGTGGTCGCCAACCCACGTCCCACTAGATGTGAGCCCCTGGGGGGGGGGGGTTAAAATATTTTACCACTATTCAATATGTCTAATACTATTAATGCCTAAATATCGTGCCATGATAGAGAATCATAAATACGTTCACCCATAACATTTTGAAACCGTGACAAGCCACAAAGAAACATAGCGAACTTGCGAATTCTAAAAATTAAATTTCCATTCCTAGCAACGTAATCATCCTAGCGAGAAGAAAATTGAAATAACAATTACTGAATATATTTTTGAGCTAAACATTACGAGGTAAAATGCAGTTCACTTGTGTTCAAAAATTTAATTTCTTGTGTGCTTGTTATTGTTTGATTCATTTTAGGGATTCGGACCTCTTGGTCTGTAGTTCCGTCTACTTGAGGTTGTGTCTTTAATTTAAATTATAACCTGTGTTTCTATGATGACTGCCGTTGTGTGTGTAATTTTAATTATTAAGGTCGGGGATTGGGGTGGATGAACCAGTACTTGAAATAAGTTACCATTCTGACATATTCCCGAAGCGAGTGTAGAGAAATCCGGGAAAAATTAAACTCAACACAGCCACTGTCAACGCCGTGATTCGTACCACTGAACTCCGGACTACCTGCAACTACCCTCTTCCTTCTTGTATGATTTAACACTCACAACTATGCCTCTGGGTTGTCCGTGTGTGTGTGCCTCTCCCCACCCCCAAATAACACTTGATCAGTTCGACTGACGTCGATGTTAGTTTCACATCTGGATACCCCAACAATTCCTTTTACTCGTATATATCCATGATAGTCATTAACCCAACATGGTGACTCCAGATAATTTAACTCAGAAACTATTAAAGCTATCAGACCTATATTTTGTATCACGATAGAGGGCAACAAAACTAGTTAGTGATATAAAATTTGAAATTGTAGTAAATTGTTCTAGATTCCTTTTAGAGGCTTTGCGACATCTTGGTCATGTAGTCCCGTTTACTTGGGTGTGTGTAGAAGTTGTCTGATTACCTGTGTCACTGTGATGTCTATGGTAGTGTGTGTCTTTGTAATTGAGGTAGGATTTGGGTAGGAAGCGGCCGTGGCCTCAAGTTAGGTACCGTCCTGGCTTTTGCCTGGAGTAGAAGTGGGAAAACCACTTCCAGGATGGCTGAGGTAGGAATCGAACCCGCCTCTTCTCAATTTTTCCTTACGAGGCTAAGTGTACCCCGTTTCTGCCTTCAAACCAGAATTAAATTTCTTGACAGAGCCGGGAATCGAACCCGGGGCTGCGCGGTGAGAAATTGCAGTTAGTAATTCACTGCTAATGGCAAATTTCAAAATTACATTTTACTGCCATGTAAGGAATATACAGTGCTTTCGACTTGGATGTATGATAAAAGAAAAAATGATGTCTTGAAAATTTCTAAGAGTTTATGTCTACAAGTAGAGGAACTCAAAATATTTTTACATACCTAACAGCTTTGTTAGAAACAGAAACCTAAAAGACAAACCCTGACGGAAGGCATTCGAGCTAGCACTTCTGGCAAAAATTGACGAAAATGAGGCATTCCTCGATATGCTCTGTATTTCTGACCAGGCTATGTTCCACAATTCCGGGAAGGTAAACTGGGGTAGAGCCATGGTAGAGCACGAACGTGACTCTCCGAAAGTGAATGTGTGGTGTGCAATGTTGAAGGACGGGGTCATAGGATCATTCTTTTTCGAGGAGAGTACTGTTAATTCACAAAGGTACTTAGACATGTTGGAGTTGTACGCTTGGCTACAACATCGTCGTGGTACGCCATCGCATTCGAGCAGTTATCGCAAATGTTACACCCACTGCCACTTATCTATCGAACATATTATAACTCAAACAACAGTATAATTACATCCTGAAGAACGACAGGTGCTATGATAGTACAGGACAGCTGCACAGAAAAAAAAAACCTTTTGTTCCAAAAACTGTGCTATGGTTGGCTTTTTGTAAATCGTTAGAAAAGCACAAAAAAAAAAGCTTAACTCTGAATTTTAGAATAATTTGCACGATAATTTTGTCGGAAAACTCAAAAAAACATTGAAAAGCTTTTTTTTCTGAATCGATGTATTTTAAAGAAAAGATTTTTAAACAAAAAATGTAGAGGACATTGTCACCTACAATTCGTCTCATTGAGGTCATGTCATACGTTTTGTAATGCAGAAGCTAGGTGGCGCCAAAGTTTCCAAAAAAGTGTTGTTTTTTTTCACTTTTTGTCCTAGAAAAAATAGTTGTTTTTTTCACAAAAGAGTGAGTCAGTTTTTTTTTGAGTTTTTGAGTTTTCCGACAAAATGATCGTGCAAATTAATCTAAAATTCAGAGTTAAGCTTTTTTGTGCTTTTCTAACGATTTACAAAAAGCCAACCATAGCACAGTTTTTGGAACAAAACCATTCCAGCTGTACTGTACTATGAGGCAGTAGTTAGGTCATCACTCGGCCTTTAAAGAGCTCAGAAACAGAAACCAAGTGCCTCGAGCAGACGTAACGAGCTGGAGGGTACGGTAAACCGGTATACTTGTTGGTGTTTATAGTGTACGCCAGTTACAAGATTAAATGAGCTAAAGTGGAATGTTTTGGTAGTGTAGAAATCGAGAACTTAATATTCAAGAGTGTTTGATAATACACATTTCCTCTACACTACAAGGTTGTATCACCATGAAACTACAACCACTAGGACATTAAATAACTTTAGGATGCATTTCTGCCCCGTTTCTACAGGGTCAGTGATGAGGTGAAATGATTTTTCTTTGCAGCGGATGGATTTACGAGTTAATGAGATATGAAATGAACAATGATGAAATTGGACAAGTACTGTAGTTGGGAGAAAGCGGCCGTGCTCTATTGGCATTAACATGGAGTTCAAAATAACATACCATGGGAAACCACTTCAAGGACGGCGGATGGTGACGTTAGAACCCTCTCTTATGCCGAGTTCGGACATAAAGTCAAGTCGCGTAGTCTTACACGTAAAAGCAAAGCTACCAGGGCAGTTATTACTATCAATATTTTAACTATTATTATTACTATTATTATTGTTGTTATTACTGTCTATAATTGGCCTGAAATCGCCTATGCCACAAATGAGGAGTAAAAACAAAAGGAATCTACTAAATAAACATAATATTGATAATAATGTTAATGGTTGAATGCCCCTTTTAACTACTGCGGCTTTTAGAGACGCCAGGGTGCCAGAATTTAGCTCCGACGGGGATCTTTAACGTACTAGTAAAACTACTGACACGGCTCCCTCGCATTTGCGCACCCTCAAATGCCAATTGACTACGTCAGAATTCGATCCTAAAGCCTTGGGCGCAGCAAGCAAACACGTTACCATTTCATCAGGCTGCCAGTCTAAATATACACTTTCTGTGCTTGTGGTATACATAAAACACACATTTTTTAAAAATTCAGGTTGATTGCAAAAAGCGCAAATTTTCTTACTAAGAAAGGGCTTCCTGAATGTAAAAGAAACGCCAATAGCTTAGGTAGTCCCAAATAAGGCTGATGTTCTTTAGCCTGCGTGTAGAATGCTGCACGTTCTATAGATATTTGGGCTAGTTAACCCACCTGAAAGATTCATTATGTAGTACTGTTCAACGGAAGGCTATAAAATACCTAAAGGGATAGGAGGGTTCATTTTGTCTCAATTCCGTTTGGTCGGCACACGCCGAGGAAGTGGACGGACCTGTTGCGAGGACGGTGTTTGACTGGAACCCTCAATGCGCCAGAAAACTTTGTTATCGAAAGAAAGCCTAGAATAGGATGATATTGGAATAACACGGAGTAAATTGAAATGTGTGGTCAAATGCCATACCAGAACTCAAACATATTTATGCTCCAGAGCAATTGATAGGCAGTAGCTAAGTCAAGTCCGTTAAACAGGTAGCCGCGTCCAAGAGCTGTGTGGAAGTGTCAGTATTTTGGGCAGTGTGTGGAAGTGTCAGTGTGGGGAACTGTCATGTAATCCTTTAATTTTAGGGAAGAGCTATTGAACCCAACGGTGTTAGGCTGACTGGTGTCGAACCTGGTTCTCTGAGATAAATGTGTACAGACTAGAGATACCAGCAAGATACGAACACATGATCTTTTGAGGGAGTTTAAGCTATAAACACCCCTAGAGAAAATATACATTAAATCACTGTTGTGATATGAACAAATTCTGACATTATTTGTTAATATAATGCAGGAAATAGTAGCAGAATACTGCAGTATTGGGCTGTAGGATACATGCAACTCTGAACTTAGCGCAGAGAGTTTAAACTTGTGACAGTTTGTAAATGGCTCTAGAATTGAGGCGTGGTTTCGTGGAGCCATGTCAGTCACTGTGACCTACTTAGGCCGTCTGGAACAAGTCAGGACGGTAATATATGGACCAGTTATTCCCCGTTACATAACGAAAGGTCCAAGGGGATGAGAAGATACCAGAGTAATTTAATGATTACTCGAGAACGGAGTAACTCAGAGACATGAGGATTGCACCTATGTAAATGAATGGCCAGGAGGCTAATTATCAAGCCGTTAAACATTGAAATCGAGGCAGATTTAATGTAACGCGCATTGACACAGTAGTTCTGAGGCGAGCGACGGGATCTAACCATGTCTTCGGGGATGTACCGATGACGCCGCGTGGGGAAGCGCTGGCAAAGGCAATTAATATTAATTAATTGGCCGATCGATCCTCGAGCACACAGACGGATCTGTGATCAGCGAGGAAAAATGAACCATAAAAACGTTATTTCAAGACCAGAAGCATACGGAGAGGGGGAAATGACGCTGCAAGGAAATTTTCGGTCTACTTTTTCTCTCTAAACGGATATAAGGGCTGTGGAAAGGACAGTCGGAGTCAGTTGAACCGCAGTCTAGTGCGAAGCGCACGTCACAGGAGTCCAGGAAAGGGACGCGCGGACTTCAGTATGTTGAGTGCTCATCAACATAATAACCATGCAGTAAGGCATGAATTAATAACGATTAACGCAGTCAGTTGAACCGCAGTCTAGTGCGAAGCGCACGTCACAGGAGTCCAGGAAAGGGACGCGCGGACTTTAACAGTTTAGTGCAGCAACATAATAGCCATGCAGTAAGGCATTATTAAGAACAATTAACAAGGACAGTCGTGCCATACTTTTATAGTCGGCATTACGAGTGATTCCTATTGAGTACGCAGGAAATGTACCGTGTGATATACGAGGTAGTACAATTGGAAGTGGTAATTGTACAAGTACAATGTACAATGGATGAGGGCAGTATATAAGCTATTGGTTAGACATATAATAGGATGTCAGATTGCGCAGATATAAACTTTGTTATGCAAGTGGTGAAATTTCGCAGGGATACCACTGTAATTAATGCTTAGGACGATGTGGAAGCATATTTATGCGATATCAGGAAATTTATCTAAGGATAGAAATTGATAGACAGATTGGGGGACCGCTAGGAATCCTTAGGCAGAAAATCGAGACTTTCAATCGAGATGAGGGATCGCAGTGGAGAATAGATCTTCAACGCCTGCATTTCTGATATTCTGCATGGAAAGGTCAACCATTCAGAAATGTACATAGCAATCGTGTGATTTTAGTGATGATCATTTAAATATATGTAAAATGAATAGTGTAACAAGTGCTATAACGTGTTGTGTGAATAAGGAAGCAACAGCTTCAACATGGAAAAGCAAAGTGCCGTGTGTTTTGTAAGGCAAAAATAATGTAAAATGTGTGTGGAAAGTGTAAGAATGCCTTGCTAACTTGCAAATGATGGCGGGCATTACTGGAAGAAATGTCTGGTCGGAGCCACCAGATTAACCAATGTGAGTACCCAAAAACCATGATTTTGTAGTAATTATAGTCCACTGTATGTTGAGTGATTTCAAAATTTATAGAATATGCCAATAAGAGTCAATTTCGGGAGGTAGAACCTCGAGATATTAATGTTGTGTTGATTTTAGTCAAGTTGAGATGTCTTTGTACATCATTGAGTGGATAAATCGTTACCACTAATGTAAAATGGCAATTCAGTTATATAGGAAGTTAACGTAACGAACATGGATGTTCGGTTATTGAATATGGTTACGTTGTGTCGGATGGGGAATGTATGTCAGTAATAATAATAATAATAATAAGAATAAATGAATACACCTCAGGGAAAAATGGTTGTAAGCAAAATATATATGCTAAATTGGAATAAGTGTGTATCCAAGCAATAGTATTATTCGTGAAGGACTAAGCAAAGGAATTTAATATCAGAGTATATTATGATAATGGTAATAAATATGCAAGGATACAGGAACTGGAAGGGTTTAATACAGAATTGAATTCGCAGCTTGATGAATAAGCTTGTAAGAGTAATTGATAGATTTTATCTTACTAATTATAGGACGGGATCATATCACCATGATCATGGGGGCCAGGTAATCTAATCGACGTGTGAAATCTCGTATAGCCTAGGGCGTACAGAGATATTATTATTTGCCAGAGCGTACTTAGTGATGGAACCTAGCTCTGAGGATTGCTATGAAATGTTCCGGGTTCGAATCCAGTGGTGCATGGGAGGATAACAATGGACACCTCAGCATGACACCTGATATCGACCGAGAACTAGCTATTGATTAAATTCAGCTCCTGGGAGTGAATTTTTGTCGGCAGGGTGTGCACCTGACCGTGTTATTTAACAAGATGCCGGCTATCCCAATTCGACAGGTGTATGATGAATCTCGTTCCTTCATATAATGTAAATGGACCTGTTGAGGCCAGCTATTAATATCCTAAGGTTAGGAATAAATGCTTAAACAATTCCTTACCCTATCTTGCATACAGTTTAGTTAGATCATATGTGTTGCGCAGATCAGTGAGACTGCACTATTGTATTTAAAGCCATATGCTACTGCTTGGAGATAATGAAAGAGGGAACAGAGCGGGGGGGCGAAGCAAGTGTTTTGTTACCGCCCGACTCAGGCCCATTGTATACTGGAAGAGCCGAGGGAGAGATTTTAAACGACCCTTGGAGGGTGACATTTAGAGTGGACAGACTTTGAAACCCTGTTTGTAATAAAAGAATCATTGTTGTATTGTATAATGAATTTGTGTGGTTTGAAACACATTGATAATTAAGGATCATTCTGATAACTTAATACTTGGCAAACTTATGAGTTGTTGAAAGTTGCATTTTTATACTGACATTGTCACCTCTTTCCGAAGGTGGGCTATGCCCACGCAAGGGTAGCATAATATACCATCCGACACAGCGGTAACGGAATCTTTGAAATTGAACTCATGACGACATACAGTGGAACTGTAGAAAGTGGAACTACATAAAGGGGAACTGCATCACAGTGGAAATGCAGAAAGGGGTATAATTATAAATAACAGTGGAGTTGCAAGTAAATATGCGGTGCAACCCATAAATTGGTTAATTCATGGTAGATCATTTTGGTGGGAAGAGAAATACAGAACACAAGTGTGCGCATAACGTAAAGTAGGATGTGTTGAGAATAAACGACTAGATTGTGAAATTAAAGAGGTCACAATAGGTGACATAAGATTGTAAGTACAGTTATATGTGTAATTTACCAGTGCATCAGCGCACTTGAGGATGAATTTTATGTTAATCTCATGGTAAATGAATGAATAATCATTTGGATTTGCAAGGATAAAGTGCGAGTATTAGTGGATTGAAGGAATAATTTTGCATTGTTTTATGCATTTTTGTTGGGATTGTGTTCTTGATTGTGTGAAGCCATGATTTAGAGCTCAATTAAAGTCTTTAGAATAGAGTTGTGCTTTATTATTGTAGAGTTGATACCTTTTAGTCTCAGATCAAAAAGATGCAACTGCTCAGTGGGTGAACGGTACACGCCTGAGGACTGATGCTGGCTGGAGGCAGAAGCATGTTTTCCATGGAAATTATTCACATGGGTACACTATAAACATTCCAACGTCCAGATTGCGATCACTTTTCTTGGGAGACCGATCCTATTGTAACTCCCCTGGGGATTTCCTCACCTTTCACTTCCACCCCTCTTACCAATGTTGAGGTGCATGTCATGTGTCAGTTCTCATTGGTCCTGATACACTACATTTTGACAGTGAACTTATTGAGTTTGACTTATCTAAAGTCACAGACTTCAAATCTGGAATGTTAATAAACCTAAAACTTCAAATGTTTGATTTTGTGTGTAGGAGGGGGCGCGGACAAAAATTGATTACAAAGGGGATTTAGAATCGAACGCAGAACAAATTACTTTCTTAGACGAATTTTTCGAGGTACCGTAATGAAAAGAATGTTTTTCACTATATACAGTACCTATTATAAAAATAGATATCTCGCGCCTCAAATGGGAGAGGAGGGGCAGAAATTAAAAATTATACCCTGTAAGTATAAAATTTTCCGTTACAACAATTTTGTTGAAAGTGAAGGTCGTTGATTACGATCCTGAAACCTTTCTATTCTTAAGACTGAGAATGTTATAATCATTGCTTTACGAGGTGCCGTGAGATTGGGAGGGGACTTGATTTTTTAAGCGAAGTTTTATGGGGTGTGCTCAGCTGAACACTGAACTGTATTCTTTGGTTAGGTAGTGAAATATCAGTTTCCCCTTGTTATCCACAACACTTACGGAAGGTATGAGTCAGTCGTGAAGGACCAAGAACCAAGGACCGGTCTCCCAAGGAAAGTGATCCGCAATCTGGACGCTGGAATGTTTATAGTTCTTCCCTAAAATGAAAGTGACCGCAATCTGGACTGCTAATGAGGTGAACGCAATCTGGAATGACCGCAATCAGGACACAATCATATTGTGGTACATACTAAAGACTAATAACGATAACCAATCGTACTGTCAAATCTGTGGGGAGCAGTTCCCAATCAGTCTCTTTCAGTGGCTGGTTGGGTTGGCTCCTTACATCCAGTTTGGACTTCATGTTTTGTCCATCACTATTCTACATGTCCTGATAGATGATGGGGAGGGGGTGGGAAGGAAGCAGAAGGAACCTATCTTGGCTCCCCCTGAAATACACTACACAAAGACGTTTTACACCACCTTCATATCTAGTATGCTAATGTTTTCGTAATCAGACACATTGGAATCGCCATAATAGATCTCTATTTATCGCCGCCTGCGTGTTGAAAACCCAATAAGGCCTGTGACCTACTGAAGAGCACACTGCGTTTGCAATAGTGAGCGGCTATCAGCAGTGTGTGTGCCCTGCTCAGTGAGTCAACATGTCTGGAAAGGCCAAATACATATTTACTTGCCCATATAACATTATATTGTGATAGGAAGGGTTGTCCGTGTGGAATGTTTCCCACAGCTACGTCATAAGAGCATGGCAGAGTTATCGTGTTACGCAAAGCGTTGAAGGCCTGCCTCACAGGGTTTGCCCGCGGTCAAAAACCAACTGGTGACTGCTAACTACGAATTATGGTTCGCAGAGACCGAGAGGAGAATGCAACAGGACTGCGCGGCGCCTTTGTCGACCCAGATCGAAAGAAATCTCATCCATACGTCTGAAACGATTAGAACACCAAGAACTTATGGGCAGCAGAACATTTGCAATGTGGCCTGGAGCAATGGCATAAGATCCTAGTTAGGGACGAGTGCAGGATTTGTCTAACGCCTGACAATAGTCGACAGAGAGTGTGGAGAGAGCCTTGTACCTACGAGCGATTCAGTTACACCATCTTATCCAGCAGTAAGATAGACCGGTCATACTTTGGACAGGCACCATGTACGGAGGTCGCTCATGGACATCGATGGCAATTTGAGACCTCTACAGTATCGGAACAGATTCTCTCAGACCAGTGAACAGCCAATGAGGCAATGGGTTCACTTATCGAGACGAAAATTTGTGAGTGCCCTGCGTCTCCCCCAGGAGGTTGTCATTTACTGAATGGAAAGACTGCAATATCTCCAGACATGAGATCAATTAGAATTTACTGGTACTTTTTTAAATGCGCAGTGTGACTTCACGTCCGTACCCTACGCGATGTCAGGAAAGCTGCTGTTAAAGAGTGGGACAGGCTAGGCCAGAGCTGAGCAGAGGAGCGTCCCACAAGGGTTGCTCATGCTCGCAGTCTTAGTACGAGTAAGTCGTTTGCTGTAGCAGACAAGGCAGCAGGGCCGTGCAACGGTGAGATGAAGCAGTACTAGCGAGCAATTTCTCGTGCCGGCGAAGCGCAGCCCTACCCTGTCCATTTCTGAGCAGTGCAGCACGACAGCACACTAGCACTGCAGCGCTTAGTCGTACAAGAACTGTCCATTTGACCAGGTACTGCAGTACCGGTACGTTTAGTACGAGCGCTGAGCCTGGACACTAGGCGCACTAGAGCCAACATTTTGTCATATGCGTGTAATCTGCCGTGCTCATGACGTCTTTTGTCCATGGGGAGGACACAAATAGCATAGTTGGAGAGTCACACATTAACCAAACACACCAAAGACGTATTAAACATGATACTTGGACGTACATGAACCAGATCTGCAAAAAAGGATACAGGAATTTGCATTCATTTTGGGTGATGCAGCAGGTGCAGCGAGATAAAATAAAACTAACAAGTAGTTCCGTGAAGAACTATACAGCCTATTTTCATATATCCTACTTATGTTAATTGCCTCTATCAACATACAAAATTTCAGTTTGATTGCTGTGATAGATTCGTAGATATTGAGAACCGTCTAAATATTTTGGATGGTTGCCATGCTGGATTTTTATATATGTAGTTCTTAGAGTTATGTACTATAACATGAAGATTATTGTGTAGGTTTAGTATTCAAACTTCAATCGTATGATCAGGGCACAAGAAATGAAAACCAGATTTTAAAATTTTGCACAGCTGCCATTTTGAGGACACAAGAAATGAAAACCAGATTTTAAAATTTCGCACAGCTGCCATCTTGTGGTTAAGAAACCAATTGAAATAAATTAGATGCAAGTGGATTAAAATTTGTGTAAGTATTTACCGTACCAAGTTTTACTGCGCTCGGATGGTTAAATCGTGAGGAACGTCTGTTTAAATATTTATATTTCGCGTCGCCGCCATGTTGGATTTATGCTCACCAGGTCATTGAATGCCCCATAGGTTAACTTATGTTTATAGCCTCTATCAACATACACAATTTCAGTTTTATTGCTGTCATAGATGAATAGATATTGAAAACCATCTAAATATTTCTTATGGTCACCATGTTGGATTTTTATATATGTAGGACATAGAGTTATGTACTAATAGATGACGATTTTATCGTAGGTTCATTATTCAAACGTTCACTTCGATCGCATGATTAATACACAAGAAATAAAAACTTATTTTTTTAATTGCGCACAGCCGCCATCTTGAGGTTATGTGATCAATTTAACTATATTAGATGCCAGTGCATTACAATGTGTATAAACATTTACTGTACCATATTTCACTGCGCTTAGATGGTTATATCGCGAGAAAGGTCTATTAAAATGTTTCATTTTCGCTTGGCCGATTAATGGATGAATATGCTATTAATTTACGTAAGGAAGTTTGTTTTAATCCCCCCCCCCCCAATGTTCGTTTTGTATTTTACAGGTTTTTGACAGTCTCATAGCTGAACGTTTAGTAGTACCCTTTATCATAGTACAAAATTTCAAGGTGATATCACTAATAGTTTCGGAGAAATAGAATGCCGGTGAAATATTTCGCACACCCGCCATCCGAAGGTTGTGTAAACAATTGAACTAAATCAGATGCCAGTGCATTACAATGTGTTTAAACATTTGCTGTACCAAGTTTCATTGCGTCTTGATGCTTAAGTCGCGAGAAAAGTGTATTTAAAAGTTTCAAATTCGCTTGGCCGCCATGTTCGTTTTGTAGTTAACAGGTCTTTGAAAGTCTCATGGGTGAACGTCTAGTAGTGCCCTTTATCACCGTACAACATTTCAGGGTTATATCTGTAATAGGTTCGGAGATATGGAATGCCGGTGGAATATTTCACACAGCCGCCATGTTGGATTGGTGAGACGTAATAAAATTTGAAGGGCACAGTTGGGTTCGGCACTCACGATTTCGAGGTTATTTGGATATTGTTTGTACAGGGAAGGGTTTGTTTTGGTTTTATAAGACACAAGCAGTAGTGCCCGGCTTCGCCCGGTGGGATTATTTGTTTTATGGATGATAGGCCTAATGAATACTACTACAGAACTGGCACATGATACTTAAACTAACAGAAAAAAATATTTTAAAAATATAATTTTTTGTGGTGGTGATGGTGGTGGTGGTTATAGTGGGGGTGATAAGTAGTACAGTATAATGGACGTAACAGTCAGTTTATTTTCCCGTAATGATAATAAGAAATAGGGAAACGGCTATTTTGTAACTACAGCACTGACACATGAAATGTACAAACAAATTTTTAAATTATGATTACAAAGAGGAGTAAGTAAAATAAAAGACACTGCCTAGGGCCGATATCACATTGGCTGTTAGAAATGTAGAGACCAATAGTGTCGTCTTTAGTCGCATAGCGCCGTAGGAAAATAATCAGAACACTTTGGTAAACTTCGGCTGTCCCAAACTACTGAGGTAGCAATAGTATCATTTATCGCCACATAGCGCTCAACGATAAGGTTCGGAATAAATGAAGGTAAATTTGAAAGTACCAACGCTTATTGCAGCTGGTAACCTCAATGTACTGCACCAACACCATTGCACTTATACAGAGGCATAATATTTTCATGATGATAACTGTTTTATGGGGCCAAAGAGATCCTTTTGCACTAATTACTCCCCGTGACTGCAATTTATAAACAGCGCAAGATGCAACTATTTTCGCAATTCTGCACCAGAACACTGGTAGGGGTGACGTGATGCAGCCCAAACTGCCCGTCAACAACAGACTTATTAAAATACTCTTACAGTTACACTACTACGGACATGAATGGTTCTAGGGCCTTAATACGTGGTTTTCAAGTTTATTTTGTCTGTTATTCTAAATGTGGAGAATGGAGAGCGTTGTCCAAAATATCAAGAGGACACTGTTACCAGAAGGGTTTCGAAGTGTATGTAAAATTTGGTGCAATTAGGTGAAACGATGTAGATTTGTGATAAAGGGCCTAAATGCAGGGAATGGATTAGTCTGTCCAAAATTTAAAGTGGACTGTGTCACCCGCAGGGTTCTAAAGGGTAAGTATACAAAACGTGGTTCAGATCGGTGAAACGGTAGATATTTGTGCCAAAGGACTTAAATGAAGGGAATGGAGTGGTCAGTCCAAAATTTCAAGCAGACAGTTTTACTCGTCGGGTTCCAAAGGGTAAGTATGTAAAATTTGGTTCAGATCGGTGAAACGGTGTATATTTGTGCCAAAGGGCCTAAATACAGGGAATGGAGTGGTCTGTCCAAAATTTCATGCAGACAGTGTTACTCGCAGGGTTCTAAAGGGTAAGTATAAAAATTTTGGTTCAGATCGGTGAAACGGTGTAGATTTGTGCCAAAGGGCCTAAATGCAGGAAATGGAGTGGTCTGTCATAATTTTCATGTAGGCAGTGTTACTCTCAGGGTTCCAAAGGGCAAGTATGAACATTTTGGTTCAGATCGGTGAAACGGTGTAGATTTGTGCCAAAGGGCCTAAATGCAGGGAATGGAGTGGTTTGTCCGAAATTGCATGCTCACTCTGTTACTCCCAGGACTCCAAAGGGTAAGTATACAAATTTTGGTTCAGATCGGTGAAACGGTGTAGATTTGTGCCAAAGGGCCTAAATGCAGGGAATGGAGTGGTCTGTCCGAAATTTTATGTAAACAGTGTTACTCGCAGGGTTCCAAAAGGTAAGTATAGACATCTTGGTTCAGATCGGTGAAAAGGTGTAGATTTGTGCCAAAGAGCCTAAATGCAGGGAATGGACTGGTCTGTCATAAATTCCACGTAGACAGTGTTATTCGCAGGGTTCCAAAGGGTATGTTTACAAATTTTGGTTCAGATCGGTGAAACGGTATACGTATCACTAACGATAACGCCAGCGCATGCGGTAGAGCAGTTCGGGAGCACTTGTTCTACCGACTTACTGAACAAAAATCAATCTTTAATGTTACCTGAGAGGTGTAGCCTCATACTACATAGCCTAAACTATTCCTCTTGAATCTGGCTATCATATAAAAATAAGAATTTTTCGAATCGGACTGGTAGTTCCGGAGATTAGCGCGTTTAAAGACACAAACACACAGACAAACTCTTCAGCTTTATTATATTAGTATCGATGTGCATTCATTCGCTACTCCCAGTAAACTGTAGGCCTGTCAGTGGCGTACGATAACTTTTAAATTACGGGATCCCCACCCACCAGTCAAATAATATTCAGTATTCTGTGATATTTCTCTTGAAAACATGGCACACAGAATAAATACCAGTTATTCGAACATATAAAGCAGGTGTGGCGGTGGTTAGTAGGCCTCCGAATGTGTTCGAACATGATTCAGAGTAAATATTGTAATACTGCAACACGATTTAATAATAAAGGATGTGAATCATGCATCAAGTGCCCTGCGATATAAGGCCAACGTTTTTCGCTCGAATGCTATTCAGCCCAAGAGATGCAGTAGTTGTTGGACCCCTCTGAATGAGGCAGAAGGGCTATCTCACCGAGTATCAAGTTCCTGCATTTTGTTTCAAACATAATGACAAGTTTTATATGAACGAATAATAATAATAATATTACTGTAATAATAATAATAATAATAATGTTATCGGTTTTACGTCCCTTTTAACTACTGAGGCTTTTAGAGACGTCGGGATGAAAAAATATTTCTAGGGTTCTTTACACTCTCTCCAGGCATGTGCTGGGATGGTATCTTAATTACCTAAGTACAGTTATACTAATTACTACTGTACAGTCATCACAGGAACAAAGGTTAGCAGAAAAATCTAATAAACGCCTTAGTACATGGGACTTACATGCGCATATACAAATGCATATTTTGTGGGTTAATTGGATTTATTGCAAATTCTGAACATCTCGTCTTAGTATAAAGCAAAGTCCCCGATTCTTGGATGTCACGGGTAATCTCGAGAACCACTGGATGGGTTTTGATGCGGTTTTCACCATTCTGTAAAGGATATCTCGAGGAAGGTTTCTGTAGAAAATAATTTATTTACGATCATAGGAAGCCAAGCAGTAACAATTTCAGTGAAAAAGTAAAAAAAAAACAAAAAACTGGCGTCCGTCCGCTTTTTAAGCTTACGCTGGGCAAACCGTTAAAAATATCAATATACTAATGAACGTAAGATTTGTTCAGCATGAAAAGTTCTACAAAAATGTCCGGGAGAGCATATCATCAACTTCAATACGTCGTCCACTACTAGTACATTATGCAACGAGCCTATAATGGCTATAATTAAGACACGAGAGTTTTTAAAAAAACGAGCGTATGCGAGTTTTATAATTTCCATACGAGTGTCTTAATTACCATTATAGGCGAGTTGCATACGACTGTTTATGTTCGACGATAATTATAACTTTATTATATGTTTTAACATAAATATTCATAAATATCTGTTGAGAGTCAGCTACTGGAATTTTGTGATCGCAGAGCGAGCGTTGGGTGTTATAGCTTCGTCTTTCAAGAGCTTTGAACGGCCGACGCATGCGCTCTGCCATATGCAGCCATATGTTTACATCAGCCGTCCCTCAGTAATATTGTCACCGCAGTCATTTGAAGACAATGCGCTGTGTAGAAATTAGTGTTAGTGATTTTAAGGTACTGTGCTATTTCTTGTCTCATATTCGCCAGTTTATTTACGCGAACTTATGGACGGTGGGTATTCCATGTCGGTAATTTATTATAGTTCGATGTTGTGTTTATGTCCGACATGTTGGATTTTGAGCGCATGCGCGAAATTATCGTTACCTAATTGGTCAATGAACGAGCTCTGATTGGCTGGAGAAACTGTATCGTAATGAAAAACGGTGTTATAATGACCATCATTATGATACAGTTTTCAAACACATAATAGTGAGGGTCGAACATAAAATTCTTTTTACGTTTACATTTCTGCCTACAATCTCCATTCAATTACTGAGGCGACAGTTTGCGAGCTAGCTAGGGGCGAGCCTATCACCCCAGTTGCAGCCTAGCTAGCGGGCGAGCCTATTACCACAGATATAGCCAGCAGCAAACTGTCAAGTCCTGTTGAGTTAAGACTTCAGAGAAGAGTGGTTGTGTTTGGAGGTTCCCTGGAAGTGCAACTCGGCTTTTCTTTATTTCGCCCGTGAACGTTTCGTTCCGAAATATTCACCGTCAAGTTAAGATTGGAAGGAAGGGGGATTTGTGTTTCATGCACCTCGCCATTCTTAAATTACGTCTGACAAGAATTCGTTGCACATGCATCTCCGTGATAATATAATTAATAGTCCAGTCAGTGATTTTAACCCATCATGCTGAGACGTTAAACGGATATAGGTCGTATATAGGAGACATCGAAAAAAAAGCGGTTATCACGTAATGCATTCATAACTGTTCACGGGCGAAGCCGGGTCGGGTTGTTAGTAACAGCATATTTTAGCTGAAATTAAGTATAATTTAAAACATCTTGAACAAAAGTGGTTTCGCCTGCGTATTGGACATCCCTTATAAGCATCGTTTTGAGCAATATATAAATAGATAACAGTATTTTACGCAAGCATGCTGCTTGGCTATTTCAAGAAGGGAATGGGGTGGGACATTACTTTCACCATCTCGGCAGCCAGTATCCCAGGGTTAGTTTTGTAATGAGTTTCTTCAGTTAATGTGTTACTTCAGTTTGCATATCCTTTGCTCTTAATACCTAAAAAGAAGAGCAGCAGAAAGTATTTATTAAATCAGTGGGTGTCAGGTAATAGTGAGTATTCAACTGATGGGGTTGTGGTTTATTGTCAAGTATGCTCGAAGGAAGTGAAATGTGGAAAGAAATGTCTACTTGAACACCATGCAAAAACGACTGCACATAATTCGCCAAAAGAGGGAAAGAAGAGTGAATAAGATTGTCAAGTGCATAGTTTTCAATTTTTAATGCATATTTTCTACATTTTTTGTGCATAACTGCATGCATATTTTAATTGTTTTTAAAGCATGACTGTCCGGTCCCTACTTATCACCAAGATATCCCTAGCCCCTAAATTGGATTAATTAACATTGTGAGGTGCACTTAGTATGAATGGCTAATAGTCGACGCGTGGCGGGGAATGTTCCACGGTCTTTAATAGTTGAAGACCTTCCTGAATTCAATAACATATATCTTATCTAAACTTGGCAACACGTCACAATTACACATGCATTGACTACAGACAACACATAGGAACACGGGGCGGGGAGAGGAAAAACCAGCTCAGTGAGACAACATTCCAATTCAGTCGACCGTCACTGCTCCAAGAAGGAAGTTGATACTACTCGCAGCTGCAGAACGGAAGACATCCAACCAGATAAGTAATAGCTTGTACTATACAGTACAACCATTGTTGACTTTTACAACCATATAGTCACTTCAAAGAGACAATTTCCGGATTTCTATCACCATTTTAACATTCCACCTAACATCATATAGCCTATACTACAACTAGCATACACTGACAAGTTTCATTACTAATACTGCAACTAAATAATTGTACATATTGTATATATTTTCACCTGTATTTTCAAACATAAGATTTTACAGCCTAAGTGTAATGGATCTGATGATGATCGCTTGACGATCGAAACTGGTCATACTAGTGAATTTATTAATCTCATGTAATTTCTTTCAGGATTAGGGCATAACCCAGCTCTTTTGGGTACATTCGTGTTGACCGACTGAAAAGCACCAAACTTTTGTTTTGTGAATTAAATAAGTTGATAAAGTAAATTAGCAAGTTTACAACAACAACATCAACAATCAAATTGGTACTGATGGCATTGATCTTATACAACTAGCCTACTATATTATAGCTATTTGAGCAAGAAGTTATTCCCGTTCTGTTGTAGCTCTAAAACAAACTCTAATATTAATGGATGTCTGTACAGATTATGGAGCTGAAGCTTACCTTGGAGTCGTACTTGGAGTTCCAGTGACTGGCCGTCGACAGTCATGGTATCGTCGGGTAGGCCCTGCAGAAATTGCGGGGGTTGTCGATCTCGATCGCTGTTGTCGTTCAAGTCAAGGATTTCGATCTTCGCTGAACAACTCGTCTTGCCCACTTCATTCTCGGCAACGCATGTGTATACTCCGGCGTCTTCAGGCTCGAGCGCCTCCACCTCCAGACGAGCCGTCCTTCCATCCCAAGACGGCGTAACTCGCTCCGAGCGTACCACTAGCTCACCGTTCCTACAATAACAATAGCATAATTATAGGTATAGGCTATTTGATCATAACTTCTCACATTCAAAAATGAAAGGCCCTCCCGTGACTCCAACTCGGGGATAATAATGTTGATATTGATGATGATGATGATGATGATGATGATGATAATTGTTGTATTAAGGGGTCTAACATCTAGGTTATCGGCCCCTGAGGTTAATAATGTGATGGAAGGTTTTATTTTATTTTATATTTTATTCTATTGAACTGTATTTCATTTCATTGTATTTTGTATTTCATTGTATTTATTGTATTTTGTTTTGGATTGGATTTTGCACTGCATTTTATTGTATTGTATTTTGTATAGTATTTTGTTGTTCGTATTTTGTATTGTATTTTATTTTATTGTATTTTATTTGTTGAATTTTATATTGTATTTTATTTCATTGCATTGCATTGTATTGTATTTATTTGCATTTTGTATTATATTTTATTTTATTGTTTTTTAAATTCCATTATATTTATTTGTATTTTGTATTGTTCTATTGTATTCTCTATTGTATTTTATTTTGTGAAAATGAAAATCCACAGCCTGCTTCCAGTCTCCGACCGGGTCAGGAATGGAATGAATGAAGCCCCCAACTAGCGGCGAGGATATGACTGTGCCGGCTGCCGAAGCCTGACGCACTCCTATGGGGCAATGATTAAATGAATGACAGATGAAATGAAATGATAGTGGAGAGTGTTGCTGGAATGAAATTTTGACAGGGAAAACCGGAGTACCCGGAGAAAAACCTGCCTGCCTCCGTTTTGTCCAGCACAGATCTCACATGGAGTGACCGGGATTTGAACCACGGACCCAGCGGTGAGAGGCCGGCGTGCTGCCGCCTAAGCCACGGAGGCTCCCCATTTTATTTTGTATTGTATTCTATTTTGTATTGTAGTGTATTGCATTTTATTATATTTTGTATACTATTCTATTGTATTTTATTGTATTGTATTTCATATTATTTTGTATTGTATTGTATTTTGGGTTGCACTCTATTTTATTGTATTTTGTATTGTATTGTACTTTGTATTGTATTTAGTAATGTATTTTATTTTATTCTATTTTGTATTGTATTTTGCATTGTATTGTATTTTATTTTATTTTAAGCAAGGCGCAGGAGTTTGCCAGTACAAACAGAATACTTTGCAATCAACAAAAATTAATAAAGAAGTATACCAACAATGAATAAATATACAAACACATCCAGGGTGCAGAAGCAATACGCTATGTATTAAGCACGCCATACAGAAAGTATTTTTTTTCGTGTGGCCTCCCGAGAGGCCGAATGCAGGTCTTTCTAGTTGAAGCCCCTGAGAGGCCGAGTGCAGGTCTTTGTAGTTGACGCCCGTGGGCGACCTACGCGCCTTAATGAGGATGAAGTGATGATGAAGACGTCACATACACCCAGTCCCCGAGCCACGGGAATTAACCCCAGGAGATTAAAATCCCTGATGGCCCGGCCGGGAATCGAACCCGGGATTCTTCGGGCCAAAGCCTAGCACGCTAACTAATTAGCCATGGAGCCAGTAAATAAATAAAACGACCTTGACAAATACAGCAGAGGCCTCCATGCATTTCAAGTGCTAGTTATCTCGCATGCCTTAACTAGGTTTTTTTGATACGGTAAATATACTGGTTGAAAGAGCGATGTCTTGTGGGTGAGGTTCGAATATCAAATCCCAACATTTGCATTTGTCATCCTGTGTTAAAATAATAATGATAATAATAATAATAATAAATTATTATTATTATATTATATCAGCTGAAAGAGCGATAGTATCTTGTGAGTGAAGTTCGGATTTGAAATCCCAACAGTTGCATAACATGTTTGTAATGTATTATTATCATTATTATTACTATTATTGATGTGTAACATCTTTCCGCTCGGTTGTTGGATAGTTCTGTGGGAGTGATTTTGAAAATTGGGGACGGAAGTGAATCGGAACGATCGAGCTGGCAGTGGTGGATCGAACGAAAGTATGCACTGCCCGCTCGATCAATCGGACGGAAGTGTACTAGCTGGCAGTGGTGGAAAACGGAAGTATGCACTGCCCGCTCAATCAATCGAACGGAAGTGTACTAGCTGGCAGTGGTGGAAAACGGAAGTATGCAATGCCCGCTCGATCGATCGAACGGAAGTGTACTAGCTGGCAGTGGTGGAAAACGGAAGTATGCACTGCCCGCTCGATCGATCGAACGGAAGTGTACTAGCTGGCAGTGGTGGAAAACGGAAGTATGCACTGCTCGCTTTATCGATGGATCCAGCGGGCAGTGGTAAGACCCAGCTGGCAGTGGTACAAGAAACAATGAGGGCGCGGTGTCGGAAATTGATACCATGACGTACTCTCGGCCATGTGGAATGTATATGACATACTGAACGGAAAACGCTCATGTGAACTCTGATGTCAGGTGATTGAAACAAATGACATGGTACCTGTTCGAAGTCTTCGTATCAGTATTTAAATGGTAAAATGCCTTAATATCAAACATTGTAAGTAGTCGGCATTGCCGGTATTATGTTTCTGCACAATGGCTATTCAAATATTAACCCACATAACGGTAATGCAGTCATCAATATAATATAATCGTAGTGGTTATACGAGAATTGAGCAAGCCTTCATGAACTATTACTGAATACATTCTCTTTACTCACAAGAGGGCCTATTCATAAGGCATTTTAAACTCAATTTCACGCAGGAGCATTATCGAAACAAGCAAAATAAAAATGAAACTTAATTCCGTAATGCAGTATTATTGGAACGTGGAAATAAGTCACCATCTTGTGCACAAAGTCTGCGTAGTCGAAATAGCCGTGGGTTTAGTGCTGATGACTGTGAATCTAGAGATCTTGGGTTCTAATCCAGGACGGGGTAGATATTTTCGCTACGAGATTATCATTTTAAACGATATTTATCATATCAATATGACTCATTTTAACAGAAACCATCTGAAATTACGTGTTGGTCTGTGAATGAAGAGGACCTGTTTATAAGGAATTTAAGGTTATGAGCGGTGTCGCGTCTATGAATCTAGTTGATCCATATCGTATTCTTTATTTAGGCTAGTGCTGGTGGAAGCTACAAATCATCTAATAAAATTAGTTCGGTATTATAAACTACAATATCTGTAAAACACTCCCTTTCACAATAGATTAATATTTGTGCCAATAATAGTATAAAATACCGGTGTATCAACAATTTCACGTGAGGTTTCTTCTATGTCAGATGTTACACATCATATGCGACTACTGTAAGGCTCGTAATTCTTTTTTTTATATTGTATAATATATTTGATTTATATTTCTTCATGCATGTTCATTGAATACATTGAAAATACGTCCAACGAATCACTGGAGAATCCTTGCTGATTATCTGTGGGATATATTGTTATACTATATAACATAATATGAGCAGCCTACTACTTGTTACGACTCTTCATGTTGAAACGTTTTGCTAGCCCCTAACTGTTGGGTGAGAAATGTAACTGTTTACCTTTGCCTAAGCTATGTTGTTTTAATGGGCGCCAAGACCTCAACGCAATGTTGAAATCTAAATTTGTATTTAACAACGTCTAGCTCTGGCAGAACACATTCAAGACTCTATTCACTCAGATCGTGGTATGATTTGATCATTAACCCTACAAACAATTGTATCAGGAGAAGGAATTGGTCTATATCTAATGCTACCTACTGAAAGCAAAGATTGCATTGTAAAAGAAATGAATTTATTATATAAAACAAGTATAGCAAAATTAATAATAATAATAAGTCTAAAATTTAAATTGGAGCGTTGCGATTTTAATATTACCGATAGAAAATTACGTGAAAACGGAGTCTGATAAATTATTGATTTTACTCTTATTGCCAAGCTATGAAGTTACTGAAATATGAAATATAAAACCAAGAGAAATGAGAGATTGCGTATTTCTGCGTCATTAGTACTTACCACTGGAAATGCCCGAAGCCTTTCCCTCGTACTGGATGCTGCTGTGAGCTTCCCACAGTCTCCTGGATGTCGTCATCTTCGTCGATGTTTGATGAGATTCTGGTAGATTAGATAATTCTATGGTCCGTACCTCGGACCCAAACACTCGTACAACCGCACTGGTTACGTTTTACAAAGTAAGTCCTCCAATCCACGGAACATCGGAGCGATTCCCGCGTACAACCGTACTCGCTAAATTCTATACAGATCGTCGCTAACTCCACCGAACATCGGAGCCACTCGCACGCGCACCCATACTCGTCAAGTATTTCACAGATTGTCCTGGTTCCACGGCGCGTCGAACGATATATGCACCTGTCGGCTCCCCCACTCTTCAGCCGACTTGTAGCTTGCGTGGTCCTCACTGATTGGCTGCACCCCACGCGCTATACTCCCCTTCTCTGGGTCATTACACTCGGCGGGAGGGTTCCGTTCCAACTATTCACCTTTCCTTGACGATGCGACCCCGGATTGCGTAATACTTCCTGACAAGATTAAGCTTGTATTTGAATTCCCCGTGACTCATCTCTCTCAAATACCCTAACTGACAAAACTCCGTAAAATTCCGCAATCAGATAATTTTCTATGATATCGTCGTTCGTAATAATTTGCTTGATAGCGTTTTCTAAGACATAGAAAACCTATCTGTATGCTTATAGTTTTTATAAAATGCTCCGAAAATATCTTAATAATAATTATAATAAATTAATAATAATAATAAATTAACATGAAAAATTCTCTTGGCTGAACAATTTGCCGCGTAAATAAATATAGAATGGCTTCCTACTGACTTATGCCAGTTGCATAAAAACCCCTCGAAAAACACGTTACATATTCGCCTCGGATCATCGGATGATTTACCGTGACGACGGTCCATTATCCGATTATCCCAGACACGTTAATAATCCCCATCCAAAATACATATTACATAAATGAAATCACCCTAAATTACAGATATATACACTCATAATTTTTCTTCACGCACTTTGCGTCAAAGTTTGTTGTCACAATGGATTGCACTTTGCAACCAGTCCAATGTTTCTCATATAAAATAGTGTTCCACGGATATTTCCGCCTCTCAAATTCCTCTATGTTGGAGAAATAGACATAATTAATGTGTGAGCACTAAGTATTTATGATGTCATATCACACGCATTGAAGGTGTTCTGATATATTTATATCACCATAGAACTTCCTAATTTCACTGGAGGTCCCTTCCTTATGGTGAAATTTAATCTCACTTATCACTGAGCACACGATCACACTATTGTGGCAGCGCCTCGTGACCATAATACATGATCTCTCTTTATAAAAGATGATTAAATTAATATTGACTTCTGAAAAAAAAAAAACAGTAAAGTGCATTACATATAACACCAAATATTTCTGTGCCGTAATCGCCCTGTCTTGTTAAGTTCCCGTAGACCATATTCTACTTAATACTACTTCTCAACACAGATCAATTCTTCTCACACAAATAATACCTTTGTACAAATTACCTTAAATTACACACTTACAAATCTTACATGGCGAGGCCGTAAACAGAAATCACGTGTGCTGATATGTATGAGTTTCATGAAGGACTGTCTCGCCTTCTGATGGCCCATCTTTTGCCTCGTGGACGCCTTAAGCAAAAATACCCTGTCCAAGCGCTCACACATCTCTAGGAGGCAAATGGAAATTCACCAGCGCTACCAAATTCTGGCCTTGGTGTATCGAGAAATTTTAGTGCTCAAGAGCATCCGACAATCCCGTCATATTTCCCTGTACCTTAAAAACTCTCATTTACTTACATACTACCCCCCTGTGCGACTTCTGATACGCCTGCCTTGAAGACCAGATCTTCCACGCACCAGACACCACACCTACTCATTTGATAGGCTGGCTCGCCAGCTAAACACACTCACTTTATGACACATATTTTCGTAGACTATGTATATTATACGTTCCGTATAATCTGTTTCCCTCACTATTCTCCAGCACATATGCTGTTTTTCCAATACGTTTGGAAACTATAAATGTTTCTGCGTCACCTGCTTCCAACCTTGCAAGTGGCTCCCTTAACTTAACGTCATCACGTTGCTCCACTAGCATATTTCTCAGTGTCTGTAACGATGCCCTGTTGCTACTGTCCACACATGCACATATTAAAATACCGTCCTCTGCTTTAACCACAGGATAATCCCTACATAAATTAGTGTCCCTCGATTGCATGTCTGCAAGAATGTTATCTTTACCTTTAATATATTTTACTGTGAATTCGTATTCCTGCAGAGCAAGAATCCACCTACTAACTCTGTTAGAACTGAGTTTACAAGTTCTCATATACAGTAATGCATGGTGATCTGTGTGGATCTCAAATTTCCCCCCTACTAAATACATTCTAAATTTCCCTAAACTGAAAACGATACCTAAAAGCTCTAACTCAGTAATCGTGTATCTTTTCTCTGCTGCTGTCAGTCCTCGCGAGGCTAAAGATACAATGCACAGATTACCCTCATCATCTTTCTGACATAATACTCCAGCAATGCCTATATGTGAAGCATCTGTCATAACCACATATTCCTTATCTTTTAACGGATATTTCAGCACTACAGCTTTCTCAAAACCTTCCTTCAGCGCTCTAAAAGCCTGATCATGCTTGGACTCCCATCTCCACCGAGTCCCACTTTTAATCAATTCCCTGAATGGTTCTACCAACCCAGAGTATTTAAGAACGAACCTCCTGAAAAAGTTGCAAATTCCCAGGTAAGTTTTTAACTGTTTAACATTCTGTGGCACCTCTGCGTTAAGTATCTTATTAACCCTACTTTCTTCTGGTATTACACCTCTACTCGACACTCTATGACCTAAAAATGTCACTTCTGACTGACAGAATGACGACTTAGACAGCTTCAAAGTGAGCCCTGCCTGATCTAACTTCTGAAAAACTATATCTAAATGACGTAGATGCTCCTCAAAACTGCGTGAACTAATTACCATATCATCAATGTAAATGGTTACAAACTCTCCTGTGTCATCCCCTAATGCGATGTTTAAAGCCCTAATTAAAGCTGCTGAACTACTCTTTAACCCATAAGGTGTTCTACAAAATTGATAAAGGTTATATTTATGTCTAAAAGCTGTAAATGGTCTATCTTCGTACAAAAGTGGCACTTGCCAAAAAACTGGAACTCAAATCTACACAAGTGAAATACTTCTTCCCCTCAAATGTTTGCATTAATTCCTCTATTGACATAGATTTCAGCTGATCTGAACTAATTCTACTGTTAACCAAACGAGCGTCTAAACAAATACGAACCGTGCCGTCGGTCTTGGGTACCGTGATCAAAGAATTAACATATGGACTGTTAGAGTGCTCAATAATCCCATCTTCAAGCATCTGATTAATTTGTGCCTCAACTGCACTCTGATAAGCGAAAGGTACAGGATATCTATGTCCTGTGAATACTGACCTATCAATAACGTTCAATGAATGTGTATAGCAATTGGCCATACCAATGCGATCCTCAAAAACTCTCCTATTACACAATAACACATCATAGAGCCGAACACATTGTTCCACCTCTATATTACCCTGAAATGCAGCATCACGTAACGAGTCCTCTAGACTTCCGTTCGTAATCACACTGCCCACAACATGGAGAACCCCGCTCTACGGCTGGCGATATCTCATTTAAAGTACAAATCACACCTACAATACTACTCCTCTGAATATGGTCATTGAACGCTACTTCTACTTCAGAATCTCCCCATTTAAATTTCAAACTCCCTACATCATAACATAAGTTACCAGACACTCTACTTAGCCACTCTGAACCCAAGATAACACTGAATACTAAATTTGGAATTACAAGGCAAATCTGCTTCTCTACATGATTATTAATTTTAATGTCTACTAAAACTTGCTTAGAAATTACTTTAGACCTCTTCCCAACAGCTGTGATAACAAAAGTGCTTTTAATTGGCATCTCCTCAAAATTTACTCCAGTTCCTTTCATTTTATCATAAAATGCACTACTTATGCAACTCTTCATACAACCACTATCAATTAAAACATCTGTGTACGCCTCGGACACGTTACATTTAACTATGGGGCTCTTACTAACCACTTCCTGAATAATACCTTCATCATTTAGTTCATGTAATAATTCATTTCTCACATTTAGGTCATAGGGTTCCTGTATAATTGTATGGACAGGGCATGCTACAGACTGAGATTCTGACCTTACTTCGCAGCCTGGTTCGCGTTTAAAGAACCGCTACAGCTGGCCGTAGTACTAGTTACTACTGCACTGGTCTGGTTGTTCTGAGTTGTGTTGTCATTGTTTGGCTGTATATTACTACCACTAGGCTGTCCTCTTCCTTGACCCCTATTCTGGTTGTAATTATTGTCATTATAATTTCTTCCTTGATTTCCCCTGAAATCATTGTTTCTCCCTTGATTTCCCCTGTAATCATTGTTCCTCCCTTGATTTCCCCTGAAATCATTGTTCCTCCCTTGATACTGATTACCATAGCCATTTCCTCTGTTCTGATTTAGCTGATTATTATTATTTTTATTTTGAGCGTTGGCCTCTTCGCCACCGTTCCCTTGAACTTCCTGATGCCTGGCTTCATTAGGTCTATTATTATTATTACCCTGGTTCCTATTGAAATTGTCCCCATAACCCCCTCTCCCTAGTGCATCAAATGTGCTTAACAAATTTTCTACTTGTGATATTGTCTTTACATTCTGGATACAAGCAGACTCCTTGATCCTATAGGGAAAGTGCCTAAGTAGCAACCTTACCACATCACTTTCCTCCTTCAACCCATCCAGATATTTACACACTAATACCTGCCCTAAAAAGTATTCGGTCATGGTGGAGCTTCCTTTAGGGTTATATTTACCACACACTACTCCCTCACGATGCTGCGACTGAATAACCTCATTCCAGAACTTTTCACAGAATTTCATTTTAAAATCATTCATATCAGTAAACTTGTCTCTGTAGACAGCAAACCAATTCCTCGTTTCCCCCACAAACACTTGTTCTAAAATTTCAACTACCTGGCACCACTCAATACTACCATTTTCCAACCTCTCCCCGAATTTATTTTCTATAGTGTTCATGAACTCCATTGGGCACCCCTGTCGATTGCTGAACTTACCCAGTTCTACCTCCCTGTGTGTGCTATTCACAAAAACTGGCCTATTCTGACTATTTTCTTGCCTGATCCTAGCTTTTAATTTTAACTCTAATTCTGCGATTTTCTCCTCAGCCTTCCTCTCAATACTGTTTACTGTTAATTTAATGTTTCCTTCTGATTCTTCTACTTTATCATATAGCTTTGCTTGTTTCTCCTCAATCTTGCTAATGCTCTCTTTATTACTCTCTCTTAAATCATTTACTTCTGCAACTATTTGTGAGTGGACTTTCTCAATTCTACCTCCCAGCTGTTCCTTAACCTCTTTAGTAGCTACCTGAATTTTGTCAATTTCTCCCCCCAATTGCTTTTTGACCTGCTGTGTTTCCAGTTGCACTAGTTCTTTTAAATTTTCAGCCTGTGTACTGATTCTAATTTCCAACTCCTCCTGTACTTTTCCTAATTTTCTGTCTACATCTGCAATAATCTCTTTAGCCTTTTCTTCCATCACCCCCCTGATCTCACCTCTAATCAGTTCGAATTTGTCACTCATTTCCCTACTGTTTTGTTCTAATTTAGCATTTAAAGTTTCAGTACTCTCTCTATTTTCCTTACTGTTTTGTTCTAATCTGGCGTTTAAAGTTTCATTACTCTCTCTATTTTCCCTACTGTTTTGTTCTAATTTAGCATTTAAGGCATCTGTACTTTCTTTATTTTCCCTACTGTTTTGTTCTAATTTTGCATTATTCTGTTCTAATTTTGCATTTAAGGCATCACTACTAACTTTGTTCTGATACATGAACTCGAGATGTAAAGTTTTTAATTCTGGTTGGCCGCCTACACTCCTTGTTTCAGTATCGGGATTTACCTCCGCTACCCCGGTACTACCATCACTCGACATACTGCTCGTATCATCACTCTCCCGTTGATGACCACTACGTAACCTCATCTGTCTTTCTTTCTCATCCCCCATAATGATATACACTGATACAGACAAATAACCCCCAAAATACAGGCACAGAAATATATACCCTTCTCCTTCCACAAATGTTATTAGGGTTTCAGCCCCAAGTTGTCGGCGACAAATGAAACGTTTTGCTAGCCCCTAACTGTTGGGTGAGAAATGTAACTGTTTACCTTTGCCTAAGCTATGTTGTTTTAATGGGCGCCAAGACCTCAACGCAATGTTGAAATCTAAATTTGTATTTAACGACGTCTAGCTCTGGCAGAACACATTCAAGACTCTATTCACTCAGATCGTGGTATGATTTGATCATTAACCCAACAAACAATTGTATCAGGAGAAGGAATTGGTCTATATCTAATGCTACCTACTGAAAGCAAAGATTGCATTGTAAAAAAATGAATTTATTATATAAAACAAGTATAGCAAAATTAATAATAATAATAAGTTTAAAATTTAAATTGGAGCGTTGCGATTTTAATATTACCGATAGAAAATTACGTGAAAACGGAGTCTGATAAATTATTGATTTTACTCTTATTCCCAAGCTATGAAGTTACTGAAATATGAAATATAAAACCAAGAGAAATGAGAGATTGCGTATTTCTGCGTCATTAGCGCTTACCACTGGAAATGCCCGAAGCCTTTCCCTCGTACTGGATGATGCTGTGAGCTTCCCACAGTCTCCTGGATGTCGTCATCTTCGTCGATGTTTGATGAGATTCTGGTAGATTAGATAATTCTATGGTCCGTACCTCGGACCCAAACACTCGTACAACCGCACTGGTTATGTTTTACAAAGTTAGTCCTCCAATCCACGGAACATCGGAGCGATTCCCGCGTACAACCGTACTCGTTAAATTCTATACAGATCGTCGCTAACTCCACCGAACATCGGAGCCACTCGCACGCGCACCCATACTCGTCAAGTATTTCACAGATTGTCCTGGTTCCACGGCGCGTCGAACGATATATGCACCTGTCAGCTCCCCCACTCTTCAGCCGACTTGTAGCTTGCGTGGTCCTCACTGATTGGCTGCACCCCACGCGCTATACTCCCCTTCTCTGGGTCATTACACTCGGCGGGAGGGTTCCGTTCCAACTATTCACCTTTCCTTGACGATGCGACCCCGGATTGCGTAATACTTCCTGACAAGATTAAGCTTGTATTTGAATTCCCCGTGACTCATCTCTCTCAAATACCCTAACTGACAAAACTCCGTAAAATTCCGCAATCAGATAATTTTCTATGATATCGTCGTTCGTAATAATTTGCTTGATAGCGTTTTCTAAGACATAGAAAACCTATCTGTATGCTTATAATTTTTATAAAATGCTCCGAAAATATCTTAATAATAATTATAATAAATTAATAATAATAATAAATTAACATGAAAAATTCTCTTGGCTGAACAATTTGCCGCGTAAATAAATATAGAATGGCTCCCTACTGACTTATGCCAGTTGCATAAAAACCCCTCCAAAAACACGTTACAATGTGGTTATAGATTCATCCTGGGAGGGGAACTTCAATGTGCCAGCAAATCTACTGACATAAGGTTGTCACATTTGAACACTCTCAAAGCCCATGAGACAGATAGGATCAAACCCGTAAAAATGTGTTACAGTTGTGATTTTTGTAGTATCTTTACTTAGGAACTAGAGACACCTTTGCCATTAACTCCGTGTAATTATGTGCGTGAAGCCTGCATGATGGGCTGTGTTAGTGTGGTATAAAATTATTTAGGACTAGATTTAAGAGTATAAACCCTAATAAATGTCACGCTGAGGCTAACCCAAAAATATCAACACGTCACTCAACTTCACTTCCCTGGACCACTCAGCGTCTTAAGGGCAGTGGCGTAATGAACCATCAGAGAAAGGCGCTAAAATATAAATCCAACCTCACTTCTGCTTGAATTTCTCTATGGTAAATGTACTACTGTATATGGGTTGTAAAGGCACAGTAATCAACACTATTTGAGATCCGATCTTGATTTCATACTCCCACCATGAATTACCACCATTTCAGTTCAGCCTCATGCCCGGAGGCATGGTTTCTCTCAGCAAATTTCTCTCATGACGCTACTTCTTTCAAGAGAACATGGGCGTGATGGGGCAGTGTTCAAGCTGCTTGCCTCACAACCACGTGGAATGGATTTAATTCCCGGTTAATGCATGTGAGATTTTCAAAAGTGAATTGTCACGTGCTGTGGTTCAGATTCCACGTAAAAAGTAGATCCATGGCTCATGATCGCGAGATTAACGGTCACGTTAAATTGCAAGAATCCAAGGTTTCAAAAGAATATCGCGAACATGACATAACCATCCCACAGAAACATTACAGTATAGTACAGTATAGTATATATAGGTTAGATAACATGTAGTTATAGTGTTGGTAATTCGTGTTAGGAATTGAGATATCTTTGGTCATCAGCTCCGTGTACTTGCGTGTGTATTGAATTTGGCTGTTACCTGTATTTCTGTGGTGACGGTAGTAGTGTGTGTAGCTGGTCTTATTATGGTTGGGGACGGGACAGATGCCCAGGGACTTGAATGCTGTATTATCACGTCATTTGCCTAATGGAGTGTGGAAAAAACGGAAAAAAGCTACACTCAGGATAGTCGCTGTCAGCGCCAGGATTTCAACCTCCGATCTCTAGAATTGCTGCAGCTCCCTATCACGGTCGTGAGGAGTGATTTAACCAGCATGGCTACACCGTAGTCTGGTCAAAAGCCTTACGTTATGAAATGAAAATTATAAATTTACGACGATAGACAGCAGTGATTGGTTAAAGTTCCTCACACCTGCTTGTCCACTGTTTCATGAACGGGCTACAGAACTGAGAAGAGATGGGCTCGATTCCCACCTAAGCCATCCTAGAAGTAGTTTTCCATACTTTCCCAATTCTACTCCACACAAAAGCTAGGATGATTCCTAACTGAAGACCAAGGTTGCCTCTATCTCAATCTTAGTCTCAAATACAAATACACACTCTACTACAGACATCAGAGTAACATAGGTTATCAGACAAAGTACACGAGGTTAAATGCCCATAGTGGCGCAAGCCAACATATGAATCAACAACAATAATACCAGTAACCATCTCACTTCAGAACGACTTTTTGGTTATTAATTATAATGGACGAATTAGGAATGGTGTGTTTCAACACAGCACAGCTAAGCTTCATAGCCCACGTCATGCGTACTGGCTAGTATTCTTGGCTGTCACCGCGGGTTCGGTTCCCCCCAGCTCTGCCAGGAAATGTAAATCTTGTCTGGGCTGGAACGGGGTTAACTCATCCTCGTGAGGCAAAACTGAGAAGAAGTGGGATCGATTCCTACCTCATCCCTCCTGGAAGTGGTTTTCCGTGCGTTCCCACTTCTACTCCAGGCAAATGCAGGGATGTACCTAACTTAAGGCCACGACCGCCTCCTTCCCAATCCCCACCTCAATAACATATACACACACTAATACAGCCATCACAAAAACACAGATTATACAGACAAATTCTAGATACATCCTAGTACACGGGGCTACATGACCACGATGTCGCAAAGAATCGACGACAACAACTAAGCTTGACAGGAGGTCATGTCACCACGGAGAGTAAAACGATGAAAGGTTACTCGTATGCAGGGGCGGCTCCTGATTAAAATTCAGGGTGGGCCAGATGATACAATTGTTGTTTCATATTAAGTACCGGTATTGTTTTATATTTGGCATTTATTGTTGCCAATATTGCCTTCATCATAATTCCACACAACAAAACATTTAAAGCATATTCTAATAAATAGTTCATGCATTAAAAACTGTACACACATGGTTCCTTATTTGTAAATATATTCTCTCCTGTGCTTCGATGAAGCATCTATTTATCCATCACCTTGGTTAATGTGGTCCTATTTTATTAATTTCTAACTTCTTGTTCAGAGCTATAGAAGAAAATAGATTTGTTAATAAAAAATTCATTTTTATTTTCCTATGTCGCATAGAATCGACAAATTAAATAACTACGTACCGTGCCACAAAAGTTAAAAACACATTTACACAGTAGAAATTAACTTCATCCACAGAATTCACTAACACACCTGTACTGCACTTGGAACATCAGAAAATGTATAAATATATTTTGTCTAATATCAGCAAGCTGCGAACAATACCTGAATACCTGTTTAAGGGCGTGGTGTGGGGTGGAACCTTCTCCCGTAGTCCGGTTTTTAACAGAGACAAAAGCAGGAAATGAAATGGAGAGATCTTCTATTTCGCTTCAAAGCAACGCTATGGGCCCAACCTGCTGGCCCCTGAAGAGAGAGAAACTTCCCTTCATAGCACTGAAGAATTCGCGTGCAAGACAGTGCTATGTCCACTGTTTCCTCACCCGGCCCATTAAGCTATATACTTTACATGTCACTTTCTGTGGAGTGGCCCTCGCTATGACGATACACAGTACGAGACTGTCAGGATCTTACGCTAGGGATGAGTTATGTACACACATCAAAAAAAGTTTTGCATCACCTCGGTTCCAAGAGTTCCGGAACCGTTAAATACAAAGGGAATAGAGATCAACACAAACAACATTTCAGCTCGTTTTATTGCTCATGAGACCCACACATTGCATGTTGTACCATCATACAGCTAGACTTTCAGCATTTGTGGTCCAGATTGCAGTACACACCACTACCTCTAATACCCAGTAGCACGTCCTCTTGCATTGATGCATGCCTGTATTCGCCGTGGCATACTATCCACAAGTTCATCAAGACACTGTTGGTCCAAATTGTCCCACTCCTCAACGACAATTCGGCGTAAATCTCTCAGAGTGGTTGGTGGGTCAAGACGTCCATAAACAGCCCTTTTCAACATATCCCAGGCATGTTCGATAGGGTTCATGTCTGGCGAACATGCTGGCCACTGTAGTCGAGCGATGTCGTTATCTTGAAGGAACGCATTCACAAGATGTGCACGATGAGGTCGAGAATTGTCGTCCATGAAGACAAATGCCTCTCCAATATTCTGCCGATATGGTTGCACTATGGGTCGGAGGATGTCATTCAGGTATCGTAAAGCCGTTTCGGAGCGTTCCATGACCACCAGTGGCGTACGTCGGCCCCACATAATGCCACCCCAAAACATCAGGGAACCACCACCTTGCTGCACTCGCTGGGCAGTGTGTCTAAGACGTTCAGCCTGACCAGGGTGCCTCCAAACACGTCTCCGACGATTGTCTGGTTGAAGGCATATGCGACACTCATCGGTGAAGAGAACGTGATGCCAATTCCGTGGGGTCCATTCAGCATGTTGTTGGGCCCATCTGTACCGCGCTGCATGGTGTCGGGGTTGCAAAGCTGGACCTCGCCATGGACGTCGGGAGTGAAGTTGCGCATCATGCAGCCTATTGCGCACAGTTTGAGTTGAAACACGACGTCCTGTGGCTGAACGAAACGCATTATTCAACATGGTGGCATTGCTGTCAGGGTTCCTCCGAGCGGCAATCCGTAAGTAGCGGTCATCCACTACAGTAGTAGCCCTTGGGCGGCCTGAGCGAGGCCTGTCATCGACAGTTCCTGTATCTCTGTACCTCCTCCATGTCCGAACAACATCGCTTTGGTTCACTCTGAGACGCCTGGAAACTTCCCTTGTTGAGAGCCCTTCTTGACACAAAGTAACAATGCGGACGCGATCGAACTGCGGTATTGACCTTCTAGGCATGGTAGAACTACAGACAACATGAGCAGCGTACCTTCGTCCTGGTGGAATGACTGGAACTGATCGGCTGTCGTACCCCCTCCGTCTAATAGGCCCTGCTCATGCATGGTTGTTTACATCTTTGAGCAGTTTTAGTGACATCTATGAACAGTCAAAGGGACTGTATCTTGGATACAATATACACAGTCAACGTCTATATGCCGGAGATCTGGGAACCGAGGTGATGCAAAACTTTTTTTGATGTGTGTATAATGAATTCCTTTTAGATATTCTAGAAGGGTAAAACACTTCTTTTAAGTTGAGTGTCTGCAATTTAAAGGAATTTTAAAAGACATTAATTAAACACATTCCTTGCAATGCTGCATAACGGTCCTGGGTGGACAGGGCCCATTTGGCCCTTAATGACGCACCGCCCCTGCTCGTAAGTTATACCCAACCCGCTCGACTGTACCTGTCAATTAAGCAAGCTGACAGCATGACACAAATAAACAATGAATAGTTTCCACCTCAGCCACTGGCGATCGTATCTTGAAAGATTAATAACCTCGATGATATGCCCCTAACAACAATAAGTACAGTACCCACCTGTACCAGCTGGTTGCGGGGGCTGGTGAGCCCCTCAGGTCACATGCTAGCGCCATACGTCCTCCTACTCGGGCTGCGCTGCCAATCAAGCGGCGCCCGAATGTAGGCGACGTCCTGGGGGAAGCACTCCACGCTCGAATGCCTCGCGTCCTTGAACCGTGCCGACCTGCCAATAACAGAGCACACAACAAATAAATAAATACTGTATACTGATTGGTAGGGCCTGGATGTTTATGACATGTCATATTTTTACTTAACTGACTAAAACAATGCTGAAATACATAGAAACTCCGGACGGGCCACCCCGTCTTCAAATATGTCATTTTTAATTTGCATCTTTTTGCATTTTTCCCCCTATTTTTCCATTTTAAGAGAATTTTTTAAGTTTGGTAGATTTTTTGTCTTATTTTAGAGAAATCGGCCTTTTGAGGTCATTTTGTTTCCAATTTAGTTATGTCTCAGCTTTATATGAGGGAGTTGCACGAGTCTCAGAGTTAAGAAGAAGATAGTAGCTAATACAAGATAATTTAAACTATTGAACTATTGATTCCATTTCCTTAATCAACCGGGTGGAAACTAGTCTTAGCAACAATCGTGGTGAAATTGTTGCGGGTATTGCATCAAAACTGAAAAAAGTGCTGGACTAAAACACCGGGTATAAAACATTCTGCAAAATCTCAGACATTCTTTCTGGTGAATCTACTGCATGGATGGGATTGAGGAGGATTTAGCAGCAAACGCCCTTCCTCACTTCAAGTACACTCCGATCAAATCAGTTGATGTTGAACGCAGCTTTTCGAGATATAAAAACTTGTTGGCTGATAACCGCAGATCATTTACATTTGACAACATCAGAATGTCGTTCGTAGTACAGTGCAACTCAGACTAAAGTGAACATAAACCTTTTGTTAAGTGCTAGAAATCTATTTTGATTGACTTTTCAGTTTGAGCTTAAGATTTCATTCTTGAAATATTGGCGAGTTTATTTTTATAAGATCATTTTCTCCATTTTATAGAGCAGTTTTCGAATTTTGGAAATATTGGTGAGTTTATTATTTTAAGATCATTTTCTCAATTTTATAGTGCATTTTTTGAATTTTAGGTCATTTATTACAGTCATTTTTGAAAGTTTTTAGTGCATTTTTTTACCAACAGCAGTGGCTCAGCTGGCTAAAGCGCAGCATTAGGTCATGGGACCAAACTCTCTGCTGACTCGGTAGACGCGTGGGTTCGAGCCCCACCGTCGGCCGTCCTTGAAATGGTTTTCCGTGGTTTCCCCATTTTCAACACCAGGAAAATGCTGGGACGGTACCTTCTGATAGGCCACGGCCGATTCCTGCCACATCCTCGCCCAGTTTCATTCATCTTCATCCATTCCATCTCTCATCCCGACACGCAGGTCGCCTACGGGCGTCGAATAGAAAGACCTGCACTCGGCCTCTGAGGAGACCACACGAAAAAAGGGCATTTTTAAACTTTTTTACTGCATCAACATCCGAGCCCTACTGATTAGTGTTCGTAAAACATAGGACACAATTCACTAACGCAAATTGTTACCGTTTCATTTATGGACTTGTGACATCATGGTCATGGGAAGAGTAACTTAAGTAAAAGGAAGATTGTAGTTTTACGTGACCTTGAATCTTGTGATTATGAACCATGGGACCTCCTTTTTACGTGGAATCCGAACCACAGGACATGGCATTTCACTTTGGAAAATCTCACATGCATTGATCGGGAATCGAACCCAGTCCACCTTGGTGAGAGGCCAATAACTTAACCGCTGCGCCACCACGCCACCGACAGTAACTTATCTCAGATAACCTGTGTTATTCTGGTGTCACTACAAGTGAGGGTACTGTATTTGTAATAGAAGATAAAATGTGATAGGAGGTAGCCGCGACCTTATGCTAGGGATCATCTCGGCAATTACCTGGAGTAGACGTGGGAACAACAGAAATCACTTCCAGGAACCCACTTCCACTCAGTTAACCTCACGAGGTTCAGTTTGCGGTTCAAGTACCGGTATATACCGCGATACGCATGCGTCTAGGGAATTTTGTTTAGTGTACCGTAGTTGATGATGTCACGGATGACGTGCGGACATTGATGTTCGTTTGTTTGATGTCGAGGCTTGAATTACCACCATATAACTCAGAAGTGTCGTCACCTCCGTAGCGTAGCGGTCAGCGTGGTTAGCTGCCGCCCCGGAGGTCCTGGGTTCGATTCCCGGCTCTGCCACGAAATTTAAAATATGGTATGAGGACTGGAACGGGGTCTACTCAGCTTCGGGTAGCCCAAATGAGTAGAGGGGGTTCGATTCCCACCTCAGCCATCCTCGAAGTGGTTTTCCGTGGTTTTCCACTTCGTCTTCGGGCAAATGCCGAGACGGTGCCTACTATAAGGCCACGGCTGCCTCCTTCCCTCTTCCTTGCCTATCCATCCTAACCTTCCATTCCCTTCCCTCATGAGGCCCCTGTTCGCTTTGCAGGCGAGGCCGCCTGGGCGAGGTGCTAATCCCATCTCACCAGTTGTATCCACTGTACACACTGCCTGAAAATGGCGGTAGGGGCAAGTTCCTCGCTGAGCTGACGTTTTGAAACCATTTTTTCAGTGTTGCCTGAACAAACTATCATTTTATGCTTTTCAGTCGGTCAACACGCCTTTGCCCAATTAAATTGGGTGGGGTAACTATATATGCCTATTTATAACACACTGTTCCTGAAAGAAAATACATGTATTAATATTGCTCACTGATAAAGGGGGATTTCTTCAGGAATATTGGACAAAAGCATGTTGACCGACTGAAAAGTATAAATTGATAGTTTGCAGAGCTGGTAATTGAACACGGGTCTTACAGATGGTAGTCAATAACGCCATTAGGTGATCTCATAAAAATAAAAAAAAGGTTTTAGTTGCTGCAAGTAGCGGATTGGGACATTATTGCTCGTCAACCTCGTGTACTTGTGTGTGAATGGTAGTTTTCGGGTAACGAGTGTTATTGTGGTGTCTGAAGTAGTGTGTGTATTTAATTATCGGGGTCTAGGATTGAGGTGGGGCCTGTTATCACCCCTTGATGATGCAGTATATTTTCTTCTGGCTGTTGGCAACATGCTAGAGTATAATGTGGCTTTTCACTATTTCTCTGATGGTTGTGATAGTGTGGAAGCTACTGGGGTATGAGTAGTGCTGAGTAGTGGTATTCGAGGCACAGACTGTAGATACTGTGAAAGGTTCTAACCATAGGGTCGGTACTGTTGTAGCAATAGCAGACTACATCACTCTCCACCTTTCCTAGTATGCCTCATTATAGCGCTGCCTTGAATTTTTCACCCATCCAACCTTCGGTGGTAATTTTTGAGGATTCAGTCAGACTCCAGACAGGATTGGGGTGGGGTACGTGGATTGCCGGTGGAGTGAGTAAACATATACTGTAGTAATTCCTCCCGTACTTGGCAACAAACGATAATGGTAGCCTATACAAACGTCATTTTCTCTTGTCTGTGATAGAGGAGAAAGTAACAGTTTGATTTATAAGTTGCGTTAGCTTGTTTAGTCTGCTTCTCAAATTATGACTCACTCGTCGCAATACATCTGCATATTTTGAAGAACGTCACTTAACTGGCTTCAATTTATTTCGTTATTATTACACACAAATCACTTGGAGAGCGCTAGTGAACCCTGGGAGAAAATCCTTCCCAATATGGTCACTCATATACCTGAACCAGGGACCTGGCTCACAGAAGAGGCGCTCTCTTCCACACTCAATTTCAATTTGTGCCAAGATATCGTGAGAAGGAAAATAATAATCATTAGGAAAATGCAACTTGAAGGTTTGCTGGAAGTTTAAGTCAGTGCTCCTACAGATACCGCAATACTAATATTAACATCTTGTATGAATAAATGTTTACGTAAGCATAAAACGAGTCCATTCATTGACAGGGACAAACTGATGTTGTCGTCATATCTTCATCCTTGGAAGGAAATCTTTGACGTCAGAAGCTGGATTCTTCTCCCAAAGATGGTATCTGAAGTCCAGTAGCATAACGGGAAATGAGATGGCCCATTATGCCCAGTTCCAAGCAGCTAATATATGTTCCTGGACTAGTTTTCTGTGACGTAAAAAAAAGATCGTGAGACCAGGGAGTTTTATGGGAGCTAGACGTGGCGTTTTGGCAGCCTACAGTGTGGTAAGAATTTACGTTACATGAATAGCGAATGAAAAGGGCATTTCACGTGTACACAGGACAGTTATTTATCCTTAAGTGTTGGTTGGCACTGCATGATGAAGGCTACATAACCATTTCTTCCGCATTGGTACAAGTTTTCCAATTGCCTTCACTCATTAGCCTTATAGCATTGTATACCGTCTGAGGAATGCTCAATTGCTTAACTTTAACTTTAGGATATTTTACTACTATTCAATATCTCAGAAGCTAGCCTAATACAGCTGTCAGCCTAAAATTCCATACCCTATTAAACTATTACATTTTTTCACAGATATGTCTTTTGAAACCACGAAACGGGAGAAACAGAAAGGTGGTAGTGGAATTTCTCAAATATAATGTATTTTCTCGAAACTTTTCTTAAGTTTCAGTCTAAACGATTTTGCCACGACAGGGGACTATGATGAAGTTGACCAATATAGGCTTCCAAATTGCAACCTGCAAGAAACCAATATCACATTCGTACGAATCAAATATAAGGTTTTTTTGGTACATATTTTACATGTATAATAATTATGAAAGTTTGTGCCGCAGCAGAGGACAATAAAACAAGTTCACTAATATGTATTAGAAAAGTTTGACTAACAAGGATTCAAATAGATGGTCACACGAATTATGCAAATTTAATTGCCTTTTGATCTTAGCGCAGTAATATTTGGCATAACAAAGTTTGGGAAATCAAATATCAGTATAAAATTGCACCGTGATTTGTTTCATTGTGTTTATGATAGGATGACCCATGGATTACTGATTTAACTGAATTCTGAGATAGGATGATGATGATGATAATTGTTGTTTAAAGGGGCCTATTTGGGTTATCGGCCCCTAATTGTTTGGGTGTTTGTGAAAATGTAAATGAAATGAAACTATACCTAAAACTTACTTACAACTAACACTAACTATAAGGAGCGTTCAAAAAGTAACGAGCCGGAGGCTGGAATGCGCAAACCGGTGACTACATCTGCTAATCGAGGCGTGTGTAACTAGGTATAGTTCCGACCAGAGCGGGGAAAGTCACAGCCCGTCGCTAGAGGGCACGCGTGCACGTCACGTGACGATACAAAGCAAGCAGCAGCATGCATCAATCGTCCAACGCTGCCAGTCGCATTGCAAACAGTGACATGGAGGCGTCAACCGAAGAGCAAAGAGGTGTTGTTCGGTTTCTGACAGCGGAAGGAGTAGGGGGAACGGACATTCATCGCCGAATGTCACAAGTGTACGACGAACACTGCATGTCCCTTGCAAGGGCCAAGGCGTGGCATAAGCACTTCAGGGAAGGACGGGTGTCGTTAGCCGATGATGCCTGATCTGGGACACCCCCCTGCATTACCGATGACAACGTCCAGCTGGTTGATGCACTCATTACCCAGGACCGCCGAGTGACAGTGAACGCCATAGCCGCCGTGGTCGCTCCACGACAATGCACGACCTCATACGGCCAACACAGTCACGGCACTCCAGCAGAAATTTAAATGGGAGGTTCTCGGCCACCCCCCATAGAGTTCAGACCTCTCTCCCTGTGATTACGCCATGTTTGGTCCCCTGAAAAGGGCCAACGATTCAACTCGGACGCCGACGTCCAGCTGTACGTGCGGAACTGGTTCACATCGCAGCCCAGGGATTTAATGGGACAGACATTCACCGCCTCGTGTCACAGTGGGACACGTGCCTCAACAGCCAGGGCCAATACTTCTAACATAGAGGTACTGGTTTCTGTAATTATGCCTCCGGCTCGTTACTTTTTGAACGCACCTTATACATACTTACAAACTAGAACTGGAAATGGAAAACAAAAATAACATGAAGGGAAACAAAAGATAGGAGGAAATTAAATGCCCTCAACCCTCGAAGAATAAGAATTGAGGGACTTGGAAGAAAGGAGAGCCAAGTAAGGCAGAAAGAGGAGAGGGCCCGCCCCAAAGGCAATGGAAGAAGGAGAAAACTCGGACCCAGCTCAGGAAGCCCTCGGGGTCACCAACTCCCGAACTCACTTGACATGAGCCCTTGAGGGTGTAGCACAATCCAGGGTGCACCATAAGTAGTGGGGCTACATACACCCTGCCTCCTTTGGGGCCTAACTCCGAGATAGGAATAGATGGTTTAGTTCTTCAGATAACCACTTATTATTTAGATAAAACATGAATCTAGGTGGTTACTTTTGCTGCAATAAATACAGCATTAACATAATTAACTCTGGTGCTCGTCTGCTGTCTGTTAAGAAAGCACTCACCTATAACTTCTAGGCGCGCACTGGCTTCAACACGTCCCACTTCGTTCTCCAGTGTGACCCTATAGAGTCCAGCGTCCTCAGGCGTCACCTCTTCCAATTGGAGCACGCGAAGATCGTCCTTCTCTGAGAGCGTGAGACGGGCGCTAGGTGTCACCAACAAGCCGTCCTTATCCCACGTCACCCAAGGGGTGGGATGACCCGCGATAGCACACTGAAAGCGAACTGTTTCCCCCTCTTCGGCCACGCGATTGTGTGGCACTGCGTAGAATTTGGGTGCCGCTACTTTGAGGCGTCGTGGTCTACTTCCCGTATCAAGTGGGGTAACGTCGCGGTCTCGGAAACCTGCAACAGTTATACCATGTCACAACAAATATATATTTATTAATAATAAATAATTATAATAATAATAATAATAATCTAACCCCTTGATACGAATGGTCATGACTGTGGCCTTAAGTTAGGCACCATTCCGGCATTTGCCTGGAGTTGAAGTGGGAAACAACGGAAAACCACTTCCAGGATGGCTGAGGTAGGAATCGAAACCGCTTCTGCTCAGTTTTGCCTCACAAGGCTGAGTGTACCCCGTTCCAGCCCTCAGACGAGAATTAAATTTCTCGGCAGAGCCGGGAATCGAACTCGGGTCACCGCGGTGACAGCCAATAATGTTAGCCACTACGCAATGTGACAATATAAAAAGCATCTTTAGAGATAAAGCTCACTTTAACTAGGAAAAAGAGTGCACCACAATGGGGATGTGTTATCCTTATATAAAACACCCATATTGCCTATTTTTGATCATTTGCTTCATAAGAGCCTCGCTCCTACATCATTGTAGAGAGTTAATTACCGATATCGAAGTAAATTAAGTAACAAGAGACTGAATGCTTATTTCTTACCAGATTTATCCGTTCCCACCAAAGGCGGGATGATCACCTCTTAGTGTAGTGGTTAGCGTTAATAGTTTATCACCCTTGAGGTCCCGGTTTCGATTTACATCTCTGACAAAAAAAAAATGGTCTCAGGCCTGAAACGGGGTTCACTCAACACGGAGAAGATGTAGTTTTTTTTTTCACACCTCATCCATTCTAGATATCATCCATGGGTCCCCACTGTCTTCTGTTCCAATAAAATAGTGAGATGGAAACTTAATTAATGCCATGGCAGCCTCCGTCCCAATACAAGACTCTAGTACACACGTATACACACAATAGTACACTCGTCGCATTAACATAGATATGAGACACACTATAACACACCCAAGTACACGGGAATTAAGAACTCGATGACACAAGCTCCTCAATCAAATAACGACAATAATGACACAAAGTGGGTAATTGTGTGACTCGGAATCATAATTTGCACAGTCCGTCTCTTTGAATAGTGGCTAGCATTCTTGGCTGTCAACACGGAGGTCCAGGTTCGATTTCTGGCTTTGCCAAGAAATTCAATTCTGCTCTGAGGGCTGTAACGGGGTTCACTCGGCCTTGTGAGGCAAAAATGAGAAGATGTGTGTTTGATTCACACCTCAGCAATTCTAGATACCCCTCTTCTGTTTCAAACAAATACCGAGATTGAACTTTTAATAATGCCAAGAAAAGGAATATTCGATTCCTACCTCAACCATCCTGGAAGTGGTCTTCCTTGGTTTTCCACTCCTACTCCAGGCAAATGCCGGAATGGCACCTAACTTATGGCCACGGCTGCGTCCTACCCAAATCCGACGTCAATTACAAATACTGTACACACACCACAGCGGCAGAGGTTATCAGACAAATTCTACACACACCAATGTACACGGTACTACAGTACATTATCACGATGTCGCAAAGCCCCTTAAGAATCAACAACAACATAATTTTTAGAGGCCATAATCCGACAAACACGTCAGCACGTTCACTGTAGTATGTTGAGCAGATTTCCTCACCCACACTATCTATCAGATCACGCAGAATAGTGGTCGACAGTAATATCACATCTGAACTGGATGCATTGGGGTAAAACGCAGCTGTCCACCAAAGCAGGCAGAGTGGGAACTGCTCACCCCAGTTTCAACTGAACAAGCTCTCAGGGCGTACCAAAGTCCCCCATTAGCTCTGCGATGTAGAAGACGTGTCTATCCTCCACATATCGTCTGTGTGCTGCGGGTAGTATTCTCAGTAATATTCTCACTACAGACGTATTAGTGTTCTCTAAAACCCGAGCTAGCATACTGGTCAACTTGTATACAGTACATAGGTCAGTGTTATCGTAGCCCAGGCTGTTCCAAATACACGAGTTTGAGTATGCGTACACGCGAGTACTCAGCAGTGATGCTCGGAGCACGGTTGGAGAGGGACTGGAGGTCATAGCCAATACGTCACATGTCGAAGGTCATAACACAAGTGCATGGGCTTCCTGCCAGTCTTGATATGTCCACCGCGCAGTGACGGCAGCTCCCACAGCAGAGCTGTATTGCATGTTGCGCGTTTACTCACGAAAGGCGGCGAGTACTCATATGCTCCCTGGCGAGCAGCTCGGCTGGAACAGCCTGTAGCCAATACTAACAGCGATACCTAACGTAATAACTGACGAGTCACAATGAATTGTCGCTGTAAAGACACCAATAATGTTGTGCCACTGCACTGCTACTGACATCGCTAAAGATTACCCCTAAACAATATCAATGAAGACTGATGAATATTTTCAATGAGTTTTTAAATTATTTTCAAGAGAACTTGCGTGAAACTTACTCAATATCAATTTGAGGCTCTCGACTTCCGTAACGTGCCACGTTTCAATAATTAGTAAATTTTGTTAGCATCACACTGAAAGGTGTTTGTATTAACCAATACGGAAATTATCAACATCTTACCTTAGCAGTTATAAACTGGAAGAAAAAAAAAAGCTCGCCATGTTGAATAAGGCTTGTATCTGGCAATACCATCAACTTCACTTCACCGCATTCCTGTATAGCCATTGTTGGTTAGGACCGGTGGATATTAAAATCATTGGTATACCCAGGTAAGATCCGTTGGATACTAAAACCATTGGTCTGCCGAGGTTAGGTTAGGGTAGGTGGATACTAAAACCATTGGCTGCCGAGGTTAGGTTAGGGTAGGTGGATACCAGAATTATTGGTCTGCCGAGGTTAGGTTAGGGTAGGTGGATACTAAAACCATTGGTCTGCCGAGGTTAGGTTAGGGTAGGTGGATACCAGAATTATTGGTCTGACGAGGTTATTGGTCTGCCAAGGTTAGGTTAGGGTAGGTGGATACTAAAACTATTGATCTGCCAAGGTTAGGTTAGGGTAGGTGGATACTAAAACCATTGGTCTGCCGAGGTTTGGTTAGGATAGGTGGGTATAAAATTATTGGTCTGCCAAGGTTAAGTTAGGATAGGTGGATACCAAAACCATTGGTCTGCCAAGGTTAAGTTAGGATAGGTGGATACCAAAACCATTGGTCTGCCGAGGTTAGGTTAGGGTAGGTGGATACCAGAATTATTGGTCTGACGAGGTTATTGGTCTGCCAAGGTTAAGTTAGGATAGGTGGATACCAAAACCATTGGTCTGCCAAGGTTAAGTTAGGATAGGTGGATACCAAAACCATTGGTCTGCCAAGGTTAAGTTAGGATAGGTGGATACCAAAACCATTGGTCTGCCGAGGTTAAGTTAGGATAGGTGGATACCAAAACCATTAGTCGCCGAGGTTTGGTTGGGGTAGGTGGATACTAAAACCATTGGTCTGCCGAGGTTAGGTTAGGGTAGGTGGGTACAAAAAGCCATTGGTCTGCCGAAGTAAGGTTAGGGTAGGTGGGTACAAAAACCATTGGTCTGCCGAGGTTAGGTTAGGGTAGGTGGATACCAAAACCATTGGTCTGCCGAGGTTAGGTTAGGGTAGGTGGATACCAAAACCATTGGTCTGCCAAGATTAGGTTAGAGTAGGTGGGTACAAAAACCATTGGTCTGCCACCGAGGTTAGGTTAGGGTAGGTTAGTACAAAAACCATTGGTTTTCCGAGGTTAGGTTAGGGTAGGTGGATACTAAAATCATTGGTCTGCCGAGGTTAGGTTAGGGTAGGTTTATACTAAACTATTGGTCAGCCGAGGTTAGGTTAGGGTAGGTGGATACTAAAACTATTGGCCCATGAAGGTCCCAAATTGTGGAGCGAGCGAAGAATAAGGGCTAGGCCCGCGCGAAGCGCGGCAATGATGCTTGGTATTATTCCAACACCCTTGAAATTGATACCCAAATCAATGTTGTCCAAAAATTACTGATAATGACCGAACAGACGTAAACGACTCCATATTTCAAACTGAGCGCCAGTTCCTGCGATCTAGCGCCAGACATAATCAGATCGGCACTGCTGAGAAAATGCATTAACTCCCTCCAACGATAAAATGTTCAACTCCTCTATCCCTGCCTATTTCTATATTAAACTTTCCATATTTTCATGGCGGCTGGCACCATATTGGAGAGAAGTTCCAAATTTGATATCCAATCCCCATACTGATTATAATTCTGCAAAAAGGGGCGTGGTGGCTCAGCGGTCTAGGTGTATGCCTCTCACCAAGGCGGTCCGGGTTCGATTCCCGGTCAATGCATGTGAGATTTTCGAAGTGAAATGCCATGGCGGCTGGCATAGGAAGCCTGTAGGAGTGCTCCGCTTTATCCCGCGCAAACCGCAGTTTTTAACCGCAATTTCCGGCCCGAAAGTGAGTGACCAAGTAACATAGTGTGTGAAGTACGTGCCTGAACATTTTCTACATCATTATGTCAATACAAAAGGTGAACAAACGTGTAAATGTTGTTGAGGCAACGATGGCAGACTTTGAAGCACGCCTTCAGTTGTTGAACAGTGCTGCCAACCCGGGTCAAGACTCCCTAGAGTCGCTTACTCGTGATTTTCGCGAGTTCCGAAGCACTGTCACCTCCGAACTCGCTGTGCTTAAAGAAGAACTGAGCAAGCTGGAGAGGAGACTTGACCACCACGAGGAGCTGCTGGACGAAGGAGAGCAATACAGCCGGAGAAACTGCCTTCTCATCCACGGGATCGTCGAGGACCCTGAAGAAGATGTGTACGAGAAGGTGAGGGACACAATCAAGACGAAGTTGAACGTGGACCTCCCTATGGAGAGCCTGGATAGATGTCACAGGATTGGGCGGCCGCAGCGAACAGCAGCTGAAGTGGTAGCCACTGGGAAACGCCCTATTATTGTAAAATTCCTCCGCTACCACGAGCGAGATCGCATCTGGAAGTCCAAGCGCCTCCTAAAGGAAACCAAGATTCTTATTACTGAATCCCTCACAAAAACCCGGAAAACTATCTTAAATGCAGCGAGAGACCACTTCGGACCCACCCGAGTCTGGACCCAGGACGGCCGCGTTTTAATACACCTCCCTGATGGAACTAAGAAGACCGTCACCACATTTAGGGAGCTGGAAAACGTTGAGCTAATGCGGGATATTAGAGTGAAGTGAAATGAACATGTGCGTAATGTTTATATTAGACAAGTTTAGTAATAAGTGTGTGTGTGTATGTGTGTGTGCGTTGGTTGCGGTCGGCAGTGTGCAGCGGGAGGTCCAGGTAGGTTTCTTCTATTTTAAGATATATCTCCCGTTACCCAGCTGAGCTATTGTATGAATGAGCTAACTGACCTTGGCCAGCCTAGCCCACACCAACCCCCTCCCACCCCTTACACCACTGGCTTTCTTCTAAAACAGGCACTTTCCTCATCCAAACATTCATTACAATGTTGCCATATTAATGCTCTGTCGCTGGTTGCGCATCACGACGAAATACAGGCAATAATAAACGAAAACAATATCCACATCCTCTGCATAAGTGAAAGTTGGTTAAAACCTGACATCCCGTCTAGCATGGTGGAACTAAATCGGTACTCGCTGGAACGTCATGACAGAAATGATGGGAGGCGAGCAGGCGGGGTTGCCATGTACTGTAGAAGCGACTTAAAAAGACGGGTAATATGTGTATCAACACTTAGCACACAACCAGGACCGGAATTCATGTTTGTTGAAGTAATTGTTGGCCAACAAAAGACTCTGGTAGCTGTTGTATATAAGCCGCCAAGAATAACAAACATGAGTGAATTTGAAAACCGCTTGCTCGACTTACTTCCAAGCTACGAACACGTAATAGCCGTGGGTGACTACAATACCAATTTACTGACACAGACGTATGAGACCAAACAATTAAAAAACCTGTTCGCTTCCTGCGACATGACTATTCTTCCCCTAGAACCTACAAACCACATTTACTCTGATAAATACGAATCACATACATTGATTGACCATCTTGTGACAAGCAATCTCGACAGAGTTGAAACTTTCGGGCAAATACCCGTACCATCTATCTCCACCCATGACCTAATTTACCTATCGTACTCCCTACGTGTGCCTAAGTACACACCTAAATATATTATCACTAGAAACATGAAAAATAATAATATGGATGACTTAAAACATGACGCATACAACCTTCCCTGGAATGACATATTACTCTTAGATAACATTGATGCAAAAGTAAACAAGTTAAATTCTCTTATTATTAGTCTGTATGACAAACATGCCCCTAAACATTCGATCAAAGTTACTCGCCCTGCATGCCCATGGTTAAATGATAACATTAAAAGTATGATGGCACAGCGTGATGCACTATTCCGGCGTTTTAAACGTACCCGTGACGAAACTGATTTTGAAAATTATCGTGTACTCAGAAATCGTATTAAGCAGCTCGTAAGAAACGCCAAATTCTCCTACATACAAAACGTGACAAAGAAGATGAATACAAGGAATGCCTGGAATAATATGCGTTCTCTAGGTATAGGCAAACAGCAGCAACAGACACATGTACCAGACATACCGCTTGATGAGTTAAATGAATATTTCACTGAAGAGAGAGTACCAACTAATTCAACACCCCATGATTCTTTTCACCCACTACCTGACCACCCGCTCTTTACTTTCCATCCGGTTACGGCAGACAAAGTAAAAAAGGTACTATATTCCATAAAATCAAAAGCGAGAGTAGTTGATGATATTCCCATATCCTTCATACATAATATCATCGGTGCCGTTCTACCAATTATTACTCACATATTCAACCATAGTCTTACAACTAACACCTTTCCCTCCCTATGGAAACAAGCCAATGTCATCCCTATTCCTAAGAAAACCGAACCTTTATTTCCATCTGACTATCGGCCAATATCCATTCTACCTGCACTTTCAAAAGCCCTCGAGCGTCTGGTTCATGAGCAAGTGCTTGAATATTTGAATAGCCGTTCTCTTTTAGACCCTCTGCAATCAGGTTTCAAGAAGGGACATAGCACCGCAACAGCATTACTCAAAGTGACTGACGACATTAGACACGCAATGGACCAAAAACTGGTGACAATCCTCACCCTTCTCGACTTCAGCAGTGCTTTTGACACCATAAATACTCAGACACTATTGAAAAAGATGGAATTTTATTACTTCGACCAGCAGACAATTAACTTTTTCGCATCATACCTGAATAATCGCCAGCAACGTGTTGTAACCCAGGATAAAACTTCTCAGTGGCTAAGCAGAAAGTCAGGCGCCCCACAGGGTAGTGTATTAGGGCCCTTGCTTTTTGTACTATATATCAATGACATCTCATCTAATTTGAAAAATTGCAAATATCACCTATATGCAGATGATTTGCAAATATACTCCCACTGCAAGACAAATGACATTCCATTGACAATTGAAACTATCAACGCTGACCTTCAACGACTTGGAAAATATTCTCAGGAAAATTCCCTTCTTCTGAATCCATCCAAAACACAAGTTATCATAATTGGCTCTCAAAAACTATTGACGTCACTCCGAGATCAAATTATTCCCCAAATTGTACTGAACAACAATGAAATTCCATACTGTCCTACAGTGAAAAATCTAGGTGTGATAATAAATCAGACTCTTAACTGGTCTGAACATGTACAGAATGTATGCAAGAAGATTTTCGCAACGCTCCACTCCCTCAAAAGAAAAAAAGATATTTTACCATTCAAAGTAAGAATCCTACTCATACAGACACTAATACTTCCTATTCTTGACTACTGTGACGTTATTCTTGTAGACGCAACCAAAACATTAACTTTGAAACTTCAACGAGCTCTGAACTCTTGCATACGATTTATCTACGATCTGAGCTATGATAAACATATCACTCCCTATTATTGCGCTCTTTCCTGGCTGAAACCTGAACTACGTCGATCATATCACATTCTTGTCCAGATTTTCCGATTATTGTCTGACGATAGACCACTATACTTATCAAATAAATTCAAGTACTTGTCTTCTTTCCATGGTAATAATACACGCTCTGGTTCTTCCCTCTCCATTCCTATTCATCGCTCCTCTATATACAATAACTCCTTTCATGTGGTGGGGTCTAGGCTGTGGAATACCCTTCCAGCCAGTGTCAGGGGTACCACCTCACTATCTAAATTCAAGACCACCTGCTGGGGCAGTCTGCTGAACATTGCTGACCGACAACAAGTATGACTGGATGAGTGAATGAGAGTGTGCAAGTCATGATCAATGTCAATTATTATTGTTTAATTTTGTCGCCATAATATGTTTATTGTATTGTATTAATGTGGTTAAGTGTAAGAGAGGGCCAAGAGCCCTAACTGCGCCACCAATAAAGGCAATAATAATAATAATAATAATAATAATGTCCTGTGGTTCGGATTCCACGTAAAAAGGAGGTCCCGTGGCTCATGATCTCGAGATTAGCGGTCACGTTAAACTACAAGCTTCCTTTTAAATTCTGCAAAAGTGGAATAAAGGATTACTTGATTGAAAACATTGGTCAGATATTGTATTATGGTAGTTTTAGGTAAAGCATTATATGGTTTATTACAAGCGAAAGAATCATCATGATTCCTCAGCAGTTAAGTGAGATACAACAGTTTGAACTCAATATTGGTTAGTGGTAACGTTGTTTCTGCAGCTATGCAGAAACGTCTTGGATACAAGATGCCCTGTACGCTTGATCAATAGAGGGCTCTGTCGACTATCGGTATAGACTGTATAGTAGGCACAATACGAAGTGCCAGAGCAAGTATTGCTCTCTGTTGCCGTTGATTATGTTATACTTGATCCACCACACCATGCATCCATATCATCTAATTTGAAGAAGACTTACGTGATACGGAAGGTGACTTGCTACGAGTTGGAGTGGTTCTGGGAGTAGACCGGGGAGTTGAACCAGCAGACAGCAGTCCAGGAGGTCGAGATAGCTGCCTGCTAAGTAACGTCTCTTTCTCTTCAGGTACTGCAACATAAAGAAACAATTGCATATCAGTCGAACGAAATTAATGCTTTTCAGTCGGTCAACACGATTATGCTGAAAAAAATTTACATGAGATTAATAAACAAATTCACTTGGATGATCTATTTCCATCGTCAAGGGATCATCATCAGTTTATTAACAATCTATGTCTAGAAGTATGTGGGTGATAGTATTTACAATAAATGAAAATCCACAGCCTGCTTCCAGTCGACCGACCAGGTCAGGGAATGGAATGAACGAAGCCCCCATCTAGCGGCGAGGATATGAACTGTGCCGGCTGCTGAAGCCTGTCGCACTCCCCTGGGGCAATGATTAAATGAATGACAGATGAAATGAAATGACAGTGGAGAGTGTTGCTGGAATTAAATTGTGAAAGGAAAAACCGGAGTACCCGGAGAAAAAAAACTCTCTGCCTCCGCTTTGTCCAGCACAAATCTCACATGGAGTGCCCGGGATTTGAACCACGGACCCAATGGTGAGAGACCGGCGTGCTGCTGTCTATGCCACGGAGGCTCATATGCACATTCATTTAGTTACAGCAGGTATTATAAACTTGCGCAGCTCGGCAAGACTTGTTAGTTATATGTGATAATTTGCTAAGATATTGTTAGTGGTGATTGACCTTTAAGATTGCTTGTTCAGTGTGATATCTGTGATTGTCAGTGGTCAGGTTGGAATGGAATAAGAACTTAGCTTATTGTTTGAGCGATGTGGGGTCCCATCTCGTGCAACTCTGAAGTGTTTGCACGAGAACGGATCCCACATTATCATGTTAGCCAGAAAATATAGTTATGACGAAGATGATTTTGCTTTAGAACTAGAATTATGTCTTCTTGTCATTAAACAGCATATACTGTAGTAGTAAAGGACAAAGTCGTTCGCATTTCCGGACACAAGTTGAAAAATTAATGATCCTTTTGTATTAGCAACATACACACATCAAAAAAAGTTTTGCATCACCTCGGTTCCAAGAGTTCCGGAACCTTTAAATACAAAGGGAATAGAGATCAACACAAACAACATTTCAGCTCGTTTTATTGCTCATGAGACCCACACATTGCATGTTGTACCATCATACAGCTAGACTTTCAGCATTTGTGGTCCAGATTGCAGTACACACCACTACCTCTAATACCCAGTAGCACGTCCTCTTGCATTGATGCATGCCTGTATTCGTCGTGGCATACTATCCACAAGTTCATCAAGACACTGTTGGTCCAAATTGTCCCACTCCTCAACGACAATTCGGCGTAAATCTCTCAGAGTGGTTGGTGGGTCAAGACGTCCATAAACAGCCCTTTTCAACATATCCCAGGCATGTTCGATAGGGTTCATGTCTGGCGAACATGCTGGCCACTGTAGTCGAGCGATGTCGTTATCTTGAAGGAACGCATTCACAAGATGTGCACGATGAGGTCGAGAATTGTCGTACATGAAGACAAATGCCTCTCCAATATTCTGCCGATATGGGTGCACTATGGGTCGGAGGATGTCATTCAGGTATCGTAAAGCCGTTTCGGAGCCTTCCATGACCACCAGTGGCGTACGTCGGCCCCACATAATGCCACCCCAAAACATCAGGGAACCACCACCTTGCTGCACTCGCTGGACAGTGTGTCTAAGACGTTCAGCCTGACCAGGGTGCCTCCAAACACGTCTCCGACGATTGTCTGGTTGAAGGCATATGCGACACTCATCGGTGAAGAGAACGTGATGCCAATTCTGTGGGGTCCATTCAGCATGTTGTTGGGCCCATCTGTACCGCGCTGCATGGTGTCGGGGTTGCAAAGCTGGACCTCGCCATGGACGTCGGGAGTGAAGTTGCGCATCATGCAGCCTATTGCGCACAGTTTGAGTTGAAACACGACGTCCTGTGGCTGAACGAAACGCATTATTCAACATGGTGGCATTGCTGTCAGGGTTCCTCCGAGCGGCAATCCGTAAGTAGCGGTCATCCACTACAGTAGTAGCCCTTGGGCGGCCTGAGCGAGGCCTGTCATCGACAGTTCCTGTATCTCTGTACCTCCTCCATGTCCGAACAACATCGCTTTGGTTCACTCTGAGACGCCTGGAAACTTCCCTTGTTGAGAGCCCTTCTTGACACAAAGTAACAATGCGGACGCGATCGAACTGCGGTATTGACCTTCTAGGCATGGTAGAACTACAGACAACATGAGCAGCGTACCTTCGTCCTGGTGGAATGACTGGAACTGATCGGCTGTCGTACCCCCTCCGTCTAATAGGCCCTGCTCATGCATGGTTGTTTACATCTTTGAGCAGTTTTAGTGACATCTATGAACAGTCAAAGGGACTGTATCTTTGATACAATATACACAGTCAACGTCTATATGCCGGAGATCTGGGAACCGAGGTGATGCAAAACTTTTTTTGATGTGTGTATATGTAATACATACCTGAAATTATGCCAACTATTTAAGAAACACATTGTATACAGTTTTATGCGAAGCATAATATACCAGGGCTGGCATGCAAAAACGAAATGCATGGCTATGGGGGCAAAAATAATTTAATTTCGCCATGAGCGCGAAATTTGGGAGCGGTATGATAATGATTGTCGGCGCGAAATTAAATGAAAGCGAAACATAAATTCGAAGCGAAATTCTATTGTGCAATTGAATAAAATTTCGCTCCCGGTGCGAAATAAAATTCGTTACAGACTTTTTATTTCACTCCCGGCGCGAAATAAATTTCGTTACAGACTTTTAATTTCGCTCCCGGCGCGAAATAAATTTCGTTACAGACTTTTAATTTCACTCCCAGCGCCAAATAAGATTCGTTACAGACTTTTGTTTTCGATTCAGAGACGAATTTAAATTCCCAAGCGGTATTTAGTTTCGCCTCCTGACGTGAATTTAAGATGCATGAAACATTTCATTTCGTTGTTGAAATTAAAATATATTCGTATCGAGAATTAAATTATGTTCCGTACGATGTTCAAAGTCCCGACGTTGGCAACAGTATTAGCGTAGACCACCCGCACAATATGCTGGGCCGCAACAGCAACGTGAGTCATTCAATGGTCATCATGGCGACTGGGTGAAAAGTCCTCTCAGGCCCAAAAATTCGTGGTTAAAATATATATATATATAAATAAATAATAAATAAATAAAGTGGTCATCACTCCAGTGTAGGAGATAGTCAGTGCTGTGGCATCAACATCACCATCGTCGTCGACTGCACCTCGGACTCGGGGCTGGCCCTCCCTGACATTCATATCGCAGTAGGCCTACTTAGTGTAGCCTACGAAGGTGCAACACGTACCACTACTAGGTCCATAGCATACAAAAAGATGAAAATGCTGTGCGGTTAGACATTCAAGATAAGTGAAGAACTATCGTTACAATACAAACTGTCTGTTGTAACTGTTCAGTCGGTCAACACTAATCTTCCCAATAACTGGGCGGGGTACAATGATTATAATATGTAAATAACACTCATGAAAAACAATACATGTACAGTATTAGTTTATGATCACTATTACAATGGGGCAATGATCATAAACTAATATACAGGGTGTTCGCAGCAAGCCCTACTTTGTGCTGTAACTGGTTTGTTTTTCAAGATATCTAAATTTTTTACACTTGCTTTGTCAAGTACTTTTCAATCTCTAAAACTTTTGTTTCGTTGGTGTTTTTTTTTTGGGTGAAGTTCGCGCATAACGCGCAAATCAACTTTTTGAGGCATGCTTTTGGCACTTTTTTTTAGCCCAAATCGGTTTTTTGACATCACCTATCGAAAGAGCGACATCGAATTAGTCGAATAAGCTACCAAAATATCAGTTTTTGCCCAAATCAAACTCGCAAAATGCGAGTTTGTGTTTAGATTTTCGTCCGCTAATAGCATGCGACCTGCCTCTGCCCGGCCCGGTCAAACCAAGTGGGCCTTCGTGCCCTGTCCGCTACAAGCTGACGAAAACCTAAACTGATATTTTGGTGGCTAATTAGACTAATTCGATGTCGCTCTTTTGATAGGTGATGTCAAAAAACCGATTTGGGCAAAAAAGTGCCAAAACCATGCCTCAAAAAGTTGATTTGCGCGTTATGCGCGAACTTCACAAAAAAAAAAAAAAAAAAACGAAACAAAAGTTTTAGAGATTGAAAAGTACTTTACAAAGCAAGTGTAAAAATTAAAATATCTTGAAAAACAAACCAGTTACAGCACAAAGTAGGGCTTGCTGCGAACACCTGTATGTAATTTTATCCTTGAGTGTTACTTACAGTACATATTACAGTATAGGCCTATACATTGGACCCCGCCCAGTAATTGGGCAAATTAGTGTTGAACGATTGAAGAGTTACAAATAACAGTAAATCGTCTGTGATAGTACCAGTGGCGTATATAGAGTTCTGTTTCGGATGGGAGTTGCTCGAATAATGGGGGTGGGGGTTCATTCCTCTCATTTCTACATTCTTTTTTCTTCCACTTCCAGAAATTTCGGGGGGAGGTTGACCCTCAACACCCCTTCCCTATGTACGCCAGTGGATAGAACTATTGCCGGTGAAATGCATGGCTCTCGAAAATGTTCCCTGCTCCATCGAAGTATCGGAGAAGCTTGGCATTCCTTACTACTTCCTTCTTACCCTCAGCGCATTTATACTGACCGTGGCACGAAATCAAACCCCTGTGCCACGTATTTCGCTTCACACTGCATTTAGTTTCACGTCGCTTTTCACTACGTTATTGTGCTTTGAATTAAGTTTTGCTTCGATTGTAATTTTAACCAGTGGACCCATGCAAGAACTCTCACGTGTATAAACCACCCGCCGAGCTTCAGGTTATGTGGGCTTGACGCGACACAGTTCTGTCAGGGGCTATCGTCTTATATATTTGTTTAAACGTACTTTATAATCATAATATACGAAGGTAATTCCAAAAGTAAGGTCCGATTCGCCATAAATATTTGAAAGCGGCGCCAAGGGCAAAACACGCATGCGCGCTGACTCCTGGCATGCGTTGCGCGCCAAAAGCTGCCAGTAGCTTTGCTACTATTGCTGTGTGCTGTTGATAGTGTCAGTTTACAATGTTTAAGACAATTAATCAGCCCGCCGATTGTGAAGTAAGAGCAGTGATACGGTTTCTGTCTGCAAACTTCAACGTGCAAACCGGAATAAGCGACGTGGTCTTTTGTCGTCTGGAGTGTTGTTGTTTCATGACAATGTCAGACCCCATACTGCGAATGACACGCAAACTCTAATCAAGAAATTTGGTTGGGAACAGATGGACAACCCACCGTACAGTCCGGACTTGGCGCCAAGTGATTTCCACCTGTTCCGCTACCTAAAGGAGTTTCTTGGCGGCAAGCGCTTCGACACAGATGATGAAGTGAAAGAAGCTGTTAAAGACTGGTTAGCTTCGCAGGCGGCCGAGTTCTACGACTTCGGCATTCAATAGCTTGTGGAACGATGTGACAAAAAAGTATGGAAATTATGTAGAAAAATAGAGAAAGACGTAAGGAATGTCAATAAAACAATTGTTTTGGAAACAATTTTTATTTTGGATGTTTTTTTAACCGGACCTTAGTTTTGGAATAGCCCTCGTATATATAGCCTATCCGTTCATTTTTCTGGTACGGTAAGCCAAGAATTTTCCTGCACTATTGAGACAATTTGGAAGAGTTTGACACAAACCGCACCTTCTAACTCTCTCTGGTTTAAGAGCTTGCGGTTTGTGAAACATACACCTAGCATTTTATATAGGGTGTCATTGTATGTACTTGAGTACCCTTAAGGGGCGTGTAGGGGATGGGTATAGGATCAATTTGATAGAGGGAACCTGGGGTCGGAATGGCTTCCTAACCCCAGAAAACATGTTTGTTTCAGGCCCTCCGCCCCTGTAAAGTAGGCAAGCGCGGCATGTGTTACTCTGAGGTTTACGTGTTTCCATTGTTTACAAACAAATAAAATCATTTAAAGTAATACCTACGACAAACAAAGCAGTCTCCCCTTCCTCCTCCCCTCCCCCCCCCCCCTAACCCCATCTTACATCAAAATCTCCCTTCCCAGAAGCAATCCTTCCCCCAGCCCATCTCCAATTTTCATCGCCATGCCCCAAATTTAAAAAATTCCAACACACCCTCTTCCAAATTCAAAAACCAAACTTCCCCATCGCCAAAACTTATACCTCTCCCAAAAACCTTATCTCCTTGGCCCGAAGAGACGGCAAAACCGTCTAAGCGGGCCCGCCGCCGTAGGGGCAATAGCCATGCGGCGGAATGAAATGACTGCTATATATATATATATACACACATCAAAAAAAGTTTTGCATCACCTCGGTTCCAAGAGTTCCGGAACCTTTAAATACAAAGGGAATAGAGATCAACACAAACAACATTTCAGCTCGTTTTATTGCTCATGAGACCCACACATTGCATGTTGTACCATCATACAGCTAGACTTTCAGCATTTGTGGTCCAGATTGCAGTACACACCACTACCTCTAATACCCAGTAGCACGTCCTCTTGCATTGATGCATGCCTGTATTCGTCGTGGCATACTATCCACAAGTTCATCAAGACACTGTTGGTCCAAATTGTCCCACTCCTCAACGACAATTCGGCGTAAATCTCTCAGAGTGGTTGGTGGGTCAAGACGTCCATAAACAGCCCTTTTCAACATATCCCAGGCATGTTCGATAGGGTTCATGTCTGGCGAACATGCTGGCCACTGTAGTCGAGCGATGTCGTTATCTTGAAGGAACGCATTCACAAGATGTGCACGATGAGGTCGAGAATTGTCGTCCATGAAGACAAATGCCTCTCCAATATTCTGCCGATATGGGTGCACTATGGGTCGGAGGATGTCATTCAGGTATCGTAAAGCCGTTTCGGAGCCTTCCATGACCACCAGTGGCGTACGTCGGCCCCACATAATGCCACCCCAAAACATCAGGGAACCACCACCTTGCTGCACTCGCTGGACAGTGTGTCTAAGACGTTCAGCCTGACCAGGGTGCCTCCAAACACGTCTCCGACGATTGTCTGGTTGAAGGCATATGCGACACTCATCGGTGAAGAGAACGTGATGCCAATTCTGTGGGGTCCATTCAGCATGTTGTTGGGCCCATCTGTACCGCGCTGCATGGTGTCGGGGTTGCAAAGCTGGACCTCGCCATGGACGTCGGGAGTGAAGTTGCGCATCATGCAGCCTATTGCGCACAGTTTGAGTTGAAACACGACGTCCTGTGGCTGAACGAAACGCATTATTCAACATGGTGGCATTGCTGTCAGGGTTCCTCCGAGCGGCAATCCGTAAGTAGCGGTCATCCACTACAGTAGTAGCCCTTGGGCGGCCTGAGCGAGGCCTGTCATCGACAGTTCCTGTATCTCTGTACCTCCTCCATGTCCGAACAACATCGCTTTGGTTCACTCTGAGACGCCTGGAAACTTCCCTTGTTGAGAGCCCTTCTTGACACAAAGTAACAATGCGGACGCGATCGAACTGCGGTATTGACCTTCTAGGCATGGTAGAACTACAGACAACATGAGCAGCGTACCTTCGTCCTGGTGGAATGACTGGAACTGATCGGCTGTCGTACCCCCTCCGTCTAATAGGCCCTGCTCATGCATGGTTGTTTACATCTTTGAGCAGTTTTAGTGACATCTATGAACAGTCAAAGGGACTGTATCTTTGATACAATATACACAGTCAACGTCTATATGCCGGAGATCTGGGAACCGAGGTGATGCAAAACTTTTTTTGATGTGTGTATATATATATATATATATATATATATATATATATATATATATATATATATATATACTCTGAGGTCAGGCACTCTTTCGCTGTCAACGGTCTTGGCGCGACCACCACTCAACGCTGCGTTAGCTGAGAGCTGCATTCCTCTTCCCAATCGTTATACTCTGATTTACAAAAGATGAACGGTGAAAGCTGCCATCCGCTTGAAGGGTGAGGCGAGGAGTGGAGGGGTAACAGTCTCCATAGCAACAGCTAGCAGTGTTGCAAGTATGCAGACACAGCAATGAGCACATGGTTTGATTCAGTGTTCTACTTTCCCTTCACTCGCCATGGTTATTAGACCGCCAGGCAGGGGGGCTAACTTCCCCAGTATTTGTGTCTTCCTGCAAGCCTCTTGAAATGTTATGAGTCATGATCTGCCTCAGTGGCATCGCAGCATTTCCCCACGTGCTAGCTTTGACAGCTGTCACCGTTCATTATGGGTGAATCTGAGTATAGTTCCGTCGTCTGTAACTACTACAGAAACACACATAACTCAATGATACTAATAATCAAAAGGCAATTAATTTACAGAATCAACGATAGTTCAAAAAATCAACACAGAATAAACACGCACTGTGACTACGCCCCCTCCTTCCCCTCTAAAAAATAAGGAAACAGAAAAAGAAAAAATGAAGGCATGGTACCCCAAGAGAAACGAACCCGGGACCACCGGGGCACTGCGCCTCGCCGCTATTCTCTCGGCTAACGCAAAGGAGGGCCTGAAACAAACCTTTTTTCTGGGGTTATGAGGCCGTTACGACCCCAGGTTCCCTATCTCAAATTGATCCTATACCCATCCCGTACACGCCCCTTAAGGATACTCAAGTACATAAATGACACCCTGTATACAGGGCTATTAACCCAAGATGTTACACGGAAATAACGTATAAACCATAGGATATCGGTATTCTGTTTTCATATTCGTAAATGATAGGTACTTGTAAAATAATGCGCTACTTATTCTCACGGGGTGAGTAATAACCAAGATATTCATACTAACTCCATATTTGTAAATGGAACGGCACAAATTCATACAGCTGGCTTAAAAGATGAACTGCGTACAAGTTCAAACATGTAATCATTTTCAAAATCAGACAGTTACTTTTTGAGCCGCATCAGACATCGTGCAGTTGGGCAAGGACATATTGTCACGCAAACAGGTTCCTGGGTGTTCTGAATGATTGATAGTTGAAGATTATCCTGAATACAGTAACATACACCACATTTTTGAGAGACTAGACTTGGCAACTCACAGTTACATTTGTACGAGGAACACATGGCACTTACGAATGCGAGAGGGGGAATATCCCAACGAGATAAGGGACCCCACACACAGGAATTTCCCTTCAGTCGAGTCGTGACCACCGATAACTCTCGGTGGTCACGGTCGAGTGCAGACAGTGACCAAGTTAACTGCTCTCACCAGGACCGCGCAAGACTCAACTAGATAAGTAGCCTGTACAATACAATCTGAATTGACCATTTACAACAACCACATATTAACTCCAAACAAGCAAATTCTGGAGGTCAATCACCACTTCCAGTATCTTAACAAACCATCACATAGACTACAACTAACAAATATTGACGAGTTGCATTATCTTAACCAATACTGCAACTAACTAAGTGTATATATTGTAAATATTTTCACCCATACTTTCAGACATAGATTTTATAGCCTAAGTGTAATGGATCTGATGATGATCGCTTGACGATCGAAACTGGTCATCCAAGCGTATTTATTAATCTCATGTATTTTTTTTTTTTCAAGATTAGGGAATAACCCATATCATTTGAACAATCGTATTGACCGACTGAAAAGCATCAAACTTTTGTTTACTAAGGCAACACTGAAAATGGCTTCAAACACCATAAATTTCCCAACGAACCAAACTCCGATAATAACATCTACGATTCTGATTTCAGGATATTCATTGAATTTTGAAGCAGATTACACCTGTGTGCGAGGCTACGCTATGTAAGGGCACCAACAAGCCTTGACTCAGACTCAGCCGCCACGTACTAGACATTTGCACAATGCGCCACCAAAAGAAGGCGTGTCCTAGCACAATTTTTAGCCTACTTTTCACATTTTGCAAAAATGAGGAAAAAGTAGACTTATGAGATCGATCCTGGAAAATGTGTGTCTGTCGGTCTGTCTAGCTGTGTGTGTGTCCCCCCTTATCAACTCCCAAACGGCTGCAGCAATCAAAACCAAATTTAGTATGAGTAAAGATGTGCACCGGAATATATTACGGCCATATTTGAAAATGATGTCAGTGCTACCAACTGCTGAAAAAAAACGCACTAGAAATTTGAGCTCCATGTTGGATATCTTGCAAGGTATGCATGAGAGCTATTCCAAAATTGGCACACTTGTAGATAATACTATTTCAGTTTAATTTCCAGAAGGCCAACCATGACAGTGTGGCCAAAATAATTTTAAGCCTTCTGATAGGTCCAATGTTTAAATGCATATAACTTCTACACTATCAATTGGATTTCAACCAAATTTTGTATGTAATATCTGTACATAAACATTTATGACTGAGCGTATTCTTAAGAGCCACCAGGGCTGCCAACTGTTAATAATTGCTCTCTCTATTTTTTAAAATCCAAATACCAATATATCAGAAAGTATGCAAGCCAACAGCTTTAAACTATGCACACGTATATTCTGACATTTTAGGTTAATTTGGAGTAACTTATATACGTCAGTTCTACCAACATGATTATAAGCCTGCTGATAGTACCAATTTTTAAATACATGTAACTTCTATACTCTCAGTTGGATTTCAACCAAATTTCGTATGTGCAATGTGTACCATAACAGATATGACTATAAGTATTGTTAAGAGCAATCAGGGCTGCCAACTGTTAATAAATGCTGTCTATATTCTTTTTACCCTAATATCAATATATCAGAAAGTATGCAAGCCAACAGCTCTATACTTTGTACACGTATAGCACCTGACATTCTAGATTAATTTGGAGTAATTAATACAAGGCGGTGCTGCCAACATGATTCTATGCCTGCTGATATGTCCAATTTTAAAATACATGTAACTTCTATACTAACAAATGGATTTCATCCAAAATTGGCACAACAAGATATCATAATAATTCAGATTATTTCTGACCAGCACACGCATGGTATTGTTGGCAGCATGCTTTTACGCGTGCTGATAGATCCAGGGTCTAACTGCATGCAACGTCCATTGGACTTCAACCAAATTTTGTATTCTGTACCTTAAGAGGTGGAACTAAGAATATATTCAGTCACCAGGGCTGCCAACTGTAGTGCTCTATTAGGCTACATTATACCAGGTATATTTTGAACTAATTAGAAATTTCGATATTACCAACTTAATTCCGTCATTATTCTAGATAGATTCATATATTGTAGAATAATCATTGGCATGAAAAGTAGGCTGTATAGTTCTTCTTGTTATATCCTCGATTTCTCAAAAAGTTCTTGTCCAAAATAATAACATCGTTGAATTTGTCTCAGTGAAATCTGCTACCCTGCACGCAAATATTAGTATAGTTCCATTATAGAAAACAAAGTTGGTACCAATATCTCAGCTATTCACAATACAAGGAAAAACAGTATAAGTAGGTTTATGAGCCTCTTATCACCATTTACAAAAGTGAAAACAGAATAATTGATATATTTAACGGTTTAGAAGATATTGGCGAGGGACATCTTAGGTGACTGACCCTGTATACTATATAAGCCATATCAGTGAATCTTTAATTGTTTAATTGATGTCCTCGACATTTCCTTACTTCATATGCGTAATCTTTTAGGTATTGATTCCGTTAGATGTATCGAAATTCCTTCATTTTACGAAAAGGATAATTTATACATTTTCGTCTGGATCGAGTATAAAATACAATAATAGAATGTAACAGACGAACATAAAGTAAAACATATTAAAGGCTTGAACAACAATTCATCACGAAGATGATATACAGCTCTCATTACCAACTATAACAAAACCAATAATGAGGTATGACACCATGTTGCAAATTAGGTTTCAATTGAATCAACATTTGGCAATTTGATAATTTTATCTACGTCGTAGATTGTTATGTTTGTAACATTTATAAAACGTTCATGTTTTAAATTTAAAAGTACTAGTTATATGGAAATTTGTAAATCTGGAGTGAAACTCTTCAAGCTCACAGGAGTCTCACGAATGGGATTTCAACTTTCTAAATTTTAAGAACAAGTAGCCAAAATTATTTGTACCGATAATAGAAATTACATAGGAATATAAATACAAACAAGAAGTTCCGTGAAGAACTAAAGAGCCTACTTTTCTTAAAATTTAAGATTCATGCCAATGATTAATCTATATGGATCTATCTAGAATAATGACGAAATTAAGTTGGTAATATCGAAATTTCTAATTTGTCCGAAATACTGTATACCTGGCATAATGTAGCCTAATAGAGAACTACAGTTGGCAGCCCTGGTGACTGAATATATTCTTGGTTCCATCTCTTAAGGTACACAATACAAAATTTGGTTGAAGTCCAATGGATAGCACAGACGTTACATGCAGTTAAACATTGGATCTAACAGCGCACGTAAAATCATGTTGGCGACAATGACATACATGTATTGGTCAGAAATTATCTGAAATAATATGATCTATTGTTTTGTCAATTTTGAATGAAATCCATTAGTTAGTATACAAGTTACATGCATTTTAAAATTGGACCTATCAGCAGGCTTAGAATCATGTTGGTAGTACTGACGTATATAAGTTACTCCAAATTAATATATAATGTCAGGTACTATACGTGTGCATAATTTAAAGCTGTCGGCTTGCATACTTTCTGATATATGGGTATTTGGATAAAAAAATGAGAGCATTTATTAACAGTTGGCAGCCCTGGTGGCTCTTAAGAATACGCTCAGTCATATCTGTTTATGTACACATAGCACATACGAAATTTGTTTGAAATCCAATTGATAGTGTAGAAGTTATATGCATTTAAAATTTGGACCTATCAGCAGACTTATAATCATTTTGGCAACACTGCCATGTATGGCCTCCTGGAAATTAAACTGCAATATTATTATCTATACGTGTGCCAATTTTGAAATAGCTCCCATTCATACCTTCCAGATATCCAACATGGAGCTCAAATTTCAATTGCGATGTTTCAGCAGTTGGTAGCACTGACATCATTTTCAAATATGGCCGTGATATATTCAGGTATAGATCTTTACTTCTACCAAATTTTGTTTCGATTTCTGCAGCCGTTTAGGAGTTGATAGGGGGGGGGGGGGGACACACACAGCCAGCCAGACAGACAGACAGACAGAAGGACAGACAGAGAGACAGACAGACAGACAGACAGACACACATTTGCCCGATCTCATAAGTCTACTTTTTCCTCATTTTTGCAAAATGTGAAAAGTAGGCCAAAAACTGTTAACAGTTATTGTAATCACATATAACTAATTGCAATTGTTCAATTTATAACCTGGCTTACTCTACAGCTAGAATATACATACACTGCACGTAAAAACTAAAAGGTAATTAGTACCAATAACTAAATGTGCAAAGCCTCCGTGGCTTAGGCGGCAGCACGCCGGCCTCGCACCGCTGGGTCCGTGGTTCAAATCCCGGTCACTCCATGTGAGATCTGTGCTGGACAAAACGGAGGCAGACAGGTTTTTCTCCGGGTACTCCGGTTTTCCCTGTCAAAATTTCATTCCAGGAACACTCTCCACTATCATTTCATTTCATCTGCCCCAGAGGAGTGCGTCAGGCCTCGGCAGCCGGCACAGTTCATATCCTCGCCGTTAGATGGGGGCTTCATTTATTCCATTCCTGACCCGGTCGGAGACTGGAAGCAGGTTGTGGATTTTCATTTTCAACTAAATGTGCCATATCGTATATCTATTTTGTAAAGCCAAACAATAATTACGCTTGGGTCTTAGAAACATATATTGTTTGACGTTCCCTTATTCAGAAACCTGTTATTCAAATTCTACCCCTCGAATAATGGAATAAGTAAAGTGCTCCCTAATCCGTGGCACAGGGGCGTAAGCCCCCCCAACGAGACGGCCCCCTCCTTTCCCCTTCTTGGTTTGTGTATATCCAGACACTGGTTACAGTCCAACTCGAGGCGTGGTGACTGGCATTCTTGTTTGTCATCGCAGAGACCCGGGTTTGATTTCCCGCTCTGCCAAGAAAATTAATACTCTTCTGAGGACTGGATCGGGGTTCTCTCATCATCGCGAGGCAGGAATGAGAAGAGGTGGGTTTGCTCCTTACTTCAGCCATCCTAGAAGTGATTTGCCATGGTTTCAAACTTCTACTCCTGGTGATTGCTGGTGGTACCTTAATTAAGGCCACGACTGCCTCCTACCCAAATCCCAGCCCCAATACACGCACTAGTACAGCCATCACAATGAAACAGGTTATCAGGGAGATTCCCTACACACACCCAAGTATACGAGACAAAGCCCCTATAAATGAATCAACAGCAATATCAATCTCGTTCCTTAAGCCTCAGGCAAGTTACTTAATTTTCGAAGTCTGTATCTTTGCTAGGTAAATCACTCGCAAAGTACGTTGACTCGTGGCAACAGCAACCGTTTCCTAGGTAGTTGGCCTGGGTTCAATTCCCGGCTCTGACAATAAATTTAATACTGGTTTGAGGGCTGGAACGGGGTACATTCAGCCTTGTGAGGAAACACTGAGAAGATTCCTACCTCAGCCATCCTGGAAGTGGTTTTTCGTGGTTTCCCACTTCTACTCCATGTAAATACCGGGATTGTACCTAACATGAGGCTTCCTACCCAAATCCTACCTCGATTAAAATACACACTAGTATAGACGTCACAATGACACAGGTTATTAGACAAATTCTGCACACACCCATGTGCGCGGGGCTACATGACCACGATGTCTCGAAGCCCCTTAAGAATCAACAACTTCTCTCTACGTATTTGCTAAACTGTTCGTTGGCATAGAGGTGCCTAGTATAGGAAAGAATTCGAATGCAAGCTACGTGTTACGTGTTATTAAAAGGAGTAAAATATATTGCAGTGCAGTAACCCATATAATCTACGTTCTAACCGCTCCTTGTGGAATGACAATCAAGTTCTCCAGACGTCATAAAATGAAATCAAAGGTCATTTCTGATCCACCCATTGAGAAACAATTCAAGCACATCGTCATTCCATTTAATGTGATTTCAGAGTCATGCTTGAGACCTCTGTGACCTTTCAAAGGTGATTCTCGTATTTATAATGTAATACCCAAGGGCAAAAGGGGCGTCCATATCTCTTTAATTCTTGCGTGTGCCTCCAGAGAATGCACTTGTCATTTAAAAACCTCATTATACTGGCGTGGCTAATTCTGCAGGACTAAACTACAAAACTTCGTTTAAGTCTAGAACAGCCTCTCTGTACCAATTAGAAAAAGAATAAGATAATACATTATTAGCCATTATTAGTGTTTTGATAATTTTTTATAACATTTAATACCATGTAAATTGTTTGTAGGTTCTGTGACTTATTTTTTAAAAAATTCATGTTGCGATTTATAATCATACTGAGAAGGATTTTTGTATTAGGCTATTAGTTGAAGCGATAGAAGCCATTTTTCAGTGTTGCCTAGTTCCATTAAGGAAAGCTTTCCAGTCGGTCAACACAAATTTGGCCCAATTGCCTTAGGAGGGAAAACAAGTATTTATATGTCCTTACATTGGAAATATCAAATGGGACATTTATCACAAAATAACACGCTTTTATGAACAAATTACATGATTCGATCTTCAGATCATGATCATTTAGGCTAAATTAATGTATGATGTTTATGCTTTTTTTTAGACGTTTACCCTCCTAGTTGGTGGAACCCACGGACTCAGTGAGGGAACTCACCACTACCGCGAACAGGGGCCTTATGAGGGATGTGAAGGGACGGGAAGATTGGGATGGATAGACAAGGAAGCGGGAGGGAGGTGGCCGTGACCTTACTGTAGGAACCATCCTGGCATTTGCCCGAAGACGAAGTGGGAAACCACGGAAAACCACTTAGAGGATGGCTGAGGTGGGAATTGAACCCCCTCTACTCATTTGGACCACTCGAGGCTGAGTAGACCCCGTTCCAGTCCTCATACCACTTTTCAAATTTCGTGGCAGAGCCGGGAATCGAACCCAGGACCTCCGGGGCGGCAGCTAACCATGCTGACCGCTACGCTATGGAGGCGACTATGAGTTACTATTACGCTCAAATACATATACAATGTTCAGATTGCATAAGCTCGTAAATACATGTATAACGCGTCAGTCTTATTTACAGATGTTTTTGTTCACTTCTATAGTTGTTGCGTTAATGTTAATGTATTTTTTGTTAACCTGTGTTCTAATACATTATTATTGTCCGAGGTGAACAGTGAACGAGAGTGGACGCCATATAGGACTCAGTTTTGAAATAACAGCTAAGTTTATATAATCATATTCCATTCTAGCGCAGTGTATAATTTGTATATTCACCACTTAGACATTATAACCACATTACTATAGGCCAGCAGTTCAAGTAGGAACGGTTGATTTAGAACATAATTCACAAAATAGTGTAGACAACATCATTCCTGAATTTAGCCACATCGTTATTCAAGATAACTCACATCAACACAACTCGGTCAACACAAGTTTTGCCCAATTGCCTTAGGCGGGAAAACAAGTATTTATATGTCCTTACATTAGAAATCTTAAATAGGACATTTATCACAATAATAACACGCTTTTATGTACAAAATCGGGGGGGGGGGGGGTTACATAATCATATGTATCGAAATGTACACGATGAGGATTATCTACGATACATGGATACAACACTAATGAATTGTGCACCTGTTGAAGGTATTGATCTATCAACTTACCGAGAGACCGGCTCAATAGAATATCAGTAAAATGTGTTCTTTTTCAGAGATGAACATGATTGTGTAGAACTTATAATTTACGATACCTACGTTAGTAAAGTGGAGCTGATAACCTCACTTTTCACTGCTTAACCACCAACTCTACAATGATAAATTACATGTGTGAAAATATAACTTTAAGTATCGGTTTATTACGACTCCTCCCGCGAGATGGGATCTTTCTGTAACGAGCCACAGGAGTTAATTTTAAGAAGAGCCAAATGTACGGCTTCTATCGAAAGGCAAGCTAGAGAATTCAATAACATTAGAGAATGATGAAAATAATAATAATAATAATAATAATAATAATAATAATAATAATAATAATAATAATAATAATATATGGTTCATAATACGAAGCTTCTTGATCACTTGAATAGATCACGTCAAAGAAAAAAGTCTTTAACATTTTGAAATGACGCCATCTTGAATTTTTGAGAAGAATTAATCAACATTAGTTGTCTTTATATTGAGGCTCTGAATAAGATTCAATGTGCTACGCTTCACTGACGCCATCTTGAATTTTTGAGAAGAATTAATCAACATTAGTTGTCTTTATATTGAGGCTCTGAATAAGATTCAATGTGCTACGCTTCACTGCTCTCGGATGATTAGATCGTCATAAAAGCAATTAAAGTATTTGAATAGTTGTTTTTGTGTTTATCAGGTTTTTGAAAGTTACAAATATGTAGGCCTACTTAATTAATAGTCCTCTACACAATTTCTGTTTAGTTGCTGTAATAGGGTAGTTTCGGGGATATTGAGAACTGTGAAGTATTTCTCATGGCTAGTTTGTTCCATTGTTTTGTATGTAGGTCATACAATAATATAACAGCAGTTGAATATTATTAAGGTAGTTAATTATACAAACTTTCACTTCCACCAATCTAATAAGAAAAAACCTAATTATTAAAATTTCGCAATGCCGCCATCTTGAATTTCTCATAAAAATTGAACTGAATTAGTTACCGGTATTTTAAGCTCTATATAAAAACTCACCGTGTCAAGTTTCACTGTACTCGGATGATTACGTTACGAGAAAAGCCCATTTAAATATCTAAATTTTACCGTACTTACCAGTCTTTTGAAAGCCACATAAGTGAACTTACGATAGTATCCTCTATTAGCATACAAAATTTGCGGCTGATAGTTGTAACAGTTTCGGAGATATTGAATGTCGGTAAAATATTATGCGCCGCCGCCATGTAGGATTGGTGACATTTATTAAAATGTCAAGGACATGTTCGAGGTCGGACGAGGTAGTAGTTAGTCCTTACCAAGTTTTATTGAAATCGCTCCAGCCGTTTAGATTTTATTAGGAGAAAAACCACAGACATAATATACACACACTGTTAAAATGTGATTTCATGTTTACAGCATTATAGAAATGAAAATAGTTTTTAATTTAACTTAAATTAACCTTCTGAAGGTAAGTTAATAATTGGAAATACTGGTGTACATAAATGTTATACTGTTCATATCCACCAAACCTAAATTAAGCCTAAGTGAGCAGGGTCTGATGGTGTTCGTTTGACAAACGAAACTAGTCATCAAATTAAACCCCTCCTTTGTGTGAGAAGTATTTTATTTAGTGTGTAGATAATTTGTGTATTTACTTCATGTACTAGCAAATTAATCGTTAATCCCCGCCCGGTCTAGTCTGGTACACTCGAGTTGATGGACTGGAAAGCGATTCTACTAATAGATTACTAGGCAACACTGAAACATGGCTTCCGATATTTCAAACGCATTATACACAGTTACTGGAACCCAAGCTTTAAATAACGTATTTGATTTACTGTACAACTGTTCTGTTTATTTTGCGAAGTGTTTTCAATAAGCTTTATTATTACTGCCGGCCCCGTGGTGTTGGGGGTAGCGCGCCTGCATCTCACCCTTAGGCCCCAGGTTCGATTCCCGGCTCCGTCAGGGATTTTAGAAACTGATGTGAGGGCTGGAACGGGGTGCACTCAGCCTCGTGAGGACAAATGAGTAGCTGAGGCAGCGTCCCGATCACGAAAACCAAGATTAACGGCCGAGGGGACCTGATGCGCTGATCACTCGTCACCCCGATATCTGCAGGCCAAATGGCTGGGCAGCGGTCGCTTGGTAGGCCTAGGCCCGTCATAGGCTGTGGTGTCAGGGGTTATTTTTATTGTATTTATTATATTGTTACGACTGTGAGTTTGTGTCATCGCTCGCCGCATGAGTCACAACTGCCCCAGGGCTGGGCTGTGCCCTGCCTCCTGTATTGCGTGCGCCTTATGCAACAGGGCTACTAGGACAAAGGGATAGTCCAGAATATCCGTGACTGAGCCAGCGATGGAAAACTCGAGAAGCCGTGAACCCTGGATGGATCTAGAATAATTCATTGAGTCACCAGCCTGCTATATAAGCGGCTTCAACAGTGAGGGGACCGAGTTTTCTGTGGGTGTGTGTTTCTGAGCTAGAGCGATTATCCTGAGCGACAGAAGTGTGGTGACGAAGAGCCGTGCGAGTTACGAAATCCAGTGACATTGTTTCTCCCAGCTTGTGAACAGCGTGCAGCAAGTGCTCGTAAGTAACTGTAGTCGGCGTACATAACGGAGAGGAGCAGGTAGTTTCTGTCAAGCCCACCGTACTCATTAGGACGGAATAACTTCTGTGGTTTGTTGACAAGTGAAAGGGCAAGAGCTCTCCACAAGCAAGAGACTTGAGGAAACTGGAGTAAGGTTCCTAATTGCTTGTATTTGCTGATGAGTAGTGTAACTATCTGGCCACAATAAAGTTAATTATTTCTTTAAGCAGTAATTGGTGTTGTGCTTTGTACCCACCGTAATCCAGTTAACAAAGTGCCACTAGGGGGGGTGGCACGTAACAACTGGTGTCAGGAGCCGGATTACGAACTCAAGCACAAGCACAACACCTGACGGTCCTGGTTTCAAAACCCGAGCAGGTCATTTTTTTTTTAATTTTCCTGTGAGTGCATGCCCCTTACAAGACAATCATCTAAAATGGAAGAGCAATTCGCAGCATTGCTAGAAAAGTTAAGTGGCATGGAAGCCAAGATGGAAGACGGCCAGAAGAATTTAACCAAGGACCTAACTGCCAAAATGGAAGACGGCCAGAAGAAGATGGAGGACGGCCAGAAGAAGATGGAGGATGGCCAGAAGAAGATGGAGGATGGCCAGAAGAAGTTAGCAGAGGACCTGAAGGACAGCCAAAATAAGTTAGCAGAGGACCTAACCGCCAAATTTCTGGATGGCCAGAAAAATCTGGAAGAGTGTCTGCTGACGAAATTAGAGGAGAGCCAAAGGAAATTAGAACAGGGCCTACGTGAGGAAGTCGCAGCAGTGGAAAAGAAGTTCGACGCCTTACAAATGGAAGTTGCCGAGCTGCGCCAACGCCCGCTGATGGGGGTGGAGGAGAAGTTCAACGCCTTACAAGTGGAAGTTGCCGAGCTGTGCCAACGCCCGCTGATGGGGGTGGAGGAGAAATTCAACGCCTTACAAAAGGAAGTTGCCGGGCTGCGCCAACGCCCACTGACGGGGCTGAAAGAGGAATTCAACGCTCTACGAGAGGAAGTTGCCGAGCTGCGCCAACGCCCGCCCACCGTTACACCGGGAATATCAGGAACGGGACATAGCAGAGTGACGCCCCCAACCTTCGACGGAAAGGTCCCGTGGAGCACCTACTTACGTCAGTTCGAGGCAGCCTGTTCCATAAATAACTGGAACAACACAGAAAAGGCTACAGCTCTCATTGTAGCGCTGAGAGGCGACGCCCTTAACGTCCTTCAGGCCATCCCGACTGGATCCCAGGACTACGCTTCACTGATCGCCCATATGGAGTCCCGATATGGAGATAGCCATCTTCAGCAGGCCTACCAGATGCAGCTCCGGACCCGGGTACAGAAGAACGCGGAAACCCTTCAGGAGTTCGAGATGGACATCGCACGCCTCGTAAGGCTCGCCTACCCAACAGCGCCGGCCGACTTTCTGGAGCAGATAGCGACGCAGACTTTCACCGACGGGCTACGGGACTCGGACACTCAACAGGCGCTGCGTCTCGCGCGCAATAAGACCCTGGCAGATGCGCTGAGCCACGCACTTGAGTTCGAGACGGCAAAACAGGCATCCAGAATGCACGCGCGGGTGCGTCAAGTGGACGTCGACGAACCAGTAAAAACCAACGAGACCAAGCCCCTGGTCGACGAATTAATGGAGGCGCTAAGCCGTTTCTTCGATAGTCGCGGCACCACCAGCAACGACACAGCCGGAAGGCAACCGGAGAGGCGGCCCGGAAGAGGACTACCGACCTGCTGGACCTGCGGTAAGAAAGGCCACCTGAGCAAGGACTGCGGTGATCGCCGCCGCCGAGGGTATCCGACGGGAAATCAGTCGTCTGAAAACCGCGCGACCCAGGGAAACGAGTATTAGCCAGCCTTGGGGGGCAAAGGTTGGCTTGTGACAGTCGTCAAGCCCCGGCAGTCCAGGTTCGTGTGACGAAGTTACGGAGGGACAATAGCAGCCTGATGGTCGACGGAGTCGTCAACGGAGAGAGCTGGCCCATGCTAATCGACACGGGAGCATCGAGGACCATCGTCAGTCCCACCGTGATCCCGAAGTGGAGAGTGCAACCCACACAAAGGAACCTCCAGCTAATAACCGCGACCGGAGAGACCGCACCGGTACATGGCGAAGCATCACTGGAGTTCGTCATTGGTCGACGGGCGATAAAGCATCCAGTGCTTGTGTCTGACGTATCAAATGAAGTGATCATCGGACTGGACTTCCTGGACCAGAGCAACATCGTCTTGGATCTGAGTACCAACACTCTGCACTTCGGAGGTGAGGAACTTGCTTTGCAACCTGCGCACGAGTCCATCACCGCACGACGAGTAAGGCTGAGAGAAGACGTCATCGTTCCCGCCAGGACGGAGGTCAGCGCTGCCGTAATTGTCGACGGAACTGCTGAGGGAGTGGCGGCTGTCATCGAGCCAAAATATGAGGACATCCAGACAAAAGGATTGCTAGTTGCCAAGTCTCTCATCAACACGACGTCTCGGCCGTACGTCCGCCTGTCCAACCTGAACGACTACGACATTACGGTTCACCGGGACACCAACCTAGGAGTCTGCGAGCCCGTTACCTGGATTGCCCGCATCACAGATACGATGGACGGACACCTGCAGACGGACAACCGAAGAAGACGCACACTGCCAGAAGAACTACAGAAGCTGTACCAAGGATCCCAGGACCATTTAGACGAGGAACAATCACGCCAACTTCAGGACCTGCTACGCGAATTCCAGGACGTCTTCTCCGTGGGGAGCAAAGACTTCGGCAGGACAAGCTTGGTTCAGCACAGAATCGACGTTGGGGACAGCGCACCGATTAGGGCCCCATTCAGACGTGTCCCGCTCGCCAAGCAAGCCGAAGTCGACCGGATGGTAGAAGAGACGAAGGAGCAAGGGGTGATCGAGCCATCACATAGTCCTTGGAGTTCTGCGGTCGTGCTAGTGAAGAAGAAGGACGGTTCCACCAGGTTCTGCGTGGATTACAGGCGGGTGAATGACGTCACGAAGAAGGACAACTACCCTCTACCCCGGATCGACGACACCCTGGACACCATATCAGGGTCGAGATGGTTCTCCAACTTGCATTTGAAGAGTGGCTACTGGCAGGTGGAGGTCCACCCAAAGGACCGCGAGAAAACTGCGTTCTCTGTGGGCAGCGGGCTCTGGCATTTCACCGTCATGCCATTCGATCTGTGCAACGCCCCTGCGACCTTCGAAAGGCTAATGGAGTCCATTCTGAGGGGACTACACTGGAAGACCTGCCTGGTCTACCTAGACGACGTCATCGTTCTGGGGAGAAGCTTCGAGGAGCACTACAGCAACCTGAAGGAGATCTTGTTGAAGCTACGGGCTGCCCAGCTGAAGTTGAGCCCCAAGAAGTGTCAGCTCTTCCAGAAGCGGGTCCAGTACCTTGGGCATATCGTCTCCGAGGAAGGGGTGCGCACCGACCCAGAGAAAACCGCAGCTGTGAGGGAGTGGCCAGTTCCGAAGGACAAGTCCCAACTACGAAGCTTCCTGGGACTCTGCACTTATTACCGTCGCTTCGTGAGAGGATTCGCTGACATCGCCAAACCTTTACATCGACTGACTGAGAAGGACCAACTCTTCACGTGGACAGCAGAATGCCACAGTGCCTTCGAACAACTCAAGCAGGCTCTGTGCACCGCGCCTATTTTGGCCTACCCCAGACCTGGAACAAGGTTCATCGTCGATACCGATGCCAGCGACTTTGGCATAAGGGGAATCCTGTCGCAAGTAGTGGACGGCGAGGAGAGAGTAGTGGCCTACTTCAGCAAGGCCTTGTCAAAGCCAGAAAGGAACTACTGCGTCACCAGGAAGGAGCTGCTAGCCATCGTGAAGACCATTGAACACTTCCACAAGTACCTGTACGGGCAAGAATTTCTCATCAGGACCGACCATGCATCCCTGCGGTGGCTCCTGAACTTCAAGCAGCCCGAGGGTCAACTCGCGCGGTGGTTAGAGAGGCTTCAACAGTACAACTTTGAGATTCAGCACAGGAAAGGCCAACTGCATTCTAACGCCGACGCCCTGCCACGAAGACCGTGCCCCGAAGACTGCACCTTCTGTGCCCGAAGGGAGGAGAACACCGGGATACAGTGCCGACGGACTACTGTGGAACTTCAGGGGAACTGGAGCCGCGAATCTTTCACCCGGGCACAAGCAGAAGATGATGACCTGGGACTGATAGCCGAATGGAAGAGGGCCTGTGTTCCCAGACCCGGGTGGAACATTGTGAGTGACTGCAGCCCAAAGTTTAAGTCCTACTGGGCACAGTGCGACTCGCTGATTGTAAGGGATGGCCTCATCTGCCGTACCTGGGAGAGCACCGACGGGAAGACATTTCGGGAACAAGTCATCGTTCCAAAGGCTATGACGGAGGAAGTCCTGAAGGAAGTTCATGGAGGATCATCTGGTGGACACCTAGGGATAAAGAAGACCCTGGAGAAGCTGAGAGAGCGGATCTTCTGGATCGGATGCCGAACAGACGAGGAGAACCACAGCGCGAGGTGCCACGATTGCGCAGCCAGCAAGGGCCCAGGACGAGGACGACGGGGTCCACTGAAGACCTACAACGTGGGCGGCCCCATGGAGAGAGTGGCCATTGATGTTGCTGGGCCATTCCCGTTAAGCGAGGCAGGGAACCGCTACATATTAGTCGTCAGCGACTACTTTACCAAATGGCCGGAGGCGTATGCGCTCCCTAACCAAGAAGCCGCGACGATTGCAGAGACCCTGGTGAAGGAATTCGTCAGCCGGTACGGAGTACCCCTGGAGCTGCACTCCGACCAAGGGAGGAACTTCGAGTCGCAGGTGTTCCAGAACCTATGCCAGCTGCTGGGAATCCGGAAGACAAGGACAACGCCGCTACACCCTCAGTCCGACGGGATGGTAGAGCGATTCAATCGCACCATCGAGAACCATCTCCGAATAGTCGTCAGCGAGCACCAGAGGGATTGGGACAAACATCTTCCACTATTTCTCCTGGCCTACCACGCCGCCGTGCATGAAGCCACCGGGTGCACACCAGCCCGGGTCATGTTTGGGAGGGAGCTCCGTCTACCTGTCGATCTTGCCTTCGGCCGACCTGGGAATGATCCGATCCCGGTAAGCCAGTATTGTCAAGAACTGGTCGACCAACTGGCGGACGTGCACGCGTTCGCGAGGAGGAAACTGCGGATCGAGACCGACCGAATGAAGACCCGATACGACTAGCAGACGGATGCCGGCGGATTCCACGAGGACGACCTGGTCTGGCTCTTCTACCCATTACGGAAGAAAGGCCTGTCACCCAAACTGCAGAAGTCCTGGGAGGGCCCGTACCGAGTCGTGAAACGGATCAACGATGTCGTCTACAGGATCCAGCGGAGCCCGAGGGCGAAGATGAAGATCGTGCATCGAGATCGCCTGGCGGCCTACGGAGGGACACAGACGGACCAATGATTGATCGGGACGATCAGCCTTTTTAGGAAGGGGGTGGTGTTACGGCTGTGAGTTTGTGTCATCGCTCGCCGCATGAGTCACAACTGCCCCAGGGCTGGGCTGTGCCTTGCCTCCTGTATTGCGTGCGCCTTATGCAACAGGGCTACTAGGACAAAGGGATAGTCCAGAATATTCGTGACTGAGCCAGCGATGGAAAACTCGAGAAGCCGTGAACCCTGGATGGATCTAGAAGAATTCATTGAGTCACCAGCCTGCTATATAAGCGGCTTCAACAGTGAGGGGACCGAGTTTTCTGTGGGTGTGTGTTTCTGAGCTAGAGCGATTATCCTGAGCGACAGAAGTGTGGTGACGAAGTGCCGTGCGAGTTACGAAATCCAGTGACATTGTTTCTCCCAGCTTGTGAACAGCGTGCAGCAAGTGCTCGTAAGTAACTGTAGTCGGCGTACATAACGGAGAGGAGCAGGTAGTTTCTGTCAAGGCCACCGTACTCATTAGGACGGAATAACTTCTGTGGTTTGTTGACAAGTGAAAGGGCAAGAGCTCTCCACAAGCAAGAGACTTGAGGAAACTGGAGTAAGGTTCCTAATTGCTTGTATTTGCTGATGAGTAGTGTAACTATCTGGCCACAATAAAGTTAATTATTTCTTTAAGCAGTAATTGGTGTTGTGCTTTGTACCCACCGTAATCCAGTTAACAAAAGTGCCACTAGGGGGGTTGGCACGTAACAATATTTATTATTACTGATTCATTTATGGGCATTGCGACATCGTAGTCATGTAGCCCCGAGTACTTGTGTGTGTAATTTGTCTGATAACCTGTGTTTTTGTGATGGCTGTATTAGTGTGTGTATTTGTAATTCAGATGAGGATTGGGAAGGAAGCGGACGTGGCCTTAATTTAGGAACCAAACCAGCATTTGCCACGGAAAACCACTTCCAGGATGGTTGAGGTGGAAATAAACCCGCCTCTTCTCAGTTTTGCCTCACGAGGCTGAGTTATCCCGTTCCAGCCCTCAGTTCATAATTGAATTTCTTGACAGAGCCGGGAATCGAACCCGGGCCTCCGTGGTGACAGCCTAGAGTGCTAGCCACTACGCAACGAGGCGGACTTTTCAATAATTATGTACTCAAATATCCACCGATAAATATCTCATGGTGGTACATTTTCTAAAATTAATGCACTAACTTCTATCGTAAGAGTAAGATTCACGTATCCCACCTCCGGAATGCTGAAAATCTTCAATAGTTTCTTTCTTACGCCATATTAATCTACGGGCCCTTGGCTTTATAACGGGACATTTATTTTTGTAATGGCATTTTTAAAGACTACATTGCCGCCACTGTGCATCCTATTAGTAAAGCCACAATGCAGATTTTTACTTTCCTGTTTATTTTGCAGTAGATTTCTCTCTAGATTCTTAGTTTTCTTTCTATTAGACAATAGACATAAAATGCATTCTTTGGGTAGCCAAACGGCTGTTGCATACCTCGTCCTAAAACCAAAACTGACGCCGTTTTCTCAGCTTTCTCAGCAAGCGGAACAACATTTGGTTACAGTTTCTTGCTAAAGTAGATTTCTTATACAAAAAGTCCCATTTCTCCGTAATCTTTCAACACGCAAAGCTGAAAGTTTTAGCAGTAATTCTTCCTCATATGTGTTATATTTTACAACAGCATTTTTTAAAAATTGCATTGCTTTGATTTTGCCTGGTGGAAATATTCATAAATATCCTATAAAAATTATGCCATTTTAAATAATACATGAAAAATCAAATATTTCCTTATTTTCAAAAAGCATGTTTTAAAGTAAGGCAAGATTATCAAGGGGCATGCAATTAGTTCCAGTTAATAGCTCATGATAAAATGGAAAATAGAATGGTGAAAATTAACATGGAAAGCATACGACAGTCGGCTCTTCTTTAATCGGTGCACCCTGGCAGTCTCTGCTCTCATTAGGACCAGTCTTTTAAGATTCATTTTGATATCAATCACCATTTCTGCCTTCAATAATGATTGTGGGGTGTCTATGTGGGACCACTTCGTGGTGAGGTTCGGGTTCGATTCCCGGCTCTTCCTAGAAACATAATTCTGGTCGGAGGGCTGGAACGGGGTACACTCAGTTCGGGAGACAGGATTGAGGTAGGTTCAAATCCTATCTCAGGCATTCTAGACGTAGTTTTCCATGGTTTCCTACTTCTACGACTCGAAAATACCGGGATGGTTCCTATCTTAGGCCACCAACACTGCCTTACAAATCATAGTCTCAATTAAAGTTACACGTGATACTACAGAAACCACAGTAACACAAGTTACCAGACAAATCGAAAACACACACACCCTAATACAAGGTGCTAAATGACCATGATGTCTTAAGCTCTTAAATGAATCAACAACACCAATGGTTCAAAACAACCATCTTCATAAATAAACTAATTAAAACCGGGTGAGTTAGCCGTGGTCGTTACGGCGTGGCTGCAGGCAGCCGCTCACATCCGGGAGGCGAGGAGGTTCGAATCCCCCCGCCGGCAACCTTGAAGATGGTCTTCTTTGGTTTCCCATCTTCCTTCCAGGCAAATGCCGGGGTTGGTCCCTAACTAAAGGCCACAGCCGCTACCTTCCAACTCCTCGTCCTTACGCTCAAACTTTCCTCCCCAGACAACAATCCACACGCGACGATACTTGTAGCTCATCCCATGGGTGGCTGCATAGAATCAGCTACAAACTGGCGAGCCGAGCATGTCCTCGGACTCTCCCGGCACTAAAAGCCATACGCTAAAAACAACTTATTGAAGTTTATTCGAACATTCATTTTCTTTTTAATCTGTTTATTTATTGTCGTTTTAATTCAGAAAGTCATATTGCGGCATAAGCCTCCGTGGCTTAGGCGGCAGCACGCCAGGCTCTCACCGCTGGGTCCGTGGTTCAAATCCCGGTCACTCTATGTGAGATTTGTGCTGGACAAAGCGGAGGCAGACAGGTTTTTCTTCGGGTACTCCGGTTTTGCCCGTCACAAAATTTCATTCCAGCAACACTTTCCACTCTCATTTCATTTCTTCTGTCATTCATTTAATCACTGCCCCAGGGGAGTGCGACAGGCTTCGGCAGCCGGCACAGTTCATATCCTCGCCGCTAGATGGGGGCTTCATTCATTCCATTCCCTGACCCGGTTAATCGACTGGAAGCAGGCTGTGGATTTTTATTTTTCATATAGCGACATATAGAATTATTAGTAGCCTAATACAATAAATGCATTAATTACAAAAATTTACAATAATACATTAGATAAGTAAACAAAATGTTCATATGGCATTGAATGGATTCATTTGTTTTAAGAATTTTAAAATGTTTTTGCAGTGGGTGTATTCATTCAGAATATCACTTAGACAACTTTTCTAATGGAGATTGTACAACGTTCTTTGTTGCTCATGTAGAGGACATTCAAGTATGATGTGGTCAACAGTTATTCTTTTTTGACAGTTCTCGCATACTGGTGGATGTGACTTTGAGAATATATGTACAGTACGTGAGTCAGTTTACTATGACCTATTCAAATTCTGGTAAGGAGCATTTGTTCACAACACCAACAAGACCAAAGAGATGAGGATAAATTCTGACATCACGACTAGTTTGACAGTCAACGGAAAGGACATTGAGCGAGTTGAGTCCTTCCTCTACCTTGGAAGTATAGTCACAAATGATGGGGGAGCAGAGGAAGATGTTCGAAGCCGTATCAGGAAGGCAAATGGTGCCTTTGTCCAGCTCTACCCCATCTGGAGAAATAGAAACATTTCCAGGAAGACCAAGCTCCGCCTTTTCAATAGCAACGTAAAGTCGATTCTTCTCTATGGCTGTGAAACGTGGAAAGTCACAAAACCGATCAACAACCAGCTACAGGTGTTCATTAACAGATGTCTGCGTCGCATCATGAATGTGAGGTGGCCGGGCATAATCTCAAATGAAGATCTTTGGACCATCACCAATCAACAACCGATTAGCATCCAGATCAAGGAGAGGAAATGGCGCTGGATTGGTCACACACTAAGGAAGCCGGACGGAGCTATTGAGAGGGCGGCGCTAGACTGGAATCCTCAAGGCGCCAGGAAGCGAGGTTGACCTAAGAAGTCCTGGAAGAGGACGATCGAAAATGAAATTGCAGAGGTGGACAAGAACTGGAGTCAAGTGAAGAGAATGGCCAGGAACCGTACTGCGTGGAGAAATGTCGCCAAGGCCCTATGCTCCGGAAGGAGCGGCAGGAATTAAGTGTGTGTAAGTAAGCATTTGTTCACGGCGCTGAAGAAATGAAACATCAAATTTATCTGTAGATCCTTTTCGAACATCATTTAGCTTTGTGTATGGTGCCCGTGAACAGTCTGATAGCTGTATAATAATGACGCTTACCAAATAATAAATTGACTGGGATGGTAACTTACTGCTAGCAACAATTTTATCTACATTACAGAATATACAAATCCCTGACATTCCAAAATAATGGGCACTAGGAAATGGGATTATTCGCAAACATTACTAATGCATGCTAACATTTGCTGAAGAGAAGGTCTTGTACCGTTGTTTACATTCTCCCACGCATAGCTCTCCTCCAGTTAATGACGCATGTGGAAACTGAACTGCTGTATGAGCAAGGTCACAAATGGTAATGACAGGACTGTCGGAACATCGGGCTTCAGCCTACCACAAACGTTAATTATGCGGCATTAAGTAGCAGATAAGGGAGACATTCTCGTGTTATCAAGGAACACTACGAGATAAGGCAGCACCGCTATGAGTAGCTATTTAACGCACCAGTGAATTAACTGACATATGAGTCACCCCCATTTATGCACACTTAAATTCTGAACACACTCGGGTCCCAAAAGTGGTTCCGTCCCACGAGTCCCAAAAACAAATTTCTTAGGAAAAACGATTACATGACAGTTCCCCACACTGACACTTCCACACACTGCCCAAAATATTGACACTTCCCCACAGCCCTTGGACGTGGCTACCTGTTTAATGACTCAGAAATAATCTCGACTGACAGTTCCACACACATCCCCCCACCCCTAAGGCTATAGGCTTCAGCGATGATCGTTACAGCCGCACCAGTGACAATGCACCTTAACATAATACTCCTTTGGAGTGAAGAAACGCGCTCGGTCTATGTACTTTATTACTAACACGGTCTCGAAAATATCATTGTGATGTAGTGTTATTTCCATCAAAATAAAATAAATGCAGAGTCTGATTTCCATCACACTTAATCCAGGCTGTGGACCGGCAAAATAATAACAAAACCGATCATTTTGGTGTTGTTATCATTTTGGCGTCTTTAAAATCAGCTTTCTAGGCTTCGTCAGTTGTTTATATATATATATATATATATATATATATATATTTGTTTTCGTCATATTTGTTCAACATTAATATTAACCTACTCCATTTTCTGTGAATAGGCAACTGCCTTCAGAAAACTTTTCATATTTTTTTGGTGGTCATTTTCGAACTTTTTCTGAATGTTCTCAATCCGTCCGTCCAGTTTGACATATTTTCGTCTTCTTCTTTTTCCTTCCATGTTGAGCTCGGCCTTTACAAATGCGCAGTTTGTCTTCTCCGCTTCCGTCTTCAACACTTTGACAACCTCTTTTAATTTGGGGTTGAGGTCTCCCGACAAGATTTCAACTTGATCGTTTTCATAGTAGCCTTGGGGGAGGGGCGAGGGGAGATGTGTGTGGAAATGTGAGTCGAGATTATTTCTGAGTCATTAAACAGGTAGCCACATCCAAGGGCTGTGGGGAAGTGTCAGTATTTTTTGCAGTGTGTGGAAGTGTCAGTGTGGGGAACTGTCCGGACACCGGAAAAACGTCCCATGAGTTCCGAAGGCGTATTCTACGCCTGAGTAAATAAGCTAATGAGTTCCACTAGTTCTGAATGTCTCTGGAAAACCCAGCTGTCAGTTCTGAGGTTTAAACGGCAAATAATAGTAAACATGGATTTTGAGGTTGGAGCTATCAAAGCGATAGAATAAGTATTTCCTAGAGTCCAAGTGCAAGGCTGTTTTTTCCACTTAAACCAAAGTATTTGGATAAAAGTGCAAGAAATTGGGCTTTCGGGTATGTATAAAACCAGCCAGGAAATCAGAACCACTATCAGGCAGTGTGCTGCACTTGCATTCCTCAAACCAGAAAAAGTAGAAGACGGTTGGCTAAACATTCATAGCACGATCCCGGACAATGAAAATTTAATCGAGAGTTTTGATTACTTTGTCGATCAATGGCTTGAAAACGTGCATATTCCGATTGAAATGTGGAATTGCCATGGGAAGAGGCATAGAACGAATAACTCTGTAGAAGGTTGGAACCATAAGCTGAATTTGAAATGCGGAAGACCACATCCTCGTGTAAGGGACTTGGTGTTGTGTTTGAAGAAGGAGTCGCAAAATTCAGACGAAAAAATTATGCGTGCAGAGTTGAATTTGTAAGTCACGAAAAGGAAAAGAAAATATCTTGCAATGGATGACAGCATCCAAAGAGCAACTCAACAGTTTGAAGAGACCGGTGATTTAAAGGTATTTTTAAGAAATGTTTCTTTTGCTGTACATACTGATTAGAGTATAAAGAGAATAATAATTCAGTTAATATATCAATTTGACGAAGCTACGTGCTGATACTATTTTAAGAACTTTGTAAATATAACTCAAAACTGATTATTTTGACTAAGGCACATGCTGATACAGATACTGACAAGGCGAAAGCTGCTTATGGGAGCTACCGGACCATGGCGTCCGCACCCCTCTGTTAGAGGAGTCAGAGGGCACGCACCCCGGCTGGCGCTAACAATGGACCTTATTTGTTTCAGTATTAAACAAATTGATACAATATTACTGTAGAAAACTAAGATGAAACTCGCTCAGGTAGTGTTCGGAACGGCTGGGACTCGCTCACGCAATGTAATTGGCAGATGGCTAATCCGCTAAAGAATTTGGAACTGGTGGGAATCGGAACTCATGGGAGGACATGCCCAAAAAACACCTCATTCAGCCTAATGCAAATGCTATTATGTATTTCATAGAGATGCGATTATTATCACATATTTCAACCTCCATTTCCTATGTTTGTATTCCAGATATTTCAAAATGGAGGTGCGGGAGCGTGATGGCCAAGTGGCGTAAACGCTTGAACACCCGGATTGCATGTATTCGAATCGGAGTGACACCGGGCTAATATTTTCACCCGATAAATCACGTGGCTTCAGAAAGAGCATCCAGCCCAAAATGAAAATCCACAGCCTGCTTCCAGTCGACCGACCGGGTCAGGGAATGGAATGAATGAAGCCCCCATCTAGCGGCGAGGATATGAACTGTGCCGGCTGCCGAAGCCTGTCGCACTCCCCTGAGGCAATGATTAAATGAATGACAGATGAAATGAAATGATAGTGGAGAGTGTTGCCGGAATGAAATTGTGACAGGGAAAACCGGAGTACCCAGAGTACCCAGCACAAATCTCACATGGAGAGATCGGGATTTGAACCACGGACACAAGTGGTGAGAGGCCGGCGTGCTGCCGCCTAAGCCACGGAGGCTCATCCAGCCCTAAATCCCCAGTCAAAATAGGCAGGTTGGCTCTAGTGACCGCAAATAATTGGAATAATTCGAAGGAAAGGACTAGTGGGATCACATACTGTGTACTGTACAGTACAAGAAGAGCAAAGCCCTTGCTGCTGTTTTCGCATGTGACTATCCTGTAGCAACAACTAAATATGGGTCACTCCGTATAACAATTAAACGCCTGTTGGCCTCAGGTATCCACAGTTCCGAACTAGAACTGAGTTTAGTCCGCTAATCTCCTATTTTATTTCATATAGACCCGGTAATACATATCCCTACTGTTTAGACCCTTTCTTCTTCCCTATTTGGTCCGCCTCGAAGCATTCTTGGCTGTCACCGCGAAGACCAGAGTTCAATTCACGGCTCTGGCAAGAAACCTAATTCTGGTCTGAAGGCTAGAACGTGGTACACTCAGCCTCGTGAGGCAAAACTGAGAAGAGGTGGGTTCAATTCCTACCTCAGCCATCCTGGAAGTGGTTTACCGTGGTTTCACACTTCTACCCCGGGAAAATGCTGGGATGGTGTCTCACTTAAAGCCACGGTCGCTTCCTACCCAAATCCTACTTCAATTACAAATACACATTCTCTTACAGTCATCACAGTGCCACAGGTTATCAGACAAATTCTACACAAACCCAAGTGCACGGTGCTACATGACTTCGATAACGCAAAGCCCCTAAAAATATTTAACAACAACATTTCTTCCCAATTTCCGTGACACACACTCATTCTTCCGATGACATTTTCTCCAGAAACATGAGCTGCGTCTTCTTTGTTCTAGGACAGTCATAATTATACTATAATTGTTTGCCCTCAGAGGTTTGATGCCATTAGTGGCTTCTGTCTTCCCCACTATGCCCAGATTTTAGGCTACCCCTTACAATTACTAGTCACGCAACAAACCTCAAGCATTAATTCAGCTGCATACAAATACTAGGATTTGAACACATCTTGTTCAAGGAAGTCGTTTGATTCGGCTTAGGTAACGTTATTGAGCTGGAATGTGCGAGAGAACATACAGTCCTTAGTTTGTTAGCAGCATTTAATTTTCTGTAAATAATTATAAGGGTCAGTCAAATGAAAACCGAACACCCGCTATAACGTGACCATGGCATGGTTTTTTTTTTCAAAAGTAATCACCGCAAGTGTCAGTAGTGGCTACGCTGGCTAACGCGTAGCATTAGGTCATGGGGCCAAGCTCTCTGCTGACTCGGTAGACGCGTGGGTTCGAGCCCCACCGTCGGCCGTCCTTGAAATGGTTTTCCGTGGTTTCCCATTTTCAACACCAGGCAAATGCTGGGACGGTACCTTGTGACAGGCCACGGCTGCTTCCTTCCACATCCTTGCCCAGTTTCATTCACCATCATTCATTTCAGCTCTCACTAACTCCTCTCATGAGGTTGGCGTCAGGAAGGGCATCCGGCCGTAAAAACCATCGCCACAAAGACTTCCGTCGCATCTCATCCCCGACCCCGTTGGAAAACGGGAATAATAAGGGGTAGACATACATACACAATCAGCGCAAGTGTCAATACATTTATCACTCTGGGAGACGAGACGATTAATTCCAGTTTAGTACAAAGAGGTAGCTCGCTGACAGATCTACAACCACACCCACTCTTGCACTTCCTCGTCCGAATGGAACCGACGTCCACGGATGTCTTTCATCCGGTCGCCAAGAATGTAAAATCACAAGGGGAAAGATAGGGGCAGTACGGAGAATGGTGAAGTGTTTCGCAGCCAAATCACTGCAGCGTAGCCTTCACCAGATTGGCAGAATGGGTGTAGGCATTATCGTGAAGCACGAATTTCTTCCTCCATTATTCGTCGGTTTTCCCGGATATGACCATCAATCCGCGCTATCACATCAGGAGTAATGGCTCGTTGGACCTGTCCTGGGCGTGCATCGTCTTGCAATAATGTGCGCCCTTCTCGGAATCTCGTATGTCACTTGTGCACACTCGTTAAGGTAATGCGTGTTCGCCATCCTCTGCAGACATGGGACGAGGAGTTTCGCTAATTCCAGCACCCTCGGCCGCCAGAAAACGAACCACACTTCTCTGCTCTTCTTTGCTTGCTTCCATATCTACAGCTGGACGAACACACTATATACAGTCAGTCCGCGCACCAACAAAGACATACCGTACCTAAACAGCTGTGTGCACTTGAGAGTTGTCACTATGCAGTTGCCCTACCACAGCGATTGCAGAATCGATACGTAAGAACAGTGTTGCCACCTTACACGCGCAACGTGTGTTATTGCGGGTGTTCGGTTTCCATTTGACTGTCCCGCATATTTTAATGTTTCTTGATTATTTGGGATTGTATGAATCAGGGGCGAAATTTTTATCACATACAGAGTGGTCCACCAGCCCCTTATTATTTAGTGTTATGAAACCCAACTAACATTGAATTTCTCCCGATGGTCGATATTGCTCTGCGCTCTGACTGTGTGACAGCAAAATAATTGGGTCATGGGTCTAGCAAGGAAAAACCGACCGTAATCTTTACCCCGCAAAAAATACTATGGCCCATTCTACTAACATATGACTTATTGCTCCATGAAATAACACACATACACGTAATACGATCGAATCAATAGCTTGCGCCACGTGATCTGTAATAGTAGAAAGTTAAATCGACACCATAAACCATGATTTAAGACTTTGACATTGACTTAAACGTTTGAGGTGGGACGGCCACAGTAACTACTGCAGGTTCAGCGAGCGGAATTTACCATGTGTTGGTGGCTGAGAGGGTTAAAGCCTGATCGTACGTGGTGGGCGCGAACGGGTAGAATGGTGCTTCCAATCCAGTGGTAGGCATACTTATTTGAACGAAAGCCATTTTAGTGAGATGTAACTACATTGCCACATTCATTCCCTTACGATGTATTTTTGTGAAGAGTACGTTGAATTTTGCTGATTTATAAAGAGAATATGATCGATTGGTACGTTTTGCCACATGACCTGTAATGGCAGATAATAAAAAAAACTGGCATGGATATTAACATAACATATCGAAGTGCCACTCCGGAGGTCCGGGTTCGATTCCCAGCTCTGCCAAGAAATTTAATACTCGTCTGAGGGCTGAAATTGGGTACACGTAGCCTCGTGAAGTAAATATGAGAAGAGGTGGGTTCGATTCCCACCTCAGCCACAATGGAAGTGGTTTTTCGTGGTTTCCCACTTCTACTCCGGCCAAATTCCGGGACGGTTTCTGTCTTAAGGCCACGGCCGCCTCCTTCCCAATCCTTAATTGCAAATACTCACATCATTACAAGACCGCAATAACTCAGGTTATCAGACAAATTCTACACACACACACACACAAGTACACGGGGCTAAATGACCGCGATGTTCTAGCCCCTCAAATGAAACAAAACAACAACATATCGAAGGATATTCTGATCGCCATTGCTTGCAAGGGTATACGTATTCCTAAGAATTTCCCTTGGTATTATTAGCCTACTTTCGATTTTTGCAAAAAATGAGAGTAGACTTATGAAATCTACATAGGGCCAAAAATTGTGTGTCTGTGTGTGTGTCTGTGTGCGAGTGTGTGTACTCTGGATGTCTGTCTCCCTCTATCAATTCGAACACGGTGAAACCGAATTGAACAAAATTCGGTACAGAGATAGCACTAGCAAAGGGCACCTAAGTGTCATGTTTTATATCGTCGCCATCTTGCCGGAAACGTAATGGCGGCCACCCAAATGTTCAAAGCTTAAATCAAATTACGACTAACCTAATCATTCGATCTCTACTACCAAATTTTGCAACAACATATATGTATACGGCTAGCGTCGTTTGACTAAAGTACAAGGTCATCAGCGTAATAGTTTACAGATGGCGGCCATGTATGAGTGCAAATAGATTCCCCCTATCAATTCAAACACGGTGAAACCGAATTGACCAAAATTTGGAACAAAGGTAGCTCTAGCAGAGGGCACCTCAGTGTCATGTTTTATATTGCCGCCATCTTGACGGAAACGTAATGGCGGCCACCCAAATGTTAAAATCTTAAATCAAATTACGACCAACCTAAAAATCTGATCTCTACTAAATTTTGTAACAACATATCTTTATGTGGTAAGCATCTTTTGACCAAACTAAAAGGCCATCAGCCCAATAGTTTGCAGATAGTGGCCATGTGTGTGTGCAAATCGATTCCCCTATCAATTCAAACACGGTGAAACCGAATTGAACGAAATTTTGTACATAGGTAGCAGTAGCAAAGGGCACTTCTGTGGCATGTTTTATATCGCCGCTATCTTGCCAGAAACGTAATAGCAGCTCAAGATATCACTGGGGGCGAAGATGGAATCAATGACCATACTCTACGGACGGCATATTTAAACTACTAAGTAATTTGAAACTAATTAGACACCGGTAATAAACGTAGGCGTACGAAATTATTCTTTCAGGACTATGAATAATTTATTTTCTCTTAGAGGGTAGTGCCATGCCACTGTGGCACTACGCCTAGAACCACCCCTGTTGTTTATTAACAGATTGTTAATTTTAAGAGCTCTCAGCCCAAATTTAAGCTGCAGTAGAGAATGGAATACAAATTGCTTCAGGGCTAAACACAAAGTTCAGGGTAGATTGAATCTCCGAGTACGGCAACAAAAAAGCTTTAATACCGCTCGTCGTGCCAAAAATGCTGGAGTATCTACTCGAGTATATTGGAGGGTTAGTTTAGACCCACTTCCCAAGTCTCAGAGATGGGTAGGACACACACACTCTCTGCCACGAGGTGATAATGACTGTTAGATCATTAACACTTAATACCGCGACGAAATATCAGTTTGTAAATCTTAGAGATAACACCATGGACAATTTGCTGATATAATGATAATGTTGGACACAAACATACAGACATTAACGGCCATTATGGGATATCTGATGAAACTCTCGCCTTCCCTGCAGCCAAATGGCCACATCTCAATTCGAGAGGAAAACTGAAGAACGAGAGAACTCGCTTCTGATTGCACAACGACAGGTTTGATTCCAGACCTACCGCATTGCACTGGTGGCCATGGAAATAAGGGACGACTCTCGCCACAGGCTACTTTATTAGAACAGGAGCGGCTTGTGCTTACTAGAGCAGGTTCTGATGTTCGCTTGACGAACGTAACTAGTCATCCAATATATCCCCCCGTTTTGAGAGACGTATTTTATTTAGTGTATAATAATAGTACATTATGCAACGAGCCTATAATGGCAATAATTAAGAAACGAGTATGTTTATAAAACGAGCGTAGTGATTTTTATCATTTCCATACGAGTGTCTTAATTACCATTACAGGCGAGTTGCATACGACTGTTTGTGTTCGACGATAATTATAACTTTATTACCGTATATGTTTTAACATAAATATTCATAAATATCTGTGGGATTCAGTAACTTCAGTTAGTGAACAGAGCGCGCTGGGTGGTTTGCTGACTGGCAGAGCGCATGCGTTATCAAAAAATTTCGAAAGCAGAGACCATTTACTTTGCTTGGCAATGCAATTGTTTACAGCCTGCATGATGTCTAGTGCCGATCAGAATTAGCATTCACTAATAGTATCACCGAAGTTGTTTGAAACCAATGCGCTGTGTAGAAATTGGATTTGAGGATATTAAGGTACAGTGCTATTTATTGTCTCATATTCGCCAGTTTATTTACGGGAACATATGGGACGGTGCACTTTCCATGTCGGTAATTTACGTAGAAGGATGCTGTGTTGCTAACTTCTGGACGTAGATTCATACATTTCTTGCATATGTCATACTATTTTCTTGTTACCGTAAAGGTTCGTGCTGATTTTGTCTTTGTGTTTGGGATTGTAACTACAATGGTTGATCCCATATCCAATTTGAACTTTCAAATCATGTAATTCATGTCCGACATGTTGGATTTTGAGCGCATGCGCGAAGCTATCCTTACCTAATTGGTCAATGAATGAGCTCTGATTGGCTGGAGGAACTGTTTCATAATGAAAAATAGTACTATAATGACCCTCATTATGATACAGTTTTCTGACATAATATTTACATTTCGACATCGCCGAACATAAATCCATGTAATTTATTTGAAGTACTAGGAAATTAATTGTATCTCACCGCCCAACCTAATTGGACACGTACGTGTTGACCGACTGGAAAGTTTCTAATGATAGATTACTGAGCCAACACTGAAGAATGGCTTGTAATATTTCAGTATGTAGCCTACTGTATATGTAAATACGTACAATTTCACCCTACCTAGATATGGCTCAAGTGGGATTGGGAATGTAATGCCATCACCGAGGATTTGCTTGCTAACAGGCCAACATACAGTATAATTATGCAACATTTCTGTGAGCTCGGGAGATTCACGTTCGCGATGTACCGTTGTGAGGCAGCACCGTAGTACAGTCTTTCATCAGAATAATGCCCCTGTACACACGGCACGAGTGTCTATGGACTTCTTGCGTTATGTAGAGGTCCTCCTGTAGCCAGCCTGGTCCCCCGATCTTATCATAATCGAGCGTGAATGTCAAGATCGATCCAGTATTAATCTGACGGACATCGAAGGCAAGCTCTAGGTCGACTTACCACAGGAGAGGATATAACGTCTATACGCCCACCCCCTATAAATTAAAACACGGTGAAACCGAATTGAACAAAATTTGGCACAGAGGTAGCACTAGCATAGGGTACCTCAGTGTCATGTTTTATATCGCCGCCATCTTGACGGAAACGTAATGGCGGCCACCCAAATGTTCAACGCTCAAATGAAATTACGACTAACCTAATCATCTGATCTTTACCAAATTTTGCAACATACCTTCGTGTGGGAAGCGTCTTTTGACCGAACTACAAGCCCTATAGTTTGAAGATGGCGTCCTTGTATGTGTGCAAATCAACCCCCCCCCCCTTTCAATTCAAACACAATCAAACCAAATCAAACCACCTTTGGGACAGTGGTAGCACTAGCAAAGAACAACTTAGTGTCAAGTCGTATATCGCCGCCATCATAACAAAAAAGAAATGGCACCCGCCCAAATGTTCTGAGCTTAAATCAAATTACGACTAACCTAATCACCCGATCTCTACCAAATTTTGCAACAATATCCTTTAATGTAAAAAGCGTCTTTTTTCCAAACTACAAGGTCTTCAGCCAAATAGTTTCAAGATGGTAGATGTATGACTCATGCAAGTATTATTGCCTAACCGTAACTTACGATTCAACAAGGCCTGGCCTTACCAAATACGCTCATCGTCCATAGGGAGGTTTAAACTGTCCTCAAGGAGGTGACCGGTAGGATATTAGCATTTTAAAATAGAATATGTAACTGCAGTAGTGGCTAACAGTTCAGGCTGACCGTGCCATATCGTGCTTGTCCGTGCCGTCCCGTTGGGTTGAATGGCCGCTATTGTTTGCTCGTAAATCCATATATTTCCCTAACCTCGTAAGTTTATATCCATTTAAGAATATACTGAATAAAATAATACTTGTTTAGTATCAAATGGTTTATAAAAACGGCAGAAAAGGCTAATGAAATCGTTCATTGCAAGACAAAATATTCTAAGCAGTTATACTAAAATTGTTAAGTTACTAACGAAATGTTAGTATTGTGCGTGTATGGCATAATGGTAGCGTCTCTGACTCATAGCTTAGAGGTTCGTGGTTCAAATCCCAGCAGGTTCAAATATTATTACTTTTTTGTATTTCTATTTATAACTACTCACACGTTATAATGTTAAGCATATATAGTGTGTATTTGCAATCGAAAATATTATATATATATATACTTATAACACCAGATATTTCAACACTCGCCTACAGCGATTAGAATTCGTTGTCCTTGATCCGCGGTAGAGTCTATTGTTGTTGTTGTTGTTGTTTTTGTTGTTGATTCTTTAGGGGTTTTGCGGCATCATGGTCTTGTAGCCCCGTGTACTTGGGTGTGTGTAGAAGTTGTCTTATAACCTGTGTCACTGTGATGTCTGTAGGCTTACTAGTGTGTGTACTTTTATACGAGGAAGGATTTGGGTAGGAAGCTGTTGTTGGTGGTGTTGTTTGATTTGAGATGCATGGACATCATGGTCATTCAGTCCCGTGTACTTGGGTGAGTGTTGAATTTTGTCTGACAACCTGTGTTATTGTGATGGCTGTAGTCTATTAGTGTGTGTATATAATTCAGGTGAGGACTCAATCAATCAACGTTTAATATCGGTATAGAACGTTGTATTTTTATAAAACCATAATCTTAAACCATATAATATATTCTAAATTTGCCGATCCACTCCTAACTTTGACCCTACTTTCTTCAATACAATTTGGCGATTGGATCCTTCCTACATAAATACGTCCAGATGGCTTATGAAATTATTATATCCTATTAATGTGGAGATAAATATTTATAAATAATGCATAGCAAGCTATCGTATTTTCTGTGAAAATAAATGAAACATGTGAACTCAAAAGGAAATTTAAAGGAAATAAATATTAGCCCGGAATATTACAAAATCACACATTCAGTGTATACCAAAGTGCTTAGAAAGGTGATAATAAAACGGGAACATCCTTCTAATTCCAAGAACACTTTGTCTTTGATATTAGAGATAAAATCATTTAATTTTTGCTAGTGGCTGTGTACGTAATTGGCAGTGAGTTACGACCTATTTCTTGAAATTAATTACAGTCCCATTTTGTTACATCTTCACGGGTAATGCGATGCCATGATAATTCCAGGTATTAGGCATAAATATTTATACTCATACAGAGAAAGTACAATCATCTCCACTGTATAAACGAGACCCTTATCATGGGAATACAATGAGGGAATCGTATACTTGATTGGATCACTCTAAGTACCATGTTTGTGTTTAGCGTAGAATTTGCGGCAACATATTATATACCACTAAGCTATTTCCCCCTTTTAGACACGAATACACTGTTGTGTTTGATAATGTCCAAGGAGCATATCAGAACATTATGCCATGTTCCCTAGTGAGGTTAACGACTACATTACTTTATTGGGTCTCTGTACGTTCCATGTTGGCATTCAGCGTAGAGTTTTGCGGCAAAACTATTACATCCTATAAAACCCTTTACCATTTTTAGACAACAATGCACTACTCTGTGTGATTATGACATGTTCCCGAGGAAGACTTACCGTCTACAACGAGGCAGGCTGAAGTGAGGGCACGACCCAGATCATTGTAGGCCACACAGGTGTATTCGCCCTCGTCCTCAGGGAACACTTGCTGGATGGACAGTCTGGCCGTCTCACCGTCAAACTCAGCGCAGAAATCTCCTCCCAGAGGAACCAGCTGGGTATGGAACACACAAAACATACACACATAAGACTCTCCTTAGAGAATTCATTTCAATACCGTACAGTGGTGGATCCAGGCCTTTCGGGGCCCTGAGCGATATGATAAGATGGGGCCCACAACAATAGGAAATAAAAAATATCAAATTAAATGGAAAATAGTTTGGTAATAATAATAAAATAAAGGTTAGTTACAATATTTTGAATACACTACAGTACCTTCTTTTTAATAATACGAAAGAAACCTTTAAGTCCCCTTGAAAAAGTTTATGTAAACTATGAAATATTAAATATTACTTTAAGACTTTTTTCCCGGCTGTAGTCTTCAATTATTTCACAGAAATCTAAACTTGCTAAACGGTCACGGGAGGTCATAGCTGCCCTGAAAAAAGTAATATGAATTATAAATTAGTTTGAAAAGTATAATTAATTAATTAATTAATTAATTAAATTTAAAAAAATCCATAGCGCGGGGCCCTGGGCGGTCGCCCTCCTCGCCCTCCCCTAGATCCGCCCCTGATACCGTACTTGAAATTGCTTTAAGGTTAAGTTACCAGGCATCTTAAAATAGTGGCAACTGATGATTCTCACGTGTTCGCTGTAGCATATTACGTGACATGCAGGCGATCCGCTCTTTTACATCAAATATACTTAGCCTAATAAACTTCATCTAAATGAATGCTTATCAGTCGATCAACATGATTGTACCAAAATGTGATGGGTGTTTCCCTAGACCTGCAAAACGTTACATTAGATTAATTCTGATCAGATACTAACTTCCCAAATTGGCTAGCTGCTTCTGGCTCAAACCTCAAAATTATCATGAACTTATCTTAAAGCAAGTTTTTCAACTTTTCAAGTTGTGCTATTTGGATGTACAGTACAAGGTCTCAGTTCATGAAAAGTTTGGGGTTTGAGCCGGAAGCAGCTAGCCATTTTGTGAAGTTAGTGGGCTATTTGATCAGTAAGGTTCAGATGTTAAGGTAAGGTCATATTTTTTTCCTGAGCTCATTTTACTCGAAATCTGAAAAATAAATTTGAATGACGGGTCCCTGACCACGTTTAAAGCAATTTGATGTTGCCTATAAATGCATATTTTCAGCCTTTTTTTATTGTTTTGGTCATATTTTGTCATATTTTAGTGATATAAAGTCATATTTGGTTATAATTTCAGCATTTTTGTTTAAATTGAGGCGTCGTTAAAAAGGTACGTGTTATCTGCGTCGAGTTTCAAACTCAGGATTTCCGAATAGTGTAGTAGATATATTTTTCTTTCTTTTCCCAGAACAGGCAGAGAGCAGGTTTAGAAGACCTGATTCCAAGAAGGCGCTCCTCTACGGACGTCTTTTAGCACATCTTTCTGGACTAGTTAGATTGCGACACTGTACGCATGAGGTCACGGAACATGACGATAGTGTGCTTCCGCCTTTCAATAGGATGTCATAGTTTTTAGGTCATATTTTATAGTTTTTAGGTCAATTTAGCTAGTTTTAGGGCATAAATGCATGCATATTTTGTACTTCAATAGGTCTTAAACTTCCGAACCCTAATGATCAGTATTAAACTGATGTAAATGAATTTCAGGTTTAGGGAAACACCCATTGCAATTGGGTAAAATCGTGTTGACCAACTGAAAATCATTAATTTCGATTACTAAGGCAATACTGAGAAATGGCTTCCAACACGATAATGTAATACACCTTCATTACGAACAGATATATATTGATCATAGTTTTGTGTAGTACCTCTTTATCATTCATATAGTTATAAGAAGAGATGAAGGGGTCCCTGCTTTCTAGGCAGAACTCAATCTCCGAGGAGATGTCTTTGATCCAGAGTTCACTTGTGGTAAGGTGGCCAGTTACATTCCTCTCCTCCTTCCCTCCCCCAGCCAATAGCACTTGATCCCCTAAAACGAATCACCTATCCAAGTTAAGAACATGCCCAATGTTGCTTAAATTCGAAGATCTGTGGAGATCCGGTTTTTCAAGTTTGCTAAGCTGTTGCAATAGAGTTATACATATTCCTTACGATACAGGACCTGGTAGCTGCCTTACACGAGCAAAATGCTACGACGTTTGTTACTGCTTTGGTATTATCAGGCTACTGTTGGTCGAGATGGGGGTGGTGGTCAATTAATGGATAAGAGCATCAAGGTAATCAGACACGTGTATTCGTGTGTCAAGTTTGCCAAATGACCCATGCATTTGTGGCGCTCATACTGATATATTCACGAGTAAATAGCTGAAGATAGGATTGGGAGAAGGCTTTCGTTGCACAATTTACTTGAATAGTAATAAGATATCACAGAAACCATTTCAGAGCTGTTTGAAAATGGAATTTGAATCAATCGGTTAGCGTAATCCATGAACTGGTGGTCTGTGCCCTATTGCAATCAACTATTGAAAAACGGTCCACTTCTCCAGTCAACCACCCTTGCCATCAATGCTGCGGTACGGCAGTGTATCATTGTGGGCAATCATCCTCCGATGCGCTAACCGAAGTTACTTTCTTCTGCCAATCTTAACATTAAGTCACTGGCTGCGTGGTGCAGCGGTGACGTTGTTGCCTGCTGTTCCCAAGGTTTCAGGATCGATCACCGGTGCCGTCAGTTGGCATTTGAGGGTGCGCAAATGCGAGAGAGTTGTGTCAATACATTTACTAGCACGTTAAAGATCCTCTTTGAGGAAAAATTCCGGCACCGGCGTCTGTAAAAGCCGCAGTAGTAAAAAGGGGCGTATAGCCGTTATTAGAATTAGTCAACATTTAGTGGTAGCCTATAATACACCTTCAACAAAATGTACACTTTCATTTTTGCTGTGACGCCACTTATGAAAATTTTATTTTGTTTACCCCCACCATGGGTCATTCAGTAAGATATCAATTTACCTCCACACACATAGGCCTACTGTATTCGAGAAATAAATATTTAATACGTTATGCGTGGAAGCATCTATCTCAATCCTAACTTCAAATAAAGACTGTTATGGACTTCGTCACTGAACTCATAATAGCACAGTTAATCAGACAATAAGTAAACACTGAAGTCTTCGAGCTAGTAAAAGAAAAGTCGAAGAAAAGAATAGCCATATTCCTCACCAGAACAGCGGTGTAATTTCAAGCATCAGGGGAAAATGGGAATTTTGTTTTCAGAAAATTTAGAAAATACGTTAAAATTATTTGCATGAAGATAAAAAGGACAAGGTTAAGATGTGGTTGCTGTTGATGATTCATTTAGGGGCTCTGTAATACTGTGGGAAGTATTAACAACAACAACAACAACAACAACAAAAACCTGGAACATTAAAACTTTCGATGTGGGCTTAGTACTTTGAACACTGGCGCATTGTTACGGCTCTAACCCTCTGTGCGCGAGGTTATAGGAACAAATTTCGTCGCAGTTAGTTGGCATTGTGTGGGGGCTAAAATGTGATAGGTCCATGTCAGATGATTCATTGGCACATCGATTTCAGAGCAAAATTCCGACACTCCGGCGTCTCTGAACCCTCAATAGTTAAAAGGGGCGTAAATCTATAGGTTAATTATTATTATTATTATTATTATTATTATTATTATTATTATTATTATTATTATTATTATACACAAATGTGATTTGCTGTGTAGTGATATTTGTCAAATGTACTCCACAGCAGATACACGGTAGAGCTGGGGCACTGATATAATTGTATTCCCACACTCTACGAATCACATCTCTGTAACTGAAAATATTTCACTCAACCATCTGGATTTATAATAGCTCATTCAAATAAATAAGAGCCAAGTACACAATTAGCTACATAAGTTGTACTACTGCTGCCAAGTATGTAATATGGGTAATCGTTTATACAGGCACCTATATCTTAAAGCACAGATTGTGCGATATCTCATTTAACAGGTGTTTCATCAAGTTATTCATAACTCAACACATGTTCATTATTATTATTATTATCATCTCACAATTGAGTATTATTATTATTAACTGTAACATATTGTAGCTCGTATCAAGAAATACATGTCGTATGGAGGAAATTATTATTATTATTATCAGTTTTCTATAGCATATTGTACATTATTTTCAATTATATATTAACCCTTCAGTGCTCGCGCGGCGTCTGACAGACGCCACACTAGTTTATTTTTTGTAATTCAAAGTAAACATCCAAGGCCACTGACGGAGTCTGACAGAAGCCACGCGACCTTCACTGCGATAAAGTATGTACTTGTTCTGAAGTATTTTCTTCAAAATTATTACCGTAATTATTCTTCACGGTGTCTTATATTGCATGGCTTCTTGCTGAAACGTTATATTTTCACGTTTTTCACGTTTTTAGGGCTGAAAATCAGTGGAAAGGAGAGGAGATATAACCTAGATCATCTTGAAGATAGAAGGATTGTACAGAGTTTGCTTGAGGAAGATGATTCTGAAGATGATGATGATGATAATGATGATGATGATGATGATGATGAAGGTGCATTGTACAGTGATAAGGAGGATGATACAGTATTCTAGAATCCAGGAGTAAAAGTACTGACACGGAACAAGACGTAGACAGTAGTGATGAAACAGGGGAACATGAAAATGAAAGTGATGGTGATTGTTTCGTAGGGCGAGATAAAGTTTCTAGGTGGCGTAAGGCTAATCCTCCTAAAAATGTTCAAACCCGGCGACAAAATATCGTCACACATTTACCTGGTGTGAAAGGTTTTGCGAAGTTAGCTAAGACTCCTAAAGAATGCTGGGAATTATTATTTGATGACACAATGTTGTCAACTAGAGTGGAGTATGCGAACGCGAAAATTGCAGAAGTTCAACCAAACTACAGCAGACCTACTGACATATGTGAAATGAAAATCCACAGGCTGCTTTTAGTCGACCGACCGGGTCAGGGAATGGAATGAATGAAGCCCCCATCTAGCGACGAGGATATGAACTGAGGATACAAACAGTAAAATAGATTCAAACAATCGGGAATTAATCAGTCAAATCGAGGATACAAACAGCAAAATAGATTCAAACAATCAGCAGTTAAAGAATGTACTTAAAACAAACAATCAGGAGTTAAACAGTAAAATAGATTCAAACAATCTGGAGATGACCGAGAATTAGATAGGAATAGCAGAGAGGTGAATGAAAAGTTAGATAGTGTGGTTAAGATGAATGAGGAATGGAATAGGAAGTATGGAATACTGCAGAAGAGTATTAATGGGGTGGAACGACAAATTAGGGGTAAAATTAAAGGGGTAGTGGAAGAAGTGAGGGTAGAGATTATGGAACGTAGTGAGAAAGAAGAGAATAAGATTAAGAAAATGATAATCGGGAGATAAGTAGAGAAGTTTGCCAGAAATTAGATGAGGAGAAGCAGCAATTAGAGGTGATGTGGATGAAAGTGAAGTAGAGGAGAAGAAGCAGCAGTTAGAGGTGAGCTTAGGTGAAAGTAAAATAGAGGAGGAGAAGACTGTATGTGATAGTAGAATAGAAGTAGAGGAAATTGCAAGCGAGAATAGAGATGAAGAAATGGACAATCAGTCAGAGGAGATGTTAGGCGAAAGTCGAATAGAATCGCAGTAAACGGGGAAACCCGACGGGGGAGGTAAGAAACTTCAGAAGCAGAAAGAAACGGTATAAACAGATAACATAGGGAGAGGAAAGGAAATGTAGACTTAGAAGGAAACACAAATATCACATTGTAAAATGGACCAGAGTCACAAATAGAGTAGGGGATGCTGTATGAGGTTAAATTAAGGATTATGTCACCTTAGAACAATGTCATTATGAGAAAATGGAAAATATGGTGAAAAAGAGAGAGGAAGAGCATAAGGTGCAGTGGCGTACACAACTAGCTGGAGTAGGAGAAGAAATACGAGTGGAGGAGAAGCGCAATGTCACTATCGATAAATACAGTACAGAAGATGAGAAACTGTTGTTATGAGGAGAGAAGAGAGCGTAAATGGGAAAACAGATAGAAGTGAAGGAGAGTGTGGCGAGAACTTAAAAATGCCAGATAGAGTAGTAATGTAAGTCATTATTAACGTGTGTTACTCTTCCCTATAACCTAATTATTAAGGATGACTATTAAGTGAATTCGTAGAAGAGGAAACAGTTCCTAAAATAGTAGATAGAAGCCCTGTTGTGAAATTACACGTGTCGCAGGCACAACATGATGTTTTACTTGACTCGGGATACGTAAAATCAAGCGTCAGCCTAAGTTTTTATAATCGTTTGAAGGAGGCAGGGGTAGAATTTGAAGAAATGCCTATTACAACTACATATGTAATCACAGCCGTGGGTAAGAAGTCCCAAGTAATTACAAAGCAGGTTATAGTGGATATAAGCATTAACAATCACGTAGAAAACTAGGTGTGTCTCGTTTTCCCAAATTTAGTGTACGAAGTAATTTTAGGGTCAGACTGGCTGACGAAAGTTTCAGGTAATTTGTGCTTTGACGTAGGATGTGCTTAATTCAGGTGGTGTAAGGAAAAAATAATTATGGAATTCAATGATCAAAGTAAGAGGAGCAATGTTTCGAGTGGAATATGTACGTTAAATGAGGTGTTGATGGTATGAGATGTAGAAGTAACTGAACAGGTGTCTTAGAGCATTGAACCTGGCTCATTAATTTTTGTAGGCAATGTGATGACGAACGGAGATCTAGAGGACGTCAGGCTGCGAATTTAGGAAATATAGAGGAAGATCAGTGTAATCTTCTCTACGATGTGTTATTGACGAATCGGCTTGTTTTCGAGGATAGGATTGGCAAGGCCAATTGTTATGAACATTCTTTAAATGTCCATGATTTTCCCGTCTTTACTGACCACAGGTATCCGATACCGTTCACGTATAAAAAAGCAGTATAAGCTCAAATTAAGCAGATGCTCCAGGATGGCATCATAGAACATTCCAGTAGTCCCTACGTCAATTCTTTAATCACCGTTCCTAAAACAGATGTTAGAATTTGTTTAGACCCGCGCCTGGAGATTGAACATATTTCGTACAATAAAGTTAATGCACACATTTTTTAGGATCAATTAAATGTAAATTCTAGTAGAGAATTAAAGGAGAGGCACCACGGTACTGTATATTAGTTAGCACAGTGTAAAGACTTCATTTAATTGCATAATATGTAGTACATTTTTAAAAGATTTTATTCAATGGCAAGTTATTTTCGGTCGGTATGCAGTCGCAGAAAATTCAAGCCAAGGGTAACTGCAAGACGTCCTAGGTCCAACGAGTTCGAATGTAAGGGAAAGTAACATGCTGGCCAGTTAGGGAGAGAGTGAAAAAAAAAAAAATATATGCTCTAGAGAATGAGCAAGATTGTAAATTAAACGTATAACGTTCAGAGCTTACGGAAAAATGTTTCGTGAGGAGAGGCTGGCAATGGACTAGAGATGAAGGGGGTAACAGGGAAGAATGTTAAAGGTGAAGAATACACTCTGTGCCAAAATCCTAATAAACCTTGGTCTTATGTGTGCAGATCTGAAGGTGCCGGGGGATTCTCATTAGACCGGGTGGCGCTGATATGCCTCTTTAGCTTATGCATGGCGAGGATGAAACTAGGTCTTCAAGAGTTAAGATCGTTCTTTACAATTATCATACATGACGGTGAACACGTATCTTAGAACATTACCGGCCACGTAACGATTTACGAGGAGAACTAGTACACAGAATGGGACGGATGAGTGACCTAGTGTGTACGGTGGAGGGAGAAGTATTTAAAAGGATACTTGGTCTATTCTTGCCTCCGTGGCTTAGGCGGCAGCACGCCGGCCTCTCACCGCTGGGTCTGTGGTTCAAATCCCGGTCACTCCATGTGAGATCTGTGCTGGACAAAACGGAGGCAGACAGGTTTTTCTCCGGGTCCTCCGGTTTTCCCTGTCAAAATTTCATTCCAGCAACACTCTCCACTATCATCTCATTTCATCTGTCATTCATTTAATCATTGCCCCAGAGGAGTGCGTCAGGCCTCGGCAGCCGGCACAATTCATATCCTCGCCGCTAGATGGGGGCTTCATTCATTCCATTCCTGACCCGGTCGGAGACTGGAAGCAGGCTGTGGATTTTCATTTTCACTTGGTCTATTCTTGATTTTCTATTCTAGATTAATTCATCGGCACGTAAACTCAAGCCTTTCCAGTAACTTTATATTTAGAATCATCTCCACCTTAGTATCTTCGCCGAGCTATAATAGTCAGTAAATTCATTCTTTTATTATTATTACCTTTTGTCGCAATTTTCCTGTTTCTTTAAAATAATCAAATTCTATCTTTTATCTGATGCAGTCCTTTTCATTCTTTGTAGGTAGAGATAGCTTTAAGTCATCCCTAATTTCTAATGCAAGTACCATTCCGGTTAAAGACGGAGTCTTACCATGACTTGAGAGGCAGAGGTCTCAGGTGCTCTTCCATAGGTGTAAGTGATACGTTTTTGTCAATTGAGATATATCATTACCTTGGCGCCGAACACATAATCAATATAATCACATTTCAATCAATGTAATCAGGCAGTAACTACATCTGTAAAGCTTACATTTCGTTTATCACACTAGAGTAAGACTTGTTGTGGGTTTTCTTCACTCCCGTCAGGAAAGCACATTACATTTGTCGCCCAACAGTGGACGATATATTATCACACTTTAAAACACATAACATTTTGTCGTCCAAGTGGGACCAAACACATTACATTTGGCGCTCAATGTAGAGGCCTCAAAACAATTACATATGTAGTCGCCAATACTCGTATAGTATATTCCAACTGTCAATACTGTAGTATAGATCGGGTTGTTGTGCTTGACTTATTGTCAGTATATGTTCTATCCATACAGAGTGGCGACACCTTGGTCGTCTAACCAGTGTGACGAATGGTTACATTACATGTACTGTAGGTTACTTTCGAAAGTTGGACTGTTCTTGTTCCCTCCAAAAGGGTGTTTACCCTTCCAAAGATAAGCAATGGCAAGTATTTCATACCTTTGAGATGTTCGCAATACTTGTAGGCTGTATTGTCTGTCATTCTGAAATTAAATTATAATTGAATATCTCATTACGATACAATATCATATGTATTTGTGCAGTCACCGATCATATGGATCAACTACGAAAATACTGTACGTTATGTTCATTATGATGTGGAGCAATTGATATGATTGTTGTAGTCCTTGAGTCATTTAGGAGCTTTGCGACATCGTGGCCATTAACCCGCGCGTGTGTGTGTGTGTGTGTGTGTGTGTAGAATCTGTCTGATAACCTGCATTATTGTGGTGTCTGTAGTAATGTGTGTATTTGCAATTGACACTAGGATAGAGAAGGAGGCGGCCGTGGCGTTAGGTTAGGAACGATCCCGGCGTTTTGATATGATTGAGGAATAGCGTCAGAGCCTAGTAGATTCTACACTTGAGGGCTTAAACATATACAATCTTTATTTGTATCAGAAACTGTAGTAGAAGAACGTACCATCCTCGTACAACATTGTAACCTAGTAACTTTATTGTTGTAGTTGTCTTGTTCAAGCACTCTGGACAATACAGTCATTAACTCCGAGTTCAAAAGTGTGAGTAATTGGTCGGTCAAGGCTTGGTAATATGATGTCTTTATTAGTGTTTGTATTGATTTTTGAGTCTAGGAATGGGAAGTAGGCAACTGTGGGCTTCAGCTAGATACTAACCCAGGCATTCGGTTGAAGAGAAAAACCGAAGAAACTCAGTTCTAGGATGGATGAGAATCGGATATGATCCTCTGTCACTTTTCAGTTATCCTCACATTGCTAAGTAAACCCTATTCCAACTCTTATACCAGGGTTAAGCCAAGAAATAATCCTAAGCAGTATAAACAAAAGTTAAAATTCTTATAACTAGCTCACATACCTAGGAAATTCCCCTTAATAGAGGGTCACCATGTGGCGCTTAGTTGATGTTTAGGTTGGCTTTAAAGGCTTAACCAAATGTACTCTCAGGCAAATGAGGAAGATAAATCTCAAAATATAAATAGTGGGCTATATATAAATACAGTCCACTTCGTGGCGTAGTACTTTGAGCCCTGGCTGCTGCCCTTGAGGTCAGGGTTCGATTCCCGGCACTTCAAATAATTTAATTCAGGTCAGAGGGTTGGAAAGGGTCCACTCAGCCTCGGGAGACAGGACTGAGAATATGTGGGTTCGATTCTTACCTGAACCATCCTAGAAGTGGTTTCCAGTTGTTTAGCACATCCATTCCGGAGGAATGGCAGGATTGTACCTTAATTAAGGCCATGGTCGCCTCTTAACCAAACTCTAACCTAATTACAAATAAACACACTAGTTCTACCATTACAATGACACAGGTTAGCAGACATTCCACTTACACCCAACTACATGTAGCTATATGACCACGATGTTGTAAAGCCCCTACATGAATCATCAAGAACAGATACAAGATGTATGAGATATTAGCGCCAACACTAACATAGCAGTGCACTACAAATCACGCCGCAAAGAGGACTAGAAGCCAGAACTGAGTAGTTTAAAATGGTATTTGGTGGCTAAATTAAACGTTGAATTTTACCCACGCAGTTCAGGCAATTGCAGAATATTATTTTCTTATTTTAAAACCCGCAACCCTGGTTCTAAAATATAACATAAAAAACGAACATTTATCCACTTTCCAAGTCAATTTAAATACCTCATCGGAGGGAAGATCAGCTGAGGCAAGACCACATGGCAATTGGTACCGAACTGGATCGAACCACAACAAGCTAGTCGATTTTACCTCACACGCCAGCATCACACTACGTCCACGTAAAATTCTATACAACGTGACCGTCCATGATTTATAAAGGACAAGAATTTTCCCAGCGGTATTATCCATTGGATTAGTTCTATATAGCTTATGCACATGTTTCAGAACCTGATACTTATTCACTGCAGCTGATTGCGTCAAATCACACTCTGCGTTCTCAAACTTAATAGCAGCATCTTCCAGGCTCCGAGTTTTAAATATCAGCACTGAAAATTAAAGTTCTGTGTAATGCCTTTCCCCAAGTATTCTTGCACTGATTCAATTACTGATGCACTTACACCGATACTACCACCAAACAAACACAACTTCACAATCTACTACCGGCATTACCCTAACGTACTGTATGTGCCACCTAGTTTGCAAACTCACATGAAAAAGCGAGGATGGTGATTGAGATATCCCTATACTCTCAACAAAACATTAACATCAACAAACTGGAACAAAAAGTAGAAGAAAGAAAAATCCAATTTCGTCCAGCGAACATGGATTGTCTCTCAAAAATAAGATTCTCATACCCTGCATACAATACGTTACTTAAGCAAGCACACGAATTTCCTTCACAAATTGGACGGTCAAGGGTATAAACTAGCATAGGACTATCATAGCATAGGCTTGTTTAAAAGGTTTCCATTAGTGGTTTCTTTCTCAGACATGACAATTAATTAAAATCCTTTCAGTTTTTATCACTGTAATTATGAATCGTTTTCGTTTCATGTACAGTAGACTACACCAATTCTCTTTAGGAATTAGCTTCCATGGAACTTCCTTTCTTTTAATGATATTTCAAATAATATGCTTCGTTAATTTTTCATCATTTTCACAATCATGCCTATGTTGGCAGCATTTTATATGGTTAATTCATCGTTTGAACCCATCCTTAAATTAAAAGTACTTTTAGGCATTTGATACATCCAACCACCTCATAATATCATCCTTCAATTTCTTTTTGAAAGCCAAGTTCTGTCGTTTCCCGGCAAAAGCTGCCCATTTCACTTATAATGTTTCCACGTACAACATTGTCTACATACTACACAATATACTATAAAGACACCAATGCGCCATGTTATGACAAGTAAACATACCACAACCCCTTTGAATCACAGATTTATGTCATTGCAACCAACACAACACGAAAGACCAATGTGACCAAACCTATTCGTATCTTTATTATCGACTTACGTTGTCAGTCAACAGATTATTATTATTACAGATCTTTAATGGAAAGAAGGACGTTTCATGGAGGGATTCATTGTATTTAAATGTACCAGGGCTGTCACCACGGAGGCCAGGGTTCGATTCCCACCTCTGTCAAGAAATATTATTCTGGTCAGAGGGCCTGAACGGGGTACACTCAGCCTCGCAAGGCAAAACTGAGAGGAGCCGGGTTCGATTCCCACCTCAGCCATCCTGGAAGTGGTTTTCCGTGGTTTACAACTTCTACTCCAAGCGAATGCCGGGATGGTTCCTAAATTAATGCCATGGCCTCCTCCTTCCCTATCCTCATCTGAATTATAAATAAACACAATCATACATCCATGACAATAACACAGGTTATCAGTCAAATTCCACCCACACCCACACCCAAGTACACGGGGCTACATGACCACGATGTCATAAAGCCCTTAAGTTAATCAACAACAACAAAATGTAGCAGCACTTTTCTAGTGAGGTAGACCGGGTTGGATTCCCGGTCAAAGCATGTGAGAATTTCGAAGTGAAATGGCATGTCCTGTGGATCGGATTCCACGTAAAAAAAGAGGTCCCGTGGCTCATGGTCGCATGTTTAAGGGTACGGTAACGTAAAACTACAAGCTTCCTTCCTTCAAAACTATTGTTGTGAAGGAATCATGGATAAAAATTGATCGCGGGAGGATATCGAGGATCACATATTTCATCAAACAGAACAATACACGATGGTATATCAACAATTGAAAACGAACGTGTTCTGAGTCCGTTCCTCAGAAAATAGAGAGCGTTCAAAGAGAGTGTTACATGTAACTTAACAAGTTCCTTCTGAAATCTGGATTTCACCCCATAGAAAGGTGGAATGGTGCGCTGGAATAAACTGACTGCGTCTCTAAAGTCAACACAATACATGATGGTTTATCGATCTGAGCATTCTGATAACAATCTTTGATTTTTATTATTAACCCTGCAAACGTGTGAACGAATGATGATAAAGGGTTATGATCAAAGTTGACGTTGTGTGAATGCTTACCCTTCCCCCTTTCTCCCAGCGGATGTCAGGCGTCGGGATGGCGAATACGCGGCACTCCAGTGTCACGGCATCACCGTCACAACAGCGCAGGTCCTTAAGCTCTCGCTTGATGACGGGTAATGTCTGCACCTTCCTGCGAGCATAGAGCACATTCACATCAGGCGCCTGCCTCACATGCAATGGAGTTAGTTCCGTATTGGGCAGGCTTACTCAATGACGTCACTTACCCGTGCTTCACGGAGCTCGCGTCCATCCTGTCCTCCTTGCCCTGGCCTGCAACATACAAGAGAAACCTCGTCTTAGATTCGTTCACCAATTTTCAGAGACGTCCAAAGTTTGTTCAAAAATATTTGTGTCTCCTAAAATACTCCAAAATTGCGATTGATGTGGAGCTGGAACACGTGTTGTGTCCATCCTATCCAGATGCATGACACGGATAATACGAAGAATGGTCAAATATCCAGGCATTTCATTTTAAAAATTCTCTCTTATTTTACAATCATAACATAACAAATAGCATGCAATAATAATACAATATCCACAGAACATAATAAAAGAAAACACGGACAAATAATGGGTAATAAGAAGAGTAGCCGGATATTACTTTTATGATTATAATTATTCTGAAGAGGAACTTAGGAATTTGGTTGCTGGAGCCAGCGCGGATGATAATGAGTAATTCCATTATCATCGAAGCACATGCAATTGACTGAGATATCTGGTCATAAAAGTAAGCCTGTACAGGACGTTCAGGGGTGATCTTCCAGCCAAGCATGGGGCTTGTGGGGTTTTAGTAGGTAAGAACCCTGCACGAATGAAAGTCCGGAAGCTTGCAGTCTGTCATTTGAAGATTTCCCCACGATTTTGTTCGAAAAAAAAATGTTACTACAGTTGTCATCATCATCTAGTGGAGGACTTGAGAAATCGTAGCTACATGTCCCGTGTACTTACGAAGTAGCCTATTCAAAATGTGTGTCATAATCAGTGATACGATTGGTTTTGATGGTATGCATATCGTTAATTGAGGCTGGATCGGGAAGGACGTACGTGCACAGCGGGTCAAAATCGAAATCTAGGGGGACAAAATTATTTTTACGTTTTAATCATGAATTTAGAGTGAAAGCAACGTATATAATTTATTTACTTCATAATAAACATCCGTTAAGACCTTTTTTAAGCTACGTCTACACATGCAAGAAATTTTTATGACTAGGAGTTGGATAGAGCATTCAGTTATCTCTTCAGAACAATTTTCTACCCCTAATTAACTTTTAACAAAGTCACAAAGTTCCACTTTTGACATAATCGTCGAACCCAGTGCTTCAAACAGTTGTAAACGTGTGAGAACTGGTTGCGCGGCATATTCTATAGCGAAAAACAACTAAGTAAGTTGCAAAAAGATGCAAAAAATCTTGTAACTGGCGTAAACTACAAGACCTACATTTTAACATTAAGTAGAAAGTGACGCAGAGTGACGCGACATACTAAAAATCTAAGTGAAAATGTAATTTTAAAAATAATAGTTAAATATTATATAATGCAAATATAGCTAAAATTACGTAACAATTACGCCCATTAATAACTGAAACACGTTACAAGGATCATACCTTCAGCTGAATGTTCCATTTTAAAGCATCACACCAACCACAAAGACAACCAAACGACAGCCACTTACATTCACCCTCCAATTCAGACTGCTCGGACAGTGGTGATAGATTTACACTAAGATGCGTTTATATCCTAGAATAGTGAGCGGCAATTATATGAAAATGCTGTAGAAGTAATACATTTTTAATTTTTAATTATGAAAATAAATAATTTTGTCCTCCTAGATTTCGATGTTGACCCACTGTGACGTGGTTGTAACCATCATGAAGAGTATACTCCTCAATTTACCTAGGGTTGAAATGAGAGACCTCGGAAAACCATTACATGGATAACTGACACTATATTGAACCAGCTTTCACCCTAGTGCAGGATATTTACAAGCAAGGATTTCAAAGCACTGAGATACAATGGCAGATACTGTAATGTTAATAATATTTACAGAGAAGCACATGTTTTACGGCGTTACATAAAAATATGAAGCACAGTATAAAAACGTTATAGCGCCTAATTGATAGATCACCCTTCTGTCACCAAAGACGATGGACTACAGTATGTGTAGATTGAGCTCACCATTCCAATAGTGAGCGAGTCACATTTATTTTACGTGTCGGAGTCACGTGGAGGCTCCTGAAAAGTTATTGCCTTGCAAAACTCTACCAATCCGTGACGAGTAGATTTTAAGGGTGCACCTGACATCAAACTCTTGAAAGGAGTTAATTAGATATGCAATTAGTGAAGATGAATGAAACTGGGCAAGTAGGTGGAAGGAAGTCGCCGTGGCTTATTGAATGATACCGTCCCGGCATTTGCCCGGAGTTGGAAATGGGCAACCACGGAAAGCCATTTCAAAGACGGCCGATGGTAGGGGTCGAACTCGTTCACCTACCTAGTCTGCAGATTTAGTGGCCTCGCACCTCACGAGGCTGAGTATACCCCGTTCCAGCCCTCAGACCAGAATTAAATTTCTTGGCAGAGCCAAGAATCGAACCCGGTCCTCCGTAGTGACAGCCAAGAATTCTAGCCACTACACAACGAGGCAGACTATACTGTAAATAAACATTGTTTTCAGGACAGGTGATAAAACTCAAGCGCAGTTTTCTGGAGGAAGGGTGTCATTGTCACTGCTATCAAATCTACGAACACTATAGTGTAATGATAGTTCTGAATCCATAATCATTTTCAGTGAAGTATTCTGAAAGAAGCTTCAGGATAAGTTCCATTAATAGCTAGTAGGTGAAGCACGACCTAAGCCTCCGTTATTGTGTATGTGAACTTAACTCCTATTGGATGGACTTGGTTTCTCCTGACATGATATGTACGCGTGACTCGCTCAACTGCTGGTCACACCCAATGAGATCTATAGCAGTTTGAATTGTATAGAATTAAAGACCTGAGGAACAACAGGAAGCGGAAATCAACCATTTAGTTCCACTGAAACGTAAGAAATACGAGCACAATACAACAAAGAAAGAAGGTGCTACATTATACGGCCACTGGAGAGCGATTCATCAGGCCAGTCCTGCATCTACAGTATATTTCAATTACCTGTTGTATTAAATTAGCGCGATCTTGCCGGACACCATCCGTCAATTCCTGTGATTGCATACAATTTTCGGTTGTTATCCAATTTAAAATGAGGCTGTACGCATTAAGAAGGAGACAACCGTCACTTCAGTAAAATAATGGGCTTACTAGTGAGTTGTGCCGTAGGCCTATAGGTTGCAAACCTAAGCCTCCGTTATCGTGCATTATGAAATCAACTCCTGTTGGGTGGACTTGGTTTCTCCTGGCATTATGTGTGCGCATGACTAGCTCAACTCACGGGGATGAGTAAACCCCGTTCCAGCCCTTAAACTAGAATTAAATTTCTTGGAAGAGCTGGGAATTGTAAATTAATAAGAAAAAGTACTATTACAGTAATTCAACATGAGCAATTTTCTTATTCGCTATTTATTTATTTATTCATTTATTAATCCTACGTAAAGGATTTGTGCAAACATGTAAATAATTTATTCAGGTTATATCAACAAGGGTTGTCTCGGTTTTGTGCGTATTGGTTTAGCTTGTTTTCGTCTTATGAAAAGATAGACTTATGGGATCACCTTTAGTCCGTGTGTATTGTGATCTCTCTGTATGTCCCTAATACAATCTATACGGCTGGAGAGATTTCAATGAAACTCGGTATGGACATACTAATACCACCTCCGACCTCGACTGTGCCTGTCAAATTTGAATACGTTTCACCAATCTGACATGGCGGCCATGCGAAATATTTCACTGACCATCTATATCTCCGAAACTGTTACTGATATTCCCCTGAAGTTGTGTACGGTGATAAGGGATACCACTCTAAGTTCACCTATGTGGCTATCACTAACCTGTAAAGTACAAAACCAATATGGTGACCAAGCGAATTTAAAATATTTTAAGGGAATTTAATAGCGATTTAGTCATCCGAGAGCAGTGAAATTTAGTATGGTAAATGTTTATACAAGATTTAATCTACTGGAATCTAATTTAATTCAATTGTTTTCATAGACTCAAGATGGTAGCTGTGTTAAATTTTAAATTAAGTTATTATTGTTGGTGTCCTCATCATGCGGTCGAAGCAGTGGCGGATCCAGAGGGGAGCACCCCCCCCCGAAAAAACAGTTGTCTGCTATTGATATTGCCGATAAAAATGATTGTCTCTCCAAACTGCACTGCAAGTAAAACCTTTGCTGTATTGCCTGCATTCATGAATGTGGTCAATGTTTGTTATCATATAGTATGTAGTGGCAACACTGTTAATATAATCGCTACATCGACAGTGTTGCAAGTGCAGAGAGATCTTTTAGCAGCCTGCAACTTGTTAAATCATGGCTACGAAAGCGAATGACAGAGGAAAGGTTGAATGGCTTGTGTCTGTAATTTGTTCACCGTGATATAAATGTTGACGTTGTAAAAGTTCTAGAACGTTTCTCTAAAGGGGATAAACGAATGATCGCCTGGATTTAATTTTGTAATAGGCATGTATTTTGCCTAGGATAGTCACCAAATAGAATCCCAGTCAGTATTCAATACAATTGTTTTTTTTGTATTTATATTTATGTGACTAGTAGTGACTCAGTGACTGACAATGTTGGTACAGTACTATGTACAGTACATATCATGTAACATTTGTGTAGTAGACTTGTATATTGTCTTCAGATAGTCACTATGATTGCAAATGTTTTAAATACATATTTGACTGTGTAATGTGCATTAAAATGTGGAAATGTACATATGCTGTAGAATTGAAAAGATTTTTTACATAATGACAATGACTTGAAACTGAAACCAATAAACCATTTTATTATAATGAATTTCTTGTAGAATTATAAAATCTGGTGGTTGGATGTTATGTGTAGTGTGTGTAGATTAAATACAAATTTAGTAAGTTTATTATATATTTTCTGTAGCTACTCTGAAATCCTCGAGTGCCCCCTCCGAGGTGAACATCTGGATCCGCCACTGGGTCGAAGTGAACGCTTGTGTAATAAACCAACGCAATAATCGTCATCCACCGGAACAAAACTCTATGGAATTTAGGTTGGTACAATGAATTATCATTTGAATATTCATCTGCTGGCACATAATTATTAACATGCTGATCAACCAAAATTATTCACCGGTTCTCAATATGTACGAATCTGTTGTAGCAATCTAATATTTTGTACGTTGATAGAAGTCATTAATTCAAATTTAATCATGGGATTTCCAATAACCTTATGAGCACAAAACCAACAAGGCGGTGACGTGTAATTTATATATTTAAATTGATTTTCTCACGCCGTAATCATCCGAGCCCTGAGAAATATGGCACGATATGCAGTATCTTCATACAAGGCATTTGATTTCTATTTTAAATCAATTTCATGATAACTTAGAAATGGCGGCTGTGCAAAGTCTTTGAAAACGCGTTTTTATTTCTCATGTCCTAATTAGGTATTAGAAATTTAGGTTGGTACAATGAATTACCATTTGAATATTCATCTGCTGGCACATAATTATATAGCCTATATATTGTTATACCCTGGGGTTCTCACAGGGTATGGCAACCCCCTATCGACCCCTCAGTACGATAGAATATAAACAATCTAGCATGCCATCCATACAATATACAGGGTGTCTCAAAAATGTACTAACACTTCGAATTACTATAAAATGATTATTTATGAACATAGAGACAAGTTTAAGGACGTCAATTATAGAGGAGATATGTAATTAAAGACTCATGTTCGCAAATGTTCAAATTGATGACCGTCAGTGTCCATACAAAGCTGATAACGTGAAACAATGGATTCGCAAACGTTACGACAAAGTTCATTTGGAATTTCGTGACATTGTCTGTCAATTTCCAATTTCGTGTTGGAATGTACGATTTCCAGCGCAGACGCTTCATGATGCGATGGACGCTATCATTTGAGATGTGTGTCTCTCGAGCCGTTTGTCGTAGTGATTTCGGTGGGGATCGAGCGAGGGCTTCCTGCACCTGTTCTTTTCTAGGACTGGTGGGTGTCCGTGGTCGTCCAGAACGTTTCTTGTTGACGTTGTGAACAGTTCCATCTGCTTCAAATTTATCTCTGATGCGAGCAATGGTCCGGCGCGTTGGCGGCGGTTTGTCGAACTCCTGGACACTGACGGTGATCAATTTGAACATTTGCGAACATGAGTCTTTAATTACATGTCTCTTCTATAATTGAAACCCCTAAATGTGTCTCTATGTTCATAAATAATCATTTTATAGTCATTCAAAGTGTTAGTACATTTTTTGAGACACCCTGTATTTCTCTGGTTCACAATATCTACGATACAATTTAAACAATCGAACTGATTTTTATGGTGATTGAGGACTATTACTAAGCTTATATTTAAGTAACTTTCAAAATCTTGAGAGACACAAAACCAACATGGCGGCCAAGTGATTTTCAAATATTTCAAATGACTTTTCTGGCGATCTGATCACCTGAGAGAAATGTAACTAAGCACAGCGATCTTTATTCAGAGCTTAGTATACTGTAGAGACATCTTTGGTTCAATTGTTCTCAAAACTGTATTTGCGTTACAAAATCCAAAGTAAAATAACTGACTCCTTGAAAATACAAAATACAAAATTGTAATTTAAAATAAATCTGAAAATGCCTAATACTTCCAGCGAAACAGATTTCCATTCCATTAAGATTTTTAAAATCAATGGTCAGCAAGCATACTTCACTGAAAGTGTTCAGAATTTTCAATTTCATTTTGAAACAAAATTATGTATTTTGTATTTCCAAGGATTCAGTTATTGTATTTTGAATTATGTATCAAAACTACATTTTGTGAGCATTTTGCCCGACTCTGTATATAGCCTATTAGTCTAACATTTACTCTACATTTAAAAATTCTCCCGCCAATTAAATAGATTTTCCATGTGATGGACTAAACAGATGTTTATATGACCTACATTGTGATAAGTAGAGACGAGAATTATAGGCACTAAAAACAGTTAAAATAGGCAGGCATATAGGCTCTTAAAATAGCCAAAATAGGCATGTAAATAGGCACTAACGTGTAAAATAGGCAACAAAATAGGCATGAAAATATTTCTTATAATTTAATAACATATTTAATTACTATAATAAGAATTAACAACAAGCAAATTTTCAATGTTTTCTGGTAATAAGTTTGTTCTCCTGTCATGAAGAATGTTTTATATTGAGAGAAAGATCTCTCAACATCACATGAAGTGATTGGGCAAAACTTGAACGAAGCCACCTCACCTCGTAGGACTCTGGCTACCTTTACCACTGCTTCCCATTCTGCATTCCCCTGCAGGACCCTATCAAACTTTTCCCTGGCAGCGGCTATCTTCCCAGAGGTTCCTTCCAAACTTCCCCTGACTACTTCAACAATCCTACATGACTCCACCAGGGGTATTCCACTCTTCTCTATTTTCTGTTGCCTGCAATAGATCCTGCATGATGTGTACCCACAAGCCTGCAATCCTCGTTGAAAATTAGAAAACCGCGTAATTTGAAATTGTGGCATTCGCCCATAACCTTACTTTTTGCCACAATTTAGCAAGACTCTAGAGAGGATGCTAGAGGCTTGTTGGCAGCTTCGTGGCCCTAACCTGGGAGCTTAGACTAGAGCCACACATAGCGCTGGTGAAAGTTACTCGCGACTTTTTCAAAAAGATTGTATTTAAGTTGGAAATCTCTATTTTCACAGGGAATGCGTCAGAGTTCAAAATACCGATTTTAAATTTTCATCCACTCTGGGACAAGAGACCACCAGCGTTGTAACTCCTCGTTCAGTAATTAAATGATTATTTACATTTTATATATAAATTATTGAGAGTTCATGTCTAATACAGCATTGCAACAAAACAACTTGCCACAATATAAATTAATAGGCCTATAAATGCTACAATGAAATGCGATCGTACTTCTCAATCACATAAACATAAAAGAAACAAACGAATTAACTCTTTACAGCAAGCTTGGAAGAAGACTACTCTTCCATCGGTAGTGAAATAGGTATCCCCTGTGATCCACTGCTTCAGCCAGTAAGACTTCGATAATTTATCTTTCGGCATTGCCACGGACACACCTTTTCTTCGCAATAAGTCACACAAAGTTCTGAATCTGAAGTGAAGATAAAGCGTAAGCTTACACAGTTCGCATCGAGAGGGAGGTACGGGAACATAATTCGACGTTGATTGGTTCTCGCATGTGTCTTGCGAGGTTGGAGGGGTTGAAGGCTTCGAGGTCAAATTGTTCCTTGTTTCTTCCCAAGCGCTATTTCTGGTTCGTGGGGTAAACACATATTGAGAAATGAGAATATAATTCTGTCGAGCACACCAGCTGCAATATAATACAATTTAAAATACAGTCAAAAGGCATCAAATAGGCAATTATACTCCAAGTAGGCACAAACCCTTGAAATAGGCATTTATAGGCACAATAAAACCAACGAAATCTAGCCTAAAGGAACCTAAAACGGATTTATATCTCGAAAGCCTACGTTTCTAAACACAGGAATAAAATAGGCAAATAGGCAAATTCCCGTCTCTAGTGATAAGATATAGGGCAACAATTTCAAACTAAATATCCAAATATTGTAGTCATTTTAGACGAACATAAAATAATATGGTGAAAAATGAAAATCCACAGTCTCCGACCGGGTCAGGAATGGAATGAATGAAGCCCCCATCTAACGGCGAGGGTATGAACTGTGCCGGCTGCCGAGGCCTGACGCACTCCTCTGGGGCAATGATTAAATGAATGACAGATGAAATTAAATGATAGTGGAGAGTGTTACTGGAATGAAATTTTGACAGGGAAAACCGGAGTACCCGGAGAAAAACCTGTCTGCCTCCGTTTTGTCCAGCACAGATCTCACATGGAGTGACCGGGATTTGAACCAAGGGCCCAGAGGTGAGAGGCCGGCGTACTGCCGCGTAAGATACGAAAAAGGTCTTACTGTGCTACGACTGCTGGCCAATGATAGTTCATAGCAACACATCTCCAACACTGGAAAATATGTGTCCTAAGTAACACGGATTGGCGCTCTCTACAATACATGACTACAAAGAAAATTGTATAACAGAATATTAAGTTCATGGTACCGGTTTATCAACTTTCTAAAGAATTTTAATAATAATAATAATAATTATTATTATTATTATTATTATTATTATTATTATTATTATTATTATTATTATTATTGTGAAGCCTCCGTGACTTAGGCGGCAGCACGCCGGCCTCTCACCGCTGGGTCCGTGGTTCAAATCTCGGTCACTCCATGTGAGATATGTGCTGGACAAAACGGAGGCAGACAGGTTTTTCTCCGGGTACTCCGGTTTTCCCTGTCAAAATTTCATTCCAGCAACACTCTCCACTATCATTTCATTTCATCTGTCATTCATTTAAGCATTGCCCCAGAGGAGTGCGTCAGGCCTCGGCCGCCGGCACAGTTCATATCCTCGCCGCTAGATGGGGGCTTCATTCATTCCATTCCTGACCCGGTCGTAGACTGGAAGCAGGCTGTGGATTTTCATTATTATTATTATTATTATTATTATTATTATTATTATTGTAGTAGTAGTAGTAGTTGTGTTCATGAACACTATTTGAATACTCCTTATTCGCGAATCACCACCGGAACAAGAGAAACCAGCACATGGTGTTAGTTGTGCGTACAATGATAACGGGATCCACCTGTCCTTGCCACTAGGAACTGGATTCTGATTGCCTACTAATAAGGCAGAACTGAAGCTCTCCCACATCGGAGGTGGAACTTCCTTGTAAGGGATAAGTTAACCTTTGTGAGGATACACTTTCAGTTCGATAGTGACTGCAACCAACTTTAAACCAAAGAATATTGCCCTGTGCAATACACTAACAATAAGTGCAATTCTGACCCCAGATAAGCGTATGTAGTTATCATCAAAATCATTGTTCTGGATGCGTAATAATTTGATTCTAGAATTAATGTGTGGTATTCTAGCGCTATAATAACGAAATTTATTAATACTTTAGAACCTTATAAGTCGCTTTGTATGCCCACAGCAAAAGAACAGTGACTCTATAGATTCAAGATAGCAGCTACGCGTAGGCTACTATTGAAGTATACAAATTAGCAGCTCAGGTTGTATTGCACAATAAAGGCGAAACTTGGTTGAAGAGGAGTATTATAAAAGAGAGTCCAGTAGGGTTAATGATCATTTTTTCACACTGAGGCCATCCTGAAATTTTATAATTTATAAGTAAATAACATTCTATGATTTAGAACTAGAGTATAATAACGATAATTAGCGAAAAGGTAGAAACATATTTAGAGTAACGCATGCCCAAAGAAAAATAACAGCGACTTTAAATTTTCAAGATGGAGGCTGGGCGTATTTTTAAAACGTAATAATCAATCATTAGGAATGTGATTGCGCAATTAAACAAGTAGTTTCGTGAAGAACTAAATAGGATTCAATCATACATACAACTAGTATTTTTCCATTAAGGCTATCCTACCTATTAACAGGATTTTCCACGTGGCATACTAACTAGGGTTTGGTTCACGACCTACAGTATGTCTTCACCAGCACCATTACAATGAGAAGTTGTGTGCTAGAATAGATAGCTTTCAATATCGGTGATTATGGCTTCTATGAATTACGAAAAGTAAGCTGCAGAATTTAGTGCAATTAGCAAATGACTGTTACCATAGCGGCATAGCCCATCATACGAATCATCTTTCAAATCAACTGAATAACATACGAGAAATAAGAAAAAAAAAAACTTTTAAAATTCGGACCAATGCCATGTTGAATTTTTGGAAACAGTTGAACATAATTAGATGTCCCTACACTAAACTCTGAATAAGGATTCACTGTGCAAAGTTTCATTGCTCTCGAAATATTAGATGGCCAGAAAAGTTATTTTAAATATTTGAAAATTATTAGGCCACCATGATGATTTTGTGTTTCTCAGGATTTGGAAAGTCACATATATGTCCTTACATACCAGTCCTTTAACATCATACCGAATTTCAGTTTGATTGCTTAAATAGTTGGAGATATTGAGAACCAATGAACTGTATCGAATGGACGCCACGTTGGATTGATTTATACATATGCTGTAACACTATATACCAGTAGATGAATATTATAATCGTGGCTCATTATGCTAACCTACATTTAAATCACTGGTTTAGGACACGAGAAATATAAACATAAATTTAAGAATTTAGCGCAGCCGCCATTTTTAATTTCTAAAGAAATTTAATTAAATAAGACGCCAGTATATTAGTCATTTATTGGAGATTTACCGTGCTAAATTTAACTGCGCTCGTATAGGCCTAATTAAGTCATGAGAAAATTCGATATAGCCTAAATATTTAAATTTCACGTCGCCGCCATGTTGGATTTGTGTTCATCATGTTATCGAAAAGCCCATAGGTGAACTTATGTTGATAGCCTCTATGAACATACGAAATTTCAGTTTGATTGCTAAAATGGATTCATAGATATTGAGAACCGTCTAAATATTTTAGATGGTCGTCATGTTGGACTGTTTAATATATAGACCATAGAGGTATGTGCTATTAGATTAAAAATATTGATTAGGTTCTTTATTCAAACGTTCACATCGATCGCATGATTAGGACACAAAGAGTAAACACTTAATTTTAATATTTCGCATCGCTGCCTTATTGAGTTTATGAAAACAATTGAATTAAATTAGATGATATTAGATTAAATCTTCTTTAAAACCTTTACCGTACCAAGTTTCACTGCGTTCGGTTGTCTCAAGAAATTTCCATTTACATATTCAAATTCACATGGCTGGCATTTCGGCTCAATACTTAACACGTTTCTAAGCCTCACATAGCTTAACGTACCTTAGCATTCTCTATAGCCATACAAAATTTCAGGGTGGTATCAGTAATAGTTTCGGAGATATAGAACGTCGGTGAAATATTTCCCGTGGCCGCCATGATGGATTCGTGAAAAGTATTAAAATTTGAAAGTCACGGTCGAGGTCGACGAGGTAGTAGTATTTCCTTACCGAGATTCATTGAAATCTCTCCAGCCGCTTATATTTTATTAGGGCACAAACACACAGCCACCCACACACACGGAATAAAAGTGATCTCAAAAGCTTATTTTTTCATATGATGAAAATAGACTAAAAAAGAAACTTGATAAGAAGGAAGCACCATATAAGGGTCCCGCCTAAAAATTAGCCATAAGAATAACACATTGAATACATAGCAATGTGGCCATCTTGTAAATATAGAATATGATAATGAATAACTAGATAGAACAACGAAAATTAGTAGTAATGTACAACCTTGTAAGTGTCTGCCTATGACCACGTCAATAGAACAGCGACTCCATACGTTTATGATGGCGGCTGGGAGTATTCTTAAATCTTGAATATCATTAACTCATGATTTGATTGTACAATTAACGTGAAAAATAGTTAGAGAAGAATACCATACAAAAGACTTCGCTACCATTATTCGTAGCAATATGACTGAATTTAGCGCGCAGCGGCCACCTTGAAATTATATAATATAGAAATAAATAACTCTATATATGTTAGAGATAAAATATCTCAAATTATCGTTAATGTTATATGGAATTTGTATGTCAAAGGCAAATGAACATCTCCGTCATATATTCCAAATAGTGGCTGAGCATACTACTGAAACTTAAAAATCAATAACTCAGGATCCAATTGCGCTATTAACACGAACATTGTAACAAGGGGGAAATATATAAGTTACCTTGCTTGCATTAGTCAGTAGATAATCACTCTGTAAAGTACAGGGCGCCAGAAAATGTTCTCCGCAGCGGCTACATTCTGCTGCGAGAGGTAGTGTCAGCAGTTTAGTTGGCAGCACGATGTCATTGACAGGGTAGCGGTACAGTGAAGGCTACACGTGTGGGTGTAGGCTGTCGAAATCATCAGTGTGTATTGCAGTAAGTAAGCGGTCAGATAGATTATTGGAAGAGTGCAACAGTATAGAGGCAGTAATGTTTACTACTGAAGAGAGAGTTTCTTTGGTGGAATACTGTACGTTTTTCGCGAAGGCAATCAGTTTACAGAAAATGTAAAACTAAAATTTCAGGCGCGGTTTCCTAATTCAAAATGTCCAAACCGGGATTTGATAAGTACATTTCGTGTGACCGGCTCACAAACTAATCCAAAAATATCATTAGTTATGTGCAGTCCATTACGCAAGAAACTTAAGTGAGTCTTCGACAATATGTGTAGACGTGTTGAAGTCTGTTTTCGAACACAAGGACAACCCTTTCAGCATCTGGTATGAATGGCTGCGGTGAGAAGAATGTTTACTGTTTTCTGGCCGTGCTGCCAACGTAACTGCCGCTGCGGAGAACATTCCCTGGCACCCTGTATAAAGCACGCAACTGATAGCTTGAGTATGTCAGACATTAATACAGATAATGCATTATTACAGTTACAATCACGAAAAAACAGTAAGTAGCCTAAGTTTGTAGTTTTACGTGACCTTTGATCTCGCGATCATGAGTCACGGGACCTACTTTTTACGTGGAATCTGAACCGCAGGACATGGCATTTCTCTTTGAAAATCTCACAGGCAGTGACCCGGAATCGAACCCCGTCCGCCGTGGTGAGAGACCAACAGCTTGACCCCTGCGCCACCATACCCCCCATTACAATCACGAAACGCAGCAAATATGTAGTCTCACAAAGACAAATTTCTCTGCAGAAGATGCAAGATAAACGATTTCACACATTCAAGATGGTGGATGGACGTACTTTTTCATGTTCCAAACAATTCCTCTGGATGAAAGAGAGGAATCACAGTGAAACTTTTAAACGGGGAGCCTTATATAGGATACAACTCTTAAAGTTCATCTGAAGAACATTCAATTATACTTCTTGATAAGAACAACGAGTTATTCTCATAACTATGCCCAAACATTTAGGAGAAAGTAGGCTACATGTTCTTTGCTAAACATCTTGTTGATAATATGAACATACTTTAAAATTCCCATATTTGCCTACGAGGATGTAGAAACAGAAAATCCTCAAAGAAAACAAACAATTTGTACTAATGACTGAGAACGAGAGGCATTATAATAATTCGACTGACAATATCGACCGGAATTTCTACGACATGTGGTGTATTCTTTGGAATACACGGTAAGATGGAGTAAGCTTTTACTTCTCTTTGCTTTAGTTCATCCCTTCCTTTTTCTCAAACACCAACAGTGATCTCCTGATTTCTCTTTGTTGGTGCATGTCTCTCATATTACCTGTAAGTCTGTTCTAGATATATATCTTCCATGACCCACCTAGCGTCATCTAGCAGCGAATCTCTGAAGTTCCTCATTCTTCCCTGCACAAGAGGACTTCCTTATCAATCTAGCCACCAGATCTCGTCGCCATCGCCAGCTATCATCTCCGTGATCAAGAGACCTTCATCTACTTTTTCACCCTCCAGGCTGCGCTAGTGACTCCTACTATCAATTCCTCGAAGACCATTTCATCAAGAAGATTTTTTATAACTTTAAAGTTGGCTATTCTTATATGTATTCCTTTTGTCTCCTACCCCCACTCTTTTCCCCTTCCCTGTTCCCTCCGCGCTCCGTAGAGCGTGTCTCACTTGTACGTCGGAAGTCACCCCAGTCAGTTAGAGCTTAACTAAAGCTCGCCTCCTCAACTCAAGAGGCAAATTTTAAATTCGACGCCATGTTCGAATTTTAGTATCAACCGTCAACAGCAACATCGCCTTCTTCATGAAGCAAAGATAAGTACCGACTTCACGTTTTAACCTCATTCTCATCGCTTTTAAAAGGCTCAATGCTTCTATTTGGATTTTATAGACAGTGAAAGTTGCTATGTGAAAATAACTGCTTTCTAGAGATCTTCTTGATCAAATTTGAACTATCAAGTCTAACTTTCAATATGAAAGATTTTCTGAGATGTTATCTCACATCGAGGGATATTTCCAAAATACCCACTGTCTATATAATCTAGCTTTCCGCCGAGGGATTCTCTACCCAATTTAAACAAGTCATCATTGCTCTGGAACCTTCCAGAACCTGCACTCTATCTACCAGTTATACTGTCATGTACTTTCCACTCACATATGGGAATACTTTTCAAACTAAGGAATCTTCCTTATGAACTGCTAATCAATATCTAATTTTTCTGCCTCCGTTGGGATTTTTCTGGTGCATTCAACTATAACCTACAAGTTTCTCAAGCAATAGACTCTCGCTAATCTAGTGTAACTAGTTATTTTCCACCATTGCAATTGCTATCAACGTTTTGCGCTACCACAGTAACTTTTCAACTATATCAACAGACTATAGTGAAAACAGTGCCTGTTCAACTTTTCATCCACGTCGCGCTCGTCCGAGTACATTAAATACGGCCATGAACACTTTTCCACAATCCCATTTGATCTTTCCCAAACCCTTTACTAACAAACCAAAATAATAAAATTGTTACTTTAGGTCTTTTTTCAATGAGGTGTCACTCTACATAAGTGCCCTCCCTTATTTTGCTTCATGTATAACGAATTAATGTCTGTAAAACTTCGTGTCTAGTACACGCCTTAAATTATATTGTTTCTCCCTTCTAATGAGGGAATACAATTCTTTCAACTCATACGTGAGTTATCTCTAGGTTTCACGAAAGGGAAACTTGCCCCATTTTTCTCGTGATCCCTACTTAAACATAGGAGTTCTAGAAACTTTCTTTCGATTTTTCTCTTCAGGTTTCACAATAAGTGACCTGCCCTATTTGTATAATCCAACCAAGTAGTTCAGTATTAATACAAGAAGTTATAGAAACTTCGATTTTATTCTTCCTGTTTTTTGTTGTTGTTACTTTCGAAGTTGTTATTCTTTCTAAGATACTTACCAAGAAATCCTTAAAGTACACACCTTGTACTTGGTTTATTGTCTAACTTTAATTACGTCAGTTATCTTTGAATTTTTCCTTTATTTATCTTCGTCATTTCAAAATCTTACGAAGATTTTAAAGTATATAAAAGGTTTAAAACCAAAAGAATTATCAATTGCCTGGCGCAAGCTTTAGATGTTTTCGGAGGTCTGCGACCCCAATTGTTTATAAAAAATCAAAATTATGTATTTGTTACAAAAACTACTTCCTTTTACATTGTTAAATAAATTAAAGATTTGTTTTTCGCTTTATCATTTCTCTAACATAACGGTTAGGCAAGATCCTGTCTTCCTTGACTCTTCCAATTTAATAAAAATAAATCTATTGATAGGGTTTTCACCACTTGTTGCATTTGAGCAAGAACTCTTAGTTGGTAACTTAGTAAAGTCTCTCTTAGCTTTAATAGATAATTCTAACTGGCCAGTAAGGCAAGCATAGCTCGCTACGCCAGCTTCCTGCTTGTGGAGATTCTCTCTAACACTAATGGTTGGTTTTTCAAAATATAAGTGTTTCTCATTGTCTAAACTTTTAGTCGGCGCCTTGCTGGGTAAAAGCTTAGCCATTTCTAAATGCAACTATTGGTACACTTACCAAAATTATTCCCAAAGGTATAATTTCTTTATCCCTATCCTTCTTGGAAGCATTTGGTCGCTCTTTAGGAATTCTACAATTTCAAAAACTAAAATATCGAAGCTCATTCAAATTATTTGCACTCTTCAAATTACCTGTTTAGAAACAAACTCCTTTGAACATATACACAATAAAGCTGTTACTCTTTGTCTTGCCAGACCACCACCCTTCCCCATAGTAGGCATATGTATGCTTGAGAGGGAATACGCTACAGCAATTTTCGTGCAAACAACCCAAGTTCCAGCTGCGTTTCCCGTTAGCTTTGCCCAGGTCCTTACCCACTTTAGGTATCAGAGAGCGGATTTGCAGTGGCAGCTGCCTTTGAGTATACTTAAAGTTAAAATTATAACTTCTGTTGGACTCTCGTCCTATTTCTCCATCCTTTTTCTCCAGTCCGAAACCCACCTCTTTTTCTTTATCATCTTCCCTTGGGGGTTAGGTTATTCCCAAGCCAATAATCTACCCAACATGCAAGTATTGTATTGTACAACTCGGAGCAAAAATGGGCAGTTATTTCACGAGCACATCACTTCTACAAAGCTGTTAACAAAATGTCACAAATGTAGTTAGCACACAAAGTGGAGTTGACAAAGAGCTTTATGTGCCCATGAGAGTTAGTTCCTATCCCAAGGAAATCCTTGAGATGCACATATACAGTCAACTTATTTTCATTCGCAACAAACAGGAAGATTAGTCAACAGCATGATCGATACTGGCGGCAATAGTGTGTAGGATGTATAACATTCCTTGCCATATACAGTATGATTGTCACCAGTATGCAAACTAATACTAATGACAACACAAGGGGACAACTGAATACTAACTTCCTAAAACTATACATGTTGGGAAAGTTACATCTGTGTCGCTAAAGGAAATGTTTGTAATGTCCAGACAGAGAAAACACAAGTGTGTTCTTAAATCTAGTTTCATGGTCATGCACGTCAACACACGTTATGAAATAACCAATGGTTCTATCCCGGAACAGAATGACTTTCCTGAGTGTGCCCCCTCAAACTCTGATATATTCTCACCCCATCCAAGTATCGGTAACTGCATCCCCATCCTAGGCTTAAAGAAGCATAATTACAGTTATGTACATTTCTACAGACACAACAATTACACAGATTAGCAGACAGGATTAATTCATATATTGAGTACGTGGGGATGATAACAAATGTGTCGCTAGGCCTTAATAAAAGAACGAACATAGTCTCCTCACGAATAAGTGTGACAAAAATTATCCAGGAGGTTGGCTAAGTCGAGTGATTTAATTAACTGAACATTGAGACTTGTTAAATTGCAAATGTATTATGGACACGAACCATTAATCATTGATCAAAGAGACCACTTTATTTGCACACTTAATATCAAAATCTCTGTGGTTACTTTTTAAATCCGGCTGTGTCAATAAGGAAATCCACCACTGCCCTCCCCTAATGGTTGTACTGGGGCATCCTGTCTCGCAGATCATTTCATATCATACCTTTTGTCGATACACTATTTACTGTGTGGCTCAGTGACAATGTAGACGAGTTAAAATGAGATCCCGTGGCTTCCGATTGGGAGGTAAAGGACCATGTAAATATAAGATTAAACATATACTTCAATCGTTCCTGATAAATCATCAAAGAAGCAATGACAGTAGACAAGGGAAGTTTGGTGTGGAGGGTGAACTTGTTTTCATTGAGGATGATTGTGAGTAGAAGGAGTCTAAACCAAATTCCTTCCCTAATGAACTAAGGACGCTGCCTAATTCCTTGACGTTCTTACCTCAAGTGTTCATTGGCAAGATGACAAACTAAATTGTTACATTTTCTGGATAAATAGCCTATTAGTTCAACTGATAATAGTCACCACGGATATTCGTAAGTGTTTGCAGTCAAATATCAATTTGCATTGTTCCATTATCCTTACGCTTTGCGCAAGACTCTTCAGTGGCTATAGAGTGGATGGACAATTTAGACGTAAAACTTCTAAAATGTTTCAGATGCCCAGTTGATTGTTTTTAAGATGTGTATTGTTTGCAATATGTTATACATTTTGTGTACTTTGTCATAAACTTAATAATATAAAAAATTCCTTACACTAGCATTATTACGTTTGTAGCTGCCCCTCTGCCTACTAACAGCGAATTGCATTGAAAAGAATGATTGTCACAAACTAAGGTAAATATAACAGTACATTATGCAACGAGCCTATAATGGCAATAATTAAGACACGAGTATGTTTATAAAACGAGCGTAATCGAGTTTTATAATTTCCATACGAGTGTCTTAATTACCATTATAGGCGAGTTGCATACGACTGTTTATGTTCAACGATCATTATAACTTTATTGTATGTTTTAACATAAATATTCATAAATATCTGTAGGATTCAGTTAGTGAACAGGGCGCGCTGGCTTTGCTGACTGAACAGAGCGCATGCTGGGTCAAGGCACTCCGAAAGCAGAAACCATTCACTTTGCTTGCCAACACAGAACACCTATTGTTTACAGCGGATTTTGAGCGCATACGCGAAGGTATCCTTACCTAATTGGTCACACAAATGTTTCTTGAGCTCTGATTGGTGGGAGAAACTGTTACATAATGAAAACTGGTGTTATAATGAGCCTCATTATGATGCAGTTTTCTGACACTTAATGTTTACATTTCGACATCGTCGAGCATAAAGAACAATATATCAGTGCATTCAGTCATCTGTTAGTATATAAGCACCAGTAGCGGTACCGACAGTGTGCTACAGGCAGTCATCTTAAAAGGTGGCGGTGTAGGAAACATGTTCTAAAAAGCAAAATATGACAGAGATGTTGTTATGCACTATGTACTTTTAACCTCTTGAACACAATGTTCTAATAGCGCAGTAATTGTAACCGAGACCTTGCCAATGGACAACATGGCAACGCACAGTATGACTGAATGCAAGGGACTAATTCAAACCAGTGATCTGCATTATTATTTTACATTATAATATGTTTATTGTTCTTGCTTAAACCTGCAAACAGGAGAGGGAAATGTTACTTAATATCATTGCAACGAATTTGGCTGCCTTCCAAAATGATCCCGAAAGGATATTTGGGAATCACACAGATGTATTCGAAACGGAATTCAGGCAGCATTTAGACGCTCTCTAATCAGGACTATGATTTTCAAATAAATTAATTAAGCTTAAAGTTTTATGTTCAACATCTTCCTTAGGTCTGCGCAACCTTCAGTGGCATTTCAATACTAAATGCAGGATGCTGTTAGCGCAACAGATGACGCTCTATACGATGTTAAAGCCGCCTTCATTAAGAGTGGTACACTAGTGCCAGTGTGCATCAGACCACGTGACGTGGCCGAACAAGTCTGCCTTTACTAGTAAGTGGGCTCATTAGTTGCATATATGGGACCTGATCAAATGCTTCATCCCACATCCTGCGTTAAACCTCAACAACCAAAAATAAACAATTATCCTGAATACGGCACACCATCACTAAAAGCACCATACATAGGCGATATACTGACTGTGTATCATGAGCATAGCACACATTTACAGGCTTTCAGGGACAAAGGAGCTGACTCCACTGGGGCTAATCTCCATACACTGCCAGTTTTAAAGGTGAATAACCCCCTTTGCATTGGTCACATCTTTGTTGAATATGACTTTAAGGGGGAACATACAGCTTAAGGAGCCCCAACAATAACGATTTTAATATTATAATAGTGCCTGTCATAGATCTTGTAAAATAATGATATACATGTCCAGGAAAACACACACACCTTGCTATTTGAAGCAAAGTTAAAAAATTTCAAAATTCAAATGGTAATTATTTTTATCAATTTTTTCAAATTTGGTTCTTGTTTTGTGCTGACCTTCACCGTTTCCCTGATATCTCCCGTGTTTATAGGAATTTTTGGAGTTTTCGTTTTTTAATGTGGGTGTTAAACCTTCTGCTACAAAATGAATCTCGCTCAAAACCGTTGTGGCTTTAATTAGTCTTTCTATGAAACGTTAACATTTTTTTTTTAGTTTGCTCAGAACAAAAATGGAAATAATGATGCTTAATTAATTAATTAATTAATGATGTGAAAATATTCGAGATTCATTTTGTAGCAGAAGGTTTAACACCCACATTAAAAAAAGAATACTCCAAAAGTTCCTATAAACACGGGAGATATCAGGGAAACGGTGAAGGTCAGCACAAAACAAGAACCAGATTTTGAAAAAAATGATTTAAAAATTACCATTTGAATGTTGAAAATTTTTAACTTTGCTTCTAATAGCAAGGTGTGTGTGTTTCCTTGGAAATGCATATCATTGTTGTACACGATCTATGACAGGCACAATTATAATATTAAAACGGTTATTGTTGTGGCTCCTTAAGCTGTATGTGCCCCCTTAATATGAGGCCGTTGTGGGGATTCCATACTTCATTTCCTGTATTTCGTGCTGATGTGTTAGTCAGCTACACTATCAGTGCCTTCACTCATCAACGATTCATTACTCAGTCTTAACATGAATAGAACAATGCAAAGCAACCCTGCTTATACATTGTTGCTTTTGATTCAGGAGCTCTGCGACATCGTGGTCATGTAGCCCCATGTATTTGGGTGATAACCTTTGTTATTTTGATGGCTGTATTAGTGAAGTATTTGTAATTGAGATGAGGATTGTGAAGGAGGTGGCAGTGGCCTTAATTTAGGAACCGTCCCGGCATTCGCGTGGAGTAGAAGTGGGAAACCATGGAAAGCCACTTCCAGGATGGCTAAGGTTGGAATCGAACCCACCTCTTCTCAGTTTTGCCTCACGAGGCTGAGTGTACCCCGTTCCAGTCCTCAGACTAGAAAAAAAATTCTTGGCAGAGCCGGAAAACGAACCCGGGCCTCCGCAGTTACAGCCAAGAGTGCTAGTCACTACGCAACGAGGTGGACCTGCTTATACAGCACAGCATCATACTTCGTAGTAATATGGGCTTGTTGTTGTTGTTGTTCTTGGGGTTGATTCATTTGAGGGTCTTGGACATCTTGGTCAAGCCCCGCGTAGGTACTTGAGTGGTTGTATATATAGAGAGAAAAAAGGAGAAGAATGTGTCTGATAACCTGTGTTATTCTGGTGGCTGTATTTATAATTTAGGTGAGGATTGGAAAGGAGGCACCATTTGGAACCATTTGCCTGAAGTAGAAGTGGAAGGATGGGTGAGGTGGGAATCGACCCCAGTCTTCTCAGTTTTGTCTCACAAGGCTGAGTGTATTTCGTTCCAGCCCTGAGACCAGAATTAAATTTCTTGGCAGAGCCAGGATTGAACCCGGAACCCCGGGGCGACAGCCAAGAATGCTAGCCGCTATACCAGGAATTGGACTTGTACTAATACAGTATACAGGGTGTCTTTTATGTACCTTTGGAGAATGATAGGTCGTGTAGGGGACGGGTATAGAAGTAATTTGAGATAGGGAACTTGGGGTCGGAGCGGCGTCCTTAACCCCTAAAATAAGGGTTGATTCAGGCCCTCCACCCTGTAAGTTAGGCAACCGACCCAAGCCTGTATCACCTTCTCAATCCTTTAACGCTTGGCAAGATTCATCTCACCATACCGGGTGAGTTAGCCGTGGTCGTTACGGCGTGACTGCTGGCAGTCGCTCACATCCGGGAGGCGAGGAGGTTAGAATCCCCCCGCCGGCAACCTGGAAGATGGTCTTCTGTGGTTTCCCATCTTCCTTCCAGGCAAATGCCGGGGTTGGTCCCTAACTATAGGCCACAGCCACTACCTTCCAACTCCTCGTCCTTACCTTCCAACTTCCCTCCCCAACGGTACTTGTAGCTCACCCATTGGGTGCCCGTCTCGAAGCAGCTACAAAACTGACGAGCCGAACATGTCCTCGGACACTCCCGGCACTAAAAGCCATACGCTAAAAAAATAAAAAAATAAAAAAGAAACTCACCATGTGGCGCTGGCGTACTGGATAGCGTTGCGGTACGAAAGGCCGGTAGTCCCTGCCATAGCCACATGGTGAAATGAATCTTGCCAAGAGTTAAAGGATTGAGAAAGGAAATAAAGGTTTGAGTCGGTTGCCTAACTTACAGGGTGGAGGGTCTGAATCAACCCTTATTTTAGGGGTTAAGGAGGCCACTGCGACCCCAAGTTCCCTATCTCAAATTACTTCTATACCCGTCCCCTACACGACCTATCATTCTCCAAAGGTACATAAAATACACCCTGTATAAACCTGAAAGTTGGACTTCTTGTATGTCTGTCTGTCCGTGATTCATTCACACAAAATTACTCGACCGATTGAGCTGAAAGTTTTCACAGGCATTGTTTTCTTTTTGGCTGGCTAACACATAGACTTATTGACATAGTGAACAATTTAAAATGGCGATCATTTGTATGTAGTTTTCGTACTAGACTTACCTATTAAAAACAAAAACAATGAGTAAACAGTAGGCTACATCCTATCACGAAATGAAGGGTACCGAGTATACTTAAAGTTCAATTTGCTACAAGAAAAATCATATGCATTTTCTTCGTAACTGTAACGGATTTTCAGGACATTATGGCTTCCCGTAAACTTGTGAATGTCTTACCTGCTAAAAACTGACTTAGCGAGTAAGCAATCTATCCCATCATGAAATAGAGCCCACCATACAATACATGCACTGGAAATTCACTTTTTTCTACATTCATGAATGTCACATGGATTCTCTTCGTAACTCTTAGGGGTTTTTAAGAAAATTCTGGATTTTTCTGTTAAAACTCGTTGAAATCCTGCATTGCAGTTCCTTTCACGCAAAATAATATTTTCACCGATATACATTTTTGCTTAACAAAATAACGGTTAAGCGTTTAATCTTATCACGAAATAAAGCACACTGTGTGAACTCAAATCGAAGTTATATGCATTTCCTTCGGAACATTAATAACTTTCCTGGAAATCATGGTTTTTCCTGTAAAAACCCCGTCGAGCACTGCACAGAATTTTTACACAATGAAACCACTTAACTAATTAAGCTGAAATTATGCATGTGTATCGTTTCTCTGGACGGCTAACACATACGTCTAGCCTATACTAGATACGGTGCCCACATATCCCCAAGCTACCGTACTCTTTTTTGGCTTAAACCTGATGAACGCCGTAAATTTCACTTGCTGCCATCCATATATCAATTTCTGCATGAAAACACCCGCGTGTATTGTACATGTCATCAAAATTTAGTTACTTGTCATAGCATAACCGAAGCACTCGATCTGGCTCTTCCCTCACCATCCCAATCAACCACTCATCCATGTTCAACTGCTCTTTTGCTGTAGTTGGGTCTCGACTATGGTATTCAACTCCTGCCGACATCAGAAATTCTATAACAATAAAGACATGTAAGGCCGCATGCCGAAATTACCTGTTGAATACTGCTGATTGCCCCGTGTGAATGGTGATGGATGATAGGACGTATGACTGAGCTAGGATTATATCTAGGATATTATAGAAAGGTCTGTGACATTGTGATTATTATTATTATTATTAATGTTATAATTATTATTATTATTGTTATTCATGTGTCTTTTTCATTAATATTAGTATTAGCATAATTAATTTACTCCCTATTTATCATCATAATTATTTTTGTGTTTCAAAAATGGTCTCATATGTAGACTACTGGTACCATATTGCGTGGTTAAGTGTAATAGAGAGCCATGAGCCCTAAATTTGCCACTACTGAAGACATAAAATTTTAAAAATTAAAAAAAAATTCAGAATTTGAAACAGTCGACAATTTTACGTCAACCATTTCTGTGTAGTTTTTCATTGAACTTATTATGTGTTATCTATTAACAGCCAAAATAATGGGTAAACAACTAGTCCTATCACAAAACTAAGCTTACCGAATGTAGGCCTACTTAAAATTCAGTTTCCTAACGCCCCTTCGAACACTGAACACAACTAAAATAATCTTGAATGGCAGTTCCATTCAGCTCAAAGGCAAGGGATAAGATTCGTTTTCTACAGAATTTCATTTCTAAACAGTGTAAAATAGTCGATAGTAATAGTCTGAAACCACTTGAGTTACAAGCATTAAACTTGACATAAGAGTTCTCTGATAAAATTGAAAAGAGACGTGCTTGGGAAATCTGATTTTATGTAGTTATAAAGCTATTTCTTTGATAAGTGACCCAGGCAAAGCGTACTAAAGCGTTGCAGAAAAGTTTGCCTCGTGGCGTAGTGACTTGCAATCTTGGCTGTCACCACCGAGGTCAGGGTATAATTAATGACTCTACCAAGAAATGTAATTCTGATATGGGGGCTGGGACGGGGTACGTCAATTTAATCCACAGAGTTAGTGTACATGTCTTCAAGTTCTCAGTTGAAGTGTGCGTGCAGAAGTCGCCAATGGTAAGTTGAATGATCATCTCAGCTCACAGTACTTGTGTGGAAAATGTAGAAACAAGTATAAAATACTACGACTAATAGGTAATCAACAAGCGTTAATTTCATTTTACTGGCGCTGAAGATTGTTGTTTTAAGGGGGAAGAACATCGAGGTTTCCTGCCAATGGCATGCAGTATCCACACATTAATTTGACCTAACTACACGGGATTGATGACAAAGAAGTCCCAAGTCACTAAAATGAATTAACTACAACAATTGTATACAATATTGTCCGAATTCATCAGACACCCCTTCGGTTCGGGTTAAGAATATCTACCGAGGTGTTGCGCCCCTCAGGTAACGTGTCCTGTTCCATTTAAATAGTCATTTAAAAGGAAGGAAGCTTGCAGTTTTACGTGACCGTTAATCTTGCGATCATAATCCACGGGACCTCCTTCTTACGTGGAATCCGAACCACAGGACATCGCATTTCACTTCGAAAATATCACATGTATTGACCGGGAATCGAACACGGTCCACCTTGGTGGGGTGGCCAACAGCTTGACCGCTGCGCCACCACGCTCCTAGAGTCATTCAAGTAAACAGCAAAGATTGTTCGTTAACTTTTGGCTACTGTTGATGGTTATTCCTTTAAGAGGCCTAAATGCTGGGCTAACCTTAATGTTAATAGTGGAAGATTGTGGGTCATTCCTAACCCTGAAAATTGTGCAATAACTTATAAAACCCTCAAACACATTTAACAGAATTAGGCATGCAAATTTGTTATGTCAATAAATAAATAAATAAATAAATAAATAAATAAATAGAGAAATCTACTCATTCGAATTATCAGTCCATCAAAATTACGTATTGCCGGTCAAGGTGACCTAGATATTATATTAACTGTGCATAGTTTGTTTCCAAATCTGGTAAGAAGTAAGACCTTCTTTACGGAGGCCGTAATCTATTTCTGAGCAAGTCATGCCGGTAGAGACCTTGAAGTGGACTTCAACATTAGTAACACACGACCTTGCGAAGACAGGCGAGGTGCGTAACTAAAGTGATGGGCCATTACATTTATATCAATCGCAAGGTAAGTGAAACTGCAGCATACTCACGTATGAAACCGATGTTAAAAGTCAGGAACTCGTTTCCTTTCCATTGACAGGAAGGTTCACCTCTTCACTTACTCATTGTCATTACGTTCAGAATGGAAAATACCTGTGATATATGGTAGCAGGATGGAAGGTCGATATTATTTATAAACGTTTATGGAAGATAACAAATGCGAGCCTTGAGCTATAAAAATCAAAATAATGAAGGCAGAGAAGAATAAGTTCAAGAGGAGGAGGAGGAAGAAGAAGAAGAAGAAGAAAGGAAGAGGAGAGTTGGCTGAGTGACGTTAAGCGTTTATCTTAAATAACCCAATATTGTTGGCTTGACGGCATTTAAAAGTATATAAATGCGATAGCCGCAAACAAATTTACTGCCACGTTGAAAATTCCCACCCGAGCAAAATCCCGACACCCTGGCTTCTCTGAAAGCCACAGCAGATACAGGATGCGTTAAGCCTATAACATTATCATTATCACTGAGAGAAATAATTTTTAAAAAAGTAAGAGGAACACGAGGAAATCATCTATTGCTTATCAGGAATCTGGCCATATTATCCCGAAACATCAACATGACAGAGGCTTTGAAGAATCATTCCGGAGTATATTATTTGTAGAAGGGATGTTGATTTCCTTCAATAGCGCTCTTGGAATTTCATTGTGTGTATCTCTACAGTACATTTCCTTCAAAATTCAAAGAACTTTAGAAAAAATATCAAAAGCAACGTAAATGAGAAGCATAGCACAGAAATGATAAATGTATAGCCCTGAAATCACAATGTAATATGCATTAATACCTGAACCAAATAATAAGGCTAAGAGGAAGTTAGATGATGATGATGATGATAATTGTTGTTTTAAGGGGCCTAACATCTAGTTTATCGGCCCCTAATGATCTGGGTGAGAGCGAAAATGATAATGAAATGGAAACCAGAACGAAAATTATGTGAGACGGAAAATACGTACAAAAAGGAACTCAGATGGAAACAACGCACAATATGGTCTTACAAAAGGGAATTTAGAACGAAAAGATTCACAAAAAGAATTGATTGAAAAAGACCCACAAAACGTAGGCTAGATTCGAAATACGTACAAAATGCAATGTAGCGTCGAAATACTTACAAAATGCAACTGAAAGTCAAAATACTTACAAAATGCAAATGAGATCGAAAATACGTACAAAATGCATTGAGGTTCAAAATACTTACAAAATGCAATTGAAATTGAAAATACACAATGCAATTCAGATTGAAATATCCCAGTTCCAATCCAAATTATTCACAAAGTGCAATTGAAATTCAAAATACTTGCAAAATGCAATTGAAATTGAAAATGCTTACAAAATGTACGGTAGATTCAAACGACTCATGTGGATTGACAATACTTACAAAATGCAATTTAGATTGAAAATACATGACAAAAAGTAATTTAGATTCAAAATACCCACAAAATGCAATTGAGAATCAAAATATGTGCAAAATGCCCACCAAATAAAATGCAATTTAGATTCAAAATTCTTGAAAAATGCGGTTTTGGTTGAAAATACTTACAAAATGCAATTGAAATTCAAAATACTCACTAAAATGCCCTGACACCTGCATTGAAAGACTTACTAAAAAGCAATTTAGATTGTCAATCTTTACAAAATGCAATTGAGGTTGAAAACAATCGCGGGATGTAATTTAGATCGAAAAAACGTACAAAATGCAACGTAGATTAAAAAAATTCCTTAAAAATCGCTAAAAGGGAATTTAGATACACGGCGAACCAAGTAACAAAAACAGTGCGGGAATCTTAAAGAGAAAAGGAAATATAATGAAAAGAGGAGAGGAGAGGAGAGGAGAGAGAGGGTCCGCCCCAAAGGTAAGGGACAAAAGGGAAAACGGACCCAGCTCAGGAATCCCTCGAGGTCGCCAACTTCCGAACTCACCAGCCGTGAGCCTCTGAGGGTGTAGCATTATCTAGGGTGCACCAGAAGTGGTGGGGCTGCATACACCCTGCCTCCTTAAGGGCCTTGAGTACAGGGCAGGAGGTAAAAGGCTGACCCCTCACAGAAGGAGGGTATCAGGAAAGATGAGACAAGGGCCAATTAAGGCGGGAAAGTGAAAGACTCCCTAGGCCTCGGATAACCTAATACCGTCGGGGTCGGAAGAGAAGGTCGATAGGAAAGAAGACGGAGAGGAGCCCGGCACAAGTAAGGGGAAGCAATGCCGGACTCAGCTGCGGTTCCGTGGTCGCCAACCCACGTCCCACTAGATGTGAGCCCCTGGGGGGAGGAAGTTAGAAATGGTGTTTATGGGTGGGGGTTACGTTTCATTATATCAAGTAGGCCTGGCTTACTTCACTAAGAGAAAAGTCCCCACGATACAAAACATGGATCTCACATAACCCGAACTTTCCAGTCTGTTCAAAACCCTTCCGGTTCAGGCTAGCTGTTGTGTTATTGATTTGTTTGGGTTATAGGAGTATTTCATTTTATGAGTGGTGCGAGGGAGGAAAGGCAGAGGGTAAAGAAGAGAAGTAGGGGAATTATGAGGAGGATATCACGTACAGCCAATACAATGTAGAGTTTCTGTTTTGATTCAAAAAATGTACATTTAAATTCATTTTAACTTTGTTGTTGGGACCATCCTTCATTCTTTATTTCTCTCAAACAATTAACTTCTATAATTTGTTTCAGAAATCCACACTTCAGAGACAAAATCCGCACTGGAGCCATGGGAGTCCACTTAACCAGCAATACTGAGTTATAAGGGTTGCAGAGACAAGACGTTATCTTACAGCAAACTGTCGAATTATCATAATACTATTTCAGTACTATAGAGCACTTTTGGTGCGCTCAGAAGTACCCGATCGTAAAAAATGCGCATTCAAAAGAAAGAAAATTACCCGGAGCAGGGACAAATTGCATACTAATTTCATAAATATGGACAATTTGTTTATAAAGAAATGTTTAAACAAATAAATATGACGATAATCCTCGCCGGAATTGTGTCGCGTAGAGCTCACATAACAGGAAACCCGAACCCGTATACAGACAGCCTTTGCCAGAACTGTGTCGCAACGAGCCCACATGACAGGAAACCCGGGCCCGTACACAGCCAGCTCCTGCCAGAACTGTGTCGCGTCGAGCCCACATGACAGGAAACCCGGGCCCGTACACAGCCAGCTCCTGCCAGAACTGTGTCGCGTCGAGCCCACATGACAGGAAACCCGGGCCCGTACACAGCCAGCTCCTGCCAGAACTGTGTCGCGTCGAGCCCACATGACAGGAAACCCGGGCCCGTACACAGCCAGCTCCTGCCAGAACTGTGTCGCGTCGAGCCCACATGACAGGAAACCCGGGCCCGTACACAGCCAGCTCCTGCCAGAACTGTGTCGCGTCGAGCCCACATGACAGGAAACCCGGGCCAGTACACAGCCAGCTCCTGCCAGAACTGTGTCGCGTCGAGCCCACATGACAGGAAACCCGGGCCCGTACACAGCCAGCTCCTGCCAGAACTGTGTCGCGTCGAGCCCACATGACAGGAAACCCGGGCCCGTACACAGCCAGCTCCTGCCAGAACTGTGTCGCGTCGAGCCCACATGACAGGAAACCCGGGCCCGTACACAGCCAGCTCCTGCCAGAACTGTGTCGCGTCGAGCCCACATGACAGGAAACCCGGGCCCGTACACAGCCAGCTACTGCCAGAACTGTGTCGCGTGGAGCCCACATGACAGGAAACCCGGGCCCGTACACAGCCAGCTCCTGATAGAACTGTGTCGCGTCGAGCCCACATGACAGGAAACCCGGGTCCGTACACAGCCAGCTCCTGCCAGAACTGTGTCGCGTCGAGCCCACATGACAGGAAACCCGGGCCCGTACACAGCCAGCTCCTGCCAGAACTGTGTCGCGTCGAGCCCACATGACAGGAAACCCGGGCCCGTATACAGCCAGCTCCTGCCAGAACTGTGTTACGTTGAGCCTTACTGTTGTGCGAGGCTAATGCACAACGAAAATGACATTGAAATGCGAGATTTCTCGCATGGGTCCTCTAGTCAGAGATTATTTGTTGCTATTGTTGTTGTTTCACTGAGGGACTTGTAACAGCGTGGTCATCAGCCCCTATACTTGTACACATGCAGAATCAATTTTATAGCCTGTGTAAGTGTAGTGTTTGCAATAGTGTGCGTACTAGTAATGTAGAAGCTGAGATTGAGAGGGAGATGGCTGTGGCCATAAGTTGGGTTCAATCCTGGCATTTGCCTGGGATAAAGGTGCGAAACCCACGAAAACTAATTCTATATTGGCTGAAGCGGGAATCAAACTCATCAGTCTGGATATACCCTCTTCAAGCCCACAGACCACTTATATATTTCTTGACTGGGCCGGGAATCTTTGGTACATAAATAATAATAATAATAACCCCTGGCTCTAAAGCCCGTGAAGGGCCTAGGCCGACCAAGCGACCGCTGCCCAGCCATTAGGCCTGCAGATATTAGGGTGACGCGTGATCAGCGCATCGGGTCCCCTCGGCCGTTAATCTTGGTCTTCGTGATCGGGTCGCTGCCTCACCGTCAGACAGCTACTCAATTGTCCTCACGACAGTTTCTAAAATCCCTGACGGAGCCGGGAATCGAACCCGGGGCCTCCAGGTGAGAGGCAAGCGTGCTACCCCAACACCACGGGGCCGGCTAATCTTTGGTACAGGAACGTTAAAATGTACCCCTGGACCATAGATTAATATTCTTACTTCAAGGCTTCAGTTTTAATAAAGATATTGCTCGGTGAGAAGTGGCACCAACATCAGGTCTGAGATTCAAGTCTACATCTTGAATGGTTTATGGTTTACAGCAGATGGCGACAAGAGATTGGAGGCTGCTTAACATGTACTGGTAGCAGAGCACATAACTTCATGAAGACTGACATTACAAATCACTAACAAGCAGTTTGTCAGCGCGACCGTGTGAAGAACTGTTCTTCCAGTCTGTCGGAGCATCATCATTTAGCTCGAGTTTCAATTTACTGTGAATGTTGCTTCCTTGTGTTCCAAGCCTGTATTATTATTATTATTATTATCAATAATAATAATAATAATAATAATAATAATAATAATAATAATAATAATATGATGTTGTTGTTTCATCTGAGGGGCTTGGACATCGTGAACATTTAGCCCCCTGTACTTAGGTGTGTATAATTTGCCTGATAACCTGTCATTATTGTGTCAATCGGAAAGTGTAATTATAATTCAGGTGATGAATTGGAAGGAGGCGACCGTGGCCCTAAGTTAGGAACCATCCCGGCATTTGCCTGGATTAGAAGTGGAAAACCAAGGAAAACCACTTCCGAGATGGCTGAGGTTGGAATCGAACCCAGCTCTTCTCAGATTTGCCTTACGAGGCTGAGTGTACCCCGTTCAAGCCCACAGACCAGAATTAAATTCCTTGGCAGAGCCGAGAAACAAACCAGGCCAACTCGGAGTCAGCCAAGAATGCTAGCCAATACGCAACGAAGCAGATTATTATTATTATTATTATTATTATTATTATTATTAGAATATTATTATTATTATTTCACATCAGATCTTTCTCCTCTTGTGTGTATTATCAGTAAAAGAAAAGACCTCTCGTCTTAGCCGTGCTCGATAAATCATGCACCACGGTGGCGCGGGCAGCTTCAGTAAATCCGGAGATCACAGGTTCGAATACTGGCGCTGACAGTGGCTATCATGAGTGTGGTTTATCCCGGGTTTTCTCACACTCCCTCCAGATGTATACTTGGAGAGTACCTTACCTCAAGTCCCGGTGCATCTACCTGATCCCTGTCCTTAATACAGTCATCACAGGAATACAGGTTATCAGACAAGTTCAATACATATCCAACTACATGGGGCTGATGACCTAGATGTCGTAATCCCTTAAAATGAATTTGCAACTGTAAAAGAGCTATGGAACCATTCATACCCAATAGATGAGAGGTCTATTAGTGCTGGAGAGAACTGAGAGAGCAACTATTGATCTGCAATCAGCAGTCTTACTGTAGTTTCTTTAATCAAGGACTAGCAGTGTATTATGTCTATTTTGATGATGGTGACTCAGCTACCAATCACACCGTAGAGGAAATTGAATTACTTACCCTTGGCATAGATCTGCAGCGAGATCACGGCTTTGGCCTCGCCATGGCAATTGCGGGCGATCACAGAGTAAGCACCTGTGTAGTCGAGCTTCGCTCTTGGTATCTCAAGACGGTACTCTGGGCCGTCCCCCACGCGCCGGAAGTGTGGCGCGTCGCGGTAATAGTCAGGCTGCAACAACACAAGAACAACCCGTGAGAAACACCAACTGACAACATCCTGCAACATATTCAGTCTGAAACTCCAGACCCATACATACAAAGTCCAATCGGAAGTTCTGTACCTCAGAACCAGACGAACGTAAGTCAAAAAATTACGATTTTCAGGTTATTACATCATTGTATGTAGAATTTGATTCTACATTAAGCCATTACAACTTAAGTCCGGTGAAACATCGCATTTTGTATTTACTAAGAGTTGTAAGAACGTAAGTCCCAACCTATGATTGAGCCAGACAAACTTAAATCCACTTACGTTATTGTGGTTCTGAAGCGTTAAGAATACATTAAAACGCAAGTCCCATTAACACACCTTGTCATAGTGCTATGTCCTAAACTTGGTTTTATAAGTACAGCCAATATAACGCATGCCCAGTCTTAAGTCCTAGAACGATTTTATAAGTACAGCCAATATAAAGCAAGTCCAGTCTTAATCCTAAAACGATTTCATAAGTACAGCCAAAAAACGTAGTCCAGTCCTGACTGAATATTGCGTTAATTCTAAAGTAAATACCAATAAAGGGGTTAAGTATATACAACTTTAATAATGTGAATAGTTTTTTTGCTGCCTAGTTCAAGTGTTAGCCATGCAGTCAGACATAGAGTTCATTTTCTACAGTTTTTATGCTCTCCTGAAAAGTTGGCATAATGTGACTTACGTTAGTCTGGTTCTGAGGTACAGAGTTGTGCCTGTTAACTTGCGGACATGAAGGAAGTCTGTGGAGAAGGAAGCTACAAAGAAGGGAAGACCTGGATGATAGTGACAGGCAACAGAACAAAACATAGGAATTTCACATCAACCCTACGCTCCGAAAGGAGTGGCAGACGACGTGTGAGTGTAGTTCACTTCCACATATGGTAGGATATATCTGTTACGCATTGAACCAGAAACTGGATAAACCTAGCTCTATCCGGAAAAAGAGAACATTATCCAACATATCTGAATGAATTCTCCCTGAATAAAGTCTTTAACTGTACCCGGATAATCTTAAGTTTATTCCAACTCAAGAGATTGAAGCAGAATTTCGCAGAACACAAGCCCGGGTTTAATCTTCCTTATTACTGTTAAACAAATAATAAACAACAACAACAACACTTATAATAATAGCCTAGTAAAAATAAAAAAATAAAAATAATATTCATAATAGAATTTAGAAAACAATATTATATATATGCATTACAATCCAGATATGTAGATAACTCTCTCGAAATGCAATTTAGTCAGGAGTATTATTTAATCAGGATAAATTTCAAAACCATTAGGAAATACAAAGAGATTCTGAAGCCCTAAAATTACATTTCTTGGGTACGTGTTGTTGTTTACAATTACGTTTTCATAGCTTTGTCCATTCTAAGATTATTTATTTATTATTATTATTTATTTAGATTTATTGTGCTTCTAACAGGCATTTGCCTAATAAAAAGAAACACATGTACATTTGGTTACACAATTCTATTAAATTATAGTACGTATAATTGACAGGCATAATGTTGAGATTGTAATATTAATTAATTCTACAACTAAATACGAAAATATAATAATTATGTGCAGGAAATTGGTAGGTGGAATGTACGAGTTCATGTGATCGCACAGCAGGAAGAAACAAAGGAACTATATGATGATGATGATGATGATAATTGTTGTTTTAAGGGGCCTAACATCTAGGTTATCGGCCCCTAATGATCTGGGGGATAGCGAAAATGAGAATGAAATGGAGACCAGAACGAAAATTATGTGAGACGGAAAATACGTACAAAGAGAAACTCAGATGGAAACAACTCACAATATGGTCTTACAAAAGGGAAGTTAGAACGAAAAGATTCACAAAAAAGAATAGAGTGAAAAAGACCCACAAAACGTAGGCTAGATTCAAAATACGTACAAAATGCAATGTTGCGTCGAAATACTTACAAAATGCAACTGAAATTCAAAATACTTACAAAATGCAAATGAGATCGAAAATACGTAGAAAATGCAATTGAGGTTCAAAATACTTACAAAATGCAATTGAAATTGAAAATACACAATGCAATTCAGATTGAAATATCCCAGTTCCAATCCAAATTATTCACAAAGTGCAATGGAAATTCAAAATACTTACAAAATGCAATCGAAATTGAAAATGCTTACAAAATGTCCGGTAGATTCAAACAACTCATGTGGATTGACAATACTTACAAAATGCAATTATTTAGATTGAAAATACTTGACAAAATGTAATTTAGATTCAAAATACCCACAAAATGCAATTGAGAATCAAAATATGTGCAAAATGCCCACCAAACAAAATGCAATTTAGATTCAAAATTCATGCGAAATGCGGTTTTCGTTGAAAATACTTACAAAATGCAATTGTAATTCAAAATACTCACTAAAAGGCCCGGCCACCTGCATTGAAAGACTTACTAAAAAGCAATTTAGATTGTCAATCTTTACAAAATGCAATTGAGGTTGAAAACAATCGCGAGATGTAATTTAGATCGAAAAAACTTACAAAATGCAACGTAGATTATAAATGCCTTAAAAAATCGCTAAAACGGAATTTAGATACACGGTGAACCAAGTAACAAAAACAGTGCGGGAATCTTAAAGAGAAGAGGAAATATAAGGAAAAGAGGAGAGGAGAGGCGAAGGGAGAGAGGAGAGGGTCCGCCCCAAAGGTAAGGGACAAAAGGGGAAAACGGACCCAGCTCAGGAATCCCTCGGGGTCGCCAACTCCCGAACTCACCAGCCGTGAGCCCCTGAGGGTGTAGCATTATCTAGGGTGCACCAGAAGGGGTGGGGCTACATACACCCGGCCTCCTTAAGGGCCTTGAGCACAAGGCAGGAGGTAAAAGGAAAAGAAAAAGAAGGCTGACCCCTCACAGAAGGAGGGTATCAGGAAAGATGAGACAAGGGCCAATTAAGGCGGGAAAGTGAAAGCCTCCCTAGGCCTCGGATAACTTAATACCATCGGGGTCGGAAGAGAACAAGAGTTGACCAAGGGAGGTCGACAGGAAAGAAGACGGAGAGGAGCCCGGCACAAGTAAGTGGAAAAAGGAACTATATGTGTAACTGAATAAGTCAAGGTTGTTTGCTATTGATTGTTCATTGTATAATTGAATAGCACTTATTATTGGGGAATGTTTATGCTGTTCAGCAGTAAAATGTAATAAACTTAAGTCGAGTTGAGGGAGGTGCAACACGTAAATTTAACTGTGATATTAAATACGGACTATGCAAAAGGTTATTGAATACTTTGAAGACAAAAACAAGAATTGCAATTTTTCGTCTGTTAGCCAGAGATGTATAATTCAGGTAACTTAGAAGATTTCCATTGCTATCATATTTCGGATAAATACCCGTCATTTTATACTGCAGATATCTTAGGAATTTATTCTGAACCATTTCAATTTCACTAATGTGGTTCAAGTACCAGGGATTCCAGATGCTGGATGCACATTCTAATCTGCTTCTAACCAAATAATTGAACAATAATTTTATACTTTTTGGATTGACGAAATCTTTAGAATTTCTTCTTACAAAGTCTAGCATTTTATAAGCATTTCATGAGTGTGCAATGAAAATGTTAGCTTTGACTGTTCGCTAGTTGACGCAGTGGTTATTTTCATCCCGTGGCGTAGCCATGCTCGTTAAATCATGCACCACAGCCGCGAGGGCAGCTGCAGCAAGTCAGGATGTCTCAGGTTCGAATTCTGGCGTTGACAGCCGCTATCCTGAGTGTGGTTTCTCCCTGCGTTTTCCACACTCCCTCCAGACAAATACCTTACCTCAAGTCTCGGGGCACCTACCCCATCCCGAATAACAGTTACACACACTACTACAGTCATCACAGAAATACAGGTTATCAGAAAAGTTCAACACCCACACAACTACACGGGGATGATGGCCAAGATGTTCCAAACCCCTAAAATAATTAACAGCAACAACAGGTTATTTGCGGTTGATAGTGCCCTGAAATCTATTAGGTTTAATCACGAATCGCAAACTGATTCCTTGAAATGTGTTCAGCGATCATTGCATGTTGGATTTCAAGTTTGTTGAACCCTTTTCACTAAGCCCCTATGTCTATTACCTTAACAAGAACATTGTGAAAGTCAAGCTTGACTTCGGTGAACATCTAGGATTCGAACTGAAGTGGTGTCCCCAATCTTAACTGAGGGAATTGCCGCCAAAAAAAATGTAATTCTGGTCTGAGGGTTGGAACAGTGCACACTCAGCCTCGTGAGGTAAAACTGAGGAGGGTTTGATTCCCATCCCAACCATCGTGGAAGTGGTTTTCCGTGGTTTCCCACATTTACTCCAAGCAAATCATGCGGTAGTTCCTAACCTGAGGCCATGGCCGCCTCCTTTCCAAGAATTACAAACACACACACTAATACAGCCATCACAATAACAATGGCTATCGGACAAATTTCACGCACACACACACACACACACACACAAGTACAGGATGCTACATGACTACGATGTGGTGAAAATGAAAATCCACAGCCTGCTTCCAGTCTCCGACCGGGTCAGGAATGGAATGAATGAAGCCCCCATCGAGCGGCGAGGATATGAACTGTGCCGGCTGCCGAGGCCTGACGCACTCCTCTGGGGCAATGATTAAATGAATGACAGATGAAATGAAATGATAGTGGAGAGTTTTGCTGGAATGAAATTTTGACAGGGAAAACCGGAGTACCCGGAGAAAAACCTGTCTGCCTCCGTTTTGTCCAGCACAAATCTCACATGGAATGACCGGGATTTGAACCACGGACCCAGCGGTGAGAGGCCGGCGTGCTGCCGCCTAAGCCACGGAGGCTTGACTACGATGTGGTAAAGCCCCTAATTGTAATTCTGGTCTGAGGGCTGGAACAGTGCACACTCAGCCTCATGAGGTAAAACTGAGGAGGGTTCGATTCCCATCCCAACCATCGTGGAAGTGGTTTTCCGTGGTTTCCCACATCTACTCCAAGTAAATCACGAGGTGGTTCCTAACCTGAGGCCATGGCCGCCTCCTTACCAAGAATTACAAACACACACACACTAATACAGCCATCACAATAACAATGGCTATCAGACAAATTCCACGCGCGCACACACACACCCAAGTACAGGAGGCTACATGACCACGATGTGGTAAAGCCCCTCATTTAATCAACAACAACAACAACAACAGCAAGACCTCTATTATCCATCTTTTAGTAGCTAGTCCTTTACGTTAGACACAAAAGTCTGTTCGCCGAGTCGAGATAGTGGAAGTAAACACAGTTGTACACGTGATTGCAGGGCTGCCCGCAAGGGGTGCTTAGAGCTGTGCCTGTTGAACGTACGCCAACGTCAGTGCTGTGTATAGCCTACATGCGAAGCGGGCTGACTTATCGGTTACATGCTACAGCGCGGTTTATTTATTGTTCGTTTATGTATTTAATTAATTAATTAATTAATTAATAAGTTCTTAACTGCTTATGGCAGGCAACAGTATACAGTGCAGCAAGTCTTGTCTTTTCTGGGGCTACGGCATGACCAGTGCCGGATTAAGGTAAAATGAGGCCCAAGTCCCTCAGATTTTAGGGGCCCCTTTATTTTTTTCAAATATTTATTTTTATTTTTAGCACCTGTATATCTAATAAAGTATGTATAAGAGTTTTTTTTCTCAAGATGAATAATAAACTTTTTATTAAATCATATATAGTCTACATACTGTATATACATACATTTCAATTGAAACGATCATCGTTATTTGAAAACATTTCAGATGATTTGATGAACAATTTTTTACTGCTGTAAATTGTAATCAATTTTTTTCTGTTTTTTTTTCGGTCAATGAAATCTTCTACGAAGTCATCAAAATCAATTTCCCGCAGAACATCTGACTCGATATACATTAGACTTAGCATGTCTAATTGTTCTTGTGACATGATACAACTTTGCGCACTTTTGATCCGTTTCAATTTTGAAAACTAGCGCTCCGCTGAACAATTCGTTATCATGAGGGTCAGGAAAATGCGAAAAGCAATTATAACCTTCGGAAAATCAGACTCACCTTGTCTCGAATAAGAATTTCGGAAAGTTCAGAATGAGTGAACTCAGTTTTTAAAGGAAATTGTAATTTAATACAATGCTGAAACTGTCTCAGTTATGGATACAAATTTTCTAAATCTTCGGAATAAAATTTGGTGGGCCCCAGATAATTGGGGTAATCCAGCACTGGGCATGACTAATGATCTCGGAGCTTCTTGGCTACGTGAACTGGGCGTGTTTCCCTGTCCAGGCAGTCAAGTGACCATGTGCAAGTATTTACGCGCACTATCTCGATTTGGTGAATACACTATAGAATATTTGTGGGTCTATGCCATACACGACTTGTAGCAAATATTATTGGAGCAAACTGAAACATTAATAGCCTATGCGATGTTTTCTCAGGTAGCGTATACAATGTAGGCTACAGGCATGGCTAGCACTCTCCTTACGTATCTGCTGACCGCTGGTAAACAGTTTCCTGTGTTTTGAGGGGTTGGTACATCCTGTGTGGTGCTTTCAACATCTACAGGGTTATTCGGCTGAGAAACAGTTTCTTGTGTTTTGAGGGGTTGGTACACCCTGTGTGGTGCCACGGAGGAAAGAATCTAGAGAAGTTGCCGAGAGCTCGTTTGAGTGAAGCCAAGCGCCGAAATGACCTAAATAATATACACAAATGGAGTATAGAAAACAAATTATACTTAAACGTACCGAAGTGTGCTGTTATGACCTTTACACGTAAGAAGAATCCAATAACATTTGTTTATGGTATTGGACCTAAGTCATTGAAAACAGTAAGCGAGAAGAAAGATCTAGGGATTCTGTTTGACCGAGAGCTTGCTTTCACCTATCATGTGCAAAGACGGTCGGGGATGCTTACCGCATGCAGAAAACATGCATTAAATCCATTGAGCAAGTTCAAAAGAAATTCCTCAGATATTTACACCTCAAAATAACGGGCAATTACCCACGGTGAACTTTTGTTGAATTTCGGCATGACTAGTTTGGAGTCTCGAAGGCAAGTGAATGATATGAAATTTCTTTATAAAGTCATTAACGGTCAAATTGATAACTCTTTTTTCCTATCGCTCCTAAATTTCAACATCCCTCGCTTAACTACAAGATCATTCATAACATTCAAAAATGATATAACCAATACTACTTCACATATCAATTCACCTGTATGGAAGCTTTGCAGTATTTGCAACGATGCGGTTCGTGTAAACTGGAAACTAGATTTCTGTCTCTCAATCTGACCGTTCTTGGAAATTATAATCCAGTCACTCTAATTCATACTTGAAATAAAATTATCACACAAAACAGAATCAACAATGTATATACGAGTATGTGGATAGGCCTGTTCCCTAGTTATTAATGTTACCTTTTAGTTTATTATGTAATAATTTCAAAACCTGTTTTTATATTTGACATTAGATCAAATTTAGATTTAGTTTTTATATTATCTTTAGATTAAGCTTTTTACTACTATGCATTTTGATCTGTGTGAACTTCCTAGTTTTAAGAATTACATTAAGATATTAATACTTAATGCAGATATATCAGGAAATGTAGTTTACTGTGTAGGTGCACTGTTATTGGGGCGCACACTGAGCCCTGTTGTGTACCATCAACAAATAAATAAATAAATAAATAAATAAATAAACTATTGCAGCTGAACCGTTGCAAGTTTCATCCATGCAATTCTGTTCCAGGTTGAGAATTCTATGTATTGGTTTAACATCGTTCGTCTGTTATTTTTATGTTGTTAATATTTATCATACATTTCATTGCAATTACTAAATAGGCTATAGTGTACACAATTTAAGGTTATGCATAGACGTTATTCCAACGTATTTCTTCTGTGAGCAGGAGTGTTTTGAAATAACTTACGATAATTTATCTCCCTTTGACTTCCAGAAAAAGAAAACAATAAGTGGATCAGAGCAGTTAGAAGGGAACATTGGACTCCCACTAAATATTCCAAAATGTGGTCTCCCCACTTTAAACCAGATATGCTCATCCGATACCTGTAGATGCATGGGCCACTGACCGCGAGATCACTCACCTCAATTATAAAAAAAACACTCCTCTGCAAATCCCAAATTACCAAAAAGATCAATCGGTCAATCATAATTACGGTATGTAATTAAGCAATGCGAGGCTAATCGGCAAGTTTCTAGCCCACAAACAAAATACCGTATGGTACGGTACCGTCTTTTACAAGTGTTGTAATTATTAATTTTGAGGTACCGCATTCTTGAATGTAAAAATGTGTACGAACAATGGATGTATTAAATGTAAGTGCTCGATATTAGGCCACAAAACTGATGAATGCCTGAACACCAATAAGAACTTAAAAATCAATTTGGTGTAAATACCGTAATTAGTTCAACATCATTAGTTCCCATTGGTAAAACTAGCACCTTCCGACACCTGTATTCAATTTAATCAGTGTTTGAGTGTATTATTACGTTTTGCCACACAGTAACACAGGTTATCAGACAAATTCAAGTACATGCGGCTGATTACCAAAGATGTCCGAAACCCTAAAAAAAAACACAACAGTATAAGTTACATACTTATTTACCCTCGTGGTATAGTGGCAAGTATGACAGGTCAGGTTTGCCATCAGAAGTCCGATGAATTTCCTATTACCCATGGACTGAAACAAGGATGTGTACTGGCTCCAACGCTTTTCGTGCTGTACTTGGCTGCAATGCTTTATGATTCACCCACAAACATCCCAGGTGTGGAGGTCAAGTATCGTTTTGATGGAGGGCTTTTTAACCTAACTCGTCTCCGCTCCTTGAGGAAAACTGAGGTTACTAATGTTAGGCCTACTAATATGTTGTATGCAGATGATGCTGCGGCACCAACTCTCACACCAGAAGAGCTGCAAGAGTCAGTTAATTGTTACAAACGTGCATATGATCGCTTTGGTCTTACCATAAATGTCAATAAGTCTAAAGTGTTGGCACAACCTTCACCAGGCACACCTCTTCCTCAGTTCAATATCTCCATTCCAAATTTGCCATTAGAACAGGTAGACCACTTCTCGTACCTGGGCAGTACCATTTCTGTGAGCTGTACCTGTGAGCAGGATGTGGATAAGAGAATTGGCGCAGCCCATGCAGCATATGGACGAAGAGCGCACCGGGACTTCATGAATAAAGATCTGTCCATGAGTACAAAGCTTATGGTGCACAAAGCAGTACTGTAGTCATTTCTACATTGTTGTATGGTTGTGAAACGTGGACCCTTTACCGACGTGATCTTAGGAAGCTTGAGCGCTTCCACCTACAAAATCTTCGATCAATCCTGAGGATTAAATGGGAAGACCGCATTACCAATATTGCTGTTCTTGAAAAGGCTCAAATCAACAGCATAGAATCATCCATAATAGGTCACCAATTTAGATGGATTGGTCATATCCATCGGATGGATGATGTGAGATTACCTCGTCAAATGCTATATGGTGAGTTATGCTATGGCACCAGACCTCATGGGGGGTCCTAAGAGGCGCTACAAGGACCAATTTAAGCAGACCCTGAAATTGACAGGTCTTGATTCACAAACCTGGGACATGCTGGCTGAAGACCGATCAACTTGGCGCCGTACCATCTCGGATACTGTAAAAACGTTTGAAAGGGATCGACGCACACATGAAGAGGCCAAGCGTCAAGCTAGGAAACTTCGAGCAGCCCAACCACGTCCTCCTCCAGCAATACTATGTGACTTGTGTGGACGCTTGTTCTATGCCAGGATTGGACTATTTAGTCACCGTAAACACATCCACAAACTGGACTGAAGGAAGAATATTTATACTTGAATTCGAGTTAAAGCCGATGATGATGATGATGATGAGTGGCAAGCATGCTTGCCTGTCACCCCTTAGGTCCTGGGTGTGATTTCTGGCTCTGCCAAGAAATTGAATTCTGGTCTGAGGGTTGAAGCGGGTTTTATTTCAGCCCCGTTAGGCAGAACTGTGAAAAGGTGGATTCTATTACTACCGCAACAATCCTAGAAGTGTCTTTCCTTGGTTTCCTACTTTTACTCCAGGTAAATGCCGGGATGATTCCTAACTTAAAGCCACGACCGCTTCCTTCTCAATTCTAGCCTCAAATACAAATACTCACAATAATTCATATTGTCAGGCAAATTCTACGTGCACAGGGCTGACATGAAAACTGTCCAAGTCCCTAAATAAATAACTTATAACCCACTAAGGGATCATAACAGAGACATCATACCACCAATGGCACTAATATGCCCAGTGCTTTCAACCAATGGGTGATTGACACAATGCTAAATTTAATCGGAATGGGGGGGGGGGAAGAGGCGTGGTGGCGCATCGATAAAAGCTCCGTGCCTTTCACCAAGGCGGACCGGGTTTGATTCCCGGTCAATGCATGTGTGATTTTCGAAGTGAAATGCCATGTCCTGTGGTTCGGATTCCACGTAAAAAGGAAGTCCCGTGGCTCATGATCGCGAGATTATCGGTTACATTAAACTACAATCTTCCTTCCTTCCTGGGTTCGATTCCCGGTAAATGCATTTGAGATTTTCGAAGTGAAATACCATGTCCTGTAGTTCGGATTCCAAATAAAAAGGAGGTCCCGTGGCTCATAATCACAAGATTCACGGTCACGTAAAACTACAATCTTCCTTCTTCATTTTCCTTCCTTCCTTTATCTCAGAATGAAATAAAAAAGCAAGCAAGTACTCCTCGCAGTCCCTCATGCAGCTAGCGATGTCTTTCAGTATTACAGCTAGTAGCCTACTATGGCCAACCTGCTTTGATGTCACAGCACATGCTCGAACTATTCACGCCTTTTCGGGCCAAATTTCACTTGACACGTTATGTAAATAGGACTAGATACTTAATCGTAATTCTGAAACACACCTTCTTATCGAAAAGTAAGACCTGAAGTTGCTGAATGTGCTCTCATAATAGTGTGCTTAACTACTCAATGCTTGATAGAGAGAGGCACTCAAGAATCGTGACCGTAAATGGAAAGAGAACAGAAGTGACTAGACACGAGCCAGCTGGGTGTGTTCCTATCGCCATACAACTCTCCTCCACACACGCACACACTGGATAGCAGGATTCTGGAATAGTTCATGTGCTATTATGAGCTACGACAGGGGCGTAAAACTTGGGAAGGGCAGGGGGCCATTGCCCCCCCCCCCCCTTAAATTTTAGGTGCAAGACAAAATGTTTAAGTACCCTTAACAAATTGAAAGTGTTGTAAGATAATCCGAAACTATTCTATAAATGATTCAATACTACTGTCGACCAAAATATTATGTGTACTCGAGTTTGAAGGTTGTTTGTGAAGTAACCAATAGACCTACATAATATCCAATAACATCATCATTTTCGTCGTTCTATTTTACGTTAGTTCATGTAGGTTTGGGATTTTTAATTTATATTTTAATATTTTTTATCGCAGTTGGAACACAAAAAGTGCCCGTTTTAAGCGTGTTTCAACCATGCGTCACATTTAAGAATTATTATCTCATAAACCCGTCATCAGATCGAATCCAAATTTTAACACAATATGACGCATGGTTGAAACACGCTTAAAAACGTCATTTCTTTATTCCCCCTCCCTTCGCACCCTCTCCCGTTTCCCGCCGAACCACCAACTTAGCCGAGACAATATAAGCTTTGTTCTCTTACCACGACCCCACAGGGGCTCACATATAGTGGGACGTGGGTTGGCGACCACGGGGCCCCAGCTGAGTCCGGCATTGCTTCCACTTACTTGTGCCGGCTCCTCTTCGTCTTCTTTCCTGTCGACCTCACTTGGTCCACTCTTGTTCTCTTCCGACCCCGACGGTATTAGGGTATCCGAGGCCTAGGGAGTCTCTTCATTGGCCCTTATCTCATCTTTTCTGATACCCTCCTTCTGCGAGGAGTCAGCCTTCTTTTTCTTTTCATGTTATCTCCTGCCTTCTGCTCAAGGCCCTCAAGGAGGCAGGGCGTATGTAGCCCCACCACTTCTGGTGCTGCCTAGATAATGCTAAACCCTCAGGGGCTCACGGCTGGTGAGTTCGGGAGTTGGCGACCCCGAGTGATTCCTGAGCCGGGTCCGGTTTTCCCCCTTTTATCCATTACCTGTGGGGCTCTTCTCTTTCATTTTCCTATCTGCCTTTTATGGCTCTCCTTCCTTCCAAGTCCCTCAATCCGCATTCTTCGAGGGTTGAGGGCATTTCTTTTCCTTCTGTCCTTTATGTGCCTTATTCTCCTTTTGTTTGCCATTTCTTCTTCTAGTATATAAGTTATTTTTAGTTATATATTACATTTCATTATCATCTTCACGATCATCCAAACCATAGGGGCCGATAACCTAGATGTTAGGCCCCTTAAAACAACAATTATCATCATCATCATCATCATCATCATCATCCTTACCACGACAATCCGAAATGGTGCATTTTCGAACTATTATTTCTCAGCGCCGGTTTAAAACTGAGGTAAGTCAGTGGTTGGTTCCTCAGTTTAGGGGTTGCGACAACGCGGTCACGTAGCCCCGTGTACTTTGGGTGTGTGTAGAATCTGTCCGATTTTTTTTAGCGTATGGCTTTTAGTGCCGGGAGTGTCCGAGGACATGTTCGCCTCGCCAGTTTTGTAGCTGCTTCGAGACGGACACCCAATGGGTGAGCTACAAGTACTGTTGGGGAGGATAGTTGGAATGTAAGGACGAGGAGTTGGAAGGTAGCGGCTGTGGCCTATAGTTAGGGACCAACCCCGGCATTTGCCTGGAAGGAAGATGGGAAACCACAGAAGACCATCTTCAAGGTTGCCGGCGGGGGGATTCGAACCTCCTCGCCTCCCGGATGTGAGCGACTGCCAGCAGTCATGCCGTAACGACCACGGCTAACTCACCCGGTATCTGTCCGATAATCGGTGTTAATTGGGATGACTGTATTAGTGTGTGTTATCTTGTGGGGTTTGAAGCACTAAACGCTTATGTGTTATCTGTTTTCAATTCACGTAAGGACTGCAGACATGAATTTTTTCAAGTAGTTCCTACTTTTGTCGCCAAACGCCACCGTCAATGACTACTAGTTCAGAACTTGGTTACCAGATGCCATCGCAATCGGCTCCTGGCGACGAACGTCAGAACCTACGAACGTTTGTCAAATGTTTTATCTAATTTAGCTTCACACAGATGTAATTAGTGGAAGGTTCTAAATGCCATAAATCTATGACATGGGACCGCCGGCTTTACTTCCCCTCCGAAGAAAGGCATGCTGAGGGATTTTTAACGCTCTTAAAAAATCCGACGACTTCGGCCGGGCTTGAACCCGCGATCTTGGGCATAGAAGCTCAGTATGCTACCAATTACGCCACCGAACCGCCTCTGAGGTCTTTTGCTAGACGTTGACAAAAAAGTGTTGTGTTTTGTATTCATATTCCGATTATATTTTGCATTTTAATTAGAAATAATGAATAAAAATCATATTTTTTTTCAACTATAGCTTAGACCCACATTACCGTGTTATTTCAGGTTTCAAAACCTTAAAATAAAGAAAACCACTCCCTGGTACTGTAGGTAGGAAATCGCAGTTTATAAATTTGACCAAGCAATGAAGGAAATTGTAGAAAACTTTAAAGTGGGAGTGAAGATTCAAGGAGAAATATTTTCAACGCCTGAGGATTTGAATGAGTTTTTGAATGGTATGGACTCAGTCTTGAGGAAAGAATTCATGATAACAATTAATAAATGTAAAACAAGAATATTGGAATGCAGCCGAAATAAAACAGAATCCTCTATGTACATCAAATTGGCAGGTGAAAAACTTAAAGAAGTAGGAGACTTCTGTTACTTAGGCAGCAAAATAACCAGTGATGGACGAAGCAAAGAGGATATAAACGTAGGTTAGCTCAGGCAAGGAAAGCATTTCTACAGAAAAGGAATCTGTTGACATCGAATATAGATTTAGGTGTTTGAAGTCAATTTTGAAGGCCTTTGTCTGGAGCGTGGAACCCTATGGAAGTGAAACTTGGACTATTGGTGCAGCAGAAAAGAGGAGAATTGAAGCGTTTGAAATGTGGTGTTACAGGAGAATGATGAAGAGCAGATGGGTAGATAGGGTTACAAACGAAGAGGTATTAAGACTAGTGGGAGAGGAGAGATGTTTCTGGCGACTGCTAACGAAGAGAAGAGATAGGTTGGTAGGACACATACTAAGACACCCGGGCATAGCAAGCTTAGTTGTGGAAGGAAGGGTCGAGGACAAGAACTGTAGGGGTAGACCATGGTTAGAATATGTTAAACAGATAGCCTCGGGCGTAGGGTGTGGTAGCTATGTAGATATGAAACGATTAGCTCAGGACAGGGAGTCATGGAGGGCTGCATGAAACCAGTCAAAAGACTGAAGACTCAAACAACAACAACGAGAAATTTGACCCCTCCACGTTTGCGATGAGTTTTACGCCCCTGAGCTACGGAACCCCCTAATGGAATCCGAACCACAGGACATGGAATTACACTTTGAAAATGTTTGACCGGAAATCGAACCCGGTCCACCTTGGTAAGAGGAAGACAGCTCGACGACTGCGCCACCACGGTCCCCTTCACCCACGACGATTTAAGAATCTTATCTTACATTTGGTGTGCTTTCCCACGAGTTCAAGAAAGCCTTGGGACGTGTTTGTTACTAGGCTCGTGTACTTGGGTGTGTGCCAAATTTGTCTGATAACGTGTGTTATTGTGATGATGATATTAGTGGGTATATCTCTAAGTTGGTGTTAGGATTGGAACGGAAATGACGTGGCCATTAAGTTAGGAACCATCTACTCCAGCCAAATACTACGATAGTACCAAAATTGAGACCACGGCCACCTCATTTCTAATCATATCTCCGATTACTATTACACACCCTTGTATCGAGTCCCGCGGCATTGCCGTGCTCGTTAAATCGCGCACCATGTTCGCGAGGTCAGCTGTAGAAAGTCTGGAGATCGGAGGTTCAGATCCCGGCGTTGACAGTGGTTATTCTGAGTGTGATTTTTCCCCGGTGTTCATTTCAAGTCCCAAGACACCTGCCCTATCCATGTCCTTATTACAGTTAAACACACTACTGCAGTCATCAAAGGAATAATAATAATACAATGTTATTGGTCACCTGCGTAGCGTAGCGGTCAGCATGGTTAGCTGCCACCCCGGAGGTCTTGGGTTCGATTCCCCGCTCTGCCACGAAATTTGAAAAGTGGCATGAGGACTGGAACGAGGTCTACTCAGCCTCGGATGATCCAAATGAGTAGAAAGGGTTCGATTCCCACCTCAGCCATCCTCGAAGTGGTTTTCCGTGGTTTCCCACTTCGTCTTCGGGCAAATACCGGGATGGTCCCTACTGTAAGGCCACGGCCGCTTCCTTCCCTCTTCCTTGCCTATCCATCCCAATCTTCCCTTCCCATCCCTCATGAGGCCCTTATTCGCTTTGCAGGTGAGGCCGTCTGGGCGAAGTGCTGATTACCCCTCCCCAGTTGTATCCATTCCGACCAAGTGTTCCCACCTCGAGGACACTGCCTGGACAGGCGGTAGTGGTGAGTTCCCTCACTGAGTCCGTGGGAACCACCAACCTGGAGGGTAAAATTGACCAAAAAATAAATAAAACAATGTTATTGGTTTTACGTCCCTTTTAACTATTGCGGCTTTTAGAGTCGCCGCGCCGGGGTGTCGGAATTTTGCCCCGAAGGGGATCTTTAACGTGCCTGTAAATCTACTGACACGGCTCCTTTGCAATTGTATACCCTCAAATGCCAACTGACTGCGCCAAGAGAACAGCAGGCGAGAACGTTACCGCTGAGCCACGCAGCCAATCTAAAAGGAATACAGGTTATCAGACAAATTGAACACACACCCAACTACACTGGGATGATGACCAAGATGTTCCTAGCCCCTCAAATAAATTAACCACACAAACCTTGTACAGTAACACAAATAGAAACACACACATCCAAATGCACAGAGCTAATGACCATGATGACCATGCCACTAAATGAAATATAAACAAAATCCATTCCCGGTGCTTTGTATATAATCTTGGCAAAATATCGTTGCCCAGCAATCCCACTGTTCTGGGTATCTAGTAGGTACTGCCATGACAGACCTAATTCTTCCTTGGAAGTGAATACCATTTTAAGAAAATATGTGGTGACCAGCGGGCCCGTGCGAGAAATCTCGCATGTTCATAAGCCCCACTTTCCCCAATAGGTTTATAATAAGAGACATAAGGAGAAAGGTAATGTTTTTATTTGAACCAAATGATTATAGAACTCTATTTAAGTTTCAGGCGTCCCTACGGCCAAAATACGAACTGAACAGCAATGATGTCGCGTATTTTCCTACAGCAACAGTATTTGCAAATCGCACACTTCTTACAAAAATTGATATTTATGAAATTAGAATGCAATTCGTCACTGCTAATGCCATATGTGTGAGTCCATTGATTGACAGCGTAGCCGTAGCGCTCACCGGTTATTCGATATTGATGAAATTATAGGATTTGAGTACTCATTCCTTTAAATTACTGTTTCTGAAATCCATGCAAAATGATAAAGGAAATACCTCAGAATGTTAAAATGACATGAAACAGGCGTCGCAGCGGCCAAAATGTGAGGTGAACAGCAATTATGGAGCGTATCTTCCTACAGCAACAGTATATGGAAATCGCACACTTCATACAGGTATTTTTAAGTAATTTTTAAATAAATTATAGATATTTATGAAGTTAGAGTGCAATGCGTTACTGGTAATGTATATTCTCTTTCATTTGAATGCTCATTTTTCACGATCGGTCGCTTGTGAGGGCCGCAGGAAGGATCTATAACTTACTACTGAAATAATATATACGATGATTACTAGTTCTTGGGATAGCGGTATGGAGTTGGGCTACTCGAAACTTATCACTTCTGAATCAGTAAAATTACGCTCCAAGTCTGCAACTTTGGAAACCTATGCTTAAAACCGTGACACTGACATGGGTCATCCTGAGTCTCGGTATTTTCCACAAAACCTCTGGTCAAATAAAAGGATCGTACCTCACGTCAAGTCGCATGTTGCCTACCTCTTATCTGATTCTGGTCTGAGGGATGGAACGGAGAATGCCCAGCCTAGTGAGGCAAAACTGAGAAGAGGTGGTTTCGATTCAAACATTCTAGATTTGGTTTTCTGTGGTTTCCCCTTTCTACCTCAGGCAGATGTCGGAATGGTTCCTTACTTAATTCTACGACTGTCTCCTTTCCATTCCCAGCCTCAATTACAAATACACACACACTATCACACACAGGCCTACCTCAAAGACACAGGTTATCTGACAAACTATTTACACAGGGGTGATTACCATGTTGTACATGGCATTGACTGAAACAAAATTAACAATGGCATAGTGGTTTTTAGTTCTCTCCACACATTTTCTCTTGTATAGGTTAATAAAGGTCGCCTCCGTAGCGTAGCGGTCAACATGGTTAGCTGCCGCCCCGGAGGTCCTGGATTCGATTCCCGGCTCTGCCACGAAATTTGAAAAGTGGTATGAGGACAGGAACGGGGTCTACTCAGCCTCGGGTAGTCCAAATGAGTATAGGGGGTTCGATTCCCACCTCAGCCATCCTCAAAGTGGTTTTCCGTGGTTTCCCACTTCGTCTTCGGGCAAATGCCGGGATGGTACTGCCCCCAGAAATTGAATTATTTAGGGACAAAATGAGAGTATTTTCCGTCCCCATGATAAAATTTAACCAGCAAATATAATTTCTGGAAGTGTGACACAGGAGTGTAGTGTTACAAGCTCGAGGCTGTGGAAGAGCCCGATCACGTGATATATTGCACAATGGACGCTTCTAGAAGGCTATAATTAGCATAGCAACAGCGAGTCTGGAAATTAATATTATAAATATTGTTATACATTATACTATTGGATCCCAGCCCAGAGTCAATGAGAGGAGGTCTTATTGAAGACGGGATCAACTTCAATTACACAATATGATGAAATTATGCATTTTGGCCCATAGAAGAAGATTTTCTTATTTGGTAATGAAGAGAATATTAAGAGAAATTATGTCTGATACTTTAAAAACCACAGATCGGTTAATCTACGCAGTAATAAGCATTAGTAATCTACGCGCTAAAATTATGGTGGGAGTTTGATATGGCCGCCAAAAATTTCGACTTGGAGGGGGAGATCCATGGATCGAGGTTCTTATTCCAGCAGTCTTTGAAGAGTGAGGAAGTGTTTATACTGGGTTAACGGAGATCCCAAGGCTTAGTCCGAGTGCGACGACTGTCGACTTGTGGAGACGCGAGGATAGCTAGGAGGAACGTAGGAGATCACCGCACTTCAATTATATGTGAAGTTGTGAGGAACATTGAATTAATTATATCGCTTATATAATTGAGATCTGAATTTAAATAAGCGAATATATATAAAGAACAGGTCGCATACTATATATTGTGAAAAGTCGAGCGATTTAAAATTCACCGTTTCGACAATATAAGCCTGTTAAGCCAGATTTTCAAATGTGTTGGAAATAAAGCTGAATATCATTTTAAATTGCAACGTGAAGTTGGCGAACGCAGTTCAAGTGAACAGTAGCGGAGAACTTTTAATATTGGCGCAACACATAAACATTAACAGAATGACTATTATTATTCTTCAAATGTTTTCATTCAACATAATTAATATTGTTGATATGATGAACTAAATAGTCATGCGCCAGAGACATATTCGATAACAGGAGTTAAGATACAACGATGGAGCTTCGTTAGACAACGTATTCTTGAATACAGACGTAGTGTACGGTCCATCTTGTACATTTTCGTCAGTCTACGAAAACTAATGTAACATCAATTAGCTATGGAAATATTTCATTCACCATTTATATGAATATTTCTATAATTATATTCCAATGATGAGGCTGATACATATTTACGACGGAGAATGAAGACTCTACAGAAGAGATTTGTCAAGATGCTAGGGGGTAGCCCAGCAACACAGAAGAATTTGCCTGAAGGATTTCGTTCGAGCCCAGGCGAATGTTGGTGAATTCCAGAGAGGGACGTTTCCTATCTCTGAGGTCGCAGATCCGAGGTTCGAATGCAGATCCATCTCAGTATCTTGTACTGAGGAAACATCTGAAGTATTGTGGGAATACTTACATAGATCTTCAAGTTTTCGTCCAAAATAAGGTAGCAGTGTATCTCATTTGTAGTATAGAGCTTGATTAGTGACATCCTGAGCCAACGATCTTATTCCATATTTCTATATTTTCCCATTTCATGTATTCCAGTGTTTTCATGTATTTTACACTTCAGATGTGTGTTGAGATTTTTATGCTTCAAGATTATGTAGGAGATGAATGCCTTTCATCTATTTTTCAATTTTATTCTACGGATCAGTTGTGGAACTGACATTAAAATTTTTGTTTGAGGCATTATATTGCCTCATAGGAGACTAGTCGTTTCGACTCTCGAATTTTAATAATTTCATTTAAACCAAGTATTCTGACATTGTGTCATAGCTTCAAATTAAATTCTTATTAAATTTAATTTGAGCACTTTAATGTAACAACATATAACTTCAAGAACAGAAGAAACATCGAATGATATTGTTATATCATTATTGTACATAAACTATCGACGATCTAAGAAATACTAGTCGTTTGATAAGACCGAAGTCTTAATCCCTATGAACATTCTTTGTGTAGAGTGGAAAAACATTACGACATTGACAAACCTTTTTATTATTTGGAAAGCTAAGAGTTTTGTTCATTTAATATGTTAGAGGAAATACCTTTTGAGAGAAGATTATTCAAATCTTTGGCTAGGAATTCAAAGCTAGTTTATCCCGGTCAAGATTGAATTCTATCTGACACTATAAATAACATGTGTGTTATTTTATTCTATTTGTGTAACATCACGTCATTTTGTGGACATGATATTACAACGATAAACAATTTAAAGCTTGACAAGTGAGGTGAGACAGGAGTATTATTTTTATTACATGTATTTGCGACAGACGAGTTAACAGTTAATTATCTTGTTGTGGAGTAAACTTTAGGAGGTTAATCACGACTGTCTAATATCGTTCATTACAATTGGAAGTTTCGTTTGAAGAACTTAAGCATGTATAATTGTAGTCCAGTAGTCATGTGGAATGATACTGAGGGTCATGCCATTATTTAAGAGAAGTGCCTACAGAAGATATGTTAATAACAATTAATCCTTTTTGGTTATTGTTTAACATAGTGGATGATAATTGTTTATGCCATATATACTCTTATATGAGGATTTGTAGAGCTATGAAGAGTGCTCGTGCGAGGGAGATTAGCATTTTAAGGGAAGTCAAAGTATTTTTGTTCTTTGATAAGAAGGCATGGACCATGATAAGAGCCGTTGTATACAAGTAGTCCAGTTCTTGTGAAGTAACGATTTAGCTGTGTTAACAGGAGGGTTCTAGCGGAAATACAACTTGAGAACGATTGTCTACTCTTGTCTATAATACTATTATTATACTTTATTAAACCCGAAGTTATGTAATTACGTACATTTAACTTAAATTAGTCGACTGTATTATACCGACATTGTAATGAAACCTATATAAGACGATGTGTAAGCAGTATATCAAAACTACGGAACGTTAGAGAAGGGTTATGTGAAAAACCAGTGTATATATTTAGTTGAGAATTGTATTGTAACCGATAAGCCAGAATCTCGAAAGTAACGTGTTAGCAACACTAAATAATCTATATTATTATGAACATATTACATGTAAATATTTTTTTTGAAAATTATTTAATTAGTTAAATAATTTAGTAGGATTTATTAATCAATTGTTTTGAAATAGCGTGTGTTTTATGAGCGGATGTTTTTGGTATGAATGATTGTTCGCTGTTAAGAGTAAATGTGGAACCGAATTGGTCATGAACAATTGCGGGGTGCGAATGAAAGAGTGTATAAAAATTTTCAGGATGATTGTTTAAGAAACAGAGTAGTTATATGAACTTTTGTAAGATCTAAATGTTAAATTTTACGTGTTTTTATAAACGCACACACAAGCAGTCTCTATGTGGGCTAGCGAGAATGATTCACTGTTAGGGTTGGAGAACGGTGTGACATAATATAAGCAGGTGGACACTCACCACCTTGTATAAATTGTATAAAACGGTGAGACCCTCCGTGGCTTAGGCGACAGCACGCCGGCCTCTCACCGCTGAGTCCGTGGTTCAAATCCCGGTCACTCCATGTGAGATTTGTGCTGGCTAGAGAGGAGGCAGACAGGTTTTTTCTCCGGGTACCCCGGTTTTCCCTGTCACAAATTTCATTCCGGCAACACTCTTCACTGTCATTTCAGGGAAGTGCGACAGGCTTCGGCAGCCGGCACAGTTCATATCCTCGCCGCTAGATGGGGGCTTCATTCATTCCATTCCCTAACCCGGGCGACCAAGCAGGCTGTAGATTTTCATATTCGTCAACGGTTGGTACTAGATCTATTGCTATGTTTAACGATAACTATTGTTAGAACTTGTGCGTCACTTAACAGGATGTCTTCCGACACTACTCTTCACGTCTTCTTTCAAAGTGATCAGATGCATTTTCTAATCCCTTATGGCTTATGATATTCAGAAACTGCATATGACGAGGCCGCGTCATCAGAATGGTTGAATTGGAACAATATCCGGGACCGCGTACACTTGACTACTTGACTATTTCTGTGTTTGTATAAGGTCGTGTACAGGACAATCTTACTCCATACAAAGAAACATAAATGTGTCTTCAGAAGTAGAGAACTGGTCTGTGAATCATTCAAGAAAATAATGTCGTCTAAATCGCTGTCAAATTTTATTCATCAAACTCAAGCTACAGTATTTGCATCACAAAGTATCTATGCAAATATCGTATGAGCCACACACTTAAATAATCTAAATTCCATACTTAGCTAAACCAAATGACGTCATTCCCTTTGACATCACTACGACGTGACTGACTCACTCGCACTACATAGCAGCGTTACCAACTTAGCTAATTTCTTGCTAAATCTACTACTGTATACTATATATTAAATAGCCTACCATTTATGCCGAAAGATGTGTTAATTATCTACAGTATATGATGTACCTTAGTAGCGTGCTGCACACGGAAGCGCTCTCAGAGAAGGCATGGGAGGATAATTATGTAGAACAGTGTACCAGCAATAAGTGAGTAAAATACCAATCAGATGGCCCAGCAGCGCCCTCTTTTGTGTGGTCGGAAAGGTTAGCGTTTTTTTTTTCCTCGGAAACGACTGAGAAGCGCACCTAACAACTTGCACCTGGTATACGCCTGGTCAAAGGGCGCAATATCAGAGTGTGAGTGAGTTAGAACGTGGAAGATTAATCGGTCTCCGGGAAATAAAGATTTGTCATGCCGTGACATTTTGGCACGCTGCTAAGACAGTGCTGCGTGTGTGGAACCAGTAAATAAAAGAGCGTACGACCCTTTGGCAGTCTGCATTGTCGAGTGGCAAAGTGGACAAACGTCAAGTATGATGGTTTGGAGCACCATTGGATACTATGTGCGATCTCATCTCCTACGTATTGAGGGATTCCGTGGAGTCACTGATTCAATTCCCTGCTCTGCCAAGAAATTGAATTCTGACCTGAAGACTGGAACGGGGTACACAGCCTTGTGAAGCAAAACTAAGAAGAGGCTGGTTCGGTTCCTTCGAAAGCCATTCTGCAAGTGGTTTTCTATGGTTTCCCACTTTACTCTAGGAAATGCTGCAATGGTACCAAACTTAAGGCCACGGATGCTACCTACCCAAATTCTACTTTGATTACAAGTACACACACGTACAGATTTCACAGTGGCACAGGTCATCAGACTACTTCTACACGGGGTTACATAGCCACGATATCGGAATGCCTCTATGTAAACAACAGCATCGTGTTGAGGGAAATCAAAACAGCAATCACTACATCAGGGATGTTTCAGAGCCCGAGGTACAGCACATCTTTTAGGCAAATTTGAGGCAACCAGTTCTGTTATATTTCATCAAGAATACGATATGGATCAACTAGATTAATCTTCGCTAGTGCTACCTCTGTACAAAATATCATTCAATTCGGTTTCACCGTGTTTGAATTGATATGGTGAATCGATTTGCACACATACGTGGCCGCTATCTGCAAACTATTGGGATGATGACCTTGTAGTTCAGTCAAACGATGCTTCCCACAAAAAGGTAGGTTGGTGCAAAATTTGGTAGAGATCAGATGATTAGGTTGGTCGTAATTTGATTTAAGCTCTTAACATTTGGGTGGCCACCATTCCGTTTCCGTCAAGATGGCGGCGATATAAAACATTACACTGAGCTGCCCTTTGCTAGTGCTACCTCTATACCAAATTTCGTTCAATTCGGTTTCACCGTGTTTGAATTGATATGGGGGGGGGGGCAAACATTCAGAGTACACACACTCACAGACAGACACACGCACACACAGACAGACACACAATTTTTCGCCCTGTGCTCATTTAAAAAAAAACGAAAGTAGGCTAATATTGGAATGCTGCCGAAAGAAATCAGAAACTCCTATGGACGTCGAATTGGCAGGTGAAAAGCTAAAGGAAGTAGGATACTTCTGTTACTTAGGAAGCAAAATAGTCAGTGATGGACGAAGCAAAGAGGATATTAAAAAATACGAGCCTTACAGTAGTCGCATATGATGTGTAACATCTAACATAGAAGAAACCTCCCGTGAAATTGTTGATACACCGGTATTTTACACTATTATTGGCACAAATATTAATCTATTGTAAAAGGGAGTGTTTTACAGATATTGTATTCTATAATACGGAACTCATTTTATTAGATGATTTGTAGCTTCCACCAGCACTAGCCCAAATAAAGAATACGATATGGATCAACTAGATTAATAGACGCGACACCGCTCACAACCTTAAAATCCTTATAAACAGGTCCTCTTCATTCACAGACCAACACGTAATTTCAGATGGATTCTGTTAAAATGAGTCATATTGATATGATAAATATCCTTTAAAATGATAATCTGGTAGCAAATATATCTACCTCGTCCGGGATTCGAACCCAAGATCTCTAGATTCACAGTCATAAGAACTAACTCCACGGCTATTTCGACTACGCAAATATTGTGCACAAGATGATGACTTATTTCCACGTTCCAATAATACTGCATTACGGAATTAAGTTTCATTTATATTTTGCTTGTTTCGACAATGTGCCTGCGTGAAATTTAGTTTAAAATGCCTTATGAATAGGCCTTCTTGTGAGTAAAGAGAATGTATTCAGTAATAGTTCATGAAGGCTTGCACAATTCTCGTATAACCACAACGATTATATTATATTGATGACTGCATTACCGTTATGTGGGTTAATATTTGAATAGCCATTGAGCAGAAACACAATACCGGCAATGCCGACTACTTACAATGTTTGATATTAAGGGATTTTACCATTTAAATATTGATACGAAGACTTCGAACATGTACCATGTCATTTGTTTCAATCACTTGACACCAGAGTTCGCATGAGCGTTTTCCGTTCAGTATGTCAATACATTCCACATGGCCGAGAGTACGTCATGGTATCAATTTCGACACCGCGCGCTCATTGTTTCTCGTACCACTGCCAGCTGGGTCTTACCACTACCCGCTGGATCGATCGATCGATCGAGCGGGCAGTGCATAACTCCGTTTTCCACCACTGCCAGCTAGTACACTTCCGTTCGATGGATCGAGCGGGCAGTGCATACTTCCGTTTTCCACCACTGCCAGCTAGTACACTTACGTTCGATTGATCGAGCGGCCAGTGCATACTTCCGTTTTACACCACTGCCAGCTAGTACACTTCCTTTCGATCGATCGAGCGGGCAGTGCATACTTCCGTTCGATCCACCACTGCCAGCTCGAACTTCCGATCCACTTCCGTCCCCAATTTTCAAAATCACTCCCACAAAACTATCCAGCAACCGAGCGGAAAGATGTTACACATCAAAAAAGATACGGTCTTTACAGTAGTCGCATATGATGTGTAACATCTGCCACGTTATCCTACTATGAAATTGAGATGAAATGTATGTGAAGTCATCAGACATGTTATCCTACTCGAATACTACAAAGCTTGGACATTCTTAAAATGTTAATTTAAGCTCTGTTTTCATACTGGTACTATGATGAATGTATAGATTGAATTGGAGATAAGCTACTGTCACACTTGTTTGAACAAACATCACATATTATATTGTAAATTAAGAGGAGCAACGAAACCATAGTCTCTATCCTATATATAGACTACAAGAAATAATGTTCAATACAATCAAATTTCCCAACTCCTGCTTGGTGCAAACTATTGTAATTAAAATTAGATAAATCGTATTTTCATGTAGATTATGTTAAAATGACGCATAATGTTATGATAGATATCGTTTAAATCAATAATCCGGTAGCAAATAATATGGAAGTATTTTTAATGCTCCATTATTATTATTATTATTTCGATAATGTTCCTGCGTGGAATTGAGTTTTAAATTAGTTATGAATACGCCTACTTGACAGCAAAGGGAATTAATATAGTGGTCTATGAAAGTCTAGCTAAGTTACCGTATAGAATCATCGATATATATTACACTAGCAGTAGTGCCCGGCTTCGCCCGGCGGATTTATTTGTTTTATGGATGATAATGAATACTACTACAGAACTGGCACATGATACTTAACTAACAGAAACCAATATTTTAAAAATATATATTTTTGTGGTGGTGGTGGTGGTGGTGCTGCTGGTGGTGGTGGTGGTGGTGGTGGTAAGTAGTACAGTATAATGGACGTAACATTCAGGTCAATTTCCCATAATGATAATTATGAATGTGGGAACAGCTATTTACTAACTACAGCACTCACACATGTAATTTACAAACAAATTTACAATAAAAATAAAAATAGAAAGAACAGTAAGTGAAACAAAAGACACTGCCTAGGACCTATATCTCATTGGCTGTTAGAAATGTAGAGACCAATAGTGTCGTCTTTTGTCGCATAGCGCCGTAGGAAAATAATCAGAACTCTTTGGCAAACTTCGGCTGTCCCGAACTACTGAGGTAGCAATAGTATCATTTATCGACACAAAGCGCTTAACGATAAGTTTCAGAATAAATGAAGGTAAATTTGAAAGCACCAACGCTTATTGCAGCTGATAACCTCAATGTACTGCACCAACACCATTGCATTCACACAGAGGCATAATATTTTCATGATGATAACTGTTTAAAGGGGCCTAAGAAATCTTTTTGCATGGGGCGTGCGTTATCCTATTGGAAAACACCCCCGGGAATGCTGTTCATGAATAGCAGCACAGCAGGTCGAATCACCAGGCGGACGTATAAACGGAACAAGTTAGATCTGAACCTTCCGATGCGCATGTGCGTCCAGTTGCATTACGTCATCCCCCCGCCTGGATTCTTTGTCAACCAGTGAGCACATACTTCGTCACGCGCTGGTTAGATGTTGCCAAGTAGTCATTATTCCCAGAACCTTGGCAGGGTACAGATGCTGTCAAGGCACGCGAAGCAAGACTGAGCAGCTCTGTTCTTTGACAAGCACGGCAACAAGCTTGCTGTCAGGAGTGTGTGAAGTGGGCGCGCTCTCAGTTCATTACCACCAATACCAATGCTATGTCACTGAGAATGCTCCTATTCGATACTTGATGCTTGCATAATATAACCACGACGAGCAGCGAGCAGCTCCAAACAGCTGTTGCACCAAAGAGGGGAAATCGCATTTGCGCCTAGTGATCCCACCACTTCCCCTCCTAGACGAGACTCCGCCATGACAGGCCAGGTCTAACTTGCCACACATATGCAGTCAGGGTGCGTGGGATAACCACGAGAGTACTCTTGTTGTCATAGAAAATTGCTCTCCAGACCAGAACGCCCGGTGTAGGTACAGTGTGTCGACGCCGCAGACAGGTGGAATGCAGGCGCTCGTCTGACAACCTTGTAACCAACACATGGCTATCACTGGCACAAAGGCAGAATTGACTTTTATCGGAAAACACAACGGACCTCCACTATATCCTCCAATGAGCTCTCGCTTGACACCACTGAAATCACAGACGGTGGTGGTTTAGGGTAAGAGAATTGCACGCCGCAGGGCATCTGGCTCGGAGCTGTCCTTCAAGTAACCGATTTCGAACAGTACGTTGCGTCACTGTGGTACCAACTGCCGCTCGAATTACTGCTGCAGACGCCGTCCGATGCGCCAAAACCATCCGCCGAATACGGTGGTACTCCCTCTCGGTGGTGCCACGGGGACGTCCGGAGCCCGGTCTTCTTGCGACCGTACCTTCTCGTGATTACTGCTGCCAGCACGCATGCACAGTGGAGACATTACTGCCAAGCGTGGAAGGAAGTTATACTTTCACGTAACCCTATTACACAGCCTCGTTGAAACGCAATGAGCTGTTTATACCGGCTTCTTCGTCGTCGTAAAGGCATTCTTGACCCACTCACAGTCAGTCCGACCAATCTCACAGGTAACTAACGCTCTCGCACAGTACAGCCCGTATTTAAATCAAACCTGATGTGCAATGTCAATGGGGCCACTACTAGCGCCACGCAAATGCGATTTGCAAGAAATTTGAATCAACGTCATCTTTCAGATGTATAAACACGTCTACCACCGTTCGTTATTCTAGCACAACCCTTTCTTGGTGTTGGGATATTTTTTTTTTTTTTTTTTTTTTGCCAGTGTAATTAAATGAATCTACTTCTAACTACTTAATAACATTACTAATATTAGTAAACCTAAATCAAAAATACCTAATCATGCGTATATGTCAATTTAGTTTAAAACTAATATAACAACTAATCAAAGAAACATTAAGAAATTCATAAACAATAAAATGACTTAACATGGCAAAACATACAGAAATGAAGATATATATTTCTCTTCTTGGTTTAATTTGAAAAACAGGAAAAAACTTGCGGAGAAAATGGTTGTAAATGTAATCTTTTCTACCACTCTTGACATATGAACGAAGGATGTAACACATTTCACTATTGACTAAACAGACATGTTGTCCGTGAATCTTTCGCGAGCTCAAATGCAGCCTCGGAAGATGTAAATGGTTGAAGACGTCCCGTCTAGGTGGACCTGTGTTCTACTGCTTTAGAAGTACATCCCAGTTCTGCATCTCTCTAAATCAGCTATTTCTTTTTCAAAAAACACAAAATAAGAAAATCTAAATCATTTTTAAAATATTTTTTTTCATTATAGCTCGTAACGTGTTAGCTCCCTAATCAGATACTGCGGGTTTGATTCTCAAGTCAACCAAGGAGGATTTTAAGGTTGAAACCGATTGCACTCAGCCAACTGAGGAGATAGCAGGTATTAACGTATAGTCTCAGCCATACTCAAAGTGGTTTTCTGTTGTTTTCTTCCAACTCAGATCAAATGACGGGGTGATTCTTAGTTCAAGGTCAAGGCTATTTCCTTCCCATTACAAACCTCAGTTACGAGTACAGTCACTAGGATACACACCATAATAACATAGGTAATCGGATACATCAGATGCGGCATGCAGGTCCGACATTTAGATTTCAACATTTGTGTGAGTTGAAAGCAGAAGATACAAAAATTAATAAATTCCCTTGTTTTTGCACTGGAGTTTTATTAATTTATATTGTTGTTTCTTTAGGAGTGGCTGTTAACATGAATTCTGATATTAATGGAGCTTGCTGTATCATCAAAAAGCCCTCTCACGAATCGTTAGAATCAAACATAATATATTATGTTGTTGAGACTAAGATTTTGAATATTACTAGGTGATTTTGCAAAGCGTTCTATCAAGGGAAAAGCAGTAGAACTCCAGAACATTTCCTTAAGAACAGTGGAGAAATTCTTTTCTCGTGGCATGGTAACTGTGCAGAACATTTGGCCTAAAGGTTTTACTGTGTAGGTCTCTGCCGTACATGAAATTGTGAAGTTTATGTGTAAACAGGGTTCTGAAGATGATATTCAGAATCTTGGAACCCCATGAAAGAGAAAGGAATTAATTGGACTTACCTATAAAGGTTAAGACTATATTTCACAGCCCCGTATAAATAAATTATTTGGAAACTACTGTACTATAAAAGTTAAGACGATACTCAACAGTCTAGTATAAATAAATTATTTGGAAACTGCTATAAAAGTTAAGACTATACTCAACAGTCTCGTAAAATAAATTATTTGGAAACTATGATAAAAATAAAAACTATACTCAACAGTCTCATATAAATAAATAAATAAATTTGAAACTACTCTAAAAGTTAGGACTTCATTCCACAGTCTCGTATAAATGATATGTCAATAATTATGCCTTCCATTATTCATTTAAAACTGTCTCAAATTTTACGGAAAAGGAGAAATCACGCATGTCAACGGAGCTTTAATCTGTAACTGTTAAACAAGTGTGTCTTGAGAGCTGGATTGGGCGCTGGTAGGGGGCAACTACCTCTACACTTGAGTGCACGCGCGATTGATGTGAAATGCATCCAAGTTATGTGAGAATCCATATGAAATAATTCTACCTACTTATGTTTCACGAAATTAAATTAACATAATTTTTTAGAGATTAGGATTGTTAAATGACTCCAGTATAACGTCATTCTTTAATCACTTGCCGAAGTCAGGTGGCATTTGAGGGTGCGCAAATGCGAGGGAGCCGCGTCAGTAGATTTACTGTCACGTTAAAGATCCCCTTCGGGGAAAAATTCCGGCACCCCGGCGTCTCTAAAAGCCAGAGTAGTTAAAAGGGACGTAAAGCCAATAACATTATTATTATTATTATTATTATTATTATTATTATTATTATTATTATTATTAATCACTTGCCACTCTTTTTGTTCACGCCAATTCATTTGTAAATAGTAGGTCCCCTATCGTACTGTAGGCTACTGGAATTGCCTCGAAGATGTAACGAGACATTACCTCGTACAAGTGCAAAGTCATGTTAAGGATCAGGACACTTCCACATATAGTCAGGCCTAAGCATTAATTAACATGTACAGGGTGAGTACTACAAGGCACTAACACAATCACGGAATGAGTAAGAATTGCGTACACTGTCTGGACAATTAATTCGTTCTAGCCTGAGCCTTCTACTTGGTTCTACATCTCAACACCAACAGGCACGTGATAATAGAAATGTTTAGAGAAATAGTGACGGAACAAAAACTAGTAACGTAACATAGCGAAGTATTAATTTGCAGGATTCCCAATGTTTGGATTGATTTCTACTGGCAAGGATTTTAATCCCTGTTTATTATATCGGTCTACCTCTTGGCGTAGTGGCTAGCATTCTTGGCTGTTGCCCTGGAGGTCCGGGTTCGATTCCTGGCAATTGCCAAGAAATGTAATTCTGTTCTGGGGACTGGAACGGGGTACACTCAGCCTCGTGAGGCAAATTTGAGAAGAGATGGATTGACTCCCACCTCAGCCATCCTGGAAGTGGTTTTCCGTGGCTTCCCAAATCTGCTCCAAGCAAATGCCGTGGTAGTTTCTAACTTTAGACCATGGCCGCCTCTTTCCCAATCCTCATCTGAATTACAAGTATACACACTAACCGGTCGCGGTGGCCGAGAGCGCTATAACGTGCTACCGCGTGCCTCGCTGTCTTCGGGAGAGCATGGGTTCGAATCCTACCTCGGCCGTCCTGAAAATTTTGGTTTCCACCACCAGTCAAATGCCGGGACAGTTCCTTTTAATAGGTCCACGGCCGATTTCCTTCGAAAATCCCTTCCCTGACCAATCCTGAAAAGAAAATACATGGCTATTGGCTGCTTTAATAAAATCTAATACACACACTACTACAGACACCACAATAACACAGGTTATTAGACAATTTTTCTCTCTAAATATATATAATACATACACCCAAGTACACGGGGCTAAATGACCACGATGTCGAAGGTCATCAAATGATACATCAATAGCGTATTATATTGCTTCACTTGGTTGAATAAATTAATAGTTACACGTCCTCGTTGCTACTGTAACGGCCTCAGACAGTCACTTCTTGCAATATAGGAAGATATGAAAGTAGCTGAGAGAAAGATCAGGATTGTTGAGGATTGTGGCGGTACAGCCCTTCACTAGGCGGCCCGGAATCAATACCCTTTCATTGCATGTGAGATTCGTGAAATGAAATTGACGTCTAGTGGCTTGTATTCCATGCACCTGGAATGGGAACGACCTCTGACGGTTCATTGTTTCCCCTCAGCTGCACTCCTTGGCTTACCAGACAGGCTATCCTGCTCTAACTGGTTTTAGCTCACATCTCTCCAGCACAATATAGTTATCTCCCTCGTGCAGCTCACACACAGCTTAGCAGCCCTGAGCGGGCCAGAAAGCAGTTGAGTTGGGGAGGCAATGCTTAGTTAGCTCTTCCCTGCGGGTCCCACATAGAATACGCATGTAATGTACATCAGGAGCAAATCTCAAGCTATAACCGAGGTTCGGAGCCAAGGAACCCAGCAAATTATGGCATCCGATCCAGTTATTTCGATCAGATACTAAACGTTAAAATAAGAGCAGTACATGTCCTTGGTGAATATGTGCTTGGAGCTCACGGGCGCGACCTGGACTTATAGATAAGAAAATATCTATGACTGGCTGTGGTTAACAGACCCATTGATTGGCCATACAATGGACATAGATAATAATAATTATTATTATTATTATTGTTGTTGTTGTTGTTGTTGTTATCACCGACCTGGATAGTAACCCGCCTTATGGCACAAGGTAACTGAGCTAGGCTATCTTGACACTCGGAAAACCAGTGGATTTGAACTCCAACCCCACCGTCAGCTGCCCATGAAATGATTTTTTGTTGTTGTGATTTTCAATTTTCAACTCTAGACAAATGCTGAGATGTTACTTTCTAACAGGTCATGGCTACTTCCTGTTTACTCTTTAATGCTCATTAATGGTCATTCATTCCATCTCTCTCTAACTCCTCTGTATAGGTTGCGGGATGGTCGAACTCCGCTAATTAGCTTAAACCCAAACAGTCCTGTCAGCTCACGCTAATGGGTTTGGGAAGAGAGTGGGGGTAGGCAACCTCTCCTGAAATGTTGGTTAAGCCATGAGTTGACTGATAGCTACGTACACCTGGACCCCCTGGAGTTTCCGTAGATACCATAATCAGTGCAGCTAACATGTTATCCATGTACAGTCAAAGAGGTGGAGACTTGAGAATTTTAGGAAACTATAAAGTTCATAGGTGTGAGTTGCCAAAACGGGGCCAAAAGTGGAGGTGTTCAAACAAGGAATTTTCTGCCCATTTATTTACAATTGGTGGGAACATTCTGTTATGTGGGTCTCACAATTACGAACCATGTAGAAAGGTACGTGACGAGATATGTGAACGGCCATCGAAGTTGAAGAGAAAGGACATACTTGCTGCCACTAAGCACTTGTCTGATAATTTACTGTACTATCAAATGACAGAGAGGATTTAAAAAAAATATTGCGCCCGAGAAAGAGAGAAACTTACCACATCTGCCTCAAAATAAGCAAGAAGTTCATGATGCTCTAGCCATTATGGACATTCGATCGAACTTAGAAGAAAATATGCTTCTGGTAAATGACAGAGAGAATTATTGCATCAAATTTGAAATACATGTGTAAAAGAGAAACTATTTTTATGGACGGAACATTCACGCCAGATGAAGCTGTTCTTATGAGCCGACTCAGATGGTGGGGTCATGTGAAGAGAAAAGGGGAGAAGAGATTACCTAAAAGGTTAATGAGTTCGGCTGTAGAGGTTAAGAGAAGCAGAGGCACACCTAAGAGGAAATGGTTAGAATCAGTGTTGAACAATTTCAATGTAGAGGTGTAGAAGCAGAGGAGGCCGCAGTGCTAACTGCTAATAGGGGATCATGGAGGCGACTTGTTCGCAAACAAGAAGCTTGCAGACTAGACTGGAGAATTGGGATGGAGGTGGCCGTGGCCTTAAGTTAGGAACCTTCCAGCATTTGCCTGGAGTAGAAGTGGGGAAACCACAGAAAACCACTTCATGGATGGCTAAGGTGGGAATTGAACCCATATCTTCTCAGTGTTTCCTCACAAGGCTGAGTGTACCCCGTTACAACCCATAGATCAGTATTAAATTTCTTGGCAGAGCCGGGAATGAAACACGACCTTCGCCAAAAAATAACAGAGAGCTCTCAATATTAACATTGTAGCCTGTTTTATAAGCTTTAAAATGATATAGACATAAACATTTTGGTTTCCATTATATTGCCACAAAATGTAGTTTAGTGAGGCTACCGGTGCGATGACAAATTTCACCCCCCACTACCACAAAAAAAAAATCCTCTCGGCAGGCCGGAAGGCGGAGGTAGATTTCACCGGGAAAACTAGGGGATAGGCTATAATAGGCAAAATATACAGGTTTTCGTAGGAGGACCAGACCTCATTGATTGCAAGAAAGTATTTTACATTTGGAGGTATATTAACTTTTTTTTTTCGTTTTTGTATGCATATTTTTATCATTTTATTGTCTTATGGTGATGGTAACCTTCTTGTCATTTGGCGTTCATTTTTATACTTGTGACCACACTGTCCTTATGCAAGGTTTGGAACTGATGTGTAACTATCTGACAGTCTGTTACTTGTTCACGCAAAATTTTATCTCCCACAGAGATTTTTGTTGGGTCCTCAGTTTAGGGGCTGCGACAACGTGGTCATGTAACCCCGTGTTTATTAGGTGTGTGTAGAATGTGATAAACGGTGTTAATTGTGATGACTGTTTTAGTCTGTAATTCAGGTGAGGTCTGCAGACGGTCAATTTTAAGTAGTAGTTCCTAATTTTGTGCCATATACTAAAGTCAACGATACCTAGCTGTGAACTTGGCTACTAGATGCCACCGCAACCAGCAACTTGCAACGAACGTTGGAACTTGCCCTCCAAAGGAAAGCATGCTGATGGATTTTTAGCGCTCTTAGAAAATCCGACGACTTTGGCCGGCTTTGAACCAGCGACCTTGGGCTTATAAGTTCAGCATGCTACCAGTTAGCCGCTTCCCACAGAGTCAGATGGAAAAATGAATGTGATCTCGTGCGATGGCGTTGTCTTGGCAACCTCTGACAGCTCATCCCTCATCAATTAAGAAGCGTTGTCATGGTAACCTCTGATGGCACTTGGCATTTTCTTTAATTCCGAAATCATTTTTCTCATCCCTTGGCGTAATGGTAGGTCAGATCAAAAATTCTTTCAGACAAAGTTTTAGGTAATTATTTGGGGAATATTTTTCATTTTGTACGGTTTTGATATTGTGCCTATTAAGAGAGATATGATTAATGTTTCCCGAAAATCCCACTTTTTTCCACGCCTTTGGTCAATGTTTGGTGCTATCAAAAACTTTTGAAACAAATTTTTTGGCACTTATCCGACACATATTATGAACTTTGAATGGATTCGATATTTCACGTATTAAGAGAGTTATAGCGATATTTCACTTTTTCGAAAAAAAAAAGCCCCCCCCCCCCCCCCCCTCAACCGATTTTGCCCATTAACGAACTCGACCGAGATTTTAAGGGGATACATATTGTGTAAAACATTCAAAGTGATTGGTGCAAAATTACGGCAGTTATCGTGTCCACAAGAACTGATATATATTGTGCCCATGTGGGATTGGCACAAGATTTGAACCCCTGACCATTTACAGAGAATATTCTACAGTGTTATAAAATATTATAAAATCTTAGAGATGCACCAGAAGTCTCAGAGAGAAACTCACAGGAAAACGAACATTCAGGCATTCCTGAAGGGGAGATGGTTAAGTGGAAATACGTATATTCCCATTTTAGTTGGCATTTTAAAAGCAAATCGCCATTAAAATAACGATTAGCAAGCGCCAGAAAGTCCGACTCAAGAGGCAAAAAGTAACACTCGAGATTCCAGGGAGACAGCAACTCCAGGAAAATATTGCGTTTCAAGTGGACACTAAGAGTTGGAACTATTTCTTAATAGACACTCGAAACTTAAACCAGGAATCTGTTAAAATCAGCAGTTTTTCTTAAGTAGATGAAAGGGGGAGTTACCTCGTTAAACCTCATAAAATAAACTCACCAAAACTATTAGATGCGAAGTCGAAACAAAATCTAGTGACCCAAAAATTCAAGAAGTTGGCAGTCTTGAAAAACACTTGAGAAGAATGCAAGGTAAGGGAAAAAGGTCATAAACACTTGAGCGACAGGATACTAGCGGAGGGCAGTAAGTGAAAGATAGGCCCCGCCAAGAGCATATCAACTATTTTAATTAATTACAGATAACCCAGCGAAACAATTTCATTCCGCCTGCCGGAAATGGTAATATTATTACCAATTACACTTAGGATAAAAATTTTAACAAGATCGAAGCTAGGATTCAGGATTTGAACTTCCGACGCTCGTCAGAAACTAGTTCTCAGCCGAGATGAATAAATAGGCCTAAGGCCCGAGCAAAAGTACGAAGTTCGTCAGTCAGATTCAAACCTCGGCAGAGGAGGTACGTCATATGAAGTTCATCAGTCTGTGGGAGACCTTGGTGAAAGGCCAGTACACGCAGTTCGTCAGTCAGATTCAAACCTCGGCAGAGGAGGTACGTTATGAAGTTCGTCAGTCTATGACAGGCCTTGGTGAGAGGCACGTCATATGAAGTCCGTCAGTTGAACGAGGGCCTTGGTAGAGGCACGTCATACGAAGTTCGTTAGTCAGATTCATACCTCGGCAGAGGAGGTACGTCATATGAAGTCCGTCAGTTGAACGAGGGCCTTGATGAGAGGCACGTCATACGAAGTATCATCAGTCTGCCAGACAGTCAGCAGAGACAACTTATAAGTTAAATTCCGTCAGTAGGCAAAGCTTTATTATAGGCTTATAGGGAAAGTGTACCAAGTACAATCAAAAGTAAACAGAGCCTCGGTGATAGGATACGCGAATTAGCGACAAGTAAAAACCGTCAAGAACAAAACCAAAGTAACAGACAGTAGAATTCGAGTCTCCGAAAGGGACAAAAAGTACAGAACGAATGCGCTAGGCAAATTAATAAGCTAACAGGCGAGACGCAGCAAACTTATCGTCTGTTCGAAAAATACGCTAGAGACTGAAAAGATCAAAAGAACATTGGTTCGAAGAAATAGGTCAGTCAAGGGGAAAAAACCCCTACGGCATAGTAAATGCTCTTCACGGAAGACAAGTCGAAGGGAAACCAAAAGTAATATTGCGTCAAGAGCCAAACAGAAGTAAAGTTAGAATTATAGGGATAAACTAATAAATGGAAGAATTTGATGAACAGTATTCGAGCGGAAAATAGGCTAAATACTAATACAATTAGGAAGGAAAGAGACTTACCAGGAGAAGAGTGGGGAGCCGTTACACGAATAAAGGCTGTAGGAAAGAGACTTACCTAGACATAGGGGGGATAACAGTAATCACACGTCCAAACCAGTACAGAAAAAGGGACTTACTAGGATCATCAGCCACGTGAGGATATCTTCATCGTCAGCTGAGATTTGGTCCGTGTGAAAGAAAGTGTAAATAATAATTAAGCGATTTTCTTTTTAGTGAAATAAGTGCTTTCTGTGAAACGTAAAATGTATAAAAATATGTCCATGTGTAAAATAAAAGGCCAGAAAATGAAGAAGGTCTATTTGTGTGAAGTTATGTGGTGTTAGAACCATATGTGGGTGAAAACCATCCAAAAATCATGTCACAAGATGGAAAAGGGGTGAGTAGAAAATGTTCATAATATAAAAATGAGGGTATCATATGCAAATCAGTGAATATATGTATAAATGTATGCACGATGGATAGTCAAAAAGTGTTAAGATGTCAAAAGGCAACTGTTCAGACGGTTTGCAAAAATGTGAATAATAATTATGAAAAGTGCAAAGTAATAATAATAATAATAATAATGAAAACCCGAAAAAATGGTTAAATGAAAATAAAGTGAAATCTCAAAGGAGGAATCGAATATAATAAATGAAAAATGGCAAGTACCATGCATGCCAAGTAAATTAACGTAAATGTAATAAGCACCGTTAGAATGATGATAATAATAATTAATATTGAGTTTTATACTCCGAAAAAATAATATTGAGTTTTATACTCCGAAAAATAGTATTGAGTTTTATACTCCGAATAATAATGTTAAAGTAAACAATGGCATTTTTGCAAGTTAATAATGAAATAATGAATGTTAATCAAATGATAATAATAAACTCGAGTCGAAGTGATAAAATAATTGAAATAATTGAAGCGCGTGAAATAATTAACGTAATTGAAGGATCGTTGGGGATACCTTAAGAAATGAAATAATAAACGTTATTCAGCAAATGATAAAATGTAATGTGCTAAAAGTAATAGGTGAAAATTAAACGCCGTAAAATAAAGTTGAATGTTATAGGCTATAGGCCATGTCGAAATAAAATGCTAAACACGAGCAAAGTTGTTGTAATGAAGATCCAAGTCTTATAAAAGTTATGGAGCCGGAATAGGCCCGTAAAATGATGAAATGAGTCAAATAGGCTAGCTAGTGGAATAAATATGTCTTGTAACGTGCGTAAGATGAGAGATCTAAAAGTAATAATGGTCAGGAAGTCGTCGGTATTGTTGTATTAGCGAGGGTTCGACCCGTCTGGACGAACAGGGATTCGAACCAGAGGCATTATAGTTGTTGCAATCTAAGTCCCACTGGGCAATTGCTAAATGTGTGTGTATTAATCTGAAATGTATCAGTGCTTCTACGAGATATGGTTATAACTGGAGAAACAGTGTTTTCCGAGCCTAAAAATTATATAACCTTACTTTGCCAGCATCGAAATGTTATGACCAAGTGAAATGTGTAAAAGGAATGAACGGGATTCGAAGCAAGGAATGGTAAAGACCTCTTGTCTCCTTCCAATAAATAAATAAATAAATAAATAAATAAATGCGTCGTGATCTCCAATTATAGCACTGGTTACAAGGACAGTGAAATGAATAAAAGTCAATGAGGGATAGAGTTGAATGAAGTAATGTCGCACTTGGATTTTCTTGCATCTTATGTTGTAGAAATAAACAGTTGAATGTTCTTTTAAAGGGAAGTGAATGGTGTGAGCGCAAGGTCGTAAATTATCGTGAAACGAGGGTGTGAGGGAGGTTCTGCCACCCGGCCGACCGAACCTAAACACGAAAGGAGAGTACAATGGACTTTTGTTTAAAAAGGTTGCGGTTGCTGAATAAATATGAAGTGCGTTATAGTTAAATATGCAAATTTGTAAATTAACGGTGCTATAAAGTTGTTAATCAATTAGTTGAATTGGTGGGTTCTTGAAAATCATCCCCACATTAAATTTGTTGAAATCTAATAATATTTGACCATAGTAGTCAAAGTATAAGTTGAACACTGAATATCCGATTCCTACCTAAAAGAGAGATATGAAATGAAAACGGGTTAACTCATAACGGAGTTTGCAAGTAATTAAATAACTGTATAGTGATGGCATATGATACCTCATTTATAAACCACCCTATTGCATGGAAGAAATTTTGGAGGGATATGAATACGATAATATGGCATGGTTAATTGTTTTAAAGTGTTGATTTGTTGTGATAAACTAAGGCTTACCGGCAGAGGTAATACAATCAAAATAAAATGATAATTAAAGAATTTAAAGTAAACTGAGGGTAAAATAAAACCCAGAAGGGATGTTAATTAGACGGTTAAATATCCGTAAAGGCTTAGAGAAAAATTATATGAAATAACAGGCAAGCTTTGTGCCCAAACAGATAATGTGTTGTAAACAAAAATATAGAGAAATGCTAATGTATAAAATATGATCTAAGGATAAGATAATGATAGAGATTTAAGTGAATTTTTGATATTTATGTGGATTTTGGATTTTCCAAAATTTTTATGTATGACAATTTGTATTGTTCCTTGGAGTTTTTCTGCAATAAACTCATGTCATTTGTAACATGTCTGGTTTTTCAATTTAGTCTTGTAGATCCTAAAAAGTGCTATCATATCGAATGTGGAATCACGGTGGGGGTTGACGTTACACGCCCCGGACCGAAGTAGTTAGCCAGGTCGTGATGAAGCATTCTCCATTGTGAAATGGGTACAATATATATATATATATAAACTTTTGAACTGACGGTGGTTTGGGGGTCTGGGGGATGTGAAACGCGAAGATATATCGAAATTTTCCGGAAGTCGAAACATGGCACCCATTGCAATAGTTAGCTTTCTGATGAAATCTACCTAAATTGCAATAGTTAGCTTTCTGAAGAAATCTAGCTAAAATAGGCTACATAATTAAAAATACTACCATCAACGACACCTAGCTGTGAACTTGGCTACTAGATGCCACCGGAACCATCAACTCGCAACGAACGTTGGAACTTCCCCTCCGAAGGAAAGCAAACTCAGGTTTTTTAGCGCTCTTAGTGAATCCGACGACTTCAGCCGGGTTTGAACCCGCGACCTTGGGCATAGAAGTTCAGCATGCTACCAGTTCCGATACCGAAGTCGCTTCCCACAGACAGATGGAAAACTGAATGTGATCTCGTGCAGTGGCGTTGTCATAGCAACTGCTGATGGCTCATCCCTTATCAATTAAAATTAAAGTTCATGGCAACCTCTCTTGGCACTTGGCAATTTCTTATAATTTAAATCATTTTGCTCACCCCGTGGCGTAATGGTGGGTCATATCAAAAATTCTTTCAGACAAATGTTTTAGGTAATTATTGGAGGAATATTGTCCATTTTGTACGGTTTTGATATTGTGCCTATTAACAGAGATATGATTAATGTTTCCCGAAAAACCCACTTTTTCCCACCCCTTTGGTCAATGGTTGGTGCTATCAAAAACCTTTTCAAACATAAATTTTAGGGCCTTGTCCGACACATAGTATGAACTTTGAATGGATTCAATATTTCAGATATTAAGAGAGTTATAGCGATAATTCACTTTTTCGAAAAAAGCCTCCCATTTTCACCCCCTTTGACCGATTTTGCCCATTAACGAACTCGACCGAGATTTTAAGGGGATACATATTATGTAAAAAATTCAAAGTGATTGGTGCAAAATTGCGGTAGTTATCGTGTCCACAAAAAAGTGATACATATATATATATATATATATATATATATACATAAATTATATATAAACTTTTGAACTGACGGTGGTTTTGGGGTCTGGGGGATGTGAAACGCGAAGATATGTCGAAATTTTCCGCAAGTCGAAACATGGGACCCATTGCAATAGTTAGCTTTCTAATGAAATCTACCTAATAGCGGTTAATAAAATAATAATGTTATTGGTTTTACGTCCCTTTTAACTACCCTGGCTTTTAGAGACGCCGGGGTGCCGGAATTTTGCCCCGAAGGGGATCTTTAACGTGCCAGTAAATGTACTGACACGGCTCCCTCGCATTTGCGCACCCTCAAATGCCAGCTGACTGCGCCAGGTTTCGAACTAATAGCGGTTATATGAGATATTAGTAGAATGAGTATTTTGGTGAGTTATTGGACTACTATACAAGAGGTACATTTAAACAAAATTCCTCCTCCCTTCATGATCGTTTCACTTTGATCCCCCAATTTACACATTTGCAGACTTAAAGAAATCACCTCGTGGTAAAGGTATGCATGTTATTTTTGTTCTTTTAAGACTTCAACGATGTGTCATAATATTTCTACCTTCAATTTTGTTCGTATACCAGTACTTCGTCTTGATTGAATGGAAATACTAAGAAGATGAATTATCTTCATACCGTCAAAGTTTTAACATTAACTCCACGAACTTTCAGTGGAAGTAAAGCTTTTGTCTGCAATTTTGCACCTTGTTTTGCAACAGAATACATATAAGCATAGTGGCTTCGGTGGCGTAGTCGGTAGCATGCTGAGCTTCTATGCTCAAGATCGCCGGTTCAAATCCGGTCGAATTCGTCGGAATTTTTAAGAGCGTTAAAAATCCCTCAGTATGCCTTCCTTCGGACGGGAAGTAAAGCCGGCGGTCCCATGTCATAGATTTATGGCATGTTAAAGAACCTTCCACTAATTACACCTGTGTGAAGCTAAATTGCACAGGTAATAATAATATCGTATGGCCTGGGTTGCCTGGTGCAAGCTTTGTAATTTGACACCCAGAGGGTAGCTTGCATGTCGAATTTCGTTGTTCCTTGAATCACTATGAAAGTTAAGGAGGTTAGATAATAGATATCTACGCTCCTTGAACATTATAGCGCTTTCTAGTAGAGAAATGAGGAACTTTGTGTTGGCGGAAACTCCCGAGATTAATTTTGCCATTATGAACTCGGCCTACTGAATTCAAATGGGTTCTTTGACATGCCAACATCGTATGACATGCGTATCGTATTTTTGCCACCTTTAAAAAATCACTTACCACGGCCAGGGGCGAACCTGCAATCTTGGGGTTAGTAGACCGACACGCTATCCACTCACCCACCGTTAAGAATGTAAACAACGTTCCTACGTTCGTTGCCAAGAGCCGACTGCGGTGGCGTCTGGTAGCTAAGTTCTGAACTAGTAGTCGTTGACGGTGGCGTTTGGCGGCAAATGTAGGAACTATTTGAAAAATTCAAAAGTCTGCAGTCCTTACTTGAATTAAAAAACAGATAACACACACTAATACAGTCATCACAGTTAACACCGGTTATCAGACAGATTCTACACACACCCAAAGTACACGGGGCTACATGACCGCGTTGTCGCAGTGCCTAAACTTAAAAACCAACCAACAAATAAGCATTTGGATCCCACGATATCGTTTTACCCCCTAGGGGCTAGTGGGATGTGGGTTAGCGACCAAGGGACCCCAGCTGAGTCCGGCATTGCTTCCACTTACTTATTCCGGGCTCCTCTCCGTCTTCTTTCCTGTCGACCTCCCTTGGTCAACTCTTGTAATTTTCCGACCCCGACGGTATTAGGGTATCCGAGGCCTAGGGAGTCTTTCACTGTCCTGCCTTAGTTGGCCCTTGTCTCATTTTTCCTGATCCCTCATTCTTCGAGGGGTCAGACCTCTTGTTTTCTTTTCATTATATATAAATCTTTTTTCCTCTTTTATTCTTTAGTTTTTTTTACTTTTTTTTGCTCCTCGCGTATCAAAATTCCCTTTAGCGATTTTTTTATTTGCATATACACTCCATTTTGTAGGTATTTTCAATCTACGTTGCATTTTGTAAGTTTTTTCGGTCCAAGTGACATTTTACGAGTGTTTTCAACTTCAATTGCATTTTGTAAGGATTAACAATCTAAATTGTTTTTAGTAGTCTAAGTGCTTCAATAATGTCGGGAGTCCGGGGATTTGTGTAACTATAATCGGTAAATGGTCACTCTTTTGAATTTCAATTGCAATTTGTACGTATTTTCAACCTAAACAGCTTTTTGCAAGTATTTTCAATCTAAAATGCATTTTGTAGGGACGCATTTTGCAAGTATTTAGATTCTCAATTGCATTTTGTGGGTATCTTGAATCTAAATGACATTTTGTAAGTATTTTCAATCTAAATTGCATTTTGTAAGTATTGTCCATCCAAATGAGTAGTTTGAATCTACCGTACATTTTGAAATAGACCAGTTGATCACGCACTGCACCAGGTTCGGCGGGCAGCTAATGATCGTGCCACTGAGGGGTGATCGATCGCAGTCAACGATATTTGCGGGCTGCTGAACGGACCCCAAGGTGGTCTCGGATCCGGCCAACGGTTCGCCGGGCAGCTAATGATCGTGCCACTGAGGGGTGATCGATCGCAATCAACGATATTTGCGGGCTGCTGAACGGACCCCAAGGTGGTCTCGGATCCGGCCAACGGTTCGCCGGACAGCTAATGATCGTGCCACTGAGGGGTGATCGATCGCAATCAACGGTCTTTCCGGGCTGCCTGATCGTTTCCACCACTCACGTACCAATTCTATATGCCATTAGGCTGAACATTGGACGTAGTGTGAGCTGCCCAGTGCATCGAAGCCTTCCTTCTGCTTGGGATCGTGCCGTTGAACCCGGTGGTAATTTCTATTGCATTTGGTAAGTATTTTGAATATCAATTGCATTTTGTAAGTATTTCGACTCTACATTGCATTTTGTACGTATTTTGAACCTAACCTATATTTTGTGCGTAACGTTCAATCTATTCCATTTGTGAGCATTTTCGTTTTAAATTACCGCTCTACATTTGGTATTCTTTAATCTGTGTTAAGAGGGGCAGATGACCTCGTAGTTCCGCCCCTTAAAACAACACTACCGAATTTTCCGTGGAGAGAACCCATTAGCGGAGCTCGGTATCACCCATCGGTTGGCCTCATGACTCACCCCGCAGAAATGGGGTAATAAGTGGCAGACGTACATATTATTATTATTATTATTATTACCATCATCCTAAACCCATGCAGCTGTCACTCCCATACAGCAAGATCAATCTAAATATTGAGCAATGTAGAGAAAGTTACGACGTTACAGTAACTTATTTCTTGCAGAATACAGTAGATTACAACTAAAAAGTCACTGCATTTGGTTTTCTGTTCCTCGAAACTATATCTTTTACAATACTACCATCCTGCGGAAATACAGAGCCGAAGGCCTTGAAGTTGTTCAACTGATCCAAATTTAGTTCCTCATACCTTGCATACTACTTTTTTGTGCATTTCTTCCCCACTGACATCACTTTCGTTTTTGAAATGCTGATTTTCGTACCACATCCCATGTCTTTCTTTTCAAGTTCTAACATGTTAGCTCTCGACAGAGTCTGTCGTTACAACCAGGCCATCAGCATAAGCCAGACTACTTACTTGGTTTCCATCTAACTGTAACCCAAAAAATTAACTTTTTTTTTGCTCTTCAGCAATTGGTCCATATAAATAAATTACAGTCAGTCTGAAAGAATAGACGTATATCATTTCAAATGACGCATGCTACAAATGCTACACATGTTAGAACGGCTATTTCAACAGACTCCATTACCAATTAACTTAGGCTTCCCGCACGGGCACCTCTTTAAGGGTCACCCTGTATTTGAGGCTGACATCTTTTACAACTCTTTAAGAGTCACCCATTATTTGTATCTGATATCTCGCAAACCTCTTTAAGGGTCACCCTGTATTTGTATTGAATCTAACATACTGTACACCTCGTTAAGTGTGACCCTGTAATTTGCTCTGACATCCTGCACACCTCTTTAGGAGGCACCCAGTATTCTTATCTGCCATCTTGTATATCTCTTTAGAAGTCACCCTGTATTCTTGTGTGACATCTTGTACACCTCTTTAGGAGTCACCCTGTATTCTTGTCTGACATCTTGTGCACCTCTTTAGGAGTCACCCTGTATTCTTCTCTGGCATCTTGTACACCTCTTTAAGAGTCACCTTGTATTCTTATCTGGCATCTTGTATATCTCTTTAGGAGTCACCCTGTATTCTTGTGTGACATCTTGTACACCTCTTTAGGAGTCACCATGTAATCTTGTCTGACATCTTGTGCACCTCTTTAGGAGTCACCCTGTATTCTTCTCTGCCATCTTGTACACCTCTTTAAGAGTCATCTTGTATTCTTATCTGGCATCTTGTATATCTCTTTATGAGTCACCCTGTATTGTTATCTGGCATCTTGTATATCTCTTTAGAAGTCACCCTGTATTCTTGTGTGACATCTTGTACACCTCTTTAGGAGTCACCATGTAATCTTGTCTGACATCTTGTACACCTCTTTAGGAGTCACCCTGTATTCTTGTCTGACATCTTGTGCACCTCTTTAGGAGTCACCCTGTATTCTTCTCTGGCATCTTGTACACCCCTTTAAGAGTCACCTTGTATTCTTATCTGGCATCTTGTATATCTCTTTAGGAGTCACCCTGTATTCTTGTGTGACATCTTGTACACCTCTTTAGGAGTCACCATGTAATCTTGTCTGACATCTTGTGCACCTCTTTAGGAGTCACCCTGTATTCTTCTCTGCCATCTTGTACACCTCTTTAAGAGTCATCTTGTATTCTTATCTGGCATCTTGTATATCTCTTTATGAGTCACCCTGTATTGTTATCTGGCATCTTGTACTGTATTTTGCTCTGACATCCTGCACACCTCTTTAGGAGGCACCCTGTATTCTTATAGGGCATCTTGTATATCTTTTTAGAAGTCACCTTGTATTCTTGTGTTCGCTTCGCTCAAAGCCCCAGGTCGCTCGACGCCTCAGGACTCTTTCAACAGACTCCAATAACCATTAGCTTCTGCTTCCCGCGTGGCTGCATGACGTCACTTCCGTCTCCGTCTACGTAACGCATAACGTTGGACCCAAGCATAACGACGAAGTCGACAAGATCATTTGAAATGATAAAATGGTAGTAATGGCGAATCCTCAATCCTCGAGCAACTTGAAACCAAACCTACCATCAACTCTCACTGCAGCCTGATTATCAACATAATTACTTTTGATTGCCAGGAGCAGCCTTCCCTCGATACCATAATCCCTCAGGATGCTCAGTATATTTCCCCTTGATACTAGATCTACAAAACATTAACAAGAACACTATTTGGAGCATCAACTGGAAACGTAGCTCTCTTCCAATCATGTTAAGAGGCGGTCTGTTCCAAAACTCGTCTTATCCATTTTTTTTAATTTTTTTTAATGAATTACAGGCTGCATTGCCTTCTTGGTTAGGTTTGTAATAGTTCTATCACAAAATTACGCACCAAAACTCGCCTTTTCCCATAGAAATCTGTCACCAAACTTAGGCTATTGTTCCATAACTCGCCTTATCCATGGCGCTTGTCGTTCCAAAACTTGCCTAATACTATCAATCAATAGAAAGGGATAATTTCAGCACGTGACTCACGCTACAATTTACCCGCATTTTATGCCAGTCTTTCTACTCATTGAGTTGTTCTTGAACTGTGTTAGTCTTTCACGCAGTTTTGTGCTGTGAACAGAGTGTATTAAGATGACGGAAAATATTGATCTTGTTGCGGAAGGTAAAGGGAGAAGAAGGAAGAGTGATCCTGATTCATGGAGGAAAACTAAGGAAAAAAGAGATAGGTATGCCATGCATATTACATCCTAATACTGTAGTTAAGTTGAGAGCTGCTACTTTTAAAATACAGTGAAACCTCTCGGCAGATGACCTCGAAGTTCAACCCCTTAAAACAACAATAACAATAACAACAACAATAACAGTGAAACCACATAACATGTTTGTATTCATTAGTTAACGATTTAACAATTTCTCTTCTACATCTGAACTTTCTTGTCAGAACATTGAATACACAAACCCATTGATACAAAGGGTTATAGTATTCACAATCTCGACGAGCCTCAAGGTCAAGCTACCTGATTGTCATCTCGCAAACTTCGCCCGTCCTGTGGCCTTGACAAGAGATCAAGGGAGGTTCACATTCCACAAGGGATGGACAAGGAATGCTTTCAGGGCCGCATAAAATGTGATCATACTAAACAATAAAACGTATGAGGAAGGAACGAAGTTTCACTGTAATGAGAAGTAGCATATTGTTGTATTATGAAATCTTAAAACATCAGCAATTTTACCTTGAAGAGAAATCAATCATTTTCATTGCAGGCATGGGCCTACTAGTCCTCCAGACTACCCACAATGTAGTCACAATGGTCCAACCTTCAAATGTCGTAAATTGCGGATGATTGACATTCAGCAGTTTCATGGAAACTCTTATGAATATAACAATAAGATTCAACAAGATACATTCATTTTAAAGTATCTGAGTGCAGAGAAGCCCAAAAGGGAAAGAACTGTCAAGGAGGGAAGTTCAAGAAAAAGTGTCAGTGTTCAGTACTTTATAAAACTTGCCAATACAGAACAGTTTCACATTCAGGTCTGCCAAAAGACATTCTTGAATGTATTGCATGTCAGCAAAGATCGGGTTCAGAGGATTGCCAGAAATCACTTCACGACAGTGAAACTTCCAACAGAAAAGAGGGGAGGAGCTAGGATCAAACCTGAGTACACTGAAAAGCGGCACTCAGTGAAACGTTTCATTGAAAGTTTGCAGTGTTGTGAAAGTCACTATTGCCGCGGAAAGTCACCGATCAGACAGTATCTACCCGGAAATTTAAGCATCGCTAAGCTTTACAAAATGTATAACAACAAATCGCCTGAAGAACTCAGGGTGAAGCGGTGGTTCTTCCGTGAGATTTTTACGCGTTGCTACAACATAGGATTCGGAACACCAGTAACTGACGCTTGCTCAAAGTGCATAGAGCTCAAGGAGAAAATTAAGCTTGAAAGTTCGAACGCATCACTGAAGAATGATTTAATCTTGGAACATAGAGTACACAAACTAAGGACTGCAGCTTTTTTTTTTAACTCCAAGAAGAAAGAGACAGCATGGCAATATTATCATTTGACTGCCAAAAGAATCTTGTGAATCCAAAAGTTCCAGATCAAATTGCCTATTACAGTCGCCAGTTGTACACCTATAATTTTACCATTGTGAGGGGTACGTCTCCACATGCCAGGTTGACAAAAGAGAATGTATTTACATACACATGGATGGAGCATGAATTCAAGAAGGGATCCAATGAAACGTCATCTGCAGTTTACCATCGGTTATCACAAACTGATTTGTCAAACTTCACAACTATACGACTTTGTGCGGATGGCTGCGGAGGACAGAACCGCAATTCTACAATGCTTGCAATGTGCTCATATTTCTTGCCGCACACAGCTCCACCTAATATAGAAAGTGTTGAATTGGTCTTTCCTACGACAGGCCACTCATGTCTGCCCTCTGTCAGGGTATTTGCTCAAATCGAGAGAGGGATACGGAAATGCCCTATCATCTGTAATCCAGCAGAATATGAAGACATCTTTAACAAACATGCTGAAGTCTTAAAATTTGGCAGAGACTGCTCGGTGAACAATTGGAAAATGGTTGCTGAAAATATGATGAAAAAACCTGCATCTTGGCACTTCAAATTTTCTTCAGTGAAATGATTTGTTATTAGCAAAGACTCATTGGGAAATGCCACCCTTAGGGGAGAACCTCATTACAACTCCGACATCGGTTTAGGAAAATCGGTAATGAAAAAGGGAAAACGCCTGCGAGATATGCTAATGCCCCCTGAATTATTGCCAGGAGTAAACTTGAATCCCGCCAAAGTAAAGGACGTAAAAAGTTTTCTTGAAAAGCATTTTGGAATGGATTGGGAAAGGAATGAGTTGCTTTCTTTTTATAATAATCTGTTCACCACAATTTCTGTAGACGAAAATAATCTTGTTGAAGAAACAGAAGTTCTTTGTGATGGATCTCAAGAGGCGGGAACAGATTTGAGAGTTTAGTGCATTAATAACTTGATTACCAACAAACTGATGTTTTATTGTTCAAGTTACTTCTATTGTGAGTACAGTTGAAACGTTTTGCTAGCTCCTAACTGTTGGGTGAGAAATGTAACTGTTTACCTTTGCCTAAGCTATGTTGTTTTAATGGGCGCCAAGACCTCAACGCAATGTTGAAATCTAAATTTGTATTTAACAACGTCTAGCTCTGGCAGAACACCTTCAAGACTCTATTCACTCAGATCGTGGTATGATTTGATCATTAACCCAACAAACAATTGTATCAGGAGAAGGAATTGGTCTATATCTAATGCTACCTACTGAAAGCAAAGATTGCATTGTAAAAGAAATGAATTTATTATATAAAACAAGAATAGCAAAATTAATAATAATAAGTATAAAATTTAAATTGGAGCGTTGTGATTTGAATATTACCGATAGAAAATTACGTGAAAACGGAGTCTGATAAATTGATTTTACTCTTATTTCCAAGCTATGAAGTTACTGAAATATGAAATGTAAAACAAAGAAAATGAGAGATTGCGTATTTCCGCGTCATTTGCGCTTACCACTGGAAATTGCCAAAGCATTTCCCTCGTTCTTGATGATGTTGTGAGCTTCCCACAGTCTCCTGGACGTCGTCATCTCCGTCGGAATTTGATGATATTCTGGTAGATTAGATAATTCTATGGTCCGTACCTCGGACCCAAACACTCGTACAACCAAGTTTTACAAAAGTTCGTCGCTAACTCCACTGAACATCGGAGCGACACGCACTTGCGACCGTACACCTCAAGTATTTCACAGATAGTCACTAACTCCACTGAACATCGGAGCGACACGCACGCGCATCCATACTCCTCAAGTATTTCACAGATAGTCCACGTCCCACGGAACATCGGAGCGACTCCCGCGTATATCCACACTCGGCAAGAACTATACAGATTGTTCTCGTTTCACGGCGCGTCGAACGATATAACCACACGCCGGCTCCCCACTCTTCAGTCCCAACTAGCTTACGTCGTCTCCCCTGATTGGCTGACCCACCACGCGATCTTCTCCTCCTCCGGGTCATTACACTCGGCGGGAGGGTTCCGTTCCAACAATTCGTCTTTTCTAGACCTTACGACCCAAGATTGCGTCATGCTTCTCGACAAGATTAAGCGTGTACTTGAAATCCCAGTGAGTCACGTCTCTCGATATACCCTAACTGACGAAAACTCCGTAAAATTCCGTAATCAGATAATTTTCTATGATATCGTCGTTCGTAATAATTTGCATGATAGCGGAATTTTAAGACATAGAAAACCTATCTGAATGCTAATAATTTTTATAAAATGCTCCGAAAATACCTTAATAATAATTATAATAAATTAATAATAATAATAAATTACCATGAAAAATTCTCTTGGCTGAACACTTTGCCGCGTAAATAAATATAGAATGGCTTCCTACTGACTTATGCCAGTTGCATAAAACACCTCGAAAAACACGTTACATATTCGCCTCGGATCATCGGATGATTTACCGTGACGACGGTCCATTATCCGATTATCCCAGACACGTTAATAAACCCCATCCAAAATACATATTACATAAATGAAATCACCCTAAATTACAGATATATACACTCATATTTTTTCTTCACGCACTTTGCGTCAAAGTTTGTTGTCACAATGGATTGCACTTTGCAACCAGTCCAATGTTTTACATATGGAATAGTGTTCCACGGATATTTCCGCCTCTCAAATTTCTCTATGTTGGAGAAATAGACATAATTAATGTGTGAGCACTATGTATTTATGATGTCATACCACACGCATTGAAGGTGTTCTGATATATTTATATCACCCTAGAACTTCCTAATTTCACTGGAGGTCCCCTCCTTATGGTGACATTTAATTCCACTTATCACTCAGCACACGATCACACTATTGTGGCAGCGCCTCGTGACCATAATACTTAATCTCTCTTTGAAGTAGATTAAATTAATATTGACTTCTGAAAAAAACAGTAAATGCGCATTACATATAACACCAAATATTTCTGTGCCGTAATCGCCCTGTCTTGTTAAGTTCCCGTTAACCATATTCTACTTAATACTAGTTCTCAACACAGACCATTTCTCCTCACACAAATAATACCATTGTACAAATTATCTTAAATTACACACTTACAAATCTTACATGGCGAGGCCGTAAACAGAAATCACGTGTGCTGATATGTATGAGTTTCATGAAGGACTGTCTCGCATTCTGATGGCCCATCTTTTATCTCGTGGACGCCTTAAGCTAACAAGCCCTATACAAGCGCTCCCCCATCTCTTGGAGATAAATGGGAACCCATCAGCGCTGCCAAAATGGCCTTGGTGCATCGAGACAATTTAGTGCTCAACAGCATCCGACAATCCCGTCATATTTCCCTGTACCTTAAAAACTCTCATTTACTTACATACTACCCCCCTGTGTGACTTCTGATACGCCTGCCTTAAGACCAGATCTTCCACGCACCAGACACCACACTTACTCATTTGATAGGCTGGCTCGCCAGCTAAACACACTCACTTTATGACACATATTTTCGTAGACTATGTATATTATACGTTCCGTATAATCTGTTTCCCTCACTATTCTCCAGCACATATGCTGTTTTTCCAATACGTTTGGAAACTATAAATGTTCCTGTGTCACCTGCTTCCAACCTTGCAAGTGGCTCCCTTTAAATGAACGTCATCACGTTGCTCTACCTAGCATATTTCTCAGTGTCTGTAACGATGCCCTGTTGCTACTGTCCACACATGCTAACCCTACCTTCCTATGGTGTCACACCTCTACTCGACACTCTATGACCTAAAAAATGTCACTTCTGACTGACAGAATGACGACTTAGACTGCTTCAAAGTGAAACCTGCCTGATCTAACTTCTGAAAAACTATATTTAAATGACGTAGATGCTCCTCAAAACTGCGTGAACTAATTACCATATCATCTATGTAAATGGTTACAAACTCTCCTGTGTCATCCCCTAATGCGATGTTTAAAGCCCTAATTAAAGCTGCTGAACTACTCTTTAACCCATAAGGTGTTCTACAAAATTGATAAAGGTTATATTTATGACTAAAAGCTGTAAATGGTCTATCTTCGTACATAAGTGGCACTTGCCAAAAACTGGAACTCAAATCTACACAAGTGAAATACTTCTTCCCCTCAAATGTTTGCATTAATTCCTCTATTGACATAGATTTCAGCTGATCTGAACTAATTCTACTGTTAACCAAACGAGCGTCTAAACAAATACGAACAGTGCCGTCGGTCTTGGGTACCGTGATCAAAGAATTAACATATGGACTGTTAGAGTGCTCAATAATCCCATCTTCAAGCATCTGATTAATTTGTGCCTCAACTGCACTCTGATAAGCGAAAGGTACAGGATATCTATGTCCTGTGAATACTGACCTATCAATAACGTTCAATGAATGTGTATAGCAATTGGCCATACCAATGCGATCCTCAAAAACTCTCCTATTACACAATAACACATCATAGAGCCGAACACATTGTTCCACCTCTATATTACCCTGAAATGCAGCCTCACGTAACGAGTCCTCTAGACTTCCGTTCGTAATCACACTGCCCAGAAAACATGGAGAACCCCGCTCTACGGCTGGCGATATCTCATTTAAAGTACAAATCACACCTACAATACTACTCCTCTGAATATGGTCATTGAACGCTACTTCTACTTCAGAATCTCCCCATTTAAATTTCAAACTGCCTACATCATAACATAAGTTACCAGACACTCTACTTAGCCACTCTGAACCCAAGATAACACTGAATACTAAATTTGGAATTACAAGGCAAATCTGCTTCTCTACATGATTATTAATTTTAATGTCTACTAAAACTTGCTTAGAAATTACTTTAGACCTCTTCCCAACAGCTGTGATAACAAAAGTGCTTTTAATTGGCATCTCCTCAAAATTTACTCCAGTTCCTTTCATTTTATCATAAAATGCACTACTTATGCAACTCTTCATACAACCACTATCAATTAAAACATCTGTGTACGCCTCGGACACGTTAAATTTAACTATGGGGCTCTTACTAACCACTTCCTGAATAATACCTTCATCATTTAGTTCATGTAATAATTCATTTCTCACATTTAGGTCATAGGGTTCCTGTATAATTGTATGGACAGGGCATGCTACAGACTGAGATTCTGACCTTACTTCGCAGCCTGGTTCGCGTTTAAAGAACCGCTACAGCTGGCCGTAGTACTAGTTACTACTGCACTGGTCTGGTTGTTCTGAGTTGTGTTGTCATTGTTTGGCTGTATATTACTACCACTAAGCTGTCCTCTTCCTTGACCCCTATTCTGGTTGTAATTATTGTCATTATAATTTCTCCCTTGGTTTCCCCTGAAATCATTGTTTCTCCCTTGATTTCCCCTGTAATCATTGTTCCTCCCTTGATACTGATTACCATAGCCATTTCCTCTGTTCTGATTTAGCTGATTATTATTATTTCTATTTTGAGCATTGGCCCCTTCGCCACCGTTCCCTTGAACTTCCTGATGCCTGGCTTCATTAGGTCTATTATTATTATTACCCTGGTTCCTATTGAAATTGTCCTCATAACCCCCTCTCCCTAGTGCATCAAATGTGCTTAACAAATTTTCTACTTGTGATATAGTCTTTACATTCTGGATACAAGCAGCCTCCTTGATCCTATAGGGAAAGTGCCTAAGTAACAACCTTACCACATCACTTTCCTCCTTCAAGCCATCCAGATATTTACACACTAATATCTGCCCTAAAAAGTATTCGGTCATGGTGGAGCTTCCTTTAGGGTTATATTTACCACACACTACTCCCTCACGATGCTGCGACTGAATAACCTCATTCCAGAACTTTTCACAGAATTTCATTTTAAGATCATTCATATTAGTAAACTTGTCTCTGTAGACAGCAAACCAATTCCTCGTTTCCCCCACAAACACTTGTTCTAAAATTTCAACTACCTGCCACCACTCAATACTACCATTTTCCAACCTCTCCCCGAATTTATTTTCTATAGTGTTCATGAACTCCATTGGGCACCCTTGTCGATTGCTGAACTTACCCAGTTCTACCTCCCTGTGTGTGCTATTCACAAAAACTGGTCTATTCTGACTATTTTCTTGCCTGATCCTAGCTTTTAATTTTAATTCTAATTCTGCGATTTTCTCCTCAGCCTTCCTCTCAATACTGTTTACTGTTAATTTAATGTTTCCTTCTGATTCTTCTACTTTATCATATAGCTTTGCTTGTTTCTCCTCAATCTTGCTAATGCTCTCTTTATTACTCTCTCTTAAATCATTTACTTCTGCAACTATTTGTGAGTGGACTTTCTCAATTCTACCCCCCAGCTGTTCCTTAACCTCTTTAGTAGCTACCTGAATTTTGTCAATTTCTCCCCCCAATTGCTTTTTGACCTGCTGTGTTTCCAGTTGCACTAGTTCTTTTAAATTTTCAGCCTGTGTACTGATTCTAATTTCCAACTCCTCCTGTACTTTTCCTAATTTTCTGTCTACATCTGCAATAATCTCTTTAGCCTTTTCTTCCATCACCCCCCTGATCTCACCTCTAATCAGTTCGAATTTGTCACTCATTTCCCTACTGTTTTGTTCTAATTTAGCATTTAAAGTTTCAGTACTCTCTCTATTTTCCTTACTGTTTTGTTCTAATTTAGCGTTATTCTGTTCTAACTTTGCATTTAAAGCTTCTGTACTTTCTTTATTTTCCCTACTGTTTTGTTCTAGTTTAGCGTTATTCTGTTCTAACTTTGCATTTAAAGCTTCTGTACTTTCTTTATTTTCCCTACTGTTTTGTTCTAATTTAGCGTTATTCTGTTCTAACTTTGCATTTAAGGCATCACTACTAACTTTGTTCTGATACATAAACTCGAGAAGTAAAGTTTTTAATTCTGGTTGGCCGCCTACACTCCCTGTTTCAGTATCGGGATTTACCTCCGCTACCCCGGTACTACCATCACTCGACATACTGCTCGTATCATCACTCTCCCGTTGATGACCACTACGTAACCTCATCTGTCTTTCTTTCTCATCCCCCATAATGATATACACTGATACAGACAAATAACCCCCAAAATACAGGCACAGAAATATATACCCTTCTCCTTCCACAAATGTTATTAGGTTTTCAGCCCCAAGTTGTCGGCGACAAGTGAAACGTTTTGCTAGCTCCTAACTGTTGGGTGAGAAATGTAACTGTTTACCTTTGCCTAAGCTATGTTGTTTTAATGGGCGCCAAGACCTCAACGCAATGTTGAAATCTAAATTTGTATTTAACAACGTCTAGCTCTGGCAGAACACCTTCAAGACTCTATTCACTCAGATCGTGGTATGATTTGATCATTAACCCAACAAACAATTGTATCAGGAGAAGGAATTGGTCTATATCTAATGCTACCTACTGAAAGCAAAGATTGCATTGTAAAAGAAATGAATTTATTATATAAAACAAGAATAGCAAAATTAATAATAATAAGTATAAAATTTAAATTGGAGCGTTGTGATTTGAATATTACCGATAGAAAATTACGTGAAAACGGAGTCTGATAAATTGATTTTACTCTTATTTCCAAGCTATGAAGTTACTGAAATATGAAATGTAAAACAAAGAAAATGAGAGATTGCGTATTTCCGCGTCATTTGCGCTTACCACTGGAAATTGCCAAAGCATTTCCCTCGTTCTTGATGATGTTGTGAGCTTCCCACAGTCTCCTGGACGTCGTCATCTCCGTCGGAATTTGATGATATTCTGGTAGATTAGATAATTCTATGGTCCGTACCTCGGACCCAAACACTCGTACAACCAAGTTTTACAAAAGTTCGTCGCTAACTCCACTGAACATCGGAGCGACACGCACTTGCGACCGTACACCTCAAGTATTTCACAGATAGTCACTAACTCCACTGAACATCGGAGCGACACGCACGCGCATCCATACTCCTCAAGTATTTCACAGATAGTCCACGTCCCACGGAACATCGGAGCGACTCCCGCGTATATCCACACTCGGCAAGAACTATACAGATTGTTCTCGTTTCACGGCGCGTCGAACGATATAACCACACGCCGGCTCCCCACTCTTCAGTCCCAACTAGCTTACGTCGTCTCCCCTGATTGGCTGACCCACCACGCGATCTTCTCCTCCTCCGGGTCATTACACTCGGCGGGAGGGTTCCGTTCCAACAATTCGTCTTTTCTAGACCTTACGACCCAAGATTGCGTCATGCTTCTCGACAAGATTAAGCGTGTACTTGAAATCCCAGTGAGTCACGTCTCTCGATATACCCTAACTGACGAAAACTCCGTAAAATTCCGTAATCAGATAATTTTCTATGATATCGTCGTTCGTAATAATTTGCATGATAGCGGAATTTTAAGACATAGAAAACCTATCTGAATGCTAATAATTTTTATAAAATGCTCCGAAAATACCTTAATAATAATTATAATAAATTAATAATAATAATAAATTACCATGAAAAATTCTCTTGGCTGAACACTTTGCCGCGTAAATAAATATAGAATGGCTTCCTACTGACTTATGCCAGTTGCATAAAACCCCTCGAAAAACACGTTACACAGTGTAGCTTATAAAGGAATAATTCTCTCCAAATACTATAGATAGGATGTAAATGTGATAAAATCACACTGCTGTGTTTAATTCATTAGTGAATATCATCATTATACTGATAGCAAAAAGGTGTATTAGTGTACTAGTGAGTTTTATTACAACATTATATTCTCAATTCTACCATTTTTCTTATTTTAAGATAAGTTGTGTGAGGTAATATTTTTTTTGAATGCTCCGCAACTCGTCTTATCCAAAATACAAATTTAATTTACTGACGTTCTACTAATTATATTTATAATTCTTCAGTAAGACGACCCTATGACATTGGACTTGAACGTGTGGTAATACATTTAAACAAGTGAGACTTATATTACAAAAATTACAGGTTTTTTGCTTTTCCTGAAAAATCACTTATGGTGGATAAGACGAGTTTTGGAACAGTTTAATCGTGTGTTCGAATATTGGACAGCTGAACAGATTAGCCTATGGATAAGTGCATGAAAGTTGATGATAGCATACGACTGTGGATGTCGAAAATACTCGCTCACTAAATTGTCCGACAAACGTTTTCTATTTATGTAAAATGAATATATTTGAACGCTGGACCTGTACAAATGCACAAGATGGGATGGTCGCTACTTCTATGCGTTTATCCTGAGCTGCAAACAGATTTTATTGATGGAGTGAATGTGAATCTAGAACCAGAGACCATTTTTGTGTCAATTTTTAGAGAGCATGACAACTAGCCCGCCATTGTAGAAGAATATTATTGTCCACTTCCGCCGATATTGTACTTTTGGAGGTCAGATTAGGTTATGTTGCACAATGCGACCAAATGTACCATTTCGTTCACGTAACATTAAAAGAAAAGGGAAGAGAAACTTGCATTCCATGGACACAGTAGACTAAATGTTAAATTATGGACGGCGATTTCACTCCAACAAGGGTGTATCTACCACCCATATTAAACTGCGTACGACCAATTTCAATCTCGTAATTAAATGCAGATTGGTGGCATTGGAAATTTCAAAATAACTTACCTGTCAGTGAATTCAATACCAAATGCAGCCATCTGAGTCGGGTCACACAAACAACTTCGTTTTAACGTGTTCATTTCTAATTTAGCGTATATCTCTTCAATACGAGTACCCTTCCGTCTTTGCTTCCATCTATTTATCCCAGCAATCATTCATGTGATCCTCATATCAGTCACTTCCTTCTTAGAAGATGGTAAATAAACTACAATGTTTCTGTGTGGCAATGGTTTTTATTGCCGGATGCCATTTCTAAAGGGGACCACATGAGAGGAGTGAGAAATCAAATGAATGAAATAGGTTGTAGGATAAATTGAACACACACCCAAGTACACGGTGCTGATGACCAAGATTTCCCAAGTCCCTAAACTGAATTAACAACAACAACAACTAAAATACCTGAAATAAAACATATACTTTCAAATCGTAGTACACATAGAAATCACAACAGTAGCGGTAGCTGTTGTAACGTCATGTATCGCGAGTTCTTTCCGGTTCGCACATCCCACACCAAAACACCCCGGCCAGGATGAGACAGATGTGTCTTTGCCCATGAAGTGGCTGTGCGTAGGAAAGACGAATGACTTGCCACTCTACTTGGGCGTTATACAAATCATGCTGCTCTTGTTGGCACAATACATACAAGCAAATAGACACGAAGCAGCACGATTCACTTAAATAGTTCGTATGCATCACGGAAACAAAATCACTCTTTATTTTTCTGCTCTTACGTGAAAATAATTCTGTTTTAATTTATGTATCACTTTCTTTAACAACAATAATATTATTACATTGAGATTTTCTAGGCGATGTCATGTCCCGTGGTTGGTATTCCACGTAGAATAGAGTCCCGTGGCTTATGATCATGAGATAAACGGTTACATAAAACTACAAGCTACAGAGAGTTCAGTTTGTATGTAACGGAGACCCTCGCTTGCCCGCTCGCCCGTGGCGCGAGCCTGTCTCCCGCCACGCACTTTGCCGTTATGCGTTGCCCGCGCAGCACTGAGTCATTGAGTATAGAAATTTGTACTTACCTAGTTCACAGCTGGTGCTGAAAATGTTCGCCATTCACTGCTACACATCGCTGGCACCTTTTTATGAAACTGGCATTTACTCTCTGAAGTTCCACAGCACCGATTGACTGTATTTCAGCTGTAATATAGTCTTTAAGCTCATTTATAGTGTGAGGGTTTCTCGCATACACTCTATTTTTAAGCGTCCCCCACAAATAAAAGTAACATGGTGATAAGTCTGGGCTTCGCGGGGGCAACACGTTCCGACTTATAATCCTCGTACCGAAAATGCGACGCAATTCTGTCATGGATGCAGTGAGCGGTGGCAGAATCTTGTTGAAAGTAATTTGACAATCGCTCTCCGTAAGTCAGTTCGTCAAAACATTGGTCAAGGATCACATTGAAGTACAAATTAAAGTACAAATTCATATACTCAATGACTCAGTGCCGGGCGGGCGCCGCATAACGGCAAAGTGCCTGGCGGGGGAAAGGCGCGCAACGCAGGCGAGCGGGCAAGCGAGGGTCTCCGTTACATACAAACTAAACTCTCTGTAGCTTCCTTCCTTCCAATGTCATTGCATAGTAATATTTGACAGAAACCAAGGAGATCAGTTAGGATGTTTCGAATTATTTTACATATAACAATAATAATAATAAGTATTATTATTATAATAATAGCCTAATAATATTTACTTCGATGATGATGATGATGATGATGATGATTATGATGACTATTATTATCATTATAACCAGGGCCCGGATTTTGATGACCTAAAAATGTTTTAAAAATGATCTATAAAATGACAGCAAAAATCACATAAAATTACCCGAAAACATTAAAATATGACTTAAAAAGTATGAATGAAACTGAGATAATTTCATCACACAAAAATTCAGACTACGTTATTGTATGTTTCTTTAGCGTATGGCTTTTAGTGCCGGGAGTGTCCGAGGACATGTTCGGCTCGCCAGTTTGTAGTTGCTTCTAGGCGGACACCCAATGGGTGAGCTACAAGTATCGTCGCGTGTGGAGTGTTAACTGGGGAGAAAAGTTTGAGTGTAAGGACGAGGAGTTGGAAGGTAGCGGCTGTGGCCTATAGTTAGGGACCAACCCCGGCATTTACCTGCAAGGCAGATGGGAAACCACAGAAGACCATCTTCAAGGCTGCCGGCGGGGGGATTCGAACCTCCTCGCCTTCCGGATGTGAGCGACTGCCAGCAGCCATGCCGTAACGACCACGGCTAACTCACCCGGTTATTACCGACAGTAGTGGCTCAGCTGGCTAAAGCGCAGCGTTAGGTCATGGGACCAAGCTCTCTGCTGACTCGGTAGACGCATGGGTTCGATCCCCACCGTCGGCTGTCCTTGAAATGGTTTTCCGTGGTTTCCCATTTTCAACACCAGGAAAATGCTGGGACGGTGCCTTCTGATAGGCCACGGCCGATTCCTTCCATATCCTTGCCCAGTTTCATTCATCTTCATCCATTCCATCTCTCATACCGACGCGCAGGTCGCCCACGGGCGTCGAATAGAAAGACCTGCACTCGGCCTCTCATGAGGCCACACTACAAGAAAAACGGTTATTGTATGTTGAAATGATTTTAATAGGTACCTAATATAAATTAATTATTATTTAACAAATAAGAATTATTTGCACACAAATATTGGTTATGATTTCAGCCTATTGTTTGACACTCCAAGTTCTGTGTTCTTTTTATTTTTGCATTTTTTTATTTTTTTTTTAAGGAAAATAACACTTCATGGTATGTGGAACATTAAGGCTGCAACATCTGAAGAACAATCAAGAGAGAATTTCGCCGTTAGGTACTCGAGTTTATTATCGGATTACCTCACTCCGCGTTACAGTAGATGACTGTGACCATCCGTAGATTCTCACAGGAAATAGAACGACGATTGTCGACCATTTTAAATACACTCAAAATAACAATCGTGGCTGATAACACAAATCCACTTAGCACACGTATGGTTGCACTGAGGTACTTAACCAGACTGGCATTACTGGGTCTACAGTTGTCTGTCTTCCTACCTTCTCGATTTCAACATCTCTTTCGGATTAGTTAAAATCGAAACAAGGGTTGAACAAAGTTGTGAAGATTCTCATGTCTTCGTATTCATCCTCACTTTCAGTTCCGTTAATATCCACTACCATACGCAAAGAAATGCATCATAAACCATTAAAAATGTGAGTAAATGACTCAACACGTATAATATATTCTAATAAATTGCATAAAATGACATAATAATGACGTAAAAAGCGCGAAAATGACCTAAAATAAAATACTTAGAAAAAATACTTAATAAATATGCATTTCCGTAATGTGGTGACCATGAACAGGATTTGTATATAAGTTAGCAATGTCTGTGGTGAACCATTTAAGAGATGACTATGTCATCAGAATCTGGGCACTGATTATAACTATGAGCAATACATAAGCAAAAAGCACACCTCGAGGTGTAGCGGCTAGCATTCTTTTCCGGGTTCGATTCCCGGCTCTGTCAAGAAATTTAATTCTAGTCTGAGGGCTTGAACGGGGTAACTTAGCCTCGTAAGACAACACCGAGAAGAGGCGCGTTCGATTTCCACCTCGGTCATCGTGGAAATGGGTTTCCTTTGTTTCCCATTCCTACTCAAGAAAAATGCCGGAATGGTTCTTAACCCAAAGTCACATCCGCCTCCATGCCAATTCACGCCTCAACTACAAATACACACACTAATACAGACACCACAATAGCACAGGTTATGAGATAAATTCTACACACACCCAACTACAAAGGGCTACATTACCACGAATATCGCACAGCCCCTAAATGAAACAACAAATTACAGTATATGCAGAAATGCCTTTCGATAAAATTTAAGAAAAACATACAAATGACGCTATTATAGTTGAAATAAAACGCCAGACTTTTGTAAGCACAGCTTATGTTGAACCTGGCTCAACACGAAGCAAATTCAATGAAGACTTGTGTAGAGCGTTTGTCTCGACAAACAATCCATTCGCTAAGCTAAACAATTAGAACTTTCCTGAAAAAATGTTAAGAGTTACGAAGAAAATGCGTAACTTACAACTTTTTGGGTGTAAAAAGTTGAATTTGGAGTACTATTGCGAGCTTATAACTTGAGCGTTGGTGTTATTAACAGCTGTGGTAGTTTTAAACCTTCATTATAGTTTACGTCATTGAAATAATACTGGTGCTAAGAATTCCATTTCTATTCTCGAGCACAAACTCAAAGGTAGAAACGTACTAAAGCAAAATAGGATCAGTTATAAATGTTTTCAGGTTAATTGTAATAAAAGAGTTCGTTGGGTTGCGTTGCTCAGACTTAAGGGGCTGGTGGATCACTCGGTATTATGAAGTGTCAAAGATTGCTGAAGCAAGCAAGTTCGCCCAGTTTTCCTTGACCAATCGCCAGAGTTAACTTGTCAACCTTATGGAAATCTTTAACGCACAAATATGTCACAAGCTGACGTACCGGTATGGTAGTCATACGAGAAACTACAAAACACATTAATGATCTGATAAGTATCGCTATGACACTTTCGTTCCAAGGTAACCGAGGCGTTAGTTACTCTGTAAGCTGTACCGTACAAGAAGGTCACACAGGCCGCTTTCTCTGAGCCAGCACTGGATCAATGAGAAGACGGCTGGACTAGATACTGGCCTCACCTAGTTACAAGCAAACAGAAAAACAGTTCATTACGTCTCTTATGACAGCAACCACCAACTGCAAGGATACCAGTATAAGTTATATGGTAGAAAAGGCCCTGTGCAGTATCAAAATGTGTGTGCAGCTGCATGAAAATGAATTTACAATGAAAACATGTTCTCGTGTAATGAGACAACACCATTTATGGGCAGTTGGTCGATGTGTCCGGAATTAAAGGTTGTTTGTCATTTAGAAGAAATGAACTTAAAGTTTTCAATCTAGAAACAGAAATTTAGCAAATTGCTAGAAATATAAAGTTGTTATTGTTGATTCTTTTAGTGGCTTTGGAACATCGTGGTCATGTATCCCCGTGTTCTTGGAAGTGTTTGGAATCTGTCTGATAACGTGTGCCATTGTGATGGCTGTGAAAGTAGGTGAATTTGTAATTGAGGCTAGGATTTGGAAAGAGGTGATTACTAGAGGGCTGCATCGGACGGGTCTTGCTGGATCTGATTTACTTCGGCCAGTGAAGGAATGACACAAGCAATGTGGAACAGTGACACTCCGACTGCATGTATTACTCGGGTCGCGGTAGGGTATCGTACTGTAAAACCAGTGTCTTGGCGGGCTATTCGGGTAACCAGTGTTCCAAATGGATCAGTCGTGCCAGCCAGTTTAACAACACTTTGCGTGTCTGGTCGTGTACTGCTCGAGTCTAAGCTGCGTGGACCTGAGAGGAATGTGCATCGCAGACTATTAGTAGTGGTGGTGACGAGTGATGAGGTTTCTCGGTCCTTGCGTAGTAACAGAAGCAAATACATTAGTCGGTGACTCAGTCACTCATTCCCAACGCTACACTGGTTTCAGAAAAGATCCATGTTAGCAGTTTTGGAAGAGACGAGAATGTCAGGTAACACGGCGGGCTGTCGACAGGCTTCTCAATTCTCGCCTGCTCCTACCCTGCCTCTGCTCTTCATCCCGCAAGTTCACAGAGCTTGGAACCGCACAGTGCGATGTGTCCCGCTGAGGTCAGGCCGTATCAGGTGGTACAACACAATTTTTCCGAATGTAAGCGTTCTTCCCCAGCGTTCCAGAGGAACGTCAATCAGAAACACTACATATTTTCGTGATAAATTATGGAATTTTTGGCTTCTACAAACTGCAGTTAGCGCAAAGTACAAGATGCTAAGCGTCAGGTCACTCCATCTGCCTCTTAGCCGTGGTCGTTACGGCATGACTGCTGGCAGTCGCTCACATCCGAGAGACGAGGAGGTTCAAATCCCCCCGCCGGCAACCTTGAAGATGGTCTTCTGTGGTTTCCCATCTTCCTTCCAGGCAAATGCCGGGGTTGGTCCCTAACTATAGGCCACAGCCGCTACCTTCCAACTCCTTGTCCTTACATTCAAACTTTCCTCCCCAGACAACACTCCACACGCGACGGTACGTGTAGCTCACCCATTGGGTGTCCGCCTCGAAGCAGCTACAAAAACTGGCGAGCCGAACATGTCCTCGGACACTCCCGGCACTAAAAGCCATACGCTAAAAAAAACTGTAGGCCTACATTACTACTTCATATTACTCCAACATGGTTAAATTAATATAAATAAATAAAATGGGTTTGTCATAGAAGCATATCCATGGAAACTTTGTTAATTTGTTCCTTTCTTTCATTTGTACCAGGGCTGGATAACTTAACCGTAACCATAGCGTAACGTAATTAGGCACAGTACCGGAAAATGCCGTTATTGCATTCAGGTAAATGCGTTACAGAACAAATTATTTCGTTTCGACATGAATACTGTATTTATCATATACTATCACAATGACGTTAAATTCAGTGACCGAATTGAAGAACGCTATTATTCTGGCTCGTACCAATAACGTTATTGGGCGGGTCGCTCACATAGTGAATAGTTAAATAATGTTCTTGGCATCATTTCGTTATTAGTTCAACCCGATCTTTAAGAACGAAATTGAACGAACTACTGATAGTAACGTTATTCGAAAGGCAGGTAATGGAAGTTCATCATAAAATCGTTATTCGCCTATTTTCGTTATTTGTCATACCCATACTGTAATGAACGAAATTGTGAGAGCTACTGGCGATAACGTTATTACAATGACGGCCAAAATTGAGTTTTACATAAGTTATTAATGTTATTCCCACTACTTGGTTGTTAGTCAAACCATACATTTATGAAAATAAATTGTAAATATTCCGCTAAGAACGTTATTAAGGAAACAGCTCGAACGGAGAGCCATAACGTTATTGTTAGTAAATCTGATGTAGAAGGAGCGACGTTGTGTGGGAATAGTAGGAGCGACGTTGTGTAGGATTAGACACGTTACACAAAGAAGGGTTATATGAAATATTTTAGCACATTGCAATAATACAGTTATTGCCTTTTCCCATACGGTACTAATTATATTTATGTGAACCAAAATTACCCTTGTTGAGAAAAAAAAACAACCGCGGAGTTCCAATAGCTTATAGAGAAATGTCATCATAAACGTATCGATATAACCTCTAGAAAGGATAGGAATGAAATTTGTTACAAATAGATTTTTTTTATTTAGTCAATTTACCCTCTAGGTTAGTGGTTCCCACGGACTCAGCGAGGGAACTCACCACTACCGCCTCTATGGGCAGTGTCCTGGAGCCTGGAACATCTGGACGGGATGGATACAACTGGGGAGGTGTGATCAGCACTTCGCCCAGGCGGCCTCACCTGCAAAGCGAACAGGGGCCTCATGAGGGATGGGAAGGGATGGAAGATTGGGATGGATAGGCGAGGAAGAGGGAAGGAGGCGGCCGTGGCCTTACAGTAGGTACTATCCCGGCATTTGCCCGAAGCCGAAGTGGGAAACCACGGAAAACCACTTCAAGGATGGCCGAGGTGGGAATCAAACCCCCTATACTCATTTGGACCACCCGAGGCTGAGTAGACCCCGTTCCAGTCCTCATACCACTTTTCAAATTTCGTGGCAGAGCCGGGAATCGAACCCAGGACCTCCGGGGCGGCAGCTAACCATGCTGACCGCTACGCTACGGAGGCGACTGTTACAAATAGAAACGTCCTAAATCCACTAGAAACGTTTCTATTGATTTGTCTCAAATTTCAATCGGTAAGTTCCACTTACAGTAGGTCTGTCTACCATGCAGTCCACCTGGTGGCGCAGTAACAAGCATTCTTGGCTATTACCGCTGAGGTCCAGCCTCGATTCCTGGCTCCACCAAGAAATTTATCTCTGGTCTGAGGGCTGGAACGGGGTACACTCAGTCCCATGAGGCAAACCTGGCAGGAGCAGAGTTCGATTCCCTTCTCATCGCATGTAAAAGTGGTCTTCCGTGGCTTCCCACTTAAACTACTAACTAAAGGCCACGGCTGCCTCCTTCTCAGTCCTAACTTTAATTACAGACACCACAATAACACAGGTTAATAGAAATATTCATTAATTATTTATTTATTTCTTCACACACCCTAGTACACGGAGCTAAATGACCACGACGCCCATCACGCTCAAATTAAACAACAACAACATGTCAACCATGTAGCACCATACCACTTGTCCACCAATATTTCTATATTCAGTGTCTCCTATTGCTGCTTATTGAGATAGTAAATTTCATGTGGTCTTCTGGAAGGCCGAGAGCGTCAATTGGCACCCGTGGATGAATTGATAATGGCTCCAGTTTTACGTGCTTCGATACTGTACTGTTCAGTACCCTCTGCTTATTGTATACGGAGTGGTTCACCAGCCCCTTATTATTTACAGTATTTTTATGAAACCAAACTAACATTACAACTCTCCTGATGGTCGATATTGCTCTGCGCACTGCCTGTGTGACAGCAATGTAAACTGACCCATGGGCCTAGCAAGGGAAAAACGACCATAATCACTTCCGCGCCAAATTCCAAGGACCATTCTACGAACATGTGATTTATTTCTCCTTGAAGAACACATACATGTAATACAATCGAATTAATAGGTTACGCCACGTGATATGCAATAGTAGAATCATAAATGAACACTAAAAATCATGACTGAAGACTTTGACACGCATACTAACGTTCGAGGTGGAACAGCCTAATCAACTAGTACCCGTGTAGCACGCAATGTGTAACTTGTCTCCGTGGCTGAGGCAGTTAAAGTCCGATCTGGCGTAGTGAGTCCGAGCAGAATAGTGCTTCGAATCCAGCCATAGGCAAACGTTTTTGAACGACAGCCCGTGCTTCATTTTAGTGGGGATATAATATCAAGCCACACTTAGAAAGTCACAATACCACATTCATTCACTTACGATGTATTCCTGTGCAGAGTACGTTGAATTTTAGTTGGTTTGTTATTGTTGTTTTAAGGAGGGGAACTACGAGGTCATCTTCCCCTTGACGTTGAATTTTGCTAATTTATGAAGATAGTGAGAACTTTTGCGTTGGACACTAGACTTTTTTAATCTAAAACGTTCTTACCGGTTCGAATACGATTTTAGTCGTCGGGCATTAGAAATATTAATGTTCACGTTCAAGGATAAGCTTCATTCTCTTTTCTTCTGTTGTGATGGCTTTCAAATGTGCAGGTGTTCGCTTAACCCACGGCCACCTCGATCGCATCACCTAGCCACATGCGTTTCCACTGCATTGTGGGTAGCGGAAACATTAAGCCTACGTTATGGAGCTATGAGAATTAGGAATATTATAATGTTCTCGCGGTTATGGGATGTTCTCAGTGCAACTGCCGTGCACTCTTAACACTCAAACTGTCATATCATTGGCATTTGTAGACTAATCAATGAGGCATTTACACTGGTACGGTATGATTAGTACACCCTCATCCACAAATTGGTATTGCTTTCAAGCTAAAAATCAGATTTTTAAGTAGCTACCATTGCCTGGAAATTACCTACTGAAATGTTGTGCAAGTGTAATTTCACCATCGTAGCCAATTTTAAGAAAATAGTTGCCTCAAAAAACAACGAATTACAAGGTGGAGAAGAAGGTTAAAAGTTTTCTTTAATCAAAATTCATGAGCCAGAAGCCAATGCACATGAGACTTAATTTTGCTGTTCTCAGCGACATCAATATTTGAGGTTTCTTTTTAAAATTTCGGGGCTTAGACATCGTGATCATCACATTCTTGTGTTCTTGTGCGTGTTTAAATTTGTCTAATAACCTATGTTATTACGGTGTCGGTAGTTGTTTGTGTATTTGTAACCGAAGGTAGGAGTGTTAAGGAGGTGGCAGGGATCTTAAATGTCAAACCATCCCAGCATTTTATCTGGAGTAAAAGTGGGATACCACCGAAAACCACTTCCAAGATGACTTAGGTTGGTCTCGAGTAGATAATAAAGATTGAAAATCAATTCCGCATACATGCCAACACACTTTATGTTGTTTGTATAAAAATAATCCTATCTGAAAACTCATTCAGCAGACGCCCATTCAGTTAGTACCTTTCGTTTCTGATAATTTCAGTTATTCTCTTACCATATCTTTAGAAAGAAAAGTCATGTTAACAATCGAAAGAACTCAATACAATACGGGTTTTCCTCATTAGTGGATGAATTAATACTGTTTTATATTTGTCGAACGTAAGAATGATGAATGGTTTACCTATCCCGAGGTTACTGAGTGTTTTGACGCGACACGTGCGGTGGCCTGACCGAGTCTTGATTTCCCTTTACACCAAGGTGGTCAACATTTTGAACATCGTCCACCCTGAATATGCAGGGTACCTTGCTCTCGTTTTACAGATGATTAAGTCGTCGTCCAACCTGGCTACGTACCATCGGATAAGAATGGTCCTTTTTAGGATACATAAAAAATCACTCCTTGGAACAGGTACATAAGCGGCCATAGTGCATCCACTGTACACGGCATTAAGTGAAAGGGATCGAACCTGCTACCAGGCAGATTGCCTGACGCAACAGCAGGAATGCATGATTTAGCCACCTTAGCTACCGATAGCCATAGCGAATTGCTGGCACGCATTGAATCTATTCGTAACCCACATAGACACCTGTCCGAACGTAAGGTGGTGTTATTCGGAGCTGTGATCGTTTAAAACATGCATTATAGTTGAGGTCATTGAAAGAACACTACCGCTAATGATTACTACTATATTCGCGAGCATGAACTCAACGATAAAGTTGTACTAAGTCCATAAAGGAGCAGGTAGTAATGTTTTTAGGATGACTATGATATACGCGTTAGTTGGGTTGCCTTTCTCCATAAACAATAAAGGGCAGGTGAACCACTCTGTATACCGCATGTGTTGGCCGGCTCAGTAGAGATGTTACGGGCTGTAACGCTAAAATAGTAAATAGCCACAATTCCGGTACAGGCATGAATAACGTTATTCGTACATGTATTGCGTGTTCCAATTGGCTCAGCACGGTCAGCTGCAAGGAATCCAACATGGAGGAAAGTTGCGGTTTGAGGGTAATATTTTCTGTTGATTGGCGTTATTAATGCAAATCAGTCATTGAGATGCTTTACGTCCATGCCAGGCACTGACTGATTGAATGCATTCCTGTCAGTATTTGAGATTTAACTGAAATCAATCGGCATTTAGCCATATGGATAAAGTTACGTAGTGGTGAGCTTGGGAGTCGAACGGAGATGTAGAAGAGTGGTATAGTTCTAATTTCGCATCTAATGGACCTGGGTACAAGACACTCTAATGACCAAAATGTTTATTCTTTTTGAATTGTTTTGTTGTATCCACACTACTTTGTGCTGTAAGTTTCCAACTTACTTTTTTTTCACATGATCTACGAGGGCAATTTTAATTATGAATACTGGTAGGGAGAATTGTTATATTGTCTCATTCGAATTTCTATTTTCCCCACTTCCCGATTCAAAACCATGAATATTTGTACTATTCGTGAAAGTATTATAATTTTGGTGGCACAATAATATGTTTATGTTCGACGATGTCGAAATGTAAACATTATGTGTCAGAAAACTGTATCATAATGATGGTCAATATAACACTGTTTTTCATTATGAAACAGTTTCTCCAGCCAATCAAAGCTCATTCATTGACCAATTAGGTAAGGATACCTTCGCGCATGCGCTCAAAATCTAACATGTCTATATAAATTACCGACATGAAAAGTGCACCGTCCATAAATTCGCGTAAATAAACTGGCGAATATGAGAGAAGAAATAGTACTGTACTTTAATATCCCCAACTCCAATTTCTACACAGCGCATTGCTTTCGAATGACTTCGGTGACAGTTTGACTAAATGCTGGTGCACATCGGCCAGGCTGTACACATATGGAATCAAAGAATATGTATGGCATTGCCAAGCACACCGAGCGCATGCGTCGGTCGGTCAAAGAACTTGGAAAAACAGAGATATGAAACCCAGTGCTTGCACTCTGATCACAACATTCAAGTGACTAAATCTCAACAGATATTTATGAATATTTATGTAAAACATATAATAAAGTTATAATTATCGTCGAACATAAACAGTCATATGCAACTCGCCTATAATGGTAATTAACACACTCGTATGAAAATTATAAAACTCGCTAACGCTCGTTTTATAAACATACTCGTGTCTTACTTATTGCCATTATAGGCTCGTTGCATAATGTACTATTACTCCAGAACATATAATAATAATATTAACAATGAAAACAAGTACTGTAGTTCCCTGACGAACTAAAGAGCCAAGTTTTCTTAAAATTTAAGATTCATGTCAATGGTTAATCTATATAGACCTATCTAGAATAATGACGAAATTGAGTTGGTAACACTAAAATTTCCAATTAGCTTGAAATGTACCTGAAATAGTGTAGCTTAATAGAGCACTACAGTTGGTTCAACTTGGTACACAATTTCCGATACAGTTGGAACCAACTCAGACCAAATCGATCTAAGACACAAGTATGCACCTTCCACTTAAGGAACAGGAAAGCTCATCGTGATTTACGCATAGAATGGTCAGGTATCCGATTTCAGCATTGTCACAGACCTCAATACCTGGGAGTAACCCTCTTACATTCAAATCCCACCGTAAGAAAAACAAAATAAAAATCTTCACACGAAACAACCTGATTCGCAAACTACCAGGAACACAATGGGGCTTACATCCAGACGCTATTCGCACCTCTGCAATGTCATTGTGCTTTTCTACTTCCCCAATCTGGTATAGGTCATCTCATGTCAGACAGGTAGGTACAGCTCTGAACGAAACCTGCCGGTTGATAACAGGTTGCTTAAAGCCTACACCAACAGATAAGTTCTATTACCTGGCTGAAATAACACCACATTGTGTACGCAGAGAGATGGCTGCCAACAGTGAGAAACTGAGAGTGGAAGAGAACAGCGCCCACCCACTGCATGGATATAATCCTCCTCAACAACGGCTGAGGTCCCGAAAAAGCTTCCTGAGGACATCTGAGATGCTTACCGTCTCACCGGAGAAGGCAATGCTGGATTTATGGAAGAAGACGACCCCTCACCCCTGCGGTTGGATGCCATAAGCTAAAGAACTACCACCCGGGCACAACGAAAGCTGGTTGGTGTGGAATTCCCTGAACAGGTTACGATCAGGAGTTGGAATATCCTGTGACAATCTGAGGAGATAGGACTCAGTACATGTGACACGTATTGCGAATGTGGACGAGAACAAACCACAGATCACATGCTTCATTGCCCTCTGTGCTCTTCATCTTGCGTAGAGGAAGATCTCCTACAAGCCACTCCCAGCGCTCTGGATGTTGCTCGGTCAGTATTGGGCACGTGCTATATAAATAGACAATTTAACTGTTACAACTTTACATTTGTATGTTTCCGACACGAGAATAATAATAATTTCCGATTTGTAATTTAACTTCCACCCCATATAAGGATTGCAAAGGAGGCGGCTGTGGACTTAAATTAGGAGCCATCCTGGCATTTACCTGGAGTAGAAGTGGGAAACCACGGAGAACCCCTTCCAGGATGGCTGAGGTAGGACTCGAAACCGCCTCTACTCAGTTTTGTCTCACGAGGCTGAGTGTACCCCATTCCAGCATTCAGATCTGAATTAATTTTCTTGGCAGAGAATCGAACCCGGCTCTCCGCGGTGAAAGCCAAGAATGCTACGAAACGAGGAATTCTGACCAAGAGGTGAAGCCTATCCACAGTAAATTTTATTTTTTTAATTCTTGAGCTCGAAATGAAAGACATAGGTTTTCTTCTCTGAATATAATGAGTAGTAGGCTGGAATCAGCAAGGAGTAATAAGGAGAGGCCCTAACGGCAAGGAAGTGAAGCCAGAAGTTACTCCTTCACATATGCTCAAAACATTGCGGTAGTCCCATAAGAAAAGCATGTAGGGGTGTGACGTACATACTTAAAAGTGGTGATATTTCGCGTGTGGGACGAAATGTCGACGTATGGGGCATATTTTTGCACAAACAGAACTCCCACCTGCCAAAGTAATGTCATTTCACAAGTAAATGCACTTTATTTGCCATTTATTGAGTTAAGTTTTCATCCTTCGAGTAGCCACCTTACGGAACAGTTCTAGTATCATTCGTTAAATGTTCAAATATTGGCATATGTGTCCACCAATATAAGTATTTTGATTGCTAGGAATTAATTACGGATATTTTTCTTCGTTTCTTACTGGAAATAGTTTCTGCTTGTCAATTAATGAACGGTATTACTGTAATCTAATTAGCCTACCCCAAACTATTTTTAACGTGGCTTGAGCTCTAGATGTATTGCTCGTGGGTGTTGGAAGCATAATAGCATATTATTTGCAAATTTTAGCGTGTTAATCTCAAACCTCAGCCTAGACCTTGTTTATTTTGTTGCCGGAAATGAACTGGCCTATATATTTTTTTAAAACATCGTGCAATAAAAACAATAACGCCACCACCCAACTAGGTCACATGCCTTAATATTTTAAATGTATTTAATTTATTTAATACATATTCGTGAATATAATGGCAGGCCTACTGGTATCTCGATTATTTGCCTATTGACTGCCGTACACTTCACGCTAGCCAGCAAAGATCAACAAATATTCCCTGATTTCCATCGTCATATAGACCTACCTTACAACTTCGTACTATACCTGCACCCGAATCTTTTACTGGTAATCATACTTAAATCGCACTAAAAATAAGTTTACGGTCGTAGGCTCAATCACTGCCTTCGTAATGTACTGCGAGCCGGGCAAGTATGGGGGGGTGGGGGTCAGTGCTTCAACTCTCCGTATGCTATAGCGCTGGCAGGGCGTCTCCTTATTACTCCTTGGGAATCAGATAGTCAGCCATGCCATCCCTAGGGCGCTGGGTACCACCTGGCGTAAGAAAGTGAAACGTCGCTAACTCACATTACTGCAGCTTGGCCAAGAGAATGACCTTGATGAAGTGAATATTCACAATTATTTTATTACACGGATGAGGGAATCATGTGCGTTGTGGCTTAATAGATATCACTCAAAGTGCATAATGTCTGAAGTCAACAAACGTTGTCGTAGCACAAATTTTCCTGTCAAGATACTGTATTTCAGTTCTATTATAAGGTGAAATGTCTTCCCAATTATAACAATATATAAGATAATAATAAAAATAATTGAGTAGTAATATTAGCCTCCCAAGATAATTGGGCTCCCGTGTACGTGTTGACCGACTCAAAAACAATCCTTAAGTGGAAGGAAAGATTGGTAAAGAAAAGGAAATCAAAAGTCATTGCAATAATGTTTGAAAATAACTGTCTGCGTTTACTCTTAGGCAAAATTTAGGAGCAAATGGCCTCGATGTTCCTCCCCTTAAGACAACAATCATCACCATCACTCTTAGCCTCGCATAACATGCCAAAGAATGAAATGATCACCCAGTGATATTTACTTTTAGTGGCAAAGAAAATGTGGGTTCTTGCTGAAGAACTTAGGATGAGTTCGAATTACTCCGTTTTTCGGAAATAGCCTGCTATTCAAATTTAGACATCTGCTGTATATAACAGGGTTGTATGGATGAGAGGCGGTCGAGGGCTGTAATTGATCTGGAGTGAAGTGGTATGGTGAAGAATATGCTTCGCACTACGAAGCATGAACTTTGCCGTCCTAACTACAGTACATACTGTTAATACAGGTCACAGACCTCACTAGTGAACGATACAGGAAGTGATAGCAAATGGAATCTATGAGCTTGGTTCCATTACAAGAACTGGGAATTAATGTATGCTGTGAATGTCTAATTGAAGCGATCGATAATTAGCTGTATTCATCAACAATTCCAGCGAACGTGCGGCTGAACATCACAGGTGTTCACACTGAACGATGACGTGTGCAAGTCGGCCACGTGACGTGCATGTTTAAAGGGTGCACATTCAAGGTCACGTTCTATATGGAGCCAGGAATTCGTCCTTCAGAGCGATGCATGGGCCACTTCGCTCTGCGTGGGGGACTGACCTGCTACAGTTTTAAGAGCACTACAGGTACTCCTGCTCAGATTACAGACGCTTACACATCATTATTGTCAAGCTTACTGATGGAAGGTGAAGGGTGCGTGGGTGCAGTGGCGGATTCTGGCCTTGCGGGGTCCTGGGCGATCTGATAAGGTGGGGCCCACAACAATAGGAAATAAAAAAAGATCAAATCAAATGGAAAATAGCTTGGTAATAATAATAAAATAAAGAATAGTTACAATATTTTGAATACACTACAGTACCTTCTTTTTAATACTATGAAAGAAACCTTTAGGTCCCCTTGAAAAAGTTTATGTAAACTATGAAATATTAAATATTACTTTAAGACTTTTTTCCCGGCTGAAGTCCTCTATTATTTCACTGAAATCTAAACTTGCTAAACGGTCACGGGAGGTCATAGCTGCACTGAAAAAAGGAATATGAATTATAAATTAGTTTGAAAAGTATAATTAATTAATTAAATTTAAAAAATCCATGGCGCGGGGCCTCCCGGACCGCGGGGCCCTGGGCGGTCGCCCACCTCGCCCTCCCCTAGATCCGCCCCTGCGTGGGTGAGGTTTCACTTTCCTTGAGACTCTATCCGATATTTCCTAAAAAATACATATTACTAGGTGGTGGATGTTGATAACCAAATAAATCTCACCGAATGCTCAGTAAAATGAACTCACATTTTTATGGAATAATACTTCATTTAAATAACGGATCACTAAACTATGCCCGGAGGGGCCAATACCGGCCCACGTGCACCAGCAATCCGGCCTGCCATTGTTTAATTTGATTGTAAGTAAATCACTAAAAATGATGATCAGATGTTTTTATTTAACGACCAACAACCAAAGCAATGTATGAGATCCACAGAATCTCTCAACGAGCACTGCAATGACACTATTCAAGCTCAAAGTTACCTCGGTAGCTACAAACAGGATACAGCTAATATAGCATAAACTAACTGTTGCAAACATGAAAAGAACAGAGAATATAAAGTGCAGGTAGTTGAAACGGATCCTACAAATCTCAAAATTTACAGAAAACCGAATAGAATACAGTATATTATGACAAATTAAAAATTCTTCCTCGAAGACTTCAAGCAAACCTTTGCACTACAAAGACAATGCCACATCAAGCGCCGTCCTTGAAGAAAGGAGACAGAAAGCTAAGCAGATGCCTGAGTGTTTCTTCCTAACAGAAATAATGAGGATTGAGGGCCAACGAACGGATGGGCCCAAACTTCAAACTACATCACTTCTACACACGCTTCGGTGCCCACGCACAGTGGTTCAAAATGGAAATCTAGGGGGACAAAATTATTTTTACGTTTTAATCATGAATTTAGAGTGAAAGCAACGTATAATAATTTGTTTACTTCATAATAAACATCAGTTAAGACCTTTTTAAGCTACGTCTACACATGCAAGAAATTGTCTATGACTAGGAGGATAGAGCATTCAGTTATCTCTTCAGAACAATTTTCTACCCCTAATTTACTTTTAACAAAGTCACAAAGTTCCACTTTTGACATAATCGTCGAACCCAGTGCTTCAGACAGTTGTAAACGTGTGAGAACTGGTTGCGCGACATCTTCTAAAACGTAAAATAACTAAGTAAGTTGCAAAAAAGGTGCAAAAAATCTTATAACAGGCGTACACTACAAGACTTTATCTACATTTTAACATTAAGTAGAAAGTGACGCAGAGTGACGCAACATACTAAAAATCTAAGTGAAAATATATTTTTAAATATAATAGTTAAATATTATATAATGCAAATATAGCTAAAATTACTTAACAATTACGCCCATTAATAACTGAAACACGTTAAAAAGATCATACCTTCAGCTGCATGTTCCATCTTAAGGCATCACACTAACCACAAAGACAACCAAACCACAGCCACTTACATTCACCCTCCAATTCAGACTGCTCGAACAGTGGTGATAGATTTACACTAAGATGCGTTTATATCCCAGAATAGTGAGCGGCAATTGTATGAGAATTCTGTAGAAGCAATGAATTTTGATTTTTTAATTATGAAAATAAATAATTTTGTCCTCCCAGATTTCGATTTTGACCCACTGTGCCACGGGTTTCACGGGAAAATATGCGTTGACAGACTGAAAAGCATTTGAATTCCATGTGGGAAAATGCTTTAAGGAGGATGACGTTTTCAAAATATCTAATCAAAACTGAGCTCGATTACAAAGATCTTACATACAAACACTTTTCTACTTTATTCATACACAATTACTTTGATTCCTACAGGAATACTACTTTCTTAGTGAACTTGAACGGACATGTAACATGAACATGATGGTTAAATATTCTATCTTAAGGGGTTACGGATTGCCCAAAATCTTCTAGCGTTTTGACAAAATATATTTGCTCCATACTGTATTAACGTACGGGCTTTTTGCTTTCTAATGATACATTCCTGAAACTATGCTACTTTCCTTATTCCTTCACAGAATTGTACGTCCAATTAGTAAACCCACCCAAGTTCATTTCTATTAGACCATAGATTAAAAAAAATAACAAAGAGGCTGCGTTCGAAGCAATGGCAAGGAAACATGGAATAACAGCAAAATGAACTCTAGTGCTTCAAATGGAAGAAGAGGAATCCTATGGTAATGGTATGTTCGAAAAAACGGAAAAATCTTTGATTCCAATTTCTCTCTGTTTTCCTAAATGTAAAATTTCCCTTCTTTTGGAACTTTTCAACATACAAAGAGAAATCAACAAATGTAATTCCTCCTTATAGGGCTATGTGTTATATTTTATCACATCCATTTTTCAAAAATTTACTTTAGTTTAATTTTGCCAAATGGAAATATTCATAAAAACTCTGTTAATATTATACCATTTTAAAAATATCCATGAAAATTCAAAAACACATTAATTTTCAAAAGGCCTGTATGAAAGTAAGGAGAGAGTCTTGGAAGAATATCTCTGAAGAAAAAAATCGCAAGTTACTGTTAATTGAGGAAAAAGTGAATACAATGTTCGACATTAGCATGGACAATAAGTTAAGTTATAGGTATTCCGGAGTAAACTGTTGTACACATCATGGCCGGTGTAATAGTGTTAGGTTGTGTTATACGCTTCCTGATACCGGGCAGTTGGCTTTCCAAAACACATTTCAGAATGGTTTGAACTGACGCTCGTGTGGGTATTATAATATTTTCAAGAATTAACACGAAAAATGAGACAGTTTCACTGAAATCGCTCCAGCTGTTTAGACTTTATTAGGGACACACACACACACGAACAAAAGGTTATCTCATACGCCTATTTAATCATATATGAAAATAGGCTTAAAAGTGAGCATTCAAAACAAACAATAAAACAATTAAACCAGACGACAGCCCCTACCAGAACTGGGTCGCGTTAAGCCCGCATACCAATAAATCCGGGTGGGTTGCTTATACACATGCGAGAGTTCTCGTATTGATTGCTTCCAGTCTCCAACCGGGTCAGGAATGGAATGAATGAAGCCCCCATCCAGCGGCGAGGATATGAACTGTACCGGCTGCCGAGGCCTGACGCACTCCTATGGGGAAATGATTAAATGAATGACAGATAAAATGAAATGATAGTGGAGAGTGTTGCTGTAATGAATTGTTGACAGGGAAAACCGGAGTACCCGGAGAAAAACCTGTCTGCCTCCGTTTTGTCCAGCACAGATCTCACATGGAGTGACCGGGATTTGAACCACGGACCCAGCGGTGAGAGGCTGGCGTGCTGCCGCCTAAGCCGCGGAGGCTAATAATAATAATAATAATAATAATAATGATAAAGGCAGATTCACCTTATTGAAGGTCTTACCGTCCACCATCATATAGAGTGTAACTAGCACACCAGTTGCATGCTAATTGTATGCCTGACGATCCCATGCTAATGATATCCTGGGGCAAAACTGAGAAGAGTTGGGTTCGATTGCTGAGCGTAACCCGTTACAACCCTCAGGGAAGAATTAAATTTCACGGCAGATCTGGGAATCGAACCCAGGTCATTTAGGATTAGAGACTTATCTAACAATAAGAAGGTGTTTTCAACCAGGAGTTTTATATTGATAACTTGTGAATTACAATTAATTGCATAGCCTAATAATATGTTTTGTATAAGGTGCGTTCAAAAAGTAACGAGCCAGAGGCTGTAATGCGCAAACCGGTGACGACATCGGCTAATCGTGGCGTGTGTAACGAGGTGTGGTTCCGACCAGACCGTGGAAGGTCACAGCCCGTCGCTAGAGGGCACGCGTGCACGTCACGTGACGATACAAAGCGAGCAGCAGCATGCATCAATCGTCCAACGCTGCCAGTCGCATTGCAAACAGTGACATGGAGGCGTCAAACGAAGAGCAAAGAGGTGTTGTTCGGTTTCTGACAGCGAAAGGAGTAGGGGGAACGGACATTCAGTCCGAATGTCTCAAGTGTACGGCGAACACTGCATGTCCCTTGCAAGGGTCAAGGCGTGGCACAAGCGCTTCAGGGAAGGACGGGTGTCGTTAGCCGATGATGCCCGGTCTGGGGCACCCCCCTGCATTACCGATGACAACGTCCAGCTGGTTGATGCACTCATTACCCAGGACCGCCGAGTGACAGTGAACGCCATAGCCGCCGTGGTCGGATTGAGCGTCGGAAGTGTGCACACCATCATGAAGGAACGACTGCACTTGCGGAAAGTGTTGCCCAATGGGTGCCCCACAGTCTTCAACCACAACAGGAAGCATGTCGAATGGCCTACTGTCTTGGCCTTGGTTGGACGATTGATGCATGATGCTGCTCGCTTTGTATCGTCACGTGACGTGCACGCGTGCCCTCTAGCGACGAGCTGTGACCTTCCACGCTCTCGTCGGAACCACACCTCGTTACACACGCCACGATTAGCCGATGTCGTCACCGGTTTGCGCATTACAGCCTCTGGCTCGTTACTTTTTGAACGAACCTTATAATCTCTTCGACACAGCATTGCTCTGGAGAAAAGCAGTATCACTATAATAGTTTTTCATAAAACGAGAAAGGAACAATAGTTAAAATGGTATTTAATGATTTCGTGTTGCAAATAGCACATTCTTATTATACTCTTTTCGTTGCTTTCCGCTTAAACCACTTCAACTCACGCAAAGTGCTCGCTTTTTCTCGTCGATAGTATTCTTCATTGTGAGGCAGTAGAAAGGAAGTTCGTGGAAGTCGTAATATATATTTTTAATGCCAGTCACAAGCGATTTTGTACAATAGACTAACACCTTTTATGCCGTAATAATTGGCAGTAGTAAGACAGCTGACACCATATATCAAAATAACAACATAATTCTTATCCTTAGAAATAGCTGTCTGATATTTATTGTTCACTTTAAAAGGAGGGACGGAGAATTGCCCCTGGCTGACCTGAACAATCACTAGACTCTTTAACAAGTGTGCTGTCTTCTTTATCATCAAAGTTAACCAAAAAAAAAACATGCAATGACTTTATAGAATTGCTGACCTTTGCGCAACAAAATTATTAGGTTCTACTTCCGAACCGGTTTTGGCGTATTTAGCCCTGTGTGCCATTCACAATTAGCAGCATGAAACATAAAATTATCAAATTAACTGGCAAGTGTGACGATAGCCTGCGATGTTACGCTTCATGAAATGTTACCAGTTGTGACATATTACCTGTGCGAAACAGGACGACTTTCTCAAGATACACCCACTTCTCTCCAAAGTTCAGCGCAAATATTCAAGCTTGACATCATGATCAAAATGGCTCTACACTCATACACTGCCTGCTGTAATTATCAAATCCTCTTTATACGTTAAGATTGTCACTAGTCAGTGGCTGTGAAAGTACAAACACCAATCATATTAGAAAGGGTTTTGAAAAAAGAAAACGAAGGGTTTTCAGCAAATATTATAAATTCTTGCTGAAAATTTACAAATTTAGGACAGAAACATTTTGGTTTTACTTTGTTTTAGCATAGTTTTCCAAAAAAAAGGTGTATTATTTAAAATGACACCGCCGGAAAAAATATCCCAACACTATGAAATAAGGAATGTAGAGTACGGAAATTTCGGCAATATATTTGGCGAGGTAACATATTTAATTGATAAAGGTAAAACGCTTGAGAAGAGCCATCGCAAATGTGCCATGCCGGTCCATTAAAAACCGGTATAATCGCCAGACTGTTGAATGCAGGCATAAAAAACGTACATGCATTGTATCGTAAAGGTGTCGAATGTCAGCTTGTGGGATAGAGTTCCATGCCTGTTGCACTGGGTCGGTCAATATAGGGACGGTCAATGTCGGTTATGGATGGCGCTGGAGGGTTTGTCAAATTATGTCCCATACGTGCCCGATTGGGGGCGGTTCGGGGGATCGACTAGGCCAAGGCAGCATGTCGACACTCTGTAGAGCACGTTGGGCTTCAACAGGGGCATGGGGGTGGGCGTTATCCTGTTAGAAAACACCCCCCGGGAATGCTGTTCACGAATGGCTGCACAACAGGTGGAATCACCAGACGGACGTACACATCTGCAGTCAGGGTGCGTGGAATAACCACGAGAGTGCTCCTGCTTTCATAGGAAATTGCTCCCCAGACCAGAACGCCCGGTGTAGGTACAGTGTGTCGACGCCGTAGACAGATGGAATGCAGGCGCTCACCTGGCCTCCTTCTAACCATCACACGGCAATTACTGGCGCCAAGGAAGAATCGGCTTTCATTGGAAAACACAACGGACCTCCACTCCATCGTCCAATGAGCTCTCGCTTGACACCACTGAAGTAGCAGACGGCTGTGGTTTGGGGTAAGTAGAATGCACGCCGCAGGGCGTCTGGCTCAGAGCTGTCCATCAAGTAACTAATTTCAAACAGTTTGTTGCGTCACTGTGGTGCCAACTGCCGCTAGAATTGCTGCTGCAGACGCCGTCCGATGCGCCAAAGCCATATGCCAAATACTAAGGTCCTCCCTCTCAATGGTGCCACGGGGACGTCCGGAGTCCGGTCTGCTTGCGACCGTACCTTCTCTTGACCACTGCTGCCAGCACGCATGCACAGTGGTGGCATTCCTGTCAAATCGTTCTGCAATAGCGCGGAAGGAAAATCCAACTTCACGTGGCCCTATTACACGGCCTATTACACGCACTGAGCTGTTGATACTGGCCTCCTCGTCGTCGTAAAGGCATTCTTGACCCACTCCCAGTCACTCCGTCCAATCTCACAGATAACTAACGCTCTCCAACTCCAACTCCAACTCAGACGTGCGACGCCTCGAGGTGGGTGCACGGGACCACCGACCTAATAGGTCCTTTGTCCCGGGACTACTGGGTAGTGGCATGGATTTGTTTCAACGTCGGGCTTTGTTCTGCTTCACACAGTACGGTCCGTTTTTAAAAGTAAACCTGATGTGCAACGTCATTGGGCCACTACTAGCGCCACGCCAATGTGCTTTGCGGGAAATTTAAATCAACGTCATCTTTCAGATGTATAAACACGCTTACCAACGTTTATTAATATAGCACAACCCCTTCTTGGTATTGGGATATATTTTCCGCCAGTGTATTTTAATTAATTAAATGTCTGCTTTGCTTCAATAAGAGAGTTATTAATTGAGCGAAGTACATCGATTAATCGACAAAACAATTACCGATAATCAATTAATCGACCAACCGATTAATCATTATTTGTAGCAAAGAATCGACTTTTCTGCTTCGATTAATCCATAATTGAAATTAATCGATTAAAAGTACCAGCCCTAATTGTTACTATCATGAGCCCCTCATATCCTATATCATTATCACTTCGTGTACCGACAGTAGTGGCTACGCGGGCTAAAAGCGCTCCGTTAGGTCAAGGGGCCAAGCTCTCTGCTGACTCGGTAGATGCGTGGGTTCGAGCCCCACCGTCGGCTGTCCTTGAAATGGTTTTCCGTGGTTTCCCATTTTCAACACCAGGCAAATGCTGGGACAGTACCTTCTGACAGGCCACGGCCGCTTCCTTCCACATCCTTGCCCAGTTTCATTCATCTTCATCCATTCCATCTCTCATCCCGACGTGCAGGTCGCCCACGGGCGTCGACTAGAAAGACCTGCACTCGGCCTCTCAGGAGGCTACACGACAACAACAACAAAATCACTTCGTGTTGTTGAAGTCTCTTAATTGTATCCAGCAGCGAATCCAAGAGCGTTATATCACGCTCAATGAATGCAATTGAGAACTGCAGTCAGCGGCCACCCTGTATAGGCCTACTTGTTCATATTCACTCCAAGCAAAAGCCGGGATGGTAATTTATTTCAAGTTCTGGGGCACTGAGCAGTGTTGTCAAATTATATTTCTGTGCTGAAAATCGCTAGGTAATGATGTCGTAGTCAGATAGTGAAATCAGACATTTAATGAAAATCCTAGGCACTTAATGAAGAGCATAGTTGCACTGTCTGACATGTGGATTCATGAAACTATCTGGCTACGACATATAATGGTTTTCAACCACTTGCGTAACTACGATTTGCTTCTGGTGGGGGATGAGCGGAGTCAAATTTACATTCGGGAGGGGAGAGGGCTTGGGCAAAATGAGACAGAGACATAATCAATGAAAGCAAAACTACACGTTTTCGGTTTTGTGTATGATTTCGATAGCACCATCAATTTGCAGAAGCTCGAAAATGAACAGTTTTACTTAAGCAAGTGTTAAGAATAAAGAGAATCTTCTCCAATTAGTAATCTACAGTATGTATAAACGCACATAATCCAATCGTTTCTCATCGATCTGAAGACTGGTTTTATTAAGAATAAAAATTGCATTGAATTACATATATTTATTGTTCGGCTTTGGGGCGGGGGAGGGGCTGCTGATCCCCATAATCACCCCCGTAGTTACGCAGCTGTGAGTTTGCCTTACGAACTAAACATGTCATCCAAGTAAACCCATTATTAAGAAAAGTGTAACTTAACAAAGTATAAAAGTGTATTATTTAATCCACGTTATTTTATCGAGGTTACAGTGATAAACAATTGTTATTCCCCACCCAATTTAATTAGACATATGAATGTGTTGACCGACTGAAAAGTGACTCTTTTAATAGATCACTAGATATTGGCCAAATTCTCTAGATCCCTATGTTATCAATAGAGAAAAAGTCACTAAAATGACTTAAATGCCACTAAATTCAGATTTAAACAATCCTAAATCCACAATATTCTGCCACCTAAAATCTCCAGACCTAGCGAATTGAAACTGAAATTGACTCCTGGCCCAATCCTAGACCCTAACAATTATATACATACTTTATTACAGTCACCACAAAAACACAGGCCCTCAGAAAAATACGATAACACACAAGTATACGGGAATGATGACAAATTATACCAAGCCTCTAATTGAAACAACAGCAACAACATCGCTCTCTACTGTGCGCGTATTAGAAATTTCATCGAATTATATATTTTTATTGTTTGGCTATGGAGTATGGGATTGAATACCCTAGTCACCCCCTCCGTAGTTACGCCACTGTCAGTACGCCAGAGAGAATTACGAAGGTGCTGTAGGAATCTGAATTCCGCGAACACAAATCTGCTTGCTAAGACTAATCGCATATTTTGGCTTCTAACATATGAGAAAGGATGTTATTGTTAATCCCTTTTAGGGGCTTGGGACATCTTGGGACATCTCTTCCATACGAGTGTGTTAATTACCATTATAGGCGAGTTGCAACGTCCGTTTATGTTCGACGATAATTATAACTTTATTATATGTTTTAACATAAATATTCATAAATATCTGTGGGATTCAGTAATTTCAGTTAGTGAACAGAGCGCGCTGGGTGGTTTGCTGACTGAACAGAGCGCATGCGTGGGTCAAAGAATTTCGAAAGCAGAGACCATTACTTTGCTTGGCAATGCTATTGTTTACAGCCTGCATGATGTCTAGTGCCGATCAGAACTAGCATTCACTAATATTGCCACCGAAGTCGTTTGAAAGCAATGCGCTGTGTAGAAATTGGTGTTGGGGATATTAAGGTACAGTGCTATTTCTTGTCTCATATTCGCCAGTTTATTTACGCGAACATATGGGACGGTGCACTTCCCATGTCGGTAATTTATTTGGAAGGATGCTGTGTTGCTAACTACTGGACGTAGATTCATAAATTTCTTGCATATGTCATAGTATTTTCTTGTTACCGTAAAGGTTCGTGCTGATTTTGCCTTTGTGTTTGGGATTGTAACTACAATGGTTGGTCCGATATCCAATTTGAACTTTCAAATCATGTATTTCATGTCCGACATGTTGGATTTTGAGGGCATGCGCGAAGCAAGCCTTACCTAATTGGTCAATGAATGAGCTCTGATTGGCTGGAGAAACTGTTTCATAATGAAGAATAGTACTATAATGACCCCCATTATGATACAGTTTTCTGACATATAATATTTCCACTTCGACATCGTCGAACGTAAAGAATATAGGCCTATGATAATCTGTGTTTGTGGAAGAGATGAACCATTTCAAGTAATTCGACTCTGTAGTCTCCCAGGGCAACAGTATAATGAAAGAGATTAAGCCAAAGTATAGAAAACGCAATGCAGCTAGTTATCAGTATCGATCTACTGTGTTCAACAGAAAGGAGGTTAGTGAAGGCACTAAACTTAACTCTCCAACCATCGCTCGGTATTCAGACCAACGTTGTTATATGAGAGAGAATGCTGGGTTGATTCAGGATATCTCATCCATAATCTGGCGGTAACATACAAAGTTATTGCAAATGGTTGCTGGACGAGCAGCTGAGGCAATGGCAGGACGATCCCTTAATGAAGGGGTGAAGGGCAAGTTAGGCATGAACACGTTAAAGTAGCTGTTCGTATCAGGCATATAAGTTATAGAGAAGCGGATGTAACTCTAGGAGGCGACGTTCGATTTTAAGATGAGAAAATTAGGAGAGGAATCGTTCATGCCGACTCTTAATGGGGGTTATGGAGGCATCTTCACAGGGACTTGCAGACTGATCTGGATGCTGGAATGCATAGCAGTGTATGTCTACTCCGTATTATTCTCGATTCAACGGCTGGGCGCCATCATCACGAGAGGCATCGGTGAGAGATGAAATGAACGAGACTTTGCAAAGAGTCGGAAGGAATCACCCGTGGCCTATTTAAAGGTACCGCCCCGGCATTTACCCAGAGATAGAAATGGGAGACTACGGAAAACCATTTCAAGGACGGCCAACGGTGGGGTTCGAACCATTCGTCTACCAAGTCCACAGATAGCTTGGCCCCTTGGTCTAGCGCTGTGGCTTAGCGAGGAATACTGCCAACAGTCTGTAATGAATATGTACCCTTGGGCTTGAACTCCCAATGTAGAGTGACCTCAAACTGTTGTTGCTCAGCCCGTATACTATACACTACCACTAGTGCAGAGAGAGGAGCAGTCGTGTTCTTAAACAGAGATGCAGGCAACAGTGTGGGCTGTGCCTGATGAGATAATGATTGCTTGGAAACCTATCCCTATCCCCTAGAGCAGACTACTGTGCACAACGGGATCTCTCTGTAATTCATAAGGAACTAACACAAGAATGCGCATGCTTCTGTCATGCAAAATACTGAACAATTTGCCGCACCTCATCTTACAGAGAACAAAGAAAGTGGTTCTCCGTAGATTCCGACGTTAACTCCAAGCAAATGTCGGGATAGTACCATAATGAATGCTGCAACCGCCTCCTTCCCAATCCTCGTCTCACTAAAAAAATACAAACATTTCTACAGGCTGCACAATGATACAGGTTATCATACAGATTCCACACCTAAGTAGGCTACAGAGGGCTATGTGATCACGATGTCTCAAAATCCCTAAATGAATAAACAGCAACAACATCATTTTGCATCATTGTGATCGTGAAGGTCCAATTCTGGGAATTTATTGATATTGATAGGCTGGCGCAGAGATGTATCATTGCCAAGTGAGAATTAAAATGTCTCTCAATAGCTCGGTAGTCAGAGCACCGGCGTATCAAGTCGGAGTTCGTCAGTTCGAATTCTACTGGGGTCAGACATTTAAAATTAATAACTTCCATCTACATGGCTTGCAATAGTTGTGAATTCCACGACTTAAAAATCACTGAAAACGCAAATTTCACTAAATATGTTGTCAGTTAATTTGACAATTAAATGTTGTCAAAACATCTATCAGAACTACATTTAGTCTCTAAAGTTCGCAACACTGATCAGGAGGTGACTTTCCAACATGCAAAGTCTATTGTTTGACGAAGCCATTTCATCCCTACCTTACCACTGCCAGCTCAATTGTCTGCAAAACTTTACAGCAAATATAAGGTGCGTTCTAAAAGTAACGAGCCGGAGGCTGGAATGCGCAAACCGGTGACGACATCGGCTAATCGTGGCGTGTGTAACGAGGTGTGGTTCCGACCAGAGCGTGAAAGGTCACAGCCCGTCGCTAGAGGGCACGCGTGCACGTCACGTGACGATACAAAGCGAGCAGCAGCATGCATCAATCGTCCAACGCTGCCAGTCGCATTGCAAACAGTGACATGGAGGCGTCAACCGAAGAGCATAGAGGCGTTGTTCGGTTTCTGACTGCGGAAAGAGTAGGGGGAACGGACATTCATCGCCGAATGTCACAAGTGTACGGCGAACACTGCATGCCCTTGCAAGGGTCAAGGCGTGGCACAAGCGCTTCAGGGAAGGACGGGTGTCGTTAGCCGATGATGCCCGGTCTGGGGCACCCCCCTGCATTACCGATGACAACGTACAGCTGGTTGATGCACTCATTACCCAGGACCGCCGAGTGACAGTGAACGCCATAGCCGCCGTGGTCGCTCCACGTCAATGCACGACCTCATACGGCCAACACAGTCGCGGACTCCAGCAGAAATTCAAATGGGAGGTTCTCGGCCACCCTCCATACAGTCCCGACCTCTCTCCCTGTGATTACGCCATGTTTGGTCCCCTGAAAAGGGCTCTGCGAGGCCAACGATTCATCTCGGACGCCGACGTCCAGCTGTACGTGCGGAACTGGTTCACATGGCAGCCCAGGGAATTTTATGAGACAGCCATTCACCGCCTCGTGTCACAGTGGGACAAGTGCCTCAACAGCCAGGGCCAATACTTCTAACATACAGGTACTGGTTTCTGAAATTATGACTCCGGCTCGTTACACTTTGAACGCACCTTATCAGTTCGCTCCCAGTGATGGAGAATGCTGCTACAATGAGGAGATAGAATACAGTCTGTATAAAATAACCGGACCCATAAAGAGTGAGTATCATACTAATAAATACGCAATGGTATTAAGAGTGATCCACCAAGAGCCAGTAACTTAAGTAGACTACTAGAAGTTGTTTATAGTAAATTCAACCACATTGTGGTCATCTTCAGCATAATTATTAATTGACAAGCGATATTGAGAGACACGTGATGAATAATTACGAGCACGGTATTGATATTCTGTATGAAGGGTGACACTATCTGGTAGCGTGATATTTTTCTATTCTTACAGGACTAAATAAAAAACGTAGATATATAACTTCTTTACTATCATTAAAATATGTTTTGAAATGTTCTTAAAAACATAGAAATGTTAAAAAAGAAGAAATCAGATCTGTTACAATGTTAATTAATAATATTTTTTCTTAAAAACTTTAAAATGATGTGTTAAAATGTATTTAAAGAAACGTACAGTATATGAAGCTTGTTGAAAATTCATCTGTAAAATATCCTTTACATTGCAGCCTACTCTAATTCCATCAAACTTGCACACAAAAAACTGATAGTTGTTAATAATAATCAAAATACCGGGTGAGTTAGCCGTGGTCGTTACGGCATGACTGCTGGCAGTCGCTCACATCCGGGAGGCGAGGTGGTTCGAATCCCCCGGCCGGCAACCTTGAAGATGGTCTTCTGTGGTTTCCCATCTTCCTTCCAGGAAAATGCCGGGGTTGGTCCCTAACTATAGGCCACAGCCGCTACCTTCCAACTCCTCGACCTTCCATTCCACCTTTCCTCCCCAACGGTACTTGTAGCTCACCCCATGGGTGTCCGTCTCAAAGCAGCTACAAAACTGGCGAACCGAACTTGTCCTCGGACACTCCCGGCACTAAAAGCAATACGCTAAAAAAATAAAATAAAAAATAATAATCAAAATTGTTCTTCTGATTGATTATGAAAGAGAATTTCTTCTAGCTTGCATAGAATACAAGTGAGGTGGTACACATCACCTTGAATTATGTTGTGAGGAAGTTAAACAAGTGTATTACTGTCTTGATATTCGAGGATAGTCCTGGATAAACGAGTTCTTTTAAAAACAAGCTATATAACCTATAATGTTTCTTGCCCAATTTCAGTGTCACAGTTGTAGGTTATATTATGGGTGGAAGCCACATGTAATTTGTAATATTATGCTTACGCCAATTTTTAGCCAATTTTCATCTATGAAAAAAAAATAGGTTGATGAGATCACCGTTAGTCGGTGTGTGTGTATGTGTGTGTCCTCCCCTAATAAAATCTAAACGGCCGAAGCGAATTCAATGAAATTCAATGAGTGCATACTACTACCTCGTCCGACCTCGACCGTGCATTTTTAGTTTTAATACGTTTCACCAATCTAACATGGCGGTGGCGCGAAATATTTCACTGGCATTCTATAACTCCGCAAAAGTAACAGATATCACCCTGAAATTTTTTACGGCGATAAAGGGCACTACTAGATGTTATTCTATGTGACTTTCATAAACCTGTTAAGTACGAAACGATCATGGCGGCCAAGCGATTTTGAAACATTTAAATGGACTTTTCTCGCGATTTAACCATCCGAGTGCAGTGAATCATGGTAGAGGAAATGTTTAGGCCTATACACATTGAAATGTACTGACATATAATTTTGTTGAATTGTTTACATAACCTCAAGATGGTGGCTGTGCTAAATTTTTAAATAAAGTTTTTAGTTCTTGTGTCCTAATCATGCGATCAAAGTGAACGTTTGAATAATGAACCAACGCAATGATCTTCATCTAAAGGTACATAACTCGATGGCCTACACATATAACAATCCGGCATGATGACCATCTAAATATTTAGACAGTTCTCAATATCTACGAATATATTACAGCAATTAAACTGAATTTCTTTTATAGAGGCTATTAACATAAGTTCACATAATGGAGCATTCAACAACCTGGTGAGCACAAAGCCAACATGGCGGCGACGCGAAATTTAAATATTTAAATGGATTTTTCTCGTGACTTTTCATCCGAGTACTGTGAAATTTGTGACGGTATATCTTCATACAAGCCATAATATACTGATATGTCTAATTTAATGGAGTTTTATGAGTAGGGCTCGGATTTGTAGGTGCTTAAAATCGGGAAAATATTTATTTTTTATGTATTCAAAATACCTGAAATATGTGACAAAAATGTAAAAATATGTAATTATAATTTATTTTATTAATGTGAATATAAACAATATGCAGCACCCACGAATGCAATTTATGCTATGTTTCACCGACTGCTGAAGCATTACAATACACAATGAGATGCATCTTCAGGTTGTCCATCACAAATGACCGACGATTACCGCGAAACACTTCTTCTGAAGGAGCGAAACTGCGGTAATATGTTTCTTGCCCTTGAGGTGTTGTGTAACTTGAGATCGCTGTTCAGCCTTGATTGCTTTCCCACATGGTTGGCAGAACAGAACGCCCCCATCAGAAGTAAAATTATCTTTAAATTCTGCAACAGACGATAACTAGTAGTTGTTTTTACTTTAGGCATCGTAGAACTGCCTTACACTTCATAGTGCCAGAAATGAACTGCATGTGAGTGACACTGGTTCCAGGTAGCTGGGGGGAGGGGGGAAGGTCTAGCACGTGGTGCAATATGGCTATGGACAAGGAAATCCCCGGCTCCCATAGTAAGTTAAGAATAACACAGTTGAAAGCTGACATACGCTCTGCATGAAGATTAGATATCTCACAGGTTCTTCCCCGTTGAAGTAACACAGAACAAAAGTGCAATAAACTGAAATAACTAGCATACTGGTTTAAAAAAAAAGTAAATATTATGTCTTTTTATGTGCTAATAAGTAAAAAGCAGGAATTTATGTATTTATAGAAAAAATGCTTAAAATACCGGTATGTATTTACATAAAAATATTTATTTACCTAAAAATCCTAGCCCTATTTATGAGAATTCTCTTTTTCATTTCTCGTGTCCTAAGTAAGACCAGTAGGATATATAAAAATTGGCTATTTAATTCTTCACGGGACTACTTGGTAATCATTAGTAGTCCATTCGTCATGGAAGATCCATGCATCATTTAGACCAATGCGGAAAATTTCAACTGAAGCTGTTGACACTAAATGAAGAAAAATCCTTAATAATGAGCTGTCCCGTAAACTCAAATTATCATTCTTTGGTGTATTTTAAAATGCGGAATATTTAGCGTTAATTCCGTTACGTTGGCAACACTCAATGTAGACATATGTTTGTCCATACAAGACATCGTAAGCCACCATGCTGCTTCTTTCCATTCTCTTCCTTATGTCTGGTAGACAAACGCTTACCATAAGCGCATACACACTCACGTCCAAATGTATTGTTATGGTTCAATGTTCATCGCACATGGCCATGGAAAACACAACTTTAAATACAAAGCTTGGTGGGAGTGTATATCCATGAACGTCAAGGCGTCCACGTCCAGCTAGCCACTACTCCATGAGGTGAACTTTTCGAAGACCCAACCAGTCCCCGAGATGATGACTCAACATTCAGACTGATAGACAGACCGACATTACCTAAACATCCTTGATGTAAGGTCGCCCTCTGAAGGCGTTTCAAACGAGAGATGAAGGTTTGCTTATTCCTGCGGGCGATATACTTGAAATAGTAATAACGATAACACACTTTGGGTTGTAGCCTATTACGCCATCTGTGTGGAAATTAGCACTGGCCTACATTTGGTTTGGATACCTCTGGGAGTAAAGTAAATGGCGTTTGGCTTGCTGACGTAAAACAACAAAGTGACTAATCAACGCATCTATTGAGCACAATTCAGCCATTTGCATAATATGACTCAGACTCACCAGCTGACATTGAGATCCTAGATAATTCCAATGCTAACAACATTTCAGTCCGATGACTGCTGTCAACTTGAAGGTGTTGTGTTATTGCTATTAATTATAAGGGTATTGAAGATAACTGTTCGCACGTGCAATAATGCAGTCACAAAATGAACAATCGAAAGGAGTTTACCAACATCATTTTGCTGCAAACACCGGAATTAAACTATATGTCGACTGATGACATTCATTATTCAAATGTCTGCCTCGCTCCGTAGAGGCTAGCACTCTTGGCTGTCACCGCGGAGCCCGGGCTCGATTCCCGGCTCTGCCAAGAAATGTAATTCTGGTCTGAAGGCTGGAATGGGGTGGTTTCGATTCCTACCTCAGGCATCCTGGAAGCGGTTATTCGTGGTTTCCCACTTCCACTCCAGGCAAATGCGGAGATGGTTCCTAATTTAAGGCCACGGCCGCCTCCTTAGCAATTCTTATCTGAATTACAAATACACATACCAATACAGCCATTGCAGTATCACAGCTTATGAGACAAATTCCACACACACCCAAGTACACGGGGCTAAATGACCCTAATAACACAATGCCCCCAAAATGAATCAACAACAACAACAACATTATTCAATTGATTATCATGCTGGAAGCCATTTTTCAGTGTTGTCTTAGTAATCGAAATTTAATGTTTTTGAGTCTGTCAACACGATTGAACCCAATTGAAATGTGTGGTTCCCTAATCCTGGAAAAAGAATACATGAGATTAACAATCGTGTTGACCGACTGAAAAAAATGAAATTTCGTTTATTGAATTGATTTAATGCCGAGGATGTCGGAACTTGGATAGGCGGGGAGAAACCGAGTGTGCGATGTTGGCTCGTAACAATACCTCTTGAATCGAATTACATGACTACCATGCGGTGTTGTGGCAAGCATTTTTGGCTGTAGCCCCTGAGGTCCATGTTCGATTCGCAGCTCTGCCAAGAAATTAAATTCTGATCTGGGAATTGGAACAGGGTACATTCGACTCGTGAGCTAGAACTGAGAAGAAGTGGGTTCGATTAACCTCCCCCTTCCATTCATCATAGAAGTGGTTATTCCACTTCTACTTCAGTCATTTAAAACTTAAGGCCACCTCCATTCCAATGCTTGTCTCAATTACAAACACACACACTACTACAGATACCACAGTAACACAGGTTATCAGATAAATCCTACATACATGGGGCTACATGACCACGATGTCGCAAGCCCCTAAATGAAAGAACAACAAGACATAGTTAATTAAGTCTCAGCCATATGACACCCGATAGTGTTCCAGATTTCCTGCTAGGTGGCTGAGCAAATGGAAAAAGTAAGGAAGTTTGTAGCTACGTGACCGTTAATCTCGCGATCATGAGCAACGGTACGTGGAATCCGAACCTCAGGACATGGCACTTCACTTCAAAAATCTCACATGCATTGACTAGGAATCAAACAGTCTACCTACGTGAGAGGCAAACAGCTTGACCACTGGGCCAGCAAGCCCCCCAATAGCAAATGGGTTCTAAATCAAGAAATTTACCCCATGGCAGATTGGTTTTCAACCTAAGCTATGACCCGAAGGATCCCAGCCTGGCCATCGGGGATTTTATCCCCCTGGGGTTAATTCCCCTGATCCAGAGACCGGGTGTGTGTGTCGTCTCTATCAGCACTTCATCCTCATTAGGAAGCGCAGGTCGCCAACTAGAAAGACCTGCACTCGGCCTCCCAGGAGGCTACACGAAATTATCTATACATAAAATACGCCAAGTTCATCCGACAAAAAACTCAAGCTCCTGAACCAGAGAGACTTAAGAGTGGTGGTTTGCACCAAAATCATCCAAATCGTCACAATAGTACAGGAAAAATCTTTCATTTCTTGAAAAGTCAACGAAAATATTTTTAATTTCAAGATTAAACATTTGCCTTGTGCTCGTAAATCAATGACTGTTGACGCTGAATGCACCAGGAGCAGTGAAGGCATTGGTTGAGGAGTTGTGCAATTACAATATGGATGAGGTTGCCTTACAGAGATCAGATGGAAAGAGGAAGGCATGCAGAATGGAGAGAACTACACTATATTTCACAGTGGGACTGGAGGAACAAATGGGCAACTTGGAACAGGAATCGCAGTCAACAATAAAATAGTGCACGCTGTGGTGAAATATGATGCAATCAGCGAAAGGCTCTGTTACGTGAGAATGAAGGGAAGGATTCAGAGCATGTCCATCCTCGCTGTACATGCCCCTACAGAAGAAAAGGACGACGAGGGAAAGGACTGCTTTTATGAAATGGTTGAACGAGTATACGACGGGTTGCCGCAATACGACATGAAAATGGTGATAGGGGACGCAAACACAAAAGTTGGTGTTGAAACTGCAAATAGAGGTGTGAGCCAGCACACCCTACACAAAGAGTCTAATGATAATGGGGTAAGGCTGGTAACTTTTGCAACTGCAAAGGACTGCCAGCACAAGGTTCCCACTAGAGCCGGGCAAAAAGCTCTTGAGTTCCGATCGGTCTCGTTGGACGAGAATAAAAAACGGAAATGATGGTTCCGGAACTGGTATTACCGATAATGTGGGCTCGATAACGATTATTCTCGACATTATCGCTCGTTCTCGCATGGGCAATATGGCGCTGCCTGAAGGCACTGAGGCTTGTTTGTGTAAGGATTCAATGGAAATTGTTCATTCCATTGACTGGAGTCTGCGAATTGAAAGAATCCACTCAACTTCAACGATATCATACTAACAGACTACCCAAGGTACACACATCCAAAAAAGTTTTGCATCACCTCGGTTCCAAGAGTTCCGGAACCTTTAAATACAAAGGGAATAGAGATCAACACAAACAACATTTCAGCTCGTTTTATTGCTCATGAGACCCACACATTGCATGTTGTACCATCATACAGCTAGACTTTCAGCATTTGTGGTCCAGATTGCAGTACACACCACTACCTCTAATACCCAGTAGCACGTCCTCTTGCATTGATGCATGCCTGTATTCGCCGTGGCATACTATCCACAAGTTCATCAAGACACTGTTGGTCCAAATTGTCCCACTCCTCAACGACAATTCGGCGTAAATCTCTCAGAGTGGTTGGTGGGTCAAGACGTCCATAAACAGCCCTTTTCAACATATCCCAGGCATGTTCGATAGGGTTCATGTCTGGCGAACATGCTGGCCACTGTAGTCGAGCGATGTCGTTATCTTGAAGGAACGCATTCACAAGATGTGCACGATGAGGTCGAGAATTGTCGTCCATGAAGACAAATGCCTCTCCAATATTCTGCCGATATGGTTGCACTATGGGTCGGAGGATGTCATTCAGGTATCGTAAAGCCGTTTCGGAGCCTTCCATGACCACCAGTGGCGTACGTCGGCCCCACATAATGCCACCCCAAAACATCAGGGAACCTCCACCTTGCTGCACTCGCTGGACAGTGTGTCTAAGACGTTCAGCCTGACCAGGGTGCCTCCAAACACGTCTCCAACGATTGTCTGGTTGAAGGCATATGCGACACTCATCGGTGAAGAGAACGTGATGCCAATTCCGTGGGGTCCATTCAGCATGTTGTTGGGCCCATCTGTACCGCGCTGCATGGTGTCGGGGTTGCAAAGCTGGACCTCGCCATGGACGTCGGGAGTGAAGTTGCGCATCATGCAGCCTATTGCGCACAGTTTGAGTTGAAACACGACGTCCTGTGGCTGAACGAAACGCATTATTCAACATGGTGGCATTGCTGTCAGGGTTCCTCCGAGCGGCAATCCGTAAGTAGCGGTCATCCACTACAGTAGTAGCCCTTGGGCGGCCTGAGCGAGGCCTGTCATCGACAGTTCCTGTATCTCTGTACCTCCTCCATGTCCGAACAACATCGCTTTGGTTCACTCTGAGACGCCTGGAAACTTCCCTTGTTGAGAGCCCTTCTTGACACAAAGTAACAATGCGGACGCGATCGAACTGCGGTATTGACCTTCTAGGCATGGTAGAACTACAGACAACATGAGCAGCGTACCTTCGTCCTGGTGGAATGACTGGAACTGATCGGCTGTCGTACCCCCTCCGTCTAATAGGCCCTGCTCATGCATGGTTGTTTACATCTTTGAGCAGTTTTAGTGACATCTAAGAACAGTCAAAGGGACTGTATCTTGGATACAATATACACAGTCAACGTCTATATGCCGGAGATCTGGGAACCGAGGTGATGCAAAACTTTTTTTGATGTGTGTATATTGAGCATATCATCCTAATAACATATGGAAGGAGATTTTAATCGTCAGTCGGCATTTTTTGGTCATTAAATTTCAGCAAAAGAAAATTCTATTTGACGTGTAGGCTACATATTAAGATCTTTTCGTGTAGTGCCACATTCAAGCACTACCGTATGAAACTTTCTCGTAATAAAACCTGAAAATTCATGCACTCGCTATATTACTAAAGCCCCTGTGATGCACCTGTGTTCTGTCGTATGATTTTTGTAGTAAGATACTGGTAAAGTGGTCGTCATAAACAATAAAACGTAACGAAACAAAAATTAAAATTACTTCCCCTACCGAGTATCGAAACCCGACCCTTCTATTCATGAGTCCAGCGCGCAACCAATTCAGCCACTGAGACTATTGCAGACCGAGGGAAAATGGTACAAACATACACAGTGAAAACTTTTGCGTTGGATACCTGACTCTCTTTATCTCAAATGCTCCTACCAGTTTGAATAATATTCTCTAGTCGTGGGGCATACGAAAAAATAATGTTCACTTTCAAGAATAAGATTGATTTTATCTTTCGTCATAATGGCTTGGCCATATGCATAAACCACCGCCATTACAATCGCGTTCCTACGCACGTGCTCACACGTTGCATCATGGGTAGAGGGAGCAACGATATTACCTTGTGATCGAACGAGACTTTGGAGTATCGGACGAAGTGACATTCCCGCGGTAATGAGTTGTTCTCAGTGCAACTCCCGTCGCACTATTCTCACTCAAACTGTCATATCATTGGCAGTTATGGACAAATCAGTGAAGTGTTTGCACTAACATGATTAATACACCGCATGCCACAAACTGGTATTGTTTTCAAGCAAAAAATCAGAGTTTTTAGTAGATGAAATTAGTTGAAACATTTCAGCGTAATATTTTCCAAGTGTATTTTCACCATCGCAGCCAATTTTTGCACTATAGTTGCCTCTAATAACAACCAGTTACAAGGTGGAGAAGAAGATTGAAAGTATTCTTTAAAGTAAATTGCTAGTCAGTAGGGCTAAAAATTCATGAGTCATACACGAGAGACTTTCTTGTAGCTCTTCTCTGCTACGCCAATTATTTGAGTTTATTTTACTTTAGGGGCTACAACATCGTGATCATTTTTGTGTTCTTGTGTGTCAACTTTGCCTAATAACCTGTGTTATTATGACGTCAGTAGTAGTGTGTGTATATTTGTAACTGAGGGTAGGAGTGGTAGGGAGGTGGCAGATGCGAACTCAATTCAATGTGATCTTCCTGGTGTGTATCACTTCATACTGCTTTAAATTTGTCAAATGTAAGAACGAGGAATGGTTTACACTCCGGAGTTATTACAGAAGGCTTTGACTTTACACGTGCAGCGGCTTGAGTGACACGTGCAGCGGCGTGAGTGAGTCTGCTTTTTCCTTTAAATAGATACTGTCGATAACGCCGAGAAAAAAGGAGTTCCGGTATTATCGAGACTCCCACTCAGTACCGGTATTATCGAAACTGAAGATTCTCGTTCAGCGGAGAGACCTGGCCTTGAGTGCGCTTGGTGGGGGGCGATACTAGCCATGCGGAAACTTACGATCCCGATCGGAACTAGAGCAAATTTGCCCGGCTCTAGTTCCCACACAAGAAGATTCTGCTAGGAACGTGGAACGCTCCAGGAGGGCGATATACCAACCAGATTGACCACGTTTTGGTGGATTCAAGACATGCAAGTGGAATCGAGGATGTCAGAGCAGTACGAGGAGCAGAAGTGAAAAGTGATCACAATCTGGTATTAATTAAAGCGAAACAAAGAATATCACGAGAGAAGATGACGAAAGCAGGCACATTAAAAAGCAAAATAGATGTAAGCCTACTGGAAAATAAGGAAATACGAAATGAGTACCAGCTAAAGCTACAAAATCGTTTTCAATTGCTGGAAGAGCTAGAAGAAGGAGAAAGGAAGGAGGAAGGGGAAGATAACAGCTGGGAAACATTCAAATCCATTATGACTGAGACTGCAAAGGGACACCTTAAGAAGAAAGAAAATAAAGGACAGGACAAGATATGGTTCAGTGAGGAGTGCAAAGAGGCGATTCAAAAGAGAAGGAAGTACAAACAGAGGATGGTAGATAACGACACCCCACAATCCAGAGAAGAATACGTGGAGACAGCGAGAGAAACAAGGAAAGTAATACGTAAAGAAAAGAGGCAGTTCATCAACAAGCAACTGGAAAAAGCTGAAGAAGACAGAAACGAGAACAATGTAAGAGAATTCTAGAGGTATGCAAGGTATTTCAAGACGGAGTACAGACCAGATCGTAGCGATGGAAAACAATGAAGGTGATTTGGTGGCTGGTCAAGAAGAGGGCTTGAAGTTTTGGAAGGACTATTTTGAAGAATTGTAGAATGTCCCTGAGGGAAGAGAAGTGACTGATGAGACAAACGCATATGAAGGACCCCAACCAAATGTGGAGGAGCCTACAATGAAGGAAATGGATGAAGCTATAAAGTAAATGAAGAACAGCAAAGCTCCAGGAACCGATGGCATGGCAATAGAACTGCTAAAACAAGGTGAAGAAGCATGCAGAAAAGCACTGTATCGATTGATACTGCACGTATGGAGAAATGAAAAGATGCCCAATGAATGGCAAGAAGCAGTAATATGCACAATATACAAGAAAGGAAAAAGAACCAAGTGTGAGAATTACAGGGGCATATCATTATTATGTAGCGCATACAAGATTCTTGCGCGCATTCTCATACATAGGCTACTACCATACATAGAGGAAAACCTTGAAGAACACCAGGCTGGTTTCCGAAAAGGCATGTCAACAACAGGCCAAATATTCATACTCAGACAGATAATTGAAAAGACGTGGGCATTTGATAAGAAGGTATACTGCCTACAGTATTTATAGACTTTAAAAAGGCCTAAGATAGTGTCAACAGAGAAAGCATCTGGAGGATAATGGAAGAATCGGGTATACCTTCGAAACTGATCGGGCTGACAAGAATGTGCATTGAGAAAACGGAATGCATAGTGAGAGTTGAAGGCAGGGAATCTGAATGTTTTACTGTGGAGACGGGTGTCAAACAGGGAGATTGCATATCGCCCAGCCTGTTTAACTTGGTTTTGGAAGAAGCACTAAAACGAGCATCATCGATTGGAAGAGGTACGATTGTAGGTGGTGAAGTGAAACTCTTAGCGTTTGCCGATGACATTGTGATTTTAGCAGAGGAGGAAGAGGAACTAAAAATAACAGCTGAAGTGCTAATAGAATAAGCACAAAGAGTGGGTCTGGGGATCAATCAAGATAAGACAGAGTGTATGATTGTAACCAGAAACAATGAAGAGGAAACAGAGGGAGTACTGGCAATAGAAGATATGGAATTTAGGAAAACTAGGTCTTTCAAATACCTAGGGAGTACAGTCAATGCCAACAACAACATGGAGGAGGAAGTAATGAACCGGTTAATCTGCAGAGAGGTGACTCTTTTCAATGAATGAACTATTTACCAGCAGGCTATTAACCAAAACAACAAAACTCCGCATTTACAAGACATTCGTGCGACCAGTATTAATGTCTGGGGCGGAAACATGGACACTGAGCAAGAAAATGGAGAGAAAAATTATAACTTTTGAAAACAAGGTGTTATGAAAAGTTTTTGGGCCAGTGTCTGAAAATGGAATCTTTAGAAGAAGAAAAAATATTGAAATCCACAAGCTGTTTAATGAACCCGATTTGACAGCTGCAATAAAGAGCAAAATAATTGAATGGCTGGGGCATGTCCAGAGAAGAGAAGAGAAGACAAAATGGTGAAGACCGTGCTAGAAGGGAAACCACAAGGTACGAGACCCTGGGAAGACCAAAACTGAGGTGGATGGATGGAGTCAAGAAAGACCTGGAGACACTGGGAGCCAACGAGAACATGGCTAACAACAGAGACCAACGGAAGAGGCTAAAGAGTGAGGCAATGAACCGACTTCGGTTCGTGTGGTCAACGAAGTAAGTAAGTAATTAAGTAAGTACGTACTTAATTAAGGTATTTTGTGCAGATGGCTGGTTTTACTGTGTAGCCTACATTGTAATACCAGTATTAGTCATTATTGCTACAGATGTTTTGGTATATTGTTGCACATGGGAAAACTGTTAAGCCGATTGTGAATCAAGGACTGTATTTGACTGTAGTATTATCTATGCTATCGTACGGACAATTAATCAGCATATTACCAAAATGCTATCCTGACATAGAAAAGTAACGCCAAATACACATAATTTATCAGTTTTCATGTGTAGACAGATTTTATTTCATTTGAGGGCCTTGGACATCGTGGTCATGTAGCCCCGTGTATATGGGTGTGTGTGGAATTTTTGTAATAATCTGTGTTATTGTGATGGTTGCACTAGCGTGTGTATGTGCAAATTGGGGATAGGATTGTGAATGAGGCAGTTAGGAATCATAGTGGTATTTTCCTGAAGTAGAAGTGGAAACCACGGAATATCACTTCCAGGATGGCTGAGGCTGGAATCGAACCACCCCTTCTCAGTTTTGCCCCACGAAGCTGAGTGTACCCCGTTCGAGCCTCCAAATCAGCATTAAATTTCTTGACAGAGCCGGGGATTTCTGTAGTACGAATCCCAACTTATTACTAACAAGAAGTTCCATAACGAACTAAAAAGCCTACTTTTCTTAAAATTTAAGATTCATGCCAATTATTAATCCATATGGATCTATCTAGAATAATGACGAAATTAAGTTGGTAATATCGAAATTTTTAATTAGTTCGAAATACTGTATAATGTAGCCTAATAGAGAACTACAGTTGGCAGGCCTGGTGACTGAATATATTTTTAGTTCCATCTCTTAAGGTACAGAATACAAAATTTGGTTGAAGTCCAATGGATAGCATGGCCGTTACATGCAGTTAAACATTGGATCTAACTGCGTGCGTAAAATCATGTTGGCAACAATGACATTCATGTATTGATCAGAAATAATCTGACATAATATGATCTATTGTTGTGTCAATTTTGAATGAAATCCATTAGTTAGTATAGAAGTTACATGCATTTTAAAATTGGACCTATCAGCAGGCTTAGAATCAAGTTGGCAGCACTGGCGTAGGCCTATATTAGTTACTCCAAATCAATCTAGAATGCCAGGTACTATACGTGTGCAAAGTTTAGAGCTATTGGCTTGCATACTTTCTGATATATTGATATTAGGGTAACAACAATAGAGACAGTGTTTATTAACAGTTGGCAGGCCTGGTTACCCATAAGAATCGGCATAGTCATATCTGTTATGGTACACATAGCACACACGAAATTTGGTTGAAATCCAAATGATAGTATAGAAGTTGCATGTATTTATAGTTGGACCTCTCAGCAGGCTTAGGATCATGTTGGTAGCACTGACGTAAATACCTTACTCCAAATTATTATAGAAAGTCAGATACTATACGTGTGCATAGTTTAAAGCTGTCGACTTGCATACTTTCTGATGTATGGGTATTTGGATAAAAATTTGAGAGCATTTATTAACAGTTGGCAGCCCTGGTGGCTCTTAAGAATGCGCGCAGTCATATCTGTTTATGTACACATAGCACATACGAAATTTGGTTGAAATCCAATTGATAGTGTAGAAGTTATATGCATTTAAAATTCGGACCTATCAGCAGGTTTATAATCATTTTGGCAACACTGCCATGTAAGGCCTCCTGGAAATTAAACTGCAATATTATTATTGTTACGTGCCAACCCCCTAGTGGCACTTTTGTTAACTGGATTACGGTGGGAAGAAGGCACAAAACCAATTACTGCTTAAAGAAATAATTAACTTTATTGTGGCCAGAAAGATACACTACTCAACAGCAAATACAAGCAATTATTACCTTACTCCAGTTTCCTCACGTCGAGAATACTTCCCCTTTCACTTGTCAACAGACCACAGTTAATCCTCTCGCTAATGAGTCCGGTCCCGTACGCTAGCTAGAAATAGCTGCACTAGGTCTGTCACTCACTGTTTTGCAACTCACCACAATGACCTCTCTCGCACTGAGTAAGCACACTCGCTCAAAACACAGGCAGTCCCCTGTAAGCTCCTCACTCCCTTCGCTGTCAAGAGAATCAGCTTCATTAGGGGTTTCGCAAGTCACCACACTTCTGTCGCTCAGGATAAGCGCTCGCACTCGCTCGTAAAACACAACAACCACCACTGCTTGACAGGTCGCACTTATATAGCAGGCCGGTGACTCAACAAATGCTTCTAGATCCATCCAGGGTTCACGGCTTCCCGAGGTTTCCATCGCTGGCTCAGTCACGAATATTCTGGACCATCCCTTTGTCCTAGTAGCCCTGTTGCATAAGGCGTACGCAATACACGAGGCAGGGCACAGCCCAGCCCTGGGGCAGTTGTGACTCATGCGGCGAGCGATGACACAAACTCACAGCCGTAACATTATCTATACGTGTGCCAATTTTGAAATAGCTGCCATTCATTCCTTCCAAGATATCCAACATGGAGCTCAAATTTCAATTGCGATTTTTCAGCAGTTGGTAGCACTGACATAATTTTCAAATATGGCCGTGAGATATTCAGGTATAGATCTTTACTCCTACCAAATTTTGTTTCGATTGCTGCAGCCGTTTAGGAGTTGATAGGGGGGGGGGGACACACACACAGCCAGACAGACAGACAGATGGACAGACAGACAGACATTTGCCCGATCTCATAAGTCTACTTTTTCCTAATTTTTGCAAAATGTGAAAAGTAGGCTAAAAATATATGCAGTGAATCCACCCGCATGGGTGACTTCCTTCTGGATGTATTTGAAGTCGCGCCATGTGCTACGGTACTCCTTTGTTTTCCTCAGTTCATTCGTTGCCTTATGAAACATACAAGGCATGTCCAAAATGTTGTTTCATGAAATTCCACTAATGAACCGTACCTTTGGCTGTTATACGACAATAATATACAGTAGGTTGAAATTCTGACATTACAAATAATGAACGACTTTCCCGGTTTACTTCGTAAATATGCCTACAATATTATCGTATTTGAAGGCATTTTTCAGTGTATCCTTAGTAATAAAAATTTAATGTTTTTCGATCAGTCGACACGATTGTACCCAATTGTAATGGGTGGTACCCTAATCCCGAAAAATAGTGCGTTTATACGAATAAACAAGGCGATAGTCGCTGCCAGAACTTTGTCGCGTCGAGCCCGCATAACAATAAAGCAAGGCGGGTGTTTTATGCACATGCGCGAGTTCTCGCACGGGTGCGCTAGTATGCATTATTAGTATTATTATTATATTTCATTTGGGTTGCAACAGATTATATTTCTACTTAAGGAAACACGCCTGTAGTCCTACCGAAGGAGATAACTTATCGCCATGGAAAACTTTTGGGTATCAAATAAAGCATATTTTCTAATCTAACAAATATGATGAATGATTGGGGACACAGAATTGATTATGTCGACTTACGTTTGAGTGTTTTAAGATACAGTAGTTTCGCTAAGAGAGAGTATATGTGACACCTTTTTTTTTTCTAGATTAAGATCTATAGGGGATATGCTCATGCATTTTGAAATCAGGCATTTTGAAATCGATGCCTGTTCGTTTCCAGAGTCCTTTATTGCTCAGATCGAAGAGTGACTCGTAAGGCTTGCTCAGATATAGCAGAAAATATGTGTGATGCAGATTACTGGCTTTACTTACACAGAGCCTTTCTATAGGTGCATCGTGTGCCTTTGATCAGCAGGTGTGGGGATAGCTTGGTGGATAGAGCACTCAACCTGTGATAGAGAGACCCAGGGTTAGGTTCTGTTATCTCCAACTTTTACTCTCCTCACAAACGCTACCAAGCCTAATTGCAACATTTCTCCTATAACTGTAGCTACTAATGATATTATTATTATTATTATTCGTTTTGACCGTTCAAAAAGCGCGTTTGAACTTGCTGGTTGGCTTGATGGCTTTTGCCTTCTTATCCTCCCGAAATCTCTTCATGAATGCACTTTGTTGCATCTTGCGGTCTGTGGATATATTATTATTATTATTATCATCATCATCATCGTCATTATTTTTATTATTACTAAACGCGGCCGGGTGCAAGAGGACCGAGTGGATCCAAGGATGACTGCCACCTACGCATAAAGAGGGACGTTTCGGCAGCAAGACGGGATCATCCGTCATTGGTGTCTTACACTTCTCATGTCAAGCAGCTACTCTACTGTAACCATGAGCTTGAGTACACCCCTTTCCACATCCCACATTAGTTCGGAATCAGGAATCGAACCCTGGGCCTCCTTGGTAAAAGACAAGCGTGGCAGAGAAAAGAGTGACAGTCAGTCTGAAAGACTAGACTTTGTATCATTTTAAATGCTACAAATGCTGAAAAATGCTAGAAAGGCTGGAGGCTTCTCGCTTCGCTCGAAGCCAAAGACTCTTGACATGTTAGAAAATTATCTGCATAATACTTATCTTGCGTATCTTGTTTCATATTACTCGCAAACGGCAAGTGCAAACCAAGGGCAAAGCAAGGTCAAGCGCGCGGGATGCCGTCACGCTCACCAGAGCGCGCGGGAACGTGCCCCTTCCATCCAGTCTAAAAACACTTACAGTGGGCAATGTATTGAAGATAGAGATATGCTCTCACGGACTTTTTTGTAGAACTTTTCATGCTGACCAATTCTTACGTTCATAGTATATTAATATTTTTAACGGTTTGCACAGCGTAAGCCTAAGAAGCGCACGGACGCCAAGTTTGTTTTCGACGTTTCCACTGAAATCGTTACTGCTTGGCTTCCTTTGATCATACATAAATTATTTTCTACAGAATCTTTCCTCGAGATATCCTTTACAGAATGGTGAAAACCGCATCAAAATCCATCCAGTGGTTCTCGAGATTACCCGTGACATCCAAAAATCGGGGATTTTTGTCATATACTAACGAAGTAGAGATTGTCGGGGAACACATGCACCAAGCAGTACTATGACGTCACCTACCTCAGTGCATCTGGGTACATTTCGTCCCGTCACCCTAACGTAACGCCAGACCCCAGCGTAACGACGAAGTCGACAAGATCATTTAAAATGATAAAAATCTTAAGTTTCTATGAATATAGCATAACTCATGGTTTAATTTACAGTAGATCATTTTTCTTGTACACAACAACTCAAGAGTCATATTTAATGTCCATTTTTATAGGTACACGCATCACACCTAGGCCTACCATACGTGTGTGAGGACAGAGCATTGCTAAGCTATTCCCAATGCAACAACGGTATGTAAATACAATAGGAAGGACATTGGCTGCATCTAATGTGCCGTAGTGGTACCCACCTGACATATCTGGATTAAGCTATTTATTGAAGAACGTCGACGAATGCTCCAAACAACGATTATGGGGAGGTTTCCCGGTTCCTTGGACTCCCTCTTTTGAAGTGATTATTATAGTAACTCGAGAGTGCATCGAGTTTCATACAGTGTTACGATTGTTGCACTCATCTTGAGAACAGACAGACTTTTTGTAAAGTTCACTTGGCACTTATGGCAAATGCGTAGTTTGGATACACCTTTATATACAGGCCTATATACGAGTTTCAGTATAACGCATTATTATCACTATTATTACCGGGTGAGTTAGCCGTGGTGGTTACGGCATGACTGATGGCAGTCGCTCACATCCGGGAGGCGAGGAGGTTCGAATCCCCCCGCCGGCAACCTTGAAGATGGTCTTCTGTGGTTTCCCATCTTCCTTCCAGGCAAATGCCGGGGTTGGTCCCTAACTATAGGCCACAGCCGCTACCTTCCAACTCCTCGTCCTTACATTCCAACTTCCCTCCTTCCCTCCCCAACGGTACTTGTAGCTCACCCATTGGGTGTCCGTCTCGAAGCAGCTACAAAACTGGCGAGCCGAACATGTCCTCGGACACTCCCGGCACTAAAAGCCATACGCTAAAAAAAAAAAAAAAAAAAAAAAAAACACTATTATTAATATCATTATTATAAGCCTATTATTGCTAGCTTAGTATGAATTATAATAATAAAAATAATAATAATAAAATCTATCTAAACTATAATGTGCACATCAGAGGCGATATGTTCCAGTTAGATGTCTACATATACGGCCTCTTTTGATAAAGGATGGTTCCAGACCAGCTCTGAAATAAATATTCATTTTCTGAAGCCACCATAATCTCCATACTTTCTATTTATAGTATCGGCACATTGATATTGTTCTCAAATTATGAAAGTCCTATTCTAACTTTGATGTTGTAGCCTATACGGGAACAAAGCATTTCAACTCCCTATGCCTTCACAGTTAAGAGATCATTTTATTCAACAATGCAGCAACATCTTAATGTCGCCAAATCTCTACTTAGTATAAAACAAAGTCGCCGATTCTTGGCTGTCACGGGTAATCTAGAGCAGTGTTTCCCAAACTTTCTTGTGTGTGTACCACTTTAATAGATGAGAATCTCTCGCGTACCACCTAATGGTTAGGAGTTATAGTAACTATAACCCTTATCACAATGTTAAAGTTCAATTAATAAAAAGTGTGACCAGATCCAGTTGTTTTATTATTTATTACAATAAGTAGGCCTATTCAATCCAAACATTCAGAAATGACACTCTACAAGTAATATTAATAAAAGAACTCTTAACAATTAAACATAAAAACCAAAGTTCAACTAACAACTTCAATGTGAAATGCGAGCTTGAAGATTAGAAACCAACTTAGGAATGTCTAGTTCAAGATTGCTGAGTCTCAAACGAAGATCGTTTTCCACTGTAAGGAGTCTATTCCGGTATTTATTCTTGAGATAAACAAGTAGAGAAAATGTAGTCTCACACTAGTACGAAGTAGTGAAAGGCAGTAAAAATCGAACTGCTTTGTCAACTATGTCTGCATAGTCTGCACGCCTCTCAACCCAAAATTTCACAAGAGCCATTTTTGAAAAAGTTTGCCTTAGTTCTGAATCACAATTCAATTCATAAAACTGCGCCTTATCTTTGGCCTTAAAGCCCTCCGGTAACATATCAATGTTTTTATATTTCTAAATTTTATATTTTTTATTTTTTATTATTTTTTTATTTTTCTTAACGTCACCGCGTACCACTGCAGCAGTACGAGCGTACCACCTGAGGTACGCGTACCACAGTTTGGGAAACGCCGAACTAGAGAACCACTGGATGGATTTTGATGCAGTTTTCACCATTCTGTAACGGATATCTCCGGGCAAGTTTCTGTAGAAAATGATTTATTTATGATTGAAGGAAGCCAAAGCAGTAACGATTTCAGTGAAAGAGTCGAGGAAAAAATACTGGCGTCCGGCGCTTTTTAAGCTTACGATGGGCAAACCGTTAAAAATATCTGTATACTATGAGTGTAAGAATTCTTTAGCATGAAATGTTCTACAAAAAGGTCCAGGAGAGTATATCTCTATCTTCAGTACATCGCCCACTATAAGTGTTTTTACGTTTTCATTTCTTCCAACAATGTCCATTCAAATTACTGAGGTGACAGTTTACGAGCTAGCTAGGGGAGAGCCTATCACCCCAGTTACAGCCTAGCTAGCGAGTGAGCCTATTACAGCCAATAGGAAACTGTCGAGTCGTGCTGTGTTAAGACTTCAGAGAAGAGTGGTTGTGTTTCGAGTTTCCCCCATTCTTTATTTCGCCTGTGAACTTTACGTTCCGGTAAATACACAGTCGAGTTAAGATTGGACGGAAGGGGGATTTGTGTTTCATGCACATCGCCATTCTTAAATTATGTCTGACAAGAATTCGTTGCACATGCATCTCCATGATAATATAATTGATAGTCCAGTCAATGATTTTAACCCATCATGTCGAGACGTAAAACGGATATAGGTAGTAAGTAGTTCATTGACATCGAAAAAAAGTGCTTATCACGTAATGCATTCATAACTGTTCCCGGGCGAAGGTGGGGCGGGTTGCTAGTTAAATGATAATAGCTCTGTTTTACTATATTAATGACGGGTGTTCGTTAAGATGCAGGCAATTCTAAAAATAGTTGTAATATTCAGGTGGAACTCAGTACTGTAATTATCGTTTCAGCTGTTAGGCATTTTCTATACATACCATTCGTCGGTTCTTGGACTTACGGAAAACCTTTCTCGAATTGTAAATGTCTTCCTTACATTAATATAGCAGCCATCTCCTGCTATCGTAATTGATTCTCTTCCAGGCAACTGCCATTATCAACTTGCATCACGATAATCATACTCGTATTTGAATGTGAACTAGGTAATATGCATTTCACACAAGGGATAATAGAGATTGGGTTCGCTGCCTGATATTCCAATGCCATCGTCCACTATACGAGAGTAAGCATTTTGAAATGCACGAGAAGGGCAGCTGACTGCTCGACATCCCGTACGTAGACGATATCAAATAAGCTCTTGTTGCTGCTAGTTCGTTTTAGGGGTTTGGGACATTTTTGTCATCATCCCCGTGAGCTTGGATGAGTGTTCTATTTGTCTGATAACCTGTGTTTCTGTGCTGATTTTAGTAGTGTGTAACTGTAATTATTAGGGTCGTTAATGGTGCAGGTGCCCCAGGACTTGAAATAAAGCGATACAGTAGAGTCTCGCAAACTCGGCACTCGGTAATCCGGCACTCCGGATATCTCGGCCACCCTGAGAGGAGATAAAATCATGATTTTTGTTTGTTTTTGTGTTTCCGCACAGAGCGTTATTATGTTTTCTTTCGTCTTCTCCATCAATGGAATTATCGACAGTTAAATACGACGCGAAACAAGTTGACAAGTACATAGTTGAAGAGTAACGACGACCTGATAAATACAGGTACAGTACAGTACTGTAAAAGCACAAACTGTTGCCAGTAAGAAGTAAACAAACGGTTCTCGCGCAGAGCGTTGTATTTATTTGATTGCGCATTCTCCGCAATTCTGTTTCATCGCCGTCTTCGTGACGAGGCTTCAAGAAACAGGTTTCAAAGCGAAAAGCAAAAGAACATTACTTACTTTTTTGCAAAAAAGTAAATGGTAATTTTCATTAAGTGAAAAAACTATTTGCCTACGGTAATTGTTTTGTACATATTCAAGTACTGTAATTGTAGTGGCTTAATCATTTTAAAACTTGTGTTTCTGTTAAAAACAAATAAATCTACTGCATTGCGTTACTTTAAAACCAAAACAAACATCTTATTTCGTCTTTTTAACACATTTCCCGATAACCCGGCATTTTCGCGAACTCGGCCACCCTTCGGTCCACATTAGGCCGAGTTTGCGAGACTCTACTGTATCCGACATTTGTCAGGAGTGTAGAGAACCCCGGGGAAAGGCTACACTCAGGATATCCACTGTCAGTGCCAGGATTCGAACCTCCGATCTCCAGACTTACTGCAGTTCTTCATCGTGGCTACGCTGAGAAGTCGTCAATTATACATAGCAGGACTTTATCAACAGAAATGCGCCCTGTTCTTCATCGTGGCTACGCTGAGAAGTCGTCAATTATACATAGCAGGACTTTATCAACAGAAATGCGCCCTGTTATATTGGGTGGAGAATAACAATTATTTTAACACCCTAATTCCCCGCCCAATATAATAGGGTGCAATTCGTGTTTACCGACTGAAAAGCATTTATGTTAATCGATTACTTAGGCAACACTGAGAATAGCTTCTAGCTCTTTAATAAAGGACTTTTGAATGTCATGTCGAGGATGGTTGCTTACACTCATCACTTTTCCATTTGGCCACACATATTAAGATCTACTCTTTCATTGACATCATGTTTTGACAAAGGAGTAGAAGTTCCGATGCAGACGTATCTTCATAAAACTCTCGATCATATTTACTTTCAGGAAGTCAAACATTTATGAGAACTCAACTAAGGAGGAAGCTATCAAGGACTAGAGACAATGTAGAATGTATAGCTTTATCTAGACGTGGCATATCCTACTCAATAAGTTACCTGCTTTTACAGCTCGTCACAAGGTATCATTTCTCGAACGAGATCGGATTATGTATAGCATGTCGTATTCGGTCCACGCTTTTAAACCACTCATCAAATACACTTCTGAGAAGCAATACCCGTAGTTGCAGACATTAACATTGACAATCAGTGACTAATGCGAAGCCTGCCAGTAAATTTCAATTTGTAAACACCTTTAAGCCGTAATGACTTATGTGGTTGTACTTTAATTACAGTAGAATTGCTTGGCTGTAAACAATTCTTGTCGGGAGTTAGATATAGATTTACGAGGTGACGTGGAAATCCCTCATACATATCCAGTTGGTAGGCTTTGTTGTCTGTGAGCAGTTAGTGACGTAACTCAAAGGAAATCATCTATTCTAATGTATTACAGTAGGCTATATGCATCTACGTAATAGCTAGGGAAGAAGTCTTCTCCATTACGTATAATGACTATCTTGCTTATGTGGATGCTAAGCTAACGCAATAAAGAATCACTCAACTTCATAAATATTGTGTTTAACACACTCCCTGAATGAAAAAATGAAAGTGGTCCTTTGAGTAAATAGACATACATTACAACACTCATAATGGTGCATTCTCCCGTATTAAATAAAAACATACCAATTATCACAAGTTGCAGTTGTTCTTTCATGTATTCAGGCTTCCTGGTATTGCGTCATCGGATTCATCAGCCTTGTACTCTCACTTCAGAGCCCTGAATCGGAAGGACCGCACTAGACGCCCGACAAACCATCCGATCTGTGTGTGGGAGCCAGCTCCCGACTCAAACGGACCAAACATTGTTTCCTCTCACCCAAATCAACAGGCGCTCGGGAATGTCGGGCTTGGTCAAGCACGCTCGGTGCCACCTGAGGGATATAATGTCGAAAGGCAACCTACGAACATGTTATTAAAGTTTTTATCACGTTAATGCACATTCTAAAACTATATGAAGCTAATACGAGGCACGTCCAGAAAGTAAGTTCCGTTTGGTAATAAAATTAAATTGTGTACAGATACAGAAAAAATATTTATTGCACAACATTCTACACCTCTTAAATTACTTTTCCACATAACTGCCGAACTTTTTCAGGCATTTGTCATAGCGTGGCACAAGTTTTTGGATACCTTCTTCATAGACGTTTGCCACCGACCCGTAAACGAGAGTGAAGACTCCCCTGTAAGATATCCTACTGTTTGGCCACCACTGTTAGGCAAATTGCGTATGTGGTCAGGAGAACTCCTAAACATACGCAGTTCTCCTGGTAAGCACGCAATTTGCCTAACAGTTGTGGCCAAACGGTAGGATTTCTTACAGGGGAGTCTTCACTCTCGTTTACGGGTCGGCGGCAAACTTCTATGAAGAAGGTATCCAAAAACTTGTGCCAGGCTATGACAAATGCCTGCAAAAGTTCGGCAGTTATGTGGAAAAGTAGTTTAAGAGGTGTAGAATGTTGTGCTAAAATAATTTTTCTGTATCTGTACACAATTTAATTTTATTACCAAACGGAACTTACTTTCTGGACGTGCCTCTTATTTTGGCTATTTCATGACTACCTAGGTATATGCGTGTGTTTGTCTCCCACCATCCCTACTATTAACATCTGAACGGTTGCAGGTTTCATTAAGACATTTTAGTGGTAGTATTGCCTCCGGAAATTCGACTGTTGTTATTTTTGTTAACATAATTGTTACCGACTGTAAATATTATATCATACAAACTTAACACTTACCTTATCATTAGGAAATTCACAAAGGACTGACACAATTCAGACCAAAATTTGTACGAACTGAGTAAGCAACATCAGTACACGATTTGTACATCTGTAAGTGATTCCACTGCTGCTAACCTATGGCAATAGATGATACCAACTTTACAGCACACCACGACTGCGATGGGGAGCAAAATCAAACCTATCAGTAGTTCTCAAATTAAAAGTAAATAACCAAACAGGCAAAACAAATACGCCTACTGCGTCACCAAGCACTCTGTAGCGCAAAAAGAAACGTGATACTTCAGGTAGATTCACGAGAAGCTGAAAATGCGGAATTTTGTATAAATAGATAAATGGGTAGATTCATGAGTGTAGTAGTTCGTCATATGCTACCAATGGCCATTGAGAATTGGAGTGAAATCAGTCGTTTACACTTTTCGACCTTCTATCGTAGCAATTAAGCAGCGAGAATTTTTATCGTCAATCCCATCGCTTTGTCGGGAATGGCCTGGTATGCAAAGGAAAATTAAACTAGTGAGGATTATTTCTCATAAGCTAATGTGCTCACCTGTTACCGTCTCTTGATGAGTGCAGTATTCCTGCATTTGTAAGTTGGCACTGTCCGTAGTAACATGTGGCTTTACACCGATGTCTTAGTCTCTACCAAGACTGTGAGTACATGGAAGCTACTGAGGTACGGATGAGGTTGAGTAATTAATTAATTCCGTACTTTCATTTATAAAGTATAAGGAGACTTGCCTGGAAAAGAAGAATCTAGGACGCAGATAACTAAAATCGTCGAACACATGTGGGCGATTTATTCCCATAATAAGAATTTTGTTGCTGAAATGAACGTTCTTAACCAAACGGATTCGTTTGAACCGCATGTGTAGTATTTTCGATAAATCCGTACAAAACATATTTTCTTGTTTTTTTAAGGATATTTTTCCCAAATTACACGTTCCTTTCTCAAGCGGTTTTACAGATACACACGTACTTAAGGAATTTTCAACCACAACTACAATTTCCATACATCACATCAAGACTCAAGTGCTGAAGTACATATTGCACTGATTTAATTTAATATTGTTGGCTGGCTGCGTGGCGGTAACGATTTTGCTTGTTGTGTCCGATTATTTTCACCCGTTAGCAATGTAATCTTATAAAATCCCGTCTTATACCTTCCTTATAATCTTAAAGGTTCGTCCACGAAAAATTTTAAGGTTTCGGAGATATGGTGATGAATAACATTTGCCTTTTATATACAGAGATTATGCATGGTCAAGTAATTCTATACCTAGTTTTCAATCAAGTCTCTCAATGTAGAATCCAAGCGAAATATTTATTTTGTCACCCAGAGTATTGCTATTTTTTTTACGGAGATCAACTGAACACCCATAATTGTAAGAAATGTGGCAAACTATCCATTTATTAAAGTGCAAAATGTGTAGGAAGTTTAAATCGACACGCGACGGAAACGTGCCGCAAGGACAACAACAGCGACAAGGAATAAGGCTACAAATTTAGATAAGAATGAACACATTTCTGTCAAGTCTCAAGTGAGCCTGTTGTAAAGGACATTTTAGAAAAAAAAGCGTAGTTTTTGTGGTTGATTCATTTGGGGACTTGCAACATCGTGTTTTTAGCCCCTTCTACTTGTGTGTCATTGTTCTGATAGCCTTTCTTAGTGTGGAGTCTGTAGTAGTGTGTGTATTTTTCATTGGGACTAGGATTGAGAAGACGCGCCCGTGATCTCCAGGTAACAGAAGTGGGGAAAACACAGAAAATCACTTTTAGGTGAGCAAAAGCGGGAATCGAACCCACCTATTTTCAGCTTTTCCTCACCAGGCTGAGTGTACCCCGTTCCAAACCTTAGACAATAATAAAATGTCTTGACAGAGCCGGGAATTGAATCTGGACCTCATGGGTGACAGTCAAGAATGCTGCCACTACATAACAAGGTGCTGTATAAATGAGGAGATTTTGGGGATTGTGATTTGAGACTGTTTGTATAGCGCATCCTGCGCGGAAGTGAGGGTATAGTTAAGATATGAAAAGATAATTACAACCAATGATAAGGGAAAAATGATAGTTGGGAACGATGTCCAATGTACCAAATAATCAATACAGAAAGGCAGTGCTATAGAGTCCAAATTCACGGTCATAAGCTGGGTGTGACGTATATGAGTGGTTACTTAAGCTGCGGAGAACGACAGAGATTGGTATATAATAGTTGAAAATGTCCAAGAACCATTTACATAAACTTATTTAAAGATAAGAAATTTATAGCTCACGCAGGTAATCAGCCACATTAGACATGCATACCAGTTATTTGGTTTCCTCGGAGTACCAAGACATAGTGCCAATAGTACCAACTGACAAGATTCTCTTATAGGCCTACACAGCGGGTATCGAGTCAGTCCACAACAGTGCTAAATAGCTGATACTGCCGAGAGGTTTCCCCAGTAATCAGATGTCACTAAAGAGCGTAGGTATTGAGTTTTGAGTTTGCAATTGTTGCCCTATATTACAGTGTAGGTCATGTATCAAAAGCTCTTTTAGCCATCACATATAAAATCTATTTGATTGGTGGGAGAATTTTGAAATGGGAAATGTAGTAGAATATAAGTTTAAAATTTTTACGAAACGACTTGTTTTAAAATACGATCGAGTGCAACATGTTTACCACTTATCTTCAATACAAAGGAATCGAAGGAAAGTTAAGTATAGTGTCTTGTTGTTGCTGTTGTTGATTCATTTAAGGGGTTGAGACATCTTGGTTTTTAGCCCCAAGTAGTTGGGTATGTGTTGAACTTGTCTAATAACCTGCATTTGTGTGATGACTGGAGTAGTTTGGGGAATTGTATTGGCGACAGGGATAAGGTAGGTGTCTCTGGACTTGAAGTAAGGTACTATCCCAGTATTTGCCTGGAAGAGTGTGGGGAAAATCCTGAAGAAAGACCACACTTACGATAACCACTGTCAGTTCCGGGATTCGAACCTGCGATCTTTGGACTTTCTGCAGCTGCCCTCGCAGCCATGGTGCACGATTTAACGAGCACGGCTACGCCGCGAGGTGAATAGTGTCTTCTAACGTCAGGTGAAACAAAGGTTCTTATTTTTCCTACGAGTAAATGCATGTACTTCCTGTTTTATTAGCATATCGTTTTAATTTTGATTGGTTGGAAAGCATGCACGAATACCTTTTTGAGACATAACATGGACAGTGCCACTGAAAATACCCATTGTCAGGACTACGGCTATTTTTCTGGGGGCCAATTGCCAAAGTTAAATTTTGGCGTCAGAATTCGGTCAATTTTGCTTTCATTAAATCACATATGCATCATTTTGAAATCCTTTCCGACCAGTCAATGACTGACCATCAGAAGAGTTGCAATAAAGCATTTTAACGACAATATTCAAGAGATAACCTTATTCTTTCATTCATTCGTTCGTTCATTCGTTCAAGAAACAAAGTATTACTAATGTTATTGGTTTTACGTTCCTTTTTAACTACTCTGCCTTTTAGAGACACCGGAGTCCCGGAAAATTACCCCGAAGGGGATCTTTAACATGCCAGTAAATCTACTGACACGGCTCATTAAAATGTGTGCACCCTCAAATACCAGCTGACTGGGTCAGGATTCGATCCTGCAGACTTGGGAACAGCAAGCGAGAACGTTACCGCTGAGCCACGCAGCCAGTCAGAAGAAAGAAAGAAAGAAAGAAAGAAAGAAAGAAAGAACTGACATTGAAAACACTGTAGTATTAAAGAAACCTTTCCAGTTGGTCAATACAAATTGTGCCTAATTCCACTAGGCGGGAAACAAGTATTTACACGCCCTAACCTGAAAGAAACGAGATATTATAACAAAACACGCTTTTAAGTACAAACTGGGGTACGGTACTTAATTGGATGACATGTTTCGAACGTCAAGTGTTCATCCTCAGATCCTGTTCACTTAATTAATTACGATGTTTACAACTACAGTAAACTCAGCCAAACTTAGGGACTCGAAATGAAATGAGATTTTGTATTATATTTAACTTCTTCAAGTGGATAGGCCCTACTAGAAGTGCGTCGTAGACTACTACAAATCAAATGCATAATTCGTTGTACAAACATTGAGTGGATTCAGGTACATACTAGGTACATTGCATTCCGTCAATTATTTGTGTTTAACCCTCTTAGTGCCAGGCGAAAAGGTAAAGGTGAAGTCTAAAAGTGCCAGGCTGTTTTAATGGAAAATGTAGGCTTTCAGAAAAAAATATGTACATCCTCTGTTTTGAAAGATACGAAAGCGAAATTTAGTCAAGGATTGCAAAACATAGCTATCTAAATTCAGGGAAATTTTCAGATCATTATGAACCTTATTTATTTCTTTATTAATTAATTAATTAATTAAAATAATTTCTTCTGTAAAATAAAATTAGAAAGTTTGATTATTCCTATTACCACACGCATATAAATGGAGTAAAAATGAACACTGGAGAGCGCACATACATAACAAAAGAACCAGGAAATACAGTTTTTTAGTTTAAAAAATATCAGCAGGGCTGTCAAAAATCCGAAATTCTAAAATCTAGCATATTCATAAAATACCGTGCAACAATGGCATTGTTGATATAAATCAAATAAAAATAATTACAGTGAAAATAAATAAACAGAAGGGCACCCTGTAGTTTTATCTTTCACATTTGTGGTTGTGTAGCCTGTGGAGGATTGTCCTGGTCAACAATCCTTTCTTCTCAGTCACTATTACTATCAACATCATTACCATCACTATCATTTGTTTGGTTATGTACGATCGCATTATTCTGAAGCGGAATCGGCACTTAATTCGTCACACACAAGATCGCAATCACTGTCCACGAAGTCCAAGAGTTCACCACTTGACTCATCAATCATTAATTCTTCAATTTCTTCCTCTCTCAAACAATGCTTCCTTCCCTTGGACGCCATGCTTTTACGAGCCACGCGTAAACAAGTCAAGGAACTTCAAATATCGCTCGAGTATATCGATAGTCAGAAAACAAAAGATGTTTGCCAGAAAATGGTAGCTAGAACTCTCTTTAATGGTCACGTCAAGTTTAGACGCCATTTTCGGTCTATAAGCCCTTCTAAGAATACAAAAACGAAGCGTCTCTCAGAGCGACGCTGGCAAGTTTCGTTCATTTTATGAGGATCGCTCACAGCGACTCTGGCACTAAAAGGGTTAAAAAGTTCTCGATGATGCTGAATGTACTACAGCACACCAAGCACGTTTATGAATACTTCCCGGTTTTGCTGGTGATACTACACTCCGCTGCACACGTAAGTTTGAATAGTTGCTAGTCTTTCTGGGGATACCGCAACCCGCTACACACCTGTGCTTGAATAGTTCAGGGCTTCACAGGGTACATAATGCTTTGCTTCTGTATACAGTAATAGCTCATAATAAGAGCTCGTAATATTATTATAAGCTATCCTTCTGAGCCCACCCGCTTGGCTTCACTACGAACTGGAAGTTATACGTGATGGCGCTCAGCGTAAACAAACTCTGTTCTTTGTAGTAAAAAGCTTGCACTGGGAGTGTTTGTTGTCCATGAATACGAAGGTTAGTTTTATTAAAAACACAGGTAGTTAAAGCGAAAGTTATTTGAAGTCTTTGTTCATGTGTTATCTCTGTCACCAGAGTTCCTTTCTTTATTGGTTTTAATCGTTTGCATTCTCCCTACATGTTTTTCTTATTTGGTCTAATTTGCGGTGTTGCTCTCAACCATCTTGAATTTCAGATTTGTGCACTTGTAACAATGACTCTGTGAAATAAACATGTTGCGCTCGTGGCCTGCCCAACAAGAAATACGAAAGTTCCAATTCATTTTTAAATTTAACGTCACTGGTCCTCGCTATTCCTGGAGCTGAATGATCTAAGTTATTCCAAGCATAGCCATTCAACACCCTCGCCATGTTCAGCCGACAACGCCAAACATTACGCGCGAAGTCTTGGTTGCACTGCACATTGCACCGTTGCCCGACATTTGGCACACGTGTGATTTCTAGTGCTTGTGAAGCTCTGGAACAGTACCTGGTCTCGCTGTGGATACTGCACTCCACTACGCATCTGTGTTTAGTATTATTACCTGTCTGACGAGTCTTAGCCGTTTTGAAGTGAGTGCATTGTCCACTGTTTTTGTCTGTCAATCGGCGCACCAGAGTGAGTGTAAGGAAAGATATAATAATGTTATTGGTTGTACGTCCCTTTTAATTACTACGGCTTTTAGAGACAACGGGGTTCTGAAATTTCGCCCCGAAGGGGATCTTTAACGTGCCAGTAAATCAACTGACACGGCTCCCTTTCATTTGCGCACCCTAAATTGCCAGTTGACTAAGCCAGGATTTGATCCTGCAACCTTGGGCAGAGCAGGCGAGAACGTTAATGCAGAGCCACGCTGTCAGACTGTTAAGGAAGAGGAAAGGCATGTACACTCCTCATCAAGCGCTATTTACACTAGGAGATTGCGTGTTGTTCTGTTGCTGGTACTAATAATAGCAATACTACTGTAATAATATACTACTCTTCCATTTATTGTATGAATCCCTTGAAACCATTCCCATAACTCAAATTTGAAGCACCCAACTGAACAAACGCAATGCTCGTGCCACAATGATCAATCGACATACAGTGCAGACTGTACCAAGATCTATGTAAAACAGATTGCGTCACGCTGACAGCTTGTAGTTCATGCATCTACCACTGGCAAGAATTCGTCAGACGGGTGTTCGAGATCGGAAACGTAGTATTTTTCTATCGCTCTTCTTTTATTGCCAAGCACACATGTTCGCAGTCCTGGCCTCACAGTGATCATCCTCGCAGGCCTGGCATCATAAAAAGTAAGTCATGGTAATGAAATGGCAGTTGCTAAAGTACAATACTTTTCCTTCAGACTCACACAGACTAGCTCTTGTTTAGACAGATCATTCATTAATTCAGTTGCTCCTGCTCATCTTGTGAATGGCATGTTGGAACATGGTGAGAGGTAAGTGTTACAGTGCCCATATTTCGAGGGCTCACTTACTTCAGGCGCTTAAATGCAAGTCATATTTTCGAGTTTAGCTGAGAGTGTAGAACTGCACGTAAGTGTGAAAAAGACCATATCGAGCTTCATGTTAAAACGAGCTGTCACCATACAATTTAAATCAAGTAAGTGGTAGCTTCCTCTACAAGCCACCATTTATTTGTCTAGAGGGGAGATTAACTGAACTTGCTGTGAAGATATGTTACTTTGAAAAGTATATTTGAAAAGTATCTTTGAAAAGTGAGTGTCTTTGTAAAGAAGCGCATTTCGAATTATGATCAAAATTACGGTATGCATACAAATCGTCTTTGATTGCTCATATGCTCCAGATCTTCAAATAATTTGTTTCACATCGACCTACTCCAGATCGACAAGCAGTATTTAATAACTACTGTACACTAGAGGAAAATGATAAATTTACACCTCTCAAGAAGTGGCGTAGAAACACCATATTTGCATGGGGCACAGACATAAGACTGTGTAGGCAATAGAAGCTCCGTCCTTTGGAGGTACTGTACAGTAGTAGGAAACACGTAATGAGTCCATTACATCTGTTGCGGGTGGACTGTTGTTCCGAACAGCGTATTGTGTAAGTAAATAATATGTTCAAGCCAATATAGCGTCAAAGAGCATAATTCGTGCCATTTCAGCAATGCCCTGTCGGAGGTTGGATGGTCCTTCCGAAAATCGTCGTACACGTTCGACGTGAGGTGTTTTCAGCGTTGATGCCAATGGTCCACACAAGCGTCATTCTGATTTCGGATGACAGTGACACACACAGTCACGTCTAACCCACCACATCAGACGAGCAGCCAATGCTGATTGTACGGCAAGCGCAGCACAAATTGGGACCAACGTTGCAGCCACAATGTCAACTTGGACCATCAGGAACCGTTAGTTGGAAACTGGGGTACAAACAAATGTGACGTTTGTCAGGCTTCAAACTCATCCCTAATCATCATGCATCCCGCCTCCAATGCACAGTGGGTCAAAATCGAAATCTAGGAGGACAAAATGATTTATTTTCATAATTCAAAAATCAAAATGTATTACTTCTACAGCATTCTCATATAATTGCCCCTCACTATTCTGGGATATAAACGCATCTTAGTGTAAATCTGTCACCACTGTTCGAGCAGTTTGAATTGGAGGGTGAATGTAAGTGGCTGTGGTTTGGTTGTCTTTGTGGTTAGTGTGATGCTTTAAGATGGAACATGCAGCTGAAGGTATGATCTTTGTAACGTGTTTCAGTTATTATTGGGCGTAATTGTTACGTAATTTTAGCTATATTTGCATTAAATAATATTTAACTATTATTTTTAAAATTATATTTTCACTTAGATTTTTAGTATGTCGCGTCACTCTGCGTCACTTTCTACTTAATGTTAAAATGTAGATAAAGTCTTGTAGTTTACGCCTGTTATAAGATTTTTTGCATCTTTTTGCAACTTACTTAGTTATTTTACGTTTTAGAAGATGCCGCGCAACCAGTTCTCACACGTTTACAACTGTTTGAAGCACTGGGTTCGACGATTATGTCAAAAGTGGAACTTTGTGACTTTGTTAAAAGTAAATTAGGGGTAGAAAATTGTTCTGAAGAGATAACTGAATGCTCTATCCAACTCCTAGTCATAGACAATTTGTTGCATGTGTAGACGGAGCTTAAAAAAGGTCTTAGCTGATGTTTATTATGAAATATACAAATTATATACGTTGCTTTCACTCTAAATTCATGATTAAAACGTAAAAGTAATTGTGTCCCCCTAGATTTGGATTTTGACCCACTGTGCAATGGTGTCGTGAAAGATTCAACTAGGGAAGAGGTGCTCAAAGTGGGGGTCGTGCCCTCCGAGGAGGGTTCAGAGAGTGATAAAGGGGGCACCGGCTCTGATTGAATTATTTAGGCTATGTTTCATATTCTGTAACAAATATCGCTATCCTCGTATCCATTAAACCTATCATAGGCAGGAAGCTACCACGACCATTCAAGACTTAAAAAAATTCATACTTTTTCTGTCATATTTCACAAGGACTGACCAGTAGATTCTGCCAGCAGGAATTGTAAAAAAGAGGTGTAGTATAACATTTCCCGCACAGTACCCTCTGACCCATCACCCCCAAACAAACACTAATGACAATTAGGCATTGTCGACTCGAATTTAGCCAGGCCTTTGCAGTCAGATCAAAGAGAGTGAGTGAACATGTGAATTCTAGTGCGTGTTCAATGGAAGTGGTTAGCCCGATTTACAATAAACTGATAGAAGCAACGCCACTACCCATGGATAGTTGGCTTATTAGCAGTGGTAAAAAGAAACCCCATGAATGTGATAGCACTTGCCCTCCTTTGGAAATATCCAGTCCTATTAAAGAACAAGAAGAATAAGGAGGGGGAGGGGGAGGGAACTAGAAATTTATGTTTCAGAAGTGGGGCACGACAGAAAAAAAATGCGAAACCCTGAAATAGAGGGCTGAATAACACAGAGTTGTGTTCAGTAATGAAATAAGATTCTTCCTTGGCATCACTTATGTTCATTTGTGAGGGTGGCGTTGACCATCCGATCGGCAGCTACATACAGGACCAGGTCCTGGCACTATTGCGTGGGGATCCATAGTCTACAATACTATTCACCTCTGGTGGTTGTTTAGGGAACACTGAACATCTTGCAGCCACTACTGGAGTGTCAGGAAGATGTGCTCTTCCAGCAGGGCAATGCCTGTCCACACATTTCTTTCCTTACCAAACGTGCTCTCCAGGATATTCGTAACTCTCCTGGCCAGCACGATCACCAGACCTGTCCTCCATTGACCATGTGCGTGACATGATGGAACAGCGTCTGGTCCGATCTGCATTACCAGCTACATTCCTTTAACCAGTTGCGATAACAGGTGGTATTAGCGTGGAACGCTGTCTCCCAAGATGATATCAGACACCTCTACGATCGTCTGTATGCACGATAGTACGATTGCATTGTAGTTAGAGCAGGCTATACAAGATTCTGAAGTTGTTGTCCAAGATCACAGTTGTATGATGCTGTGATTATTATCATATACAGTGTATAATCTGTCTAATATTTGAATTGCATTCCTGTGGGACCACTGCCACAGAATGTTCATTTTTCTCAGCACAAAATGGCATATCTCCATGAAATATTTACTTCAAGGCACGGTCCATAACCAATCTCGTTATTTACTATACAGTACTAGGTATACTGTGTGTAACACTACACAAAACGTCCTATTTCCATATCCAAATAATCGAATGTGACCCAGAGCAGAAGCGAAAGCATATGCCATTAAAAATAATTAACAAATTATGGGGTAAGATATTCTATTATTACAGGAAACATGATACAAATGGGGCGTTATCAATTTTTTATGATCTGCAACATATTTTATTTTTGCGAAAGACACTCATACGAGAGGCTCTGTACGCTAGAGAAATCTGTGTGTATAATGTCTGCATTGTAATTTTAAGTTCATGGAATCCAATTCTTAACATCTGGATTTAGATACAAGCCGCAAGTGGATCAACGGAAGTGGTTTCCGCCTTATAATTACATAGTTACATTAACTATCCCGGAAAATTCACATACGCTTATTTTGTGACGGATGTGGTGCTCAATAAGAATCACGTCCTTCATACTTTAATTTAGTTCTGTGGTATCGGGTTACCATCAGTCTCGTTAGACAAGACTGAGAACAGATGGGTTAGATTCTTACCTCAGCTATCCTAGAAAAAGTTTTCCGTGATTGCATACTTCTACTCCAGACAAATGCCACGATGGATCCAAACTTCAGGCCACGGCCATCTCCTTCCAAACTCTAGCTCCAAATACAAATACGCACACTACTATAGCCATCACAATGACAGAGGTTATCAGACTGATTCCACACACTCCTAAATACACGGGGCTACATGACCACGATGTCACAAAGCCCCTCTCTAAATGAATCAATAACAACTATATATATATATATTTTTTTTTTTTAGCGTATGGCTTTTAATGACGGGAGTGTCCGAGGACATGTGCGGCTCGCCAGAGTTAGTAGCTGCTTCTATGCGGACACCCTTGGGGTGAGCTACAAGTACCGTCGCGTGTGGTGTGTTGTCTGGGGAGGAAAGTGTGAATGTAAGGACTAGGAATTGGAAGGTAGCGGCTGTGGCTTATAGTTAAGGACCAATCCCGGTATTTGCCTGGAAGGAAGATGGGAAACCACAGAAAACCATCTTCAAGGTTGCCGGCGGCGGGGGTTTCGAACCTCCACGCCTCCCGGATGTGAGCGACTGCCTGCAGCCACGCCGTAACAACCACGGCTAACTCACCCGGTACAACTATAATGCAGTGGAGGTATTCGAAAATGCCAGGCATTATTAAGGAAACCCATCTCTCCTCTATTGTTCATCAGCACAAACAGAGCATTTGACCGAATTGAGGAAGATATCAGATGGAAAATCAATAACACAGAGAGAAGATTATTGTGAGATTATCAAAAAATACGGGGAAGTTAAGGACTGAGGTCAGGATTGGAAATTTAAAGAAGTTAAATGTTTGGAAGAAACCTTCAAGAGGCTGGATGACATTCAGGGTGTGAAATGAATATCAGTGAAGAGAAACAGTACAGGAAAATGTTTTGAAAACTATAGATATTCGGATCAAGATGTATGCCAGGAATTATTAAAGATGTAATAATAATAATGTTATTGGTTTTACGTCCCTTTTAACTACACTGGCTTTTAGAGACGCCGGGGTGCCGGAATTTTGCCCCGAAGGGGATCTTTAACGTGCCAGTAAATCTACTGACACGGCTCCCTCGCATTTGCGCACCCTCAAATGCCAGCTGACTGCGCCAGGTTTCGAACCTGCAACCTTGGGCTCAGCAAGCGAGAACGTTACCCCTGAGCCACGCAGCCAGACAAATTATTAAAGAAAAGACGGTTGGTTGGTTCCTCAGTTTAGGGGCTGCGACAATGCGGTCATGTAGCCCCAGGTACTTAGGGGGTGTGTAGAATCTGTCTGATAACCGGTGTTAATTGTGATGACTGTATTAGCGTGTGTTATCTGTTTTTTAATTCAAGTAAGGAGTCCAGACTTTTTTTTTAATAGTTCCTACTTTTGCCGCCAAACGCCACCGTCAACGACTACTAGTTCAGAACTTAGCTACTAGACGCCACCGCATTCGGCTCTTGGCAACGAACGTAGGAACCTAAGAGCGTTGTTAACATTCTTAACCTATATAATTGACATAGGTGTAATTAGTGGAAGGTTCTTTAACATGCCATAAATCTATGACATGGGACTTTACTTCCCCTCCGGAGGAAGGCATACTGAGGGATTTTTAACGCTCTTAAAAAATCCGACGACTTCGGCCGGGTTTGAACCCGCGATCTTGGGCATAGAAGCTCAGCATGCTACCAACTACGCCACCGAAGCCGCTTAAAAAAGAAAAAGTGACAGTCAGTCTGAAAGACTAGACTTTGTATCATTTTAAATGCTACAAATGCTGAAAAATGCTAGAAAGACTGGAGGCTTCTCGCTTCGCTCGAAGCCAAAGACTCTCGACATGTTAGAAAATTATCTGCATAATACTTATCTTGCTTATCTTGTTTCAAATTACTCGCGAAGGGCAAGTGCAAACCAAGGGCAAAGCAAGGTCAAGCGCGGGAGATGCCGCACGCTCACCAGAGCGCGCGGAGACTTGCCCCTTCCATCCAGTCTAAAAACACTTATAGTGGGCGATGTATTGAAGATAGAGATATGCTCTCGCGGACTTTTTTGTAGAACTTTTCATGCTGACCAATTCTTACGCTCATAGTATATTGATATTTTTTACGGTTTGCCCAGCGTAAGCTTAAGAAGCGCACGGACGCCGAGTTTTTTTTTTTTTTTTTGACTTTTTCACTGAAATCGTTACTGCTTGGCTTCCTTTGATCATACATAAATTATTTTCTACAGAATCTTTCCTCGAGATATCCTTTACAGAATGGTGAAAACCGCATCAAAATCCATCCAGTGGTTCTCAAGATTACCCGTGACATCCAAGAAACGGGATTTTTTGTCTTATACTAACGAAGTAGAGATTTTCCGGGTACACATGCACCAAGCGGTACTATGACGTCACACACCTCAGTGCATATGGGTACATTTCGTCCATCACCGTAACGTAACGCCAGACCCCAGCGTAACGACGAAGTCGACAAGATTATTTAAAATGATAAAAAGAAAAGACGACGAATTACAATGGACATAGACGAATAACGACTTGCATTACACACTACACATGAATACGAAGAAGGATGTAGGCAAATTGCTTTCTTGGCAGCTTGGTGATGATTGGAATACGCTCGAAGAACAACAGAAAATACGAAGTTAATCAATGCATTGAAGTAAAAGTTGGAAAATTAATGTTAGTGTCTTTATTAACGACTTGATTAATATTGTTCTTGTACTTACAAAATTTCTGTGTATGTTAAGATCAATTGGATTAATATCCATTGCTTAAGGTCCGTATTGACAATACTTAAGTATTGATTGGACGATAATAATAGACCCATCTAAATCAATGCACATGTTAAGCCCGCCTATATTGTTTAATAAGTCTTTTATTGTGCCTTTTTGAGTAGAAGTTTCAGTTTTAGTGTGTTTATTAATGCCTTCATTAATATTATGTTGTGCAATTGTTGAACCATTGGTTAGTAGGAGTTCCTTTAATGCCTCCTCGGGTAAGTTACTGTCAGTATATTTTCTGCACAGCCCTCCAAAACCTATTTCATTTATGTACCCTACAACTATCACATTTCAATGAGCTCCACATCGAAATGTCGTATTTCCATAGATTTTACGAATAACGGGCTTATTTACCGTGATGTACGACAAAGAGGCATATTTCCAAACTTCAATAACCTTCTCTATGTCTAAATCAATTAACAAAGAATTAACAAACATGCTCGCTAACAATTTAAGACAACGTAGAATATATGATCTTTTGGGTAAAACATAACTCAGCTGGTATTCTTGCAGGTGATCTTACAAAGTTTCTGAAAATATGTTATCATTGAAATAAACCGTTTTGCAAAGACACCACTCATATCACAGATGGCAGAGAGGCTGACTTCGGGTGCTGCAGTTCATTACGAAAATTGGAGGTTTGAATCATGGCGTTGAAAACTGTCGCCGTGAGAGTCGTTATTCTCCGAATGTTCACACCCTAATCCAGCCAGTTGGAAGTATTGTGCCGTATTACATGACAGAAGGTAATTACAAGCATACGGAGGGAAACCAACACTACCGTAAAACTATAACCACTTTCTAGCTCAAAGTGTAAAGCAAAAGCAGTTGCTGTTGTTGTTGTTGTCGTTGTTGTTGTTTTTGTTGATGTATTTGTTGTTGATGATTCACTTAGGGACCTCGTCATATCGTGGTCATGTAACCCCGCGCATTTGGGTATGTGTATTTCTGATTGAGGCTAGGATTTGGGTAGAAGTCAGCCGTCGTCTTAAGTTTGGTACCGTCCCAGCATTAGGAGTAAAAGTGGGAAAACCCACGGAAAACCACTTCCAGGAGGGCCAAGGTTGGAATAGAATCCACCACTTCTCAGCTCTGCTTCATAAGCCTGAGTGTTAGTTAGTTATTGAGGTCTTAAGGGGGGGGGGGACTACGAGGTCATCTGCCCCTAGTCTGAGTGTGTCCCAACCCTCAGGCCAGAATTTAATTCCTTGGCAGAGCCGGGAATCAAACCCAGACCTCCAAGGTGACAGCCAAGAATGTTAGCAATTACGCCAGGAGGTTCTCTAAAGCAGAGGCAGCAGTGGTTATATTGATAGTAATAAAAACAACAATAATAGTAATATAGCACTAAAGGAAAGAAAAGTTTTATAGCCATACAAGGTTTTTCATTGCATTCGCAGCGTGAATTATTAAGCGAAGAGACAAAGCCAAACGTAAATCGTGAAGATAATGGCAAATTGATGCAAAACGTGAAGAATATTGCAATATAAGATATATTTTCTCAGTGTTGCCTAAGTAATATATTATTAGAATCTTTTAGGTCGGTCAACACAAGTGTACCCAATTAGATTGGGCGGGGAGTTACATTAAATCCCCTAGTACCTGAAATAAAATACATGAAACACTTCTCAAAAATGGGGGTGTAATTGGACGACTAGTTTCGTTCGTCAAGTGAGCATTATCAGATCCTGCACACATAAGCTTAATTTAGGTTATATATTGTGATGAGGATGATAATTGATGTTATAAGGGGCCTAACATCTAGGTTATCGGCCCCTAATGGTTTGGGTGATCGTGAAGATGATAATGAAATGGAAACTATAACTAAAACTAACTACTAACTTATATACTAGAAGAAGAAATGGAATACAAAAGGAGAATAAGGCAAATAAAGGACAGGAGGAAAAGAAATGCCATCAACCCCCTAAGAATGCGGATTGAGGGACTTGGAAGGAAGGAGAGCCATGAAAGGCAGATAGGCAAGTGAAAGAGGAGTGGGTCCACCCCAGAGGTAATGGATAAAAGGGGGAAAACCTGACCCAGCTCAGGAATCCCTCGGGGTCGCCAACTTCCAAATTCACCAGCCGTGAGCCCTTGAGGGTGTAGCAATAGCCAGGGTACAGCAGAAGTGGCGGGGCTACATACACCCTGCCTCCCTGAGGGCCTTGAACAGAAGGCAGGAGATAACATGAAAAGAAAAAGAAGGCTGACCCCTCGCAGAAGGAGGGTATCAGAAAAGATGAGACAAGGGCCAATTAAGGCGGGAAAGGAAGAGACTCCCTAGGCCTCGGATACCCTAATACCGTCGGGGTCGTAAGAGAACAAGAGTTGACCAAGTGAGGTCGACAGGAAAGAAGACGGAGAGGAACCCGGCACAAGTAAGTGGAAGCAATGCCGGACTCAGCTGGGGCCCCGTGGTCGCCAACCCACGTCCCACTAGATGTGAGCCCCTGGGGGAGGTTATGTATTGTATGTAACCCTTATGTACAACAAAATTTACAATTATTAAGCTACAGAAGTTTTTAATTCAACTTTGTAACGAGTCGGATTTTTAAACAATTAGTGTTTATTCCGTTAATCTACCACACTTCTAAATGATTTGCGCTTCTTTCTTTGTACTTTTTATGCGTATGAATGTGAAAATACTTTTCAATCGTTAACTTGTACCGTAGCGAGCTTTTGTAGTGATTGCGTTCTAGACTGTTTTGTTATGAACGGTTACTATTCAAATTTATTTATTTATGTAATGAGCTTCTGTAATTTGTTAGTTAGGATAATCACTTAAACCACCTCTTAGATGTAATTGAGTTGTCAATGTGGTTTTGTAGGCTTAGCTGTTTTCCGGGAGATTTGGACTTTTGGCTGCCTAAATCAGCCATATCCAACCACATGTAGTCGTTCGCAACCAGAACACAAGCACTGCTTATCCATACAGCTCATTATATGGCTCATGCGTGTACAATTACCAAAGGTATTCCCAAAGGTACTGCATATCTTGTCATGAAAGTGATTATACACGAACAATCATTCAACATCTACAAGATATAGAAATTAATAATTGAGAATGTGTATATGATAAACTGTAATAGATTGCGTCACTGTTACTGTACTATGCAATCCTCATTGCGATCGGACATGTGGAAAGGGAAGCCGATGAAAATTGTTTACAACTGAGAAATTCTTCCTTCGATTTAACTTACGGGACTCGCTAAGCATATCAACCAGAAAGGATTTCACTCTCTTTTGAAATATCGCTGCTCATAAAAAAGTAAGATGATTTATTCTGACGCACCGATATATTTTAAATATGGGGGAGGTGGACAGAATTATACAACAAATTCAGATAAGATACGGTTTATTTGTTATAACTGTTACAAGGTAGACTGTTAATTATGTCTATAGACGGTTTATATTGAATTAATTTAAATAATAATTAATTTGTTAATTTAAAATTTTATGTGACGATCACGACATGTCAGTAGTATTAATTTGAACCCTATCCTATTAATGACCAAAACTTGAAATGACAATTCTCAGCTTTCTTAGGACTGGTTAATATTCCAAATAAATTGATGAGATTACTACTTTTCAGTAACATTAATGTCGTGGGCAATGCTCTTTGCTTTATATTTGGTTGTTGGAGTTGTTAATTCAATATAGGGGATTGGGACATCTTGGTCATCAGCCCCGTATAGTTCAGTAATTGTTGATCTTGTCTGATAACCTGCACTTATGAGATGACTGTAGTAGTATGAGTAACTGTATAAGGGACAGGGATGGGGTAGGTGCCCCGGGACTTGAAATTTGGTACTATCCCGGTATTTGCCTGGGGGGAGTGTGGAAAAAAACGGGGAACACCACACTCAGGATAGCCATTGTCAGCGCCGGGAATCTAACCAACGCCCTCCGGACTAGCTGAAGCAGCCCTCGACGTCGTGGTGCACGCTTTAGCGAGCATGGCTATGCCACTGGACTTTATAATTCGGGAAATGGGGGGGGGGGAGGAGAAGAGAGTGGTTTGCGTACCCAAATCCGAAACTGGCATGTTTGGTCAATTACTACAAAGTTGTTCTTCTCATGAAATTGTATACTTTGTTCAAGAGTTATTCTCGTGTTTCGTTCCCATTGAGTTTACAATTTGCGAATACACTATAAAACATGTGTAATTAAGTTGCCATAAACTTAGGCTACTATCTACAATGAATCAATCGTACAGATCACGATAGCCTAGGGCAGCGAAATGTTGGCGAGTACTCGATATTCATGAATTCGAATTCCACTGTTGGTTATTCCTCAAAAGGCTTGCTATGATTTCCATTTCAATTCTAGGTTAATTCTGGAATGCTTCCTTTTATTACAAGGTCACATAAGCTGACTGGAGTGTTCTAGTCCCAATTATTTTTACTGAAAATGAAAATCCACAGCCTGCTTCCAGTCTCCGACCGGGTCAGGAATGGAATGAATGAAGCCCCCATCTAGCGGCGAGGATATGAACTGTGCCGGCTGCCGAGGCCTGACGCACTCCTCTGGGGCAATGATTAAATGAATGACAGATGAAATGAAATGATAGTGGAGAGTGTTGCTGGAATGAAATTTTGACAGGGAAAACCGGAGTACCCGGAGAAAACCCTGTCTGCCTCCGTTTTGTCCAGCACAGATCTCACATGGAGTGACCGGGATTTGAACCACGGATCCAGAGGTGAGAGGCCGGCGTGCTGCCGCCTAAGCCACGTACATAAAAACACCACTGTAGAGGTAGACAAAAACATGGATACAGTAAATTTACAGCAAATATACAGGGCTGATGACCACGGAACTGCAGTATTCTGCTGAACTGGGTTCAAATTCACTTCTTCACATTTGTCGTCATTTGGTTTCAGACTTTAAGCCAGAACTGAATTCTAAGCAAAAGAGGAAATCGATGCCAGCTGACGGCCTGCTTGTAGCTGGACGTAGTTTCTCAACACGGGCAGCAGTAGAGTAGGTCTCCAATTATAAATCCAACTTTTGATGGGGCTGAACCTGCGCAATTGCCAAGTGCTTTCTTTGATTAACTACATTCAGACGTGTTTTCTTTCAACTTCGTGCCCCGTTGCAATCGTAAAGCAAGGCAAAGTGTTAGGCTAAGCTGAGAAATCTATTATTTGAACCAATAAGTGATTCTAGCATTCAAAATAATCCTTAAATTCAGACATAGCAAATTCGTCTACCTTGAGAGATGAAAATCCTGAAATTCCTGATGCGGTCGTAAATCCTTCACTCGCCACAAAAGTGTATGAAATCGGACTGTTTGCTACGATTCAAGTGTGCTCACATATACAAATGACTGCACACAGCGATGAACCCAGCATATTCCACACGTGACACAACGTTCGTGAGAGCAGAATGTTTCAATTGTCCTTTAAATTGCAGCATATTTTTTGATTTTTCTGGTAACAGAATGCTTTCATTGTTTTATTTAGGGACTCGAGACATCGTTGTAATCAGCCCCGTATGGTTGGATTGAGTATCTGTTTAAACTGTCTGATAATTATCAGATTATTATCTATGTGATTGTAGTATCTGCGCAAATGAGTGCACTGCCATTTCGATTAGGGCTAGGGTTGGAAACGAGGTGGCATGGTCTTTAATTAGTTACTAACTCAGACTTTGCCAGCAGTAGAAAAAGAGAAACCACTGAAAACCGCAAATACAATGGTTGTGGTCCTTCAACTGTGCCCTTTAGGCTGAGTGAACATTGTTCCATCCCTCAGACCAGAATAAAATTTCTTGGCAGATACGGACGTTGACTCCGGGACCTTTCCGGCAGGAGCCGTTTTCCTTCCAGAGAGGTCCGCTCACGGCGCAGTGGCTAGCAGTCTTAGCTATCTTCCCGGAGGCTCGGGTTCAATTCCCGCCTCTGCCAAGAAATTTGATTTTGGTTTGAGGACCGGAACGGGGTGCATTGAGCCTCGCGAGGCAAAGCCCGAGGAGAGGAAAGTTTGATATCCCCTCAGCCATCCTGGAAGTGGTGTTCCCGTTGTTTCCCACTTCTATTTCAGGCTAACATCACTGACATCTATTCAAAGCTTAGAACAAGTGCTGGAGTCTTTTAAAATGAAAATCTCTTCAAAACTGCACCAATGAAAGAGTTGGTGTTGTTGTTGTTGATTCATTTAGGCTATTTGCGGCATCGTGGTCATGTAGGCCCATGCAATAGGATGCGTGTAAAATCTGTCATAGCCTGTAACATTGCGATGGCTGTATTAGTGAGTGTATTTATAATCGGGGATAGAGAGCGGGTGGCTTTAATTTACGTACCATCTCGGCATTTGCCTGGAATAGAAGTGGGGAAACAATGTAAATGCTACTGCTAGGATGGTTGAGACGGAATCAAACACAGCTCGTCTTAGTTCTGTCTCACGAGGTTCAGTGTACGCCGTTGCAGTCCTCAGACCAGAATTGAATTTCTTGGTAGAGCCGGGAATCAAGCCCAGATCTCCACGACGAGATGCAAAAATGTTCGCCACTACGCCGCGAGATGGATGCCAATTAAAATACATACCCTAAGATGAATTTTATACAACTCAAGAGTACATAACATCCATATCAGAAACATGCACTTTGCAAAGGAAACTATCAAATTGAGTCCATATGGAGATTGAGGGATCAAAATCTTGATGCCTCTTAAAAATCAAAATATTGCTCAAGTAAACTTCTCCAAATTTCATTCAGTCCTGGTTTTTAAGAATACTAATCCCGCAAAATAATTATTCAGGTATGCAAGTACATTTGGTAGAAATAACTTTGGTTCTTTCACTGAAATTGCTGATGGGTGGTTGGCAACCTCCGGAAAGAAGACCGTTCCCCTTCCCTGAGAAGTACCTGGGAACCAATAAGCGGAGTCTTCACACGTAGCCCAAGAGACCACAAGGGATATATTTAATTTATGGTGTGGATCCTGGTTATTAAAGTACAGTATGTGTGATTTACTCGGCTAATGGTCGCATGATAAGCTAACACGTACAGTACCATGTAAGAGAATGAACCAATCTCATGCGAAGAAACGCCAGATAATGTGAAATTCATTAATTCAGTAGACTACTTATGAAACATGTTTCAAAATGATTAATACCCCGTCGATTGGCATAACATTATCAGGGCAGTAATTTGGTGGTGGAGAGAAGTTTGATTCAATAGCCTACATGAAAGCGCCATCTAATGAGTCATCCCAGGCCGCAAGGTCCAGGAGAGCTGTGACTAATGGAATACTATTAGCCTACTTCAGACCACATGGCTGCAAATAGTGCACTACCAACCGGAATTAACTAGCGAAACCTCCTAAAATGTTGATAACAAAACCCACAGCTTTTAACATCATCATCTTGATAGATAGGACGATGAGAGCCCACATTGCTGTCAAGGTCAAGGTCTCCGCGATCACCAACTCTCGTCATGATTTCCCCTTCCAATTCTAAGCTAATCTCTTTTACCTAACTTGCCTGAGGACCAGTACATGCAACTTGAGTTGTGTGCAAGTTTATGAGAGGGAAGAGTTTTCTGACTTTTAGTCAGGTCTCAACCACCGAAGAGAAATCCCTTACCTGGCTAGACTCCACTAGAGCCTGATACATTCGGTTTGGCAAGGCAGTACATAGTTCTTCTGGGATTCGGTTTAAACTAGCACAAGAAATATACACTGAATCTCTGAAAAAGAAATCGTATACGAGTAATTTTTTAAACGTATGCCAATTTTAAAACATATTTTCTTTCTTTTCGGTATTGTTCTCGAATTACTGGACAGCAAATAGAACGATACAAGATTGAAATAGCCTGCGATCACGTGGAGCAACTGCCACATGAACACTCGTACAAATACCAAAAATACACCGAGTAAGCTGGCTTAACCAATCCCAGAAAAATCTACTAGAAAGTCTCAAATTAACCAACACAATTCTCAAGTATTTACGCGCAAAACATAATTATACAGAAACTAGGTACAATGAAGAAATTTAGATTTAAGCCTACACGATCAAATTCGTACACTACATTTCATGAGACAAAAGAAATATTTTTAGAAATAAGCTAATTTTGGCTCCTGTTCCTGGTTAATGGAACCTGATATATGACACTTCGGTGGCGTAGTCAGTACTGCTGAACTGCTATGCCCAAGATCGCGGGTTCAAACCCGGCCGAAGCAGTCGGATTTTTAAGAGCGTTAAAATCCTTCAGTATGCCTTCCTTCGGAGGGGAAGTAAAGCTGACGGGCCCATGCCATAGATTTATGGCATGTAAAAGAACTTTTTTTTTGTTAATTTACCCTCTAGGTTGGTGGTTCCCACGGACTCAGTGAGGGAACTCACCACTACCGCCTCTATGGGCAGTGTCCTGGAGCTTGGAACATCTGGTCATGATGGATACAACTGGGGAGGCGTGATCAGCACGTCGCCCAGGCGGCCTCACCTGCAAAGCGAACAGGGGCCTCATGAGGGATGGGAAGGGATGGAAGATTGGGATGGATAGGCTAGGAAGAGGGAAGGAGGCGGCCGTGGCCTTACAGGAGGTACCACCCCGGCATTTGCCCGAAGACGAAGTGGGAAACCACGGAAAACCACTTCGGGGATGGCTGAGGTGGGAATCGAACCCCCTCTACTCATTTGGACCACCCGAGGCTGAGTAGACCCCGTTCTAGTCCTCATACCACTTTTCAAATTTCGTGGCAGAGCCGGGAATCGAACCCAGGACCTCCGGGGCGGCAGCTAACCATGCTAACCACCACGCTACGGAGGAGACTGTAAAAGAACCTACCACTGCAATTGGTAGTGTGTAGCAAAATTTGTAGGTTATATTTGGTTGGTTAGAAACGCTCTATCAAGTTCCAAAGTTCGCTGCTAGGTGTTAGTGACAGTGGCATCTGGTAGCCAAAGTTGGAACTATTTAAAATTAAACTTGTTGGGAGCCCTCGGGCGTTCAATTAACATGTACCTTGCTATGGCCATTTGGCTGCAATTAATATACAGGGTCTTTATATTTGCTTGGCAAGGACATTCTCGCTCACGCGCTCCGCCAGTGACGCCTCAGTTGCCGGCTTCCGCGCGCGCGTATGTACGGCAGAATAAGGTGCTTAAATCAGTATCATACACTTTTACTCACCATGCTTACAGTAGATGCTCAAAATGTTCCCCATCCGCTGCCAAACATGAAGCTTTCAGTTACTCCGGTTAATTTAGCTTCAGTAAGGAAATAACGATCTTTACGTATGTTTTTATTGTTTACTGAACCTGTACGTTTGAATCTCTAGCCAGTTGTTTTATTGTCCGATTTATAGGAATGGGTCTCCCTGGAAATTTTACTCAACTTTTGTCTTGTTGTAGCGCACGATTTCCTGCACTCTATGTACGTATTGTGCAGATATACACGTTCACGTAACGTATATTTCACATAAGGTATCACAGCACTGTACACAATTACAATAAAACACTATACAATAAGATATGCAGTACACTGTAGCTTTATAAAACATCCAATTAACTCAGAGCTCACACGTCTACCGCAGGAAGAACGTGGGAATCCGGCCGGAGACCGCGCGTGCCACCCTGTAACAGCCTGTTAATTGCCGGGGACCAGCGGCCAAGGTCGAGCGGAATCGTCTTGCCAAGCAAAAATAAAGACCCTGTATAATTAATATATGACACAAACGCCTACTTGCAGTCCATCTCCTAACGCATTTCATTAAGCCTACGGTATTTATTGTTTCAATCAAATCAATGAAACTCCGTTCACAGTTTTCTTCTCTCTACCCATTGTGAGGGGAATTTTAATACATTGAAGGAGTATCTAGTCTTTATCATTTGTTAACAATTGTACCTTCAATACAATAAAAAAAATACCCCTGAAAGGTCTTTGCCGACCAAGCGACGGCTGCCCAGCCCTTTTGGCCTACAGATTGCGGGGTGACGCGTAGTCAGCATGTTGCGTACCCTCAGCCGTTAATCTTGGTTTTCTTGACCGGGGCACTGTCACGTTTGATCAGACAGATGCGCAATTCGTTGTAATCACGAGGCTGAGTGCACCCTGTTCTAGCCGTTGCGTCGCGTCAGTTTCTAAATTCTTTGACGGAGCCGGGAATCAACTCCGGGGCCTACAGGCGAGAGGCATGCGCGCCACCTCAGTACTACGGGGCCGGCCCTCGAATAAAATGCTTTATTATTATTATTATTATTATTATTATTATTATTATTATTATTATTATTATTATTATTATTATTATTATTATTATTATAGAGAGCTACTGAGATTGCCTATGTTATTAAAGTGCACCCCATGACAGAATCTGAATGCAACCAATCTACTCGATACTGTAGCACAAAAGTTACAATTTCTTCTGTTGTCTAAAGGATGTTTTAAAAATCTTCTACGGATGGAATAAAAGGAATTTGGTGTAACCATGATCATAAACAGCATTTCGGAGATTACACGCGAATTCGGGTTTCCGAGGTCAACAGTGTCGAGGGTGGATCTTCAATATTGCAGAGATAATGTTAGCATCCGCGTAAACCCCCGCATGGGACGACCACAGGTGTTTAACGAACGGACATCACGTCACCTCAGCAGAACCATACGGGTCGATCGAAGGGCTACTGTGAGTGTGACCACCGCCCAGTTGAATGTTGGGAGTCAGTTCGAGTTGATGCCTCGCCGTATTGCTGCCGTTTTGAGGGCTCGCGGAGGAGCAACAGCACATTCCGTGCCTTCCCATGACTTTTGGCCACTGAGCGTATGTAGCGTTGATGTTCTGCGCCGCTAGCGCTGGCCAAGAGCGGGATGCGCTTGAACTCTGTTAGTGATACCACTATGTATTCTATTCGTCATGGTTATAGTAACGTCAACTATACACAGTACATTGAGATCAAATAATTTCCATGACGAATTAGAGGAATTCTTCACTGAGGAATTGGCATGCATGCCATCTACAATTCGTGAAAAGGAAGCAAAAGATTAATACACCATTAAAGGCGGGTTCAAGCGGAGTCGTGAAGCGGGCGAGAGCAATACTGGTCGATCAGCCGGTCGTGGACACGACCTCGTGTGAACCAGTGGTAGTTGGAGTCGTGCTCGCCCTCGAAAAGGTGGGGCGTGAAATCTCCGACTGGTTGGAGTGAGCACGACCGCTTCAGTCGTATTCTTTCGCAGCTTCACGTTCTGCGATGATTGAACACGAACGAGAAACTTACGACCAGCGAGAACACTTCGTCCGTGTGAACTGAACAAAGTCGTGGGTTCCTAAGTTGAATAAGCAAGTCGTGATGCATGCTCAAATCTAGTAGTGCTCTCGCCCGCTTTACGACTCCGTGTGAACCCGCCTTTAGGCTTTGGTTAGAGTAGTGATTTACTATGATAGATTTCATAGTAATGCGATCATGCATCCCGAGTTAGGTGAGTTAATGTATGATGAATTGGCATGTGCGCGATCTGAAATTTATGAAAAGTAAGATATTGATTTATCCACCTGTAGGTTTAAATTATAGTAGTGGTGCACTAAGCTAATTTTCACAGAGATTGAATTATTCCGTGACGAATTACAAATATTCCTACCTAAATAATTGAGAATTGACATGCGCGCTATCTACAATCTGTGAAAAGTAAGAAACTGATTTATACTTTGTTATATTTTATTCATTTTTCCTCAAGATGTGAATTCGAACACATGGTGTCCAGTGCTGGAGATGTGATGAAGGGGGGAGAAGAGTAAAATGTCAATTTTCATTCAATTGTTAAATATGTTACAGACAGTGTTGAACATTGCTGAACATATCTTAGTAATGGCATGCTTCCTGGCAACCAAATACAACTTCTATAATGTCTTAACTCTAATTAGTACAGTTTTTATAAAATTTTCAAACGTTGCCGATTTTTTAAACCAATGTTCCCCTTACATGTCCCGCATATATAGGAATGTTTAATGGTTTTTTAATGCAATTATTTGACATGGTAAGCTGGGTCTCCCCACAGAAAGGACGTATCTTCGGCAACGGCGGAAGTTTTGATTTTAATCGGGGTAAGTTCTAGCACCCAAATAACCCCAATTTCTATCTTAATTGAACATTTAAGGCACTTTCAGACAATAAACAAAAACATTAAAATTTTGAGTTACTAGTTTGAAATTGTAGTTTTATATTACTTCACGGTGGAGGTCAGAAACCGTAAGCTATTTAGTCCATCTCATGGACAATGCATTTAATTGACAACAGTGTTTTGCGATGTGAACGGCCAGTAGAATACAGTATATGAAAATAGGCTATGTTTGTTCTTCTACTAGTTCTAATGTAGGCTATTGAATAAATATATATTCAACAAGTAGTTCCGTGAAGAACTATACAGCCTATTTTCATGTATCCTATTTATGAAAATTGCCTCTACCAACATACAAAATTTCAGTTTGATTGCTGTGATAGATTCGTAGATACTGTGAACCGTCTAAATATTTCGGATGGTCGCCATGTTGGATTCTTATATATGTAGGTATTTGAGTTATGTACCATTACATGAAGATTATTGTGTAGGTATATGATTCAAATTCAATCGCATGATTAGGACACAAGAAATAAAATCGAGATTTTAAAATTTCGCACAGCTGCCATCTTGTGGTTATGAAAACAATTGATATAAATTAGATGCCAGTGGATTAAAATTTGTATAATCATTTACCGTAACAAGTTGCTCTGCACTCGGAATGATAAATCGCGAGAAACGTTCATTTAAATATTTATATTTCGCATGGCAGCCATGTAGGATTTGTGCTCACCGGGTTATTGAAAGTCCCATATGTGAACTTATGTCTATAGCCTCTATTAGCATACAAAATTTCAGTTTGATTGCTGTCATAGATTAATAGATATTGAGAACCGTCTAAATAGTTCAGATGGTCACCATGTTAGAATTTCACATATGTGGGTCATACAGTTATGCACTATTAGATGACGATTATTGCGTGGATTCATTATTAAAATGTTTACTTCAATCGCATGATTACTACACAAGAAATAAAAACTTAATTTTAAAATTTCACACTGCCGCCATCTTGAGGTTATGTAAACAATTGAACAAAATTAGATGCCAGTGCATTTCAATGTGTATAAACATTTACTGCACCATAGATTACTGCGCTCGGATGGTTAAATCGCGAGAAAAGTCAATTAAGATGTTTCGACTTCGCTTGGCCTCCATGTCCGCTTTGTACTTTACATGTTTTTGACAGTTACATAGATGAACTTATAGTAGTGCCTTTCATCACCGTACAAAATTTCAGGGTGATATCAGTAATAGTTTCAAAGATATCGAATGCCTGTGATATATTTCACACTGCCGCCATCTTGAGGTTATGTAAACAATTGAACTAAATTAGATACCAGTGCATTACAGCGTATATAAACATTTGCTGCGCCAAGTTTCATTGCGATTGGATACCGTAGTTAAACCGCCAGAAAAGTCTATTTAAAAGTTAAAACTTTGTTTGGCCGCCATGTTCGTTTTGTAGTTAACAGGTTTTTAAAAGTCTCATAGGTGGACTTCTAGTAGAGCCCTTATGACCGTACAAAATTTCAAGGTGATATCAGTAATAGTTTCGGAGATACGGAATGCCGGTGAAATATTTCGCACAGCCGCCATGTTAGATTGGTGAGGCAAAATAAAATTTGAAGGACATGGTTGGGGTGAGCTAAAATAGTACTATGAACTCACCGAGTTTCATTGAAATCACATCAGCCGTTTAGAAGTTTTAGGGCGAAACACACACACACATACTACCCTACCAGGGAATTGTTACCGCTAGACGTGGAGCGGGCCTGTAGTGTATACATTACGTCATCTTGCCTCACTATGGCTGCAGCGAGCGGGAGCGGGGCAAGAGGGGAATGCATGTACAGTCATACAATGAGAACACACCACACAGCGCACGACCCAGCACGAATCATGCACACAAATGGCATGCGAAGAGGTTTCGCTGGTGACGACTACACGTCTATCGCAGGCGTGTGGCTGGGCGGAGCGAATTAGTTCCGATTTCCGCCACCGGTGACAATTCGCTGGTAGGGTAGTACACGAACAAAAGGTGATCCCATAAGTCTTTTTTTTTCATAAAATGAAAATAGGCTAAAAATCTCTCAGGTTTATATGAAGGGTCTGTTAAAATGCTATACTGATTGTATGTGTATTGTCGTACAGGCTGATCAAGGGATTGACCACAGTCTCGAAACACGTAGGGTTGCTTGTTATTGTTTTTGTTGTTTCATTTGAGGGACTTGGACATCGTGGTCAATGAGGCCTATGTACGTGGAAGTGCGTAGAATTTTGTCTGATAACTTGTGTTATTGTGATGGATGGCTGTATTAGTGTGAGCATTTGAAATTCAGGTGAGGATTGGGAATGAGACGGTCGCGGCCTTCAATTAGGAACCATCTCGGCATTTGCCTAGAGTAGAAGTGGGAAACCACGGAATACCACGTCCAAGATGTTGGAATCGAACCCTCTTCTTCATAGCTTTAACTTCGAGACAGCCAACAGTGCTACACCGCGAAGTGGCGTCAAACATGTACAAACAGGGGTGTAAGAATACCACCAATTCTTAAATATAGACTAGGCGAATCTTCCAATAACGATGTATAAATATTGCAATATCTACAGAACTATATTTTATTCACGATAGTTTGCCATCTACTGTAGTACCATCTAATTGCGACCATGATCATTTGTTGCAGTATGTTGCGCTTGCTATTTTACACAGCGCATTGAATAATGTAATAAAAAATACGTATAACTAGCACTGGCACAAACATCGTTGAGTTGTTTTAGATTCATTTAGTGGACATCCCCGTGTGTGTGGGATCAGTCTGATAACCTGTATCGTTGTGATGGCTGTATTAGTCAGTGTGTATTCGTAGAGGAGGTGGTTGGAATAGCCTATGGAATATGGTGTTAATATGGAATTCACATTTAGCGGGTATGGTACTGGAGTGGCACCATTCCGAAGGTTGTTAAACTAGAGCTGCTAGCGCTACCAGAGTCTAGCTCGTGAGTCTTGCACTTGCAGCGAGTGTGTCTTGGAGGAGAGATGTTTTGCTGTTCACTGTGTTACAAAAGTTTTTCCAAATCGTGAGAACTTATTTTTTTCTGATCATCCTCGTATGTTCATGGTAAGCTATCTAGTGTGTACCAATTGAGTAACATATCTATGTACGCCTATAGAGCGGGTACAAGTTATTACTCCAAACTTGAGACGACATATTATGAAAGCTTAAAATCAAACATGGCAATTGTGGTAATATGGAATTTCAGAGTGATGTCGATCAAGATCAATCAGATGAAGTCGGTGGATTCAAAGATCCAACATCGGTGCAGAATGAAATCGTTTCACCCTTCCATATCTCACCTGTTCCAACTAGCAAGAAGGCTGTATCTAGAAGGGATAGAAAATCCGAATCTGCTTGTGTAATAACAGCCTCTTCGTACAAAAAAGAACTGGAGCCATCTCCAGGAAACAATCCTTCGACATCAACAAGAAAGCCAACCAACAAACCAAAACCAAAAATGAAGTCTTTCATAAAAGGAAGGAATATTAACCTACTAAAAGCCAAAAGAAACATGAAAGTAACGGAAATAGACTACCATCGTCTGAGAGCGAGGAAGGTGATGTGTGTTGCAGACGACGACCTCGACTTGGAGGAAGTGAGCACACGTCCTGATGATGGAGATGGCGGAGTGCCTATTTTCTGGAGGAAATTTTTCCGATGAAACATGGATTAAATTTGTCGTGTGCAGTACATGGACACATTTAGAATATGCAGACGCTGAACAAAAAGATTACGTGTGTGATTTCTGCAAACAAAAACACTATTAAAACAGTTTATGTTTACTTAAATGGTGTATTCCATATCACAACCCTATTTTCAATGAACCTCGTAAGCGCACATTTTCATTAAAAAGTATTCTTTTGGTGTGGTGTCAGTAATATGTATAATGCCAATGTAGTTGTCAGATGTAGAATTAAATGAAATACCAATCTGTATTAATAAATAAAAGAAAATTTAACTGAGGATATTTTTATTTGGTAAATACAAAATGGTAATCCGTATTCCAACCATCTCTTCTACCTGGGGCTAGGATTTTGGTGGGAGGCGGCTGTGGCCCTAGTGTAGGTAGGCCTACCACCCCATCATTTGCCTGGAATAGGAGGGGAAACCACAGTAAACCACTTCTAGGAGGGCTAAGGTGAGAATCAAACCCACCTCTTCTCAGCTCTGCCTCACGAGGATGAGTGTACCCCGTTCGAGCCCTCAGACCAGAATTACATTTCTTGGTAGAGCAAGGAATCGAATCCGGACTTTTGCGAAATGCTACCCACTACGCAAGGAAGTGGACAACAGACATCCAAGCATACCAAGATGTATGACAGCTTTTAACATGCCGACTGAATATTGATAGGACAAATAATTCCACGCACAAAAAAGTAAGTTCAAGAAGTGCTGTGAACACATCAGCAAGGTAGTTTGCTCCGTGATACACCAGGACAACTGAAACTAAAATAGAGATAAACTTATAAGATTGCAGTCACTAAACTGAAACCTATACTTAGAAAGCTGTGTATCAGAAGCTGGCCGCACGATTGTTAAGTTCTTTTTAAGAGCAGATTCCAAACCATTTATTAGCATTCTTCAGGCAGAAGTTGTAATAACAGTGTTATAGAAGAGTGACTTTTAAGACCTATTTGATGAACAAACCTGTCTGTTCTATAGCCGTAATTAAGTTTTGATTTGGGCATGGTTCGATCGAAGGATCTCATCATATGTGTACATTTATTTCCTTTCTGCTGTTTATCAATAGTATTTTTTTTACAATAGATGTAAAAAGACCTTTAAGACCTCAAGCTATTATGAGCAAGTTATGGTAATGGCGCGATGCACAAGAAATGTATAAGAGTGAGACAAATTATGACTTTATAACTAATCAGTTTCTAACTGATTTAATTCTTTTAATATAAATAATACTTCACCCAACCTGAGACCGAATTGTATTTTCACAAAAAAATATCGTAATATAATCTATTTCTAAAATAAATTCCTCCGACAATGTTTTCAATAATTCCTTCTAAAGGGCGCCAGGAAATGTTATCCGCAGTGGCTACGTGCAGCTGCGAGAGGTTGTGTCATCAGTTTAGTTGGCTGCGGACTGTCGAAATCGTCAGTGCGTATAGTTAGATTATTAGAATGTACTTAAAACGTGAATCTGTACCATTGCAGTGCAAATATTCTTTGTGAAATCATCAAAGCTAGCGGGCCCATACGAGAATTCTCGCATGTATATAAAACACACGCTCGGGTTTATTGGTAAACGGACACGACGCAACACAGTTCTGGTCTTGTTTATTTGTTTAAACGCAATTTTTCAACAAATTGTCGATATTTAAGAAATCAGTGTGCAATTCGTCACTGCTCCGGGTAATTCTCTATCTTTTGAATAGCATTTGTTACGATCGTTTACTTGTGGGCGCTCCGTGTACCCGCCCGGCTAACTGATATGCGGGCTCAACACGATACAGTTCTGGCAGGGGCTATCGTCTTGTTTATTCGTGTAAACGCACTTTATAAAGAAATATATTTCCGTTCACTTTTCAAGAAATTTATCATTTTATCATTTTAAATGTTCTAGTCGGCTTCGTCGTTACGCTGGGGTCTGGCGTTACGTTACGGTGACGCGACGAAATGTACCACAGATGCACTGAGGTGTGTGACGTCATAGTACCGCTTGGTGCATGTGTTCCCCGACAATCTCTACTTCGTTAGTATAAGACAAAAATCCCCGATTCTTGGATGTCACGGGTAATCTCGAGAACCACTGGATGGATTTTGATGCGGTTTTCACCATTCTGTAAAGGATATGTCGAGGAAAGATTCTGTAGAAAATAATTTATGTATGATCAAAGGAAGACAAGCAGTAATGATTTCAGTGAAAAAGTCGAAAACAAACTTGGCGTCCGTGCGCTTCTTGAGCTTACGCTGGGCAAACCGTTATACATATCAATATACTATGAGCGTAAGAATTGGTCAGCATGAAAAGTTCTACAAAAAAAGTCCGCGAGAGCATATCTCTATCTTCAATACATCGCCCACTATAAGTGATTTTAGACTGGATTGAAGGGGCACGTCCCCGCGCGCTCTGGTGAGCGTGACGGCATCCGCGAGAAGCCTCCAGCCTTTCTAGCATTTTTCAGCATTTGTAGCATTTAAAATGATACAAAGTCTAGTCTTTCAGACTGACTGTCACTTTTTTCCTGCAGGCTACTATTGAGACGATTTGGAAGACTGTGTTACAAACCGCACTATCTAACTCCCTCTGGTTTAAGAGCTTGAGTTTTGTCAAGCATACACCTTAGCGTTATATACAGTATATGATGATTATGATGTTGTGTTTTTGTTTTTTCTTTACGCCTAAGTACTGAGTGGGCATCACTACCGTGTATTTGTTGTATGAAAGCTGTATGTGAAGTATTATTATTGTTATTGTTGTTGTTGCATTTACGGACTTGTGACCTTGAGGTCTCCATACTGGAGTAAGTCATTGTCAAGTTTTCGTGATAATATTGGCAAATTTCATGGAGTAAGATATCATCTCGCCAATTGTCGGAAACAAGTAAGGAAGGAATTGTGCTCACTGTTGTCACATAGCCTACAACTTTGGAATTCTCCAGATATGCAGCTCCCTATGCTACGCCGTTGTGAACAAATATGTGAGGTTTTGAAGCAATTTTTTCAGTGTTATTTGTAAAAACTGTAAATTAATACTTTTTAGTCGGTCAACAAACTTTGCCCATTTACATGTAGGGTCAATTAGTATTATTCCCCCATTCTCAGTGAATGATATTATTATATGCATTTCTTTTCAGAAAGTGTGTTATAAAATATAACCCGCCTAATCTAATTGGGCAAAAGTGTGTTGACCGACTGAATAGAATAAATTAATTGATCAAAGGCCTCGGCAGCCGGCACAGTCCATATCCTCGCCGCTAGATGGGGGCTTCATTCATTCCATTCCTGACCCGGTCGGAGACTGGAAGCAGGCTGTGGATTTTCATTTCAATTGATCAAATGAACGAAAACGAATTTCAAGGTTCGGGAAAATATGACTTGACATAGGAATGTAGAGCAACAAAGTAAATTTCAGTCAGATGTAGTGATTTGCTTTCCTCGAAAACTTAGTGAGACGGAGGGTGTAGCTCAAGTATATATTTTCAGAGTATATTTTCTCCGAACGAATTAAGTAGTTACGTAGATAGGGGAAGGTGGCGTATATTGAAACGTCGCGTCGCCTAATTCGTACCACACGCGAAAAATCTAAGTGTGTGGTAGTGTGTGACATCTGGTGGATTATTATGAAAGCAAGTGCTATCCCTCGCACTGTTATCAGTTGTGAGAAGTGCAGAACAAAGGACGGATGCATTACAGTGAATTATGCATTTTAAGTGTGTTGTGTGTAACTTTTCAATTAGGCCTACGTGGCTGGGAGAGCAGCTGTAATAACGTATGTAAACACAATTCATAGTATTGTGCCCAACTCTAGGAATGGGTATTCCAAGATTCAGACACCTAGATATCAAGGGAAAGGCTACAGCCGCTTTTGAAAGTTGAGATATTTGAATATCGCGCTCCATTGCTTCTAGAAGCAATTGGAAATTTTATGCAGCTAAGAGCATGTCAAGTGACGTAGCGAGTAGTAGCAGAGGTCGAGACTATTTATTGATTAAATAGTTAGCCATGGAGTAGAGACTTGATACTTGGATCAGATTACTGGCACGGCCAAATGAAAGAGAATGCACTTAGTATCAAGTAAATCGGACTAGGGATACCAGAGATATGTGGATTTCCAGATTTCAGCTGATTCAGCGTGACCCTGACCGTTTTGAATAAAAGTCGGCCGGCTCAAGCAACTTCAGCTCACTTCGAAACAAGCACTTGCCTAGCAAGGTGCCGCTACGCTGAGCCAAGGCACATGGTTGCCGGATCTACGCAGAAGTTATTTTCAAAATTGTGATAGTCACAAAAGTGCTGCGCTACATGTGGAACTTAGTAAGTTTTCGGCAGAGAGAATCACTAAGGTGATTGATATTTTTCAACGGACACTGGTGAAATATTTTATTTCTACATGGACATATGCTAGACTTTGTCTAGAAAAGTACTTTGTCACAGACCAGTAATAATCTAATACGTGGATATTTTAGTCCAATTCAGTCAATTTCATATTTGTAACTTAATAACCACTCCGATCTTTCAGTATATTGAAGGCCAGTCTATCACGGTGTTGTTCATTAGCCGACGATGGGAAGCTATATGTTGCTCCGCGCATGATAGATGGTGTGAAGCCATGCCCAGGGAACGATCTTCAGAACAGCCGTTGATTGGTTAGACTGTCAGTGTTTTCTTGTACTGAAAAGATTACCGTGAGTTATGTTACAACTGACACATTTGAGAATAGATCACTTAGATCTGACCCCATTTAAGCGAAATGCTATGGCTTTAATAGAAGTCAACATTAAAATGGATCAGCAGTTACTTCATACTTCAAGAAATATCTCCACTATGTCTTGTTAGACGGATTGTGGGTATATAATGGCGGCCGATACAAGGATTAGACGTTAGTCTTGTGTAGTTCGCGAACGAACTAGTTCGGAAGAGCGGGTCCCTCTGACGAACTACCGAACTAGTTCCCAGATCGCTCGCTTGTTAGTTCGTTCGCTCTTTTCCCGCTGACCGACTTGTAAGAGCGCGAGAGCGCGGGTCCGCCGTAGCTCGTCAGCTCGTCGCTCGTCACATCACCACTCATTGCACAATCGCATGCGCTTTGTTTTGTTGTCAGCTCAGTTGATTGAGTGTATCTATTGATAGTGGCAAGATTGTCAAGTTTTGGCGCGGCGATTGTTCAATGTTGGTTTATTATAATAACAGTATAACACACTACTAGTAGGCTTGCGCATAATAGTTCGCGGCTGGGAGCGATCAGTTTAGTTCGCAGCTCCTTAGCGAACTAACACGCTAATAGTGGTAAGTACCTTATATTTGTAATGTAATACAGTGGCGGTTCATAAATATAAGTTACTGATATTTAACTGATGTAGATGTGGGGATAATTCCACAGTTTTATTTAACTTAGTCATTTTGGATTATTTGAAAGTATGTCCAATTATTTAGAAAATCGGCGAACTGGATTAACATTACCATTTGAATGAACTAGTTGATATTTATTTTTCTCGATACATGGTGATAGAACTACTTTTACCTGTTTTTAAGAAATGACCATTATGACGATGCTTCACAAAGAAAAGCGAACTTCTATGGACAAAAACTCTGAACTAAAAAACCCTATTCCTCCCATTCATGCCATAAAGATAATGTACCCAACGGTTTCAGAGCAGCCAAATAATGAATATCACGAAGCAAGTAAGAAATGAAAATTCCGGCTGGCGGGGGTACGTCTTATCATCACCTAGTGACAAGTAGGAAATGGAATCGGATGGTGACGCGCCGATACACGCGAAAAATGATGATGGTAATTGTTGTTTTAAGGGGCCTAACGTCTAGGTTATCGGCCCCACGCGAGAGAAAAAAATAAAGAGAATAATAAGTGTATGCTTCTACGAACACATCGTCCATACTGTTATTCTTTTAGGTACGGTACCGGTATTTCACTAATTATAAACAGTGACGGATCCAGGCCTTGCGGGGCCCTGGGCGATAATGATAAGGTGGGGCCCACAACAATAGGAAATAACAAAATCAAATCAAATGGAGACAGGGAAGGTGTGGTCCCAAGAGAGAAAAGAACAACACCGGAGACGAATGCGGAAACACTGGGCGGTAGTTAAAGCTCGGAAGAAGAGACAGTTGAACTGACGTGGTCCCTAGTTGGCCGAATCGAAGAAAGAAGAAGAAGAAAATAAAGAATAGTTACAATATTTTGAATACACTACAGTACATTTTTTTAATAATATGAAAGAAACCTTTAAGTCCCATTGAAGAAGATTATGTAAACTATGAAATATTAAAATATTACTTTGCGACTTTTTTCCCGGCTGAAGTCTTCTATCATTTCACTGAAATCTAAACTTGCTACACGGGCACGGGAGGTCATAGCTGCACTGATAAAATAATATGAATTATAAATTAGTTCGAAAGTTTGAAAAGTACAAAAAATGAATCAATTAAATTTAAAACAATCCATGGCGTGGGGCCTCCCGGACCGCGGGGCCCTGGGCGGTCGCCCTCCTCGCCCTCCCCTAGATCCGCCCCTGATGATAAACAAATGACGACTTTTGGCTTTATAAACAATAGAAAGAGAAGTTTTCTCAGAAGGAAAGACATGGACCCTAATTAAAAGGATGGCCAACAATAGAGTGAGATGGAAGAAGTTTGTAGCTACCCTATGTTCCTACAAGGAATAAAAGGAAATAAGGAAGGAATAAGGAATTTCGCTAATGTTTCAATACTCATATTTTTGTATTTTTTATCTTCGAATATCAAAAACACATTACTACACACGCAACATGGCAATATCTAATACACGAACTTCACGTGCAGCGGCATAGTAACTGTTTTACAGTAACCTACAGTGTTGCTTGAACAAGAGCAATGTGAATGAGCAATCACTGGTGACGAGTAATCGGTGGTGACAGACTGAATCCTATAACAAACAAAGAGCGCGTGCAGTGTCAGCAGCACGGCGAGCGAACGATCTGTCTTACAGGGAATTCCAGATGGGACCTAACGAACTAAAAGAGCGAACTAGTTCGCTAAGGAGCTGCGAACTAAACTGATCGCTCCCAGCCGCGAACTATTATGCGCAAGCCTATTAGACGTGCTTGTCCGATAGGGCATGTATCTGGATAAATCTGGTACAGTCCAGGTTCACTACGCTTCAAGACCATCAAGAAATGTAAGCCACATTTTGACTTTATACTATGCCTAGCTAATTGGAACAAACTATTTTTCTGCAGATGACCAACACATTTATTTTTCTTCGTATTTAAATCTTGCAATGATTTATGCAAGACATATTAGAGTTATTCTGAGTATTTTCAGCACTCAGAACAGTTTAAGATCGATGGCCGAGCATAACGAGGATTTATTTGAATATTTCATATTTTTGGGAAGTCACGGAAAACCGTCGATGTAACTGTAAAAGTTAATAATTATTTTTGTTGAGGAATGGATATTTTATCCATATTCGAAGATTCGAACATGTGGATTCTCACATAATGAAATAATAGTTAAATATATTTAAAATAATATAATTAATAATAATAATAATAATCCACTAATAATAATAATAATGATTTTTATAACTTTTCTAAATAATTTTTGGATCTTATATTTTCTAATAATCACATTTATTGAGAGAGAGCTTATGAAGTAGTTTAATCATTTCTAGTTTGGAACAGGTGATTTTCCGAAGGAGAGTGGTTAGCGCAAGCCCGCATTCAACCAACATTTCAGTTCTGGTTGAACAGTTGATATTTGCAATGAGCAAAGTATATTTTTCAGATAACACGGAGAGGCATGAAACGGGAAGCAAATGATATTTGTATCAATTAGGATATTTTTGTATTTATATAAAATCATGACGTAAATACATACTCGAAAGTGAAATAAAGATTATCATAAGTATGGTAACTTCACGGGTTGAACTGAATGGTAAAATAAAATAAACTTGTAAGTTTATAAATCTTCCAGTGTTGATAACAAGCAGAGGCTTGATTTATTGTATAAATTTTGGGAAGAAAATTTATGTGTGTGGAGTAGTTGAAATGCCATTCCCAGGTGCGCATGTTTAAGTCGCAGGAATGAGGAGGTTTTTATTTGAGCATCAATCAAATAGCAGGTTCGATGACTCAGTGTTAAAGAAGGAGTATTGGAACTACACATTTCATCGTATGAATGACCCGAAGGTTATTTCTTAAAAACCATCAGTTCTTATTTCAACCTTGTTTACGGATTCCATTAAGACTTTGATTTTGCTAGAACCCGGATTTGTCATGATAGTATTTTATTCTTCTTCAGAGGAAGACCTTTGCCGTTGTTGTTGGAATGTTGTGTTCTTACACAAATAATAGAATGGGCCACTGCCATTTAAAAATAATTCTATAACCACGAATAATTTGAAGGATGTTTTCAATCCTAGTGCCATGAACTAAATGAATTTATTATGAAGCTACAATTCTTATTTCCGCATTCTGTCGAAGAATCGCAAGTTGTGAAAGTTACTAAAAGGGCCAAATATAAATATTTTTCTTAATGATGAATCCAAGTGGAGAATCGAATAGTTGAATGGTCCAACAATTTATTGATCAAGTTGATGATTCAGAAATCATATATTTTGTTAGGAACTTGAAGTTCATAATCGAGTCACTTCTCGAAATGTTTAATGTAATATGAACAATTAATTTTTGTTGTGCTTCGCACAGTTCTTCGATGCTATGCTCAATGATCAAATACTATTCAGATGATGTTATTAATATGTGTACATAATTTGTGTTGATTCAGAAATAATATTTTTTGACAATATTTTTTTGAAACTGGAAAAATAAGTGAAAGTTAAAAATTCTATGAACATTTATTCTACGAGTGTTAATATTATATAAAAATTCAAACAGTGAACTACGATATTTCCAGTAAAGACAATTAAATTTGAACTGGATTTAATCAAGAATAATGAATATAATTTTGGAACACAGTCTACAGGACTAATAATCAGACTTGTGTTTCCAAAAATAATTGTCCAATGTGTTTGGGAAATTTCTGTACATTGTGTAAATAGGATGTGGGTCGCCACACGTGAATGATGCTGCTTTGAGCATTTTTGCAGTCAATTTTAAATTCAAAATAAAATGAGATAATTTTACATGATGTGTTATGCCCAGTTGAATCTCCTTCTATCCTTATTGTTGCATTGAGCCAAAAATCAGTAAAGCATTTTTTTCATTTGATGTCGTTTTTGCGATTAGCTTTAACCCATCTGGCGCCCCGGGATATTTTAACTCTCGTGCTGACTGATTATTGGTAAAATGCATATGTGGTCGTGCGGACTCCGGTCTAAACGGGCACAGTATAGGCTATGTGGGCATGATTTATGTTCATTTGTCCTTTTTCCGTGAAGTTTAGAATCTTAAAGAATTAAAGTGAAAATTGTGAAGTTGCCTAATTGGTACCATGAGCTGTTTCCTATATTGTACCGGTACGATTTGGGGAATAGTGAAGATACAGTTTAGAACCCAGCGTTTTAAGCAATTTCTTGTATTTGATTTATATCCTACGGAAATTTAATTATTACCCGTTTATCTATTGTTTACCTATTTTTAAATTTCTTTTTTTTGTCACAGCATGGCGTGGAGGGGCCCATTTAAAAAGTGGATCATAGATTATCTAACCATAGTGGTAGCGGCCTATGTGAACGGGAATCACGGATTAAATGCATGTGTCCTTCTCTACGATATCCCTAAACCCCCACTAAAGAGAAACGCGGAGAACAAAAACGTAAACGCAAATGGAAATATTAATGTGTTCGGACGAAGCAAGGTACTTTCACTGAAATCGAACTTGAACTTGAGACACATATTTTGAAATTAAAAGAGATGATTTTTGGCTTAACAGCCACTGATGTTTGAAAGCCAGCATTTCAAGTTGCAGAAAGGACCGAATTACCACAGAACTTTAATTGTGAGAAGGGCATGGTTGAAAAAATGGTACTATACCTTAATCCTTAGGCAATCTAATCTAGCTACATCCATTGCACGGGCCAAATGATTCAAGAAGGAAAGAGTACATGAATTTCTCGACCTACTTGAGGCATGGTGCCACAAATATAGCTTAGACGCCACAAGGATTTGCAACGTTGACGAAAGTGATTTTTCTACAGTGTAAAGGAGAACTAAAAAGATTGTCGCTTGGAATGGCAAGAAACAAGTGAGGGTGATTACAAGTGGTGAGCGAGGAATCAATACACCCACGGTGTGTTGTGTGAATTATGTGATGAAAGTAGAATTTAAGAAATGATTAAATTTATTTAATGTAAAAATAGGAATCATGCCAAATGTGCCGGCGTAAGTAAGGCAGTGAAAATTTTTATTGTACCACTTATGCGTAGGTTAGTTTATGTACTAGGCCCTACATGTCTTACTCTATCAATTAGGCTACATAGAAATTAAGACAATGATGATTTCCACAACAGATACAACTGGTACAACGTAGGAACCTACTGGTACAACCTTGGAACCTAGTTTCCTAATTTGTACCATTCGATGACTCTTCAATAAGTGAATCTGCTTAAGTGTCTGTGGGTTGTACCAAACGTTTTGTTATTGAATTATCATGAAAACCTGTCAGTAAATAAGGGTATATTATTACAGTTCTTAAAAATAATAATACATGCAAAGTTGTCCAATGCAACCTTCCCCTTACTATTGGGTCCGTTTTTTAACCTTGTGGAGATTTTGTCTTAAAACTCTCTCTTCGTCTGTAACAGTTTCCGTATCATCGACGCAATTATTCACAGGTTAAAGCAAGAAAGCAAGTTAAGAAAACAGCCCGCCTCGCATATTTCTCTCAAAACACTATTTGTTGCTGTTAATTCGTAAAAGAGGCTTGAGACATATTTCGCCATCAGCCATGTGTAGTTGAGTGTGGGTGTAGTTGTCTGATAATATGTGTATGAGAGCGACAGGGATGAGGTTGGTGCCCCGGGACTTGAAAGAAAGATCTGTTCCAGCATTTACCTTGGGGGAGTGTGGACATACCCGGGGAAATACCACACTCAGAATAGTCACTGTCAGCGCCGGGATTCAAACCGACGATCTCTGGACTTGCTGCTGCTCCCCATTGCAGTGGTGGAAAGTTATTTAACGCACACAGCTACAAGTGACAAATATATAATAGTAAATTTACACATAGGCTAGAGCCAAATCATTACACCAATTTTCCCTGGGATCGGAACAAATTCTCATGATTTATGTTCAGAAATTCGTACGTCTCAATTAGGCCTATGCATTCGTGAACACCATGTAAGGTGATAAAGATCTAAAATACCAGAACCCACTCTCTGTGCCACTTATTTTTTGTTGTTGTTTGAGTCCTCAGTCTTTTGACTGGTTTGATGCAGCCTCCATTCCTCCCTGTCCTGAGCTAATCGTTTCATCTCTACATAGCTACCACACCCTACATCCGAGGCAATCTGTTTAACATATTCTAACCTTGGTCTACCCCTACAGTTCTTGTCCTCAACCCTTCTTTCCATAACTAAGCTTGCTATTCCTGGGTGTCTTAGTATGTGTCCTACCAACCTATCTCTTCTCTTCATTAGCAGTCGCCAGAAACATCTCTCCTCTCCCACTAGTCTCAATACCTCTTCGTTTGTAACTCTATCTACCCATCTGATCTTCATCATTCTCCTGTAACACCACATTTCAAACGCTTCAATTCTCCTCTTTTCTGCTGCACCAATAGTCCAAGTTTTACTTCCATAGAGTGCCACGCTCCAGACAAAGGCCTTCAAAAATGACTTCCTAATACCTAAATCTATATTCGATGTCAACAGATTCCTTTTCTGTAGAAATGCTTTCCTTGCCTGAGCTAACCTACTTTTTATATCCTCTTTGGTTCGTCAATCACTGGTTATTTTGCTTCCTTAATTTTTACCAATAATGAACAATTAGTCGTTGCAATCTTGCCCCCACACGTAAAAGAATTGGTGTACTAACTGTACATAAACACTGTATGCCTGCGAGTAATGTCGATTGTGGTCTGAGGTCGTAACTCGACCAATTAACCATGGCGGGACATGTACTGTAGTTGCAACCGTTCCCCGTTATAAGGAACGCACGACGTACCTACCAACCACAACCTCCTGCCACTGAGCTAGATACGCGCCACGTTTGAAACTGTACGAAGTAAAATTTAGACGGTCGAACATCAATTCCGCCCGATTTTCCTCAATTCCACCCGGTCCTCCAAGGGACCCAAAAATAAGTTCGGCAAAGGGCAAAGGGGTTATCCCCAATGACGTAAACAAATGTCATAACCCTCCTGCTCGCATACCAAGGGCCGGGTCAACGTCAAACACCTTCTGCAGCGCATTAGCGAATTCTTGCATTCCACACGACAACACAAGCTCTCAGCTCTGTGGGCGTCACCGTCTGCAGAGTTGTGGAGAACAACTAATGCCTGCGAGGCTTTTACTCAAAATTCAAAGCACAAAGTACAACACCTCATCCAAATATATATATATATATATATATATATATATATATATATATTTTTAGTGCCTACATCAGATACAGACAGACACGTACATTCTACTTAACAGCAGTGGGCGGGTGTCGAGCAAAGACAAGAATAGTCGTGTGAGAAAAGAATTCATTGAAAACAAGCTCATGCAGTACGACAACCAAACAATGAGTAGATTAGATCTTGTGAAGTGTGTTTCTCACACAATAGTTAGGGAATGAAAAGAGATTCATCTAATGTTTTTTGTATAGTTTGAAACGAAGTAAAGATTTGTGTGATTTTAAGATGCTGATTTTCTTATTTTATTAAATTTCCTGTCCACATTTTTATTTAACAGTGATTAATATCTAGCTCTTTGTATTATGTTTATATCTGATATAACGATTGAGCGGACTTGGTGGTGGTGATTTAAAATTAATCATAATATTCTTTTACATAAGTCAGCCAAGTTTTCTATTATTTTTTTTTTCTACTCAAGAGCTGCATAAGGTGTTTGACACGGCCCTTGGTATGCGAGCAGGAGGGTTATGACATTTGTTTACGTCATTGGGGAAAAGCCTGGGCGGAGTTGAGGAACTCATTTCTGGGTCCCTTGGAGGACCGGGTGGAATTGAGGTAACCCTGGCTACCTGACTGGAATTCCCGGGTGGAATTGATGTCCGCCCGATTAATTACACACATTTTATTCACTTCTCGAGAGGGGAGTAATGTTCATTTAAGCCTCCTTTAGGTTTGGCGGATACAACATACTGTATACCAGGGCCATCCAGACAGCGCTCCGGCCGCGCTCTAAGCCTGTGCTCCGAGCGCTTTGGTGGAAGGTAGTTTCAGAAGTGGTGGGAGGAGCTTGGCTGGCTGAGCACGCTGAAGTGTGCAGCCGATCCATCAGTCGCTAGTCTAGTCCAATGCGCTTTGTTGACAGCGTGTAAGTAAATCAGTTTCGCAATGGTCATGACTGAACAGCATACTAAAAAAAAGGAGTGGTAAAGCGGCATTCTTTAAAGCAGAATGGGAAATTTCATTTTTCTGTACAGCTTATAAAGGGCACGCCGAATGTTTAGTGTGCAACAGAGATGTAATGTGTTAAAAAGAACACAATTAGTTGTTTAATTTTCCTCCCTAATATGTTCACATTTCAGTTTGAAATAAATCACAATATTCTTTACTTAACACATGTGTTCGTTTCCTGCACATTCCATACATCGGAGTACCATTCGATTTGTATTTGCGGTATATTTGTTGTGGCAAAACAGACCTATTAATATGTCAACAATCCCACAAGAGCCGTCGGCCGCACGACTGTACGTACGTATCTAGTCAGCGTGATCCGATCATCGTCCGTCTCCTCGCTGCCACAGTGTAGTGGTGGTAGGGGAAGGAGCGCTAGTTTGACTGCCCAGTGCTCCCCGAGTGCGGCCACGCTCCCGGAGCGCAATGACTGAATGGCCCTGTGGTATACTACACAATTTATTTTATAACGTGTCCAGTTCTTGCTTGTGTTTCTTTAGTAATATATCACTTCTGTAGTTATTTCATTTGCGTTGTTAGACTGCGATTTATTCATTATGGCGCAGATCTGCCAGAGCCCGAAGGGAAAGGAAGAGAGGAAGGTAGGGAAGGGGGCCATTGCTGCTGTGTTCCTGGGAGATGCACTAAAACTGCGGTTTGGCTACGACAGACGTTCTCGACCTGGTGCTCGGGTGCTAGGTATGGCATAAGGGAGGAGCTCACAGTCTCAAAAATGGTTGAGAACTCCTGGGTTACGGCGACAATCGTCAGGCGCACAACGTCAGAAAAGTAGTTTCCCTCGCCGCCGATCATCGCTGCCGTATTGAAATAAATCAATCCCAGCGATCATCACCAGCGCAGATTGATGTAGGGAAACCAGCCCCAATTGTTTACATGCTTTGATAAAGTAACGGAAATCGCCAGCGTTGTGCCCTCCTCGATCCTTGAACATTTCCGTAGAAAGTAGGGACGTGAACGTTTCTCCGCTCTCAATCACGCTGCATCACATGGACACGAAACTCTTTGCATGCAAAAGTGCCATCAGGTAATATTTGCGGGATAATACTGTTTAAACGCAACGCAATATTTTTTTGGAGAAGAGCATAAGAGTATAATAATTAATCCATGTAATTTTAACAGGTTAGTAGGTGTGAGTAGATAACTGTAATTCGTCGCTCATTTAATTGGGCACATTACCGTATTAACAGACTGAAAAGCATTTTGCTTACCACAATATTTAACCCCCGTTGTGTGTAGCTCATGTATAAAAAGCAACAGCGCTTTTCTTTGCATCATAGTCAAATAAAAAAAACATTTAGATTATTATGATGATCACGGTAATATTAGTTAATTTAAGGGGCCTAACACCTAGGTTATCGTCCCCTTGCAAATAGAGTCCATACAACTCGTGCGAGACAAAATGAACTGAACTAACAAAGAGAGATGGACATTAATTATACTTAAGTAAACCATTGGTTTCATTCGTTTCCTTCAAAGATGATTTCAATATTTTGGGAGCACATATGTACGTGAACAGTCCATTTCCTGAATTTATCTCAATAAAACAAACAGGGTATCCATGTTTAATAATAAGGGTTGTATATGCAAAAATGACAATAAAAAACAGTGCTCCGCTAAATCAAAGAAAGCGAACACTTACGAGACTTAATAATAGCCCTAAATCAATATTTTCCAAGTAGTATCCCGCGTGCCAGTTGTTGTACAGTAGCCGATATGCTTTTAAATAACTTACGTATACGGTAGATTTTATGTCATGCAACTGTTTTAAATTACAACAGAAAATGCATTACATACCATGGGAATATTCTCACGTCCTTACATGCAATAACAGAAAAGAAAACATTAAATACAATCAGTCGTGGATAGAATGATTTTAATTTCCCTACAAATCACAAGGAAAATAGTAATAATAATAATAATAATGACACTGATGATAATAATAATAATAATAATAATAATAATAATAATAATAATACTTATCAAATAGACGAAACACGTTCGTCCAGGGTTTCTCAATAAATAAGTCAGAGCTGGTTACTTGTATGATAGTGTATACAGTCTATTGCCAGCCAATAACTTGCATGTGTATGTAAAAGAGTAAAGCCAACTCCATACGGACCATGGAGGCCCATGGAGCAGTGGAAGGTAGAGGCTTCCACCCTTCGCGACATCGGCACCAGATGGGATGGAGTTATCAGCTCCATGCCTGGCCACCTTTGCGCCCAGGAAGTATCCTGATACTCATTTCTGTTGGCGGTTGAGAAATCCCCAGGGCCATTTGCCTGTTTGAGGGTGGCAGTTTTGTTTCTAAAACCCACGACCTGGATGGGGATTGAACCCTCTCTCTTTCAGTTAGAAGCTCGGTGCCTCTACCGACTGGACTAAGCAGCCCTCTACATATGCAGGTACTATGGAAAATTAAAGTAATTCATTCAACAATTCATTCAATAATTTTCATTACAGGTTGTTTCTTCTGTCAGTATTCAGTCCAGTCTGCATCCCACTGTGAGCGGATGAATTGCCCCCCATGATTACCCCCCAATTTATTCAAGGAGCCCCCCCCCCCTCTCTCTCTTCCTCGAATAACCAAACCCGTACCTGAAAGGAATCTTTGACCCTCACCAACCACCATTGAGCCAAAATGACAGACAGGCAGAGTGACACTCGCACACAAACAGAAACAAGTGCCTCCCAAGCTGCTGTGTTCTTCGAGTGAAATGGGGCTAAGAGCTACGGAGTCCCGTCTCGTAGTATAATGAAACGCACTGTTCCAAATATCTGTGCTCTCTGAAAGTGAAACAACTACGATTTACGCACTGTCTCGTATCGTGACATTCGATTAACGCTTTATTTATACGCCATACCGTAGTAGTCTAGTGAATTCTGAAAACAAATTGCATTTTGTACCTTTCATTTAAGGACAGCACATTATAACTCGTGTTTCGTACCTTTTAATGATGGATTTAATTACGTACTCTACATTGATTATGGACAGGAGCCTCCGTGGCTCAGGCGGCAGCACGCCGGCCTCTCACCGCTGGGTCCGTGGTTCAAATCCCGGTCACGCCATGTGAGATCTGTGCTGGACAAAACGGAGGCAGACAGGTTTTTCTCCGGGTACTCCGGTTTTCCCTGTCAATTTCGTTCCAGCAAAACTCTCCACTATCATTTCATTTCATCTGTCATTCATTTAATCATTGCCCCAGAGGAGTGCGACAGGCTTCGGCAGCCGGCACACTTCATACCCTCGCCGCTAGATGGGGGCTTCATTCATTCCATTCCAGACCCGGTCGGAGACTGGAAGCAGGCTGTGGATTTTTCATTTTTTTTTGATTACCTCTGTAAAGTTAGCATTGCAGCATCACCTTAGCTGACAGTGCAAAAGTGTGGGGCTGTGAAGCTGGGCAATACATCCACTGCCGGTTCGAATCTGGCCTCGGGCATGGGTGTTTGTGCTGTCCTAATCTGTTCGTCCATTTCACATTTCATTGTGAAATCTATTCATAATGAATAACTGCACATATAATGTGTGTGCTTCATGACGAATTTTATTTATTATATACATTTCCTACGTCGACATCCGATTTTTTACTTCACACAACTTTCAAGGTAACATTGTTATTATTATTATTATACCTATTATTATTATTATTATTATTATTAGTCTATTATTATTATAGGGGGCATGGTGGCACAGCGGTCAAGATCATTGTCTCTCACCAAAGTGGATCAGGTTCAATTCCCGGCCAATGCATGTGAGATTTTCGAAGTGAAATCCCATGTCCTGTGGTTTGGATTCCACGTAAAAAGGAGGTCCTGTGGCTCATGATCGCGAGATTAATGGTCAGGTCTAACTGCAAGCTTCCTTCCTTCTTCCTTACTACGTCGCAATTCATTTTGCCTACATTTATTACCTCTCCACCATCTAACACCGTTTTCAAGCAGACATGAAATATTAGAGAAGCAGATCTCGTACATTATGTATGAACTTGCATTTAAAACTGCAGTTTTGATGAGAATCTAGATGCAAACGTCAGCAAACTCCATGTTGCGCGATGAGTGTGATTCGCACAAGGGAGGAATGTGCTTTCATCCATCAGTGGATTAATTAATTGAGGCTTGCCTTCTTCCAGCAGATCATTATCGCCTTGATTAATGCGGCAAGATGAGGTGAGGTGAGGCGAGAATTCCTGGAAACATGACCTAGCCTAGTCAACACGCACACATCAAATTACTCCTCATCATAGCGTTAAATCTGCCTACACACAGTGCTGCTCCTTCTCATTATGGAGATCACCAAATAGGGCGTGATACATTCCTTATTCTTACGACTTAATAACAATTGACCGTCAAATTACTGCTCGTGGGAAGTGCTATAGATCAATAGATTGTAAAACACAACGTAAACTGTGGATTTGCACTGTACAGTTAATATCACGCTAAGTAGGTAAGAGTAGTCTAAATCCAGTGGCATCAGATAGCCTATACCAGAGACGATAAGTGTTCTTTAGTTTTTGTGGCTGATGTTAATTAATTTAAGGGAATCGGTCTGATAACCTGTGTCCTTATGATTGAATTAGTGTTTTTTTTTTTTTTTTTTGGGGGGGGGGGGCATGGAAAACCACATCTTGGACAGTTGAGGTGGGGAATCCATGTCTTGTCAGTTTTGCCTCATCAGGCTGAGTGTATCCCCTTCCAACCTTTACATCAGATTTAAATTTCTTGACATGCTGGGAATCTAAGCCAGGACTTTTGGACCCAGGAATCTCAGTGCGTTCTCCGAGGCCACAAAACGTGGCAGACCATGACCAGGACCAGACGTCCATCACGCTGTAAACTATTTTGTATTTTATTTTAGTACAAGCTATAAAAAAGAAAGCTTCATAATACCAAATGCGGTTTTTCAGCTATTACAGTAGGTCGTGTTTTGTACATAACGCACAAGCCATTAAGATGCTAAACAGAGAGCCTGTGCGTGATAGCTCAGTTGGTGAAAGCATCGAACCAGAAATTCGAAGGTCCCAGGTTCGAGTCCTGGTCGCGTCTGACATTTGAACTCTCTTGAAATGAACGATTTTCAGTCGGTCAATACGATTGTACCCAATTATAATGGGTGTTTCCCTTATCCTGAAAATATTACATGAGATGAATGAATTAACTTGACTCATAAGTTTCGATCGTCAAGCGATCGTCATCAGATCCTTTACACTTAGGCCTACTTAGGTCTATATACTTGCAGTCATAGATTTCAAGGACATAGATTTAACCTAACCAATGATGTGAACCATTCATTGTTCGTGTAAGCAAAGGTTTCTGCCTCATAGTGGTTAAATTGGGAAATGGATCTGATTCACAGTCTTAGAGATCCGTTTTGTTTCGTAGAGATAATTTCAAACACGGTGTTCTTTCTGCAGCTTCATTACAAGTGCACCATGGAATCTGTAAGTTCTAGAAAATAAGAAAGCAAATCAGTATATACTTCATAAATCCTAACTGAAACTAGGAGAAGGATTGATGGGACTACTGTAAAGGGCTATCACCACTCACTGAACGATGAAAATTATATTTCCTGACGTTGGATTTGTCTAATAACCTGCAATACTCTGGCAGTGTGAGTAACTGTAATTAATACGGGTAGAGATTGGGAAGGTTCCATTCCAGCATTTTGCCTGGGAGGAGTCGGAAGAAAACCACATTCAGGATGGCCACAATCAGTGCCATGCTGTGAATCGACCCATCGCAATCGTGGTGTGCGTCATGGTGCGTACGGCTATGTCGCGGGGTTTAAGTGGAGGATAACCACACTTAAGTCGTCCAAGAAAGGGATCGAACCTATTCCTATCATGGTAGTGCTGACACGGCTTTGGTGATAGAAACATAATTCACTCGAGTGTGTAAAATGTACTTGAGTGGGTGACTCACGCTGTTCTATAAGTTGCTGAATACTTCATCTTTATTAATGAGATGACGTCACTTAGTGCTCAGTGCTCACATAAAAGCGAGTTAACTGTTATTGGGCGATTGTGATCAAAGGAGGATACTACACGAGCCCAATTGCAGACACAGCCTATGGGGATATATTGCAACTGCAGGCCAGGTGGCTAGTACGAGTAGGTAGAGATCTATTTCGACTTTCCAGCAATTCAGCTTGTAACCCCAAAGGAGATGACAGTTACCTGCATCCATAATATCGGTTAGTTTCACGTATTGTATTTACTCTACATACACTATAATAGTACTCGTAGTTTAGAACGGCAACCTGAAGGATTATCACAGTCATGAAGAAGGACCAAGAAACCCGATTTCCTAATGAGCTGTAAAACAATGAAGAAACCTGTAAATATAGACTGTTCCAAGAAGTATATTTTCGAAGTTTGCGTAGAAATACTGATATATTCATATATTCAAGCTATCCTTCATTTCGAGGGCTATCAGAAAATACGGCAGTAATGAAATGCATGGATATCAATGCGCTCATGATAAACACGTTTGGCACTAAGGTTGGCTTTCATAACTTACATTCTCCGAGGTACGAACTGCAACATCACACCAATCAAAATATAAGACGTAATGCTGAGGGCCGCTTTCCTAGGGAATATACTGGTTATCAGACAGCCAACAAAGCAAACCCCACCACCGTCTGTGGCAATTCAGATCTTTAACTCTAGGATCAGATAGCTCCTGAATCGCTCTTACATTTTTCGATTTTCTAGATACGATGTCACATTAAGTACTTCAGATTTCACACCCCGTGTTCTATAATCGCGTGGCTAAGCGACAAGTAAATCTACTGTTCACGCTTGCTTGGGAGGAGGCATTGTGCTCGTTCTACGGGGAGATCACAGGATAAAAACTCACACAGCTGAAGATGAACTAATAATATAAATGATAATAATAATAATAATAATAATAATACAGAAATGATAATAAAATAATTATAGCATTTTGTCTCCGGAGAGACCTGGCGCAAGACCTGCGCATCGTAATAAGATTGTAACGAATAATGACGAAAACAACTAGTCGCCGAGTCTCGAGAAATAACCTTGTGGTTGAGGTTATTGTTATTGATAATTCGTCTAGTGGGCTTGGACATCTTTGGTCATTAGTCCCGAGTACTTGGCTTGAATTTGTCTGATAGCATGTGCTTCTGTGAAAACTGTTATAGTGTAGGCTACGTAGCTGTAATTATCCCGACATTTGCCTGGAGGGAGTGTGGAACAAAATGGGGAAAGGCACACCCAGGAGAGCCGCTGTCAACGCAGGGATTCGAACCTCCAATGTCCTAACTTGTTGCAGCTCCTCCTCGCAGTCATGGTGAGCGGTTTATCAATTTAAGCATACAAAGTTAAAAATCCATGGCCCCTTGGACCAAAGTCCAGCACATTATCCACTTGGCCACAAAGCTGAGCCGTAATAATGATTTTGTGGGACTAATGGTATTTTAGATATGCTGCAGTGCTGGAATTCATCCCTGGACTTTAAAAGTGCCAATAAATCACATAACGTCCGACTAGTAGAAGAGTTGTGACTTAATTCATTACAAATTGGATAATAAAACGCCGTGAGATAGTAGATCATAAAAATGTGATGAATGACTCAAGGACCGTCTTGTAGTCCTAGAGAGCAGCAGGGAATATTCTGTAATCTTCCAATTGCTGCACCCACTACTAATGAGCAGAACTGTAGACCAGAGTTCCAATATTGTTGCACTTTTGTCTTAGGAGAATACAGGACGTGCATTGATGCATTGCATCAAAATGTTAAATAAAGCTGGCTGCTTGGCGTAGCAGTAACTTTGTCACCTGCTGTGCCCATAGTGGCGGGATCGAATCCTGGCGCAGTCATTTGACATTTGAGAATGATTAAATGTGAGGAACCCATGACAGTAGACTTACTGGCACGTTAAAGAACCTCTAAACCTAAAGAGAAGAATTCCGGCACACCGGCGACTCTCAAAGCCGCAGTAATTAAATGGATCATAAAACCCAAAACATCATCATCTAGATGTTGTAGCTCGCGCGTTTTCCGCCCACAAATGTTCAGTACTGTACATGAGTCATTTATTGTCATCTCAGAGTGTAATTTGCCTATGTAGGCTATCTCAGCAATAATATTCACTTCACTGGATTCCAAACGTTTATTGGATCGAGTGTTTAAGTTAAACCTTGCACCTGTTTCTGAAAACATGCCCACTAGTAAGGTCTCTCTCACACAACCTATCCTTGAAGTATCATCCTCCAAACGTCTGAGCCTCGGAAGGAAGAAAGGAAGGAAGGAAGTTTGCAGTTTTACGAGACCATTAATCTCACGATGGTAAGCTAGACGACCTTTTCTAAGTGGAATCCAAATCACTGGACGTGCTATTTCACATCAGAATTTCACGTGCATTAACTGGGAATCAAAGCCAGTCCAACTTAGTGAGAGGCAAGTAGTTTGTCTGCTGTGCCATCACACCTTCCGTAAGTTGGTCAATAAACATTTAAAAAAACGTACTGTAGACATCACTCTCTTTTGAAATGGATGTTGTGCGAAGATCATATCCCTTTTAAACCTTGCATTGAAAGAAACTGCCAACGGGAAAACGTCTATAATACAGCATCAGGCACAAGAAACGTGTTCAAGAATATTTCAAAATAGGGACAAGGAAGAAAAGGTGAGGAATCTTGAAGCAATACCTTCAAAGATTACTTCCGAGTACCGATTAGTAGATATTCACAAATATCTCATCCTAAATTATTTCACGTACCGGTAAATGAAGAAATTTAAAAACAAAATATTTGCAGACCTTCAGAAATTAGGAAGCGACACTGCCGAATACATTATTATTAACGTCAATAGACGGCCCGTGGTGCTGGGGTAGCGCACCTGCCTCTCACCCGGAGGCCCCGGGTTCAATTCCCGGCTCCGTCAGGGATTTTAGAAACTGACGTGAGGGCTGGAACGGGGTGCACTCAGCCTCGTAATGACAATTGAGTAGCTGTCTGACAGTGAGGCAGCGCCCCGATCACGAAAACCAAGATTAACGGCCGAGGGGACCCGATGCGCTGATCACGCGTCACCCCAATATCTTCAGGCCAAATGGCTGGGCAGCGGTCGCTTGGTAGGCCTAGGCCCTTCATGGGCTGTAGTGCCAGGAGGCTATTTTATTTTTATTTTATTATAATCTCTGTCCCACTTCAGCTTTGTTCCAGGAGCTACATCTGTCATGGATAACAAGAAGTTCCGTGAAGAACTATACAGCCTACTTTTCATGCCAATGATTATTCTACAGTATATGAACCTATCTAGAATAATGACGAAATTAAGTTGGTAATATCGAAATATCTAATTAGTTCAAAATATACCTGGTATAATGTAGCCTAATAGAGCACTACTGTTGGCAGCCCTGGTGACTGAATATATTCTTAGTTCCACCTCTTAAGGTACAGAATACAAAATTTGGTTGAAGTCCAATGGGCGATACATGCAGTTAGACACTGGATCTATCAGCACGCGTAAAAGCATGTTGCCAACAATACCATGCATGTGCTGGTCAGAAATAATCTGAATTATTATGATATCTTGTTGTGCCAATTTTGGATGAAATCTATTTGTTAGTATAGAAGTTACATGTATTTTAAAATTGGACATATCAGCAGGCATAGAATCATGTTGGCAGCAGTGCCTTGTATTAATTACTCCAAATTAATCTAGAATGTCAGGTGCTATACGTGTGCAAAGTATAGAGCTGTTGACTTGCATACTTTCTGATATATTGATATTAGGGTAAAAAGAATATAGACAGCATTTATTAACAGTTGGCAGCCCTGATTGCTCTTAACAATACTTATAGTCATATCTGTTATGGCACACATAGCACATACGAAATTTGGTTGAAATCCAACTGATAGTATAGAAGTCACATGTATTTAAAAATTGGTACTATCAGCAGGCTTATAATCATGTTGGTAGAACTGACGTATATAAGTTACTCCAAATTAATCTAAAATGTCAGAATATACGTGTGCATAGTTTAAAGCTGTTGGCTTGCATACTTTCTGATATATTGGTATTTTGATAAAAAAAATAGAGAGAGCAATTATAACAGTTGGCAGCCCTGGTGGCTCTTAAGAATACGCTCAGTCATATCTGTTTATGTACAGATATTATATACAAACTTTGGTTGAAATCCAATTGATAGTGTAGAAGTTATATGCATTTAAACATTGGACCTATCAGAAGGCTTAAAATTATTTTGGCAACACTGTCATGGTTGGCCGCCTGGAAATTAAACTAAAATAGTATTATCTACATGTGTGCCAATTTTGGAATAGCTCCCATGCATACCTTGCAAGATATCCAACATGGAGCTCAAATTTCTAGTGCGTTTTTTCATCAGTTGGTAGCACTGACATAATTTTCAAATATGGACGTGAGCTATTCCGGTGCACATCTTTACTCATACTAAATTTGGTTTAGATTGCTGCAGCCGTTTAGGAGTTGATAGGGGGTGACACACATACAGCCAGACAGACAGACAGACAGACAGACTGAAGGACAGACAGACAGACAGACACACATTTTCCCGGATCGATCTCATAAGTCTACTTTTTCCTCATTTTTGCAAAATGTGAAAAGTAGGCTAAAAATATTTTGTTTGTCAGCGAAAATTTCGGGGACTCTATCGATAATCTGAAACGTTACTTGTAAACATCTGGCTGGAGGAAGTCCCGAGTTAGCGTGTGGCTAATGGCTCATCCACTGTTGCACTAGAGAATTATTCATGCATTCAAGAATGAGCGCAGCAGGATATTGTTGGACTATCTATCTTTCTTTCTTTCTTTCTTTCGTAAGTAACAAATAAATTCCTCTTCACTATCAAATGGAAGGAATAGTAACAGTATCGTCACGAAGACTCTGGTGCGAGGTTTCCTTTGTGAAAGTCCAGTGGAGCGGCGCGGCGCCTGCGTTACGTAGGATAGGTTAACATGTGTTACTCTCCCACGACTGGCCACAATTTCAACATTCGATCGCCGGCGCCAGTGCCATGCTACCATATGGAGAAACCTCGGTGCAATTACGTATTTGGCATTGAAAATGAAATCCTGGGCTTATCTCTTACCCTGTCCTTGACATACTCCACAGACCGGCCACGAGCTTAGAACACACTCCAGGCTATTATTGCACTTGAGTCACCTGTCCAAAACATGTCAGATCCATGAAATGCAAAGTGTGCCACCATGCCCTATGTGTCTTAACATCTTGTATTGTTTAATTCTTCTCATCGGTCTACTCCCTAATTGCACTGGGTATTTTCCCTGAACAAGAAGAATATTTCTTGGCTAGAGATTAATACCGTCCTAACATCACGAGCGTTCTAATCCCCCCCAATCTTCAGTGGGTGGGTTAGAGACTAGGGGAATAGGTGGTCGTAGCCTACATGCTACGTACTACGCAATATTCCAAACTGGGGAAACTACTACGGGAATGAATGACTATACAGTAGATAAGAATATTTTTCTTGGTTGACCTCATAAGGCACAGTACACCTCTTTCAAACACTCGATGATACCTAGATTTAAATCCTCCATATCAGAGTTTGAATCCGAATCCGGGACATCTTGGTGAGAAGATACTACAGTACACTTACTTCTGCACCATGTCGACACAAGTTGAGCAGTCGACAGGTTTAGTGGTGAAATCACCACTTAGTGGGATTGGAGCAAATGTATTAATAAATAGTCTAGGAAACCAGTTCTAGGAAGATGGTACCACAAAGGGAATAGTTCTTTGGAGGAGATAAATATACGATATAATATGAATATACGGCAAAGAACTATGATTTTCCTGGTCTGAAATAGGAGAATAATTGAAGCAAAACAATTGGCAAAAAAAAACAGGGCGCTATAATTAGTTTACTAACGCAACTAGTGGATCCATTAAGAACTAACATAGCTTATTTCCATATATTCTAATGGTCTGTCACACTACAAAACTCCACTGTCAGTTAAGTACATTTTCCATGTGATGGACGAAATAGCTTTTGGCTTATGACTTACACCGTTGTAAAATATAGGGAAACAATTAAAAAATTGCCAGAGAAATTATGTCACCATACTGGTGCAGTTATTCAATATCCCTGTAACATTTTCAATAGAACATATATAAGAGACAATGATTTTCAGAAATCAACATCCGTTTCATCCATAAGCGACACCTACACAAACAAATTGGAACTGACGACATTGCTTTTTAACACTTCAAAATTTATCATTAGCAAATTTACGCAAATAAGAATATTTAGTTATTATTATGGGGGTAATTCTGACAATTTCCGAAGAGATAGCAATTTTCTGTGACGAACCTCAAGAGTTCATTTTAGGGAAAGTCATACGTAAGACAACCTTAATTTATAAAAAGTGAGAGATTTATTTTCCAGATGATGAGTATTATTGTTGTAAAAGTTATCACACAAATTTTTCTGCAATCGATTCATTAACTCACGAAATATAAAAATATAAATTAAGAAATACGCACAGACGTTATATATAATTCGTATTTTTTTTAATGTACCAGCAGATTTCGTTCATCATACTAATTTATTTTATCGACATTCTCCACGATAGGATCAATAGACACTATAATAATATATAGCACAACGATATAATCATAGTAACGTCTGTTATATCAAGCTCCACTGAGATCGAATTATTCCATGACGAGTTAGAGGAATTATCTGGTAATTTTTTTTTTGTCGTGTAGCCTCCTGAGAGGCCGAGTGCAGGTCTTTCTATTCGACGCCCGTGGGCGACCTGCGCGTCGGGATGAGAGATGGAATGGATGAAGATGAATGAAACTGGGCAAGGATGTGGAAGGAAGCGACCGTGGCCTGTCAGAAGGTACTGTCCCAGCATTTGCCTGGTGTTGAAAATGGGGAAACCACGGAAAACCATTTCAAGGACAGCCGACGGTGGGGCTCGAACCCACGCGTCTACCGAGTCAGCAGAGAGCTTGGCCCCATGACCTAACGCTGCGCTTTGGCCCGCGTAGCCACTACTGTCGGTTCTGGTAAATTAGCATGCGCATTATCAATCATACGAGCTGGCTAGTGGCACAGCGGTAACACTCTCGCCTGCTGTTCCCAAGGTTACAGGATCGAATCCTGGCACAGTTAGCTGGCATTTGAGGGCGCACAAAAGTTAGGGAGCCGTGTCAGTAGATTTACTGGCACGTTAAAGATCCCCTTTGGGGCGAAGTTCCAGCACCTCGGCGTCTCTAAAAGCCGCAGTAGTTAAAAAAGGATGTAAAACCAATAACATTATTATTATATAAATCATACGGAGACTCTACCCTGTAGATGTACGTATTTGCAGCTTTAAAGTAAGGCATGGTTCATTATACTAGGTTTAACAGAGATTGGATCTTTCCTTGACAACTTAGAGGAATTCGTATATCATAAAATGGACATCCACGCCATCTATAATTTGTGAAAAAGAAGCAAGGGATTTATTCACCTGAAGGTGTTTAGTGGACAGCTACACCAAGTTTCCCATCGGACCTCATTCTGGCATAGTCAATTGATCGAATACTATCACAAACGCCAAACACCATCATTCTCACCACCCAAGGTCCCGAAAATTAGTGGGCTACAGTTCAATGGTAAATAGGGTTATCAGAATACCGATGACAACATAAAACGTTAATAAAGAAATTAAAATAATCAATCAAATAGCCGAAGAAAATAATTTCTTAACCAAAACGGTAGCCCAAATTTTGGTGGAACAACAACCTAAGGAAAAATAAAAGAGAAACCTGCACCACCCGAAAATGAGGACAAATACGTGCGCTTCAATTTTGTGAACAGTAACACACAAAATAACACATATTTTCAATAAACAAGAGCTCAATATAGCGTTTAGAACAAACAACACACTCAACAGGCATCCGCATTAAATAAACATAACAAAACAGGAAAAGGTCAGGAGTTTCTACGAGAATTCTTGCCAAGACGCTGGATGTCAGGCAAATTACGTAGGTCAGAGCGGTAAGAGGTTGACACGTGATACAATGAACTCAGAAACGTTATCAAACACGGGAAGCACTCACCAATATGCGAACATATGTACGACACAATATTAAATTCAGACAGACTTCTGAATTTTCACCATGAGGAGAAATGGACATCAAATGATTCAATAGAAATACACAAAACCAAGAAGAAGAACCCATCAAATAATTTGAACGATCACATGTTTTTAAATGGTCTTCAAACGGATCACCTTTGTTCTCGTTATTAGAAACTTAAAAACAAGAAGGGAGACTGTTAATGACTTACCGAGAGGGTACATAACCGGAAGAGAAATTTGTAAAAGTGGAATGGATGTACATTGTATTTAAATCTCAACAAACCGTCCCCTTAAGACACCCAGAATTGTAGAGTCCATATCCTACCACTGGTGAAAACATCGGTAAGTAACAATATGAAGTGGTGTACCAAAAATGAACTGATTTGCCATGAAAGTGTTAGAAATATTTAAGAAAAATCGTTTTTGTTGATTCACATAGGGGCTTTGCGAAATCGTGTTCATGTATCCCTCTGTATATGGGGGTATGTGAGGAATGTGCCGGATGACCTGTGTCATTGTAATAGCTGCACTAGTGTGTGTATTTATAATTGAGGCTAACATTTGGAAGGAGGTAACCGTGGTCTTAATTTAGCAACCATCCCTGCATTTGTCGGGAATAGAAGTGGGAAACCACGGAAAAGCACTTCTAGAATAGATGACGTCGGAATTAAACCCATCTCTTCTCAGTTTTGCCTCACCAGGCTGAGTGTACCCCGTTCCAACACTCACACCCGAATTGCATTTTTGGCAGAACTGGGAATTGAACCTTGGACCTCTGGATCCGGAGTCTCCATCGTACCACGAGGCCACAGAGGGAGGCCATAATAACAATATGTTTAATGGCTTATAATACTAATAAATTTTAAATAGTATTTATTAAGATCATTTTTGGGTAAACAGTATGTTTTTTCATGTTTTGTGTCCTATAAATTACATTACACATAAAAATCATCCTTTTTTTCAGATCAGAATGTTTTTGCAAAGTATCTTTGAACTATGCTCTTTTGTGCTTGCTATGGTAAGCAAATGCCTGCTTAGTTGGTTGGTGTTAAATACGACAGGAATCATAACAAGAAGGCTTGTGTTCACTAGTGGAGGTTTGAAGAGAAAGAGAGTACAAGGAATTGTTTATACATGGCATACTAACGCCATGTCAAATATAGCATATTGGTTGTAAATACTTTTTTGTTATCATGTTTTTCATGTTTTGTATCCTATAAATTATATTCCTTTTAAAAATCAAACTTTTGTTTGTTTCATATCAGAATTGTTTTGTAAAGTATTATTGTTTTATCTCAAATAAAAGTATACTGGTGGCCAATGCCATACTTCTTTTTATTGCAATAACAACTTAAACCAGTTCTTCTTAACCTGTAAGGTGTGTCTCCCCTGGGGAGGGGCAAAGAGGTTAGTGGGGAGGTGTGACTGTCCTCTATAATTTTCTAATATTGCTTTTAGAATTTTCACCAATCTGAAAGTAAATTAAAGTTGTAAGAGATTCTTCTTTATACAAATTATTCTGACCACAAGAATAGATCTAATGAGATAGGTGCATACTTTGAACAGCCACAACAATGGATTTTTTCAAATAAGAATGCTTAGTATTTCTGTTTATGCACAATCTGCATAAGTGTAACAATGAATTTTTACCAGACCGTTTTAATTCCTTAAATTTACTCAACAACAGTTTGTCTTTACTACTAAAAGTAGGAAGTTGTTTCATTATTATCTCCACTACTATCAAAAGTATAAGTTACAGTGCTGTGTCTTAAGAAATAATATGTCAAAGAAAAGGTAGTACAGTGATGAATATGTTAAATATGAGTTCACATGCAATCTTGGTCGTGATGGAATTGAAAAAAATGTGCCAAAATTATTTGCAATGATAATACGAGGCCTGCCAAATTCCAGGAACATTTTTGTGTAACCATCTGAGAAGGTTAAAAAATGTTCATTACATAATTGAACCATAATTAATTACTTTGTGAACGAGGGGGGGGGGGGGTGAATTTTTAAGTATACTTTTAGGGGAGGTGCGAGAGTAAAAAGGTTAAGAACCCCTGCCTTTAACGGACCAAAGCCCCCTTCGTGACATTCTCCTTTCGTGACCTGAATGAAACAAAAGGAAACTAGATGAAATAATACAAAATCTTAAGTCTTGACCCACTCGTCGCTACTGGCTCATTCGAAAACTACCTTCATTACATCCTCCTTTCATTACCTTTACTGCTTTTAAAAATAAGTGAATAAAAAGTAAACCAACAACTTTCCTGTCTGAAGTTGCTACTGACTCTTTCCAAAACTGCCCTCATCACATTTAGTTCCTTCACCCTCTGTCAAATAAAACAGTCATATGACAATTTTACCATAAAAATGAAACTTTGGTGGCTGCAGCCACCACTGGCTTCGCACACCAAACGCACCATATAGCGATTGAGGTTGGCATGAACGCGAGTCACCAGCTTTGTAAGATGCTGCGCTTTTATGGCGAATGTGTGAAACACTACTATCAGCAACAGCCATTACGAAATTCGGTGATATATGATATATTTGAATTTGAAATTTCATGTTATGAGAGATGAATATGTGCCAGCTACCTGTGTGGACAGGGAGTCGAGCTCTCTTGGCCGGTAATAATTCCTATGTCCCCAGAATACTTTCATAACAAGGATACTACTACAACTATCATTAATACAAATAATCCTAATAATTATTATAATAATAATCACTCAAAACTTACATCCCTTACCAAAAAACATGACACCTCAAAACTTTGACGGCTAAAGCCGCCTCTGATCAATGCTCAAATTTAAAGCTGCCATCATCAGATTCCTTTCATCGTACGAGTTCAAGTAGGAGTCATATGGCCCATCAGTAATCTATCAAAGCAATATTTCTTAAAGAGGGACCTACATATGAAGAGCCACTCACTGCCACTGAAACATATTCAAGTCGTAAGCCAAAAGACCACTGGTTTCCCAAGGATTGGAATAATTCCCTTTGTGACTGCAACTACGGGTACGCCACTTGCAAACTATAAGGTAGAGGAAGGAGGGAAGGATAACGGTAAGGAAGGAGGTCAGAAATCATCCAGGTGTGGAAAATGGGGTACGATGGGGAATTCGTTCCTAACAAGTTGATGACACAAAGGGAGTATAACGTCACCAGGTTGTCAGTTCTGGTATCCAAGATGGCTGCCTTTTGCTGGCGGAGAGTGATTTAGAACCCGCACTGATTTACTGACCTCATTGATTTGATGACCATTTACATAGCCTACTATACTGGCCCTTTCTTTCTCAAAACTCACTTGAATCAAGCATCCATGTGATGCCTTATCTCTTCCGATTACTTCAACAGGAGACTATCTCATAGTTTATGGCTGTCACCCTTGAGGCCCCTGTTCGATTCCCAGCTCTGCCAAGTAATTTAATTCTGGAATGAGGGCTAGAAAAGGAGAAACTAAGACTTGTGTGACAGAACTGAGAAGATGTGAATTCAAATCGCACCTCAGCCATCCTAGAAGTATATCTCTGATGTTTCTAACATCAATCAAACCCCGTGGCACCGCAGTCCTTGAAGGGCCTTGGCCTACCAAGCAACCACTACCCAGTCATTCGGCCTACAGATTGCGGGGTGACAAGTGTTCAGCACGTCGTGTCCCCTCGGTCGTTAATCTTGTCTCCGTAATCGGGCAATGCTTCTAACATCTACTCCAGGCGACAATTGCAATAGATTCCGACAAATAGAACAGTAGTGACAATTTCGCATGGCTTTCATGTTGATTGGTGACGATTATGGGAATATATAGGTTTCCTTCAGGTCTACAAAGGCGGAACTAGTTACTAAATAATATTAACAATATCCAGTTCAATCAAATATTAATTGGCCATACACTCACACAAAGAAAAAGGTTGATTTCAGGAATCTATACTTCTTACGTTGACACATGTCTAAACGTCATTATTCCTATTTCTACGGGATCAGCAATGAGGGATGGTTTGAACGGTGAGATGCCCTTCTTGACGCCAACTTCTTCACAGGAGCTAATGAGATATTAAATTATTGAAAATGAATGAAACTGGACATGCAGTTCGAATGAAGTGGACGTGGCTTATTAGAAGGTATCGTCCCGACAATTTGCCTGAAGTTGAAAATGGGAACCCATGGAAAATGGACGGCCGACTGTGGAGTTTGAACCCACTCGTCCATGAGTCGGGAGATATCCTCGTCTCATGGCCTTGCTCTTTTGCAGGCGAAGCTTCCTAAGTCAGTTTCCAATGATGACAGTAGGCAAATATTCTGTATATTTTAAATATTTGTACGGCTACCATTTTGGATTTTTATAACAAATTTTATTTCATTATACGTCGTATTGTTCTAAAGCTCAAATTACCAATTTGGTATGCCAAAGTTAGAGTTCTTAGGGCGCTAGAAAAGGTGTCTTTTATAAGTCACGCAGGCAACAAATTGTTTCGTTGCCAATTAGGATTTAGAAAGAAATATCAATACATTGGCTATTTAGGTCTCTATCGTGGCTCAAAATTTCCGCTTTGTAGCTGATTGTTCCAAAAAGGGCAATTTAAAAATTCTTACCACTACCATGTTAGTTCATTGCTTCACGATCTTGAAGGTCACATCTATGAACTTGCTTCAAAATCCTCTATCATGACAAAAAAAAAACAGGTTTCAGTTCTAATGGGCACCTAAGTTCTGAAAATTCGTGGGGCTGCCATGTTGGTTTCCGTTTTCCACGCATTCGATTATCATCAGTAAATATGTTAGTATCCTTTACCATGATACAAATACAAAATTTCAGCCTTATTGCTGTAACAGCCTCCGAAGACTGGTAATTAAATACTGGAAATGTTGACGTTTGATATTTTGAAAATCTTTGTGGCTACTATTTTGATTTCATGCTTATCGTGGTTTTTAAATTCGTGTCAATAAACTTACTTAATGGTCAACTGTTATGATGTAAATTTCAGGGTTATTGTTGAATACAATTATTCAAAGGAAAACGGAATTAAATTCAGAAAAACCCTGTGGCGTCTATCTTGGTTTCCTTCCCTTCGCTGTATTGTAAGGTATATTAATAAACTACTGTATCCCGATACTGACCTATGCTTCAGAAACGTGGACAATGAAGAAAAGAGACATAAGCAGAATACAGGCAGGTGAAATGAAGTTCCTGCGAAGTAGGATCGGAGTAACAAGAAGAGACAGGGTGAGGAATGAAAAGGTCAGGGAAATGGTGAAAGAGGAGCCCTTGCAAGGTAGGATTGAGACATCAAGACTGAGGTGGTATGGACACTTAAGAGAATGGATGAGAAGAAGATTCCCAAGAGGATACATGAGATGCAGATGCAGAAGAAACGACCAAGGGGAAGACCAAGAGATAGATGGCTGAAAGGAGTGGAGGAATGTGTCAAGAAGAGAGGCGAGGACTGGACCAGAGTGACAGCGGAGAGGTGGTGGGAAGAAAGGACTAAGTGGCGAGGCTTATGTTCCAAACAGACCCAGCCTGGGGCTGGAAACTGTACAAGATGATGATGATGATGATGATGATTATTAATAAACTAGTTTCATAGTTTAATAGTCATCTATTATAGGGTACAAAATGTCAAGGTGATAGCTTTTACTAGTTTCCGAGATATTTAATTCAGGCGAAATACTTCCCGTGGTCGCTGTGTTGCATTGGCGATTGTCGTGGATATATGAACGGTATGATTGAGGTGTGTCCGGAGACGGAACTAATTTTCTGATGAATCATCACACGTTATCTGGGGGAACGGACACAAACATAAACACATGCATGGACAAAAGTCAATCTCATTAGCAAGGCATTCTTTCATATGATGAACACAGACTAATAAACTAATGCATTGTTCAGAAACAATAAATTTGTGTTTTACGATCCATATTCTTGCCTCGTCCTTGTGTGTCTGTCAAAATCGGCAAAAGGTATTATAGCAAACGGAAACTTCCATGAAAATAAGGACAATTTGGAAGATTGGTGGCTTCAAGTATGACAAAACGGTCATAAGTTACAAAACACTACGCAGGCAAGTGCCAATTAGCATATCCTATTCGCCTGGAAAATTTTGTCAGAACTGATTAGGAGTCTTGTGGGTGGACTGTCCTTGCGTTGTGACACGTTTCATCGCAGTGAGGTAACCAGGTTGAGAGCAGATGGCTGGCCTTCTGGCGCCGACCTCAGTGACCTCTCAAGGTGTCCCTGTCTCAAACTCTTCTCTCCGACGTCATAGACCAAATTTAACAAAACAAATATGTGCGCTTGACCAGACTTTGTCAATTCCGTTCATATTCCCCGAGTTACCTCTATGCAGACAAGAACCAACTTGCAATATTAGACTATCAAAGAAAGGGTGTAAGGGATTATTTCTTACATATTTGTTAGTTTCGATTGAATTCTGAGGCTGTTCTTCCACGAAGTAGATCAATATACTGTATATAACGAGCTCTGTGGAAGGCATAACCCAAGCGGAAGATGAGTTGCAGAATAAGCTCAAGTTCATCAAATGTTCACATCCCATGACCTAGGAGTTCCAGCAGGCTTACATAGTACAGGACCATTAGGGACTGGCCCGGTGTCAGTGCTCGCTTTCGACTCCAGGTTCGAATCCCTCAGAGGCAAATGAGTGTATGTGCTTCCCTAATGTGTTTGTGAATGGATAAATATTCAATAATCAATGGGTCCTCCTCATGGCGGGCGTTGTGGGACGTGGTGGCGCAGCTGTCAAGCCGTTGGCCTCTCACCAAGGTGGACTGGGTTCGATTCCCGGTCAGTGCATGTGAGATTTTCGAAGTGAAATGCCATGTCCTATGGTTCGGATTCCACGTAAAAAGGAGGTCCCGTGGCTCATAATCACAAAATTCACGGTCACCTAAAACTACAATCTTCCTTCTTTTATCATGGCGGACGTAGTGAGAAGCATTCTTGGCTGTCACCGCAGAGGCCCGGGTTCGATTCCCGGCTCTGGTAAGAAATGTATTTATGTTCTGAGGGCTGGAACGGGGTATAGGCCTACTCAGCATCGTGATGCTGAACTGAGAGGAGACGTTTCGATTCCAACCACAGCCATCCTAGAAGTGGTATTCCAGAAAATACAGTACTATCTGAAGTACGAAATGAACCATTACATTTTGGGATTCGATGATGAGATATCTGGAGCAGTGCTCTGACTGCATAGGGGTTAATGTACTGTAAATATAAGACAGCGTTTTGAATTTTTAACGCTCATCACCGTCAAAGCCATGGCATACTAGCGTCGTTCTATTAACTTAAGCTATCCAATGTGAACTTAAAATGGAGTTACATGAGAGAGTCCTCGTGCCCTGACAACAAAGCGCACGCAAGCATTTTGCATTCTTTGCAATTTAGTATTGAGGACCTTTCCCAGATCATGGAAAATAACAGATCCATAGTAAAACAAAATGTTCAGTAAAGAACATATAGCCTACTTTCTCCTAAAAGCATGGGTATTGTTATAACTCTTTGTCCTTTTCAAGGAGTATAATTGAATGTTGGTTGTAGTAGCTTGTTGAAATACAACGTGCTATACGGATATTAAACATGAATATGAGGTGCCCTTTGCTAGTGATACCTCTGCACCAAATTTCGTTCAATTCGGTTTTACTGTGTTTGAATTGATAGGGGGAATCGATTTGTACACATACATGGCTGCCATTTGCAAACTATTGGACTGATGACCTTGTAGCTTGCTCAAAGAACGCTTCTCACTTAAAGGTATGATGTTGCAAAATGTGGTAGAGATCAGATGATTAGGTTGGTTGTAATTAGATTTTAGCTTTTTACATTTGGGTGGCCACCATTACGTTTCCGTCAAGATCGCGGCGATATAAAACATGACACTGAGGTGCCCTTTACAAGTGCTACCTAAGTACCAAATTTCGTTCAAATCGGTTTCACCGTGTTTGAAAAGATAGGGTAAATCGATTTGCACACATACATGGCCGCCATCCGCATATGATTGGGCTGATGACCTTGTAGTTTGGTCAAAACATTTTTTTTATATACATAAAGGTATAATGTTGCAAAATTTGGTAGATATCAGATGATTTGATTGGTCGTAATTTGAGTAAAGACTTTAACATTTGGGTGGCTGCCATTACGTTTTTGTCAAGATGGCGGCGATATAAAACATGGCACTGGAGTGCCCATTGCTAGTGCTACCTCTGTACCAAATTTCATTGAATTCGGTTTCACCGTGTTTGAATTGATAAGGGTAATCGATTTGCACACATACATGACCGCCAACTGAAAACTATTGGGCTAATGACCTTGTAGTTTGGTCAAAAGACGTTCGCCATATGACTATATGTAGTTGTAAAATTTGGTAGATATCGGATGATTATGTTAGTCATAATTTGATTTAAGCTTTGAACATCTGGGTGGCCGCCATTACATTTCCGTCAAGATGGCGGCAATATAAAACAAGACACTGAGGTGCCCTTTGCTAGTGCTACCTCTGTACCAAATTTTGTTCAATTCGGTTTCACCGTGTTTGAATAGATAGGGGGAATCGATTTGCACACATACATGGCCGCCATCCGCAATGTATAGGGCTGATTACCTTGCAGTTTAGTCAAAAGATTTTTCATACATAAAGATATAATGTTGCAAAATTTGGTAGAGATCAGATGATAAGGTTGGTCGTAATTTTATTTAAGCTTTTAACATTTGGGTGGCCGCTATTACGTTTTCGTCAAGATGGCGGCGATATAAAACATGTCCCAGAGGTGCCCTTTGCTAGTGCTACCTCTGCACCAAAGTTCGTTCAATTCGGTTTCACCGTGTTTGAATTGATAAGGGTAATCGATCTGCACACATACATGGTGCCATCTGAAAACTATTAGACTGACGACCTTTTAGTTTGGTCAAAAGACGCTCGCCATACGACTATATGTAGTTGCAAAATTTGGTAGATATCGGATGATTAGGTTAGTCGTAATTTGAACTAAGCTTTGAACATTTGGGTGGCCGCCATTACGTTTCCGTCAAGATGGCGGCGATATAAAACATGACACTGAGGTGCCCTTTGCTTGTTCTACCTCTGTATCAAATTTCGTTCAATTCGGTTTCACCGTGTTCGAATTGATAGGGGGGGACAGACATTCAGAGTACACACACTCACACACACACAGACACACACACACAGACAGCCACACATTTTTTGGCCCTGTAGTGATCTCATAAAAATTGGTAGTAACAGACTCTTTATTAGTCTCTACCGTAATTTTTCGCGAAAAAGAAGCATGTTCGTTTAAGAATAAGGATAAGAATAAGAACAAAGATAAAAACAAAAACAAGAATTATGAGGATAAGAAAACCGACAGCAGGAGCTACGGTCGCTAAAGCGCAGCGCTAGACCTGGGGCCGAACTCTCTGCGGACTCGGTAGACGTGGGTACGAGCCCGACCGCCAGCCGTCCTTGAAATGGTTTTTCATGGTTTCCCATTATTAACTCCAGGCAAATGCGGGGACGGTACCTACTGACAGGCCACGGCCGTTTCCTTCCACATCCTTACCCAGCTTCATTCATCTTCATTCATTTCATCTCTCATTAACTCCTCTCATGAGGTCGGCGTCAGGAAGGGCATCCGGCCGTAAAAACCATCCGCCAAATAGGATTTCATCGCATCTCATCCCCAACCCCGTTGGAAACGGGAATAATAAGGGGTAGACATACATTATAAGGATACGAAACAGAACAATGATAAGACGAAATCAAGGGTAACGATGAGAAAATAAGAACGATAATAACAAGGATAAGAACAAGAGCAAGAATACGGATAACAACAAGAGCAAGGATAAGGATTAGAGTCACAATAAGGATAAGGACATGAAAAAAGCATAAGGACACGCACAGTAACAAGATTAATCATAAAGATAAGAACAAGGATTCAGGATATGAACAAGAACAAAAGCAAGGATAAGAACAAGAATAAAGACAAGAACAGAAATAATGTAATCAGGAACCGGTATTGAATATACTGAACAAAACAAGATGTTCAGTAAAGATCATGTATTCTACTTTCTCTTACATTTATGGGTATAGTACAGTGAGTCCGGGAATATTCTCCGCAGCTCCTACATGCGGCTGCGAGAGCTAGCTACAGCAGTTACGTTGGTAGCACGGCTGCCGCTTACATCATCTCTAATTAGTATAAAACTAAGTCCCCGTTTCTTGGATGTTACTGGTAAACTCAAGAACCAATGGATAGATTTTGATGCGGTTTTCACCATTCTGTAAAGGATATATCGAGTATGATTTCTGTAGAAAATAATTTATTTATGATCAAAGGAAGCCGAGCAGTAACGATTTTAGTGGAATAGTCGATATAAAAAACCTGGCGTCCGAGCGCTTTGTAAGCTTACGCTGGGCAAACCGTTAAAAATATCTAAATACTATGAGTGTAAGAATTGTTCAGCATGAAAAGTTCTACAAAAAAGTCCGCGAGAGCATATGTCTATCTTCCATACATCGCCCACTATAAGGGAACAACTGAAGCTTGTTTCTTACAGCTTTATGTGCTGTCGACTTGGAGATTCCTGTTTGTTGAGCTAATTTTCGTGTTGATTTACTTGGGCTTCGCAGCATTATATCGGAGATTTCATCAAGTTTTTCGTTTGTTAAAAGCGTAGGCCTGCCTGTTCCCGGTACATCGTGAACTGAGCCAGTCACACGAAATTTACTTACCAAATCCCGAATGGTATCACGGTTTGGACACTTTGAATTAGGAAACCGCGCCTGAAATCTTAATTTTACATTTTCTGTAAACCGATCGCCTTCGCAAAAAACGTGTTCCACAAAAAAAAAAAAAACTCTCTCTTCAGTAGTCAACATTACCGCCTGTATACTGTTGCACTCGTCCAATAATAATCTATCCGAACGCTCGCTGACTGAAATACACGCGACCTGCAGGCTCACGAGCTTATCGCGATGCACATCGACAGCTCACACGGGGAAGTCCCGCTTTGAAGGACACAGTGCAGTGCAGACAACTAAAACTCATGACTCAACCACTCACAGCTGCACGTACCCACTGCGGAGAACATTCTCGGGCGCCCGGTATTAACTCTTTGATCTTATCAAGCAGTATAACTGAATATTCTTGTGATGAGCGTTAGGAGTTGTATCCTATATAGGACACCCCATTTACGAAGTTTCGTTGTAATTTCGCTTTTGCAACCGGACGAATTTATTGGAACATTAGAAAAGTATGTCCAACCACCATCTTGAATGTATGAAATCGATTATCTTGCGCTTTCTGCAAAGAAAATCTTTTATGTGTGACTGAACATATTTGCTGCGTTTCGTCATTATAACTGAATATAACTATTGATATTGAAGTATTTTATTTTCAAGATGGCGGGTGCGTGCTATATGCAGTGTGACTAGTGCTAGTAAGGTATCTTATACGCTACTCCTCTCTTACAAAGATTCGTGCTAATTCCGCAATTGGATCGTGAGTCAGTGATTTCGAAGTTGTAATAGCACGCTCAGCCACCATTTTGAATATGTAGTTAGGCTATTCTTTATGCCTTGGGAATATTGAGCCCATACACGATTCTACTTTAAAACTAATTTTAGTTACTGTATTTCTAAACAAGTGCATCCGTGAACAACTAAGTAGCCTATGTTCTTATCTTCTACTAGTATTTTCATTAAAAATTCACCCAGCTATTAACAGGATTTTCCATGTGATGTACTAAATAGCTTTTGTGCACGACCTATGTCTCCAACAACATTATACCATTGAGAAGTTATGTGCTAGAATATATAACTTTCAGAATCGATGATTAAAACTCCTCCCACGAGATGATGTATTTCTTTAACGAGGCACAGGAGATTAGTTCAAGGAATGTTAAATGCACGGGTTCTATGATTTATGAAAACTATGCTTTATAATTAACTGCCATTAAATTATGATTATTATTAATAGCCTATCATACGAATAATCTCTTCAGTCGCTTGAATAAGATACGAGAAATAGATTTAATAAATGTTTTAAAATTTCGAATTTCGAATTTTGAATTTTTTAAACAATTGAACATGAGATGTCTCTATACTAAGCTGTGAATAAATATTCTTAGTTTCATTGGTCTCGGGTGATTAGATCGCCAGAAAAGTCATTAGAAATATTTGAAAATCAATTGGCCACCATATTTTTCTTGTGTTTCTCTTGATTTCGTTAATCACAATCTGTCTATCACAATAAAAAACAAATAGTTCCGTGAAGAACTATACAGCCTAATTTCATATATCCTACTTATGTTAATTGCCTCTTTCAATACACTCGTACAAAATTTCAGTTTGATTGCTGTAATAGATTCGTAGATATTGAGAACCATCAAAATATTTCGGATCGTCGCCATGGTGGATTTTTATACATATAAATCAACGTTTTAAAAATGAACGTAAACAATAATCCTCGTCTAATAGTACATAACTCTATGGCCTACATATATTAAAATCCAACATGGCAACCATCCGAAATATTTAGATGGTTCTCAATATCTACGAATCTATTACAGCAATCAAACAGAAATGTTGTACATTGATACAGGCTATTAACATAAGTAGGAAATATGAAAATAGGCTAGCAAGTTCTTCATAGAACTACTTGTTATAAGATGAAAATAGGCTAAAAATATATTGAGTTATTTATTTTTATGTTCCATAATTTCGAGACGGCCACTGCACGCTGTGTTCAGTGTGATATTCTCACGAGTGACGTCTTCTATATATTACTCCTTCCTCCCCTAATTTCGTGTTAATTGTGTAATCATATAACACAATAATGTGTTAATAATGTTCAAGTTTTAAGAAACCCCTCAGCCACCATCGTGAATATATGTAGTGGTTCTTTTGACTTGGTCACAGGAAGCCACTTACAAGGTGTTTGTAGCATCAATACCATATTCCATTTTTCAAGATGGCCACCACGCGTTGTATTCAGTGTTTTATTCTTATGGCTTATAATAGCAAAGTCCCTTATATGGTACTATCAATTTATACAAAATTTACAGTTTGTACAGGCAACACTGAAAAATGGCTTCAAAACTTCACATCCCTTATATAATTCTTCTTTCTTACTAAGTTTCGTTTTAATTGCGCAATTACATGCTGAATGATTCATTGTTACGTTTCAATAGTAGGCCCAGCCACCATTTTGAAAGTTTGGAGTCACTGTTATTTTTGCTAGGGCATACGCTACCACATATAAGTTTCTACCATATTACTAATTTTCGTTATTGTAGCTCGAAAACATAGAACGTTATTAAATGTTTTTAAATTATGAAATTTGGAGATGCCTGCCTCGCGCTACATTCAGTGTGATTAATTTATTAGGCTACTAATGTTATTGTGGCCTGTTGTGCATAATACTCCTCTTTTACCAATTTTCGTCTTAATTGTATAATTATTTCCTGAGCTACTAATTTGCACATTTTATAGTAGGCATAGCCGTCATCTTGAATGTATGGAGTCACTGTTATTTTGCTTTTGGTATAAAGAGCGATTTATAAGGTTCTACGTCATTACAAAATTTCTTTACTTTATTTCTAACATTCTGAGAGTTTGACATTTTAAGATGGCCTTTGTGCGCTATATTCAGTGTGGCAAACTCACATATGTGAGAACCCTTATATGATACTCCTCTATTGCCAAAATTCGTCTTAATTACGCAATTAAATTCTGAGTTGTTGATTTTAATGATCAAATAGTTGGCGGAGCCGCCATCTTGAGTGTATGGAGTCCATTCCCTTCCCCTCAGGCATACAAAGCCATATATACGGTCCTACATGGTCACTAATTTGCATTACTTTAGCTCTTAAGTGTTGAGAATTATTTATTTTTATAATTTATAGTTTCAAGAAAGCGGGGCTGATGACCAAGAGGTCCCAAGACCCCTTAAACGAACTAACGACAACAAAGATACCTCTAGCACCAGATTGACGAGAATAAATAACACAAACTACACCACACATACTCGTCAATGTGAGATACCAAACAGTTAAAAGTGCAGTAACATTATATGGAAGAGACTTCTGGATCAATGAATGAGTCATATTTCTGCAGGACAGTGTGTAACCACATATGGCAACTTAAGGGTCAACCACATTGCCACCTGTGGTTTATTTGTGGAGAACATCGGACTATGCTGTAAGCGGACAGACTCCAGCCGTTACATAACCACTGTCACTGTAAAAGACGCGCGTTGTATCAGTTCTTTTAATCATTTCATGCAATTTGTCAACGTGCCTACTGGTCGTGTTTTAATGAGGTCTCTTTCATTGAAGTGCATCATGCTACGGACAAACCCTATTGTACTGAAGGTTTTGCCTAGTGACATCCTTACATCGATGTTGTTGTTGATTCATCGTGGGGCTTTGCGACATCGTGGTCATGTATTCCCGTGTACTTGGGTGTGCGTTGAATTATTCTGATAAGCTGTGTTATTTTGATGGCCGTATTAGTGTGTGTAGTTGTAATTCAGGTGAGGATTGGGAAGGAGGCGGCCGTGGGTTTAATATAGGAACCATCCTGGCATTCGCCTGGAGCAGAAGTGGTAAACCACGGAATACCACTTCCAAAATGGCTGAGGTGGGAATCGAACACACCTCTTCTCAGTTTTGCCTCAGTAGGCTGAGTGTGCCCCGTTCCAGCCCTCAGACCAGAATTAAATTTAAGCTGGCTGCGTGGCTCAGCGGTAACGTTCTCGCCTGCTCAAAGGTTGCATGTTTGAATCCTGGTGCAGTCAGTTGGCATTTGAGAGTGCGCAAATGCAAAGGAGCCGTATCAGTAGAATTACTGGCATGTTAAAGGCCCCCTTCGGGGCTAAATTCCGGCAAACCGGCGTCTCTTAAAGCCACAGTGATTAAAAGGGAGGTAAAACAATGTATATTATTATTAGAATTAATTTTCATGGCAAAGCCGGGACTCCGCGATGACTGCCAAGTCTGCTAGCCACTACGCAACAATGCAGACAACCCCTACATCGAATAGGATACTGGAAAGTTGTCGTTGAAGTGGCTGTTCACACATGCCCACGTTTACCTTTAGAGGGTTTTCAAGTTGTGAAACGCTGGAACAAATGCATTACTGTTCCGACTCCCCCACGTATAAACCCACGCACAAAACAATACATTGGATTCCGATAACAGCCTCCGGAAGAACATATCATGCTACGGACACATTTATGAGTGGGAATAACTAGATGCAGTGTTAGATTGAGTGTCTCTACGAAGGTGGGACACCCACTCACACCCACGATGCACTTCCATCAAACAGAGCTCATTAAAACACGGCCAGTAGGCACGTTGACAAATTGAATGCAATGAATAAAAGAACTTGTACAACGCACGCCATTTACAGTGACATTGGTAATGTGACTGCTGGAGTCGGACAGCTTACTGCATCGTCCGATGTTCTCGAAAAATAAACCACAGGCTGCGGCCAATGCACACGACGAGATAAACATGGGTTTCAAGAAATAACATGAATTTCTGACATAAATGCATTGTAGAAGAAAGTAGGGATTGTTGCTAAAATGAGATGATTTAATGCACCACACTTAGGGTTGCCAGACGTTCCGTTTTACCCGGAACAATTCCTTTTTTGATGTGTAACATCTTTCCGCTCGGTTGCTGGATAGTTTTGTGGGAGTGATTTTGAAAATTGGGGACGGAAGTGGATCGGAACGATCGAGCTGGCAGTGGTGGATCAAACGGAAGTATGCACTGCTCGCTCGATCGATCAAACGGAAGTGTACTAGCTGGCAGTGGTGGACAACGGAAGTATGCACTGCCCGCTCGATCAATCGAATGGAAGTGTGCCCTAGCTGGCAGTGGTGGATCGAACGGAAGTATAAGACGCACTGCCAACTCGATCGATCGATCGATCGATCCAGCTGACACTGGTAAGAGAAACAATCAGCGCGCGGTGTCGAAAATTGATACCATGACGCACTCTCGGCCATGTGGAATGTATATGACATACTGAACGGAAAACGCTCGTGCGAACTCTGGTTTCAAGTGATTTAAACAAATGACATGGTACATGTTCGAAGTCTTCGTATCAGTATTTAAATGGTAAAATGCCTTAATATCAAACATTGTAAGTAGTCGGCATTGCATTGGCATAAGGCATTTTAAACTCAATGTCACTCAGGAACATTATCGAAACAAGCAAAATATAAATGAAACTTAATTCCGTTATGCAGTATTATTGGAACGTGGAAATAAGTCACCATCTTGTGCACACTATTTTGCGGAGTCGAAATAGCCGTGGGGTTATTGCGTATGACTGTGAATCTAGAGATCTTGGGTTCGAATCCTGGGCGGGGTAGATATTCTTGCTACCAGATTATCATTTTAAACGATATTTATCATATCAATATGACTCATTTTAACAGAATCCATGTGAAATTACGTGCTGGTCTGCGAATGAAGAGGACCTGTTTATAAGGAATTTAAGGTTATGAGCGGTGTCGCGTCTATTAACCTAGTTGATCCATATCGTATTCTTTATTTAGGCAAGTGCTGGTGGAAACTACATATCATATAATAAAATGAGTTCCGTATTATAAACTACAATATCTGTAAAACACTCCCTTTTACAATAGATTAATATTTGTGCCAATAATAGTATAAAATACCGGTGTATCAACAATTTCACGTGAGGTTTCTTCTATGTCAGATGTTACACATCATATGCGACTACTGTAAAGCTCGTAATTTTTTTTCTTGTTTCGCTCCGCGTTCCGTTTTAATCTTTAACGGAACGCCAAATATTCCGTTTTTGGTTAATTTGATAATATATTCAATTTCGCACCAATTTTCAAATGTCCCGCTTCAGAATTGATGGTAATATCTAGCTTGTTTTCTGGTGATACAGGTACAAGTTTCAAAGAGAAAATGATTTCAATGTCTGTGTGAGATAGATGGGTACATTTTATAGATTTATTAGGTGCAAAGAAAATAAGGAATATCTTAGTCCTTGTGATGTTAATACTCAGCATTTTCCCCTCCAATGCTTTTACGAAGAAAGTCTTTTTCTGTCATGAATATCAAATGGAGAGATGATAGAAACAGAAGCTCCATTGGTTTGATAAAACAAGAATTGTTCACATATTACAATTGACGAAAACTGTAGTGAATATTATCAGAAGGTAGGCCTACTTACAAATAAAAAATCCTTGCAAATGGTCGTTCAAATGAAAAGCATTTGTAAGTTGCTGGTGTCATAGGCCTATATGATATGTCAGCAGTATCTAGTTTTAATTTTGTGTATTTTTATTTTATTATTATTATTATTATTATTATTATTATTATTATTATTATGTATTATTTATTACATTTAACAACCTTGATTAAAAAGAAACAATCTGTTGGGACGTGTGTTCCGTTTTTCCATTCTTGAAATCTGGCAAGCCTTACCACACTGGAAAATGCGTTCAATAGTACTGTTAAGAATCCTCCATTTTGAACTGGGTACGCTGTCATTAGAGTATATTTGGACCTTAATCAATTAGAACTACGAGGTAGTGCGGTTGTATGGGGGTTGGGTCCACTTCTTGGTGTAGCAACTAGAATTCTTAGCTGTCGCCCCGGAGTACGGGTTCGATTCCCGACTCTGCCAAGGAATTTGATTCAGGTCTGGGGGGTGGAACGGGGTACACTCATCCTCGCGAAGCAAAATTAAGAAGAGGTGGGTTCGATTTCCACCTCAACCACCCTGGAAGTGGTTTTCCTTGGTTTCCCACATCTACTCCAGGCAGATGCCAGGATGGTTCCTAACTTAGGGCCACGGCCACCTCCTTTCCAATCCTCACCTGAATTACAAATACACACACTAATGCAGTCATCACAATAACACAGGTAATCAGACAAAACTTTCCACCCCCAAGTACACGGGGCTGAATGACCACGACGCCCCAGACCCTCAAATGAAGCCACAACAACAATGGTTACATGGCAGCTTAACAAATGATATTTTATTGCTTTATTTAGGGAATTGGAATTTTCTGATTATCAATCCCATGTAAGCTACTTTGTGTATTAGCCTTTCAAGATAGCCTACGAGTATCGCTGAACTTGGCTGCGCCAGTTTTGTTGATACTAGCAACAGGAGTCTTGCAGGACGAGCAGGGGGACACAGTGATAGCAGAGTGCAGTCTACGCATAGGTCAAACAGGATAGTATGAAAAAATCGTAAGACCCATAATCCTGCCGCTCAGACCCGTTGCTGATATGGAGTCCATCACTTCCGAGCGAGGCACGCCATGATGCGTGATGGAGCCCATCTTGGCAACGTTGTACAGCTTTCACCGGAGCGGCTAACTGGTGAACCATGTCTTCATTCCCAGTACAAATACAAACCGATATAAAATAAGTGAATTAATTTACGTATTTCACAATCATACAGCATACCTTTTTGATGTATAAGGATTACAACGCAACCAAGAACTATATTTTCCAAGCACCCCGAGCTGAGAAAAAGTTACCTTACAAAAATGATAACAACTTTGGTTCTTGGACACACAAAATTTTGAAATAAATAAACCAGTTATACAACATTCCAATGTATATTGTGTTAAAATTTGGATTCGATCTGATGACGGGTTTGGAGGTAATAATTCTTAAATGTAACGCATGGTTGAAACACGCTTAAAAACGGGCACTTTTTGTGTTCCAACTGCGATGAAAAATATTAAAATATAAATTAAAAATTCCAAACCTATATGAACTAACGCAAAATAGAACGACGAAAATGATGATGATGTTGGATTTTGTTAGGTCTATTGGTTACTTCACAAACAACCTTCAAACTCGAGTACACATAATATTTTGGTCGACAGTAGTTATGACGGTTAGGTGCCGGCCTCCTTTCCAGTGACAAAAGATATCTCTCGTGTTTTACAGGTATTGTGATTATTGCAATACAGTGGAACTTGGATAATTCGAACCTCAAGGGACCAGTAAACAAATTTGAACTTTCCAAAAATTCGAATTAAGAAAATTCTTTGAAAAGGGTAGAGAAAAAAATATTGTATTACCTTTACATAATGATTTACGTTCCACAAAGCAGATTAACAGACAACGGTGCTTTATAATGGCTGTATCGTAAATAACCTCAAAAGTTTCAAATGAAAAACAAAACCAAAATGTACCATTCACCTATTTAACGACAGTAGTAATCCAACAATCTAGTTAAAGTCTTTGAGAAATCTACTGTTTTTCAAAAAAGTTTCAGATTCTTACCTGTTTCCTACAATTAAGTCTCTCAGCCATCACAAAAGAATCTAAAAAATTTGAGGAACAGAAAACAGAATCACTTACGTCATTCCTACTTTTAAAAAAGCGCTGAAGTTCTGTGATGTGGTTTGTTGCTTGGGGCTGCACTTGGAACAGTTTTTCGGGAACTGACCCAACTGTTTGGCTTCCGATCGGCTTTTTACACTAAAAGCTTCGAATTATCCAAAATATAATTCGAATTAACCACGATTTTTAGCAATGATTGTATATAAAATGCTAGGGAACAAGAGAAAAATTCGATTTAAAGAAGATTTCGAATTATAGAAGTTCGAATTAGCTACGTTCCACTGTAGTATAGTTGTCACTTCTTGCATCGATAATTTATTGGTTGTTGTAGCTTTTCAGTCGGTCAACACTATTGTGCCCAATGAATAGGCGGGGTACAAGATATAAATATGTAAATACACTCCTGGATTATTTAAACATGTTGGTGTTCATTTTCATGACGGAACATCACAACTAGTCTAATAATGTACTCAGCACAAACTAAGGATATTAGTACAGTATAACCTGTCATATCCGGACTAATGTGGCGACCGGCCGATCCGGATATGGAAAAATCCGGATATCACAAGGCTATTTTTACAAATAGCTAGGTGAACAGAAATAATTCACGAGTTTGTTGTTGATTAATTTTAATGTTTTTAACGGTTTAGTATCATTTTGTTAACTGTATACTGTACATAGGCTAAGAAATAGAATTGCTTTAAACTAAATTAAAATAATTAAATTATAATAATATGCTTTACAGTACATGTACTTACATGACGATTTTTCCAGCTTTCCAACCACCCCTCACTTGCTTTAAACTGTACATCCCGTCCAATTTCCTTATTAAAGTGTAGTGCCTTTTCTTTTAGTAAAGCACCTGAGATAGGTAACCCTTGCTCTCTTCTTTGGGTAAACCAAAGAAACAATGCCTCATTAACTTGGTTGTTAGCTGCCTTTTTCATCATTTTAAGTTTTTTAACACCACTTGTTGACGCTTGTGACGAGCACCACTTTTCAATATCACTCCGAGCCTTTTTCCAGTCACTCACAGTGCTTGTTCCCACTCCCATATCCGTGGCAATCTTCTTGGCTGTTTCACCAGCATCTAACCTTTTTAGAGCACGGAACTTTTCTTCCATCGTAACAACAGTTATTTTTCCTTTTTTCGGACATTTTAGCAAAAAAAAAGAAGGTTAAAAGATAACAATTACGATAACAACGGTACACAATAACAGTAACAACAGAAACACACTCGCAAAACAAACTGTCGCTTCAAGACTCACGCAAAGACTGAAGGGTAGAAAGAGAGGCAGCCTCGTGTTGACGTTGGTGGCAGGCAGGCAGAAGCCGTGAATCGAATATCGCTTATTCACACAAAGGGATGAGTTTCCGGGAAGATGTCGTTGACCGAGTCAGGCCACAACCCCTCGCGGTCAAGCACGCACACAGCCTTCCAGCGCTGCAACTTTCACTCGTCCTCCCTGGCTAGCACACTAATGTGTGTCCGGATATGGGAGGGTTCGGCTATCACAGGTCCGGATGTGACAGGTTGTACTGTACTAGTGTTTTTCTTTCCTTTTTTTTCATAGTGATCATAGGCTAGGCTTATATCATCGTGTAACAGGAGAGGTACATTGGCAACATTGCTGTAATGATTTGTCTTGGAGAGAAGAAAAAAAGAGCCAACTGTCGTTTAAAAACAACGATTCTCATAAAAGCGCTCCCCTGCTGAGCGAGAAACCCTTGTAAAGGGCTGAGAATCAATCGCATGCCCATTCCTTCCACGCCAACTGAGGATGCGTTAGCCGTCGCAACTAACGGTTTTCGAAGGATCGTATAATTATTGAATGTTTTGTGTGCAGAATGAGGAGAAAGACTTGAGCCTGGTAAAGCGGGAAGAGGCTTGTAGTTAGAACAGTGACAGCCGGTGGTATTACGGTAATGGCCATTTAAAATCGATTGGAGGAAAGGCAGGTCAGTTACCTGTCGTATCGAGCCTAAACAAAAGTTTTAAAAAATAGTGTTGACCGGGAATTAAACAAAAGTGTAGCGTTGCTATTTTGAAGCGCACCTTGCAAAATGTGGTTCATGCCAGAAAATATATCTGGTTAATTACAGTAATAGGATTTTGAAAAACGTTTAATTGGTCTACTCATTAACTTCCAACTTAGAATTCATCATAATTCTCAACATTTTATTACACTTTTCTGCGCAATCGAAACCGCCGTTGTAACCTCCAGTAAAATGCTGTACCACAACTGTACGTTGCACCACTGAAAATATTCAGTTCACAATTAAGTCACATAAATAGACAATCACACACAACATAGTAATATTTCTTCCGTAAAGTAAGACGGCAATGCCAGCTTATCACAATATTAAATAAGTGAAATCAGAAATACCTTGCTAATGTATGCTCTAGTCCAGTAGTGTGGAATGATAGCAAACCAGACCCGAAGTAAATGAACCAAAACATCCATACTGATTGGAGTGAATGAGCTGATTGTGGACCAATAAAAAGATGGTTGGAAATAATGTATTATATTCACGTCACTACTGAACGCGGTCAGATTTTAAAAAATCCAAAAATTATAAATAAATAACTAAATAAACAAATAAATAAGTAAATAGGTAAATTGAATGAATGAATACATAAATAAGTAAATAAATAAGTTAAATAACCAAGTAAAGAGGTAAACAAATAAGTAAATAAATCAATAAATAAGTAAATAAATAAATAAGTAAATGAATAAGTAAATAATGAAGAAAATAAATAAGTTAAATAAGTAAGTAAACAAATAAGTAAATAAATAAGTAAATGATTAAGTAAATAATGAAGTACATAAGTAAATGAATAAATATGTAAATAAATAAATACATATGTTAAATAAGGAAATAAGTTAAATAAATAAATAAGTTAATAAAAGTAAATAAATAAAGAAGTTAAGTAAGTAAGTAAGTAAGTAAATAGGGAAATAAATAAAGTAATAAGTACATAAATAAATTAAATAAGTAAATAAATAAGTAAATGATCAAAGAAGTTAAATAAGTAAGTAAATAAGTTAATAAATAAATAAGGAAATGAAAATGAAAATCCACAGCCTGCTTCCAGTCTCCGACCGGGTCAGGAATGGAATGAATGAAGCCCCCATCTAGCGGCGAGGATATGAACTGTGCCGGCTGCCGAGGCCTGACGCACTCCTCTGGGGCAATGATTAAATGAATGGCAGATGAAATGAAATGATAGTGGAGAGTGTTGCTGGAATGAAATTGTGACAGGGAAAACCGGAGTACCCGGAGAAAAACCTGTCTGCCTCCGTTTTGTCCAGCACAGATCTCACATGGAGTGACCGGGATTTGAACCACGGACCCAGCGGTGAGAGGCCGGCGTGCTGCCGCCTAAGCCACGGAGGCTAAACAAATAAGTAAATAAATAAGTAAATGATTAAGTAAATAATGAAGTACATAAGTAAATGAATAAATATGTAAATAAATAAATACATATGTTAAATAAGGAAATGAGTTAAATAAATAAATAAGTTAATAAAAGTAAATAAATAAAGAAGTTAAGTAAGTAAGTAAGTAAGTAAATAGGGAAATAAATAAAGTAATAAGTACATAAATAAATTAAATAAGTAAATAAATAAGTAAATGATCAAAGAAGTTAAATAAGTAAGTAAATAAGTTAATAAATAAATAAGGAAATGAAAATGAAAATCCACAGCCTGCTTCCAGTCTCCGACCGGGTCAGGAATGGAATGAATGAAGCCCCCATCTAGCGGCGAGGATATGAACTGTGCCGGCTGCCGAGGCCTGACGCACTCCTCTGGGGCAATGATTAAATGAATGGCAGATGAAATGAAATGATAGTGGAGAGTGTTGCTGGAATGAAATTGTGACAGGGAAAACCGGAGTACCCGGAGAAAAACCTGTCTGCCTCCGTTTTGTCCAGCACAGATCTCACATGGAGTGACCGGGATTTGAACCACGGACCCAGCGGTGAGAGGCTGGCGTGCTGCCGCCTAAGAAAAAATAAGGAAATAAGTTAAGTAAATAAATTAATAAGCAAATAAATAAATAAGAAAATTAATAAGTAATAAATAAAAAAGTAAACAAGCAAATGAATAAGTTAAATAAGTAATATAAAATAAATAACCCCTGGCACTACAGCCCTTGAAGAGCCTAGGCCTACCAAGCGACCGCTGCCCAGCCATTTGGCTTGCAGATATTGGGGTGACGCGTGGTCAGCGCATCGGTTCCCCTCGGCCGTTATTCTTGGTTTTCGTGATCGGGGCGCTGTCTCACTGTCAGACAGCTACTCAATTGTCCTCACGAGGCTGAGTGCATCCCGTTCCAGCCCTCACGTCAGTTTCTAAAATCCCTGACGGAGCCGGGAATCGAACCCAGGGCCTCCGGGTGAGAGGCAGGCGCGCTACTCCAACACCACAGGGCCGGCAAGTTAAATAAGTAAATAAGTAAGTAAATAAATAATAAATGAATACTGCAATAAAGTGTAGCATCAATTGGAAAGGAATGGACTGCCTCATTGTTCATATGGTCGGTAAGTTGTTATAAACATATAGGCGTGTAATACGAAATGAGCAAGAACACCTCTGTTAGCTTCCAACAAGCGGCACCTTTATACTGTAATCATCGCTTTTATTTAACAACCACTGTGGCATTTCGATCCAACCAGCTATTCGTATACACCAACAACCAGAGCAACCAAAACAAAGTAACCGGAAAGTCTTTCGCCATAACACATAAAAGAAGCCGACAGAATACTGAAATCAAGGCCCACAGATACGCCCACTGGCACACCTCCAACACATAGTAAAGACCCCGGTGGCTTGTAAATACAGTACCACTTCCCATCAATAACTTGTCTAGCATCTCCATGACCAAAATACACACATGCACAAACACCTGTCCGTATCATATTCGTATCAAATCTCATATAAGATTGTACAGTAAGTAACGCATGGAATTCACATCAAATTGGTGAACACTGAGCAAAAGTAATGAGCCCACATTGAATTTCTTTGGAAATATACAATCTGTAATTTCCTAAGCTGTATATACAATCTGATGTGGATTATTTACCTTCCTCGCTCTCACCTTGTTGGACCAATACTTTTAACCAACTCTCACGGTTATCGGCCATGGGTAATTGGTTAACGGGTTTGATTCCCGACCGGGTCATGGGAAATTTTATCTCCTATAAATAATTCCCCAGGCTCAAGGACTGGGTGTTTGTGACGTCTACGTAAATGAAATAGAGAAAACAAACGAAATATAAACTGAAAAACGAAAGAGAAACGACGAAAAAATGAAAAACATCAATGGTTGGATGCCGTTTCTGGCCATACAGCATGAATCTTGTCATTGATGCTGCTTCAATTTAGAGCATTGGACATCCTGGCCATCAGACACATGTGGCTATGTGTGTTCTGCTGTACTTATCTTTGATTAAAATCCAAATCGTCGTTGACACCCAATGTTTGAGCTTCAATGAATTCACGGCTAAGTTTCAGTACCACGCTGGAATATTTGACTAAATCGTTGTCTATTTAATCACCATACACTATTAAGTAGTAGGAATGTCACCCAACTCCTCTTCTTAAACCAGTGCTGGAACTGAATAAACCAGCAAGTGTGGATAATAGACTCACATCCTCCTGTTAACCAGAATGTCACCGTATGTCTGGAATGCCAGATCTGTCAGCATGATATCACGCCACGTTAGTTAGTCGGTATATCACAAATAAAAAGGTTACACATTTTAAGAATATGTTTGCCTTAATATGTAAATTAGCAAGACCGGATAGAGTAATAAGCTGCAACATGAGAAGAGTTAACAAAATGCGTTTCTGTTTGAAAGTGGAGGAATGAGTGAATAAGTTCCGACGTTGAGTGCATACCCACGTGCACAGGTCCGCTTCAAGCACTGACTAAATGCTACCGCATAAGCGGGCCATAACCTAGAAGTTACGCTCGATCATATCACATTGTCATCATCATCATCATCATCATCATCATCATCATACATGGAATAAACCCAAGAAATTACCATGTCTGATGAGTTCATTTTGATCAGGAGCGTTGCTGTAGTATACTATTTAGAACAGTGGTTCTGAACCCGTAGAAGTCTGCGGACCACTCAGCCTGAAATTGAATCACGTACGGACCCCCTATCCCCTGCCCCCCCCCCCTCCCACCTTTCCCCCTCCGCTGATACACCTTATCAGTTGTAAACCATCCTCAGCGCCTTCGTCATAAGAATATTAAAAGATGATTAAGCAAAACAGTTTTTAGAACACATTATTTATTATTACTATTAATTAGTGTACAGTACAAATAAATTACAAATTATTTAATAGAACAAAATAACTTTTTTTATAATACTTTATACAGCCTACATAATATGAAAAGTCTCAGATACAAATTTATGTTCAAGTAACGATTTTGTTTTAAAAGGACATTGCAAAATAATAATAACCATAATAATTTTAATTTTTCCCTGTGACTTTCTGGTTGTTTAATGTTGGTGAAAGTTTATTAAACGTAAGTTATACAAATTATTTTGTATCATATTCTAATAACACTTATTTTACAGATATTTCAATTCAAAACTTGTTGGTCGTCGCCGCGGATACATTCGGACGATTCTTGTTCAACACACATCATTTTCGAAATCTCCATTTATTGGCCACTTTTTTATGCGTGCTGGTGGACAGTTTTCTCCCGCGTACCAGTCCCGAGGCTCTCGCGGACTACCTTTGGTCCGCGGACCACCGGTTAAGAACCAGTGATTTAGAGGCATGAAACATAGCGATCCTTAGTCCCGTGCTTTGCAGCGTGTGAATGATAACCCGTTTAACTGTGGTGGCTGTACCAGTCAAGAGTACAGCGGAGGTCTTCCGACTCCGAGTTGAAATTATTTCCGCCAGCAAAGGTTCACTATTTCTCAGTAGGCTATCGGAATATAACTTACACATATAGTCTGACGGAATATTCAAGTAAGTGTCGCTGCGCGTATTCCTCTGTTTTCTCTTGGCAATATTCGGTATGTTTGGTTTGATATTTGACAGAGCACAGCGGAGGTCACTTGCAACATCAAGCCGACAGCGCTGCTTTGTTTCTATGACACTCAGCGTTGAAAATCCTGACTCGCATAAATATGTCTTTGAAAATGGGACAATGACACGCAATACAAATTTTGGATATTACAGGATACACTGCAAGACAGTTTACCCAAAAGTCACCCAGTTCTAATATTTTAGAATTATCGTTTAGCTTTGATTCACACTTCAAATCTATGGCTTCTTCTTGAAGCTGTGCTGGCGGTGCTTCAATGTCAATGGCAAACGAATTTCTCGTTATCATTCAGGACCATTCTTCCGACGAGATATCAGGAAAGTAGAAGTTGAATTCTTGTGCCAGGGAATCCAAATGTGACTGAATTTCCATAACTGTTTTTTTATAAGGAATGCATAATATTGGAGTTTTTGCCTTGGAGCTTTAAGTTCAAATTGTTCAAAGTTTCAAAGAAATCACAAATATATGCCAACGAGACGATAAAATTGGCTTGATTTTGCTCCTTACAACACAGCAAATTCCTTATTTCACCTCCAACCTGGCGGCTCCGCAGGGGTTTGTGCCGACAGTTGGCAATTACCAGTGCTTTTGAACGATTGACTTCGTGCGACAATCACTTGGAGAGATCGAAAAATGTTTATTTTACAAAATTGTAATATTCCAGTTAAAGAAAACTTAATTCGGAAATCACATCACACCCCCCTTGATAAAGCCCCACGCCCCCATAGGGGGGCACGCCCCACAGGTTGGGAAGCCCTGCTAGCTGTTCGTACGTGTGTCTTCAATAGTAATAATTAGGGCTAGGATTTTTAGGTAAATAAATATTGTTTTATGTAAATACATAGTTAAAGATTTTTTTCTATAAATGCATACATTCCTGCTTTTCACCTATTAGTACATAAAAAGACAAAATATTTAAATTTTTAAAAATCAGTATGCTAGATCTTTCAGTTAATTGCATTTTTGTTCTGTGTTATTTCAACGGAGAAGAACCTGTGAGCTATCTAATCTTCATGCAGAGCGTATGTCAGCTTGCAACTGTGTTATTTCTAGCTTTTCGCCCCATGCCACTCGCTGTGGAAGCCGGGGATTTCCTCGTCTATTGCCATATTGCACCACGTGCTAGACCTCCCCCTCCCCCAGCTACCTGGAACCAGTGTCACTCACATGCAGTTAATTTCTGGCACTGTAAAGTGTAAGGCAGTTCTAAAAGCAAAGTCAACTCCGCACAGGCCATATAGGCCCTGGGAGTAGTGGAAGGTAGAGGCTTTCACTGTTCGTGACATCGGCACTAGATGGGAAGGAGTTGGCCGTCTTTGCTCCCAGGAATTGCCCTGGTACTCATTTCTGGTGTAGGCTGAGTGAACCCCAGGGCTATTTGCGTTTCCGAAAGTGGTAGTTTTGTTTCTGTAAGGCAGTTCTACGACGCCTAAATTAAAAACAACCACGATTTATCGTCTGTTGCAGAATTTAAAGATAAGCTTACTTCTGATGGGGGCGTTCTGTCCTGCCAACCATGTGGGAAAGCAATCCTGGCTGAACGGCGATCTCAAGTTACACAACACCTTAAGGGCAAGAAACATATTGCTGCAGTTTTGCGCCTTCAGAATAAGTGTTTCGGGATAATCGTCGGCCATTTGTGATGGACAACCTGACGATGTATCTCGTTGTTTATTGTAATGCTTCAGCAGCCAGTGAGACACAGAATAAATTGCATTCGTGAGTACTTCATAGTGTTTATATTCACATTAATAAACTAAATTATAATTAAATATTTTTACCTTTTGTCACATATTTCAGGTATTTTTAATACATAAAAAATAAATATTTTCCCGATTTTTAGCACCTAAAAATCCGAGCCCTAGTAATAATACGGTGTGCTTGGGTTATTGTAATGTGAAGTTTTACAGATATGTTCATTAAAATTATGCACTTCCGTGGACGATAGACTGATTAAGCAATATGAGTGATCTTTACATACTTGAGGATGAATGTTTGCTGTGAATATTCCGTCTGACTATAGGCTATATGTAAATTATATTTCGATAGCCTACTGGGAAATAGTGAACAGTAACTAATAAGAGAACTGCGTGCGATACCCTTAGAGGGTTCACAATGTATAGACTATGCATTTCCATCAGTTTCAGCTTCATTAGGCTACAAGGACTTACAAATTTAATAGAAGTAGTACGTTTTGAATTAATTGTTTTAGGCATCCACTTACAATACTTTGTGCGTCAAACGTAAGCATGTTTTGGTCGGATAACAGTCCTATTCCTAACACTTGCCAGCAATGTTCTGAACATCTCAGTGGGAGTGACCACTGACTTCACTCTATGGCCGTTAGAGTGTCTACGTATTACTTCTTGACCAGGGCCGTGCATCGTGTCGAGCTGGCTAGTATTCATAGGTTGTATGTTTCCGATTCCAATCAAACTTAGTGAGCTAACAGTTCTCATTTTATCATTTTGCATGGATTTGAGAAACAGTAAATCAAAGGAATGAGTAGTCTACTCAAATCGTATAATTTCATAAATATCGAATAACCGGTCAGTGTTATGATGATCCAATTTTCAGTCATTGCCTTCATAAGTTAGGGAACGTAGAACTTAGAAGTATAACTGAAATGTACTGTAAATAATGTTCTATATTCATTTGGTTGAAATAAAAACATAACAACCTTTCTCCTCAAGTGTCTCATTATAAACCTATTAGGGAAAGTGTGGTTTATGAACATGCGAGATTTCTCGTACGGGTCCTCTAGTATTATATTATTTGAACACATAAATGTTCTGTATTAAGGGTGGATGAGCTAGGGCGATATTTATTAGAAACGAGGGAAGGAAAGCGTATTGATGCACCTAGCGCATCTAACGGAAGCATATTAAGTTATTAGGTGCTTCAACTAAAAAGCGTTGTTTCAATTGATGGGCTTGGACATCGCGGTCCTTTAGCCAGGTGTACTTCGGTGAGCGTGGAATGTTGTCTGATAACCTGTGTTATTGTGATCGCTGTATTAGTGTGTTTGTAATTAAAGTGAGGATTAGGAAGGAAGTGGCCGTGGCCTTATGTTAAGAAACATCCTGGCATTCGTCTCAAGTAGAGGTAATGAATCACGGAAAACACTTCCAGGATGGCGGGTCAGGAAGGAATCGAACCCACCTCTTTTCAGTTTTGCCTCACGAGGCTGAGTAGATGCCGGTCCAGCCTTCAGATCAGAATCAAATTTCTTGGCAGAGCCGGGAATCAAACCGACCCCTCAGGACCGACAGCCAAGAATGCTAGCTGCTACACCAAGAGGTGGACAACAGTAAAGAAGAAATAAACTTAGTTTATGCCCAGTACATCTTTTTCACTATATGATTTTGTCGCAAATCTCTCATGTCACATTCCTGGATCATTTACGAGGCATCCGCTTATGAAGATTATTGTAAAAATATTATATGGAAAAGTAGACAGTAATGGGCGTACTTTTAAAGATTAATACGGACAAAATTCCAGGCCAATAGCTGAAATAGTTTCCCAAACACTCAATAATGGTGAAATATTTCGCACCATGTTGGATTGCTGTTCATCATAGAAATATGTGACACGGTCGAGGTCTCCGGGAATAGAAGTAACTTGCTACCAAATTTCAGTAACATCTGTCCAGCCAATCAAAAGTAATTTGGGTGATATAGGCCTACATAATACTGTACACACAAATACGGACAAAAGTCGAATTCATAAGACTATTATTTCATATGATGAAAACAGGCTAATATTATTATTATTATTATTATTATTATTATAGAGTAATAACGATAACACTTATAATAATAATAATAATAATAATAATAATAATAATAATAATAATAATAATAATAATAATGTTATCGTTATTACTCTATTATTATTATTATTATTAGTCTATAGGCCTAATAATAATAGCAATGATATGAGTTTTACGTCCTGTTAACTACTGAGGCTTTGGAGATGCAGGATTTTGTCGTGAAGGGGATCTTGAGCGTGCCGGTGAGTCTACTGAGGGGGTCCGTCATGATGAACACACTCAAAGGTCAACTTTCTGTGCTGGAATTCCATCCCGCATCTTTGGACACAGTACGCCGCGCAGTCAGCCTAGAAACCAAAACTAAAATATTTGGCTGAGTCTGAAATCAAGCCCCTAAATCACAGAGTATAAATACGCGTGTTCACTAGACGAGGGTGGATATGAGAGTATACTATGGATTATTAGTTCGTGAAACTGAAGAACCTCCATTAACGCAAGGTCATTGGGAACTGGGCTACTCTCAGTAGTCAGCTGAATTCGTGCAAGTATGCTTGAAATCGAACAGCCTGGCTATAGTTGCTGCGATCAGCTGTTGAGGCGCCTCGGGCTCATCGTGCCGCTGGTTCTATACCCCTCCTCTCCTCTGCCAGAGAGTGACCATAAGGTAGCTCTTGGCGTCTTTGCGAGAGCCTCTTGTCGTGGAACGAACTACATCTTGTCACAATCGGTCACATGGCCAGCAAATTGCCATGTTGTCCTGTCGCAGGAGTGACATCCACATTACTTCCTGCAGAGCAAGGTATGATCTCAGCACCAACCGACACCCCTACTTATGTTCCCCCACAAACACACCTCTGCTCGTTGCAAGACCCGGTTCACACTCTTTTTCTTTTAATATTACGTGATTGTTGTTTTGTATCTCCGGCTGGCAATACTACGTGCGCTATCCATCACGCAGTCACTCAACAGGTGGAGCCGTACACACCGGATCACATATTATGAGTGTCCCTAGTACGAACATGATGCAACAACAACACCTGAGTCACTTAACCTCCATATAACAGAAATATAATTGAGGCATGGTAGTGGATAAATGTCTATATGAGGCGTTCTCAACGTTTCTGAGAACAAAAGTTTGGTGCTTTTCAGTCGGTCAACACGAATGTACCCAAATAGAGCTGGGTTATGCCCTAATCCTGAAATAAATTACATGAGATTAATAAATACACTAGGATGACCAGTTTCGATCGTCAAGCGATCATCATCAGATCCATTACACTTAGGCTATAACATCTATGTTTGAGAATACAAGTGAAAAATATATACAATATGTACAATTATTTAGTTGCAGTGTTGGTAATGCAACTGTCGGTGTATACTAAATGTAGTATATCTAATGTTAGGTGAACTTCTAAAATGGTGATAAAAATCCGGAATTTGTCTGTTTGGGGTGATTATATGGTTATACAAAATCAACTATGGTTATACTGAAATAATACAGGCTGATACTTATCCGGTTGTCTCCCTAACTGGAACTTCAAGCAGTTTCGTGTTCACTCTGGCACCAGTTATGGTCGACCATAACTGGTGCCAGAGTGTATTTATTAATCTCATGTAATTTATTTCAGGATTAGGGCATAACCCAGCTCTATTTGGGTACATTCGTGTTGACCGACTGAAAAGCACCAAACTTTTGTTTACTTAGGCAACACTGAAAAATGGCTTCAAACTTCACAATGTTTCTGAGAATGTGAGCACCACCCTCATGCCATACCAAGCACTCGAGCACCAATTGAAAACGAAAATCTACAGCCTGCTTCCAGTCGACCCCTTCTAGTGGAGAGGATATGAACTGTGCCGGCTGCCGAAGCCTGTCGCACTCCCCTGGGGAAATGATTAAACGAATGACAGATGAAATGAAATGACAATGGAGAGTGTTGCTGGAATGAAATTTGTGACAGGGAAAACCGGAGTACCCGAAGAAAAACCTGTCTGCCTCCGCTTTGTCCAGCACAAATCTCACATGGAGTGACCGGGATTTGAACCACGGATCCAGCGATAAGAGGCCGGCGTGCTGCCGCCTAAGCCACGGAGGCTCACCCCAGCACCAATTGATAGAATATAATAATAATAATAATAATAATAATAATAATAATAATAATAATAATAATATTATGCGTCCCTTTCCTTTTCGTCTCTCTCTCTCCCTCTGAAGAGCTGTAATAGCTAGGGATTCACCACACCAGGCATGCTGCAACTGCTTGCATGACGTATGCAGGCAGTCGAGTTGAATCAGCATCTTTCGTGTTAGTCATAAAACAGGGGATGTTCAATTATTTTACTGTAGATTAAAAAGTAGCCTACTACTTCACAAAATGATAGTCTACAAGTTTTTACAATCAGAAATGTTGATCAAAACACTGTTATTCCGGTTCGTGCAACAAAATTTGAATTGAAGAATGGATCTCAGGGGAGCTTGTGCTCACAAGCACTTTATGGCTCATATGATGAAAGCACCAAATTTCATTTACAGAGCACCGTGGTGCTCGCGAGCACCAGGTTGAGAACGCCCGGTCTACAGCACAATTTTAAACGTTCAAAGAGCTTTTCTATCCCTTATTATTCGCGTTTAAACAGGGTTGGAGATTAGATGCGATGAATTTCTATATGGCGGGTGGTTTTGACAGCCGTATGTCCTTCCTCACGCCAACCTCATAGGAGGAGTTAATAAGAGATGAAGATAAATGAAATTGGGCAAGGAATTGGAAGCAAGCGGCCGTGACCTATTGGGAAGGTACCGTCCCGACATTTACCTGGAGTTAAAAATGGGACACCACAGTAAACCATTTCAAAGACAGCCATCGGTGGGGTTCGAACCCAGTCGTCTACCGAGTCCGCAGATACCTTGGATCCATGGCCTAGTAATGCACCCGAGCAAGCGTAGGTTAAACTACAAAGAAAATTACATATCCGTGGCGTACGCTGGTTGTAGTGCTTTCTACGACATGTACTGTACGTCTAATCATTAGCGTTCTTGTTCAAAAGTTGTTTTTGTTTGATTCAGTCCCACGCACTTTTGTGTGTATAGAATTGGTCTTAAGTCCACTCACTGGTGTAGTTGATGGCATTCTTTGCTGTCACCCCGGAGGTCCAGGTTCGATTCCCGGCTCTGCCAAGAAATTTAATTCTGGCCTGAGGGCTGGAATGGGGTCCACTCACTCAGCTTTGTGAGGCAAAACTGAGAAGAGGAGGGTTCGATTCCCATCTCGGCCATCCTGCAAGTGGTTTCCCGTGGTTTCCCACTTCTACTCCAGCAAATGCCAGGATGATTCCTAACTTAAGGCCACGGCCGCCACCTAGTAACCTGATATCCTTAATCCACTCGGGAGATAAAACCACACTCTGAATAACCACCGTCAATACCGGGATTCAAACCTTACGCCACAGAACTTAAAATGTAATCATATGCTATATATAGTACGGTACATTATTACCATTTAATGCCGAAATTGTGGTGTTTAAATGTAATGATTAAATTCACAGCATAAAAACTGAATTGCGTCCCAAAAGGCAGATTGGTTTCGATTCCCGATTCATGGATGAGGAGATTTCGAGGTGAAATGTCACGTCCGGTGGCTCGGATTCCACGTAGGAAAGGAGGTTCCGTGGCTTATGGACGTGAGATTAACAGCCACGTAAAACTACAAGTTTTCTCCCTGATAAAAGCTGGAAAGAAAGTCAGGTTACGAAGTTCCTGGAGTTACTACTAGTGGCGCTACAGGCAGGGTTAGAGTTCAAATAGTGGCCTCAGTTGACTCCACGGTGTCAATCGTTCGGCTGCATCAGCTTGATTAGCGTGCCTTGACTCGCTCCCTCTCTCTCTCTTGCTTTCATCAGCCGAATGTCACATAATGCTTACGGCTTTTCTCGCACGTAGCCTACCCACCCTTTAGGTCACTCCTGACATCATCACACTGAATAAAATTAGCAGGGCCGCAATACGAAGATTTTGCAGCGTACAGGTCTGAGCCAGGGGCGTATATAAGGGGGGTGCTGGGGGACTCCAGCCCCCCCCCCCCCGAAAAAAGTCAAGAAAAATGAAAAAGTGTCGCTTATTGGCTAAGTTATAAACAATATTAAGATTAAAATTAGACTACCTCGTGGTGTAGTGGCTAGCATTCTTGGCTGCCGCCCCGGAGGTCCGAATTCGATTCCCGGCTCTACCAAGAAATTTTAATTCTAGTCTGAGGGCTGGAACGGGGTAAACTCAGCCTTGTGAGGCAAAACTGTGAATTCCACATTACGGTACTTTTGAGAAATAAATTATCAACTTGTAAAAAAAACTGTTTACCTTTCTGCTTAGTAAATTGACAAATATTTCGATATTTGCCATTCATACTCCATAGATCATAATAGAAAATTCATTAAGTATAAAATTATATTTGTGTGTTGTGTTGCATTTTACAACTTTTTTGTAGTGCGTAATAATTGTATGTTATATAAACTTTGAATCTTATCTAAAATAATTGCACAAAGTTATATGCTCTAAGATATTGGTTGATATTTCTGGGTATTTTGCGGTGACAAGCCCCTGAAAATACTCACAATTTTCCAGGATAGTCAGCCCCCCCCCCCCCCCCCCTCGAAAAAAAATTGTATATATGCCCCTGGACTGAGCTATTGGGCCCGTGTATTTTCAGTTTACGCACAAACGTTTAATACACACAAGAAAACTCTACACACGAGTGTAGAGAAGCAATTTAAGTTCAGACATTGTCTTCAGAAGCATCAACTCGTGGTGTGGTGGTTAGCGTTACTGGCTGTCCTCCTTGAAATCTCGGGTCGATAATACCCGAGTCCATCAATCACGTGACGGCCCTCATGAATAAATGTAACGAATTCAAGTTTTCAAGGTATGCTACCTTTGAATTTGACTAGGAAATGTGATGTGACATGCTGCCCAAATCAGGGGTTAAAGCAATAAGCTAACTTTGCCTTCAATATGTTACAATTGACGGATATGTTCATCCGCACAATGCTCTTCTAAGAAGCACCGAAGTACATTGATGAGTATCTAAGAGACACTTGTCTCATGGTCTCATGTAGCGGGTAGAGACCAACACACCAGTCTCTTCCGCGACATGACGGAGGAGGCGTGGCCAGCGAAGACTGGGAGGAGTGGGACTGTTCTAGCTCGTCTGATCGCTCGCGTCACTTTTAAATCCGAAACGAATTATCACGTGCACCGCTGGGTCAAGTTTGGCGGTATTTGGTTTCTGCATATAAGTAGGTTGAAAAGCAGCATTTTCATGAATATATAGAGATATGAATCAGATTTCTACGCCCAGTAGTTTAATTTTTATGTTATTTTAAAATTATTTTAATATTATTTGAAAGAGGATACTACTCCTTGATTATTAATCACTCGTCCCTAGCTGCTGCAGAGCGTATGAGCCAATGCAATGTTGTTAAGTCTTTGCACAACGACGAGGCGGGTGAGTTAAGCTCCATTGTTTTAGCATTATGTTCCCACGTTAGAGTCCAAGCAGAGAATGAACGATGTTGCTACATTGGTACTCGGGGAGGCAGGAAGTGTCACGTGTTTCAGTGAAGGCGTGCAGGAACTAAAATCCGTTACTGCGTCGCGGCAGACACTGGTGTGTCGGTTTCTAATAAGCCCTCTCGCTCTGATGACCGTGCGGCGGTGATGTGGTGCGGCGAATTCTCCATAAGACAATAGACGCGTTGAGGAGCAATACCGATCCATGACCCGGTGAGTTAGCCATGGTCGTTACGGCGTGGCTGCAGACAGTCGCTCACATCCAGGAGACTAGGAGGTTCAAAATCCCATACCGGCAACCTTGAAGATGGTCTTCTGTGGTTTCCCATCTTCCTTCCAGGCAAATGCCAGCGTTGGTCCCTAACTATAGGCCACAGCCGCTACCTTCCCATTCCTCATCCTTATATTCACACTCTCCTCCCCCAGACAACACTCCACACGCGACTATACTTGTAGCTCACCCCATGGGTGTCCGCATAGAAGCAGCTACAAACTCTGGCGAGCCGAATATGCCCTCTGACACACCCGGCACTAAAAGCCATACGCTAAAAAAAACGCAGCACAGTCCCACATATTGTACGGACATAGGCTGGAGCAGAGACCATGGCGCACTCATCTCTCTCGATAAAGGATCGAGATCCAGTGAAATCGGGAACCAGGAGTGCACCCTCATATGCAACCCCGTGGAACCACTCGGTTAGAATTCGGGAAAATGCTCTGGTACATTGTCTTGTTTAGGGACAAGTCTTTGACATGGTGTTCTTTGCCCAGAAATGGGTGCACATTACCTGCAAGGTCATCCCTGTATCATTAACCAGTGAGAGCAATTTGTAGACGTACCAGGGGCTCTATTTCATTCCACGTCAACCATTCCCAGACAAGGATACTACCACCACCACCACCAGTCAACACTCAACCTGCTGGCAAGAGGGTCCCATCGTCACATGTGATTGGGACGTCATCAACGTGTACCAAATTGTACTTCGAGTCATCGAGGGTCCAATGGTGGTATTTCCACCCCACGTTAACTGTTGTATCGTAAGGCATGTGATGAGCAGGTGTACCCTGGTGGGATGGGAATTTCTGTAACCAATAGCGAGGGAAAGCTTTTGGATGACATAACTGCTCCCAAGCCTTTGTTGTCCGGCGTGGAGTTGGTGAGCAATCTGCTGCAATGTGAGCCATCTGTCCGATGTTTCGATGGTGATCTCTATCAACCACACAGTGGTTGGCGATATTTTTAGACTCTCATATTTCTGGTACGCTCTTGACACTGTAGGCCGTGGGAATCCCAACGTCTGCACAACATCGAAGAAGGATTGTATAATACGTTCGGCTCCGACAATCTGACCGCATTCAAAAGTGCTGAGATTCCATGTAGCCTATGAGACATGGAGGGCCGGAAACTAAGCATTATAGGGGTACCAGGTAGAAAAGACTGTTGGAGGCGGGGCTCGCATTACGTAGCTGCTGAAGAGCTTCCCCCTCCATACACGACTTCGGATGGTCCAGCGACAAGGACAACGAAGCAAGTAGCAGCGAGAAAGAGAGAGAGACACTTCCCCTACCTGACGCACATGCGCAGAAGAAAGACTAGCAGTTGAGAGGCAAGGGAGCTGGAAACACTCTCCCCTACTTTGGTGCGCTTGCGCATTGAAACATTCTTTTCTACCTGGTCACTCTATAGTACCAAGCATGAGCGTGGGTCAGTTGTTGCGCTGTTTTGCCAAATCAGTCGGATTTTTTGTTTGTTCCCAGTCAAATGCAGCTGTTTACTCCCCAAACACCGTGATTGTGTTCCCATCCTCATTCTTCTTCTCCGACATTGCCAGAAGCCCAGTGCTTCCTTGGCATCTACATTGAGTTTCCGAGAATTATCCAAAACACTGTTTTTCTCCTTTTCCCATTTTCTTTCAAATGATAAGCTGCTCAGAAACTAACGTTTCCATGATTTCCTTTTATACTACTATTAAACACATCAAAATAGTTTTGCATAACACTTGTTTGCCATGATGCAGAGTGTAGGTGCGATTGTGGGCGAGGTTATTAAAAAGAGACGGCATTCTGACAAATCCTGCACACTTTATTCATGTATGAAAAGAAAATTACAAACACGAAGACATTTGGCCTGTCAAACATTGGCTGATATGTGTAATCTTGCCATCCTATGACGTTTCAGTAAGGAACATGGCCACCACGGGCGTCCAACAAGTCTCTTATTCGCCGTGGCATACCACAGATCAAGTAGTCCAGGTCCTCATGAGGCAGACGATCCCACTCTTGGACCGCGGCCTCCAGGATCTCTTGGCGGGTTATGGGAGGACGTGGGCGCTAAGCAATAGCACGCTTCAGCATATCCCAAACATGTTCGATACAGTTCATGTCCGGCGATATCGCAGGCCATTCCATTCGTGCAATGGCGGACTCCTGGAGGAAGTTTTGTACCACCGCCGCTCGATGTGGTAATTATATATGCAAAACTTTCTTTGATGTGTGTATTTATTTGGCTCTGTTCCTTTCCAGTACATAATGTTCCCTGTCTGGCGGATCCATTTTTGGTAGGTTTTCATTGTATTTTTAGAAGCCAACTTCGCTGTCATTCCATTTGGATGTGCACTTTTACCCATCTTTACACATGCTTTTGCTACTTGTAGTATTTCATCCGTGTATCCTGACCACTCCGTTTCAATGCCCTGCGATTATTTATTAACTACAATTTGTAATTTCTCACGAATCATACGCATGTACTGTATTTCTCCCTAAATGTTTTTTTTCCCTGGAGATATTTGACCCAATTCTGCCTGCACACAGGACCCACAGTCCTGGTGCAGTCTCCCGGCCTTCCATGTCTCGTAGGCAACGGTCGTACTCAGCCTGTGCTCGACTGTTGTTGGGTCGGATAGCACAAGAGCTGACGTCATCTTGGGCACCTGCCCCACCGTACTGTCTTTAACACAGTAGATATCTCTAATTCAATTACATATCAACCTACACTTTGTTGTTAACTAGTTGAATGAAGCTTCAAATAACCAGAAGTGTTAAAAGAATGCACGTAACCTTTCCATTTGAATGAGATAAAATCTTCAGATTAATTACACAAAACCAAGAAAATGAGGCTAACGACCACTTTATCCCAAGCAACAACAACAGCAACTATTTCAGAGTCAAAACAGTTAACATAAAATTGATTTCATCAAATGACAATCGATTGAATAGGCACATAGTTAATCTAAGCCACCGTTTGGTTCCACATCCATTGTGCACTGCAAAAAAAAAAAAAAAAAAACATTAACATTAACATACGAGAGCAGCATGCCTGTGGAATTGTTCTAGTTTTCTCCCTCAGTCCACCTTGAGCCTTCACCAGTCGGGTATTGCCAGATTTGAGGTACACAATTTCCCTCCCCATAAACACTATGCCTCACGTACGGTCTGAATTTCCGTTCGGGATTAAGAATAAGAATCTCACTATATTTCACTATGGTGTTTGTTGCTTCAATTACGGGTTTGGGATATCTTAAATTGTTAGTCCCGTGTACTTGTTTGTGTTGTATTTGTAATACTGTAATGTTATTGGTTCTACATCCCTTTTTAGCAACTGCGGCTTTTAGAGACGCCGGGGTGCCGGAATTTTGACCTGAAGGGGATCTTTAACTTGCCAGTAAATCTACTAACACTGCTCCCTCACAGTTGCGCACCCTCAAATGCCCATTTGCGCACCCTCAAATGCCAGTTTACTACGCCAGGATTCGATCCTACTACCTTGGACACAGCAGGCGAGAACGTTGCCGCTGAGCCACGCAGCCAGTCTCTTGTATTTGTCAGTTAACATGTATTATCGTACTGACTGTGGTATTGTAATCGTAAATTATAGTGTTTAAGATTCGGGTATGTGCCCCGGGGCTTTAAATAAAACTGAGTGAGTTTGAATAAGCCGCACTCAGAATGGCTGCTGGCAGCACCAAGACTCAAAGCTCACGGTTATTAATTATTTATTTATTTGTGTTGTGAACATTACAGGAAGCCCCAATTACATTGCTCACTACTAGAATTAGATAATATACAACAATATGTAAATAGAAATACAATAGATACATAAAAAGAAGATATAGATAGAGATACACGAGATATATAAGAAGAAGAAGAAAAGAAGTGTTAGGTATGAGAAGGAAATGGGCTGAATACAGTACAATATATTACAAGACATCTATTAATGCAGTAAAGGAGCGTGATTTCTTGGGCTGTTAGGTTATTGTCACGATGTTATAGACCAGGTCGGTGCACGAGGGCTATTCATGCGATTAACTCCGAAACAAGACTGCGGAAGCGAGATGACGAAAGTTACAGTGATGACTACTCCACAGCATTGGGTGAAGTAGGAAGAGGAGCTCGAGTAATCGTCTTTGGGCAAACGTGTTCCAGAATCTAGAGCAGGGAACGTGGGGTCAGGTCGGAGTTATCGGCAATACCAAATTCAAGTGCTGCATCTCCCACCATTGAGTTTGAACAACCTTGTCCAGCAACAGCTGGGAGATTGGAGTTCATCATTTTCAGGCCGCCCTGCTATTTTCTACAGTGGTGCCAAAATTTCAAAGCCACTCTGCTAGCGTGGAAGGGCTTTTTATACCGCAGAAAATTCAGGTCTTTTTTTTTTCACAGTATAGTGAACCCTTTACCCTATGTTGGATAAATGATTCAACTTTTATTTCTTCAATTAATAAATATTTCAACCAGCATCATGAAAGTAGCCAGACAGTGATGAGGAAATCTCAGGCATTTGTTGGAGACAGTAGGGACATACCTGCGACAGTTTAACAAAAGGCTAAGTACTTGAGCTATGAAAAGAAATAGCTTAGCGATGTATCACAGGGACAGGTGTGGCTACCTCAATTTTAGAAGCGGCGCGCGGTGAGACATGGTTCTGGTATGTTCATTGTGTTATTCGCGCCTAGAAGAAATATGATGCAGTAACGTGAATGGCTGATGAAGAAAATAGACACTCCCAAGACGCCAAGATCTACTAGAAACCGCCAAATTACAGAAAATGGAGAACCAATGAGAAGTGAATGCCTACTTGCGCGCCAACTCAGGCTGGGGTACGCGGCGGCTAGCATTCACGCGGGAAATCGCCTAGACAAAATCTCTACGATCGATTCTAGGATTAATGGGCATATTCTTGACCTGTGCAATATTACGAGTTCAGTGATATTTATTTCATTCCTGTATCACAATTATTTCGAGAAATTTTTACATAAAATCCCCCTCCATCTAGACCCAAGGGCCAGTTCATTTATAAGTGTGTCGAAGAGCCAAGACATTGATTATTATTCCGTGTGTCGTGGACACTAGACTTTCATTCTGTGCGTCTACGGACGTAGACTTTGATTCTGTTCGTCTGAAGAGATAGACTTTTATTCTGTGTGTCGAAGACACAAGATATTCATTGTAAAGTGTTAAATTCAGTGATAGATAGTCATTGTACTATAGTTATAGGGAAAGTATCGTCGATAATTCGCCAACGAACAGTGACAGGGAATTTAGTACCTGAACAAGCGAATTTAGCAGTCAGACATAAAGTGTATAATAACCTAATTTTTTGTATCAGCGCAAGGATGACATCGATGAATGCAGAGGAAGTTTGGAATTCTCAACAGTCCGTCCAGATGGCTGCTATGAGATAAAGAATCATCCAGTTGGGGAATGGCGTCTGATGTTCTTTGACGGGTGACTACAAAAAGAGATGAGTACGAAATAATATTTTATTATTTATTAAATTAACTTATGGTTTATGGGACATATTTTTTGTAAATACTTTGCTTGTGTGATTAATGTAGTATATTTAGTTTTGATCTGACACATTTTTGTTTGGAAGCAGCTCGCACAATTGTAGTTAATGGAAAGTTCTTTTATTTGTGTTGTGTTAACTAACGTAGCTATGTGAACGGCCGTGTTCGCCTATGTTACGAAGTGCGGTTAAAAACGTCTCTCGGAGATATGTCGTGTTTCAGAAGTAGGACTGAATTAATATAATTATATAGTAGATTGGAGGGTAATTAAATTTTGTTGAGATTTATTATTGATCAGATTCAGTGTGATTATTGCCTTTTGGAGCAATGTAATTTGTGACGAAGAGTACTCAGCTCTATCGTAGGTTTTAAATATTGTGTTAAATGTTTGCGAGCTCTAATTCAGCAGACCCGTGTGAAAGACGTTATGTCAGTCCCAGATGTGTGTATTGTGAGTATATATTGTGGTATTACAAGCGGGAACTTCAGCAGAGACTGATTTCTGTCAGCTTGGTATCAGATTCATATTGTATCCTTGCGAGGACAATTATGGATATGTGATTATTGTCTGACCATATGTTGAGTTAGAGGTGATGTTAGCTGCTGTTGATTCCTTGAGATAACAGTTCAGCTGGTCGGCTATTAATATACACTGGAAGGGGGACATGACTGGTATTTGTGGAAAGGGTGAGTTGTGGTCACAAGGGCTGGCTGAGTTTCGCAAGCTCATTAGTGAGAAACTGATCAATGGTAGAATTGTTAAATAAATGGGAGTTGCCTACGAAACACGATAAACTTCGAAGCGTTTCATTAACATGCAATTTTGTTAATATAAAGTAATCTTAACCACTTAGGTTGTTTGTTGTTGTTGGTTTATTCTATGTTTATTTTCCATGTCAGTGACCCGTGAGTCATGTGCGGCGCTGTGTTTCCTTGTTGTTGAGTGTCTGGCCATTGTGGCAGCTCATTTGGTTAAGTGTGTCACCACACTAATAAGGGTCTCAGTGAGATGCCTGTAAATAGTAGAGTTGTAATATGTGTGTCAGAGTTAGATTTAGGAATTTTTATTAATGTTATGCCCATAGCCATAAAAGTTGATTTACGAGATGATTGTTCGTAAGCACCGTGGCTGTTAACCCGTTGTGAACGAATGATCATCCAAGTACTCATTTCTCGTAGATAGTCATCACGCGAACATAAATTCACATGCAAGGTAGTGGAACTAGGATCCACATTTTATTAGAAAAGGGGAGATCCATCTGACTCCTCAAAGTGATAAATATTCATGTCAAGGGGAAAATTCAGGGAGGATTTTGTTTATTTTTGTTTGTTTTATTCTTTATTCACAAATTAGTTATTAAATCTTGTTATTATCTTACGTTTTGTCTCCTTTCTTTCTTAGTTATAGTTTTCATCCTATAACCCTTGCCTCAGAAAAGCACGTTGTTTGGCGGACGTAAACACCACACTATGAACTGAACGCGACCCCTTGATCTAAGATTCTTGCATAAAACACTGCTATTCTGAAGGGTTCATTTAAGTCAGAAATATTCCAAATTCATTGCCAACTATTTAAATAATAAAACTGCCAGTCCATAGTATTACTAGTCTAAATAACTCCTTGTGAAAGTTATGCGTAAAGTTAATCATGATGGTGGCACAGAGCGGCCAGATCTTTTTGAAAACTAAAAGTTCTAGCCAAGGGAACGTGATGGTTACAATTCCAAGAACCTCTTAGAACCATTCTTGTATGGTTAACATAGAAGTACTACACACAGAGAGAGAAAACTCAGAGCCGTTTTTCAGGCAGTCTATGAGAGGGAACTATTTTGAATATTCCCCTTCGCAGGCAGATGGCGATAATTCACTGTCTCCTCTTTAGTATTCCAGTAGAAGTACGAGACTCCCGCAGTGCACGCATGAATTATTTCGATACATTACTGATATTAGAGGCGCTGTGAGCATTCCAATGAGCCATTGTTTCCAATCCCAGGCATGTTGCCAGAAAGCCCGACTAATGACTCGTTTCGCCAGGAACAATCCTGGCATACCCTTAGTTTTACATTTTTGCATGTTACCTTAGTTTTTGCTTTAAATGTATATCTTATTTGGAACATAATTTACTCGATGAAAGCTCTTCTATCCATGTTGCTGTACACCACATAGTTTGCCCATAAATTCGCCATGATGATTCGAAAAATCAATTTATCTACGGGTTAGTATTGTTCACTTTCCTACGGTATTTTATTTTTCCCTTTGAGGTTAACCTACTGCCGTATCTACAGATAGCACATTCACTTTAGCAGAAGTCCACTTCCGGCATAGCGGCTAGCATCCTTAGCTGTCACCACAAAGGTCTGATCTGAGGGTTGGAACGGCGTCCACTCAGCCTCGTGAGGCAAAACTGAGAAGAAGTGGGTTCGATTCCCACCTCAGCGATCCTGGAAGAGGTTTCCGTGGTTTCCCCACTTCTACTCCAGGCAAATGTCGGGATGGTACCTAACATAGGCCAAAGCCGCTTCCTTTCCAATCTTCACCTGCATTACAAATACATACAACAATAACACTGGTTATTAGACACATTATATAGGTTACTCACACACCCAAATACACCGGGATAAATGACCACGATGTCGCAAAGCCTCTAAATGAATTAATAGGCCTAACAACAGCTTTTACACAAGTCCTAAATCTATTTGGTCACTCTGTAGATTTACTGGCAGAGGGAGTTCCTTAATTAGGCACACTGAAAAGCAATTCCGTTAATAGATTACTTAAACAGCACTGAAAAACGGCTTCTAATATTTCAATGCTGATACCTGTGTAACTATGGTCTCTGTACTGGTATATACACGTAGGTTAACGTGACCGTTAATCTAGAGATTATGAGCCACGGGACCTCCTTTTTGCGTGGAATCCGAACCACAGGACATGGCATTTCACTTCGAAAATCTCACATGCATTGACCGAGAATCGAACCCGGACCGCCTTGGTGAGAGGCATACAGCTAGACCGCTGAGCCACGACGCCCCTAACTTAGATTAGGATTAGGAAAGAGGTAGTCGTAGCAAATGTCAGGATGGCTATCAATGGTTATTAAAGATGGATTAAAGAAAGCTTTCCAGTCAGTCAACAGCCTGCCACGGTGGGTGAGTGGTTATCGTGTCGGACTGCCAACCCCCAAGCTTGCAGGTTCGCTCCTGGCCTTGGTAAGTGATTGAAAGGCGACAAAAGTCACGATACACATGTCATACGATGTTGGCATGTTAAAGAACTAATTTGAATTCAGAAGGTCGTGTTCATAAAGGCAAAATTTTTATCTCGGGATTTTCTGCCAACACAAAATTCCTCGTTTCTCTACTAGAAAGCGCTATAGTGTCAAGGAGCTTCGATATCTAACCTCCTGGACTTTCATAGCGCTTCGAGGAGAGATAAAATTCGACATGCAAGTTGCCCTCTGGGGATCAATTAACAAAGCTTGCACCCGGCACCCAAGGCCAAACGATATTATTATTATTATTATTATTAGTCAGTCAACACAAATCATCAACGATCATCATCAGGCTATTGATCTATGTGGGTTAAGATATGTACACTACTTTAGTTACAGAAGTTTTATGTAACACTCCATTTTGTAGTTTTTTTTAGCGTATGGCTTTTAGTGCCGGGAGTGTCCGAGGACATGTTCGGCTCGCCAGTTTTGTAGCTGCTTCGAGACGGACACCCAATGGGTGAGCTACAAGTACCGTTGGGGAGGAAAGTTGGAAGGGAAGGGCGAGGAGTTGGAAGGTAGCGGCTGTGGCCTATAGTTAGGGACCAACCCCGGCATTTGCCTGGAAGGAAGATGGGAAACCACAGAAGACCATCTTCAAGGTTGCCGGCGGGGGGATTCGAACCTCTTCGCCTCCCGGATGTGAGCGACTGCCATTAGTCATGCCGTAACGACCTCGGCTAACTCACCCGGTATTTTGTAGGTATTTTCAATCTACGTTGCATTTTGTAAGTCTTTTCAATCTATTTGTTAGTATTATGTGATATTTGTTATGATAATGTTAGTGGCTATTGACCTTCAAGTCACCAACCCGGCCATTTACTAACATTACTAACAATCACATTAAACAAGTAAACTTGAAGGTCAATAGCCACTAACATTATCACAACAAAAACATTCTAACAAACCTGACCACTTCTGTAACTAAAATAGTGCATCTACAGTATTGTTTATGTCTTATCCCACATATTCGTAGACATAGATCAAGAGCCAGAGTCTCCCCAGGGGCTCACATCTAGTGGGACGTTGGTTGGCGACCACGGGACCCCAGCTGAGTCCGGTATTGCTTCCACTTACTTGTGCCGGGCTCCTCTCCATCTTCTTTCCTGTCGACCTTCCTTGGTCAACTCTTGTTCTTTTCCGACCCCGACGGTATTAGGGTATCCGAGTCCTAGGGTGTCTTTCATTTCCCCGCCTTAATTGGCCCTTGTCTCATCTTTCCTGATCCCTCCTTCTTCGAGGGGTCAGACCTCTTGTTTTCTTTTTACTATATTTCCTTGTCTCTTTAGGATTGCCGCACTGTTTTTGTTAATTGGCTCCCCGTGTTTCTAAATTATCTTAAGCGATTTTTTTGCATCTACACTCCATTTTGTAGGTATTTTCAATCTACGTTGCATTTTGTAAGTCTTTTCGATCTAAATTGCATTTTGCGAGTGTTTTCAACCTCAATTACATTTCGTAAGAATTGACAATCTAAATTGCTTTTTAGTAAGTCTTTCAATATTGGGGATGGGATTTTTGTGAGTATTTTCAATTTCAATTGCATTTTGTAAGTATTGTCAACCTAAACCGCTTTTTGAAAGTATTTTCAATCTAAAGTGCAATTTGTATGTGGACATTTTACAAGTATTTTGCTTCTCAATTGCATTTTGTGGGTATTTTGAAACTAAATTACATTTTGTAAGTATTTTCAATCTACATTGCATTTTGTAAGTATTGTCCATCCAAATGAGTAGTTTGAATCTACCGTGCATTTTGTAAGCATTTTCAATTTCAATTGCATTTTGCAAGCATTTTCAATTTCAATTGCACTTTGTGAGTATTTTAGATCTGAAATGGGAGTTTTTCAATTTGAATTGCATTGTGTATTTTCAATTTCAATTGCATTTTGTAAGTATTTTGAATATCAATTGCATTTCTTAAGTATTTCAACTCTACGTTGCCTTTTTTTTACGTATTTTTAACCTAACCAACATTTTGTGCGTATTTTTCAATCAAATTCTTTTGTGAGTATTTTCGTTCTAAATTCCCTTTTGTATGTATTACCGCTCTCCATTTTGTGAGTAGTTTCAATCTGAGTTCCTTTTTGTAAGTATTTTCTGTCTCACTTAATTTTCGTTCTGGTTTCCATTTCATTGTCATTTTCGCTATCACCCAGACCATTAGGGTCCGATAACCTAGATGTTAGGCCCCTTAAAACAACAATTATCATCATCATCATCATCAATAGCCTGAGTGATTCTGATGTTGATCGTTTGATGATATAAATTAAGTCATCCGGGTGATTGTATTAATCTGATTTTCTGGTTTAGGGAATAACAGCTATTACAATAAGGTAAATCGTGTTGACTAACTGAAAAGCATTTAAACTTCTTACTTTTTTAAGTTTAGTAGGTAACGTCGTTACGCCTTCATGACCGCAAAAGTAATGATTACTGTAACAGTGTTACAAGTATCGTGCAGCTCCCCAACCCTTCCCTTGACCTTCCCTACTATGTTATGAAGATGTGGCGAATATTCCCAACAAGAAGAAACCCGTCTTCTTCAGTTCCAACTGCTCGACAGTCCAGAGTGAAGTCGCTTTATTCGGCAATAAGACGCGCTCGCGCAAGGTACATGAGCTAAATTTCAAACAGCCTTATTTCCATTAGAAACGGAGACATGTAAGGTCATCCCATTTGTGAGTCTACTTATGCTAAGACAACTCACCGCCGAATGAATCCAAATCGAATTGGTCGACATTTGCTCCATCTTTTACAGTGTTTAACCCACACCGGGATGTCACAAACAAGCAGTCTACTGCAATCCTTACAATTGAGAATGTATTTCAACATCAAAAAGTGACCCGACTGGATCAAGAACTGAAGAACCCCATTCCACAGCAAGAGTTGTTTGGTAACCACAAGGTAACAAGCAGAGCGAGTTATTTCATTTTGTTTGAGCCGTAATTGCTAGCTATGAGATGTAAGAATTCCTCGATTATACACCTCATTCTCCATCGGACGAAGCATGTGCATGCGATATAATAATTTATCACATCTAGGAGTGGGGCCTCTAGTTCCTGATCCGTAGCCTAAGTTGACAGGGAGAGGGAGTTCCCATGAAAACAGCAGACAATTCAACTGTCAATATCACGTGCCAGTAAACTTAATAGCCTATATTTTCCCATCGGTTGGTTTCCTTTAAATCTGAAAAACAAGATACCGGACTTATTTGGATGAGATTCTCATAAAAGATCAGCCACGTTCCGTTGTCTAGGGGTACTGTACAGTTACCGGGTGAGTTAGCCGTGGTCGATACGGCATGGCTGCTGGCAGTCGCTCACATGCGGGAGGCGAGGAGGTTCGAATCCCCCCACCGGCAACATTGAGGATGGTCTTCTGAGGTTTCCCATCTTCCTTCCAGGCAAATACCGGGGTTGGTCCCTAACTATAGGCCACAGCCGCTACCTTCCAACTCCTCGTCCTTACATTCACACATTCCTCCCCAGACAACACTCCACACGCGACGGTACTTGTAGCTCACCCCATGGGTGACCGCATAGAAGCAGCTAAAAACTGGCGAGCCAAACATGTCCTCGGACACCCCCGGCAAAAAAGCCATGCGCAAAAAAAAAAGTACAGTTAAAGGCAGCTTTCCAGCTTGTCAACACAAATTGTGCCTAATTACATTAGGCGGGAAAACAGGTATTTATATGCCCCAATATGAGAAATATTACGTAAGATCTTTATCATAAAATAACACGCTTTTATGTACAAACATGGAGGGGGGTACTTAATTAGAAGACATGTTTCCATCATCTCAGAACAGTGTTCTTTTGAAATAAGACCAGGCTCTGCCAAGAAATTCAATTCTGGTCTAAGGGCTATAACGGAGTATATTCAGCTTCGTGACAACGACTAAGAAGAGGCAGTGGCGCCGAATCTTTTTTTTTCCAGGTCTAGCAGACACCCACCCCTCTCGTTCTGTGGGACCCCCCCCCCGTGTTAAACCGGACCCCTACCCTAATAATTACGTTTTTACTGCTTATGTCGCACAGTTCTCCCCTTCTCTTCTCTTCTCTCTCCCTTCTTTCCTTTCCTCTTTTCCTTCTCTTTCCCTTTCCTCCTCTATCCGTAACCCCCCAACGGATCCCACCCCCAAAGGGGACGGGGAGACCCACCCCCTCGTCAGGTCTAGCGGTCGCTAGACCTCGACTATGGATTCGGCGCCCCTGAGAAGAGGTAGGTGCGAATTTAATCCAATCAACATTTAACATGGTCTATAGAGGTGTCATACTTCTACTCCAGGCAAATATCACAACGGTACCTATCTGCAAGTCCCATATGAACTAAATTTCCCTGATAACCATGTAACTGTTGCGTTTGTGCTAATATGCGTACGTGTAACTGAGACGCGTAGCCTTAGGTTCGGCACCATCTTGACATTTGCCAGGAACAGAACCACGGAGAACTAGTTCATCCATATTGGATCTCCGCAGCTGAGGTGAAATCCCGCTCGGCCGATACAAACTGCGCTGCGAGACCTTCAATAAACCAGTTGTCTCCACTGACCACACACAAACAGTGCTCCGGCAGGCAAGAAGCGATAGCTGCGGAGACACGATACATGGATGACCCAGTAGAATGGCTGTGGTGGGGATCAGGCATTGAATCCAGGACCTCTGGAATAGGATGATAAATAGGCAATAATAGATCACCAAGGCTATATCAAGGTGTATATCAGAATGAAGTAAAATATTCAGTCGGAAACATATTCTGAATGGGCTCTTACGCAGTAGTTTAGCGCTAGTAAGTTGCCTGCCCTGTTGCAAATTGAGGGAAATCACTACACACGATATTGAAGTTACATGTAGGCCCACTTTCATTATTAGTAGACATTTAAGATTATTTTCCGAACATTTAAGAACTGTGGCATGGATCCTTGTTTTTCTCCACTCTTTATTTAAAAACATTTAAGAAATACCCCCACGGCGTAGCCGTGCTCGTTAATTCGTGCACCACGGCCGTGCGGGCAACTTCAGCAAGTCCGTACATCGACAGTTCAAATCCCAGCGTTAACAGCAGCTATCCTGTGTGTGATTTTCCCCCGGGTTTTTCCACACTTCCTCCAGGCAAATGCCGGGATAATACCCTACTTCAAGTCCCAGGACATCTACCCCATCCCTGACCGCAATACTGTTACACACACTACTACTGTCATCACATGAATACAGGCTAACAGACAAGTTCAACATACCCAACCACATGGGGCTGTCCAAAGCCTCTAAAATGAATCACCAACTAATAATAAAATCAATCGCTCACTATTGTGATGGCAAGTCTAATATCTTCGTTCAATACCGTAAATATCCCGTGACATCGATCGACAACCGAGGACTTCCGATAGAAAATCATTGATTGTGAATGTAGGAAGTAGACGTTACTCTTAATAAAGAGTAGCACCTACTTCGAATGTTGCATGCCCAATCAGAAATTGGGGATAACTACCACAAATCAATGGAATTCAGACGTTATCCCTCATAAGCTTAGAACAATGGCAAATGTTGTTCAGAAACATCCATTTCAATGCTATTTTACCAAGACACATAACAAGCACGTTGCAATTTAACAACTAGACGGTTACACATAAAAATAAGCAGGCATGCCATCCTGTGTCGCATGCTAGACTAACATTACAATCAAAAACAACACTTTGTTCCAAAATGACGGCTCAGTTGGTAGTACCGCCTTGGAATCAGGCATAATAATTGAACACATGATATACTGACTGGTTAAAGTACTATAATTTTAAAGGTTAACTCATTGTTTCCCGTCATTGTGTGTAGAGGCAAGGCACCCACTCACGTACAAACATGTGTCATTGTTCGCTATCAGAGAGTTTCCACTTGAGTTGTTTTACGGTATGGTACACTTTCTTAGCTAATGTTTCTGGATTCGATCCCGCCTTAGGTCGAAATATTAAAGACTGCTTAAATGCTCGTTTCGGCAAATTTTCAGGCTAATAATTAACCTTTGCGCGACAAAACTCCGGAACTTGAATCCCTGAAGAATGTTAAAAGTTGTTAAGATCATATTATTACATTTATTATTATTTCACAGTGAGGGAATTGGGATCTTATAGCGTGGGTAGCTATAAGTGTTGTGGTACACACAGTTGGTATTTAGAAGCAGTAGCTTTACCGCAGTCAAAAAACTCACAAAAGCTTTACACGAATTACGCATATCGGCATGGCTTTCTTATTATACAGTATAAGCATGACATTATGGGGTTTGAAGCCATTTTTAGTGTTGCCTTAGTAAACAAAAGTTTGGTGCTTTTCAGTCGGTCAACACGAATGTACCCAAAAGAGTTGGGTGATACCCAAATCCTGAAAAAAATTACACGAAATTAATAAATACACTAGTGAATTATTTATTAATTTCATGTGTTTTTTTTTCAGGACTAGGGTATTACCCAACTCTTTTGGGTACATTCGTGTTGACCGACTGAAAAGCACCAAACTTTTTTTTATACGCATGATATGTGTGACGAAAACTCATTACCAAATGAGTTGTGATAAGTTATAACGATCCCATCTACATTTAAGAGTTAGGTGTCATCCTGCATTAGCCTTCAGTTGAAGTGGGAGTCCACGAAAACCACCCTAGTTTGATTAGGAGTGCAGTTCGAACAAAATTCACTTCTCCGTTAGCCTCATGAGACTAAGTACACCTCGGTCCATTCATAATTTCAGGACTAAAATCTTCTATGGCAGAGCCAGAAATCGATGGAAAGATACTGCGCTCAACCTAAGACCACGTAAGGTGACGTATGAGATGAGACTCAAGCATGTCTGTCCAACGCTTCAACAAGGTATAATTAATGAACTCTAGTAATCAAGCCTGCTAACAGTCCATCTTGTATCTATAAGGGACTGTCTCACCGTTGGCCAATCTCAACTGCCACATCTCACGTAATTACTGCTGAGTCGTAATAATTCCTTTGCTGCAATAAAACAAGTATTACCAAACTTTACAATAATATAATTCATAAAACACGGAATGTGCCACTGCTAATATAGCCGGCAACCTTCCTCGGTCAGTGGTTCACCCTCGCAAGTGAATTACAGTAGGTCTTTTCGTCAGACTCAGTTTACGTTGGGAGGAATTTTTATTCCTGACACCCCAGGCTTTTGGAAAAGTTTAAAAATCCGATTTCCAGTCAAAATACAGACAGATTCTAGAATTATAAATAGAGTAGGGTCCGCACAAGCCACGGAGGCCCATGGAATAACGGAAGATGGAGGCTTCCACGTTTTCAGACATCGGCAGGCATTGTCAACTCCACGCCCGGCCGTCTTTCCTTCTAAGAATTGCCTTGGTACTCATTTCTATTGTAGGCTGAGTGAACTCCAGAGTCATTTGCGTTTCTGTGTCTGTTTTAAAACCCGCTACTTGAGTGGGAATCAAACCCACTCCCTTCCAGCTAGAAGCACAGCACCTTTATCGATTGAGCTACGCAGCCCTCCTGTGTAAGCATTAAGAAGGAAGATATCGAGAGAAATGGGCTGTTCCACCATTTGTAAGGAGATGAAATTGGATACCATGGGTAACAATTTTAAAGGATCATCTACATACAGGGTGGCGCACAAATGGTTGACACATTTGAAAAGCAAATATAAAATTCATCTTATGTTCTATTTTGTTCACATTTCGCGCACACCTTCCCCGTTTCATGGAAATATATGTAGAGGTGACACTGCTGCTTTGTCTCCGATTGCTTACATTCTAGAGAACTTTCTGTCATGTCCGAGCACGGGCATCTCTCCGTTCAGCAGCGCGCCAAACAGTTTTCTTTTATTGTGAATCAAAAAGTGTTACGGCGACTCAAAGGAAATTTCGAGCTGTATTTCAGACTAAGTGGGCACCAGCAAGGAACACCATCCTTCGCTTATACAGAAACTTTGAAGAACAAGGCAGTGTGAAGGAAGAAAAGCGACCACGTGCACCAGCAGTTCGCTCGCCTGAAAACGTCGCTGCGCTGTCGACCGCCATGCAGCGCACCCCCACGCAATTCAACACGGCGAGCTTCAAAATAAAGCGGAATATTGCGCCGTTCAGTTCAAAGAATATTACAGGGTAACATAAATTATACCCGTTCAAAATGACTGTATTACAAAAGGTAACGGATTTCCACAGGCAGAAAAGATTGCAATACGCCTTATGGACGCAAGATAATGATGCGTATTTGTTTCGAAGAGGTTGTCCGCCATTTTTTTAGCGTATGGCTTTAGGTGCCGGGAGTGTCCGAGGACATGTTCGGCTCGCCAGTTTTGTAGCTGCTTCGAGACGGACACCCAATGGGTGAGCTACAAGTACCGTTGGGGAGGAAAGTTGGAATGTAAGGACGAGGAGTTGGAAGGTAACGGCTGTGGCCTATAGTTAGGGACCAACCCCGGCATTTGCCTGGAAGGAAGATGGGAAACCACAGAAGACCATCTTCAAGGTTGCCGGCGGGGGGATTCGAACCTCCTCGCCTCCCGGATGTGAGAAAATTTAATTAGTGTTCTGTGAAAAATACAGTTGTTATTCTAAAATTAAATGTCAACTTTTCGTGCGTCACCCTGTATCTGCTAACAAAGTGCATGGATAGAGGGTCTTCACAGATAGACTTGCAACTGTTGCGGGAGAGAAGCAGAACAATCAATATAACAAGTACGGATTTCTTACATACAAACTTGTAGGTACCATCTAATCTATACTAATAAAATAAAGCTGAAGAGTGTGTGTGTTTGTGTCTTTGAACGCGCTAATCTCTGGAACTACCAGTCCGATTCGAAAAATTCTTTTTTTAGTATATATGATAGCCAGATTCAAGAGGAATAGTTTAGGCTATGTAGTAATAGGCTACACTTCTCAGGTAACCTTAAAGATTGATTTTTGTTCAGTAAGTCGGCAGAACAAGCGCTCCCGAACTGCTCTATCCGCATGCGCTGGCGTTATGGTTAGTGATACGTACACCGTTTCACCGATCTGAACCAAAATTTGTATACTTGCCCTTTGGAACCCTGCGAGTAACACTGTCTACGTGAAATTTATGACAGACCAGTCCATTCCCTGCATTTAGGCCCTTTGACACATATCTACACCTTTTCACCGATCTGAACCAAAATGTGTATACTTACCCTTTGGAACCCTGTGAGTAACACTGTTTACATAAAATTTCGGACAGACCACTCCATTCCCTGCATTTAGGCCCTTTGGCACAAATCTACACCGTTTCACCGATCTGAACCACCACCCCCACCACCACAAAAAGTTATATTTTTAAAATATTTCTTTTGTGTTAGTTTAAGTATCATGTGCCAGTTCTGTAGTAGTATTCATTATCATCCATAAAACAAATAAATCCACCGGGCGAAGCCGGGCGCTACTGCTAGTTAGAGATAAAACAGTATTAGAGTTGAAAATCTGTTTGAAGAGTACCTGCTGCCCCATAAGCGATTGTACATGACATAGTTCTCTCACTTTCCTCGTTAACGAGAGGCTCGCCATTGAAACTTAGCTGCGCGAATATGATTTCTTTCATGTCTGCGGGAAGCCAAGGCTTTTCCAGCGCAGGGCACAATGTTGTCAACTCTCCACCGTAGACACTAGGAGCAAGCAGCGAAACTGGACAGAACTACGTGCAGCTGTGCAACACTGGACACCTGACACGTGAGCTGGCCGCCTCGACTCAACTCTGGAGTCCACGTGGAGTGATAGAGGAAGCATGATATTGGTCAAGAACCAACAACTATTGGTCAGCAGTGAACAATATTTTGTAATTTGCAAATGAGTTTTTTAAAATCAATGTGTTTTTAGATAAACTTAAAGTGATAATATCCTTTGCCAGAGCCGGGTATCGAAGCTGGGTCTCTCAGATGAGGAATATTTATTCCTAATCCTACACCAAGTGTATCAGTTAATACACACATCAAAAAAAGTTTTGCATCACCTCGGTTCCCAGATCTCCGGCATATAGACGTTGACTGTGTATATTGTATCAAAGATACAGTCCCTTTGACTGTTCATAGATGTCACTAAAACTGCTCAAAGATGTAAACAACCATGCATGAGCAGGGCCTATTAGACGGAGGGGGTACGACAGCCGATCAGTTCCAGTCATTCCACCAGGACGAAGGTACGCTGCTCATGTTGTCTGTAGTTCTACCATGCCTAGAAGGTCAATACCGCAGTTCGATCGCGTCCGCATTGTTACTTTGTGTCAAGAAGGGCTCTCAACAAGGGAAGTTTCCAGGCGTCTCAGAGTGAACCAAAGCGATGTTGTTCGGACATGGAGGAGGTACAGAGATACAGGAACTGTCGATGACAGGCCTCGCTCAGGCCGCCCAAGGGCTACTACTGTAGTGGATGACCGCTACTTACGGATTGCCGCTCGGAGGAACCCTGACAGCAATGCCACCATGTTGAATAATGCGTTTCGTTCAGCCACAGGACGTCGTGTTTCAACTCAAACTGTGCGCAATAGGCTGCATGATGCGCAACTTCACTCCCGACGTCCATGGCGAGGTCCAGCTTTGCAACCCCGACACCATGCAGCGCGGTACAGATGGGCCCAACAACATGCTGAATGGACCCCTCAGAATTGGCATCACGTTCTCTTCACCGATGAGTGTCGCATATGCCTTCAACCAGACAATCGTCGGAGACGTGTTTGGAGGCACCCTGGTCAGGCTGAACGTCTTAGACACACTGTCCAGCGAGTGCAGCAAGGTGGTGGTTCCCTGATGTTTTGGGGTGGCATTATGTGGGGCCGACGTACGCTACTGGTGGTCATGGAAGGCTCCGAAACGGCTTTACGATACCTGAATGACATCCTCCGACCCATAGTGCACCCATATCGGCAGAATATTGGAGAGCCATTTGTCTTCATGGACGACAATTCTCGACCTCATCGTGCACATCTTGTGAATGCGTTCCTTCAAGATAACGACATCGCTCGACTACAGTGGCCAGCATGTTCGCCAGACATGAACCCTATCGAACATGCCTGGGATATGTTGAAAAGGGCTGTTAATGGACGTCTTGACCCACCAACCACTCTGAGAGATTTACGCCGAATTGTCGTTGAGGAGTGGGACAATTTGGACCAACAGTGTCTTGATGAACTTGTGGATAGTATGCCACGACGAATACAGGCATGCATCAATGCAAGAGGACGTGCTACTGGGTATTAGAGGTAGTGGTGTGTACTGCAATCTGGACCACAAATGCTGAAAGTCTAGCTGTATGATGGTACAACATGCAATGTGTGGGTCTCATGAGCAATAAAACGAGCTGAAATGTTGTTTGTGTTGATCTCTATTCCCTTTGTATTTAAAGGTTCCGGAACTCTTGGAACCGAGGTGATGCAAAACTTTTTTGATGTGTGTATAAGCTTGTTAGCAACGGCTGATCTCTTGTTCACTGAAGCGGGAGAGCTGATGATTCACACAGTGTAACGCACAAAGCGGATTTCTTTCAACGAATTAGGCCTACTTTAACTTGAGCAAGTATGATAGTCTATATCCCTGGTAAAGATAGCATGAACAAATAATGCTTACAGGCCGGACGTTTGTTTTAAATAATAATAATAATAATAATAATAACCCCTGGCACTACAGCCCGTGAAGGGCCTAGGCCTACCAAGCGACCGCTGCCCAGCCATTTGGCCTGCAGATATTGGGGTGGCGCGTGATCAGCTCATCGGGTCCCCTCGGCCGTTAATTTTGGTTTCCGTAATCGGGGCGCTGTCTCACTGTCAGACAGCTACTCAATTGTCCTCACGAGGATGAGTGCACCCCGTTCCAGCCCTCACGTCAGTTTCTAAAATCCCAGACCGAGCCGGGGATCGAACCTGGGGCCTCGGGGTGAGAGGCAGGCGCGCTACCCCAACACCACGGGGCCGGCGGACGTTTGTTTTAGACGAGTGAAAAATCTTAATGGAAGTCAGGAGGCGAGTTACTACAGTACCTGAGTTGTTGTCACCTGCCCCAGGCGGTCAGATGATTGACAAAGCTATCTCACACTACTGCTGAAGTAAAATCATTGGCAAAAAATGTCGTTCTGTTCGTAACTATTTAACGTGTACTTCCGCGTCACACAATTCTTCGACGTGGACTGTACTGTCTGCACGATGGTATCGTCACGTGCTCAAATCTGGAATTCCATTTCATCAAAACGGTGGTGACAAATGAGAAGCAAGAGGGCTAGAGAGTGACTGTGTATAAGCTCACCCGCAAGCTTCAAGGTCAAGGGCAATCGTCTAAAACAAACGTCCGGCTTGTAGTTGTTATCTTCAACGGGGTGCACTCAGCCTCGTGGAGACAATTGAGTAGCTTCCTGACAGTGAGACAGCGCCCCGGTCACGAAAATCTAGATTAACGGCCGAGGGGAACCAATGCGCTGACCACGTGTAACCCCAACATCTGAAGGTCTAGGACCTTCATGGGCTGTGGTGCCCCGGGGGGGGGGGGGGGGGATATCGTCAAGTAGCCACCTTCTGTGGTCTCGGAGTACGTATTGAGACTCCATATCCAAAGGTCCTGGGTTCGAATCCTGGCTCTGCCAAGAAATTATAATTCTGATCTTAGGGTTGGAACGGGGTACACTGAGTTTCAATAGGCAGAACAGAGAAGAGATGGGCTCAATTCCCATCTCAGCCATCCTAGAAGTGGTTTTCCGTGGTTTCCCACTTCTACTCCAGGCCATTTTGGGGACTCGCGGAAGAGCAACTCGTTATTAACATCATATGCCGTGCCTTCCGATGACTTTTGGGCAGTAGGTGTATGTTTATCTTGAAGCAACACTTCGCTCTATCGCACATCTATCTGTTTCAAACTGGCTTGTTTTCCCAGCTCATCGGCATTATGCATGTACTATGCCCCCACAAAAACATTTCCATTTTGTAAGTTCATTCGTCGCTCATTTTCCCATCCTCCAGTCACACTCTCGCATAAAAGAGAAGGGGTCAGCAAGAACTCCACAGTGACTCTCCACTCCATATTAGTGGTCTGCCACATCTGCTTAGCTTCTTGCTGTATTTTTCAATTCCATTTGCGATAGTAGATATGTACTGTATATGTTGAAATGAACCACCACACCACCAGTGACCTCATCGGATTAGCTCTGTTATATTCCACGATCAAATTGGTTCTACTTTACATTGACGACAAATGCTACCTTTATGAACGCTGAACTGAAGTCCAGAATATTTCTCCCGCAAGATTATATCATTAATCGTATGTGGTAAAAACGGATCTACCACTGACGCTGTGACTGTCCAAAGGCCATCCCTAATGATGATAACACGTCACGTCATTAAAAATGTCGCTAATGGCGATACCTTGTTCTGTATAAGAATAAAACAGAGTCTAGGAGTAGTCAACACAGTGTAAAATTGTTAAAGCAACATCTAATCGGTCACTGCATTGGTTCATTCTTGAGGCATTGGCCTCTCACCAAGGTGGACTGGGTTCGATTCCCGGTCAATGCATGTGAGATTTTCGAAGTGAAATGTTATGTCCTGTGGTTCGGATTCCACGTAAAAAGGAGGTCCCGTGGCTCATAATCACAAGATTCACGGTCACGTAAAACTACAATCTTTTTCCTTCATTCTTGAGACAACGAACATGTGTGAGAAGGGGGATGAGTCCAGATTAGAGCTCTAGCACAACAGAATTTAATCAAAATACTGTACTGATTTGGTCACAATTGATTGTGATTAATAAAATGTTTAAGAGCATGCTACTCGATTTATTTGATAAAAGCTATATAGTCTTCTACTTGTACAAAATATGTCAGTTATACGTGTTTTAAATACAGTAATAAAACGTCAAATAGAACTCGAGAATAATTAAGTTGTGTAAGTCCACCCCATGATATAGCGTCTTGTATTCTTGGGTGTCGCCCCGGAGGTCCGAGAGGCCTGTAGTAGAAGTGGTATACCCCAGAAAGCTACTTCTAAGATGGCTGAGTTGGGATTCGAACCCTCTTCTCAATTTTGCCTCACGAGGCTGAGTGTACCCCGTTCCAGCCCTCAGACCAGAATTAATATTCCTTGACAGAGCCGGGGATCGAACCCGGACCTCTGGGGCGACAGCCTAGGATGCTAGTCGCTACACTAAATTAAAATCATTAGTTCAGAGAAAAGAAAAACATTTGAAGTTGAAGACATTCACTATGGACTTTGGATTCTATCTATTTCGGTTTAGACTAGGGCTACTGAGGGATTCAGGCCGGGATGTTATTTTTTACAGGAGTGCCATTTAACTGGTTTAAAGAATTTCTAACAGAGTAGGAGGATATAATTTCGATTTTCTACTTCAAAATAAAATTGAGCTACGATTTTATGTTAACATTTGGTATTGTATATTTCGAAGCCTACTTTCGATGTTTGCAAAAAGTGAAAGTAGACTTATGAGATTAACACAGGGCCAAAAATTGTGTGTCTGTGTGTGAGTGTGTGTACTCTGCATGTTTCCCCCCTCCCGTATCAATTCAAACACAGTGAAACCGAATTGAACGAAATTTGGTACAGATATAGCAGTAGGAAAAGGCACCTCGTATTCATGTTTTATATCGCCGCCATCTTGACGTAAACATAATGGCGGCCACTCAAATGTTCAAATTACGACTAACCTAATCATCTGATCTCTACCAAATTTTGCAACAACATGCATTTATGTGGGAAGTCTTCCTTTGACCATACTACAAGGTCATCAGCCCAATAGTTTGCAGATGGTGACCATGTATGTGTGCAAATCGATTCCCCCTATCAATTCAAACACGGTGAAACCGAATTGAATGAAATTTGGTACAGAGGTAGCACTAGCAAAGGGCACCTCAGTGGCATGTATTAATCGCCGCCATCTTGACGGAAACATAATGGCGGCCATCCAAATGTTCAAAGCTTAAATCAAATTACGACTAACCTAATCATCCGATCTCTACCAAATTTTGCAACAATATACCTTAATGTGGGAAGCGTCTTTTACCTAACCTACAAGGTCATCAGCCAAATAGTTTCAAGATGGTGGATATATGAATCATGCAAGTGTTTTAGCATAACCGTAACTTACGTTTCAACAAGGCCTGCCCTGAACAATTCAGCTTATTGTACATAGGGAGGTTTAATCTGTCCTCAAAGAGGTGACCGGTAGGATATTAGCATATTTTAATGGAATAAGTAACCGTAGAAGTGACTAACAGGTCAGCCTTACCATGCCATATTGTTGTGGGCCCGTGCCGTCCCGTTGTCAAAATGGCCGCTATTTTTGCTCGTAAATACATGTATTTCCGTAACTTCCTAAGTTAATATCCTTTTAGGAATGCACTGAACGAAATATTACATATTTAGTATCAAATGGTTTATAAAAACGCCAGAAAACGCTATTGAAATCGTTGATTTCAACACAAAATATGATACAGTTATACTAAACCAGTTGTTTATCAAGAATTATCGTAGCGCATCCGTGCCGTAATGGTAGCGACTTGTGCTCATAGTCTGGGGGTTGGTGGATCAAATCCCTGCCGATTTAAATTTCTTACTTCGTTTTTTTTTTGTTATAATGTTAAGCACATATAGTGTGTATTTGCAATCGAAAATATTATATATATATATATATATATATATATATATATACTCATAACACCACATATTTCAACACTCGAATTAAGCTATTAATATTCGTTGACCTTGATCCGCGGTCGAGACTATTGTTGTTTTTGTTGTTGATTCTTTAGGGTTTGGCGGCATCATGGCCTTGTAGTCCCGGTACCTTGGGTGTGTGTAGAAGTTGTCTGATAACCTATGTCACTGTGATGTTGTAGGCTTACTAGTGTGTGTACTTTTATACGAGGAAGGATTTGGGTAGCAAGCTGTAGTTGTTGTTTAATTCGAGATGCATGGACATCATGGTCATTTAGACACGTGCACTTGGGTGAGTGTTGCATTTTGTCTGATAACCTGCGTTATTGTGATGGCTGTGCTAGTGTATATATAATTCTGTTGAGGATTCAATCAATCAACATTTAATATCCATTATAGCACGTTATATTTCAACAAGCTACTAAAACCAACATTCAATTATACTCCTTGAAAAGGTCAAAGATGCATTTAGGAGAAAGTAGGCTATTATGTCCTTTACTGAACATCTCGTTATTATATCCTTTCTCCTACACGTGTGACGTGAGGACAGTGTATTAAATTGATACTCACTCGCTCAATTCACCCTGAACGCCCTGAGATCCGCTCTCATGCGAACACTGTTCTCAGGTTCCACGTATGTGTCCGGTGGTTCATTGGAGCAAAGTGGTTCGTCACCAAGTGCTGGTGGTCTGACTGGCACAGTATCCCAGCATTTGCATGAAAGGAGTGTGGAAAAACTCAGGGGGGGGGGGGGAAATCACACTCAGGATAGTTGTTACTCTCAGTGCCAGGATTATAATCTCTGATCTCCGGATTTGCTGCAGCTCCCCATCGCGGCCGTGGTGAGCGATTTAACGCACACAGCTACACCATGGGATAGACTAGAAGTTAGTGTCACAGAAGAAATATCTAATTTTCACATTTTGCAAAAATTGTGGAAAAGTAGACTCATGAGATCAATCCGGGCAGATATGTGTGTGTGTGTGTCTGTCGTTCTGCCTGTGTGAGTGTGTGACTCCCCCCACCTATTAATCGAAGGAAGGAAGATTTTAGTTTTATGTGACCGTTAATCTCGAGATCATAAGCCACGGGACCTCCTTTTTACGTGGAATCCGAACCACAGGACATGGCATTTTACTTTGAAAATCTCACATGCATTGACCGGGAAGCGAAACATATTAATCAACTCCTAAACGGCTGCAGCTATAGAAACCGAATTCGGTAACAATGAAGATCATTACCAGGACATCCCAAGGCTATATTTGAAAATTATTTCAGTGCTATAAGCTGTCCAAAATTAACAGAATTGAAATTTGAACTCTAAGTTCGATATTTTAGAAGGTATGAATGGAAACTGTTTCTAAACTGGCACATATATAGATCATAATATTTCAGGTTAATTTTCTGGAGCCCATAAGTGGCATGATTCTACACGTGCTGATCGGTTCAATGTTTAACCGCATGTAACTTCCTTGCTAACAAATGGTTTTCTTCTAACTTGGCACATGTATGGATAATATTTCTAATTAATTTTTAGCAACCCATGCATGACAGTGTCGCCAACATGATTCTATCCGTACTAATAAGTTCAACATTTAACTGCATGTGACGTCCATACTATCTATTGGACATCAAACAACTTTTGTATTTGCATTGTGTACTTTAAGAGACAAAACTAGGCATATAGTCTATTCAGAGTCATCAAGGCTTCTAACTGAGGATAAATATTCTTTATAATTTTGAACCCTAGTCTCAGTATATCAAAAAGTATGCAGGTCATCAGTTCTACACTTTGCACGCATATAGAACATAATATTTGAGATTAATTTTTAGTAATCTATACGTGACAGTGTTGCCAACATGATTGTATGCATGCTGATAGGTTCAATGTTAAACTGCACGAAACTTCCATACTAACGAATGGATTTCATACTAATTTTGTGTCTGCAATGTATGCTTTGGGACATATAACTATGCTTATTACCAACAGCAGTGGCTACGCACGTTAAAGCGCAGCGTTAGGTCATGGGGCCAAGCTCTCTGCAGACTCGGTAGACGCGTGGGTTCGAGACCCACCGTCGGCCGTCCTTGAAATGGTTTCCCATTTTCAACACCAGGCAAATGCTGGGACGGTACATTCTGACAGACCACGGCCGCTTCCTTCCACATCCTTGTCCAGTTTCATTCTTCTTCATCCATTCCATCTCTCATCCCGACACGCAGGTCGCCCACGGGCGTCGACTAGAAAGACCTGCACTCGGCCTCTCAGGAGGCCACACGACAACAACAACAAAAACTATGCTTATTATAAGAGTCACTAGGGCTACCAACTGTATATTAATGATCTCGAGACTCTTGAACCCTATATTCAATATCTCGCAATATGTGTACGTAACTCCCTTCAAACTTAGCATACTGTAAGTCCAAGATGTTTTTGACAAATTTAGAGTAGATCGTCGAAGTTACTGCAACCAACATAGGCTAATTCTAAGGACGCGTATAGTTTCAATGTTTAACTTCATGCAACTTCCATACAAACAAACGGATTTCAACCAAAGTTCGTATATACAATGTGTGTCTAAACAGACGGCGTATTTTTTGGAGACACCACAGCTACCAACTGTTGATAAATGCTTTACATAATTTGAACCCTAGACTCAATAGGCTATATCAGAACGTATGCAGGCAAATCGTTCATTTCGACTAACCCATACGTGATAGTGTTGACAGCATGATTCTACGCATGCTGATAGGTTCAATGTGCGTAATTTTAGAGGCAGCAGTCCTACCAACTACCTAATAACCGTCTCTGGGCATTTTATCCATAGACTCTCAGTATCCCAGAAACCACGCAAGGAAACTCTCCCAAACAAACTATAGAACGCTATTGGGCCTGAATCTTTCAGGTACATTTCGAGCAAATCATGAGTTCCAGTGTTACCAACTTAATTCCGTAGTTAAACGCATTATTATAGATAGGTCCAAATACATCAATCATTAATGTGAATCCTTCATTTTAAGAAAATTAGGGTCTTTAGTTCGCCTCAAAACTGCTCGTTATGATCCAGGTCTTACGTAACATATAAATTAAGAAATGAAAACTACCTCAGTACATTCAACGTTGCTTCTTCTGAGCTCAGTGAATTAATCAAACGACTTTTAGTCTATTTTTGGTCAGAAACACAGGCACACAACCAAGTACATGGGGATGATTATCAAGATGCCCCAATCCCATAAAATAAATTGCCACCAACATCTACTTTTTGATGGTCCACCACATGCTTCTATATTTGGAGAGTAGCTGTTTGGGTGGGGAGTTTGCCAGCCCCTGACCCAGACAAACCGGAACAGAGACAAATGCAGCTACTGTCATGTAAGACCTGTTACTTAATCCATATTAAACAATAAAGTTTTATCACAAAGTGCAATTCTCCACGATTGAACAGCCGAGACTATTCCTTATTGCGGACATGTAGATATGTGTAGTATACCTATTAGCATAAGTGCATTTAAACATGACTTTAATACAAGCAATAATTTACTCTATTCCCCAAACTTTGTTGATCACAGACAATAGCAGCACCGGCATTAAATATTTCATGAGTGTCACCTCTAGAATAATACGTTCTTTGTAGCAACCTGCACTGCCGCTCTGCTCAGGCTTGGATTCCAGAGTTGTTGTGAGGTTTGAAGCCATTTTTCAGTGTTGCCTAAGTAAACAAAAGTTTGGTGCTTTTCAGTCGGTCAACACGAATGTACCCAAAAGAGCTGGGTTATGCCCTAATCCTGAAATAAATTACTTGAGATTAATAAATACACTAGGATGACCAGTTTCGATCGTCAAGCGATCACCATCAGATACATTACACTTAGGCTATAGCATCTATGTTTGAGAATACAGGTGAAAAATATGTACAATATGTACAATTATTTAGTTGCAGTGTTGGTAATGCAACTGTCAGTGTATGCTAAATGTGGCATATCTAATGTTAGGTGAAATTCTAAAATGGTGATTAAAAAAAACAGACAAATTCCGGATTGTCCTCGACGCTTCCTTCCATAACTAAGATTGCTATTCCTGGGTGTCTTAGTATGTGTCCTACCAACCTATCTCTTCTCTTCATTAGCAGTCGCCAGAAACATCTCTCCTCTCCCACTCGTCTTAATACCTCTTTCTTTTGTAACCCTATCTACCCATCTTCATCATTCTCCTGTAACACCACATTTCAAACGCTTCAATTCTCCTTTTTTCTGCTGCACCAATAGTCCAAGTTTCACTTCCATAGAGTGCGACGCTCCAGACAAAGGTTTTCAAAAATGTCTTCCTAATACCTAAATCTATATTCGATGTCAACAGATTCCTTTTCTGTAGAAATGCTTTCCTTGCCTGAGTCAACCTACTTTTTATATCCTCTTTGCTTCGTCCATCACTGGTTATTTTGCTTCCTAAGTATCAGAAGTCTCCTACTTCCTTTAGTTTTCCACTGCCAATTTGATGTCACCTAATCAAACCCAATGTTTTCCAGATCACCCTTGATTTGGTCTATCCGTTTACTTTTAGGTCTTCCAACACTTCCTTTTCCTTCGCAGTTCATATTAAAGCATAGTAACCTATTATTATTATAATTTACACAAACTAGTGACCGGGTAGCTCAGTTTCGGGAGACGATTGGATCAGAACCCCATCATTGGCCGTTCCTAAAACGGTTTTCTGTGATTTCCAATTGTCAGCTCCAGGTAATGCCGTGATAGACGGTACCATCTAGCGGGTCACGGCCGCTTCTTTCCAAATCCTTGTCCAATTCACCTTCATTCAGTTCCTCTCTCATTATCTCCTCTGCTGTGGTTGGTGTCAGGAAGGGCTTCCTACCTTTAAAACCATTCACCACATAAACTCTCACCTCATCTCAACGTGACCTCGTAGTAACGGGAATAATGAGGAGTAGAAATATATGTAGGCCTGCACATAATATGGCTTGCCAAATGCAGAATACGAGTCACATTTCTTTCACAGTAGGCCTACCTATTCACTGTAACTTAATTTTCGCAAGATTTACGTTCTTTGTGTGCGGCATGAATAATGTATAACCGATCTGTAACAGTTAGTAACTTTCGAAATGGACACAACCAAGCATATGCTAATTCATGAACCCGAGTGTCACAATCCAACTCTATCTTACCTCAAGCGGCAATAAACGACGTGCCGTGTCCAGGATATATACTGAATATGGCCTTTTGTAGCCAAGGGCTCGGGAATTTATGGTGCCCCGGTTTCTCAGTTTATTTGCGTAACACAAGCCACGATCGACTAAAACTACATCTATTTTATTCCCTTGGACATTCTGGTGGCGTTTTGTGCATTCTATTGTTATAGTAAATTTCACTTTGTAACCTTATGTGAGGATTTCTCGAGGGCAAATGTTAATATTGCAACTTGTTTACTTCAGTAGTGTATGGTTTTGCAATTCGCTGACAGCCCATATCTAACGAAATATTCTCCGATCATAGTCTTTAGGTAGAGTAGGTAAAGATTGCTATAATTAAGTAGCTTGTTTATTTAATTTGTTTCAAAGAATTCCTGATCACAAACCCTAGAATACGGAGTTAATAGGTTGAAAGTCCTACTCCCTTTCGGAACCCTTCCCCACTGGCGGTCTTAATCCATTAAACAATTCAGACGAAAGGAATAAAAAATTAACACACTAGGCTTTGTAATAATTTTGAAACAAATATTAGCTAATTTTCATTTATCAAAAACGTGGCTAATTAATGCACAATTTTAAAATTAAGAAATATAAATTACATTTGAAACCAGTTACAGACCGCTTTCTGGACCGTCAGTGAAAGCGATCCCAATCCCCAACATCCTGCGGGCTGTGTTGTAAAGTTACTAAGGTTCTCGGCTTTAGTACCCAAGGTTGCCCGATTGAATCCCGACATAATCCATTTGAAGTTGAGGGGTGCTTAAATTCGAATCGATAGATTTGCTGACACATTTATGAGCCTCTCCAGGACAAAATCACGACACACTGAAGTCTTCGAAGTTACAGGAGCTAAATGGAATGTCAAACTAATAATAATGTATGTATGTATGTATGTCTACCCCTTATTATTCCCGTTTTCCAACGGGGTCGGGGATGAGATGCGATGGAAGTCTTTGTGGCGATGGTTTTTACGGCCGGATGCCCTTCCTGACACCAACCTCATGAGAGGAGTTAATGAGAGATGAAATGAATGATGGTGAATGAAACTGGGCAAGGATGTGGACGGAAGCGGCCGTGGCCTGTCAGAAGGTACCGTCCCAGCATTTGCCTGGTGTTGAAAATGGGAAACCACGGAAAACCATTTCAAGGACGGCCGACGGTGGGGCTCGAACCCACGCGTCTACCGAGTCAGCAGAGAGCTTGGCCCCATGACCTAATGCTGCGCTTTAGCCAGCGTAGCCACTACTGTCGGTCAAACTAATAATAATAATAATAATAATAATAATTGTAAATATAATAATAGTAATAATAATAATAGTAGTAATACACTCTGACCCTCCTAACCTGTCGGCGTGAACGTGTGTTAGACTACGTCCCCAAGAATTAGAGCATGCAGGGAACAGAGCTCTGTTAAGTATACGGCCAGGTATATAGTGAGTTCCAAAAATACAGGAAGTATTAATGGCCAGGAAGTACATCCCACAACAACACGAGACGATTTATACACAAACGTCCTATCTTAGATCGTTTACGAGTTGCATAGAGCAGCTCTTGGGGTAGTGGTTAACATTCTTGGCTTTCCCCACCTGAGGTCCGGGTTCAATTCTCGGCTCTGCAAAAAAATGTCATTCTTGTCTGTGAGTTGGAACGGGGCACTCTCAGTCCTCTGTGTGAAAACTCAGAAAAGGTGTATCCAATTCTCACCTCAGCCATCGTGAAGTGGATTTCAGTCGCTTCTCACTTCTACTCTAGGCAATTGCCGGGATGGGTCCTAAACTTAAGGCCACAGCTGCTTCCTTCCCTGTCAGCCTCATTGCGTAGTGGCTAGCAGTCTTGGCTGTCATCGCACCGCTGAGGCCCGGGTTCGATTCCCTGCTCTCTCGAGAAATTTAAATCTGCTCTGAGGGCTGGAGCGGGGTACACTCAGCCTCGTGAGCCAAAACTGAGAAGAGGCAGGTTCGATTCCCATCTCAGCCATCCTGGAAGTGGTTTTCCGTGGTTTCCCACTTCTACTCCTGGCAAATGCCGAGATGGTAACTAACTATAGGCCACGGCCACTTTCTACTCAAATCCTACCTGAATTGCAAATACACGCACTAATGCAGACATCACAGTGACACAGGTTATCAAACAAATTCTAGACACACCCAAGTACACGGAGCTACAGGACCAGGATGTCGCGTATCGCCTAAAAGAACCAACAACAATATCTTTCTTCCCAACGCTAGCCTCATTTACAAATACACACACACCAAAATAACACAGGTCATCAAACATATTCCATACACAACCTAGTACGCGGGGCTGATGATCGCGATGTCTAAATGAAACAAAAACAGATTGAATAGTCTGTGGCCTGGGGCATGGTAGTGGTAGCTACTCACAGACAAGCCTGGAGAAGTTGACGGCTAAGGAACGATTTAATTGTGCCTGCCACGGTGTGTGGGTGGCTTCACTGCTTCGCACTTTCGCAACCTACTACCAATATCGTACACATCAATCAACACCTCCCACGGTAGGGGCATAATTGAGATAAATGGCTCCACCGACAAACTAATAGAGTGATTAGAATTAAATATGCTACATTATAGACACTGTTTTGCTCTGAAAATAGATTTTATCGAACAGGATAACCAACTACTGTAAGTATTTCTTTATTAAGAAAGACTCGTTCTGAAGAAGATGACGACGTCTCAAACAATACAATTCCCTGCACTACTGCAGATGAAGCCAGTATCTTTTTGTGAATGAACGGCTTGTTAGACACAGCTATTCGTAATTAAGAGCGACGATAATGAAAGGTCGGCTTGTGGAATAACTTTTTGCTGCCACGGAGAAACAATCCTTTCCTAGTCTCATCTGTGGTTATATGATTTCTTGTCGTCACTTAGCTTCTTATTTACAATATGTCTCTGGCAAAAACTGCTAACGATTCTTGCTCAAGTATTTTACTGTTTCTTCGTAATAGACATTTTAATCAAGCAATTCCAACACCCCACAATAAAGGAAAACGGTATTCGGTATGTGATTTATACCAACTGCAATATAATTTTGATAATAATAATTATGCATTTTACCCCTTATTATTTAGATCAGACGGGGTCGGAGCCTCTATGTGGGGAATAGTCTCTAGGCCAACCCACCCAGAGGAGTTGAGAAATGAAATTGTTGAAAATGAATGAATTGGGGGCAAGGAATTGGAAGGAAACGGTCAGGAACTCTTAGAAGGTACCAGCATTTCCCTGCAGTAGAAGTGGCAAACTACGGAAAACCACTTCTAGGATAGCAGTGGTGAGAATCGAACCCATCTCTTCAGTTCTGCCTCACGAGGCAGAGATCAGAAGATCAGAATTAAATTTCTTGGCAGAGTTCGGAATCGAAACGGGACTCATGAAATTCAATCGCCGAGTGAGCGTGCCTGACATTGCTAAATTAATACCAATATTGAGTCCAAATAATGTTTGAATTATTGATTTTTGTGTATAGTGTCTCAGGTTCAGAGCCCCCTATATTCTGGGTGATGTTTGGATTTTTAAAACAACTGAAATCCGGGAAGGTAGATTAATTATGTTATGTCAGGGAAGGCAATATTTTTTATGGAAGATAGAATTCAGTCTGTTGCTCGTAAGATCATCATACAAATCTAGCATTATATTTCCCTTTTTGATATCGAGTATACCTAATTTACCCTTTTGAGAAAGTGAAATGGAAGTAATTTAGGGGGAATGAGCTACACAATAATATTTTGGGAGTGCTTAACAAAATGAGAGAGTCATGCGGAAGGATACGTCACCAAGGCGTGGAGTATCGATGGCTCAGTGATAATCAACAGACGGTAACCAATCTCTTCTTTCAACTGGATAAGAGAGTTGCACAAGAATGCGTTACGGAGATTTTCTTCCATGTGACAGGGAAGAATGACTTCATTCGGGGACAGCCGTAAGGTTTTTAGTTAAACAACACTAAGGGGTTACTAACCTCTGAATGGTGAGAAGTAGTTGGATGACAGGACCTGGGGTAAGCACAGATGGTCGATGACCATGGCGGGGCGGAGAGAGTGAAATGGATGCTGCGGAGAATATGGGTCACTCTGACAGCTCGTAGCATAGCGTGGCATAGCGCGTTCAGCAGCAGTCACAACAAACTCTGTACAACACCCGCGAACACAAATAATATACGTACTTTCTGAACTGGCTCGAATATAAAATGGGTCACTCTGACCGCTCATAGCATAGCATAGCATAGCATACACAACACAGCACGTTCCACAACAAACGCAGATCATCTGTGTTCAAAAATGCTAATCCTTCTCAAAGCGTTTCCTGGTAGCGTTATAAGCTATGAGTAGATCTACTAAATCGCAATAATCTGACCACCACATGATGTAGGCGTAGGGGCTAGCATTCTTGGCAGTCGACCCCGAGGCCCCGGTTCGATTCCCGGCTCTATCAAGAAACGTAATAATTTATTTTAATAACATCGATGTTATTGACGCCTAAAATTTAATTCTGGGCTGAGGGTCGGAACGGGGTTCACTCGTCGTCGTGAGGTGAAAATGAGAAGATGCGGGTTCGAATCCCATCTCAGCCATTCTTGAAGCGGTTTTCGTGATTTCCCATTTCTACTTCAGGCATGATACTTAACTTTAGGCCACGGACTCCACTTTCCAAATCCCAGTCTCAATTACAAATTCATACTAGAAACACCACAATAACACAGACAAATCCTACATACACTCAAGTATACGGGGATGAAATTAACACAATATTAAAGCTCCTATAATAAATGAAACGACGACAAAGCGCAATACTCTACAGACCCCTATTAATAAAATTGCAGTTTTTTCTGTGCCTTATTTTTATTTTTTCTATGAGTCTAAATGCTTTATAGTTTGGACACTAAATTTCCTAATTTTTAGTTTCTCCTACTCACCTCGAAAATAGCTCACACGACACAGAGCTTCTTTTAAACACGGCCATGGTAAACTGTTAAGCCGGTGTCTTCGAAACCGTTGCCGTTTCTCTACGGGAAAAACATAGTCTCTATCCGGTACCCAAGCTTCTTTAAGCAGTTTGAAAGAAATAGTCGATGTGTCGTACATACATACATACATACATAATTTATTTGCGAATGTGAACGCTGTCAATGGTGGCAAATTACAATGACAAAACAAAACAATCATACAACCACAAAAAAATAGAAAATACGTATTAATTGCTATATGAAGATACCGGTAACCATAATAATAATTATTCTAATAATAGAAGTAAACATAAAACAATAATAATGTACACTTTCTTTCATGTTTTAACTCATGTACCGTATATCACTGTCTCCTGATCTGGTGCTTCCTTATCAACTCCTTGAATTTACCAACATCAGAAGGCAAAGGGCTGAAAATGACCCCTGGCAAACTGTTCCATTCTACTCCCCCTCCCCCTCCCCCTCCCAATGAACGAATAGTTGTCCCAGTTACTGTTTCACTAACTTAATTTTAATTTATAAGAATGACTATTTCTGCCCATATATGAGCCTTCCTTTCCCAGTCTCACATGAATGTCTTCCCATGCAATTTCCCCTTTGTAAGCTAAGAACATACCCCCTAGTCTTGCTCTTGAACGTTTCCCAACCCAAATCCTGAATCATTCCACTCACACTACTCGTCAACCTGTGGTCCTCCATTACATATCTGGCGGCCTTCCTTTGAACTCCTTCCAATTCCTTTATTAGGTACATTTGGTATGGATACCATACTCCCCCAGCATATTCCAGCAGCGGACGGACTAGGGACATGTATGTCCTTTCCCTAATCTCTCTGCCAGCCCCTTTAAACAATCGCATAAACAGATGAAGCGACTTGTAAGCTTTCTTCAATATTCATCCTATGTGCTTACCCCAGTGCAAATCCCAGTGCAAATCCCCCCCAGTTACTCCTAAATACTCCTAAATACCTCCTGCGTATGACCCTATATCAGTTTTTTTTGAAAAGTTGTACTTACAATAGTTTCTTCCAAAACTTGTGTTCGTTTACTGCTATGACTAATTTCACTCTTGTCTAGTATAGTACTCCTGCGCAGAAACTCTCGTCTCATTGACTGGCTGCGCGGCTCAGCGGTAACGTTCTCGCCTGCTGTGCCCAAGGTTGCAGAATAGAATCCTGGCACCGTCAGCTGGCATTTGAGGGTGCGCAAATGCGAGGGAGCCATGTCAGTAGATTTACTGGCACGTTAAAGATCCACTCCGGGGCAAAATTCCGGCATCCCGGCGTCTCTAAGAGCCGCAGTAGTTGAAAGGGACGTAAAACCAATAACATTATTATTTTTATTTATTATTATTATTATTATTATTATTATTATTATTCTCGTCAGAGTGTCTTCACTAATATCTAGTTTGGGCTTCTTGAAGAAAGAAAAAAAACATAGTTTAGATTGTTTACTCATATTGCTTAATTACTGGTTCGTCATTATGTGAACAAAGAACAATAACATATTTGAAGTGGTTAACCGACAAGTTACTTGAATAACTTGAAAGTGGCGTTGCTAGAACTAATTAAAAATGGAAAATAATAAGCCTTATGCTTTGGCTGTGCTATGTTCACACTATCAGGTAATTTCACTAAATCTCTACTTAGTATAAAACGAAGTTCCCGATTCTTGGATGTCACGGGTAATCTCGAGAACCACTGGATGGATTTTGATGCGGCTTTCATTATTCTTTAAAGGATACCTCGAGCTCGATTTATGTAGAAAATACTTTGTTTATGATCAAAGGTAGCCAAGCAGTAACGATTTCAGTGAAAAAGTCGAAAAAGAAACCTGGCATCCATGCGCTTTTTAAGCTTACGCTCGGCAAACCGTTAAAAAATATCAATATACTATGAGTGTAAGAATTGTTCAGCATGAAAAGTTCTACAAAGAAGTCCGCAAGAGCATATCTCTATCTTCAATTCATCGCCCACTATAAGTGTTTTTAGGTTTGAATTTTTTCCAACAATCTCATTCAATTACTGAGGTGAAAGCTTTTACGACCTAGCACGTAATGCTTTCATAACTGTTCCAGGGCGAAGCTGGGGCGGATTGCTAGTACAAAATAAAAAGAATCAGCAATGAACACACTAGAAAACAAGAAGTTCCGTGACGAACTAAAGAGCCTACTTTTCTTAAAATTTAAGATTCATGCCAATTATTAATCTATATGGATCTATCTAGAATAATGACGAAATTAAGTTGGTAATATCGACATTTCTAATTAGTTCGAAATACTGTATACCTGGCATAATGTAGCCTAATAGAGAACTACAGTTGGCAGCCCTGGTGACTGAATATATTCTTAGTTCCATCTCTTAAAGTACAGAATACAAAGTTTGGTTGAAGTCCAAAGGATAGCATGGACGTCACATGCAGTTAAACATTGAATCTAACAGCGCGCGAAAAATCATGTTGGCAACAATGACATACATCTATTGGTCAGAAATCATCTGAAATAATATGATCTATTGTTGTGTCAATTTTGAATGAAATGCATTAGTTAGTATAGAAGTTACGTGCATTTTAAAATTGGACCTATCAGCAGGCTTAGAATCATGTTGACAGCACTGGCGAAGTTACTCCAAATTAATCTAGAATGCCAGGTACTATACGAGTGCAATGTTTAGAGCTATTGGCTTGCATACTTTCTCATATTTTAATATTAGGGTAACAAAAATAGAGATAGTATTTATTAACAGTTGGCAGCCGTGGTTACTCTTAAGAATCGGCATAGTTATATCTGTTATGGTACACACAGCACACACGAAATTTGGTTGAAATCCAAATGATAGTATAGAAGTTAAATGTATTTAAAGTTTGACCTCTCAGCAGGCCTAGAATCATGTTGGTAGCACTGACGTATATAAGTTACTCCAAATTAATATAGAATGTCAGGTACTATACGTGTGCATAGTTTAAAGCTGTCGGCTTGCTTACTTTCGGATATATGTGTATTTGGATTTTAAAAAATTGAGTGCATTTATTAACAGTTGGCAGCCCTGGTGGCTCTTAAGAATACGCTCAGTGATATCTGTTCATGTACACATAGCACATACGAAATTTGGTTGAAATCCAATTGATAGTGTAGAAGTTATATGCATTTAAAATTTGGACCTATCAGCAGGCCTATAATCATTTTGGCAACACTGCCATGTATGGCCTCCTGGAATTTAAACTGCAATATTATTATCTATACGTGTGTCAATTTTGAAATAGCTCCCATTCATACATTCCAAGATATCCAACATGGAGCTCAAATTTCAATTGCGATTTTTCAGCAGTTGGTAGCACTGATATCATTTTCAAATATCGTCGTGAGATATTCAGGTATAGATCTTTACTCCTACCAAATTTTGTTTCGATTGCTGCAGCCGTTTAGGAGTTGATAGGGGGGGGGGGCACACACACAGCCAGACAGACAGACAGACAGACACATATTTGCCCGATCTCATAAGTCTACTTTTTCCTCATTTTTAGCCTACTTTTCACATTTTGCATAAAATGAGGAAAAAGTAGACTTATGAGATCGGGCAAATGTGTGTCGGTCTGTCTGTCTGTCCTTCTGTCTGTCTGTCTGGCTGTCTGGCTGTGTGCCCCCCCCCCCCCCCCTATCAACTCTTAAACGGCTGCAGAAATCGAAACAAAATTTGGTAGGAGTAAAGATCTATACCTGAATATCTCACGGCCATATTTGAAAATGATGTCAGTGCTACCAACTGCTGAAAAATCGTAATTGAAATTTGAGCTCCATGTTGGATATCTTGGAAGGTATGAATGGGAGCTATTTCAAAATTGGCACACGTATAGATAATAATATTGCAGTTTAATTTCCAGGAGGCCATACATGGCAGTGTTGCCAAAAGCCTGCTGATAGGTCCAAATTTTAAATGCATATAACTTCTACACTATTACTTGGATTTCTACCAAATTTCGTATGTGCTATGTGTACATGAACAGATATGACTGAGCGTATTCTTAAGAGCCACCAGGGCTGCCAACTGTTAATAAATGCTCTCAATTTATTTTATCCAAATACCCATATATCAGAAAGTATGCAAGCCGACAGCTTTAAACTATGCACACGTATAGTACCCGACATTCTAGATTAATTTGGAGTAACTAATGGACCTCAGTACTACCAACATGATTCTAAGCCTGCTGATAGGACCAATTGTAAATACATGTAACTTCTATACTATCAATTGGTATTCAACCAAATTTCGTTTGTGCTATGTGTACTATAACAGATATGACTGTGCGTATTCTTAAGAACAACCATGGCTGCCAACTGTTAATAAATGCTGTCTCTATTTTCTACCCTAATATCAGTATATCAGAAAGTATTCAAGCCAACAGCACTAAATTTTGCATACGTCTAGTACCTTACATTCTAGATTAATTTGGAGTAATTAATATACGTCAGTGCTTCCAACATGATTCTAAGCCTGCTGATTGGTCCATTTTTAAAATACATGTAACTTCTATACAAATAAATGGATTTCATCCAAAATTGGCACAACAATAGATCATAATAGTTCAGATTATTTCTGACCAATACATGCATGACATTGTTGCCAACATGGTTTTACGCGCGCTGTTAGATCCAATGTTCAACAGCATGTAACCTCCATGCTATCCATTGGACTTCAGCCAAATATCTTATTCTGTACCTTAAGAGATGGAACTAAGAATATATTCAGTCACCAGGGCTGCCAAATGTAGTGCTCTATTAGGCTACATTATGCCAGTTATATTTCGAACTAATAAGAAATTTCGTTATTACCAACTCAGTTCCGTCATTATTCTAATTAGGTCCATATAGATTAATCACTGGAATGAATCTTACATTTCGTGAAAAGTAGGCTCTTTAGTTCGTCACGGAACTTCTTGTTGCAAAATGTGAAAAGTAGGCTAAAAAAACCTAGTTATTACCAACGTGACGCACAAAGATATTGCGAACTAGGCAACGAAAGTTACACCAGGGAAGTTCTACCATATACATTTAGTAAAGCCTATATTAACATCTGTCAGATTGGCCGAGCGGTCTAAGGCGCCAGACTTAAGTTCTGGTTCCCACTGGGAGCGTGGGTTCGAACCCCACATCTGACAAATATTTTAATTGAGAGATTAGTAAGAATAATGAAAGACTGTTATCTCAATACACTAACGTAAAAACACATAAGTAATTTTCGTCAGAATTTCTCCACGACACCGGCAGACTTCAGTAGGGGAACGCAAAGCGTTTACAAACTCTGGATTCATTCGGTTACAGCACGTTTTATTGGCAGCAAGAATTCTCTGCTGCGGTAATGTGCACTGTTGGTTTATTATTTATTTGTACTGGTGCGTTTGAAACACTGTTAATGCTACAGTATGTGATTCCTTTCTCCAAAGAGGGTCTAGTCTAGATCTAATTGGTCCTGTTTTCAGCCTGACCACGGCCGGTTTGGGTTTGAAATTTCTGAGCTTTGTTAACTAGTGGACATGGACACTGTGCTGACAAGTTTCTTAATTTTGCTGCAACCCTAGTTCACATGTGTGGTACAAATTTTCTCGTTAACTCCTCACTCTTTCCTCACTTAAACAAAAACATACAGTAACAATAAAATAATAATAAGGTACTGTAATTCCTAGAACAATTAAAATTGCTTTTTATATACACTGAATCCTCGGTTGTCTTTGAAGTTTAATACGCCAAGTTCCATCTTAAATACAACAAATACAGAAGTCGTTTACTTTGACGTAAATAGCAGTACGTAATCTCTCCAGCCTCTTATACTGTCTCTGGTTTTTATGATGTTGTTTTTATAATCCCTCTGAAGTGATACATGTACAGTACATCAAATTCCCCAACTCTTTGTAATTGCCATGGAGAAACCAATATGATGTTAAATTCAAGGATAATTTCCAGGCAATACTTTGCCCCATGATTATGCCTTTAGAACTGATTGGCATTAATAACAAAAGCATTGACATCACCACCATAGACCAGTAGAAGCACTACTGGAAGATGGTAGGGTAAGGACAGATGGAGAGGGAGTTCTAAGCAGTTAAATTATTCATACATGTAAATTTTACGTATGTTAGTATTGTAGAGTTAAGAATCTCGGAAGTGAAGTTTAAGCCATTTAACCACTGACATCAAAAATAAGTTTTGCATCGCCTATGAATTATACAGAATTGTTCAGTTTAGAAGCTGTCCACCTCAAATATCTAGGCTACTGATCCTTTGAAGAGATAGGCAATTAGCTTTAAATTCAATTGCAAGGGACTCATAAAACACGATACATTTAGCCTCAATCACGTACATATTTTACCAAGAAACCAGTAGTAGGCTACTCATCGAATTTTCAAACTCACTGAACTTATCGCTTGAATCTGGTCTGGAGCTCGAACGGGGTCCACTCAGCCTCGTGAGGCAAACCTCAAAACAGGCCGGCTCGATTTCTACTTCATACATCCTGGAAATGGATTTCCGTTGTTTCCCACGTCTACTCCAGGCAAATTCCGGGATAGTACCTAATGTCAGGTCACGGCCGCTTCCTACCTATCTCCTACCTCATTTACAAATACACACACTAGTACAGACATGGCAATAACACAGATTATACAAATTCTACACACACCCAAGTACATGGGTCTACATAACCACGATGTCACAAAGCCCCTAACATTTCTCCGGCAGAGTGAGAGTTACAAAGAAACCATGAAGTCTTGGAATGCGCCTGATTCCATAGAGAGCTCACTCTTGGCATAATAAAAATTCAAGTCCCCATTTGAAAAGTGAAGTGACTCGTGAGTCATGACTGAATCTTACCTCATACGGCAAAATCAAGTCTTACCAGTCGCTCGCTCCGTACTCCAATGTATGCCACTTGGAAAGGGTATCCCAGACCTATCACAGTTTTTAGGATCTCTTCAGTGAGTGGGCAAAATGTAACTGAAGATGACATTGTAGTACCTGCACGTAAATACAGAATTGGGCTTGTGACCTAAGTGGTAAAAACAATAGCCAGGATGGACTGAGGAATAGCTTCCTGGGTGTAAATGCGAAAGTGCTTAAGCTGGGCCGGTACGCAGCGGTATGCGTTACCAGAAATAACTTAATTACGCGAAGGCGTATCGAGATTTAGATTTCTTGTTGTTGATGTTCCTTTAGGGGCTTTGCGACATCCTGGCCATGTAGTCCCCTGGAACTTGGGTGTGTGTAGAATTTGTATTTTAACCTGTGTCACTGTGATATCTACACTAGTGTGTGTATTTGTTCTTGAGGTAGAATTTTGGTAGGAAGTGGCCGTGGCCGTATGTTAGGTACCATCCCGGCATTCGCCTGGAGTAGAAATGGGAAACAACGAAAAACCAATTCCTGAGGTAGGAATGGAACCCACCTCTTCTCAATTTGCCACACGAGGCTGAGTGTACCCCGTTCCAGCACTCAGACCAGAATTAAATTTCTTGGCAAAGCCGGGAATCGAATCCGTGCCTCTGCTGTGGCAGCCAAGAATGGTAGCCAAGACGCAGCACGGCGGACGGGGAATTAGAAACGCGCTGGCACACTGTAAAGGTGCCTGTACACTGGAGTGTGATTTTCATATAGCAAGTCTAGCTAGACCGCTCTAGCTAAACTGAGTGTGTGTAGGCCTACACTGTAGAGTAATTTTTCCTAGGTAGAACATTCGTAGAGTGGAGATAGACAAATCTACCTAGAGCACTCTCTGAACCTGTGTATACTGTCAATCGTAAATGCACTAGGTAGAGCAGCGCTAAAACATTCTGAGAGCAGTGTGGGTCTAGGTTTTTTGCGCTTTGTTGTGAGTTAAAATTTCTTTAAGAGAGCGTTTAGCATCTGTGGCGGTTGTGTGTGCCTTGTTAAAAAAGAAAACTATGAAGAGGAAAAGAAGGTTGTGGGTGAGGAATTGGATATCAAAAAGAGAATACGAGGGAATGCACGCTAAATTATTGCAAGAGTTATGTTCAGAAGTTTCTGAAGCGTACAAGAACGTTTTAAGAATGAACAAAAATGGCTATGATTATATTTTGGCCAAAATTACCCCCAGGATCAGCAAAAGGGATCACCCGAAACGACTGTGCCTTCAAATTTCTGTCTCTGTATTCTTTCCGAGTACAATTCAAAGTTTCTGGATGGGCTTCAATATTTTCAATTAAAGTTATTGTTTTTCGCGACTCCACACAAATTCAGCCATATTCAAACACTATAGTTAACAACAAACAAATAACCCCAGCAATCCACCACTGACTGTACATAGAGCACATTCCAATATTCAACCGAACGAATAGAGCTAGACTGGTCTAGCTAGGGCACCCAAATACTGTTTACACCGTAGAGCAGGGGGTGTCAACCAGATAGGATTTATTTGGTACCATCGGTGTAGTACATCAGTCAGCCGATTGGAACGCTGTATATGGTGTTGCCAACATATGCATGATACAATGTTGAAATTAAAAGTAACAAAATATCCCAATATTCAGTTAATACATTTACTGAATATACTCTGAAGTCTTAACCGACCGACAGTAGTGGCTACGCTGGCTAAAGCGCAGCATTAGGTCATGGGACCAAGCTCTCTGCTGACTCGGTAGACGTGTGGGTTCGAGCCCCACCGTCGGCCGTCCTTGAAATGGTTTTCCGTGGTTTCCCATTTTCACACCAGGCAAATGCTGGGACGATACCTTCTGACAGGCCACGGCCGCTTCCTTCCACATCCTTGCCCAGTTTCATTCACCATCATTCATTTCATCTCTCATTAACTCCTCTCATGAGGTTGGCGTCAGGAAGGGCATCCGGCCGTAAAAACCATCGCCACAAAGACTTCCATCGCATCTCATCCCCGACCCCGTTGGAAAACGGGGATAATAAGGGGTAGACATACACTCTGAAGTCTTAACCGACATTTCCTTGTAGTTATCTTGCTCACAGGCGAAAATTACGGCACTTATCATTAAATAAACATTATTTCTACTGGGTTGGCGGCATTGAAATCTTGGCGGCTCTGTTTGTGTGTTGAATGCTTGGTATGGTGTCATGTTGTGAAATTATATTGGCCGTAAATAAGCTAATGTCTTCTTTCTCATCTTTCTTACACCACATCCTCTTCGTGGTAATGAGAAGTGAACAGTTCTTCTGCTACGGCGAGTAAGTACGCTTATTTTAAGAATTTAAGTTTTGTGTTTCTGTAGTGGCTGTGAAAAATTGAATTGATATTAGACGCAGGTGACATTCTACTTGACATATCAATTAACTTTCACTGTTATTTATCCCATAGGTAGACCTACCAAATTCTGTGAACTGTGCCTATCACCGGAAGAAGGAAAAAAAAACAAATCGTAAATCGCTGTTCTCGAAATAGCAGAGGAATATACGGCAATTACTCTCCTAAGAAATGATCCAGTCTATGACCAGGTAAGAAGTCTGTGTTACCGTAATGTTTTGGCAGTGGGTAGTGGAACTAGGTACTGTGGGTTCTCGTAATGGATTCTTTTAATAGGCCTATAATGTAGACCTACGGTAGAGTACAAGATGAATAAGATTGGGTTCCATAAACCATTGCAACAACTTGATTACAGCTCGCAGAGATATTTAAATGGGCCTATTGCATGTGTGTACTGAAGATCTTGAGGAGTGTTAATAATCAATTAATTAATTTCATATTGCAATAGAATATAAATCTCATGATTCATGACAACGTGTCTAAGCTTTAATTTTTTCCCCTTCCTTGAATTTCAAATTATTACAGTATTCAAAACAGATCAGTTCTTGCACATGCTAGTTAGAATAGGTAGTAATGCCATGTAGGACTGTAATTACAGGCTATTAAAACTTAACACACACCCCCATGGTCTAATAGGTCTAATGGCCTATATCATATAGTCTTACCAATGTGTAATTATATACATTAATATACATTGTGTTCTTGTCCTGTGGAACGAAGTCCAACGTGAATATACTTTTGCTAAGTCATGGTGCTAAAGTAGTCGACTCGTGTAATGTTCTGCGACCCAAATACCATTCAAATGCACCTGTCCTCCTCTAATAAGCCAAGAACAAACAAATGTGTAGATGTGTTTCCTTGCATATTCATGCTATGGGCACTTTGTATTTATTTTTGTAGATACACAGGAAAATAAGCTGTACGGTTTATGTTATGGTAGGAATGCAGTGTTTGGGCTGGGTGTTCAGTTGGTCGAATTGGTAGTAATGGCAATACTGATGTAGGACTGTAATTACAGGTTATTTAAACTTAACATTCACCCCCATGGTCTAATAGGTTTAATGGCCTAGGATCATATTATAGTCTTACCAATGTATAACTATATACAGTACATTAATGTGTTCTTGTCCTGTGGAACTAAGTCCAACGTGAAAATCCAATAAAACCATGGAACCATTGGCCCGATAAACCCACCCTTATCTGCCAATTTTTATTTTATACTCTTGGTAATAAGTGTTAGGTTCTGTCGATGATATTCTGTAACAGCGAGATAGATACAAGACAAATATAATTGATTTATTGTATGCCAATGTAATGGTTGATATACCTATAGGTAGTATTTTATTCCCACACGTTATTTACAATATTTTTCAATATGTAGGATGCCAATGTCTAAGCTTACATGGAGGGATTTTTTCATCAATTGATTCTGTAATAAGACCACCTTGTGGTGTGGTTGCTGCCACTCCTGAGGACCTGGCTAGTTTCCAAGCTTGATTAAGTAATTTAATTCTGGTCTGACTGTTGGAACGGCGCACACTCATCTTTGTGAGGCAGAACTGAGAAGAGGTAGGTTCGATTCTCAATTCGGCCATCCAAGGAGTGGTTTTCCAAGGTTTCCCCACTTCCACTCCAGGCTAACGCTGGGATGGTTCCCAACTTAAGGCTACGGCTGCCTCCTTTCCAGTCCTCACCTGAATTACAGGAAGTATACACACTACTACAGATACCACAATAACACAGATTATCATACAAATCATACACTCCCCCAGGGGCTCACATCTAGTGGGACATGGGTTGGCGACCACGGGGCCCCAGCTGAGTCCCGCATTGCTTCCACTGCCGGGCTCCTCTCTGTCTTCTTTCCTGTCAACCTCACTTGGTCAACTCTTGTTCTCTTCCGACCCCTACGGTATTAGGGTATGCGAGGCCTAGGGAGTCTATTCCTTTCCCGCCTTAATTGGCCCTTGTCTCATCTTTTCTGATACCCTCCTCCTGCGAGGGGTCAGCCTTCTTTTTCTTTTCTTGTTATCTCCTGCCTTCTGCTCAAGGCCCTCAAGGAGGCAGGGTGTATGTAGCCCCACCACCTTTGTGCACCCTGGATATTGCTACACCCTCAGGGGCTCACGGCTGGTGAGTTCGGGAGATGGCGACCCCGAGGGATTCCTGAGCTGGGTCGGGTTTTTCCCCTTTTTTCCATTGCCTCTGGGGCCTTTCGTGGCTCTCCTTCCTTCCAAGTCCCTCGATCCTCATTCTTCGAGGATTTGAGGGCATTTCTTTTCCTCCTGTCCTTTGCCTTATTCTCCTTTTGTTTTCCATTTCTTCTTCTAGTATCCTATATAAGTTTGTAGTTAGTTTCAGTTATAGTTTACATTTGATTTTCATCTTCACGATCACCCAAACCATTAGGGGCCGATCACCAAGATGTTAGGCCCGTTAAAACAACAAATATCATCATCAACAAATCATACACACTTCCAAATACATGGGGCTAAATGAATATGTTATCGAAAGCCCTAAATGAATTAATATAAAAAACACAATGATTCTTTTAAAATGTAGTTAACTTATAGTAGGTGCAAACATACACATGTCAGCAAATTCAAGTTCCCCGTTTCAAGCATTAAGTTACACATTTATTAAGTTTACTGTTTCAACATACACACTGGTATGTGTTGTAGGAATTTGCGGTTCATCGGTGTCAGCCATTACATCAAGGAAGAACTAGGTCCATTATTATGTGCTGGACCCTACTGTTATACTTTGGCAAGAAAGAAGAAAGGAACATGCCTCAACACATACTTTTAGGAGGACCAGATTTGATTACTGTATTTTTGCTAAGTTTGATCTTGGCTCTCGCTGTTATCTTCTCTTCATTGACAACTTTTTAAATAAAACATGTTGAATTCTAGCAGTATTGAGTGTTTTTCTTGTTTTTCATTGAAAGTCCTATTTCTCCTTTCCCCTTAACAGCACGTCATGGAATGCACTGTATTAGTGTGCGATGATAATTTTTGATGTAGCCTACTTACTGCATTTCACCCTTCAAAATTTTTAACTGGATATATTTTAAAGGGCATATGAAATGAACTACTGTATAGAAATTTTGTGATATCCAATTCTTTTTCTGTCCCCTAATGAATTTGGCACCAATTACACTAACAATTTTAGTGTGATGAGGATCTGGTTACACCACCTGACTCCTTAGCATTCTCTCTTAAAATTTTACTGTTATTGCTAACAGCATGAAGCATTTTAAAATATGAATTTTCTCCCTTCCCAGTACTTTTCCTTTGTAGTTTTTTCTAATAACTAATTGGTTATAGGCCTACTTGGGCCATTTTTTAAGCTGAGTAATAATATGCTGCAGGCCTTGTAGTAATTTTTGTCACCAATGCAATATGCTCCAATTGCAACTGAAAGAAATTTAAACATGTATATTAGTGATGAGGTTATGTCCCAAATGCTGTGATTGTTCATTTCAAAGTTCTGGAATTCACAATTTCCCACTTTGTTATTATTTTTATTAATTTTTTCTGTTATTGGTATTTTGAATGTGATTTATTTCTTGTAGATCATATTATTATCTCCACACTTAAAAACGTGCCATAAGTATTGGGAGATTGTGATTTTCGGAACATTGAAGTGGGCAGAGCATTTAGGACGAGAATATTTAGCGGAACTAGGGGAAGGGGCAGGGTGGAGGGGTGGGGGCGGGAGGGTTAGTGTTTACGAGATCTGCTCATAGGTGGCGCTACCGGTCGACATGTTACTAGTACATCAGTCAACCACCAGACAGCGCTGAAGTCTTAGGTACTAAGAATTTGCATGGCTGTGTTGGCCATCTGTAGTAGTAGGTAATCTGTGCCGTAGAGTCAGACGGCCCTTGCTAGAGCTTAGAGCGGTCTCCGAAGGGGTCCTCTACCACCTGTGTACACTGCAGAGGAGCTTAAAATGCCCTAGCCAGAGCTACTCCACGCTCTACCTAGGGCAAAAGCTCTCCAATGTACAGGCACCTTAACGCAAATTGCCCTAGTGTTTTGCCTGATCTGTAATACAGAACGATGCCATAAGATTGCTTTGCAGCAGTCCCTTAGTACAGAGTCCTTATGAAGTGAAGTGAGGTGGTAGCTATTGTTCTTCGTCTCTCTTTTCAAGTATAACGTATCCATAAGATGAATAATAATGCAGAGGCAGAAGACTCCTGGTATAAAGAATGGGAGAATATTTTGCGCAAACACGAGCAATGAAACATGCAAGGGCCAAAGTGACGGTTGTATGCAAAATCGGATCAGAAATAAAATAGATTTTGACGTAATGTCAATCTATCAAAGTTCAATTAATTATTTCTGAAATAAAATACGCCAAGGCAATATTTATGTGGCATGCTAACTCAAGAATACAGTATACGGAAGATGATGGCTAACTCTATTTCCATCTCCAGACTTTGTTATAACCAATAAGTGAATATTATTACAGTGGAATAAAATATATGAATATGATTTTCCATTGTGTGTTGAATGAGAACATATCTGCCAATAACCCCATTGCGTAATGGCTTCAATTCTTGGCTGTCACCCCCAAGATCCAGTTTCGATTAGGGACTCCGTAAAAAAAATATTCAGGTCTGAGACCTGGACTGGATCAGCCAACCTAGAAATGGATTTCCGTGGTTTCCCATTTCTACGGCTGTTACTGTAAATGTCGGGATAACTTAATACCTATCTCAGGCGCGGATCTAGAGTTTGGCTTAGGGGGGGATCACAAAATCGAAATTGTTAATAAAAATGGTAGACTATCACTAACAACGCAATCACAAAATAACCAAACGTACAAAACCAGACCAATTGTTTTGCAAGCTACATGGATAGAAATTTGATGCGTTTAGCGCACCAAAAATATTCGTACAAATTGCAACGGCGTGTTTTGCGACTTTTACATCGAGCTTCGAGAAAAGTATCAAGGTACGTTACAGTTTCGGCAAGTCGAGTTGGTACCGACAAAGGGAGAAAGTCACAGCTTAAATTGCCAACCAAGCTTACAGTTTGGACGTCGGCAAAATGTTTTGGTGCAAAAAAAAAGCCCCAAATTCCTATCCGTGCATTGCTGCACATTCATCGTGACTTCACTATAGACATCGATTCGGTAATCACAAGGTTTGCTAAACAAAATAGACGAGTTGATTTTGTTATATAAATAATAGTTTTTATATAACAGGCATGAAGTTGTAAATATGTACAGTTGTAACAGAACATAATAATTGCAATAAACATGTTTTCAGTATTGAATAAAATGAAAAAACTGTTTTTCAGTTAAAATTCGTTAAGTTTTTTTTGTCTGGTTATTGTGTTTTCGTTTTTTGAGTTTGCAAAATAAATGGTCTCCGTTGGGGGGGGGGGTCCTGACCCCCCCCCTCCCCCCAACGGAGACCATGTGGCATGCCTCCTGACAGATCTCTTATTGTGGATGGTATTTGGACAGACCGAGACCTTTCATTATACAGCGTTTCATTCGGTGGCGCATGAAGTTCATCATGTCAATCAACCACATGCGAGTAACTATCTCGGGCACAGAACAATGCGTAATAAGCTGGACGTGCAATTGCAACTATGGATCAAGATCGTAATTAACATCATTGACTCTAGCAGACATTCATTTCAAGTACGAATTACAAATGACCTTGACCTGGTCACGAGCGGCGTGGCTTGTGTCCTGGCGTTTCGTACTGCACGATTTATTAGTCGCCTAAAGACTGATCCAACAGGGCTCTGCATTTCTCTGAACAGGGAATTGATCCTTGAAAACACGTTTCAACGTATTTTGGCAGAAGGCATAGAACAAAACAAAGTGTTAATTAAGTGTATACATAATTCATGTAGGCTAGTATTGTTTCAGGTTATGTTGATTAAAAAAATTGTTACCTTCCGTCCAAATTAATTTGGCACACTCGTGTTGGCCGACTGAAAACCAATTCTGTGAATTAGATTAATGCATTAGCTCATGAGGCTTCGTAAATATTAAACTCTAGTTCCGTTTGCCAGGGCCATCCACACAGCGCTCCGGCCGCGCTTTAAGCCTGTGCTCCGTGCTCCTTGGTGGAAGATGGTGTAGTTTCGGTAGTGGTGGGAGGAGCTTGGCTGGTTGAGCGCGCGGTCTGCCCGCTGCGCCGAAGTGAGCAATGTTTGGCTCAACGTACATTTGTGAGCGTTTCTTTTCGGTTCTTAAGCTTACCAAAAGTAAACATCGTGCAACGATGAGCGATAGAAACTTGCGCAATTGTTTACGAATATCAGTTTCCAGAAATAGTTTACCCAATTTCGAGAAGATTGTTTCCTAAAAAACTAGGAGCTCGTAAAAACGACGGACCAAAGGTCTCTCAAGGTCTGTCCTATCTGATTCAAATTAGTAAAGTGTTGTTGAATTTTTCTCACTAATACATTCACATTTCAGTTTGAAATAAATCACAATATTCTTCACTCAATAGTTGCGTTCGTTTCCTGCACATTCCATACATCGGAGTGCCATTCGATTTGTATATGCGCTATATTTTTTTATGGCCAAACAGCCCTATCAATATGATGTCAACAACAGGGGCGGCTCTAGGCGTAGTGCCACCGTGCCATGGCACTACCCTCAACGAGAAAACGAATTATTCATAGTCCTGAAAGAATAATTTCAAACGTCTACAGTTAAATACTGGTATTTAATTAGTTTCAAATTACTTAGTAGTTTAAATATTCCGTCCGTAGAGTATGATCATTGATTCCATCTTCCCGCCTGTGATATGTCGTGGTACGGTCTAAGCGGCACGGTTGACGCATGCGCAGTTCAATTTACGATCCTTTTCATAACCTCTCCCGTCACTGGCTATGGGGAAATAAACAGGGCTACGTGCCGAATGCAGCCTGGCTCGTGGCAGCACAGAAAGTAAAGTGCAATGCCATCTACCGGGCATTAAGAGGTACTGCACCTTTGCTAAACCTGTCTGTCACGAGGGGAGGAGCAGAAGAGGGTGTAGACCAATGGCCTGGAAGTAATTTAACACTCATTGGTTATTGGCCTGGGGGGGGGGGTTCGTTGACACAAACTGACAACAAATCGCTCTCACACAAAGAATATTAATTCTAGGCTTCCCTAAAAGAGGGCTCTGCATAAAACATTCGAAATCTATAAATAGTGAATATAATATGTATTTAATAATTATTCCTTCTCTGGTAAAGTGAATAACTAAGGGAATAAAAGAGAAAAAAGTACGATCATGATTACATGTACAGGCTTCACGGATTAATCTCGGTAGCTAAAAATGAATGGTTGATGAACCACCTGCACCTGTCAGGTCTGGAAGATTTCGCGCGAAATGCAGTATGTTGGCTGTCTTCAGTTCCTGACGGTTCGTGGTTATTTTTAGTGAGTTATTACAAGGTGTTAGTTTGTGTTGTAGGCTATTGCGCGCTATTCGTGAAATCGTGAGTGAATGGTTCATGGTTGAGTGGTGGAAATGTTTCTTTTTATTTTCTTATTGTATATATTATCGGTAAGTCCCGATGTGAAATGTTGACTATCAAGATTAGTGTATGTATGTGTTAATAGTCAAACATGAATAAGATTAGTGCTTTGTTGAATAGACCATTTTCTTCATTGCCGTATGATGACAAAATTCAAGTTAAACAATTAGGTAGACCAACCCCAGACTTGACTATCAATTACGTACAAAAAAGTGCCAAAGTTCATAGGTCCAGGAAGTTCAACAAAGACTTATATAACAAAAATAAATGGCTGTGTGGCTGCGAGGAAAAGGGTGCGCTATTCTGCTTCCCATGCGTACTTTTCGAAGGCGAATTCAACTGGTCAAAGGGTGGTGTTACAGATATAGTTCACATATGGGAAAAGATGAAAGCTCACGAGAAATCGAAAGACCACATGAACAATGTAATGAGTTTGTCCATGCTAGGCAAGGTAAACATTCAAACCCAATTGAGTTCGCAGTATAGGGAAGCCATTGCAAAACACAATGAGCAGGTTGATAAGAACCGCTGTTTTAAATCTTATAATTAATTGTATACGATTTTGCGGCGCCTTGGAATTGGCCTTAAGGGGGCATAATGAAAGCGATGAGTCTGAAAACAAAGGTATTTTTAAGGAGTTAATTCAGTTCAGTGCCGAGCTAGATCATGACCTCAAGGAACACCTCGGTCGTTCTCAATACACCGCATCTGCTACGAAATATACATCAAAAACAATACAGAACGAGTTACTTGGATGCATGTTAGAAGTATATCACGAAGAAGTTCTTAAAGAAATCAAAACTGTCGAATACATAGCGGTCATTGCGGATGAAACTACTGACGTGTCCAATCAATTTCAATTAGTAATCGTGCTACGATACATAGTTAAGGGAAAGCCAGTTGAGAGATTCTGGAAATGTATTAACCCCGATGGACATGACTCAAATGCAATCTCAAACTGCATACTACACGAACTACAATTCATTATTGGAAATTACTGTAATAAGCTAATTGCTCAAAGCTTTGATGGCGCGTCCGTTATGAGTGGTGGTTTAAATGGCGTACAGAAGCAAGTAAGAGACAAGTACCCATACGCTAATTATATTCATTGTTACGCCCATCAAATGAATTTAATTATGTCTAAGGCAGCTTCAATCAATCGTCAAGTACGCATTTTTTTTTGCAAATCTATCAGGTATATGCTCATTTTTTTCAAACTCTTCGCAACGCACACAAATTTTAGATGAAATTGTCCAGAGAAGGTTACCTCGAGCTTCTCAAACGCGATGGAACTTTCATTCTCGTGGAGTGAGAACGGTGTTTGAACACAGGAAAGATCTCATTGATGTTATGCAGTCGATAGGAAACCGTGATGACATAAGAATGCAATCTACCCTCGCTCAAGCCAGTGCTTACGAACTACTGCTGAATGAAGTAAACTTTGTATTTTGGCTAACGTTTTTTCATAACGTAATGCCACACGTTGAGATACTTTTCAACCAGCTACAAAAGAAGAAGATTGACCCAGTGAAAGTGCGTCAAAGTCTACAACACTTTGAAGCCTGTATGCAATCAATACGCCAACAAATTGACACACTAATCGAAGAAGTCGAGATTGAAATTCGAAATGATAGCGAAACCGTTCCACTAAAGAGAAGACGTACCGACACTGTGCTTTCTGACAGCAAAAAAAAAAGGGAAGCTGTAGAAGTATGCGATACAATTTTATTGGAAATACGATCTCGATTTCAGTTTACGGGACATCTGGTTGCAACGAACTTGTTTGATGTTGCCGAATTTGATTCATTTGAACTAAATTTTCCTGACCTACACCTCTCTGAAATGGTCAAAGCATACCCGTTTCTAGAAGAGAAAAAACTTAAAAGTGAGCTACAGGTCTGCTTCTCCAGGCCAGAACTGAGATCTGTTTCTGGTGCTGTTCCATTTCTCATTTTAATTCTGGACGACGAGTTAAGTGACACGTTTCAAGAAACTGTTAAACTGTTGAAACTGTTAATTACCATGCCGATGACAACTGCAGAAGCTGAACGCTGTTTTTCGCTGATGAAAAGAGTCAAGACGTTCCTGAGGAACACCGTAAAAAAAAAGACTGACAGCATTAGGCATGCTGTCCTGTGAGAAGCGTTTTGTCAATAACATTGACAATTTTAACAAGAAAGTCATGGAACGATTTTCAAGTAAAAAGGATCGCAGAATGGACCTGGTTTACCGCTCATTTTAAGTGGACAGTGACGACGTCTTAAGATCATTCATTGCAGCAATGGGTGAGTAAGATTTTATCCAACTGTTATTTTATTTTGTTTTAAATATTGAAGTGTGATTAAGACTTTCACTGCGAGAGACATCGTTCTACCATTATTGTGAGAGTTTTCGTACGCCGATCGTGATACAGAGCTAGTTCATTTTCATATCTATACCAGTCAACAGCACAGGGTTTACCACACCTAATACTGCCCATTCCCAATGTTGAATGGATTTATAAGTTTTACCTATGCAATTTTATACATCGGAAATCGAACCCTTGGTGAGAAATGAGCAAGTGGACAGCTCTGCTATCATGTTATGTAAATACCAATATTTTCGTATTTTTTTACTTGGCACTACCCCTTGTGTTGGCCTGGAGCCGCCCCTGGTCAACAAACCCACAATAGCCGTCGACCGCACGACTATACGTACGTATCTATTCAGCGCGGTCCGAACATCGTCCGTCTCCTCGCTGCCACAGTGTAGTGGTGGTAGGGGAAGGTGCACTAACCTGACTGCCCAGAGCTCCCCGAGCGCGGCCGCGCTCTCAGAGCGCAATGGCTGGATGACCCTGGAGGTAGAGCACGTTAGAGCTCGAGTGATGATGTATCAAGAGCACCTTAATCCACTCCAAATCCACCATAACGCCGCCATACACGTCATCCATAAAGGACGTTCGCTGGAATGGGGGAAAGGGGTCTTTACAATAATGTGACAAATATGTACGATTTTTTTCTTTTAGCGTATGGCTTTTAGTGCCAGGAGTGTCAGAGGACATGTTCGGCTCGCCAGTGTTGTAGCTGCTTTGAGGCGGACACCCAATGGGTGAGCTACACGTACCGTCGCGTGTGGAGTGTTGTCTGGGGAGGATAGTTTGAATGTAAGGACGAGGAGTTGGAAGGTGCGGCTGTGGCCTATAGTTAGGGACCAACCCCGGCATTTGCCTGGAAGGAAGATGGGAAACCACAGAAGACCATCTTCAAGGTTGCCGGCGGGGGGATTCGAACCTCCTCGCCTCCCGGATGTGAGCGACTGCCAGCAGTCATGCCGTAACGACCACGGCTAACTCACCCGGTATATGTACGATAATTTGGGGGAAGGGAGAGGATTGATTGATTGATTCTATTTGCACGGCTACACTTAGAGCTTAAGAGCTCCTTTACAGTAGTGCCCTACATAAAATAAGGTTAGGGCTTATACAAATAAAACATTTCACTTACATTCACAATATAAATAATAATAGTCTAACAATAGTAACAAAAAGACAGTAATAATACAACAACAACAATAATAATAATAATAATAATAATAATAATAATGATAATGGAAAGATTATTTACAAAAGAGAGCATACAGACACAGTATCAGCCCGAAAAGCAAACATCATATACTGTACAAGAAAAGCTATTAAATTAGACAGGTTGTCAGCTATTGCCCTGATGTTATAATTGTACAGGGAGGGAGGGAGGGAGGGAGGGAGGGAGGGAGGTCTTTGCGAAAATATGTATGTACATCAGCTGTTTTCGTTATTACCTGATTTGCAAAATCCAAATTAACTCTCTTTTTGCCACTTTCCACGCACGTTGTTAATAAAAACAATTTCTTAGTTCTTTCGTAGATTGTTTTATGGAAGGAAATATTCACCCCGCATAGCATTCTCGCGATTTCAGAAATATATGTCCTGCTTCTGGTGCTGTACGTCATTGTTGTTGTTTCATTTGAGGGTCTTGGACAATGTGGTCATTATCCCCATGTATATGGGTGTGAGTGGAAACTTGTCTGATAACCGGTGTTATTGTGATGGCTGTATTCGTCTGTCTATTTGTAATTCAGGAGAGGATTGGGAAAATAGTCGGCTGTGACCTTAAGCTAGGATCCATCTCAGCATTTTCTTGGAGTAGAAGTGTGGAAACCACGGAAAACCACTTCCAGGATGGCTGAGTTGGGAATCGAACACACCTCTTCTCTGTTTTCCCCACGAGGCTGCGTGTATCCCGTTCCAGCCCTCAGACAAGAATTACATTTCTTGGCAGAGCCGGGAATCGAACCCGGATCTCTGGGGCGACAGCCAAGAATGCTAGAGGCTACATCAAGAGGTGGTCCTCTGGTGCTCTAGCGCGGGGCCTATAAAATGAAATGTTTCCCTTGTGGTGAGTTGCGCAATACATTGCACAAGGGAAGGAGGTAATTTATTTTGGACGTTCATTTAGGTAAAAGCTTTAAGTATTTGGGGAGCATACTCACAGAAGATGGTACAATAAATCAAGAAATTGGAAAGAGAATCCAACAAGCTAATGGGTTTTACCAGTGTGTGAGAGGTTTATTATGGAACCAGGAAGTCCCAGAGAAATGCAAGGAAGTTCTATTCTCAATGTATTACACACCAATTTTGACATATGCAGCAGGTACTTGGACCACAAAAAGAACGCGATGAAAGCCGAATCCAAGCAGCCGAGATGAAGTTCCTTAGAGGAATAATTGGGAAGACACGAAGGGATAAAATCAGAAATGTGGACATTAGGGAGAGAACTGGGTTCCCAAAACTACAAGACAAGATAGAGACCAGTAAGCTGAAGTGGTACGGACATATGATGAGAATGGAAGAATATAGAGTACCAAAATTAATATTTATGGAGAAAATACCAGGAAGAAGACCACGAGGAAGGCCTAGAAAGAGGTGGATAGATACGGTGAAGGAAAGCATAGAGAAAAGAGGAGTAAAAGAAAAAGAAGGAAATGAATGGTGGAGGGATAGAAAACGGTGGAGGTCCTTGATTCGCAACCCGACCCAGGGAACTGGAAACGGGAAATGAAGAAGAGAGTTCATTTAGGGAGAGGGGCATTGAGAAATGTTACAACGTGTGGCAATGGGGGAAGGAGGGTTACATTTTATGGCATTTAAGCGAACGTATTTTATGGATGACCCCACACTTTAGACCACTGCTATTCAATTTATAGTATGAATACTCCCGAGAGTACACCATTTAATGAGCGGAAAACATTCTACAGCGAGAGCCTTCACTACAGAACGGAACCTCGCATGCACCGTATGACGGCGGGGCACCGTGGTTAGCCGCCTGTCAAGCAAGGCACTAGCGCTAGCAGCAGCGTAGCGCCCAACTACTTCAACACATTTACACTTTCACCGAGCCAAACGAAACAATCCCAACAATCTAAATGAACACACGTTTATGGAGAGCTCACCCCTCTTCACTCTACTAAAAACACATCCTGTCGGAAACAAGACACAACTTAGCGATACAGCCAAGCTAGATAAAAAAGGGGGGAAATTAGGGGGTTTTAATAGGTAAATGTTATCTGGATCAGGTGTACAATGTACTTTTCTTCTGCAATAAACCAAGGCCCGTATTCGCGGCAGTATTAAAGGTGCCGGGACGTCCTCATAAGACTGGGCAGCGCTTCGTTTGAATGGCTTATGGTCCACATCGCACTGACTCCGCACAGCACATATGAACCGGGGGGGGGGGGGTTAGGGAAAAACCAGTGTCGTTGAGATAACAGCCCATCTCAGTCGACCACACCTGGAGTAACAGTGAACACGAAACTGCGCGTAGCTCCACGACAACCAGATAAGTAGTAGCCTGTAATATTCCAGTTTAACCATAGTTGATTTTTTACAACCATATAATCACTCCAAATATACAAACTCCGGATATCTATCACCATTTAGCATTTCACCTAACATCATATATACTGCATTTAGCATACACCGACAGTTGCAGTACCAATACTGCAACTGAATAATTGTACATATTGTAAATATTTTCACCTGTATTTTCAAACATAGATTTTATAGCCTAAGTGTAATGGATCTGATGATCGCTTGACGATCGAAACTGGTCATCCTAGTGTATTTATTAATCTCATGTAATTTATTTCAGGATTAGGGCATAACCCAGCTCTTTTGGGTACATTCGTGTTGACCGACTGAGAAGCACTAAACTCTTGTAATTGTGGTGTCTATATTATTGGTGTACTACTGCATTCATTTAGATACGAGGAAGGGTATCTCGTGGTGAAGTTGTTGCCATTCTTGGCTGTCTCCTATGGGAATCGGGTTCGATTTTTTGCTCTTCCAAGAAATTTAATTCCCTGCAATGCTGGGATGGTACTTGACCACGGCCACCTCCTTCACAACAGACCGCCTCAGCAACAAATATACACACAACTACAAACACCACAATATCACACGTTATCGGACTAATCCTACACAAACCATAAGTACACGGGGCTGATAATCACGATGTTCAGGACCCCAAATGAAATAACAAAAACAGCTACATTCAAGGAGTAGAAAATATCCTTGAGGATTTGAGGTAATATAGGCTACTAGTTTAATATTTTCTAGAGTGAGTCGGAAAAAAAAACAATAGATAACCACGTAATATCAGCTTGGTCGAAGACCAAACCACTCTACTGTGCCTTCCTGGTCTAAACTCAGTTTGGCAGCGAAAGAGGTTTCCTGGAGACCACATCACAAGGCGATGCAACATGATCCTCGAAAACATGCTAGGAGTACCCTTGGCCTACACATGCGTAGGTTCATATCATGTCAAATTCTTCATTTGATCGTGACACCCTTTGACACCAGAGTCCATCCTCGATGACCTTACAACCAGAGATCCTTCGATACTTCATAAAATACACCTACAACATCTTCTGATGTTTGAGTAGATATTACGAATAACACGTTTCATCTTTCGTTACACTGTATTATTATTATTATTATTATTATAATTAATAGTAACTAGTGCCTCCGGATCCACATGCCGATATCACGTGACCCCAAAATTAAAGATCCACTTCAGTACATTCCAATCCAGAGTATTATTATTTATTTGATGGCTTTAACTCGGAAAGAAGAGCACCATTTCCTACCATAGTAACCACTTGCGGATTGCTTGTGATCATTGGTATTTTGTCACACAAAATGGTTGATAATCATGACGCTGGATCGAGTAATGGGTACTCGCGTATCCACACATTCACCGCGATTTTCTGCACGAAAAACGTACTGGGAAGGAAAGCGACACCCGATTAATACAGATTGTCAAGATATTTCATTGAAGAAGTTAATAGGCCTGTTCAGAGCTGATAGGCCACAAAGCAAGCTTCGGACTAGAAATCATTAACGTGGGAAATGTATGGAAGGTGTATTGAAGGGTGTGTTCGGTCGGCGATTGATTGTATATGCGTTAACCTTAAAGTGAGAGTCAGTCTATGTTACATAGCGTTACATCACACGATGGGATATTGTGTGCAGACATATGTCAGTTGTCCATAGTAAAAGGAAAATTTATTCTGATCAGAAGATAATTAATCTCTGTTATTAAAGTATTGGTAGACATCGGTAGTTCATGCACTAAAATGGCTCAAATACGTACAAAAACAACAATTATATGCATTATAAAATTAAATAAGAACTCGAAATACGAGTATGTCGCGAACCTCAACTTGACGAGCGTACTTCGAACAAATTTTCCCATACAATGTAATTAATCGTTTATTTGGTGTCGTGTGAGTACATATTTATATGGGAGAAGATGGAACACGACCTATTACCTAAAACGTGTTCATATTGGGTAATACCAGAAATGTTCACAGATTACATCATGCCGTTGCTGAAGTCCACGTAATAAATGAAGCAAAGGGATAGATATTTCCCGTTTAAGCTGAAATATTTTAAAATACTCACTCAAAACGTATAAATATGCACGTAGGCTATATACTGTATGGGAAATAAAACTACATTATTATGAATTATTTTCCAAAAATTTTATATCTCCAAAGTATGCAAAATAAACTTCATAGTTTTCTTGGTTATGTTGTTAATTCATTTTAGAGCTTGGGATATCCTAGTCGTCAGCCCCGTGTACTTGCGTGTGTGTTGAACTTGTCTGATGAACTGTGTTTCTGTGATGACTGTAGTAGTGTGTGTAGCTGGATTAGGGACAGAGATGGGGTAGGGTGCACCAGGACTTGAAATAAGGTATTTTCCTGGAGGGAGTGTTGGGAAAACAACACTCAGGATGGTCGCTGCCAGTGCCAGGACTCAAACCTTTGATCTTTGGATTTGCTGCAGATTTCCTCGAGGTCGTCATGAGCGATTTAACGCGCATGGCTAAGCTGCGGGGTCATATGTTTATATCAAGTAGGAGCTATGATTGAAAAAAGGTTATGGAAAGGAGGGAAGCTTATAGTCGAAATTTGATGTTTTTCAATCGGTCAACACGATTGTACCCAATTGTGATGGGTTATTGTGATCCTGAAAAAATAACTTTTACATGAGATTAATAAATACATTAGTTAAATATTAATTACATTAATGAAATATCTATTAATCTCATGTAGGTTTTTTTTTCAGGATCACAATCACCTATCACAATTGGGTACAAAAAACATCAAATTTCGATTACTAAGGCAACATTGAAAATGACTTCAAATACCATAATGAAGCTTGTAGTTTAACGTGACCGTTAATTTCGCGATCATGAGCCAAGGGACCTCCTTTTAACGTGGAATCCGTACCACACGACATGGCATTTCGCTTCGATCATCTCACACGCATTAACCGGGAATCGAACCCAGTCCGCCTTGGTGAGAAGCAAACAGTTTGACTGCTACGCCCTTGAAAAATGCGCCCCAGGATTCAAAACAAGGTGCCCAATTATATTTGTTTAAAGGAGTTATTGTGGGATAACCAAAATAATAATCTTACACGGAATTAACACCGAAAATCGCCATAAGCAAAATATCACACCTCTCAACGTTTGCTCCAGATCCCTCTTCAGTTATATTAGTGCCAGCGCATGGCTATTGAGGTCAGTTGTAATTTGGCTTACAATGCTACTATTATGTCTATAGCACGAGGCGAAAGGGCTCTATGACGAAATATCAATCAATCATCCTCATATCAGCGATGTCCTCAATTCATAAGTGTTCCGATTCAACTCTCCATTCTTATTTAGCCTTACAAATACCCAGCAACGACCTGCATAATTATAGTCAGAAAAGTAAGGTAAGCCTTAAATCTGCCGTACAGTATATTTGTATTCATGATTGAGATTGGTCCTTAAGTTTGTTAAGACAAGAGGTTTGGTTCTTTTAACTCAACCGTTACCTTTAATCGCAGAGGGTCAATTTCCTGGTGTAGCGGCTTGGATTCTTTGCTGTCGCCCCCAGAGGTCCGGGATCGATTCTCAGCTATCTGAAAAATTTACTTCTTGTATGAGGACTAGAACGGGGTCCACTCAGCCTCGTGAGGCAAAACTGCGTTCGATTTCCACCTCGACCATCATGGAAGTGGTTTTCCACGGTTTCCCATTTCTACTCGAAGCTAATGCCGGGATGGTTCCTAACTTACGGCTGCGGCCACCTGCTTTCCAATAACGCAGGTTAACAGATACATTCTACACACACCCAAGTGCATGGGGCTAAATGTGCTTGATCTCGCAAAGCCTTGTGGCTACTAACCTTAGCTGTAACCGCGAGGACCCAGGTTCAATTCCCGGCAGGGCGAGGTGGCTCAGCGATCTAGCTGTATGCCTCTCACCAAGGTGGTCCGGGTTCGATTCCCGGTCAATGCATGTGAGATTTTCGAAGTGAAATGCCATGTCCTGTGGTTCGGATTCCACGTAAAAAAGAGGTCCCGTGGCCCATGATCTCAAGATTAACGGTCACGTTAAACTACAAGCTTCCTTCCTTTCCTTTTCAATTCCCGGCTCTGACAAAGAAGTCAATTCTGGTCTGAGGGCTCAGTCTCTTAAGGTAAAATTGAGAAGAGTTTCACCTCAGCCATCCTAGAAGTGGTTTTCCGTTATTTCCTACTTCTAATTCATACCACGGCCGGCCCATTCTTGCCCAAACCCCTAGCCCTAGTTACACCCATAACAAGGACTCCGGTTAGCAGACAGATTCACGAGGCTACATGACAACGATGTCGCAAAGCCCCCCCAATGAATTAACAACAACTATTACCCCAGCACGGGTCGATCTTCCGAATCAACACAACTTATTTTAAACAAGATTACTTTATAATAGACTATTATATTATAACTTTTTAAATGAAATACAAGAAACCATATTTAACAGAAATGTATGAAGTTCCTGCCAATATTCTCATACCATAGAACAACTGATATTAAGGTTATTCAAATTTTTCAAGCATTTAAGCCGTAATGAATATTCAATCGTTTACCGTTGGATTATTTTTTGACATTTAGATCCTAAGATTCTGAGATATGGTTTTCAAATCCATAAGAAAGACGACATGTTTGTATCATAGTACCATATGGTGGAATTGCAATTGGTAAATGGAGACCATAATCTAACAAGAGGCCGTACATAAACCAACATCGCCTTAAGGTTCATTGAAAATTGCACAGCAAGCGAATGTTAGGTCGTATTGAGGCAGTTCTTACGACGTACGTCTCCATGACCCATCAAGTCAACAAATTTCTGAAACGTTTTCCCTCAGATGTTTCACTGTTCAAGTCGGCAGTCAGATAAGAATTGGCACACTAGCGTTATCGTTTTGAATGGTATGGACTCCATCTTGAGGAAAGAATTCATGATGAAAATCAATAAATGTAAAAAAAAAAAAATGGAATGCAGTCGAGATAAATCAGAAACCTCTATTGACATCAAATTGGCAGGTGAAAAGCTAAAGGAAGTAGGAGACTTCCGTTACTTAGGAAGCAAAATAACCAGTGATGGACGAAGCAAAGAGGATATAAAAAAAAGTAGGTTGACTCATGCAAGGAGAGCATTTCTACAGAAAAGGAATCTGTTGACATCGAATATAGATTTAGGTATTAGGAAGTCATTTTTGAAAGCCAATGTCTGGAGCGTGGCACTATATGGAAGTGAAATTTGGACTATTGGTGCAGCAGAAAAGAGGAGAATTGAAGCGTTTGAAATGTGGTGTTACAGGAGAATGATGAAGATCAGTTGAGTAGATAGGGTAACACATGAAGAGGTATTTAGACGAGTGGGAGAGGAGAGATGTTTCTGGCGACTGCTTATGCTGCTAGGACACTCACTAAGACACCCAGGAATAGCAAGCTTAGTTATGGAAGGAAGGGTCGAGGACAAGATTTGTAGAGGTAGACCAAGGTTAGAATATGTTAAAAAAATTGCCTCGGATATAGGGTGTGGTAGCTTCAGAATGTAGAGATGAAACGATTAGCTCAGGACAGGGAGGAAAACTGCATCAAACCAGTCAAAAGACTGATGACTAAAACAACATCGTTGTCAGTGACGTCACAAATGACTGTATACCTGTACTGAACGTGTGCCCATCTGATCAAGCCTCAACAAGCACAATCACAAATAATATGTTGTTGTTGTTGTTTCATTTAGGGGCTTTGTGACATCGTGGTCATGTAGCCTCGAATGTTCTGGTGTATGTGTGGAATTTGTCTGATAACCTGTATTATTGTGATGGTTGTATTAGCATGTGTATATCTAACTGAGGCTAGGGTTACGAAAGGAGGCAGCCGTGGCCTTAATTTAGGTATCATCCCCTCATTTGCCTGGTGTAGAAGTGGGAGACCTCGGAAAACCACTTTTAGGATGGTTGAGGTTGGAATTAAACCCACCTATTCTCAATGTTGCCTCACGAGGCTGAATGAACCCCGTTCCAGCCCATGAACCAGAAATAAATTTCTTGGCAGAGCTGGTAATCCAACCCGGACCTCAAGGGAGACAGGCAAGAATACTCGCCACGGCACCACGAGGGGGTTTAATTGATATGGAAATGCACGATGTTAGTTTGCTTTTGTACAGACCAGGGCATCAATAAAATTGTGTGTCTACACTTCAATTGGTGACATCATGGTGGCTCCGGGCCAGATTACCTCGCTGTTCCGCTCCTTAAAACAATAATTTGCCAACTAATACAATGGTCAAAAAAGTTTTGCATATTGCATGATGTATTGCTCTATGACGACATTTCGTTTTTGCACATTGGCTCATGTGTTAACTCTATGATAACATGTTTGTTTGTACCGTGCCCTGTTATCGGACATGGAGTTAGTGCATACAACCTACACAAATGGGGGAAGCGGCCAAACTCCTGCTGTGATTGCGGTCCATCGAGCCAGAACATAAGGTACATTGCCGAAGATTGCAATTTAAGAGCGTACCTAGGTGACCCTAACGACTTTTTCAGTGCTACACCATCGATACTGGACTGGAGAAACAGACTGGACATAAGGTCGTAATAAGGAGCTTATGTGTACTTGGTATTATTATTATTATTATTGTGTTTCATGTGTAATGCCATACACTACTTTAATAAGTAAAACTGTTATAGGATAAGACACGTGTATACTTGAAAATTATTTATCTCTTAAAGGTGGGTTTGAGAATTATTTCCTGCAATAAATTATTAAATGTCGTTCGTCAAAAATCCGGCAAATCTGTGTCTTCATTCACAGCGATAACTTTATCGATCGTAGGCTGCTCATTGCGAAAAAAGAACTGGTGAGCCTTTCTTCTTATAGCATTCTTATCAAACTCATCAACTCTTTCCACAATCTTTGCCCTTGGTTTCTCTTTCTTGGGCGACTTGTAAACTGTGGGTAGCTTTATATTCTTGAACTATTCGATACACAGAATTTTCACTAACACCCGTGGAATGACTTGCTTTCCTTACTACGGCAGGAATTAGTGTAGTGGGATGCATTTCTAGCTCGATCATATATACTTGTTTAGTACCATATGCTTTTCAGATCTACTCAGCGCTTTTCGCTAAAGCTGCTTCTTTGGTGGAGTAATAACACTCGCATTGTCCCCTGCTGAGTCTACGACGGAACATCAACTGTATACAATCCACGTACACACGATCACAAATAATTATTGCCTATCGTAAGCAGTTATGGATTAATTAATTAATTAAGTAAATACAAAAACTAACAATAAATAATAAAATAATAAATCCGAATAAAAATAGAAACTTAAGACGATCGGATAATAGGACGATCGGATAATAGGAAGGTGACCATGCTTTGGAGCAGGTAAGTCTCCAGTCCTTAGACAGCCTATTTTCTCAGGATGGAAGTATAGTGACAAAGATAACGTCAATGTGTATCACAGAAATCTCAGTTGCGACGTACTGTATTCTGTAAGAAGAAGGTTACTATAGTTTCCCGACTAAACTATACTATACTTATATTGCTCAGTATTCAGACTAGCTTCACTGTACGGGAGATAAAGCTGGGTGGATTCAGGATACCTTAATCATACGATGGAGGTGGCGGACAGGAAAGTGGACATGAAGACTCACTGCTGCGACCAACAGATGGAAGTAATCGCAGGAGGGTACTCGTAATGAAAAAGACGAGAGGAGAATAATGAAATCAGCTAAGGGGGTAAGAGAAGCACAGGTAGAACTAGGAGATGATCGTACGACTCAGTCTTCGACAATTTCAAGTGAAAGTTATAGAAGAAAATACCATAATGTTCATTGCAAATAGGGGACAACTGAAGTGTTTCATCACCACACAGAGGCTTGTAATCTAAAGTCTGTTCGCCGAGTCGAGAGAGTAGAAGTAAACACAGCTGTACGCGTGATTGCAGGACTGACAGCAAGAGGTGCGTCGAGTTGTGCATGTTGAACGTACGCTTAGCCTACATGTGAAGCGGGCGAGTGCGATTTCTATTTTTATTCGGATTTATTATCATTTTAAATGATCCTGTCGTTACGCTGGGGTCTGGCGTTACGTTGCGGTGACGGGAGAAAATGTACCCAGATGCACTGAGGTGTGTGTGACGTCATAGTACCGCTTGGTGCATGTGTTCCCCGACAATCTTTACCGGTACTTCGTTAGTATATGACAAAAATCCCCGATTCTTGGATGTCACGGGTAATCTCGAGAACCACTGGATGGATTTTGATGCGGTTTTCACCATTCCGTAAAGGATATCTCGAGGAAAGATTCTGTCGAAAATAATGTATGTATGAAAAAAGGAAGCCAAGCAGTAACGATTTCAATGAAAAAGTCGAAAACAAACTTGGCGTCCGTGCGCTTCTTAAGCTTACGCTGGGCAAACCGTTAAAAATATTGTTACGGCTGTGAGTTTGTTTCATCGCTCGCCGCATGAGTCACAACTGCCCCCGGGCTGGGCTGTGCGACCTGTCAAGCAGTGAGTGTGTTTTTCGAGCTAGTGCGAGCGTTTATCCTGAGCGACAGAAGTGTGGTGACTTGCGAAACCCCTAGTGAAGCCGATTCTCTTGACAGTGAGGGAGTGAGAAGCATACAGGGGACTGCCTGTGTTTTGAGCGAGTGTGATTTCACTGAGCGACAGAGGTATTGTGGCGAAGTTCCGTGCAAGTTACAAAATCCAGTGACATTGTTTCCAGCTTGTGGACAGCGAAGCAGCGTGTAGCAGTTTATCGTAAGTAACTGTAGTTTGTGTACATAAGGAAGAGGTGCAGGTATTCCACGGATCTCATTAGTGGAGGATTAGCTGCATGACTAAGTGAAAGGGGCAAGAGCGCTCCATAAGGAAGAGACTAGAGGAAACTGGAGAAAGGTTCTAATTGCTTGTATTTGCTGTTGAGTGGTGTATCCTTCTGGCCGCAATAAAGTTAATTATTTCTTTAAAGGAACAATCTGTGTTGTGCTTCAACCCACCGTAATCCAGTTAACAAAAGTGCCACTAGGGGGGTGGCACGTAACAATATCAATATACTATGAGCGTAAGAATTGGTCAGCATGAAAAGTTCTACAAAACAGTCCACGAGAGCATATCTCTATCTTCAATACATCGCCCACTATAAGTATTTTAGACTAGATGGAAGGGGCACGTCCCCGCGCGCTCTGGTGAGCGTGACGGCATCCCGCGCGCTTGACCTTGCTTTGCCCTTGGTTTGCACTTGCCGTTCGCGAGTAATTTGAAACAAGGTAAAGTATTATAAAGCAAGATAAGTATTATGCAGATAATTTTCTAACATGTCAAGAGTCTTTCTAGCATTTTTCAGCATTTGTAGCATTTAAAATGATACAAAGTCTAGTCTTTCAGACTGACTGTCACTTTTATTTTATTATTTATTGTTAGTTTTTGTATTTACTTAATTAATTAATTAGTTCTTAAGTGCTTACGATAGGCAATAATTATTTTTGATCGTGTGTACGTGGATTTTATACAGTTGATGTTCCGTCGTAGACTCAGCAGGGGACAATGCGAGTGTTATTACTCCACCAAAGAAGCAGCTTTAGCGAAAAGCGCTGAGTAGATCCGAAAAGCATATGGTACTAAACAAGTATATGGTCGAGCTAGAAATGCATCCCACTAGACTAATTTCTGCCGTAGTAAGGAAAGCAAGTCATTCCACGGGTGTTAGTGAAATTTCTGTGTATCGAATAGTTCAGGAATACAAAGCTACCCACAGTTTACAGTCGCCCAAGAAAGAGAAACCAAGGGCAAAGATTGTGGAAAGAGTTGATGAGTTTGATAAGAATGCTATAAGAAGAAAGGCTCACCAGTTCTTTTTTCGCAATGAGCTGCTTACGATCGATAAAGTATTTATCGCTGTGAATGAAGACACAGATTTGCCGGATTTTTGACGAACGACATTTTATAATTTATTGCAGGAACTAAACTTCGAACATGTTCGACGAGGACGAGACAGTATGCACATAGAGAGGGACGAAACAGTTGTATGGAGACGTAGGTATTTGCAAACAATACGACGAATAAGACAAGAAGAGAGAAAAGTCTATTTCTTAGATGAAACTTGGCTAAATACAGAGCCACAGTACAGCGCTGGTCTTTACTAGGGCAACGGCATGACAAACTATCTCGGATCATCTTGGCTACCCCTGTTCGGGTGAACTGATGACGTGAACAGGGCGTGTTTCCCTGTCCGGGCAGCCAGGGGCACTGTCTCGACTCGGCGAATAGACCTTAGATTGCACGCTGAAAAGTAAAACAGTCTATAGGAATTATGGGCAAAGTGCAGCCCTTGGGCAGGTTCAATTCGGCCTGCGACAGATTTATTATGGAAATCAAACGAGAAAGAATGCATTACTCACTCGACTGTTCCCCCTCCCCCTTTCTTTCTTTCTTTGCTTAGCGACCAATGTAACACACAATTCAAGCAGCTGTTCCTCAACGTTACAAACCTTGAATTCTATAGGTATCTACCATAATTAAGTTTCCCAAATATTATCGCCATGTTTTCATCTTCATACGTACAGTATGTGAGCATGTGTTTCCTTTTTAGAACCTTCCAAAAAAGTGGTGTCAGAAACAGACTGACTGGGGGTTACCTCGTCCCAGTTGCAATCACAATAGTAAAAGCTGTCAGAAGCACAGTCGCAATTCCACTCATCTCACACGCCTTCACATAGGCTACGGTGAATAAATAACAGTATCACAATACTTCTGTAAAATGTACCATTTTAACATTTCAGAAAACTATTTCGGCTCGCCTCATGAACGTTTTCATCCTCTTAGCCTGTTACTATTAAAGCACTGGTCATTAAGGACTCAGTAATACAGAGGTGCAAACTGCATGCTTACTGTTTAGCAGGCCTGTAGTGGCGGGATGGGATGGGCGAGAACTCCACAGAGAACAGAGCTTGGTTGTGACACCACAATTTCTTTGACTATGAGTATGGCAGTGTGGTCAGCAGCAGGGCCGTGATGAGCGAGCCCCTTCGTGGTTTTCAACTTCTTCTCCAGGCAAATTCTGGAATTATATCTAACTTAGGGCCTTACCAATCCTAGATTCAATATTATAGTAGGCCTACAAGTATTCCTTCTATTTTGAAACCTCCCTAAAAACTCAGTGGATTTTTAGCCTACTTTTCACATTTTGCAAAAATGAGGAAAAAGTAGACTTATGAGATCGATCCGGGAAAATGTGTGTCTGTCTGGCTGGCTGTGTGTGTGTCCTCTCCCCTCCCCCCCCTATCAACTCCTAAACGGCTGCAGCAATCAAAACCAAATTTAGTATGAGTAAAGATGTGCACCGGAATATCTCACGTCCATATTTGAAAATGATGTCAGTGCTACCAACTGCTGAAAAAATGCACTAGAAATTTGAGCTCCATGTTGGATATCTTGCAAGGTATGCATGAGAGCTATTCCAAAATTGGCACACATGTAGATAATACTATTTCAGTTTAATTTCCAGAAGGCCAACCATGACAGTGTTGCCAAAATAATTTTAAGCCTTCTGATAGGTCCAATGTTTAAATGCATATAACTTCTACACTATCAATTGGATTTCAACCAAATTTTGTATGTAATATCTGTACATAAACATATATGACTGAGCGTATTCTTAAGAGCCACCAGGGCTGCCAACTGTTAATAATTGCTCTCTCTATTTTTTTAATCAAAATACCAATATATCAGAAAGTATGCAAGCCAACAGCTTCAAACTATGCACACGTATATTCTGACATTTTAGATTAATTTGGAGTAAGATATATACGCCAGTTCTACCAACATGATTATAAGCCTGCTGATAGTACCAATTTTTAAATACATATAACTTCTATACTATCAGTTGGATTTCAACCAAATTTCGTATGTTTTATGTGTAGCATAACAGATATGACTCTAAGTATTGTTAAGAGCAATCAGGGCTGCCAACCGTTAATAAATGCCGTCTATATTTTTTTCCCTAATATCAATATATCAGAAAGTATGCAAGCCAACAGCTCTATACTTTGCACACGTATAGCACCTGACATTCCAGATTAATTTGGAGTAATTAATACAAGGCAGTGCTGCCAACATGATTCTATGCCTGCTGATATGTCCAATTTTAAAATGCATGTAACTTCTATACTAACAAATGGATTTCATCCAAAATTGGCACAACAAGATATCATAATATTTCAGATTATTTCTGACCAGCACACGCATGGTATTGTTGGCAACATGCTTTTACGCGTGCTGATAGATCCAGTGTCTAACTGCATGCAACGTCCATTGGACTTCAACCAAATTTTGTATTCTGTACCATAAGAGATGGAACTAAGAATATATTCAGTCACCAGGGCTGCCAACTGTAGTGCTCTATTAGGCTACATTATACAAGGTATATTTTGAACTAATTAGATATTTCGATATTACCAACCTAATTTCGTCATTATTCTAGATAGGTTCATATACTGTAGAATAATCATTGGCATGAAAAGTTGATGATGATGATAATTGTTGTTTTAAGGGGCCTAACATCTAGGTTATCGGCCCCGGCATGAAAAGTAGGCTGTATAGTTCTTCACGGAACTTCTTGTTCTTATTTGTTTTTAATATCTTTGGAAAGTTTTTATTGTGTTCAATGGGAATTTCTAAAGTCGTTCTAGTTTTAACTGACCGAACATTTTACTCCCTCTCATCATAAAATCAAGTCGAACATCTTTGACAACCTTATGCACTAGAATTTGGGCTTTAGCAAAGATTATTTAGAAAGTAACCATCCTATAAAGGGTGGTATACTTGCTATTTCTCTGACTGAGAAGAAACAAAAATACTTATTTACAAAATACATTACTTAGGCTCTGTTCTCTTTATAATATATATTCTAGATTCAGATAAATTCAATGCAGGACTATCAGAACATTTCAAATTTGTCTACCCTGGGCTTTTCCACTTTCCCGGGCCCCAGGGCTATATCCACGTTTGCCCCTCCCTCTCGTCGGGCCTGGTCAGCAGTACAACACCCTCAAGATGGAAGATATTCCTATGGTAATAACTGTTTACAGCTCTTCGTTTCAACCAGAAACTGCCTTGAAGGCGAGAGACTGCTACAAATCCTTGCCACATCCGAAACTCGAACCTTCCATATTTACCAGTTGAGACCCGCACTGCCTACAGTACCATATTCTCTTACCGAAGGAATTGCTGAAGAATAAGGGTCAAAACTTTAAGCTACCGAGGTCATGGAGAGATTGGAGGGTCAACAGGCCGCAAAGAATTATATTTATAAGATTTCTATGTTACGTCAGCTGGCTGCGTAGCTCAGAGGCAACGTTCTCCCTTGGTGTGTCCAAGGTTGCAATATCGAATCCTGGCACAGTCAGCTGGCATTTGAGGGTGCGAAAATGTGAGGGAGCAGTGTCAGTAAATTTACTGACACGTTAAAGATCCCCTTGGGGGCATCATTTCGGCACCGCGGGGTCTCTAAAAGCCGCAGATGTTGAAAGGGAAGTAAAACAAATATCGTTATTATTATTATCTCCAGAGGTCAGTGCCTTACGAAATAGATAGGCCTAATTGAGTTGTTCTTGTTGTTGGGATTGGGAATCTCGGTCATCAGCCCGGTGTACTTGAGTGCATTGAATTCGTCAGTGTTGTTGTGGCCTCTGAAATTACTGTACAAGGATCTAGGATTGGAATAGACTAAGAGCCCCGGTATTTGAAATAAGGCAAGGTCTCGACGAGTACGGAAAACCTGGCTGTCAGCGCCATGATTTGAACCTCTGATCTCCGGACATCCCGTTAGTGCGCGATTAAACGAGCACGGCTACGCTGCAGTATCAGCAGGTTAGATATTCAATTTTAATGTTACTCTTTATTGAGTGCGAAGAAAATTAACGAATAGATTAAAACGATATTTTGAAATCCTAATGAACTAAAGTTGTTTACTGAAATTTTAATGACAACTGCTCTCAAAGACCATACTTCCCGTGGTATGGTGAGGACTCTCTTGTGACAGCCGGTGTGTCGTCATTGCCAAGCGGTTGGTTAAACTGATGTTTCTGCTGGAAATGTCCAAGTGACCTAGTAATGACGTATGCCATATGTCAACTTTAAAGCGTTTATAGTCGATCTTAACATTTCACCAATGTTGAATTCTGGACTATGTGGGTGTCTTTTGAAAAAGCTAACGTCCACCTAGGTTCAAGCCGTGTAACTCTCCAAGAGAGCCGATTATTTTGAGAAGACCTCCAGAGAAACAGGATGCAATGAGTCACAGGTAATAGAACTAACGCTAGATTCGTTCGCCAGTGCCCAGACATGTGAGAAACTTTCATTCACATTTCAATATCTGTAATTTTATTGCAAGTTGAATTCAGAGTAGAACGTATAAAAAATATTTTGGGAATCTAGGTACCGTAGCTCATGTTTATATTTAAGGGAATAAACTTCAAGGTCATAGGCCTTTCTTTGGACGTCATCGGTTCGAATAAAATATGAATGATAGAAGGAAGAATTTAACAGAGATAACTTGTCATTTGAACGGATTGTTGTTGGTTTAAAATCTTTCTTTTCAAAAATGAAGTGATTCACATTTGTTTCCTTCAAGGTCGCACCAGTAACGGTACCGGCAATGGCAAATGGTTATGTATATAAATAAAATTCCACAAAATAGAAGATAATTGATGTCTGCTGGATAATGTACAGTAGTAGTAGAAGGTATTAATCACAGGTGTTATCGGTGAGTATAAATGAAGAATGACAATGTTCTGGTGTAATATTCATAGTATGACTCTTACTTTTATGGCGTTTGAAGCCATTTTCAGCGTTGCCGTAGTAATCAAAATTTGATCTTTTTCAGCTGGTCAACACGATCCAAGTGTATTAATTAATATTATGTGCATTGCTTTCATAATTAGGGAATACCCTATCAAAATTGGAAACAATCGTGTTGACCGACAGAAAAACATCAAATTTCTACTCTTACTTTTGTATGGATTGACATTGGGTTATAGTTTCTTAATATACTCGTGTATAGCTAAACCATTGAGGGTGCAACAACCCCATGTTTATTTTTATGCAATCCGGGGGACGTGTTCTTACCTGAGATGTGCCCGCAGTGGGGCAGGTGATTATTCCCCAAGCAGGAAGAAGACCTGGAAGCTATCAACACAATGTACACTTCACTCTCCACACACTGCTACCACCCACTACTACGCAAGGTCGTCTCGCCATGCACACACATCAGAAGCTCGTCGTACGTAACAGCTGACGGATAACACTGAGTCAAGCAAGGCAGACTAGGCTCCTTGTGGCCACTGCTCCGGCAAGATGGAGGGGGGAGGGGGGCAGGCCTGGGGGGTGTCAACCCTCCCCACTCCCACCTGCCCGTTGCTCGCCTTGCCGGCTGGCTCTGACCGTAGAGTTGCTTGGCCGGCATATGGATGTTTTTATTTCACGTCTGGTTGAAGTCTTCGACATCATTGTCTCACGTATATGTGATTCTCTCTTTTTTTTTATCCACGAGAGGTTATTATACTCGAGGCTGTGTTACTGGTTCAACTAGGAAATGCTCCAACCCTTAAAATCATTATTGAGGCCAGAGAGAGAACGAAAATAATTTACATTATAGCGAGGGACATCGCCCCCAGGTGGGCACAAGACCTCTCACTCCAGATTAAGGCTCTGCCCACCCTCATTGATTCCCTGGATTACTTTGCAATGATGTATAAACTAATCACACAATGCTATTTATTAACTATGACAAAATCCATAAAACATTAACTTCTATCACCGCTCAGCTCTAACGCATAATATTTCAACTGGAAAGTGCTGTAGTGAATTCAAATGTAATATATATCTGATATTTTTCAGCTTAACGTGTATTTTAACCAATGGGCTATCGCTTTCATCACTGCTCTTCTGGGTCATTATTGCGTCAAAAGCATTGTATAACAATTTTAGAATTGGACATTGTGAGGTTTGAAGCCATTTTTTAGTGTTGCCTAAGTAAACAAAAGTTTGGTGCTTTTCGGTCGGTCAACACGAATGTACCCAAATAAGCTGGGTTATGCCCTAATCCTGAAATAAATTACAGTGTTATTTATTAATCTCATGTAATTTATTTCAGGATTAGGGCATAACCCAGCTCTATTTGGGTACATTCGTGTTGACCAACTGAAAAGCACCAACCTTTTGTTTAGAATTGGAATTGTAGCAATTTTTTTCACTTGATCGAGTGACTTCAATTTCTTTTTGCGATGAGTTATAATATAAGTGGGTGTTTCGAGACTTTCTTGAAACCATATGTAGCCATTGAAACATTATATTCCTTTATCGATACAGGAATCCAGTGACTTTGGGACTAAATTTCAAGTTTTTGCATAAATTTGAATAAATAATGTGTTATTTACAGAAGTCAAACATTACCCGGGTGGATTGCTTTGGCATTCAAATAAATAAATAAATAAATAAATATAGTCCACCATTGTAAAAATCAGCTACGATAAATACATCCCCCAAACATGTCCTGTAATTGCCCTTCCTTTGAAATATTAAAGGATTCCTGTTTCAACAGACTGTGCATGTTAAAACTCTTCCGCAGTCCACCTCGTTGCGTAGTGACTAGCATTCTTGGCTGTCACCGCAGAGATCCGGGTTTGATTCCCGGCTCTACCAAGAAATTTAATTCTGGTCTGAGGGCTGGAACGGGGTACACTCAGCCACGTGAGGCATAACTGAGGAGTGGTGGGTTCAATTCCTACCTCAGCCATCCTCGAAGTGGTTTTCTGGGGTTTCCCACTTCTACTCCAAGCAAATGCCGGGAATGGTACCTAACTTCCAACTCAAATCCTACCTCATTTACAAATACAAAAATACGTAGTAGTTGATGAATATCAGGAATGTTGGATAGAAACTTCAACCATCCTGTTCAGGAGAGCTGCTGGATTGACACATGCCACCCTCTTGTTGCCAAAAACAACACACTTTGTAAGTTATGCACGTTTGTACCCGGAGGCAGGTCACATCCCCTCAAGGAGGCTTCCATAGCGGAAGTTTCTGTAAATCAGGATTACATTTTCATGAACATGAATTATATTAAATGGTCAAATTGTACTCATCTTAATAATAATAGACTAATAATAATAATAATAATAATTATTATTATTATTATTATGACATATTGGCTTCACTGCCGTTACTTATACTCCAGCAAATCTTTTAGGAACGAAGTACAAGGTGCGCTACCCAGCGCCCAGCGGCGGTCCGGCCAGATAGTCCCTAGGCCCCGCTGATGAGCTTGACTTGGTGCATCTAGGCAAAACCCCGCGACAGACACGGCCCAAAAACCTAAAAGGATTGCTGAATTTTAATAATAATAATAATAATAATAGTAATAATAATAATATGTTCCGTAAAGAAAAATTACTTAATTTCATCGTTCAAATGCAAAGCCCCGATGGTATACTTTTACATTACTATGCGACTAATACAGTGGAGTTTGCGTGGAGATATTTTGTTGCATATGCCGGCAATTTCCTGAGAAGCGTAGCACGTTCATTGAGTAGTCCATATTAGTAAAGACTTGACTAACTGCGTGACTCAGCGGTAACGTTCTCGCCTCCTATGTCCAAGGTTGAAGGATCAAATCCTGACGCAATCAGCTGGCATTTCAGGGTGCTTAAATGCGAGGGAGCCTTGTCAGTAAATTTACTGGCACGTTCAAGACGGGATGGTCGAACTCCGCTGTTTAGGTTAAACCCAAACAGTCCTGTCAGCTCACGCTAATGGGTTTGGGAAGAGAGTGGGGGTAGGCAACCTCTCCTGAAATGTTTGTAAGTCATGAGTTGACTGACAGCTACATACACCTGGACCCCCTGGGGTTTCTGTAGATATAATCAGTGCAGCGAACATGTTATCCATGTACAGTCAAAGAGGTGGAGAATTGCGAATTATAGGAAACTATAAATTTCATAAGTGTGAGTTGTCAAAATGGGGCCAACAGTGGAGGTGTCAAGGAATGTTCTGCCCATTTATTTACAAATGGTGGTAACTTTCTGTTATGTGGGTCTCACAATCACGAACCATGTACGACGATTAATCAAGAATTTATTTCAAACTGTGTAAAAAGAAATGTACGTAACAATATATGTGAACGGCCATCGAAGGTAATGAGAAAGCATATATTTGCTAGTCCTAAGCACTTGTCTGATAATTTACTATCAAATGGCATAGAGAGGATTTAAAATAATATTGCGACTGAGAAACTTACCACCTGTGCCTCAAAATAAGCAAGAAGTTCATGATACTCTAGCCATTATGGACATTCAATTGAACTTAGAAGAAAATATAATAAAAACCCCTGGCACTACAGCCCGTGAAGGGCCTAGGCTTACGAAGAGACCGCTGCCCTGCCGATATTGGGGTGACGCGTGATCAGCGCATCGGGTCCCCTCGGCCGTTAATATTGGCAGAGTGAACCCCCTTTCCAGCCCTAACGTCAGTTTCTAAAATCCCTGACGGAGCCAGGAATCGAACCCGGGGCGTCCGGGTGAGAGGCAGACGCGCTATCCCAACACCACGGGGCCGACTAAAAGAAAATTTGCTTCTGGTAAAAGACAGAGAGAATAACATTATTATGTTTTCTACTGCATCAAATTTGAAATACTTGTGTAAAAGAGAAACTATTTTTATAGACGGAACATTTAAGTATTGTTGTGTGTAAATGAAGAGAAATTGGATAAGTTAGAAATAAACACGCCAGATGTTCGTATGAGCCGACTCAGATGGTGGGGTCATGTGAAGAGAAAGGGGGAGGAGAGATTACCTAAGAGGTTAATGAGTTCGGCTGTAGAGCGTAAGAGAAGTAGAGGTAGACCTAGGAGGCGATGGTTAGATTCAGTGTTGAACGATTTCAATGTAGAGGTATAGAAGCAGAGGAGGCCGCAGTGCTAACTGCTAATAGGAGATCATGGAGGTGACTTGTCCACAAACAGAGGCTTGCAGACTAGACTGGAGGATTGGGAAGGAGGTGGCCGTGACCTTAAGTTAGGAACCTTCCAGCATTTGCCTGGAGTAGAAGTGGGGAAACCACAGAAAACAACTTCCTGGATGGCTGAGGTGAGAATTGAACCCATTTCTACTCAGTGTTTCCTCGCGAGGCTGAGTGTACCCCGTTCCAACCCATAGACCAGAATTAAATTACTTGGCAGAGCCGGGAATAAAACATGGGCCTCCGTCAAAAAAAAAAAAAAAAAAAAAAATGGAGAGCTCTCAGTATTAACATTGTAACCTGTTTTATAAGCTTTAAAATGATATAGACTATACATTAACATTTTGGTTTTCATTATGAAATGAAAATCCACGGCCTGCTTCCAGTCTCCGACCGGGTCAGGAATGGAATGAGTGAAGCCCCGATCTAGCGGCGAGGATATGGACTGTGCCGGCTGCCGAGGCCTGACGCACTCCTCTGGGGCAATGATTAAATGAATGACAGATGAAATGAAATGATAGTGGAGAGTGTTGCTGGCATGAAATTGTGACAGGGAAAACCGGAGTACCCGGAGAAAAACCTGCCTGCCTCCGTTTTGTCCAGCATAGATCTCACATGGAGTGACCGGGATTTGAACCACGGACCCAGCGGTGAGAGGCCGGCGTGCTGACGCTTAAGCCACGGAGGCTTGGTTTTCATTATATTAATCTCAAATTATAATAGCCGCCTTGTCAAACACTTAAAAGACGTTTAATATTTAAATTAATACGTACATGCTTCGGTATACAATGATAATCGTCAGCGTAGATTGAAATAATAAAACAATCTTAAAAATTATGTTAACAATTAATGCCACGGTGAAAATGGGTATCTTTACAAAGTACACATTAAAATTTAAATAAAATGAAAGGTCACAAAAAACAAGAAAAATACATAAACGAAACAAGACTAAAGTTAATATAAATCTACCTTAATAGATTGTCTACATTATACTTCTTCACTATGGTTCAATATAATGAATCGGATCTCCTGTTGATTGCAAAAAGGTGTTGTTTCCACGTATAAAGAATTGGTGAAATGCGTAACAATTTTTGACTGATAAAGTCCTCTAACCTTGAAAAACGTTCTAGTTGAACCCAAACTTTCTATATTAGGCCTATATTAGACTGGATTTATTCAATACGGCTAAATAATAATATATTGCTTGCCACGGTGGGTGAGTGGTTATAGTGTCGGATTACTAACCCCAAGCTTGCAGGTTCGCTCCTGGCCGGGGTAAGTGATGTTTGACAAGCGGCAAAAATTACGACATGTCATACGATGTTGGCATGTCAAAGAACCCATTTGAATTCAGTAGGCCGTGTTCATAATGACAAAATTAATCTCGGGATTTTCCGCCTACTCAAAGTTCCTAATTTCTCTACTAGAAAGCGCTATAGTGTCAAGGAGCTTAGATATTTAACCTTCCTGACTTTCATCAAGGAACAACAAAATTCGACGTGCAAGCTACTCTCTGGGTGTCAAATAACAAAGCTTGCACCCGGCACCCGAGGCCATATGATATTATCATTATTATTATTATTATTATTATTATTATATATTGAAACGGATGTCGCTGATGGATGCTATGGGATGTTGTTTCCAGCCAGGCATACTGATATGGAACAATGCGTAAGATTTTTGAAGTCATCTAACCTTATAAAGAGTCCTGTTGAAATATATTTGTGGTTACAATATGTTGTTTCCAGATGGTCGAACACCGTAAATATGTTTTATAAATGATAAAACCATCTAACTAACTAACTAACCTCGAATAAAACCAGAGGATCCTACTTCTAGGTTAGCTCTGTAGAACTAGCTGTCCAAACGGGTGATTTATTTCATATCATAATTCAATTTGCCAAGTATATTTATAGGTTGAATGAAACACTTGGACATTGATGGGCCAAAATATATTTATAAGTCGAGAATAAACTCAACTAAGTATCTTCAAGAAACAGTGTGCACCAACAAGGAATATGCAAATGAAATGTAATGCAATGTGACAATAACAAGGTTTCGTTTAGGTATATTGCCACTAAATGTAGTTTAGTGGGGCTACCAGTGCGGTGACAAATTTCACACCCCACCAAAAAAAAAATAGCGGTTGTTATATTAAATATTAGTAGAATGAGTATTTTGGTTAGTTATTGAACTAATACAGGAGGTACATTTAAACACAATTCCCCCCCACCATGATCGTTTCACTTTGATCCCCCAATTTACACATTTGCAGACTTTTAGAAATCACCTTGTGGTAAAGGTTATTTTTATTCTCTTAAGACTTAAACGATGTGTCATAAAATTTCTACATTCAATTTTGTTCTTATACCAGTACTTCGTCTTGATTGAATGAAAATACTAAGAAGATGAATTATTTTCATACCGTCAAAGTTTTAACGTTAACTCCACGAACTGTCAGTGGAAGTAAAGCTTTTGTCTGCAGTTTTGCACCTTGTAGCAGAATATCGTTGTAATGCTCATACTGCTGTTTATAACTTTCATATGATAACATTTTTCCAAAGCTACAACATACAAATTAAAATGTGCATATTGATTTGTATAGTACGCCTAGAATTTCTAATGAGTGGTATGGACTACGTGTTTGAGATAACAAGAGTAGATAGTGAAGATCATCGCAGGTTGACACATTCCGTTAATATTACTACCTTCACGTCCAATTTGGAGTGGGGGGCAGTAAAACACGCCTCAGGCAACTTCCCCTGTTAGGATTTTCCTAATTGACCCCCGTGGAGAGAACTCATCAGCGGAGCTCGGTATCACCCGTTCAAGATCCCCTTCAGGTCAAAATTCCGGCACCCTGGCGTCTCTAAAAGCCGCAGTAGTTAAAAGAGACGTAAAACCAATAACATTATTATTAGTCTATTATTAGTAGTAAAGAAGACATGAGGAGATTCCTACTGTACCGCATAACCCACACAAATAAATGATGGCCAAAATAAATTATGGAGATAATTAACTTGGACCATTTATAATCCAGTGACTTAAACGGAATTGCCAGCGCATCTCTGGGGTGAGCGCAGTCGTAACCGTTCACCTTGAGAAACTAACACGTGGTAGCAAAATTATACACATCAAAAAGTTTTGCGTAATACTTGTTTGCCCTGATGCAGAGCATATCAGCAGCTGGGAGGAGAAAGGGCGAATAGTGTATGTAGGCCTAATCTTATTGCTGATTCCCCCTGTCTCCTCCCAGCCGAGAGGGCGACTATTGTATGTAATCTTATTGCAGATTCGCCCTGTCTCCTCCCAGCTGAAAGGGTGACTATTGTATGCAATCTTATTGCAGATTCGTCCTTTCTCCTCCCAATTGAAAGGGCGACTATTGTATGTAATGTTATTGCAGATTCGTTCTTTTTCCTCCCAGCCGAGAGGGCGAATATTGTATGTAATCTTATTGCTGATTATCCCTGTCTCCTCCCAGCTGAGAGGGCGACTATTGTATGTAATCTTATTGCTGATTCGCCATGTCTCCTCCCAGCCGAGAGGGCGACTATTATATGTAATCTTATAGCTGATTCGCCCTTTCTCCTTCCAGCTGAAAGGGCGTCTATTGTATGTAATCTTATTGCTGATTCGCCTTACCTCCTCCCAGCTGAAAGGGCGACTATTGTATGTAATCTTATTGCAGATTCGTTCATTCTCCTCCCAGCCGAGAGGGCGAATATTGTATGTAATCTTATTGCTGATTCGCCTTGCCTCCTCCCAGATGAAAGGGCGTCTATTGTATGTAATCTTATTGCAGATTCGTTCTCTCTCCTCCCAGCTGAAAGGGCGAATATTGTATGTAATCTTATTGCTGATTCGCCCCGTCTCCTCCCAGCTGAAAGGGCGAATATTGTATATAATCTTATTGCAGATTCGCTCCGTCTCCTCCCAACTGAAAGGGCGAATATTGTATGTAATCTTATTGCAGATTCGCCCTGTCTCCTCCCAGCTGAAAGGGCGAATATTGTATGTAATCTTCTTGCAGATTCGCCCCGTCTCCTCTCAGCTGAAAGGGCGAATATTGTATGTAATCTTATTGCAGATTCGCCCTGTCTCCTCCCAGCTGAAAGGGCGAATATTGTATGTAATCTTATTGCAGATTCGCCCCGTCTCCTCCCAGCTCCTGATATGTAGGATTGTGGGCATGTTTATCATAAAAGAGACGGTATTCCGACAAATAATATCTTGCAGACTTCATTCATGTGTGAAAAGAAAATTACAAACAGGAAGACATTTAGCCTGTTAAACAGGGACTTATATGTGTTGCTATCTTGCGCCATCCTGTGACGTTTCAATAAGGAACATGGCCACCACGGGAGTCCAGCAGGGCTCTTACTCGCCGTGGCATACCACAGATCAAGTAGTCCAGGTCCTCTTGAGGCAGGCGATCCCTCTCTTTGACGGCGCCCTCCATGATCTATTGGCGGGTTATGGGATGGCGTGGACGCTGATCAATTGCACGCTTCAGCATATCCCAGACATGTTTGATACAGTTCATGTCCGGCGACATCGCAGGCCATTCCATTCGTGCAATGGTGGACTCCTGGAGGAAGTTTTGTACCACCACCGCTCGATGTGAAAAGTATACGCAAAACTATTTTTGATGTGTATAGTATCAGACCCCTTCCTCTCTCATGCATGCAGGACAGCTGATCACCTTTACAAATTATGGAGGCCCATGGAGAGGCGGAAGGTATAGAAAGCCACTATTTTCTGACATCGGCATTATATGTGATGGGGTTGTCAGCTCCACGCCCAACCATCTTTGCTTCCAGGAATTAACCTGGTGGGCCTACACATTTCTTGTTGTTGTTGTTTCATTTGAGAGGCTTGAGCATCGTGGTCATGTAGCCCCGTGTACTTGGATGTGGGTGTGTGTGGAATTTTTGTCTGATAACCTATGTGACAGTTGCATTAGTGTATATATTTGTAATTCAAAGGAGGATTGGGAAGGAGGCCGCCGTGGCCTTAGGTTAGGAATCATTCCAGGCATTCGCCTGGAGCAGAAGAGGGAAACCACGGAAAACTACTTCCAGGATGGCTGAGGTTGGTATTGAACCCACGTCTTCTTAGTTTTGCCTCACGAGGCCGAGTGTACCCCGTTCCAGCCCTCACACAAGAATGGCAGAGCCGGAATTCGAACCAGGACTTCCGGGGCGACAGCCAAAAAGTAAGAATGCTAGAATGTTTCCCCATTTTCAACTCCAGGCAAATATCCCCGACACGAGGTGGAATCCTACTCATTTCTGTTGTAGGCAGAGTCGGCCATCCTTCAAATGATTTTCCGTGGTTTCCCCATTTTCAACTCCAGGCAAATATCCCCGACACGAGGTGGAATCCTACTCATTTCTGTTGTAGGCAGAGTGAAGTACGATAGAAATGAATACCACAACAGACCAACAGGCTATACAGTACATTTCTCGGCATGCCAAAGGTACCTCACACTGTTCTGGCTATCTTTTATATGTTTATCTCACGAAGTTTCAACTGGATAGTACATCTTGCAATAAAAATTCGAGAAAAATAAATCACCATTAATAGGCCCACTATTTAGCAATACTGCATAGACTTGATTATGATAATTGTTGACCTGACCCTTACAAATGGCAACAAGTGTATGATTTACGAGTGGAACGCCGGCGCCAGTCTTGTGCTACACGTGTTTCTCCAAACCTACACATGCTCGTTAATTAACTACTGTCTGCTACGTACTGCCGCCGAACGGGGTAGCTACGAGCATTGAGGTGCGATCTCCAGATTGAAAAGATGAGTGGATCCAAACCCTACCGTCGGCCATCCTTCAAATGATTTTCCGTGGTTTCCCCATTTTCAACTCCAGGCAAATATCAGAGCAATACATTTTAATACGCCGGCCGTAAAAGTCATCCACTGCATAGAAAGACATTTCATCTCATCCCCGACTCTATAAAAACTGGAATAATAACGGATAGAAATCCATGCAAACGGTCTGCAACGCATTGGCGACACACGAAGAAAATTATCAAGGAACATGGGCGCATCAATTAGCACGCAAAGGCTCGTAATTTACGTAAATAAATACGAGAGCCTTTGAAAGCTGTAGTCTATAGGGTGGAAGACATAATGTGATAAAGTAGATCTCAATTAACACTTATCCTATTTTGAAAAAAGACCAGCGCAGATTTCACCTGCACTCACCCACGCTGCAGCGGCAAAGGATATGTCCAACTGTCTTTTTCACGAAGGGACCTTAGTACTCAAGATAATAATAATAATAATGATAGTTATAATAATAATGTAGACTATGTCTACCCCTTATTATTCCCGTTTACAATGAGGTCGGGGATGAGATGCGGTAAAAAAATCTATGTTGCGCATGGTTTTTACGGCCAGATGGCCTTCCTGACACCAACCTCATGAGAGATGAAATGAATGATGGTGAATGAAACAGGGCAAGGATGTGGAAGGAAGCGGCCGTGGCCTGACAGAAGGTACCGTCCCAGCATTTCCCTGGAATTGAAAATGGGGAAACCCACGGAAAACCATTTCAAGGTCAGCCGACGGTGGGGCTGGAACCCACGCCTACTGAGTCCGCAGAGAGTTTGGCCCCATGGCATAGCTACCGCTGTCGGCAATAATAATGATAATAATAATAATAATAATACCGGTAATAATAATATTAATATTTATAATAATTGCAACAATCCATGAAATATGCATGGCACGAGGTGATGGTCATTTTATTATTATTATTGACAGCGGTAGCTACACCCGATAAGACGTAACACTATGCCATGGTCCAAGCTGTTTGCGGACTCTGTAGGCTTATGGGTTTCAACCCAATCGTCAACCACCCTTTATGTGGTTTTCTGTTGTTTCCCGTTCTCAACTTCATTCACAGTTTCATTCCCCTTCATTCAATTCATCTCTCACTAACTCCTCTCCGAGGTTATCGTCGGGAAGGGCAAACGGCGGTAAAAATATTTTCACCCCACGGAAATTAATGCACCTCATTCCCGACACCGTTAAAAAGAGAAGAACGGAAGTTTGTAGTTTTACGTGACCTTTAATCTCGCGATCATAAGCCACGGGACCTCATTTTTGCGTAGAATACCAACCACAGGACATGATATTTCACTTTGAAAATCTCACATGCATTGACCGGGCATCTAACGCGATCTACCATGGTGAGAGACCAACAGCTTGACCACTGCCCCACCAATGCCCCAGTGAGAATAACAAGGGGTATACATACATTATTATTATTATTATTATTATTATTATTATTATTATTATTATTATTATTATTGGGTTGCTACATACGTCCATAGCGTTTTCCATAAGTTTATCCACATCAAGTTTATAAGTTTATTAAGCACTTCAGATACACATAAGAGAGAAGTTAATCCTCTGTAACATATTCCCCTTCACTATCTACAAGTCTGCCAACGCTGTGGTAATTTTTCGATTCTGTGCCTGTAGAAATCACGTGGTTTTGAGTTGAAGAATTCTTCAAGCCATGTTTGGAGTGCATCTTCATCCGGAAAGGAAGTTTCTTGAAGGTTGTTCGAAAGAGAGCGGAAAAGGTGAAAATCTAAGGGTGCGAGATCAGGCGAATAAACTCCTATATATTGTTTTTTGTCAGGTTAGCAGAGTGCGGGCAGGCATTAACATGGAGGAAAATCGTTTCACGCAGTCTTGCTGGTTTGTTTTTCTTGGATTACATCTGCAAGACGTCTCAGTTGTTGGCAATAAATGTCCGCAATGATGGTTACACCTCGGGGAAGCAATTCACAGTACAGCACACCGTGGATGTCCCACCAGATGCATAACATTATCTATTGTGGATGCGCGCAGGTCTTTGTACGGGAAGTTGCTTGTTTGGTCGGGCTTGGTCATTCTTTTCTTCTCCTTTATTATGTTAGCGTAAAGTCACCATTTCTCGTCACCAGTAACAATACAGGATAGGAGTGGTCGATGTTGTTCACGAGCAAGCAAGGAAGCATATATGGCCACCCGCTGATTTTTCTGATTTTGGCTTAGAGCATGCGGTACCCACACACTGGATTTTTGAACCTTACTCATTGAATGTAAATGTCGCACAATGGTGGAATGAAGACAGTTCATCACATTTGCCAGTTCTCGTGTACACTGACGAGGATCATTGTGAATTAATGCGATTAAACGATCTTCATCAATTTCCGACGGCCTCCCTGAACGTGGGAAGTCACTAAGGTCAAAGCGTCCCATCTTAAAACGAGAAAACTACTTTCTTGCCGTGCTCTCTCCAATAGCATTGTCCCCACACACGGCGCAAATATTTCTGGCCTACTCCACTGCTTTCGACCCTCTATTGAATTCATAGAGAAGAATATGTCGGAAATGTTCCAATTTCTCAACTTGGCACTCCATTTTCTAGTTCCATGGCTCCACTCACTATCAGCAAATGACAAAACTTCAATATGTTAACTCAAGAACAAACATTGAACTACAAAGCAACAATGACAGTCAATAAATAAAATCATAGCAACTGGAATACCAACAAGCAAAAACAAAAACGCTACGGACTTATACACCAACCTGTTATTATTATTATTATTATTATTATTTGTCGTTGTTTTTGTTGTTGTTTTTGTTGCCATATTAGGTTATTGAATGTCACCAGGAATCGGTGGCTCGAAAAATCGTGACTTTCGCAAATTCCCTCATGAAAAGTCAATGTACAAAACTGAGAATTGAGCTCTGATCCATTGGTATCTTGACGGAATTTTAAGACATCTCTGCTCCTGTACACAGGCACTATAGAGACCGCTGAAGTGTGAGCATGGATGTTATGAAACTGCGGGCGTCTGTGCAAAGAATATGGGCTAATGATTGCGTCATTGCCGCATCAAGCCTCGAGAGCAAAGGAAGACCTATTAAAATTCTGAATATAAAACATTGATCCATCTTGAGTGGTCAAGTGAAGCATTAATCACTTGTGACAGATGACAATATAATTTCGTTTATTTCCGGCACGTAGCAGTTCCCGACTCCCGACACCAGTTGTCAAAGTTCAAATGAACGGACTGAATGGTTGCTGGCGACGAGACGCTACAGCCTGCTGCAATTTATTTTTTCTGTAGGAATCTACCGATAATCGAAGTTACAGTATACATACCACCGACATTCAAAGCAGTGGGTGTTAACGTACGTAGCCTACTAAAACAAGGCTCATGTTGAGTGCTTCAAATATGAGTCACAGGGACTTTCGATGGCCATTTTCTCACCCTAATGGTTTCATACACGTTTGAGAAATGTACTGGGATTGTACCTTACTTGAAGTCCCGGGACACCGACTCGAATTCACACCCAAAACCATTTCAGTAACACGTGTTAATTCATTTTCGAAGCTTGGGTCATCTTGGTCATCAGCCCCGCGTAGTTGAAGTTCTCTGATAACCGGTGTTTATGTGATGACCGTAGTAGTGTGTGTAGTTGTATTAGGGACGGGGAGGGGGGTAGGTTCCCCGGGACTTGAAATAAGGTACTACTATCCCGACATTTTCCTGGAGGGAGTGTGGAAAAACTCGGGGAAAAACCACACTCAGAATAGCGGTTGTTAGTGCCGGGATTTTAACCTACGATCTCCGGACAAGCTGCAGCTGCCCATGTGGTCGTGGTGCATGATTTAACGAGCACGGCTACGCCGCGGGACACACATAAAAGATTAAATGGTGTGCCGCCTTCCATGGAGCGGGAAATGCATTGCAAATTCTTTCTCGAAGATCCTAGGTTCGATTCTTGACTCTCATAAGTATTTCAATTCTCGTCTGAGGGATGAATAATGATAGTTTACACTCAGTCTCGTAAAGACAACTGAGGAGAGGTAGGTTCGGATCTCACCCCAGCCATCTCGTAAAGGTTTTACGTGGTTTTCAGTTCTAGGCTACTCCATGCCGGGATGGTACTGAACTTAAGTCCAATTTAGCCCCATTTACAAGAGCTCATACTAGCTCACACAACAAAGAAACACAAGTTATCAAACAGAGTCAACAATCACCGAAGTTCACGTGACTGATGACCACAATGTACTACAATCTTAAACCAAAATGCACTTTCACAATGCTCATTTTGAGCGCTTCAAATATGAGCCACAGAGACTTTCATTGACCATTTTCTCACCCTAGAGGTTTCATACACGTTTGAGAAATGACTGGGATTGTACCTTACTTGAAGTATTCATTAAAATACACTAGAGTACTGTTTGTAGAAAGTGAAACACCAAGAACAAGACATGTGACCACATTGCACTTTATACCACAGATTTGGGACATGACAATACATTACTGATCAGGAGGACACTCCGGTACATGCACGATGACGGTCGATCTTAAGAACAGCGTCGCGCCACCACGTGCTGCACTCAGAGCCGCTAGACGTCGTGGCATGGAATCTTACAGCGCTTGAATACGCTGCTGGGGAATACCGTCCCACGCGGTTTGTAGGCGCGTCCACAAAGCATCAACAGTGGTGGCAGGTGGACCTGAACAACCAAGTTGGCGACCGACCATATCCCAGACATGTTCGATGGGCGACATGTCAGGTGAACGGGTAGGCCACGGAAGCAGAGGTATCCATCGTTCTGCGAAGAAGGCTTGAACATTCCTCGCCACATGCGGGCGGGCATTGTCCTGCTGAAATATGGCATGTGGAACGGCCTGCAAGAGGGTCAGTTCCGCGGGCTGTAAAACTTCCCTGATGTAGAGGTCACTGCTCAGATTGCCCTCAAGACGTACGAGGCGCGACCGCCTGTTATAGGCGATTACGCCCCAAACCATTACCCCTGGTGTTTGTCCGCTATGCCGCTCAACAATACAGTCTGCCTGATTGCGTTCGCCACGGTGGCGTCGAACGCGTATGCGGCCATCACTGTAGGACAGGTTGAAGCGGGACTCGTCCGAAAACACTACATTTCGCCACTCAGCCTGCCAGTGTTGGCGTGCACGTGCCCATTGTAGTCGGAGGCGTCGGTGGTTCCCAGTCAATGGAGGCCGACGCAGTGGCATGCGTGCTACCAGTCCAGCCCTCAAAAGACGGCGTCGCACTGTCGACGCAGACATGTCCACCCCCGTTGCAGTGCTCCAACGTCGAGCCAACACCGAGGACGACGCTGTCTGTCCGACACGGCCTTGCGGAGAAGATGGCGGTCGTCTCGCGCTGTAGTCACATTGCGTCGTCCTGTATCCTGTCGTCGCTGTGTACGGCCCTCCTCTCTCCACTGGATCCCCATAGGCCTTACTGTTGACGCAGCGTGCCCTGTACGAGCCGCAATGTCCCGGAACGACAGACCCGCCTCCCGGAGCCCATGCATTCTGCCCCGTTTAACCGAACTCACATGCTGATAGTCCACGCTGTGATCTCGGCGAGGCATCGTTGCACTTGCTTACACGTTTCCACTTGGTATGACGGCCCCACGCCGACAGAGCTGTGTGGAACACTGACCTGTCCGGTCCCACAACAGAGGGCACTGGTGGGCCAATGTGCACGCCATCTCTCTGCGATTTCAATCACTATGGTACCGCAGGCCCACACGACCCCTGTTCTGGGAGTGTCTCCGACCATTTCTTCTGGGTGTTTCACTTTCTACAAACAGTACTGTAGTAGGAAAGTGGGGCTAATGACCAATTATCCCCTCTCTCTAAAATATCAAGCACTAACAACGACACAAATGTTGACCCTAAAACAGTGCTAATAAATCATTGCGCCATGAATGATCACCTAGGACGTGGTAAATTTTTCGTAGATGGCAGTACATGAAAAATTTTATCTTTTGGTGTTGTTCAAACTGCTGGAACTCGACGGAGGAGAAATTGACTACTTCTGATGTTCGCAGCATTTCGTAAATGACAATGGGATAGGCATTATTGAACGAACCAGAAGATCTGTCCTGCTCCGCAACATTAATTTCAACAATTCTATAGGACACGACAGGTATATTTCGCATGCCTTTATGCTAATGACCTGAAAAGACAGTTACCGTCGACTTTCATTTTTATAACATCTGTAATTGAGTTCGCCTCCGACTCGTCGTGTATAAATCTCCCTGTTGAGAGCACACACAACCTCTAAGAACGAATCCTGAAACAAAGTGCCAGCAAGCCAGCCAGCGCTAGCATGTTGCAGCAGGGCAGGCCATCTGGAACCTGGGCGCATGAGTGTTGCAGAACTCATGACTCTCTCCTCCCCTCATCATGACCATCACACAGCTTGGCCAGAAGAATGATCTTAGTGAAATGAATATTCGCAATTCTTACGAAGACTCCATTTCTGTGAGAAGATTTCATTCCCGAGGGACAAATATTTATCTGTGTATACATAACCCAAGTATGTCGGTCGGTAACCGACAGTCATTATCAGTTATTAGTATAACAATCCTGGGCGGTTTATTTGACACTAGCAGAAAGGTCTTGCTTCCCACCAGGATGTCAATATGTGTATATCTATAGTAAACAGGTTAGGGTACATGGCCAAGAGCCACAAACTTTCCATTAAGAAAATATAAATACTAAAGATATCTTCTTATGAAGGGGTCAGTGCACCATCATAACTTCGCGGGTACATACTGTATCCATGCACTGGAGGACTGTACTTCATCTTTAAAATAAATCTATCTGCTATTTAACTTCTACTCGACGACTTGTTATTTAAAATCTCCTGCTCTGCAGAACAATAGCTATGGCGCGACGGAGAGAACTTCGAGAAGCTATCTTAGCTACAAGCATTTAACATCATCTTTTTCTTTTACTTGAGTCAAGGCTGGAGTTCGAACCCAAGCAACCAACTTTCGAAAACTCATTCTAAATTGATTAAAGTGTCACGGCTTGTTACATGAAATAATAAATTTGGTAACAACGGCTACGCTACATGTGTTTCTATGTTGACTGTAGTAGTGTGAGTAACTGTAAATGTCGGGAATGGAATTGATACTCCAAATTCCCGCAGGAGCTCACAACATTTCAGACGTAGATTGGCGACCACAGGACCCCAGCTGATTCCGGTATTACTTCCACTTATTTGTGTTTGCCTCGTTTCATTCCAGCCGACCTCCCTCGGTCAACTCTTGATCTCTTTTGACACCGATGGTATAAGGTATCCGAGGTCTAGGGTGTCATTTAATTCCCGCCCTTATTGGACCTTGTCTATTCTTTTCTGACGTCCTTACGCTTGGAGAAGTTAGACCTTTTCCTATTTTTCATGAATTCTCCTGTCTACTGTAAGATGCACCTAAATGAGAGAGGAAGTACATTATGTAGCCTTACCACGCATAGCGCTACACCTTCAAGGGCTTGTGAGTTCGAGGGATTCCTGAGCTAGCTCCATGTTGTCCCCTTTTTCCATTGGCTTGGGGGTTGACAATCTCCTATTTCCTTTCCCTATCTGTCCAAGGGGAGCGTTGTACGAGAACGGACTCTACATAGGACTCAAGTTGACATAACCTTATCCCATTCTAGTGCAGTGTATCATTTGTGTATTCGCCACATCGAGATACAACCATACAATTAGGCTTAGATTAAATAGGAACGGTAATTAAGATCATAAATAACAAAATATAGCGTACACAACATCATTCCAAAAGTTATTCAGGCGGCTTCGGTAGCGTAGTTGGTAGCATGCTGAGCTTCTACGCCCAAGGTCGTGGGTTCAAACCCGGCCGAATTCGTCGGATTTTTAAAGAGCGTTAAAAATCCCTCAGTATGCCTTCCTTCGGAGGGGAAGTAAAGCCGGCGGGCCCATGTCATAGATTTATGGCATGATTACCGGGTGAGTTAGCCGTGCTCGTTACGGCATGACTGCTGGCAGTCGCTCACATCCGGGAGGCGAGGAGGTTCGAATCCCCCCGCCGGCAACCTTGAAGATGGTCTTCTGTGATTTCCCATCTTCCTTCCAGGCAAATGCCGGGGTTGGTCCCTAACTATAGGCCACAGCCGCTACCTTCCAACTCCTCGTCCTTACATTCCCACTTTCCTCCCCAACGGTACTTGTAGCTCACCCATTGGGTGTCCATCTCGAAGCAGCTAAAAAGAACTGGTGAGCCGAACATGTCCTCGGACACTCCCGGCACTGAAAGCCATACGCTAAAAAATGGCATGATTAAGAACCCTCCACTAATTACACTTGTGTGAAGCTAAATTTTAGGTTAGATTTGAGTAACGCTCTTAGGTTCCAATGTTCTTCGCCAGGAGTCGACTGCGGTGGCATCTAGTGACCAAGTTCATTACTAGTTGGTCGTTGACGGTGGCGTTTGGTAGAAAAAGTTGGAACTACTTGAAATTCGAATGTGTGCAGTTCATACTTGAATTAAAAGCAGATAACACACACTAATACAGCCATCACAATTAACACCGGTTATCAGACAGCTTCTACACACACCCAAAGTAAACGGGGCTACATGACCGCGTTGTCGCAGCACCTAAACTGAGGAACCAACCAACCAACCAACCAAAGTTATTCACAATAATACTTCAGTAGATACATACTATTATTTATTTATTTATTTATTTATTTATTTATTTATTTATTTATTTATCGTATGGCTTCTTGTGCCGGGAGTGTACGAGGACATGTTCAGCTCGCCTGAGTCTGTAGCTGCTTCCAGCGGACACCCTTAGGGTGAGCTACAAGTTCCGTTCAATTTCAAGTAGTTCCAACTTTCGCTACCAGATATCAATGATACATAGTGGTGAACGTTGGAATTTTGATAGAGCGTTCCGACGAAATCTAACCTAACAATTTTGCTTCACACAAGTTTAGTCTGTGGAAGGATCTTTTACATGCCATAAATCTATGACATGGGACCGCCGGCTTTACTTCCACTCCGAAGGAAGGCATACTGAAGGATTTTTAACGCTCTTAAAAAATCCGACGACTTCAGCCGGGTTTGAACCCGCTATCTTGGGCACAGCAGTTCAGCATGCTACCAACTACGCCACCAAAGCCGCTAGCCTACATACTTAACTACAATAATAATAATAATAACAACGCAACAGCTATAGAAGTGAACAATAACATCTGTAAAGAAGTTTGACGTGTTACACAATTCTTTACAAACTTATGTAATCTGCTCATTGTACATTATATTTGTGCATAAGTGAAATTCATAAACATCGTACATTAACTAAGCCAAAGTGAACAGAATCTGAGGATGAACGCTTCACTTTTGAAACATGTCATCCAATTAAGTAAGTTACCCCATTTTGTACATAAAAGCGTGTTAGTTTGTATTAATATCTTGTTTCCTTCAGGTTAGTGTATGTAAATACTTGTTTCCCGCTAATGTAATTAGGCACAATTTGTGTTGACCGATTGGAGAGCTTTCTTTATTAAACTTCCCTATCTACCTTTCATGCCTCTACTTTTTTGGGATGTAGACCCTCTCCTATTACCCTATCTGCCTCTAATGTCTCTACATTTTTGGGATGTAGACCCTCTCCTAATACCCTATCTGCCTTTCATGTCTCTACTTTTTTTGGAATGTAGACCCTCTGCTATTACCCTATCTGCCTTTAATGTCTCTACATTTTTGGGATGTAGACCCTCTCCTATTACCCTATCTGCCTTTAATGTCTCTACTTTCTTGGGATGTAGACCCTCTCCTATTACCCTATCTGCCTTTAATGTCTCTACATTCTTGGGGTGTAGACCCTCTCCTATTACCCTATCTGCCTTTAATGTCTCTACTTTCTTGGGATGTAGATCCTCTCCTATTACCCTATCTGCCTTTAATGTCTCTACATTTTTGGGATGTAGACCCTCTCCTATTACCCTATCTGCCTTTAATGTCTCTACTTTCTTGAGATGTAGACCCTCTCCTATTACCCTATCTGCCTTTAATGTCTCTACTTTCTTGGGGTGTGGACCCTCTCCTATTTCCCTATCTGCCTTTCATGTCTCTACATTTTGGGATGTAGACCCTCTCCTATTACCCTATCTGCCTTTAATGTCTCAACATTTTTCTAAGTCGCTCAATCCTCAATCTTCGAAATTTGAGACCATTTCTTTCTCCCTGACTTTAATTTCCTTTGTTCCTATGCTTTTCTCCTTTTTCTTCCTCCAGTATATACATTACGTTAATTGTAAGTCAGTAGTTCGTTTTTGGCAGAGCCTCCGTGGCTTCGGCGGTAGCACGCCGGCCTCTCTCCGCTGGGTCCGTGGTTCAAATCCCGGTCACTCCATGTGAGATTTGTGCTGGACAAAGCGGAGGCAGACAGGTTTTTCTCCGGGTACTCCGGTTTTCCCTGTCACAATTTCATTCCAGCAACACTCTCCATTATCATTTCATCTGTCACTCATTTAATCCTTGCCCCAGGGGAGTGCAACAGGCTTCGACAGCCGGCACAGCTCATATCCTCGCCACTAGATAGGGGCTTCATTCATTCCATTCCCTGACCCAGTTGGTCGCCTGGAAACATATTGTGGATTTTCATTTCAGTTCGTTTTTGGCAGTTTAAACTTTATTTCATTTTCCCTATCACCTGATAACCTAGATGTTTCGCCCCTAAAAACAAAATCACCGCCACTATCACTGGTATTTTCCAAAGTGATTATAGAGAGTTCACAGAGCTGCATGCATACGTGGCTTCTTTGGCTTATACACAGGCACTCTGTCGCACATCAACTGGCCAGCCAAATCACTCGATCTTAACCCCATAAAAATACATGGATTTATTAGGAACAGCGAGTGATAACACAGAAATCAGTATCCCTACAATACGGTTTCCTTGAGGGATCTAATCAATCTAATCATCAGTGAGTGACGTCAATTAGATATGGCATACAGACAGAATCTTGAGGACTTCCTTCCTCACCAAATCAGGGCGATTATCAAGATGGTATTTATTACACGGTATAAAGAATGAAATTTCCCGAGTGTGACGAGGTTTTGTCCGGTGAGCTTATTTGATCGTAGAACCGACAGTAGTGGCTACGCGCGCTAAAGCGCAGCGTTAGGTCATGGGGCCAAGCTCTCTGCTGACTCGGTAGACGCGTGGGTTCGAGCCCCACCGTCGGCCGTCCTTGAAATGGTTTTCCGTGGTTTCCCATTTTCAACACCAGGCAAATGCTGGGACGGTACCTACTGACAGGCCACGGCCGCTTCCTTCCACATCCTTGCCCAGTTTCATTCGCCTTCATCAATTCCATCTCTCATCCCGAGGCGCAGGTCGCCCACGGGCGTCACTTAGAAAGACCTGCACTCGGCCTCTCAGGAGGTCACACGAAAAAAAATTGATCGTATTAATTTTAGGTAAGTTACTGTATTTTGTTGTCAAGTGTATAGACCGTATAGACTACTTTTGGCTGGGGAAGTGCTTCCTCAGTCATTTCATCCTTATCGCGCAGTGGCAAACTGTCAATTCCTAAGGCCTGCACTAAACCTCTCCAGAGGCCACACGCCATTATAATAATTATAATAATAATAATAATAATAATAATTATTATTATTATTATTATGATTATTATTATTATTATTTTTATTACCGGTATTATTATTACCGTGTAAGTTAGTACTCTTAGATATGTGACGTAACAGTGGCCTCATCTAGGATTTGGAAGTGAGCTGTGGCCGGGCGTGAATTTGAAGTTAGTAAAGTCTTTGTATGCTTGTTATTTATATACAGGATGTATCTTAATTATACCGACAAAAAAAATCTGGGACGCTCTGCATGATATGTAAAAGACGATGCCGCAATCGGATTGTCGGAGAAAATTTTTCCCTTCAAGAAAATGGGGTTACTTTGTTACTTCCGGGCGCGCGATTCAAATCTACGAACTCGCCGTATTTGTGAGCCAGAGAGCAAGCCGCTGGCCAATTCTGTGCTTCAAGCAAGGGACGGGAGTGTGATAGAAGGAGACAGAGATATGCGGGCGGGAATGCGCAAGTTTCCTCGTTCGCCTAGGCTTGCACTCTGGCTCAGCAAATACGGCGAGCCCGTCAATTTGAATCGCGCGCCCGGAAGTAACAAAGTAACCTCATTTTCTCGAAGGGAAAAATTTTCTCCGCCAATCCGATTGCCGCATCGTCTTTTACATAACACGCAGAGCGTCCCTGTTTTATTTTTGTCGGTATAATTAGGATACACCCTGTATAAATTCAGTAGCAATTTTACAGTATCTCAACATTACACAGGGAGGTAACTGGAAGACCCCTTATTCTTTTGAGGCGCTTCCTTCCTTCCTTCTTTCCTCCCTTTCTTCCTGCTTTCCTTTCTCCCTCTCCTTCTTCCTAAAATCTTTTCTGCCTTCCGTCCTTCCTCGCTTCCGTCCTCTCTTCCATCCTTCCTTCCTTCCTGCCTTCTTCCTTTCCTTTCTCCCTTCCTTCCTTAATAATTTCAGTAAATTCTCAAAATCATAGGTTGCCAGTTAATATAATTTCTTCAATAACGCACGTCATGACAAACATTAAAATCCCTGGTATATTGGCTTTCACGGCCAGTGAATTAAAACTCAGCAATTCTTCTAGGTTTGTGCCATGTCTTGTGTGGGGTTTCGCCTAGGACACCAAGCTGGCTCATCGGCGGGCTCTTGGTGTCCCCGCCCGGACCCCCACTGGAGTAGCTTGGGCTGAGGCTGCTTGGGCTTTTAGTTCTCGCAGTCAAGAGGTGCAGTTGGACCTTATAACTTATAAAGGGAGGTGGCGCGCAGTTCGCTACTCCAGTGGGGTTCCGGGCGGGGACACCAAGAGCCCGCCGATGAGCCAGCTTGGTGTCCTAGGCGAAACCCCACACAAGACACGGCACAAACCTAGAAGAATTGCTGAGTTTTAATTCACCGGCTGTGAAAGCCAATATACCATCTTTTTGGAAGCCTTCATAGGGAGGTTGAGGCTGCTTGGGCTTTTAGTTCTCGCAGTCAAGAGATGCAGTTGCACCTTATATAAAGGGAGGTGGCGCGCAGTTCGCAACTCCAGTGGCGGTCCGGGTGGGGACACAAAGAGCTCGCCGATGAGCCAGCTTGGTGTCCTAGGCGAAACCCCCACACAAGACACGGCACAAACCTAGAAGAATTGCTGAGTATTAAAATCCCTGTTCTCATATCGCCTTTTCTATCTATTGTCATAGCTGGCGAGTTGCCTAATTGGACAGCTGCACTGTGGACCGGATTGAACTACATCTCAGAAATATTCTAAAGGAATGAAAACAGACCATCCTGTAGATCAGGCGTTCTCAACGAGCACCACAGTGTTCTTTAAATGAAATTTGGTGCTCTCGTCATATGAGCCATAAAGTGTTCGCAAGCACAAGCTCCACTAACAAGGAGAGGTCGCCATGTGGTTTACTAGAAACGTGTTCAAATTTGGTGAGTTTGCTCTTCATAAAAAAAAATAAAAAATACCCCTGTTTGAGCGTTTTGGCCAATAGGCCTTAATGTGCTCGAAATTGAAAGTTTAAAATCAATCCTCAAACTTTTGTAGTCTTATTCCCACCCACGTTTCCGGCTCGTCTCCGTGGTGTAGTCGCTAGCGTGTTGGTGTTGGAAATGGAAGCTACCGTGATCGGAACCTACCTAGATCTTCTTAAATTATTTTCTTTATCTTTCTTTGACATTTTTTCTTTTATTTTATGTTTGCGGTACCGTACAATATTTAAGTTGGCAGATTACAACAAGTACTGTACTTAATTATTTATTGTTGCTTTTTCAATTTACAATATTAATAAGTTAATATTTACGTTATTGTTTACATACAGAAAGTTTAGCTTCATGGTGGAGCACAGTGGAACGGAGGGAAGGGCTCTTGCGTTTCTGCATTTTACTCGGCGCAGTGCGAATGAACGTAGCGTCGATGTCAATGTTGCATTTAAATGCTAACGAATAAAACTTACAACACGTTCAAGCGTCACGGACGAAGAATGATGCTAAAATATTGTATATAGCTCCAAATGCGAAGAGACCACAGCACATACATGATCGAAAACAGATAAGACAATAAGTGATGTATCAGTAAAAGAAAAAAAATGTGCTGACCAAGTTCTGACTCGAACTCGAAACCTTCAATTCCCCACGCCAAAGCGCCAGCGATTACGCCACAGAGACGAGCCGGGAATAGCGGGAATAGGACTACAAAAGTTTGAGGATTGATTTTAAACGTTTTTTATGAAGAGCAAACCCTCCAAATTTGAACGCTTTTCTAGTAAACCACATGGCGACCTCTCCTTGTAAGATCCGTTCTTCAATTCAAATTTTGTTGCACGTACCAGAATACAGTAAGACGTGATTTCATTATAAGTTTTGAGAATTAGAAATTTTATCATTTTGTGAAATAGTAGTCTACCGGTACAGTACGTTTAAATCTATATTCGTGTTTTATAAGTAACACGAAATATGGTGATTCGACTCAACTGTCCACACGTAAATGTATCTTATCTGCATAAGCCATGCGAGAAGTTGCAACATGCCTGGTGAGCGGTGAATCCTTAGCTGTTTCTCACTTCAGAGGGAGAGAGATATAGGCAGAGGAAAGACTGGTTAATTTTTGTATAATTATTACTATTATTATAGTCAATTAAATGGTGCTCGGGTACTTTGTATGGCATGAAGGTGATGCTCACAATCCCACAAAAGATTCAGAACGCATGCTGTAGATCAGGGTTTCCCAAACCTTTTCTGACCATCGCCCACTTTCAAGATGTATAATTCGTTTTCGCCCACCTCATTTCGAAAAATGCACAAATCTTAAAATTACTAACACATACATTCAAATACCTACATATAAGTTGTGAAATGAGGATTTTTACGGATTTTTTCTTATTTAAGTATAATTATGTACTTAAAAATTTACAAATAAAAGGTCTAAAAAGGAATAACAATTAATGAAATTAATCAAAGAAAAATATTAAAATTAAAACTACAAGAATTGTTATATCTAATTAATTAAACAATATGAATACCTATGTCTAATTAATGTGAGGGATGGATTTGATGAGTTTCAATCAATTTGTTGATGTCAGGAGCCTTTTTTTGTTAGAAACATTCTAAGATCTCCTCGCTATTCAATTTCTAATATATTTCTAGATTTCGTGGCAAGATTATTTGACATAATTAAATTACTTGTTTGCAATTTTATTTTATTCCTTGCTTTTATAGGCAAAACATTCTCGGTCATATTGTTTATACAGGGTGTCTCAAAAATGTACTAACAATTTGAATAATTATAAAATGATTATTTATTAACATAGAGACAAGTATAAGGGCTTCAATTATAGAGGAGACATGTAATTAAAGACTCATGTTCGCAAATGTTCAAATTGATCACCGTCAGTGTCCAGACAAAGTTGATAACGCGAAGCAATGGATTCGCAAACGTTACGACAAAGTTCATTTGGAATTTCGTGACATTATCTGTCAATTTCCAATTTCCTGTTGGAATGTAGGATTTCCAGCGCAGACGCTTCATGATGCGATGGACACTATCTTTTGAGATGTGTGTCTCTCGAGCCGTTTGTCGTAGTGATTTCGGTGGGGATCGAGTGAGGGCTTCCTGCACCTGTTCTTCTTTTCTAGGACTGGTGGATGTCCGTGGTCGTCCAGAACGTTTCTTGTTGATGTTGTGAACGGTTCCATCTGCTTCAAATTTATCTCTGATGCAAGCAATGGTCTGGTGCGTTGGTGGCGGTTTGTCGAACTCCAGGACACTGACGGTGATCAATTTCAACATTTGCGAACATGCGTCTTTAATTACATGCCTCTTCTATAATTGAAGCCGTTAAACTTGTCTTTATGTTCATAAATAATCATTTTATAGTCATTCAAAGTGTTAGTACATTTTTTGAGACACCCTGTATATATAAAAAACTGAACTATTTGCCCAACACTTTTTTTTTAAATCGCCCATCGAATTCACATTCTGTCAGTTTCGCCCACTGGTGTGCTAAAATCGCCCACTACTGGGCGAATTCGCCCAGTTTGGGAATCTTTGCTGTAGATGGTCACCAAACGTTGCCCAACTCGGATCAATAAAAGTGACTTTCACCTTCAAGGCAGCCACTTGGTCTCGGGATATGCCTTGCGACTCCAGTCCCAAAGATTGATTTCCGGCTCAGCCGAGAAATGTAATTCTGGTCTGAAGGCTCTAATGGAGCACAATCAGCCTCGTGAAAAGGAGGTTTCGATTCCTTTCTCAGCCATTCTGGAAGTGGATTTTCCCAGTTTCACATTTCTACTCCACGACAACCTCTTTCCCTATAACACCCTTAATTACAAATACAAAAATTAATTCAGAAAGTACAATCACATGTATTTGTAATTGATGCTAGGATTGGAAATGCCTTCAGTTAGTAGTTGAAGTAGGAACCATGGGGAACTACCTCTAAGGAGGCAGAAGTAGGACTCTTCTCAGTTTTGCTCCCCGTTTCAACTCCTAGACCAGATTTAAGTGTCTTGCCAGAGCTGGGAATCGAACCTCAACCTCAGAAGTGAGAATGGTAGCCACTACACCACGAGGAGTCGGAAGGAAACAAGCCGATTGGTGGCCGATCCCGCTCGTCTTCTGTGTGCAGACATTGCTAAGTCACATGGACTTGCACGTGAACACGCGTAGTTACCCCTGTCGGTGTGTATGTTTCCTCTAAATAGAATGCTTGTGATGAAAAGCTAGCGCGTAATGGTGGGAGAAGACGCGGCTCTGGTTGGGATCCGCCAACCTTGAAACCCAACCCGTCTCGGGCTTGACTGCGGCGCCGCGCGAGTTACCATAGTGTAAGCAACACTTCTGGCAAGGTCACTACCCTTAGAGACCGTACCCACTGCTATCTGGGTCACGCAGCTTGCGCCAAATGACATTTCCGTATCGGTAAAGCCACTATCTCTACCTTCGGCTTTCCACTTTCTTTCTTCGTTTCTCTTTATATCCCTACATGACCACGATGTCGCAAAGCCCCTAAAAGAATCAACAACAACAACTCTTTATATCGCTCTTTCTTTGTGGTCAAGTGATGTCAATCAACTTCCTTAATGTACATCTTCAACAAGCACATACCATTTGTTTATGATTCATCATTTAGGGTCGTGGGCATTGTGGCCATCAGCCCCATGTACTTAGGTGTGTAGAATATTTCTGGTAACCTATACACTCCTGCATGTACCGGTATCTTAATAACACAGTTTACCAGACGGATTCTACGCACACGCAAGTATTCGGACCTGATGACCCTAACTGCAGAAATGGGATAAATAAGATGTGGAAATATAGTCTTATCATATCTATACTAATATAATAAAGCTGAAGAGTTTGTCTGTGTGTTTGTGTCTTTAAACGCGCTAATCTCTGGAACTACCAGTCCGATTCGAAAAATTATTAGCCTACTTTTCACATTTTACAAAAATGAGGAAAAAGTAGACTTATGAGATCGATCCGGGAAAATGTGTGTCTGTCTGTCTGTCTGGCTGTGTGTGTGTGTCCCCCCCCCCCCCCATCAACTCCTAAACGGCTGCAGCAATCAAAACCAAATTTAGTATGAGTAAAGATGTGCACCGGAATAGCACACGTCCATATTTGAAAATGATGTCAGTGCTACCAACTGCTTAAAAAACGCACTAGAAATTTGAGCTCCATGTTGGATACCTTCCAAGGTATGCATGGGAGCTATTACAAAATTGGCACACATGTAGATAATACTATTTCAGTTTAATTTCCAGGCGGCCAACCATGACAGTGTTGCCAAAATAATTTTAAGCCTTCTGATAGGTCCAATGTTTAAATGCATATAACTTCTACACTATCAATTGGATTTCAACCAAATTTTGTATGTAATATCTGTACATAAACAGATATGCCTGAGCGTATTCTTAAGAGCCACAAGGGCTGCCAACTGTTAATAATTGCTCTCACTATTTTTAATCAAAATACCAATATAACAGAAAGTATGCAAGCCAACAGCTTTAAACTATGCACACGTATATTCTGACATTTTAGATTAATTTGGAGTAACTTATATACGTCAGTTCTACCAACATGATTATAAGCCTGCTGATAGTACCAATTTTTAAATACATGTAACTTCTATACTATCAGTTGGATTTCAACCAAATTTCGTATGTGCTATGTGTACCATAACAGATATGACTATAATTATTGTTAAGAGCAATCAGGGCTGCCAACTGTTAATAAATGCTGTCTATATTTTTTTTTCCCTAATATCAATATATCAGAAAGTATGCAAGCCAACAGCTCTATACTTTGCACACGTATATCACCTGACATTCTAGATTAATTTGGAGTAATTAATACAAGGCAGTGCTGCCAACATGATTCTATGCCTGCTGATATGTCCAATTTTAAAATACATGTAACTTCTATACTAACAAATGGATTTCATCCAAAATTGGCACAACAAGATATCATAATAATTCAGATTATTTCTGACCAGCACACGCATGGTATTGTTGGCAACATGCTTTTACGCGTGCTAATAGACCCAGTGTCTAACTGCATGTAACGTCCATTGGACTTCAGCCAAATTTTGTATTCTGCACCTTAAGAGGTGGAACTAAGAATATATTCAGTCACCAGGGCTGCCAACTGTAGTGCTCTATTAGGCTACATTATACCAGGTATATTTTGAACTAATTAGATATGTCGATATTACCAACTTAATTTCGTCATTATTCTAGATAGGTTCATATACTGTAGAATAATCATTGGCATGAAAAGTAGGCTGTATAGTTCTTCACGGAACTTCTTGTTTTTTTTTTATATGATACAGTAGCCAGATTCAAGAGGAATAGTTTAGACTATGTAGGATTAGGCTACACCTCTCAGGTAACCTTAAAGATTGATTTTTGTTCAGTAAGTTGGTAGAACAAGCGCTCCCGAACTGCTCTATCCTCATGCGCTGGCGTTAATGGTTAGTGATACGTACACCGTTTCACCGATCTGAACCAAAATTTATATACTTACCCTTTGGAACCCTGCGAGTAACTCTGTCTAGGTGAAATTTATGACAGACCAGTCCATTCCCTGCATTTAGGCCCTTTGGCACAAATCTACACCTTTTCACCGATCTAAAGCAAGCAAGCTTGTAGTTTAACGTGACCGTTAATCGCGAGGTCATGAGCCACGGGACCTCCTTTTTACGTGGAATCCGAACCACAGGACATGGCATTTCACTTCGAAAATCACACATGCATTGAACGGGAATCGAACCCGGTCCACTTGGTGAGAGGCATACAGCTTAACCGCTGCGCCACCACGCCCCGCATTTCACCGATCTGAACCAAAATTTGTATACTTACCCTTTGGAACCCTGCGAGTAACACTGTCTCCATGAAATTTTGGACAGACCACTCCATTCCCTGTATTTAGGCCCTTTTGGCACAAATATAAACCGTTTCACCGATCTGAACCAAATTTTACATACTTACCCTTTGGAATCCGACGAGTAACACTGTCTGCTTGAAATTTTGGACTGACCACTCCATTCCCTTCATTTAAGTCCTTTGGCACAAATCTACACCGTTTCACCGATCTGAACCACATTTTGCATACATACCCTTTGGAACCCTGCGGGTGACACTGTCCACTTCAAATTTTTGACATACCAGTCCATTCCCTGCATTTAGGTCCTTTTCACAAAACTACACCGTTTCTCCTAATTGCACCAAATTTTACATACACTTTGAAACCCTGCTGGTACCACTGTCCACTTGATATTTTGGACAACGCTCTTCATTCTCTACATTAAAATAACAGACAAAATAAACTTGAAAACAACGTATTAAGGCCCTAGAACCATTCATGTCCGTAGTAGTGTAACTGTAAGAGTATTTTAATAAGTCTATTGTTGACGTGCAGTTCGGGCTGCATCACGTCACCCCTACCAGTGTTCTGGTGCAGAATTGAGAAAATAGTTGCATCTTGCGCTGTCTATAAATTGCAGACACGGGGAGTAATTAGTGCAAAAGGATCTCTTCGGCCCCTTAAAACAGTTATCATCATGAACATATTATGCCTCTGTGTAAGTGCAATGGTGTTGGTGCGGTACACTGAGGTTACCAGCTGCAATAAGCGTTGGTGCTTTCAAATTTTCCTTAATTTATTCCGAACCTTATCGTTGAGCGCTATGTGGCGATAAATGATACTATTGCTACCTCAGTAGCTTGGGACAGCCGAAGTTTTCCTAAGTGTTCTGATTATTTTCCTACGGCGCTATGCGACCAAAGACGACACTATTGGTCTCTACATTTCTAACAGCCAATGAGATATAGGCCCTAGGCAGTGTCTTTTATTTCACTTACTCCTCTTTCTAAGCATATTTTAAAATGTGTTTGTAAATTACATGTGACAGTGCTGTAGTTACAAAATAGCCGGTTCCCTATTCATTATTATTATTACGGGAAAATGAACTGAATGTTACGTCCATTATACATTACTACTTATCACCCCCACTACATCCACCACCACCACCACCACTACCACCACCACAAAAAGTTATATTTTTAGAATATTTTTTTCTGTTAGTTTAAGTATCATGTGCAAGTTCTGTAGTCGTATTCATTATCATCCATAAAACAAATATATCCACCGGGCGAAGCCGGGCACTACTGCTAGTTTAGTTTATATAGACTATTTGTAGTTTTACCTACTGTACAACATGGTTGCCAGTGTGTGGCATTTGTCGAATAGCCTATGATAGTGTGGTACTTGCACCAATGTATGTAAGGTATTTGTAATTGTTGCTCAGATTGGCCTACGGTTTGGTATCATCCTGTTATTTGTCTGAAAAGGTAGAAATGGATAATCACTCTAGGATGGACAAAAGATGAATCATAATCAACATCCTTTGTCAGTTGTTCTCTGAAGTCTGAGTGGACGTTGCTTCATAGATCCTACAAGTACTGAATTAATATCTTCCATATTAGAGCTGGGAATCAAACATAGGACGCCAGGATGTTCAACTACTATATGTTCCCCTGTACCATGACGGAGGGTCCAACAATCCAGAAGTTATTGCATCTGATGAGAATGTTACAATTTATTCAGGATGATCAGTTAATGCCTTCAATACAAAATAAGAAAGATAAAGGAGCTACACTTAACGGTTATAGCAGATAACTCAGTAGGAAGTCAAACCCATGACCCTCAGATCCAAAGGTCCATTGTTTATACAGCCGCGGGGCCGGACTTAGCATGAGTTGAGGAACTAATATTAGACATTTAAGCAATCTTGAGCAGTACTATTCTAACTGATCATAAGACACGAGGTGTAAAACTTATGTTAGATGTTAGAACAACCTTAGCAATACTCTTCAGGTTAACCATAACGAGCTAATGTTAGATGTGATAACAATCTTGAGCAGTATTCTGCAGACTGACTTATAAAGAGCTAATGTTGGACGTTGGGACAGTACTCTGCAGGCTGACCATAAAGAGCTAATGTTGGACGTTGGAAGAGTACTCTGCAGGCTGACCATAAAGAGCTAACGTTCGATGTTGGGACAGTACTCTGCAGGCTGACCATAAAGAGCTAATGTTGGACGTTGGAAGAGTACTCTGCAGGCTGACCATAAAGAGCTAACGTTCAATGTTGGGACAGTACTCTGCAGGCTGACCATCAAGAGCTAATGTTTGATGTTGGGACAGTACTCTGCAGGCTGACCATAAAGAGCTAACGTTCGATGTTAAGACAGTACTCTGCAGGCTGATCATAAAGAGCAAATATTTGATGTTGGAAGAGTACTCTGCAGGCTGACCATAAAGAGCTAATGTTTGATGTTGGGACAGTACTCTGCAGGCTGACCATAAAGAGCTAATATTTGATGTTGGAAGAGTACTCTGCAGGCTGACCATAAAGAGCTAATGTTTGATGTTGGGACAGTACTCTGCAGGCTGACCATAAAGTGCTAATGTTGGACGTTGGAACAATACTCTGCAGGCTGACCATAAAGTGCTAATGTTGGACGTTGGGACAGTACTCTGCAGGCTGACCATAAAGTGCTAATGTTGGACTTGGGAACAATACTCTGCAGGCTGACCATAAAGTGCTAATGTTGGACGTTGGAACAATACTCTGCAGGCTGACCATTAGGCATGAGACGTGGCGTGATGGCTACTGCAGTGACACAGGTGCTAGTTAGCGCCCAAGGAAGCTATCAGTTGCCTGGGATCTCACTCTCGGCGCCAGCTGGACTACGCGCCAAAGATCTACCATATGGGGACCAACACTAACCAGGATGTTACGTGAGATAATTACAGCGGATAATCTCACTCGTAAGTATTCCTTCGTCGATTTAACTCAAACATAGAAATTAGCTTTAAAGCCAAATCAGAAATCAGATTACGTATTACCTACGTTATCTTCTTTACTTCAGACCATGAGACAGTATGTTCTACATCCACTGTATTCCCAGAGTATTATGTCAAGCTGCATCCACCACATCAGACTGAATGTTCAATCATTGACATGAGAGAAAGGATTATTAGCAATAATTGCCGTTGAACACCACGTTCCACGTTCAAGACGTAGGCCTATATCCAGAGAACTATTGTTCAAATACTAGTAATCATGGCAGTCATTCCTAGCACAACGTTTTCTTGTTCCCACACTCACTCCAGCCAAATGCTAAGATCGAACCTGATTACAAGACTCAGGGTTCCTATCCCAGGTCAAGTCCTACAGTCAAGCCTGTAATTTAAAATGTGCGTGTATAGTAACTACTCCAGACACCACAGTAACACAGGTTACCACGAAAATTCCACACACTTCCAAGTGCAGCTGACTGACGGATTTATTCTTTACTTCTGTAGGAAATAACATGTTTTCACAGTCACTAATATTCGTCGAGTCCCGTCTGTATTTTGGACATTAATGTGGCGGAACATTTCCAGTTGTTGACACGCTTCAATTGGAAACAGAAAGGAAAATATGTCTATAATGACTGGGCTAGTAAATTACCATTGATCTCCCACCTGCACAACAAATGAGTCAATGGCCCGCAGCATAGCCATGCGTGATAAAAGTCACCGTCCACGACTACAAGTCGGAGCTATTTTTCTGGATATTGAAGATTCGAATCCCAGTACTGACAGCGACAATCATGTTTTTTCTCCGTATTTTACCACACTCCCTCCAAATATTTGCTGGGTTGTACCTTATTTAAGTCCCAAGGCAGGGGCGTGGTGGCACAGCGGTCAAACTGTTGTCCTCTCACCACGGTGGACCGGGTTCGATTCCCGGTCAATGCATGTAAGATTTTCAAAGTGAAATGCCATGTCCTGTGGTTCGGATTCCACGTAAAAAGGAGGTGCCGTGGCTCATGATTGCGAGATTAACGGTCACGTAAAACTACAAACTTCATTTACTTCCTTTTCAATCATTGACCCTAGGAATTATAGTTGCATGCACTATTACAGTTATTATAGAAATACAGGTTATCAGAAAAATTAAACATTCATGTAAGTACACGGAGCTGTTGACCTAGTTGTCCCAACCACCTAGAATGAATTAACAACAACGTTATTAAACAATACTAGTCTATATGGAAGATAACAAGCGAGCCCTGAGCAGTTCCACGATTAAAACACAAGTTTCAGTACGAATGAGCTACTATTAGTGCGCATCAACCTTAAAAGACAGTATGGAATTAGTGGCATCGTGGTCATGTAGCCCCCGTGTAGTTGGGTGTGTGTATACGTAAAATTTACCTGATAACTTGTGTTATTGTGGTGGCTGTATGTTGTTTGAGTCCTCAGTCTTTTGACTGGATGATGCAGCACTCCATGCCTCCCTGTCCTGAGCTAATCGTTTCATATCTACATAGCTACCACACCTTACATGCGAGGCAATCTGTTTAACATATTCTAGCCTTGGTCTACCCCTACAGTTCTTGTCCTCAACCCTTCCTTCCATAACTAAGCTTGCTATTCCTGGGAGTCTTAGTATGTGTCCTACCAACCTATCTCTTCTATTCATTAGCAGTCGCCAGAAACATCTCTCCTCTCCCACTAGTCTCAATACCTCTTCGTTTGTAACTCTATCTACCCATCTGATCTTCATCATTCTCCTGTAACACCACATTTCAAACGCTTCAATTCTCCTCTTTTCTGCTGCACCAATAGTCCAAGTTTCACTTCCATATAGTGCCACGCTCCAGACAAAGGCCTTCAAAAATGACTTGCTAATACCTAAATCTATATTAGATGTCAACAGATTCCCTTTCTGTAGAAATGCTTTCCTTGCCTGAGCTAACCTACTTTTTATATCCTCTTTGCTTCGTCCATCACTGGTTATTTTGCTTCCTAAGTAACAGAATTCTCCTACTTCCTTTAGCTTTTCACCTGCCAATTTACTGTCCATAGAGGTTTCTGATTTATTTCGGCTGAATTCCGATATTTTTGTTTTACATTTATTAATTTTCATCATGGATTGTTTCCTCAAGACGGAGTCCATACCATTCAAAAACTCATTCAAATCCTCAGACGTGTCGGCCAAGATGACTATGTCATCGGCAAATCTCAGAGTTGAAATTATTTCTCCTTGAATCTTCACTTCCACTTTACATTTTTCTCCAATTTCCTTCATTGCTTGTTCAATGTACAGATTGAAAAGTATGGGTGATAATTTGCAGCCTTGCCTTACACCTTTCTGAATACCAGCTTCTCTCTCATGTCCTTCAGCTCGAAAGACTGCTGTCTGGTTTCTGTATAGATTGTAGATCACCCTCCTATCCCTGTACTTTATTCCAATCGTTTTCAAAATGTCAAACAATTTAGTCCAATCAACGTTATCAAAAGCCTTTTTCTAAGTCTACAAATGCCATGAACGTTCTCTTGTCTTTCCTTACTCTACCTTCCAAAATCAGCCTAAGACTCAGTACAGCTTCCGTTGATCCTACATTTCTCCTGAATCCAAACTGGTCTTCACCCAACTCCGTTTCTATCTGGCTTTCTATCCTCTTGTAAATTATATCTAGAGAGGATCTTTGAAGCTTGAGGAATCACGCTGATTGTACGGTAATCTTCACATCTGTCAGCTCCTACTTTCTTCGGTATAGGGATGATAACATTCTTCTTGAAATCAGAGGGTACCTCACCTGTCTCATAAATCCTACACACCAAGTGATATAACCTGATCAGACCTTCATCTCCTATGCAGCGTAGCAACTCAATCGGTATATCATCTATGCCTGGTGCTTTGTTCCTGCCTAAGTCTTCCAATGCTCTGTCAAATTCTGATCTCAATATAAAATCTCCTTTCGCATCCTCATCAATTTCCTCCTACCTTTCCATTACATGATTCTCAATCTCCTTTCCCTTATACAAACACTCGATGTTAGCTTTCCATCTCTCAACCTTTTCTTCCCTATCTGTTAGAGGCTTTCCATTTATGTTCTTAATATTACAGCACTTAGTCTTCCTTTCCCCAAAAGTATTCTTAATCCTTCGATAAGCTGTGTCTACTTTTCCTAATTTCAGACAATTTTCTATAAGTTACCTGCACATTTCTCTTTCAACCATTCTTCTTTCGCTTCCTTGCACTTCTTGTTAACCTCATTTCTCAGACGTCTGTATTCTGCTTTCCCCTTTTCATCTCGTACATTCTTGTGTTTCCGCTTTTCGTCCATCAATTCTAGTATATCCTGTGTGATCCTCGGTTTTCTACCTATTCTTTCTTTCCTACCAATGTTTTCTTCTGCGATTTTGTTATTTCATTCTTCAAAAGTGCTCATTCGTCTGCAATTGAAGTTTGTTTAGGGTTTTTCATTAGTCCTTCCTTTATACTCTTCTTGAATCTTTCGTTTACATCCTTCTCTTTCAGTCTGTCTATTGCCCATCTTTTTGGCTTTTGACTTTTCTTCAGTTTCTTCAACTTTAATTAGTGTTTATATTTGTAAATCAGATCAGGATTGGGATGGAGGTGGCCGTGGCGTTAAGTTAAGCACCATCCCGGCATTTGCCTCGAGAAGAAGTGTGGAACCACCGAAAACCACTTCCAAGATGGCTGAAATGGGAATCGAACCGTCCTTTGCTTAGTTTCGCCTCACGAGGCTGAGTATACCCATTCCAGCCCTCAGACCGGAATGACAGGCAAGAACGCTAGTGTATGGAATTAGATGTATTATTTGTCTCTCCTTCGAAAGCGTACTGTAACTTATGTCCTGCAATTGGTTACGTCCATTTCTACCCCATGCGGTATTGCGTTTTTGATGTGTAACATCTTTCCAGTCGGTATCTGGATATTTTTGTGGCACTCGGTAGCTGGACATTTTTGTGGGAGTGATTTTGGAAAAGAGACGGAAGTGGATGGGACGGAAGTGCATGGGACGGAAACAATGAGCGCGCGCGGTGGCGGAGATCGGTACAACGACGTGCTGTAAGCCATGTGACTATGTGGAATGTAATGCGCATACGGTTTACCTCAAGGTTTGGAGGCCCCATTAAAGAAATTCCTACAATAAATCATCTTCAAGTTGTCGTTCTTTGGTGTGAAAATATTAATTATATCATATTTGCTGAAAACAATTACGATTTATTAAATATTCATACTTTTGCTGTATTCTTATTTAATGTAAGCACTCGATACCTCGAGTGCTATATCGCATCAACCAACACTCTAAACAACGTAGGAATTCAGTATATTAGCACAGACTACTAACAATAATTGAAACTTCGTTGGTCTAAACGTATCAGTGGGAGAAACGCATTTAATATACCTACTGCAGACCTAATTTTTAATCGCGCCTATACTTGGCAGTGCGCTCTATCGGCAATAAGAGGCCATTTTCAATAACACCGCTGTCATGGGTTCACTTACTGGCCGGTATAAAGCGCAGCTCGCATCAAGTAGGCAGTGGATTGCTCCCGCATACAGTTGCAGGTATGTGTCACTACTGCAGATGCATTGGAGAATCCTTTCATGTTTGCTGGCACAAGGTAGCACTCTGAGTTCATTCTTTAAAAATGCGAGTAAGTAATATGGAATTATTCGAATAACATGTCAGATGTTACACATCATATGCGACTACTTGTAAGGCTCGTAATTTATCTCCATAATGCATTGTGTTAAATCTAATATAAATGATTGCATAGTCTTATAGAGATCCTTTCCACTCATTCTGATGAAGTAAATTAAAAATCAGAAATTAATACACGTTCTAGTTTTTACAATGACATTATTTTGGCGCGAATCGATATGTTTGCAAAACTTGTCACGCGATAGAAAAAGAACCAATGAACAAAGCAGATTAAGATTTTTTGAATTTTCTGATGTTATTGATTTATGTAGGGGCTTTGCGACATCTTGGTCATGTAGCCCCGTATACGTGGGTGAGTGTGGAATTTGTTTGATAACTTGTCTCGTTGTGATGGCTGTATTAGTGGATGTTCATAGAAGAAACTTCCTTTCCCTGGTATATTTAAATTCTACTGAAGAGAAAGCTATAGATTTTTATCATTTCAAATGATCTTGTCGACTTCGTCGTTACGTTGGGGTCTGGCGTTACGTTACGGTGACGGGACGAAATGTACCCAGATGCACTGAGGTGTGTGACATCATAGTACCGCTTGGTGCATGTGTTCCCCGACAACCTCTACTTCGTTAGTATAAGACAAAAATCCCCGATTCTTGGATGTCACGGGTAATCTCGAGAACCACTGGATGGATTTTGATGCAGTTTTTACCATTCTGTAAAGGATATCTCGAGGAAAGATTCTGTAGAAAATAATTTATGTATGATGAAAGGAAGCCAAGCAGTAACGATTTCAGTGAAAAAGTCGAAAACAAACTTGGCATCCGTGCGCTTCTTAAGCTTACGCTGGGCAAACCGTTAAAAATATCAATATACTATGACCGTAAGAATTGGTCAGCATGAAAAGTTCTACAAAAAAGTCCGCGAGAGAATATCTCTATCTTCAATACATCGCCCACTATAAGTGTTTTTTAACTGGATGGAAGGGGCACGTCCCCGCACGCTCTGGTGAGCGTGACGGCATCCCCCTCGCTTGACCTTGCTTTGCCCTTGGTTTGCACTTGCCGTTCGCGAGTAATTTAAAACAAGGTAAAGTATTATAAAGCAAGATAAGTATTATGCAGATAATTTTCTAACATGTCAAGAGTCTACGGCATCGAGCGAAGCGAGAAGCCTCCAGTCTTTCTAGCATTTTTCAGCATTTGTAGCATTTAAAATAATACAAAGTCTAGTCTTTCAGACTGACTGTCACTTTTTTTTTAAAATTAAATACTAGTCTACTTAAAAATGTTCGGATGGTAACAAAATTTAATATAAACCAGAGCTCGGTATCAGATAGCATTCGTAAGTTATCGTGCTTCGCGCAATTCTTTCACCTAAACATATGTGATTTATTTTAACTGTAAGGCTACTTTCCTAATGTTCTTGCTATTGAAGTATTAGAATCCATTTCGGGGCAGATGACCTCACTGTTCCACCCCTTAAAAGAATAACTAACTATCTAACTAAGTAGAAGCCATTTTACAGGGTTGCCTAAGTAATCTATTAGAAGAATTGCTCTCCAGTCAGTTTGGGCAGAGAGGAACAAATGTTTTATAACCCTAACCTGAAATAAATATTACATGCTTTTTATGCTGTTAATTAACACATTATTTGAACCAAAAAAGAGGGGTTGGGTATTTAACTAGATGACATGTTTCGATCGTCAAGTGATCATCATCAGATCCTGTTCTTTAAGGCTTACAAGGGAAGTATCAGGTAAGACAGGTCAAAACCTATCTTGGAACTTGGTGGACGCAATCGCTGCACTATAAGAGGACAACGTGCGGAAAATAAGCCGTCAGATTGAACTGCAAGGCTCCGAAATCATTTGGCGAATCTCTCATATAAATCAATGGGAAGAAGCGAGTACCGTACTTGTTGGAACGGACAGCCCTGAAGACCCAAGCACTCAAGGCCGGTGGAAAGCAGCCGCACGCTCCAGTCAGCATATACGCCCCGCTTCACTACTACTCCGAGTGCCACAGGGATGTCCAGCTCCACTAGCCGTCATGCCAGCGTACCAAGATGTCAGGTACGATTTTGGGGCCTTGCAGTTCAATCTGGCGACTGATTTTCCGCACTTTGTCCTCTTATAGTACAACGATTGCGTCCACAAAGTTTCAAGATAGGGTTCGACCTGTCTTACCTGATACTTCCCTTGTAAGATAAGGTTTGCCGGATATGTATAACACCTATATACAATATTTAAAGATGATTACGCTTTTACATTCGTGAAAATGTAATATTATTACTTATTATAATAGGATGTTTGTGAAAAATGTAATAAATAAAAATAAATAAATAAATAGCCTTACAAATCCTAGAAGGGCTATGGCCTCCTGCTTTGCAAGGAATTGCTCAGTTTTAACTCATCGGGTGAGCAAGTCCTGAGGAGCATTCGGGGTCATTCTTTCTGATTGGGCCTTCTATATAGCCTAGATGTGTAGCTGATTAAAGATTAAGTAAATTATATTGCGCTGGTATAACATTCGCTACAACAATCTGTTAAATAGAAACATATTCGTTCATTGAGTCAGGCGATATCAAGGCCTCAAATATCCATTAGTATTACGAAAATCATAATAGCCATCAACCAATATCTGGGAGCTTCCCATTGCCACTAAGCACACAGCTTACCCTGATAAGCACTTGAGCAATGACAGAAATTGCCAAGTCTTCACTCTTCAGTAAAATCTATATTGAACCGTTTCAAATAGAAGGTTTTTTTTTAAATGCAATACAAAATATTACCGGTGAAGTTTTATCATCTAGTTTGGATACAGATACCCATACACTTTCTTAAACATCCCACAAATCATTCACTATGTTGTGGTCCCGGAACGAATTAACATGTGTTTCGCAAGATAGTCGAACATTTTGAATTCCTTGTAACAGGTGATGCAGTAAGGTTACTTCTTCCCCAAGTGAACACGATTATGTTTCCTCAAATTAGAGCGCGAGCTAAATCACTTTGGGCACAACAAACAGACATGCGGTCTCTCCCCTGAGTGAACGACTAAATGTTCCATGAGCTCTGTTCGCCGTGCAAATGACTTCTCACAAGTGCTACAAGTGTATTCCTTCACTCAAGTAAGAACAACGCTGTGCTTCTTGAGGTCACCGCTCTGTGAGAAGTCTTTATTTCTACACCGGACATATTATAACATTATAATGCGATATTCGTGAGAAATGTAATATTATAACTTATTATATTGCGATATTTGTGAAATATGTAATATTATAACTCATTATAATGCGATATTCGTGAAAAATATAATATCATAACTTATTGAAATACTGAGCCCATGGGCAAACAGCAAAATGCAGGATGATAACGACATCAGAAACATCTAGTCCCCGAGCCAGGGGTTATAGCTAAGTTTGCTGTTTTCAGGGAGTTAACATCTACGTCATTGGCCTATATACAGTTAAGTTGAATCTTGAATTTCTGAAATAGACCACAGTTTCGCACAAATTCTGCGATTGGAAGGAAAATAATATTTAAAATGACGTCATGGGGTATTTACAGTACTACTGTGGTTTTAACAACGCCAGGATATTAGAGTTTGCCCTTGCGGGGAATATCTAACTATTCAATTCCCGTACGGTACGCAATCGACAATGCTGGGGCACCATTCCTACTCCAAACATGTACAGCACTGTACTTTCGTGAAGAACTAACATAGCCCATTTCCATATATTCTACTGGCCCTTCAAATAAAAAGAAGTCCCCTGCCAATTAAATTCAGGAGCTGGGAGGAGAAAGGGCGAATATTGTATGTAATCTTATTGCAGATTCGCCCTTTCTCCTCCCAGCTGAAAGGGCGACTATTGTATGAAATCTTATTGCTGATTCGCCCTGTCTTCTCCCAGCTGAAAGGGCGACTATTGTATGTAATCTTATTGCTGATTCGCCATGTCTCCTCCCAGCTGAAAGGGCGACTATTGTATGAAATCTTATTGCTGATTCGCCCTGTCTCCTCCCAGCTGAAAGGGCGACTATTGTATGTATTCTTATTGCTGATTCGCCCTGTCTCCTCCCAGCTGAAAGGGCGACTATTGTATGTAATCTTATTGCAGATTCGCCCTGTCTCCTCCCAGCTGAAAGGGCGAATATTGTATGTAATCTTATTGCTGATTCGCCCTGTCCCCTCCCAGCTCAAAGGGCGACTATTGTATGTAATCTTATTGCTAATTCGCCCTGTCTCCTCCCAGCTCAAAGGGCGACTATTTTATGTAATATTATTGTTGATTCGCCCTGTCTCCTCCCAGCTGAAAGGGCGAATAGTGTATGTAATCTTATTGCAGATTCGCCCTTTCTCCTCCCAACTCCTGAATTGATCATGTGATGACTAAATAGCTTTCAGTTTATGAACAATACAGGGTAACATTTTCAAACTTGTAACTCAGTATCCAAACATTCTCACAATTTTTAAACAATAAGTATAGAATTTTAAGATAGCAAAATGGACTAATTAGGGTGCTAGAACTTAACCCATATTAAAACAATGTTGCCGCCGTTGCTCACGGTACCTCCCATCAACACATCTCTAGCGCTGGAAATTATGAATTCAAAGACACATTGAAGAATAAAACATTTAAAAAATATGTACTAGAGTATAAAGTTCGCCATGCTGGCAAATTTATCAACTTTCTCAGTGATTTGTTTAATAGAACATGAATAAGATATGTTCATTTTACAAATTGACATTCGTATCATCTACATATTACGATAACTATACCAGCGATTTTGGGCAGATTGCCCTAATATTTTGCCCCTTAAAACAGCACTCATCTCTACCACTACTAGAAAAATCACACGCAAGGATTTTTAACACTTATCGGTTAATTATGATCATTACCGTAGAAATAGCAATGTTCAGTGACGAGTCACAGGAGCTCATTGTAAGTAACAGCATTTATGAAAAGTAACCAAGAGATTTCTATGTCGGACGATTATTATCATAGAAGTGGTAATCACACAATATGTTGCCAGCGGTCGGTTCATTAACGCACAAAATACAAAAATATAATTTTAAAAATACATACCCATGCCATATTTACAGTAATTCATGAATCAACAAATGTAGCAGCATATTTCGCTCATCGCACTAGTTTATGTTGTCAACATTCTCTACGATTCAATCAATAGAAACTAAGAAACAGGCGTTTATCTTAGAGAATAACACGAGCGTTATCTATAGCCTAATATATTCATGATAACTACACACATATTCATCATCATCTTCATTTCCCCTTTTCCAGCTGACACTGGGTGGGGGCAAATATTGTTCCTCTCCACTTCGTTCTGTCGTTCCACTATTCCTCTTCCGACATAGTGTTCCAATCCAGGTTCCGTTATCTAATGCTATACTTCACCGAGTCCATCCAAAGAATTCTTGGTCTTCCACGTTCTCTCTTCCCTGCCATCCGTCGTTCCAGTGTTCGTATTGGTAGCCTTACCTCATTCATCCGTTTGACATGTCCAAACCATCTCAATCTGTTTTGCTCCAGTTTGTCATTTAGTTTCTGTACTCCCAGTTCTTTCCGTATATCTTCATTTCTCACTCAATCTCTCCTCGTTTTCTGGACCATACTTCTCAGGAATGTCATCTCAGCTGCCTGTACTCTGCACTCAGCCCTCTTAGCCATTGTCCAAGTTTCGGCTGCATATGTCATTATAGGAACATAATATGCTTTGTACATAACGTATTTAGCCTTAATTGGTATATCCTTGTTCCATACTATTCCCCGTACCTGTTGGTAGAAAGCACTCCCGAGTTGTATTCTTCTGCTAATTTCCAAATCTAGTCTTCCATCTTCAGTCAGTTCACTTCCCAAGTATTTGAAGTGTTTCACCACTTCCAATTCCTTATCTCCGACTTTGATTACTCCTTTTACTTCTTTATTAGCTCTACTCATCACCACTGTTTTACTCTTCTCCACATTTATCTTCAATGCCCATTGCTCAATCTTTTCATTTATTACGTCTAACTGTTCTTGTACCTCCATCTCATCCTCGCCCCAGATCACAACATCGTCGGCAAACAATATTCATTACCGTCATCTTACGACGCGCAGGTCGCCCACGGGCGTCAACTAGAAAGACCTGCACTCGGCCTCTCCGGAGGCCACACGATCATAACATAACCTTCATCTTTGCCCTACTATAGTCTTTCATTGCTGCCTTCATGATGTCATCCATCACCATTATGAACAATAAGGGTGACAACACACTTCCTTGCTTCAGTCCAGTGTCAATGTTAAACCATTCCGATGTCCCAACTCTAGTCATCACACTACTGTAGCAATTCATGCACATTCCTTTTATCATGTCTCTCAGTTCCTTGCCTATCCCCATATTTTATACTCGTATATACAGTGGCGGATCCTGGCCTTGCGGGGTCCTGGGCGTTATGATAAGGTGGGGCCCACAACAATAGGAAATAAAAAAATATCAAATCAAATGGAAAATAGTTTGGTAATAATAATAAAATAAAGAATAGTTACAATACGTTTAATACACTACAGTACATTTTTAGCCTACTTTTCACATTTTTCAAAAATGAGGAAAAAGTAGACTTATGAGATCGATCGGGGAAAATGTGTGTGTCTGTCTGTCTATCTGTCTGTCTGTCTGTATGTGTGTGTGTGTGTCCCTATAAACTCCTAAACGGCTGCATCAATCGAAACCAAATTTCGTATGAGTAAAGATCTATATCGGAACATCTCAATTTTACACTTGAAAATGATGTCAGTGCTACCAACTGCTGAAAAATCGCAATTGAAATTTGAGCTCCATTTTGGATATCATGGAATGTATACATGGGAACGATTCCAAAATTGGCACACATATAGATAATATTACTTCAGTTTTATTTTGAGGAGGCCATAAATGACAGTGTTGCCAAAATGATTCTAAGCCTACTGATAGGTCCCATTTTACATGCATATAACTCCTACAATATCAATTGGATTTCAACCAAACTTCGTATGCACTATGTGTACATAAACAGATATGACTGAGCGTATTCTTAAGAGCCACCAGGGCTGCCAACTATTAATAAATGCTCTCTCTATTTTTTATCCAAATACCAATATATCAGAAAGTATGCGAGCCAACAGATTTAAACTTTGCACACGTATAGTGCCTGACATTCTACATTAATTTGGAGCGACTAATGTATGTCAGTGCTACCAACATATTCTAAGCCTGCTGATAGGACCAATTCTTAAATACATGTAACTTCTATACTATCAATTGGATGTCAACCAAATTTCGTATGTGCTATGCGTACTACAACAGATATGACTATGCGTATTCTTAAGAGCAATCAGGGCTGCCAACTGTTAATAAATGCTGTTTATATTTTTTACCCGAATATCAATATATCAGATAGTATGCAAGCCAACAGCTCTAAACTTTGCGCACGTATAGTACCTGACATTCTAGATTAATTTGGCGTAACTGCTGCCAACATGATTCTAAGCCTGCTGATAGGTCCAATTTTAAAATACCAGTAACTTCTATACTAACAAATGGATTTCATCCAAAATTGGCACAACAATAGATCATAATATTTCAGATTATTTCTGACCAACACATGCTTTACATTGTTGCCAACTTGGTTTTACGCGCGCTGATAGATCCAATGTCTAACTGCATGTAACGTCAATGCTATCCATTGGACTTCAACCAAATTTTGTATTCTATACCTTCAGAGATGGAACTAAGAATATATTCAGTCACCAGGGCTGCCAACTGTAGTGCTCTATCAGGCTACATTAAGCCAGGTATATTTCGAATTAATTAGAAATTTCGATATTACCAACTTTATGTCGTCATTATTCTAGATTGGTCCATATAGATTAATCATTGCCATGAATCTTAAATTTTCAGAAAAGTAGGCTCTTTAGTTCGTCACGGAACTTCTTGTTTTCAATAATATGAAAGAAACATTTAACGCCCCTTGAAGAAGATTATGTAAACTATGAAATATTAAAATATTACTTTGCGACTTTTTTCCCGGCTGAAGTCTTCTTTTATTTTACTGAAATCTAAACTTGTTAAACGGTCACGGGAGGTCTTAGCTGTACTGAAAAAAGGAATATGAATTATAAATTAGTTTGAAAAGTATAATTAATTACCCAATTAAATTTAAAGAAAATACATGGCGCGGGGCCCCCTGGACCGCGGGGCCCTGGGCGGTCGCCCTCCTCACCCTCCCTTAGATCCGCCCCTGTATATATATACATATATATATATATATAATATGCTAGAACGTTTTAGTCCTAGTAACGCTGAAAGCAAATCATTCCATGACGATTTAAGTAACTCTTCACTGAGGAACTGACATGCCCTTCATCTATAATATATCAACAAAACCATAGATTTATATATGCAGGTTTAGACCCATTATTATGAAATGAAATAGACATTGTACCAAAGTGATTATAGTACATTATACTAATAAAAAGTGACAGTCAGTCTGAAAGACTAGACTTTGTATCATTTTAAATGCTACAAAATGCTGAAAAATGCTAGAAAGGCTGGAGGACTCTTGACATGTTAGAAAATTATCTGCATAATACTTATTTTGCTTATCTTGTTTCAAATTACTCGCGAACGGCAAGTGCAAACCAAGGGCAAAGCAAGGTCAAGCGCGCGGGATGCCGCACGCTCACCAGAGCGCGCAGGGACGTGGCCCTTCCATCCAGTCTAAAAACACTTATAGTGGGCGATGTATTGAAGATAGAGATATGCTCTCGCGGACTTTTTTTTGTAGAACTTTTCATGCTGAACAATTCTTACGCTCATAGTATATTGATATTTTTTAACGGTTTGCCCAGCGTAAGCGTAAGAAGCGCACGGACGCCAAGTTTGTTTTCGAATTTTTCACTGGAATCGTTACTGCTTGGCTTCCTTTGATCATACGTAAATTATTTTCTACAGAATCTTTCCTCGAGATATCCTTTACAGAATGGTGAAAACCGCATCAAAATCCATCCAGTGGTTCTTGAGATTACCCGTGACATCTAAGAATCGGGGATGTTTGTCTTATACTAACGAAGTAGAGATTGTCGGGGAACACATGCACCAAGCGGTACTATGACGTCACACACCTCTGTGCATCTGGGTACATTTCGTCCCGTCACCGTAACGTAACGCCAGACCCCAGCGTAACGACGAAGTCGACAAGATCATTTAAAATGATAAAACATACACTAATGAGCGTTTACGTTAATACACTCACCTTCCCAGAAACACTTATCGCCTGAAGTGTGGAGAGTTACACGTGACACGCTGCGCGCTGGTTGCATAGAATATAGACCTTTAGGGTATATCTGAAATAGGAATGGTAGAATGGGTTATATAAACTGACGTTTTTAAACCAATGAGTAGGGATGTCTGGTTACCGAGAATATAAGAGCACATGTCGTTAGAGCCATTTCCTTAGACAAGAACTTGCTTCTAAATTGCGAAGATGTGTTCTATGAACGAATACGAATTTTAGACACTGTATTACAGGTTCACAGTAAATATGCTTAATTTGCGACAGTGCAATTTGAAAGTCTACAGTGCAGTAGCAAGGGCTTGTAAATCGTGAAAGTATTGGGAGGATCATACTGTGCCAGCAAGTGATGTAACTTGTTCCCTGCATGCCGACTGTCGGGGAGGAATGAGTCAGACGTTACGAACTACTGTAAATAATACCAGTGTAACCGTAGACTGCGGTAAGATATGTGTTGCTCTTTGACGTGAGGTATTCTGCATGCTGTGGCCATCAATTTAACACTCGTTACAGTTGGTATTTTTAATTAATCTTCTTTTGATGTTATGAACTAATATTGCATGTCGTAATATTCATCGTAAATGCAAGTTGCCCACATATTGTAGCTATACAGTAAACTATGCCCGATAACGTTCCTGCACATGAATGCGTGCGCATTTAGTACCAACCACAACACGTAAAATTATAATTGACTTTTACAAGTTGACGAAACTATTAAATAAACAAATACTAAGGATGCGGTATTTTCATTTTTTATTTTTTATTTATTTTTATCGAGTTTACTCTCCAGGTTGGTGGATCCCACGGACTCAGTGAGGGAACTCACCACTACCGCCACTACGGGCAGTGTCCTAGAGCTGGGAACCCTTGGACGGATTGGATACAACTGGGGAGATGTGATCAGCACTTCACCCAGGCGGTCTCACCTGCAAAGCGAACAGGGGCCTCATGAGGGATGGGATGGGAAAGGAAGATTGGGATGGATATGCAAGGAAGCGGAAAGGAAGCGAACGTGGCCTTACAGTAGGTGCAATCCCGGCATTTGCCCGAAAACGAAGTGGGAAAATAACAGAAAACCATTTCGAGGATGGCTGAGGTGGGAATCTAACCCCTTCTACTCATTTGGGCCACCCGAGGCTGAGTAGACCCCGTTCCAGTCGTCATACCACTTTTCAAATTTCGTGGCAGAGCCGGGAATATAACCCATGACCTCCGGGATGGCAGCTAACCATGCTGACCGGTACACTACGGAGGCGACTATTTTCATTTTACTACGAAGTATTCTTAGACACGAGAGAATTTGAACGTAAAATCTACGCTTCTGACTCATGCTTGACCTCATTGACTGAACCTTGAACCGGGATTTCTTGTAATTAAGCTCTGAAATAACGGGAGGTTACGCTCCTAGATATTTGCTTGGCTTCATTAACTGTTCATCAGAAATAGGGATCTTTGGAATTGAGCCCGGAGATAATGGGATCCGCTAGGCAAGGTTTTGGGCCAGACTGGAATGGTCCGTAATTTCGAATCTGAAGGCATTTAGAGAGACACTTGTTGATGCCTTCTGGTTCGGTTTATTACGCTAATGCACAAACAATAGTTTTATAACTGAAATATTACTATGCTGTGTATTTTTTTTTTTTTCAATCTCAGTCATCCTAGGACTTGTTTTCCATGGTTTCCAACTTCTATTCCAGGAAAATGCTGCCACCTTCTTCCCAGTTCTAGCCTCCATTACAAATGCACACTGTCACAACCATCACACTGACACAGGTTATCGGTCAGATTCCACACACACCCAAATATATGGCCTACTTGACCACGATACTGGTAAACTGATGAATGAAACAACAACGCAGCGGTATGGCTCTCGCCTGCTGTACCCAAGGTTGTGGGATCAAATCCCGCCGGAGCGAGCTGATGATGCTTACATGTGAGTGACCAGCGTCCGAGGATTTACTGGACCTTTAAAGATACCATCCATGGCAAAATTCCGATATCCCGACGTCATTAAAAGCTGAAGAAGTTAAAAAATGTGTAAAACACTATTATTACTACGGTATGCCTATTATTATCATTATTATTATTCCCTAATAAAACAGCATTGAAATATTCTAAAATTGTCTACTGTTTATGCGAGACTTTCAATTCAATAGTTCTATCCCACAACTACTGAGATTATGAAGGTGTCAGTTAATCATGCCTGTAAGTTCCTTTAAAGCCACGAAAAACGCCTTGTCGTAATTTATTTTTCACTTCTTGGAATGGCATATTCTTGTTTTTCTTATTAAAGTAAGTTTTAGTGGTTATTACAGCAGCGCATATCTTGTACTATAGTGGGTATTTATTATGATGCATGAAACCACACATACGGTTCTTAAACCTTATTTGCATTACATGTCTTGTTTCTTTCACATCATCGTTAGGCCTCGACCACATGAAATTACTTCTACCGCAGTGGGGATCTCACGACCAGCTGACAGCCCATAAGCAATAAATATTCATTTTCCAAATAGTATAAAAAACAGTAGCTAGATCAAATTTGGTTCATTTAAGCATGACGAATAACTCAGGCCGTGGAAGAAATACGTTCAATTAAAATTGTGCCATGGAAGTTCTTTTTGGATTGGGGGAAGTATATTGGGAACAGTTCCTCTTAACACAGTACGTGCAATGGGAATAGTTTTCTTTTAAATGGGGGATCCTGCACTGAGAATACTTCATTTTAGGAAGGAAGAAGGAAGATTGTAGTTTTTGTGACCGTTAATCTCGAGATCATAAGCCACGGGACCTCATTTTAGAAAAAGAAACGTGTTCTGCGAATGATTTACTTCAGATAGGGGAACGTGTTTTGGAAATAGTTCATTTTAGATAGGCGATGATGAAATTGTTGTTTTAAGGGGACTAACATCGAGGTTATCAGACCCTAATTTTAAATATGGAAACGTGTACTGCGAATGCTTCGCTTTAGATATGGGAAAGTATACTGGAACACTTATCTTCGAATAGAGAAACGTGTACTTGGAATAGTTCATTTCAGATAGAGCAACGTGTAATGGGAACAGTTTCTTTTAGATAAGGGAACGTGTAATGTTAATAGTTCCTTCTAGGTAGAGGAACGTATCCTGAGAATAGTTCCGTTTAACTAGGTTTTCGTGTATTGGAAATTGTTCCTTTTAATTAGGGTTTCGTGTATTGGGAATAGTTCCATTTAGATAGAGAAACGTCAACAGAGAATAGGGGAACAAACAATTGGAATAGTTAACTTCAGATTAGCGAACGTGTACTGGGAATCGTTCATTTTGAATAGGGGATTGTTTACTAGAAATCATTCCACTTATAGGGGAACGAGAACTGTAAATTACCCCGTTTGTGTAGGGGAACGGATATTTGGAATAGTACGTTTTAGATAGGGGAACTTACACTGGGTATGACTTCCTTTAGATATGGGAAAGTTACCTGGGAATAGATCCTTCAAGTAGGGTAACGAGCACTGGAACCTGCTGGAATTGTCAAACACTGGCTTAACACAGTGAAAGTCCTGATGGATACCGTATGAGCTGCAAACAGCCAATAACGTATACTAGACAATACCTAGGCATATTTGGGATAAAGTGGTGGTCTGGGCAGCACGGAGAGTATGATAATTCGATGTGCTGCAAAAATCCAGCAGTCACAATGCCATATCGATGAAAGCTGAGCTTCTTCAAACCTGTGTAAGCTGTTAATGAGTCAGTACCATCGACATAAAGGGGTATGAATATAGGCTTCAAATCCTAGGGTTTCAGGTTCGATTATTGGTTCTGATATGAGGGCTAGAATGATGTGTAGTTGTCCTTGTGAGGAAATCTCAGTAGCCATCAATGAAATACTTTGTATTTCCTTGTTTTCCAAATTCAACTTTTGACGAAACGTTGTGATGGTGTGTGACTTAAGGTCACACAATTCTCTTCACCAATCCTAGCTCCAGCTGCAAGTACACCCACAACAGAAGAACACTGGCTATTATAAAAAAGATATGAGCCTTACAGTAGTCGCATATGATGTGTAACATCTGACATGTTATTCGAACAATTCCATATTACTTACTCGCATTTTTTAAAGAATGGACTCATAGTGCTACCTTGTGCCAGCAAACATGAAAGGATTCTCCAATGCATCTGCAGTAGTGACATATACCTGCAACTGTTTGCGGGAGCAATCCACTGCCTACTTGATGCGACCTGCGCTTTATACCGGCCAGTTAGTGAACCCATGCCAGCGGTGTTATTGAAAATGGCCTCTTATTGCTGATATAGTGCACTGCCAATTAAAGACGCGATTAAAAATTAGGTGTGCAGTAGGTATATTAAATGCGTTTCTCCCAGTGATACGTTTAGACCAACGAACTTTCAATTATTGTTAGTAGTCGGTGTTAATATACTGAATTCCTACGTTGTTTGGATTGTTGGTTGATGCGATATAGCACTCGAGGCATCGAGTGCTTACATTAAATAAGAATACAGCAAAAGTATGAAGATTTAATAAATCGTAATTGTTTTCAGCAAATATGATATAATGAATATTTTCACACCAAAGAACGACAACTTGAAGATGATTTATTGTAGGAATTTCTTTAATGGGGCCTCCAAACCTTGAGGTAAACCGTATGCGCATTACATTCCACATAGTCACATGGCTTACAGTACGTCGTTGTACCGATCTCCGCCACCGCGCGCGCTCATTGTTTCCGTCCCATGCACTTCCATCCCATCCACTTCCGTCTCTTTCCCAAAATCACTCCCACAAAAATGTCCAGCTACCGAGTGCCACAAAAATATCCAGATACCGAGTGGAAAGATGTTACACATCAAAAGCAGATACTTAAATATACAGAATTGTTGACTACGATCTACCATGTCATAAGTAAAACAACAACATCAAAAATACTGTACGCAATTTATACTTAAAATGTAACATTTATTTCAATATCTTGTTTCAGAAGGGGCAGATGACCTCGTAGTTCCGCTCCTTAAAACAACAATAACTAACTAACTAACTAACTAACTAACTCTTTCTTTAGATAATTACCAACCAGATCAGCTCAACTTGATAACGTGCCCCATGGAGCCTGGTATTTTCGGACTTAGAATGCGGGTGGATTTGACTCCCACCGTTGGTCATCTTATAAATTGTTTACCGCTGTGTCCACTTAATAACTCCAGTCTAATGAACGATACTTTGTAGGCCACGATCGCTTCCTTCCAATTACGTTTACATCTTAATTTTATCTTTCACTTGCTCCACCAATGAGTTTGGTGCATGGAAAATCACCCATAAAATACGGACTCTTCTCATCTCATCTTCGATCCGGAGGAAGCGGAATGAAACAAGTAGTTCCGTGAAAAACTAGATAGCCTATTTTCATATATCCTACTGGTCTTACTTAGGACACGAGAAATGAAAACGAGCTTTAAAAGAAATGCACAGCCGCCATTTTTAAGTTCTCATAAAATTCCATTGAATTGGACGTCAGTATATTAAGGCTTGTATAATGGTATACCGTGCCAAGTTTCACAGCGCTCAGATGAAAAGTCGCGAGAGAAATCCTTTTAATTATTTAAATTTCGCATCGCCGCCATGTTAGTTTTGTACTCACAAGTTTATTGCATGGTTCATATGTGAACTTATGTTAATAGCCTCTGTCAACGTACAACATTTCAGTTTGATTGCTGTAATAGATTCGTAGATACTGAGAATCGTCTAAGTATTTCAGATAGTCGCTATGTTGGAATGTTATATATGTAAGCCAAACAGTTATGTGCCATTAGGTGAAGACTATTGTGTAGTATCATTATTCAAACGCTCACTTCGACTGCGTGATTAGTACACAAGAAATAAGAACTTAATTTTAAAATTTCGCACAGTCGCCATCTTAGGGTTATCAAAATAACTGAGTTTAATTGGATGTCAGTAGATTAAATTTTCTATGAAAATTTACCGTACCAAGTTTCACTGTGCTCGGATGATTAAATTGCGAGTAAATTCAATTTAAATGTTTAAACTTTGCTTGGCCGCCATATTGGTTTTGTGATCACCAGGTTATTTAAAGTCCCATAGGTGAACTTAAGAAAAAGGCTTCTATCAACACACCAAATTTCAGTTAAATTGTTGTAGCCTAATAGATTCGTAGATATTGAGAGCCATCTAAATATTTCGGATGGTCACCATGTTGGATTGTTATACATGTAGGCCATAGAGTTATGTACCATTAGATGAATATTACTCCGTAGGTTCATTATTCAAACTTTCACTTCAATCTCATGATTAGGACACAAGAAATATGAACTTAATTTTAAAACTTCACACAGCCTCCATCTTGAGGTTATGTAAACAATAGAGCAAAATTAGATGTCAATGAATTACAATGTATATATATAGTCATTTGCTGTACCTAGTTTCACTGCACTCGGATGGTTAAATCGTGAAAAAAGTATATTTAAATGTTTCAAATTCGCTTGGCCGCTATGTTGGTTTTGTACTTAACAGGTTTATGAATGTCACATAGATAAACTTCTAGTAGTACCCTTTATCACCGTACAAAATTTCAGGGTGATATCTGTTACTGTTGCGGAGATATACAGTGCCAGTGAAATATTTCGCGCGGCCGCCATGTGGGAATGGTGAAACATTAAAATTTGAAAGGCACGGTCGAGGTTGGACGAGGTGGTAGTAGTATGCACTTGCCAAGTTTCATTGAAATCGCTTCGGCCGTTTAGATTTTATTAGACGCACACACACACACACACACACACACACACACACACACTCTCTCTATCTCTCTCTCACACACACACACGGACGAAAGGTGGTCTTTATGAGAATGCCTATTTTTTCATAAATGAATATAGGCTAAAAATAAATAAAAACAAAAGTTTGATGCTTTTCAGTCGGTCAACACGATTGTACCCAAATGGAAATGGCTTATTCCCTAATCCTGAAAAAAAAAATACATTACATAAATAAAAAATGCAGGTAATAATTTTTTTAAGGATTAGGGAATAACCCATCTCATTTGGGTACAATCGTGTTGACCGACTGAAAAACATTAAACTTTTGTTTACTAAGGCAACACTGAAAATGGATTTAAACAACATAATGCTAAAAATAAATAAAAAATAAATAAATATATAAATAAATAAATAAAACACTCCTCCACTTCCAGGTAATCATTGACACGTCATACTGTGTACTGTACTGTAGGAATGTAGCGTGTAGCAATAGAACCACTCACTAGAGTGTAAAAACTGCGTGGGGTTGTCCTTCAGCAGTCACAGTGATGTCTTGGCACACTGATGGCACCTACATACCAAAAGCATCACCATATTCGGCATCGTGAAGACCATGCGTGTTGCTTTACACAACGAATGCCATAAATCCTGTCGCCTACTTTCACGCTGTATTACGGTAGTACCCTATTACTCATATCCTCCGAGAACTAATATAGTTCCCTGTTTATGTATGACATACGATCAACTCTATATTCTGATGCAAGATGTTCTTTGAAAGTTAGCTGCAGTTCGTTTGACAATGACCTGAATTCCCCGAGGTTCGTCACGACCAAAACCCACGTCCGTTTGAAACCATCAAGTTTCTTGCATAGAAGAGTATAGGATATAACCTTCGATGACGTGACTTTTCCTAAAAAGGATCAAATTGTGTACGAAGAACGTACTGTATATCGCACGACTAATCATACATTATGTCAAATAATAAATGATTTGGCGGTGAAAATTTCATTGGACATGCAAATTCGCTATCCTAGAATCACAAGCGCAACCTATGTAATTTTATGAAGACACGTGGACGTAAATCATCGCATGAAGCTGAGAGTCATGCTTCTCACTTAGGTGGCTGCGATTGGGATTCTCAGATATTCATCCACAACAATGTCACGCTCGCACGATTTTAATGCAGGATCCTACAGTAGCTACAGTAATTCCAAAGCCATGAGTGCTAAGGCACGTGGTATGATAGACGTTCGGAGGCTGTCCAGTATCTGTCCCCTCATCTCACCTGTATTTACAGCGGCTTCGGTGGCCTAGTCGGTAGCATGCTGAACTGCTGTGCCCAAGATAGCGAGTTCAAACCCGGCCGAAGTCATCGGATTTTTTAAGAGCGTTAAAAATCCTTCAGTATGCCTTCCTTCGGAGGGGAAGTAAAGCCGGCGGTCCCATGTCATAGATTTATGGCATGTAAAAGATCCTTTCACAGACTAAACTTGTGTAAAGCAAAATTGTTAGGTTAGATTTCGTCAGAACGCTCTATCAAAGTTCCAACGTTCACCACTAGGTATCATTGATATCTGGTGGCGAAAGTTGGAACTACTTGAAATTGAACGCAACTTGTAGCTCACCATTTAGGGTGTCCGCTGGAAGCAGCTACAGACTCAGGCGAGCCGAACATGTCCTCGGACACTCCCGGCACTAAAAGCCATACGATAAATAAACAAATAAATAACCTGTATTTACAAATTCTACCAAGAATAATGCTTAGATGGTACATTGGTTTAAGTCTCGGTGTACAGTACTTTAACAATTTCTAAGCCCAGTTGAAAAATGAAAATACACATCCTGCTTCCAGTCTCCGACCGGGTCAGGAATGGAATGAATGAAGCCCCCATCTAGCGGCGAGGATATGAACTGTGCCGGCTGCCGAAGCCTGTCGCACGTCTCTGGGGCAATGATTAAATTAATGACAGATGAATTGAAATGATAGTGGAGAGTGTTGCTGGAATGAAATTGACAGGGAAACCCGGAGTACCCGGAGAAAAACCTGTCTGCCTCCGTTTTGTCCAGCACAGATCTCACATGGAGTGACCGGGATTTGAACCACGGACCCAGCGGTGAGAGGCTGGCGTGCTGCCGCCTAAGCCACGGAGGCTCTAATTTCTAAGCCCAGTTGAGTGAATAAAATACGTATTTTTTACTCGCTTCTCTGTTGCTTTCCATTTCAACTACAGAAGACCACCTCGCGGCTAGCATTCTTGGGCGCAGAGGTCCGAGTTCGATTCCCAGCTCTTTCTGGTGTGAGGGCTGGAACGGGGTACATGCAGCCTCGTGAGGAGGGTTCGATTCCCACATCTGCCATCCTGGAAGTGGTTTTCCGTGCTTTCCACTACTTTTACTCCAGGCAAATGCTAGCAGGGTTCCTAACGGTAAGGCCTCGGCTGCCTCCTTCCCAATTCTATCCCCAATTTACAATACACACACGAATACAGCCATCACAATGACACAGGTTATCACACAGATTAAACGTACACCCAAAAATACACGAGGGCTACATGACGACGATATTGCAGCCCTTAAAATAAGCAGGAACAAACAACATATCCAGAAAATTGCTCGGATGGTGAAATTATCAAGAGTTAGGCAACTATCTTCATAATCTTAACCCCCATCATAACACATACAGTATGTCACCTGTGGTCAAGGGATATGGATTGGGAAGCAATTCCAAAAGTCCTAAGGTTCGATTCCCGAATCTGCCAAGAAGTCAAGCTACAAGATGTTCTCGCCACTTTTACTCCTGTTTACCATCTCTTGATGAATGCAGTACATTTGCATTTGTCTGTTGGTACAGGCTAGTAGTACAGGACAGCTGCACAGAAAAAACCTTTTGTTCCAAAAACTGTGCTATGGTTTGCATTTTGTAAATCGTTAGAAAAGCACAAAAAAATCTTAACTCTGAATTTTAGAATAATTTGCACGATCATTTTGTCAGAAAACTCAAAAAAACATTGAAAAGCGTTTTTCTCTGAATCGACGTATTTTAAAGAAAAGTTTTTTAGACAAAACATGAAGAGGACATTGCCACCTACAATTCGTCTAATTGAGGTCATGTCAGACGTTTTGAAATGCAGAAGCTAGGTGGCGCCAAAGTTTCCAAAAAAGTGTATTTTCACTTTTTGTCATAGAAAAACTGTTTTGTTCACAAAAGAGTGAATCAGAAATTTGTTCCTCTCAAAATTGTCTACAACATTTATTGAAACTTTTATTCCTCCGCCTTACCGTTCCAAAGTTATAGTCTGCCGAAGTGTGAAAATTGTACTATTCAGATGGCACAAAGGTTAATATGTGTACAGTTATGATTGATACGTTGCGATTGAAATAGATATGATTGTTTGAGCTAATTAACAAACAAAGCCCGCGTCCTGTTTGACCAAGCCTTAGGCAGCTGTCCGACAACGGTCCCTGTCTAAATTATGCCCACCGCTCTCTCCGCAGTAACAATAGTAGCCTTGACTACGCAGCGTTGCATTTACTGCGCTCTAACTTTGGAACGGTAAGTCGGAGGAAACAAAAGTTTAAATAAATGTTGCAGACAATTTTGAGAGGAACAAATTTCTGATTCACTCTTTTGTGAAAAAAATATTTTTTCTAGGACAAAAAGTGACAAGACACTTTTTTGGAAACTTTGGCGCCATCTAGCTTCTGCATTTCAAAACGTATGACATGACCTCAATGAGACGAATTGTAGGTGACAATGTCCTCTACATTTTTTGTTTAAAAAGCTTTTCTTGAAAATACGTCGATTCAGAGAAAAACGCTTTTCAATGTTTTTGTGAGTTTTCCGACAAAATGATCGTGCAAATTATTCTAAAATTCAGAGTTAAGCTTTTTTTGTGTTTTTCTAACGATTTTAAAAAAGCCAACCATAGCACAGTTTTTGGAACAAAACCATTCCAGCTGTACTGTACTGTACTATAGAGTAAAATGTGGATTTCCACCGATGTCTCAGTCCAACTCATGGCTGTGATTATATGGAAGCTTTGAGTTATGAGTTGTGCTGATTATTGGTCTTCAGGGCACAGCTAGTGCCTGGGTGTACTGTGAAAGTTTCTACTCATAGAGTCGGTGCTATTGTTTTGACTCGGTGAGGAAAGCAATAGCAAACTACTTCACTCCTCACCATGGCTAGTATGGTTCACTATAGTGCTGTCCTAGGTTTTTGTGGGTATCTACCGACCTAACCTATTGCGGTACATTTTGAGGATCCAACCTGTCTCTGGGCTGACTACCTATCAAACTGACTCCAGACAAATGGTGGGACATTACCTATAAAATATAAGACCATGGCCACCCCTCAGTGTCAAGCACGAACACCTGTACAGCCACTTAAGCAACACAGGTTATCAGTCAGATTCCATACACATAGTCTTGATGACCACGATTAGCAATGTCCATAGCGAAGCAATAAATCCTACACACATTTTGGAAAATCTTCTAGCCCATGTTTAATAAAGCTTAACCGAGGTTGTGTACAAACCTATTTTAGATGCCTTAAAAAAGCTAAATGTTTTAGCACATCACCACGCTCAACTCTTCTTGTTATTAATCCCCCAGGGGCTCACATCTAGTGGGACGTGGGTTGGCGACCACGGGGCCCCAGCTGAGTCCGACATTGCTTCCACTTACTTGTGCCGGGCTCCTCTCCGTCTTCTTTCCTGTCGACCTCACTTGGTCAACTCTTCCAACCCCGACGGTATTAGGGTATCCGAGGCCTAGGGAGTCTCTTCCCTTCCCGCCTTAATTGGCCCTTGTCTCATCTTTTCTGACACCCTCCTTCTGGGAGGGGTCAGCCTCCTTTTTCTTTTCATGTTATATCCTGCCTTCTGCTCAAGTCCCTCAAGGAGGCAGGGCATATGAAGCCCCACCACTTCTGGTGCACCCCGGATATTCCTACACCCTCAGGGGCTCACGCCTGGTGAGTTGGGAGTTGGCGACCCCAAGGGATTCCTGAGCTGGGTCCGTTTTCCCCCTTTTATCCATTACCTCTGGGGGCAGACCCTCTCCTCTTTACCTTTCCTATCTGCCTTTCATAGCACTCCTTCCTTCCAGGTCCCTCAATCCGCATTCATTGAGGGTTTAGGGCGTTTCATTTCCTCCTGTCCTTTATTTGCCTTATTCTCCTTTTGTTTTCCATTTCTTCTTCTAGTATGTGGGTTAGTGGTTAGTTTTAGTTATAGTTTGCATTTCATTATCATCTTCACGATCACCCAAACCATTGGGGGCCGATTACCTAGATGTTAGGCCCCTTAAAACAACAATTATCATCATCATCTTGTTATTAAACGGGGGGACTTACGGCATCGTGGTGAACATCCCCGAGTACTTAAGTGTGTGTGTGCAATCTGTATGGTAACCTGTGTTAATTTTGTGACTGTACCAGTGTGTGTATTTCAATTTGTGTCTGGGATTGAGAAAGGGACTGTCGTAGCTTAATACTTTATTAGGTAAAATCCCGTTATTTGCCGGGAGTAAAACCACGAGAAACGACTTCCAGTATGACTGTGGTGGGAATCAAAGCTTTCACTTCTCAGTTATCTTCTTGAGGCTGAATGAACCCTGTTCCAGCCCTCAGACCAGAATTGGAAGAGATGGAAATACAGTGAGTTTCTCTCACGACTCAGCCGGCCAGCGCACCAAGCTTATCTGCCTCCCGTTGACTGATCACTTCCTGTTACACAGCGCGCACTTCGCAATTCTGTTCCATGCTTATAACGTGTATTTAGTGTTTATCCGTCGCTCCAACTATTCTCGAGTTGTGAAGTGCTACTTTTGGGTATAATTCTCATAATGCCTCCACGTGTGTACACGGTAGAGGAAAGGGTATTTATGTACGATAATTATGTGAAAACAGAGTCTTGCAGGAAGTCGTAAAACGTTTCATAACACATTTTTCAGGTGTGCGCCCCTCCACATAGAGAGACCGCGCGGAAGCTCGTAAACAAATTGAGGGGAACTGGTTCTTTACTCGATAAGAAGTAAAGTTTCAAAAAACGTGTACTTAACGAGGAAAAAGTAAATGAAATTGCAGAACATATCCGGAGAGAAATAGCCTCAATTACGGAAGACAAACTTATGCGTGTGAATCGGAGTTTCCTAAGACGATGCCAGAAATGTGTGGATGTAGGAGGAGAACATTTCCAACATCTCCTGTCATAAGGTACGACCTTAGTTTATTAATTCTTACTTTCTAAATTTTAATTGGTATCTCATGTCATGCACGGATAAACACCTGCTATACGGACACGCTGATGGTTGAATCTTTCAGCGGTAATTCTTTGTGGAAGTGTTAATATTTCTGAAAATCCAATACTATCTCTTTTCCTCCTTGACCTAAGGTGATTGAAAAAGATATTATATTTAAATAAAAACAATTAAAATTAAAAAGTATAGAAAAAAATAATAAAAATTAGAATTAAAATAAATATACTTGAACATTTTAAAAATAAATCAGCTTATAAAAATAGAATTATAATAATTTTATAATCTTAATTTTAAGATTATTAAAATAATATGAAAATTCAAATTATAAAAATAAATATGAACATTAAAATGTAAAAAATACAACAACAAAAGGAACTAATAATAATTAATATCAGGCTAAAATAATAATAATAAAAAAATAACCTACGAATTATTATGGGGTTTGAAGCCATTTTTCAGTGTTGCCTTGGTAAACAAAAATTTGGTGCTTTTCAGTCGGTCAACACGAATGTACCTAAAAGAGTTGGGTTATACCCTAATCATGAAAAAATTACATTAAATTATTATATTAAATTACATGAGATTAATAATATTATTAATATTAATCTCATGTAATTTTTTTTCAGGATTAGGGTATAACCCAACTCTTTTAGGTACATTCGTGTTGACCGACCGAAAAGCACCAAATTTTTGTTGAACCTACGAATAAAATATCTTCAATATTCTGCCCTATAAATGGTAAACTCGGTCAAAGGAGGCTGAAGATTGTTATTTCAACTGTTTGTGATTAGTAGGAACACTTTTGCCGTGAAACAATAAGGTAGGTCCTAAGACACAATTGACTTGCCGTAAACGTTTCTTCAGACTTTAAATTAACAAATCAATAATTTAATTATGAATGTTTAACATATCGATAGTGTTCTAACATCATTAATACGTCTTTCATATAGTGTATTAGTAATATGTGTTACGATTAAGTTGCTCCTCTAGCGAGCAATGTTTCCTTCTTGCACTTTAGTTGGACGCAGAATCTACTAGCAGGTCACATACATTTGCCACTGTCAGCTGTGTGGCTGTGACCTCTAAGCTTTCAGGCTCTCAACCTCGGCCCATCACTGGACTCGCGACCCTCCATGACTCACTTTGACTCATGAATAGCAATGCTTACAATCTGGGAGTATAAATCCCGTCCATTTTCTACTGATAAATCAGTGATGTTCTCTTATATGACTATTTCAAGAATTGTGGAAGAAAATGTTCAATTTCGTACTAATACGCACTAATAATATTAATAGGCCTAAATATAATAATGATATAGCCTACTAATTTCATGTGATGGGTATAACGTCCCTTGAACTGGTGTCGTTTAAGGAAAGTCATTCGCCTTCTGTACATAAGGGTTTGGATCGATTCCGGTACGGTTGGCATTTGGCATATAACAGTATTTTGATACGAGTGATACTCGTGTCAATAGCCACGTCGTATGATAAATCTCCTTCTATGGCAAAATTTCGGGACTTGGTATCTCTTTTTAATGGCGCGTGGTCTTCAGAGATGCTTGGTGCAAGTATTTCGAGTTGACGCCCGCAGACAACCTGCGCGTCGTGATGACGATAAAATAAATAATGAAGGTGTCACAAAAACACCCAGTACACGTGCGACGTGCCCGGCCATTTACCTTGTGCAATTAAAATCTCACAGATTAGTTGAAAATTGAATCCTAGAACTCTTCACCAACAAGCCTGACACCACATTAGTTAAAATGAACATTAAACCCATCATATAAAAGCGTCAGAGTAACTAGATTTTGCCATTTTGAACGTACGTTTTATCAATTTACAAGACGATGTCCTACGTCCACGGACCGGGTCGGGATTGAATCCGCTATTTTAGACTTTGAAGGCCAGCGCACAGCTGCGTCACTTCAGCACAACATATTTTAACAGTGCTTTTGCTTGCCACAATGACTCAAAATATTAATTTTTGTAACATATCTGCCGAAAGCTTGGTGAAATAATAATAATATTAATAATAATAATAATAACATTATTTTTTATCGCTAATCCTCCAAGTTTGGCTTTACCCACGAACACTGCGAGGGATCATTTCTATACCGACACAACTGCAGTGTCTTGGTACAGATACAACTGGGGAGGGTGAGAGGCCGATCGCCCAGGGGACCACTAACTTGAAGGAAAGGTCAGTGAAGGGAGTGGGAAGGAAGTCCGCCGTGGATCTGTTGAAAAGAACCGTCCCGAAATTTGCCTGGGGTGACAATGGAAAACCACAGACAACTATTTTCAGGATGTCCGAGGTGGGGTTCAATCCAATGCCCTCCCGATACCAGCGAGGCACGAGGTAGCACGTCAGCGCTCTCGGCCACCGCGGCCGGTAATAAAATAATAATAATAATAATAATATAGAATGAACAACCTCCACATCATGTCTACACAATTTAAGGCACTACCCCCCAAAAAAGAAAACATGGGTATCACCAAACCCTATGTGTGGCGAATTTCAATTGGACCATGTAGCAATTTCCCGGAACAATTATAAGGAAATCCAAAACCTCACAGTCAGAAAAGCGGTTAATATAACGTCAGATCACTACTTATCACAGATCAAGATGAATTTCATACCCAGACGGAAAACTCATCCCCGTATCAACAAAATCCCGAGAATCAGCCGTAAATTACTCGTCCAGGAAAGGAAAGAAGACTATCAAAGACAATTAAAAACATCCAAAAATTGGGATGAAGTGACAAACAATCTGATAGAGCCGGCAAGAGAATTAGCATCTGTGAAATACCATAGCAGGCATGCTTGCTGGAATGAGGAATGCGAAGAAGCGATAATGGAAAGTCTAGATGCATGGAAATTATGGAACGGAAATAAAACACTGGAGAGATTGAAGAAATCAAGACAAATAAGGAAGCAAACACACCGCATACTGAGAAGAATCAGAAGAGAATATCTCAGAGAACAAGTCACGGAAATGGAAGATAATTTTAAGAAGAACAACACCAGACTATTCTATAGGGATTTTAACAATACAATTACTGGTTACACGGCACCAAACCTCGACTTGAAGAAACCGGACGGATCCCTTGCCTTGAATGATAAAGACAACTATGAGATTCTTGCCAATTATTTCGAAGAACTACTTAATCGCGAACCACCACAGGAAAAATTGTAAACTCTGAAAGACACAGTCCAGAACCAACAATCAGAACCACCAGATGAAGTGGAGATAAGGAATGTAATAAATTCTTTAAAGAACAATAAAGCGTCCGGCGAAGATGGAGTTATCTCAGAACTGTGGAAGATAACCAATGACGCATTTATCACTGAAACGACGGAACAGTTCAGGAATATCTGGAGGGATGAAAAGATACCGGAGGACTGGTTAGTGGCATTGATTCACCCGTTACATAAAAAGGGACCGAAAACTGATGTCAATAATTATCGAGGTGTATCACTTTTATCAGTTACGTACAAAATATTTTCTAAACTACTACTGAACAGACTGGAACCACAAATTGACCCACAACTGGGAGAATTTCAGGGAGGTTTCCGGAGAGGGCGTTCTTGTCCAGAGCAAATACTTAGTCTGAAAATGATAATAAAATATTACACTGCACGATCAAAAGATCTATTCATCGCATTCGTTGACTTTCGCAAAGCTTACGATTCAATAGATAGAGACACATTGATGGACATATTGAGGGAATATGGAGTGGATCAAAAGACGCTAAACCTACTTAGGCTGACGTTAACAAACACTATATCCAAGGTGAAATTCCGGGGAGAGATCAGCAAACCCTTCCAAATAAAAACTGGTTTGAGGCAGGGAGACAGCCTATCACCGATGTTGTTCAACGTGGTTCTAGATAAGATCATGAAGACATTGTGGATAACCAATGACTCCGGGGCTTTACTTGGAAATAAAAATAAAAACATCAAACCCAGATGTCTGGCCTTCGCGGATGATCTGACACTTCTAGCTGAAACGGAACAGGAAGCAATAATACAGATAAATGAACTAAAAGAAATCGCTGGGAAAACAGGGCTACAAATCTCTTTTCCAAAAACAGAGATGATGAGCACCAACTACATGAAGAAAACAGATAAGACGAAATATGGGAGGCTAAAGGTCACGAAACAGTTGAAATACCTCGGAGACATCATTAGCAACAATAGACTGGACAAAGAGTCAATGGAAAACAGAAGACTTAAACTAGAAAAACTCAACTTCTCCACTAAAAAATATATACAACAAAAAGAACCTCTCTCTTAATGCCAAACTACAACACTACAATGCTGTGGTAGAACCGGTGATCTTATATGGTGTGGAGACGGCAAATTTGATGAACCTGGAAAAGCTTCTGAATATTGAAAGGAGGATATTGAGGAGGATTTACGGCCCAAAAGTGGCACAGGGAACCTACAGACTAAGATCAAACCATGAGATATATGAAAGGGTGAAAGACCTGGAAACCACAATTAGGAAAATACGTTTACGTTTCTATGGACATATGATGAGAATGGATCCAACAAGAATAAATAAACAAATTTTTGATAAATTATATAATATGAAGAGCCAAGGGGGTTACACCAAGCAGATGAAGGAAGAACTCCCGAGGCTAGGAATTAAAGATGACGACTGTCGAGACAGAAAACAATTCAGTGAAATACTTTCGAACATAAAGGTTCTTGTGGGAGAAAAAAGAGAACGCAGGGGAGGAAGATGGACAGCAGAGAGAAAGGCGCAACACTCTGAAAGAATGAAGGAAGTGTGGAGGAAGAGAAAGGAAGAAAGAACTATGAGAAGGAAATGAAATGATATTTGCGTGTTCCTTAGTTTTGGCCAGTTCGCATAATGTATTGTAATACAATCGTACAGCCTCAGCTACCTGGTGTAGATCTCTAGGGTTTGAGCCATTTAAGCGATAGACACTACAATGTCAACGTTCCATTGTGTACTGCTGTCTAGCAAAGAAACGAATATTTTATTGAACGACCTGTGGCTGAAATGTGTTTAATTTTGAATTTTAATCACCAAATGTGATACGAACTGACATCCAACGACTCGGAATGCCCTTCAAGTATCCGACTTCCTTAGCCTGATATCAAATCCGCGATCTTGGGTTCACGAAGCGAACATCCACCGCGAGAAGAGAGAGGGAGACGGTGGATGGAATGCTCAATATTAGACGAGTAGTAATCAAGACGGCCACAGCCTGTATTTAACTTGAAGCTTGGATATAGATGAATGGAATGTTTCACACGAAACAAGAAGCCAACTATAACTTCATACAGCCTGAGGTTCTCAATTCTATGTTTATTAAAATATGTGGTTAATCCATGCGGTCACTTTGCATAAGGTGAACTAGCTGCTTTAGGCGAACGAATCAACATGGAGGGGCGCCAATGAAACTTAATTACATATTAATTATAACACATACGCCTGCTGATGTAATGAGCGTGGGTGGGAGGTCAGGGTTCGAATGCAATTAGCTGGATGCAATCTGGAGCGGCATCACTAATAAAGCGAGGACTAGAACCAGTAGAGGCAAGGAAGAAACCTTAATAGTGTAATTGGTCCGAGGCCAAATTCCTGGCTCTGCCAAGAAATGTAATTCTGATCCGAGGGCTGGAACGTTGTGCACTCAGCCTTGAGATAGGTCGAACATCAATTCCGCCCGATTTTCCTCAATTCCACCCGGTCCTCCAAGGGACCCAAAAATAAGTTCCTCTACTCCGCTCAGGCTTTGACAAGGGGTCGGCAAAGGGGTTATCCCGTGGCCGACGAAAGATACTGGCCCCAGTGCGAACAGCCATCTTGTCTGTGACGTAGGCGATGTAGTGACCCTGGTTGAGTCGACTTGTGAATTTCTTGTGAATAGCAGTGTGAGAATAGTTAGTGTTTTATAAAGTGTAATGTCCAACTTTACATCCAACTTGTGTTGTGGTGCATCATGTAGCTGCAATAATCACGTAGCCTACAGGGTAAGTGTTAACACTTTATTTCTCATTAATGATACAGGTTAATCAAACGCACGTGTGGTGCAGGTTATGTACGAACTTCGTTAGCCTGATATTGTGGATGTTAAGGACTATTAGAATGCATGCTAAGTTAATTATCTGAGTTAAAGTTAGATATTTAATGAATGTGTCTCTTTACAGGAAATCAAAATGCCGAGATGCTGTAATGTGGCTGGCTGTAAGAACAATTACAGATCTCAGCATGAAAATGTTTCTACATTTTCTCTCCCAAAGGACGAAAAATTAGGAAATATATGGCCTAGAAAAATTCCCACTGACTTCTCTAAAGTGAGCAAGCCTATAATTTGTATAAAACATTTTCCTGATAGCTCTGTTATCAGGACAGAGCAAGTTGATGGGGAAATAAAGACATTTGCTAGGAGTTATCCGAAGTTGAAACCTGATGCAGTATCTTCAATATTTTCGAATTTGCCAGGATAGCTATCCACTCCTGGGCCTTCTTCTAGAAGACTGTGTGATGCAGAGGTAGAAAATCTCGGATAAAGCCATAGAAGCGAGCTTGGAAGACTTCAGCCACTACGAAGAAGAGAATTCTGTGCACAGTCTATCGGATATATCTGAACACTTCTCCTCCAACAGGAATAAATTTAAGCAGGAATGGACACATATCAAGACAGAAGACAAGTTGGTGAAGTGCTTGAAGAATTTGAGTGATGCAGTGCCCATAATTACAGGTTCTGTGTGTATTCTAAATAACCTCAGCATTGAGCTGGCTGTCAATGGGTTGCAGATTCCCAAACATCAAGTTCCACAAAACTTTCTTTGCATTACTGATAAAAATTCATTTGATGAACTAGCCTACTTCATTTCATTGAAAATTCTGAGTGCGATGAAAATGGAAGAAAGTTGTCAGCAGTGAATGCTCCTGTGAACATCCTACAGAGAAGTTTTTCGAGTGATGATTGCACACCATTATAGTCTTTAATAGAGCAAGTTAATTTTTTAGATGTTAGGCAAACAATCGTAGGTACAGTGGAGACACGTTACTCTTGGCAGCTTCCATATAATATGTTCACTTGTCATCAGTGTACAAAAAGTTACATCGGAGTGGTCATATTTATCTGCCTCATCCATCAAATCTTCAAAAGTTGCTTGGTAAGTTTGATTTGAGTACTTTTGACATTATTGGGAGTATTGAGTAGCCTATCTCAGTCTAAAGAAGAATAATTTCTTGAAAGATCATGAATGTTCATAAATTACTTTTACCGTAGTTCATTTTAATGGAAAAGTTGAACTGTACTCTTCTAAAGCCATGGCGAGACAAAGCCATTGGTCGCTACTTGGTTAGGCGACTATCTGGACCAAAATTATTGTTAGTAGTACAAGCAAGGAGGTCTGGGGTTAGGTTTGTGTTTGTACGCAAAGAATACTCTGTATTGCCGGTACCAATAATGAGCGCTGGCAGCTGTCAAAGCTAACACGTGAGGAAATGCTGCGTTGCCACTGAGGCAGATCATGACTCATAACATTCCAAGAAGCTTCCAGGAAGACACAAATACTGGGATCTGTGGTGTGTCAGCCATATTCGTGTGAAGGGTCAATTAAACATTGCGATGCACGCGAGTTTAGGGGAATTTTTAGTTGCCTAATCGCTCTAGCTGCTACTAACTTAATTATGGGTCTATTCCTTTCATAGCCCCCTCTTCGTCACTTGTGTCTGAATTGGATCTGGAATTGCTTTCCAGGGAAACGATGAACCAATCTACCCCATCATCGAGTATACATTCACGTTTCGTAGCCTCATCCAGTTCTCGTTGCACTATTAACACAAAACGCTTCCAGTTTTATGAAGTCACTTCCCTAATAGCCTAAACGGTAAGCTTCTCAACCTCACGGAGTGTGAAATTCTTATTATGCCGTGCTAGATAACCCTTCACTTGACCCCATATAATTTCTATAGGATTGAAGTGGCAATGATATGGGGCAGCGTGATGATCTCATGGCCATGCTTTCTCGCCAGTTCATCCACGTGGTAGCCTACATGGATTTAGGCTTGCGCTGCTGTATAAGGTTGAGAAGGATATTAATTCTGAATGAAAGTGGAACGCGGCTTATACACTTGTAGCAGACATGAATGTACTTTTACATTCCTTGTGTCCTTGTTTCATTTTTTGGGCGATATTACGTATTGAAATTAGGAACCCTAATTAAAACTTACTACTGAACCTCATATATGTGCTAAAGTACGTAAATATGTGTTTTTATTTTTTGCTATTTTAAAAACAGCTGCCATGCTTCGATAGCACTTGATCTCTTTTAACCGTCATCAAGGCTCACTCTAGCAGCACGCATCGAGGCACACATGTGAGATACAAAATCACTGTTGATAAAAAGAAGTGGGATGCAAAATCACTGTTGATAAAAAAAGAATCATCGGGACACGTTAGGCAGTAGCCATTGCCAAAACTCATTGATCTGGGTGCGTTAGGCTGTAACCATTGTCAAAAACCAATGGATTGGACAAAGTGAAGGTAAGAATGGTCAGGTGTAGGTGCAGCCTTGGCCGCGCGCTGCTAGCGGGGCATGGTTGACACAAAACCATTGATCTGGGCACGTTAGGCTGTAACCTTTGTCAAAACCACAGTTGTGCGGAAAAAAATAGACATACATATTACAGGAGAGCGATATACTGCATAGTTATTACTGAGCAGATAACAAAAAACACTCATTTCAGCCGTACAGAGATGCGAAATATTGCACACACTAGCATAATTAGAGTCGTGAACTGAGTGTTGCGAACAAATGATGCCCACTAGAGACTGAATTGGGCACTTTTTTGTTTCACATAGTACCGTAAGGGCGAGGTTGGCAGTACTGTTATGGTACTTTTTTTGATGATTGATTTGAACAATGCCGCTCACTGCTGTAATTTTCGCTATATTTGGAATGGCTGGGTGGGTCACAGACGGCGGAGGAGGAAACATCTATTAAAACATTGCTTCCTGATTTATTTCTCATCCTTTTATAAGGTATTTTGGCTAATTCATGTATTATATAGAGTGTTATCGCTCGTTCTATGTTCATTCAGCACTACCGAGAAGGATTCCTTTTGTCCGAGAGCTGTCGCATGGTAGGCTACATGATGGCGGTCGAGCCATTCCAACATTCGCGGCTTCGTACTTGAAGTTGTTGGAGCTTATTCTATCTGTACTATGTGGTACGAAGCATTGTCCATTACAATAACACTGTGTTCAGGGATGTTGGGTAACAATTGTTCCTGGAACCATTTTAAAAACTAGTTGTAGTCCATGTCTTCATGGAAATCACCAGTTCTTTTCGACCTAAAGAGCAAAAGTGTATTATTAACAAAGCCGTGTGATTGCCCGGCATGTAGAATAATAAATCGACCCCCTCTGCCTGACGGCCCTTCCTTGTCCCCTGAACTGAGTTGTCACTCCAACCCTTAGACACTGTGTGACCAGCATTGACCCACATTTCACCTAACCACACAATATCCATAACATTTTTGCCCTATTAACTTAAGTTTTGAATTTTCCAGTAGCCTATTTTCACCCAATTTTCACCAAATTTTGTAGGTTCTTTAAAGTGAGCATAATTAAGGGAATTCTAAACTTTGGAGCTATTTGGTTCAGTCATTTAGAAATTATAACATTTTATGTAATAAATATGCAAATTTTGAAAATGTCCCAGGTACATCAAATTTAAAGTTATCAATCTAAAACTTGTATGGAATGATCATCAATGGTCTACAAATAAAAATTGGTATTACTTTTAAAATCAGTGCAAATGGTTTATTATTAAAATGGTTTTTTTTAGAATGACCTGTTGTTCTGTTAAAATATGTCATTTTTTTCAAATTTGAACCTAAATATTTCTGAAAGTTATTAATATTTTTCCAAATGAATTCCACACATTATTAAGACCACAAAGTTGTATGTGAAAACCAAGTTTGAAGGTAATGGGATCAAAACGCAGGCAACTGGAACATTTAAAATGCTGAAAAATATGGTATTGAGAAAAAGCTAACTTTATTAAAAAATACAGTATTTTAGTGGAATTTCCTGCATCAAGACTTCCCTGAGTTTACAAATCACTTTTCCCACACTTCAGAGGTAACTTATTACTAAACCCATCTTTCTCCCTGATGTTGACACGAAGATTTACTGCCACATTCACCACACAGGTCTGTAAACAAATTTTGGAGGGCACCCATATATGAATGAGAATGTGCTTGTCATTAACACTAGGTCAAACAGTATTCTCCTCACTAAAATAGGCCTATTCCAGTTTTCTGACACTGGCAGAAGAAGTAGTTGCAGCTGTTGAACTTGCATTACTTAACTTCACATGTAATATCACCCCACTGTTTGTCAACATTCTAAATAGCACTATTCCATTTCTTTGTTTCACGGACTTTCGGTTTACGCCATCGACTAGATACAGAATACATCTAATAAACTGCACACAAATCTCTAAAATACCATTAACTTACACAAGTTCCACCACTCACAGTAAACCAATAAAAATATAATTCTTGCGAATAAACTTCACTAAAGCCACTGACCATCAAAATAAACAAAGACGCATGGTTCCACCATGTATCCAAAATGGCCTATACTTTACTACAAACCAAAATACTTCTGTTCGATGTTAAATATGTGCATGTGTATAGTAATGATATTCTTTTAGTGAATGCCATACAGTTAAAAATTATATGGGATAAGAAAATAACATGTACGGTAAGAAAAGTAAGAATAATGCTCTAAGAAAAGTTTCACACTTGACAAACATTGCCTAGGCTACTCATAACTGATAAATTTACCAACAGATGGCACCATAAGCTTGTATTCAGATGATTGGCATGATAATATTGGCCAAGAGTATGAAATTACAACAAAATTGAGGGGTTTTTGGTTCTAGGAAGTAGGCGTTGCCCATTTCAAGACCTAAGCACGTGTTCTTTAAAAGCCCCCGTAAGGTATTTAAAAATGGCCGTACTTAAAAAACAAATGTATATTTAAGTGCCCCAAGTGATAGGTAACTTCTAGGACATGAAACCAGATTTTGGTTTTTTGTTTGTAATTTTTGGCCTACAACTCAGTAGGGTCTCCCCATTTCATGTAGGAACTGACACCTCAAAGCCACAATATCTGGCCTCTCCATGATCACCTTCCCCCCATTAATTTTCTTATATTTAAATCCCAGATCGTGCAACACTTTCAGTGAAGAAAGGCTTCCTTGAAATAATTGTGCCTCTCTGAGCAAAAACAAGAAGTTTGCGACATGTTGGAATTTCTTTCCTAAAATAATAGCTATAAATATGCCGTCTAACAGCATCTTGTTGAAAGCCATCTAAATTAGTGACCACCCCTTCTCTATGCCTCTTCTTCCCTGGAGTTGATAGTTTAGACGGGCCAGCATCATCAGACAGGAACTTCCCTTCCGTCACTCGGTATGCAGTGATTTCACTCACACCAAGAGTCTTGGCAGTTCTTTTCCGCACCTGAACAAATGGAATCAGAGGTTCCTCCCGTAAGCGCATATTTTCCTCTTCTTCCTCCATAAAATTCCTCACCGCACATACCATCTCCTTTACTTGGCTATGGAGAGTCACACTACGGCCTGAAGTTGTTCTGTCGCAGAGAATGGATCCTGGGCCTTCCGCGAGCATGTACCGATGCCATTTTTACACAACGAAAATAGACACGATGATGCAAATAAAAGAAATAAACTCAAAATCTGTATATACACACGCTTCCAACAAAAACAGAACGATAACGCTTACTGTAGCCTATGAAAGAATAAGCAAATGCACTTCAATATATACTCGGGATATTACTAATGGCAGTGACGAGTTAGTTCACAGTAGAACACTGCGTCAAACCATGTGCTCACTGCTGTGTCGGCATTCATTGCAACACTGCTCGCTGTTGCTATGGACACCGTTACCCCTCTTGTCTCCACTCCTCACCTCACCATTCAAGCGGATGGCAGCTTGCACCGTTCATCTTTTGTAAATCAGAGTATAACACATAGAATTTAACATGTATGCAGCGTTTAAACCCTAAGTGTTGTCCACGTTGTCATGGATGATGCCATTTTGTGTCTAGGGGAATTTTGTAAGTGTAAATTCCATTCCATGTCCACATTAAAGCTATTGACACAAGTTGGCAGGCTTGTTTTGTTGAGATAAATTAGAGATGAAAATAGTACAAGAGTTAATAGAAGACTCTATCGTTGCCAAGGCTGCAAGATACCAATGTAATTGATAGTGATTTTGTACTGCATAAGGAAACAGTAGCAAGGCAGCTGGAAGCAAGTTAGACATGTCCAGTCCTCAAATTGTGTTCATGCATCTTTGTAACGATGAATTTGTAACCCACTAAGCTCCAGTGAGATTGGGAAATGGTGTCAGAAAAATTTAAAATCCTGAAGAGATCATGAATCATCAGCAGGGTATAATGGCTGTAGGCCCTATGTGCAGTGCAGGATTTTTTGAGAATATTAATAGCTGGAGGATATTAGATCCTAATAATCGCCAGTAATATATCCAAGATCAGCAAGATATCACCTTTATAGTCTACTTGGTGAAACCTGCAAACTTCATTTTCTACATTCTAAGATTCTTCCAGACAATGTGTTAATGTGCTTGAGATGCTTATATTTATAACCAATGTCCTAAATAAAATAATGTCTGTAATACATTTTGTGTGTGCTTATTATAATTAAGTGTAAACATTACTGTGTCATTGGATGAAGATTACTTGCAATTTGCTAGTGTTCTTGAAGATACAAGTATAGTTTTGTACTCCAGGGCCCTACCAATCACCACATCCAGAATTCTCTGTTAAAGCTCTAGATTTACCCATTTCAAACCGATTTACCCAGTGTGTAGTACTGTTAACTGCTTATTTTCCATGTGGCCTGCAAGGATGCCCATGTTCTTTTTCAGGGGGAATGGATGTGGTGAGGAGTATACGATATTTTATGGGAAGAAGGGGTAGGGGGGGACTGGGTATGTTATAAAATTCTTCATCCCCAGACCACCAGGGTGAAACAAAAAATAAGAAAAAATAATTAAAAGTTGAGGAATGCTTTCATTTGAATAATTTGAAGGTTGACGTTTGGTGGAGATCTTGGACATCTTATTGGGAGGGAGATACCATGTCCGTGTAGCCAGCATAGATCCAAATTACAATGTCAAGTATGGTCTTTCTTTAATTTTAATAAATGGAACAGTTCCACCTAAATGGAGTAGGGGTAAGTAAAGTGGCTTCTTGTCCAGGTGACCTGCTTTGCGAAGGATTATTTGAAACCTGATATAGGATTTATTCTTCAAAGCTTCGCACAAAGGCTCTTGACAGAATGATTTGAATCCCACTCCTTGCATCCTGGAAGTGTCTTCCCAACTCAACTGTAAATAAAAGCTAACTGAAAACGACTACCACATCCTTTTCTAATACAAGTACAGTACACACATAAGTGCATGGGGCTGATATCCACGACATTTCAATCCACTGAATTAACTCACAATGAATAAGTTTCCAAGGTCCTTCACTTGTAGTAATATACTTCGTTATAAAAATCTTGAGCCCATAAAACCATAAATTTGACCTAAGCCTAACTGGGAACGGGAGAGAACCGTTAAACATGTCCATCATGATAGTAGTTGCCACAAGAAGTAAACCTGGCACTGTAGGGGATTGGTGTCAGATAAAAGGCTCTCTGCTAAAGGAGGTAAGTATAATCTCAGCAATTCATATATGTATCTGAAGTAGTCCTATGCATTAAATTTTTGTTGTTGAAAATGATTGTCTTATGGTAGGCCTACTCAAAAAAGCAAAATGCTAAAAACCACGAGTGTTGGCTCAAATTTCTTATATTCATTTTTATTATTTTGGGGCATGAATGACCCTTCCCTTGCAATAAATGAAGCACTGGATACTTTCTCCTAATGCAATGCTTGGTTGTTTCTTCTTTTTTTTTTAAATTCCAGCTGCTTTTAAAGTTAAACTTACATGTAAACTGGTATGGAAACAACTTATTGATGAACGAAGATAAGAGGATAATATGTACAGTTTTGTATATCTGCATAAACTGGAACATCCATTCAACGTTTGTATTACACTGCTTAATATTCTACTGCTCTAAGGTTTTGAGCTAGTGATAGGGGTGGATTTCTTCCACAGCTTTTAACTTTATTTTTGAGTATCCTTAAATTCACACTAACAAATTACTCGGCTATTGGTAGGCTTCTATAGATGAGAATACCTTGGTGCAATCAATGCGGCGAGGCGAGCGAGCGACACCACTCCTCTGACGTCACAGATCCGCGCCATGGCCTGTCTTTCTCGTCGGCCACGGTTATCCCCAATGACGTAAACAAATGTCATAACCCTCCTGCTCGCATACCGAGGGCCGGGTCAACATCAAACACCTTCTGCAGCGCATGAGCGAATTCTTGCATTCCACACGACAACACAAGTTCAACACCTCATCCAAATATATTTGTTTTTTTAAAGTGCCTACGTCAGATACAGACAGACACGTACATTCTACTTAACAGCAGCGGGCGGGTGTCGAGCAAAGACAAGAATAGTCGTGTGAGAAAAGAATTCATTGAAAACAAGCTCATGCAGTACGCCAACCAAACAATGAGTAGATTAGATCTTGTGAAGTGTGTTTCTCACACAATAGTTAGGGAATGAAAAGAGTTTAATCTAATGTTTTTTGTATAGTTTGAAATGAAGTAAAGATTTATGTGATTTTAAGATGCTGATTTTTCTTATTTTATTAAATTTCCTGTCCATATTTTTATTTAACAACAGTGATTAATATCTAGCTCTTTGTATTATGTTTATATCTGATTTAACGATTGAGCGGACTTGGTGGTGGTGATTTTAAATTAACCATAATATTCTTTTACATACGTCTGCCAAGTTTTCAATTTTTTTCTACTCATGCACTGCATAAGGTGTTTGACACGGCCCTTGGTATGCGAGCAGGAGGGTTATGACATTTGTTTACGTCATTGGGGAAAAGCCTGGGCGGAGTTGAGGAACTCATTTCTGGGTCCCTTGGAGGACCGGATGGAATTGAGGTAACCCTGGCTACCTGACTGGAATTCCCGGGTGGAATTGATGCCCGCCCTTGAGAGAAGGCGTGGGTTTGATTCCTACCTTAGCCATCTTAGAGGTGGCTTTCCGTGGTTTGCCACTTCTACTTCAGGAGAATGATCATATAGTACCTAAATTAAGCCGACGGCTGCCTTCTGCCCAAATTCTAGTCTCAATTACAAAATACACACACACTAGTACAGCCATTTTAATAACACAAGTTATCAGACAGATTTTACACATGGGACTACATGACCACGATATGGCAAAGTTCCTAAATGAAATCATCAACAACAACTGCAACAACAAGATTGATCCACATCTGGCACGACGAATTCAGTAGAATTGCCTTATTCAGCGATACCAAAATTTTATATCCAATCAAATATTTATCTTATGATTTGGGTCTTAAAAATTGCTTATTTGAGTATCACATCGACCAGAGTGAGTCAGATAACCTCTAGCAGTGGATTTTGAGGATCCAACAAACCTCTGGTCTGAAACATAACAGACATGGAGGTAGTCGACGCAGTTTGGACCATCGAAAGGTGAAATTAAATGCTCCATTAACTCCACACAGCAGAGACACAATCATAGAGTGATAATTTAGTACAGATGCCATGAATTGAACATCGCCGAACTTCAGTGCCCCTCACCTAATTGCTGGTTGAGTAAGGTACACGTGCAGTCATGAGGGATTTAAGAAGAGAGTGAACATCTTTGGTGTAGTTGTCAAACTATATGTTAACTAGCGGACCCGTGCGAGAAATCTCGCATGTTCATAAACCACACTTTCCCCAATAGGTTTTGCAAATCGAACACTTCTTACAAAATTTGGATTTTTAAGAAATTACAATGCGATTTGCCACTGATAATGTCATTTGTGTGCTGAGTGTGCTGTAACACTCACCGCTTATTCGATATTTATGAAATTATACGATTTGAGTACTCATTCCTTTGATTTACTGTTTCTGAAATCCATGCAAAATGATTAAGGAAAGACCCCATAATGTTAAAATAACATGAAACGGGCGTCACAACGACCAACTGGACAGAAATTATGGAGCGTATTTTCATACATCAACAGTATCTGCAAATCGCACACTTCGTACATTTTTTAAAGTCATTTTTTAAAGAAATTATTGATATTTATGGAATTAGAGTGCAATTCGTCACTGCTATTGTCTATTCGCTTTCATTTGAATGCTCGTTTTCATGATCGGTCACTTGTGAGCGCCGCAGGAGGGATCCATACTACTGAAATAATATATATGAGAACACGTACGTTTTGTAGAATATGACACAACCGATAATGTGTGTTATTGCGTGACATGTCCAAGACACAAGAATGAACTACAGTATTTCATAACTATTTCAAATTCTTCAAGTAAACAAATAAATAGCAATCTTAAGAATAAATCCTATTAGTTCGCTTTATACTGACCAGCTCAGCATGGCACAATAACGTGCCAGCCCACTCTACTGTATATCCGACTTAGGGACGAGTGGGTTCGACCGAGAGCTCACGATCAGAAACGTTTTTGCGATGTCTCGATTAACCGTTTAAAACTGTCTCATAGAAACTTTTTTTCTAACGATTCCTAAAATAAACGTTTTGTAAAGAATCGTTTTCTTAAATGTTTAGAGTTTCTGTTAAATCTTCATCCTCTTAAACAATTTTACACTTACATTTAAAAAATATGTTTGACGAATGACGTTTTGACTGATTATGAGGAAAGTGTTACGAAGGTTTTTCAGTACACAAGTCTAGTCCGAGGAATAAATGCACGGTGGAACAGTAGACTGGTATTTTGGGGTATTTAATACCACCATCTGGTATGAGAAATACCGCTAGACAGCTCAGGATTAAAAGCTGATGTAAGGGAAATTGTTTATTTTACCGACAAAAACACCCGTCAAAAACGAAATATCATTAAGGCGAGTTTATTGAATCAAGGAAAAATGGAACATATTAAAGGCTAAGGAAATAAATTTACGCGAAAACTGGCATAAAAATAGAGTTGTTTTTAAAATAGTAAAAAGGTTTTCCGAAAACTCTAAATTAGAAAACGATTTTCTAAACTACGGTTTGTCGTTAATTTATTAACAAACTTACAAACATTTCCCAAGAAAACTGTTATTTAATTAAACGTTTTACGAAACGCCGTTAGTAAAAAACGTTCAATAGGGAGCTCTAGTTTGACCTCAACTTCAGCCATTCCTGAAATGGTTTTCCGTGGTTTTAGATTTTTAGCTCCAGGTAAATATGATTACGGTCGTATTTTCTCCATTCCATATCCAATTTCATTCATTTTCATGTTATCTCTCATTAACTCCTCTGGTATATACTGGCATCAGGAACACATTAAACACAATTCGTCAAAACTCATCCTATCTCACCCTTACCCTGTATAAATGAAAATAATAAAAAACGTGACATTTAGCCCTTAAGGGGCAATGACCTACCATTCGATCGCTGCCCAATCTATTACCCTACAGATTGTGGGGTGACGCGTGGTCAGCACTTCGGGTTCCCACGGCCGTTAAACGCGGTTTTCTTGACCGGAGCGCTGCCTTTCTGATCAGACAGCTACTCAATTGTACTCACGAGGATGAGTGCACAACGATCCAGCCACGCCAGTTACTAAGATCCCTGACGAAACTGGGAATCGAACCTGGGTCGTTCGGGTGAGAGGCGACGCGCTACCCCAACGCCACGGAAAATAATAAGGGGGTAAACCACATGCATTGTTACTTGATGTTTCGACCCCCTCGTGGTGAAGCGGCTAGCATTCTTGGCTGCCCCGGAGGTCTGGGTTCAATTCCCAAGAAATTCCAATTCTGGTGTGAGGGCTGGAACGGGGTATACTCAGTCTGGTGAGGCCAAACTGAGAAGATTAGGGTTCGATTCCCATCTCAGCCATCTTGGAATTGGTTTTCGGTGATTTCCCAATTCCACTCCAGGAAAATATCGGGTTGATTCCTAACTTAAGGCCACAGCCACCTCCTTTTCAATCCTCTCCTGAATTACAAATAATCACACTAATATAGCCAACACAATAACACAGGTTATCAAACAAATTCTACACACACACACATCCAAGTACACAGGGCTACATGACGACGATACCACAAGGCCCCTAAATCAATCAACAAAGCAACTTGATGTTTACGAAGCGAGCGGTTTGTCTATCGACTTTAGTTACAGAAAGGGCGGGGATTGTCCTGGACATTGACTTACTTAGAACGTCTACAATTGAGATAAGAATTTAGGTCGAAATCGTTAAATCAATTTTTAAGAAATTTGTAATGCACGACTAAGAAGCAGTTAGGTCACGAAAAGTACTTGACGTCCTTGGAGGAGAGTAAATTAAAAGTTGTACTGTTTCACGGCCTGAACAGGTATGGGTGAGAGAATGAAACAAGTCACACAAACAATCCGTCATACCAGCCAGATTCATAATTAGACTAAATAAGATGGCTCATGTTTCAGGGTTTGAATCACAGAACGCGAGGGGAAGGTATACGAGATTTATTACCATGGCCTGGAACAACTCCGCCTCATTCACCTTCATTTTAGCTTCCTTTCGACTTTTGTAAAAAAAATGAAAGTAGACTTATGCTGATGACATCTACAAGGGCCAAATGTCTGTGTGTCTGCCCCCCCCCCCCCCTAACCCCCTCCCCTAATCCCCCCCATAACCACACACTTATCAATTAATACACGACAAAACATAGTTGTACCAAATATGGCACATAGGTAGCACAAGCATAGGGCACCACAATGTCATGTTTTATATCGCCACCATCTTAACGAAATTAAAATGGCAACCACCAAAATGTTCAAGGTTTAATAAAATTGTGACTAAACTAACCAGCGGATCTCTACTAAATTTCGGAAAAACATACCTTCATGGGGGAAATATTTGGGTCCAAACTACAAGGTCATCAGCTAAATTATGTCAAGAGGGCGGCCGTGAAAATTGCCATAACTTGTGAATTTTTTCAAGCCATTTTTCAGTGTTGCCTGCACAGACTGTCAATTTATACTTTTCAGTGGTCAACACGCTTTTTTGCCTAACATGTTTGAGCGGCGTTACACTCTATATATTACACGGGCCCGAAAAAAAATCATGCATTTATATTATTCTTTGATAGAGGAGTGAATTAATGATTACGCGTTTTGACTGTCACGCGATCATCATCAGATCCTGATCACAATGATTTAAGTTTAAATATAATTACAAATATTTTTGAATTTTTATGTTATCAACTTTTGTATAACTCGTATAATTCCCTTAGAAGAGTAACACTGTAGAGTAGACCAACGGAATTTTAAAAAACTATTGTTAAAAACATCCAACTCGTTACAAAATTTAATTAAAAACCTCTGTAGCTTAAATAATTGCAAATACTGTTGTACATTAGTGCTATACGCATATCCACTGAACCTAAATTAAGCCTAAGTGACCAGGATCTGATGATGTTCGTTTGATGAACGAAATTATTCGTCCAATATAATCCCATCATTTTGTAAGAAGTGTTATATTAAGTGTATAAATAATTCATGTTATTTATTTCAGGCACTGGGAAAGTAATTGTAATTCGCCACCCAATCTCATTTGAGCACACTCGTATTGACCGAATGCAAAGCTGCTAAAAATAAATATTACTTGTTGTGTTGTTAATTCATTTTAGGGGCTTGAGATATTTTGGTGAACAGCCCCGTGTACATCAGTGTACGTTGAATTATTCTGATAACCGGTGTTCCTGTGGTAACTCCACTAGAGTGTCTAACTTACCAGAATCTATAATTGGAATATGTGCTATGGGACTTGAAATAAAGGACCATCCCAGAATTTGCCTAGAGAGGGTGTGGAAAATCACAGGGTAAAACTACAATCAGGATGGCCACTGTCTGCGCCAAGATTTAAACCTTCAGTTTACAGATTTCCGACTCCCACTTGGAATCGTGGTAGTATGCGACTGAACACGCATGGCTTCGCTTCAGGGTAAAGTATTGGTGGTAGTGATGGGTTTGGCCTTAAGGGGAGGGGAGGAGCATAGATTAATGCCTCTGGCGGAGTATTAGACTACAAGTAGCCTATAACAAACGAGGCAGTGTTTTATGGTGTAATACAGAGGTGTGCAAATTATTAGAATCAAAGTTGCTTTTTATAGTTTTCACGACTTACTATTTATAAAATAAGGCAGTAAAACGGTTTCGCAAGGTTTTAAGATTGTAAAATTAATCCAACTACAAAATGTATGGCCTTACTCATAAGTTGTGTACCTTTTTTTGAATGAATTTATGAAAAATGTATTTCATAATTTACTTGAAAGGAAGCAATTATGCTTAGTGAGAATGGTACTTCAGTCATTTTGACTAATTAATTCTATATTTTGAGTGCATTTAGTGCTTCAGACTTTCTTCATTGAGGCCACTCTATAACTGTTGGAACATTCTTAGGGCATGAATTGAAGAGGGTCCCTCCGAAATCACTGGAAAAAGGAGTAAATGGACCCAGCTAAGACATCCTTTGGAATACCCAATTCCCGAAATAGCCAAACGCGAATCCCTACTGGAGAAGTACAGTAGTTAAGTCATACGAGAGAAAATCATTACTGAGTCGAGGAAAAAAGTTGCAACCAGTGGGATAATAAATGGCTTCTTTCAGAGAAAATCTGACTGCTTTAAATTCTCCCTTGGAGTATCTATTGCACACGTGTGTTGGAGTTTACCTTACACAGTCACATACTTTATAAATCATCTCAATTATACAATTTAACATTAATAAGTACGTAACAGAATATCAGCACTGTTGATTAGTTTTGTTGACGCTGCAAGATCTTAAAGAATGATTTTGGAACGTCCTTCATGTCATAACTGAGCAAGAAAGAAAACGAATGTTCAATTTTTGTTCTATTTTAAACGTATCACCAGTTTTCATAATGACAAAGAGAACTTAAGAAAGAGTGCATGGAAATGATCGTCCTACCTTCAGCCAATCTCGCAGCCATACCACGTCTGGCTTTGGATCACCAACGACCTCACAGTGGATGATAACCGTGTCTCCTTCAATGGCATCCGTAGAGCGCGGTTTGGTAATAAATAGCGGGACCTTCGAGTACCTGTGGACATTTATAACTATCAGCATGAATTAAAATATAAACCACCAAGTGCATACCTTACTGATCTTCATTGATAATAATCCAAAAATGCTTAAACAAAAGTTTCAATTGTATGTATTACCGTGTGTCATCTATATATCTAAACATAAATCAAATTTGCGAATTATCCCGGGGATTTTTTTAGATGTTTTTAAGATGAATGCACGCAATAATAAAATTGTTATCAGTCTGTTTGTCTGTCTGTTTGTCTATATATTTGTCTATTAGAATGTCTCTTTGTCTGTCTATATGTTTGTCAGTTCTTCTGTCTGTCTGACTGTTTTTCTATCTGTTTGTCTACCTGTTTGCCTGTCGGTTTTCCTATCTGTTAGTCTGTTTGACTGTCTGTTTGTCTATGCGTTTGTCTATCTGTCTGTTTGTCTGTCTGTCTGACTGTATGTTTGTCTATATGTTTGCATGCAATTAAACTGAGAACTTTGAGAGGATTAACGTGACGTTTGGTATTTCCATCCATCACAGGCTTGATTCGTGAGAAGGGAACTATGTAACAGATAGGCATTACCCATGCGAGTCCGGGTATGATTGCCTAATACTTCTACTGCTACTACTACTAAGAATAATAATAGTAATAATAATAATAATATAATCTACATCGATTCCTTTATGTGCCAGGATTCGTGGCAACAAGATATTTCACGTGTTTAATGTTCCCTTCATATACCGATTTCTCTCCAGGCTAGTAAAGATATACCACTGATTTTCCTCACTGCCATTAGACCTAACCTCTTACCAGCAAGCTGAAGGATAGCTAGCCCACGGGACCATGGTTAACATTGAGGTGCGCAGTGTTCCATTTCTGTATCTAAATGGTAGGCCTACATCAGCAACAAGAATCATTGTCGACGCATTGAAGTGTGCAGGGATATCATTGAAACAGATTTCCGTGTGATGTCCAAGGCAGACATCTGTGGTGCTCAGTGGTGCCCATATCGAGCTTGAAAACACACGAGTAATAGGCGATTTCAGTAAACCGTCATGTCCTCGGTTCGGGTCCTTCAAACTTGATTCCTGATTGTAGGAATAGATGGCTAAAAAGTGAGATATTCCAACTAGATTCGAACTTTGCATACCGTATTATATTGTGGTTACCTTTTCAAATATGTTATAAAATATTAGGTGTAGATAAGCTATCGTTTCCAAACGGGAACCGTTTGTGTTCAGCACACGAATTATGTGTGCCGAAAGTAGGGTACAAATGCAAGCTTGCCGCCGTGGTGAAGTCGATAGGATAAAATCCATGCTTTGTTTAACTCTGATTTATGTCTAAAGAATTTCTTTTTAATTATGTAATCTCTTGTTTTATTTTTAGCCTACTTTTCACATTTTGCAAAAATGAGGAAAAAGTAGACTTATGAGATCGATCCGGGAAAATGTGTGTCTGTCTGTCCTTCTGTCTGTCTGTCTGTCTGGCTGGCTGTGTGTGGGTCCCCCCCTATCAACTCATAAACGGCTGCAGCAATCAAAACCAAATTTAGTATGAGTAAAGATGTGCAGCGGAATAGCTCACGTCCATATTTGAAAATGATGTCAGTGCTACCAACTGCTGAAAAAACGCACTAGAAATTTGAGCTCCATTATGGATATCTTGCAAGGTATGCATGGGAGCTATTCCAAAATTGGCACACATGTAGATAATACTATTTCAGTTTAATTTCCAGGAGGCCAACCATGACAGCGTTGCCAAAATAATTTTAAGCCTTCTGATAGGTCCAATGTTTAAATGCATATAACTTCTACACTATCAATTGGATTTCAACCAAATTTTGTATGTAATATGTGTACATAAACAGATATGACTGAGCGTATTCTTAAGAGCCACCAGGGCTGCCAACTGTTAATAATTGCTCTCTTTTTCATCCAAACACCAATATATCAGAAAGTATGCAAGCCAACAGCTTTAAACTATGCACACGTATATTCTGACATTTTAGATTAATTTGGAGTAACTTATATACGTCAGTTCTACCAACATGATTATAAGCCTGCTGATAGTACCAATTTTTAAATACATGTAACTTCTATACTATCAGTTGGATTTCAACCAAATTTCGTAAGTGCTATGTGTACCATAACAGATATGACTATAAGTATTGTTAAGAGCAATCAGGGCTGCCAACTGTTAATAAATGCTGTCTATATTCTTTTTACCCTAATATCAATATATCAGAAAGTATGCAAGCCAACAGCTCTATACTTTGCACACGTATAGCACCTGACATTCTAGATTAATTTGGAGTAATTAATACAAGGCAGTGCTGCCAACGTGATTCTATGCCTGCTGATATGTCCAATTTTAAAATACATGTAACTTCTATACTAACAAATGGATTTCATCCAAAATTGGCACAACAAGATATCATAATATTTCAGATTATTTCTGACCAGCACACGCATGGTATTGTTGGCAACATGCTTTTACGTGTGCTGATAGATCCAGTGTCTAACTGCATGTAACGTCCATTGGACTTCAACCAAATTTTGTATTCTGTACCTTAAGAGGTGGAACTAAGAATATATTCAGTCACCAGGGCTGCCAACTGTAGTGCTCTATTACGCTACATTATACCAGGTATATTTTGAACTAATTAGATATTTCGATATTACCAACTTAATTTCGTCATTATTCTAGATAGGTTCATATACTGTAGAATAATCATTGGCATGAAAAGTAGGCTGTATAGTTCTTCACGGAACTTCTTGTTACTTATTTACATGGATTCCTTCCTTTCAGATTGGCTTTTAATTATATTGGAATTTTTATCCATCAGTTTCAATTATTACTTTGGAAATTATATTTGAGAAGTTAATTTCTAAAAGGTACCATATCCAAAAATAAAATTTAGAGAAGAGGGGTTAAAACCGCTCACAGTGTAAAACTCAACTGAAAATTGATTGTAGCACTTTTTCTATGTTCAGATAAATGAATACATTATCATACAAAGTATTTATGTTTAGTAGTGTAAAAATGTTGAAGAGAATGGATTTGATAGTTTTTTGACAACATTTTTAGTAATTCAATGTGAAAGACATCAATTTTACTGCAATCATCATTATCTTGGAGAAAACTGATTGTATTTATATACTGTACAAGGTGATCAAAATCAATTTACTTATAGGCAAGACACATACAAATATAATACTAATAGAATCATGGAATTAAACAATGAAAATTATACAAAGTGCTGGGATTTAGCAGTATTAATTGTAGTATGTATCAAAAGAAACAAAATACAGCAAATAACTGTTCAATTAGTTACTATTATATTATTGGAACAAAACAGCACACAATATTAAAATCCACTTCGTAACAAAACCCTGAGTTTACACGTAAACATTGCGCGGCCATATTGCTCCTTGTTACCATGTGCCCTGGGAAATGGTTCCCTATTGGCTGCATGTTTTGACCAATTCACGCCATGGATCTTGGTACTAATCCACTTCAAACGCGATTTTAAACACTCTGCTTGGTATGGATTTGGGAAGTTTTGGCAAATTAATCTTCTTTCATACTATGGAGCTTCTTACCATATGTTTTTCATCACAATCTCAATTTTTCATTTTTTGGATTTGGTATCTTTTGGAACTAAGCTTCTCATTTATCATTTTCCCTACCAAAGTATAAACTGCAACCATACCATACACATGTATTAATAATATTCTATAATCCAATATGCACCAATGCGAATTAAATGCAATTATGTTACCCATATCTCATTTTGTAAGGGCATACGTTTATGTGTAAGCTTAAAAAATTTACACAATAAGAAATATTTTACAGTACCGGTATCAGAACTGCTGTTACCTCATTTAATCCCCTCGCATAGGTTAATTTATGTAATATTTATGTTTACATTTCAGGTAAATGGTGGGATTGTGACCATCTCGTAGTCCTGGGTCGATACTGTCCCAACCGTAAATATTGAGTCGAATGTTCCCTTGGTTTATGCATGATCCTCTTACGAAACAAGTAAATTCTGCATTCCGATCAGTGGACGCAAAGGGCAGGGTTGAATACATTGATCTCTGAAACGGAGTATCTGGATCAGCATCAAGTCACGCAGTGCGTGGGAGAGCCGGTAACATTCAGCAGGGCAGGGACAAGAGAATTCATCTTGTTGCTGTCACTTACCTCGTAGTGCTGGACACTTTCGTGTGGGAGGACATATAGTACCTCACACTGACAATCATGATCGACATTCTTGTTCCACAATGGAGAAAATAATGTGACGCAGCTGAATGCCATCGCCCATGGTATATAATTATTTCAATCAGAAACGCATATACCAAGATCATTTGTAAAATAAAATTATATACAGTAGCCTATATCCAAGTAGTTCTGGCATTTAAGAGTCTTACAGTTATGTAACCCTAGTTCTTTAAAAACTTATTTATATTTGTATAAAATTATTCTCTGTTTCCTCTGTTCTCTTTGAATGTCTCTCGTTCAACAATATTTCCTAAGGTGTTCAAGACGACTCCAACAGAAAATACCAAATAACCCTTATCGGCACCTCATTTTGGCTGGCGTAAAAAATACGCTTGGGTGACAAATATTATTGAATAGCGAGATGTAACTAGTTAGGTGATGCCTCCATCCCTTGACTGAACTTGGCAAGGCACAAACCTTGTCAGTTGTCAGTTGTTAAACACCAGGTGGTGTGCTCGTGACAAATTGACGTGAATTAACAGATTTTGGAGTGGGCACGATATAGGGTGCCAGACTTACGAGATTCCATACCAGAAGTTATGCGTACAGTCAATATTTATTCTTCCAGACTTTTACGTTTCTGCCAGGAGTACCTCATGGTAGGCGTAACCACCAATATTGGACAGTGTAGTGGCGAGCGACGGGTGTTTAAAGATCTTCACAGTTAGTGTTTGGCAAACATTAGCCATGTTATCATTTTAAATGATCTAGTCGACTTCGTGGATAAGCCTCCGTGGCTAAGGTGGCAGCACACCGGCCTCTCACCGCTGGGTCCGTGGTTCAAATCCCGGTCACTCCATGTGAGATCTGTGCTGGACAAAACGGAGGCAGACAGGTTTTTCTCCGGGTACTCCGGTTTTCCCTGTCAAAATTTCATTCCAGCAACACTCTCCACTATCATTTCATTTCATCTGTCATTCATCTAATCATTGCCCCAGAGGAGTGCGTCAGGCCTCGGCAGCCGGCACAGTTCATATCCTCGCCGCTAGATGGGGGGGCTTCATTCATTCCATTCCTGACCCGGTCGGAGACTGGAAGCAGGCTGTGGATTTTCATTTTCATTAGACGTTGATGTTGCGGTTCGGATGGAGTGGAAATCCATATGAGATCCCATGAACCCGAGTTGTCACCAAGGTATTATGCACATCAATGGTGGGTCCCGTTCAAGGATTGACAACACACCAGTTGATTCTGGCTGAAGGTAATGTTGGGGCTGCGGTTAGAAACGCATGTGGCTATCATCACAAGTTGTCAACAAAGCAACAATATTAATGGTGGTTCCACGCTGGTATGGGTTGTAGTCTTGTGGCTTGTATGCGGGCAGCAAGGATTGTCAACAAGATATGCAGTTCCATGGTGGTGCTCATAACCAAAGAACAGGGTATTTTTATATGCGTGGCAAGGACATTCTCGCTCACACGCTCCGCCAGTGACGCCTCAGTTGCCGGCTGCCGCGCGCGCGTATGTACGACAGAATACGGTGCTTAAAATCAGTATCATACATTTTTACTCACCATGTTTACAGTAGATGCTCAAAATATTCCCCATCCGCTGCCACACATAATCGGCATCTCCTTATGAAGTTTCCGGTTACTCCGGTTAATTTAGCTTCAGTAAGGAAATAACGACCTTAACGTCTATTGTTATTGTTTACCGAACCTTTACGTTTGAATCTCAAATTAGCCAGTTGTTTTATTGTACGATTTATAGGAATGGGTCTCCCTGGAAATTTCACTCGAAACTTTTGTTCTAGCGCACTATTTCCTTGCACTTGATGTACGTATTGTGCAGATATACACGTTCAAGTAACGAATATTTCACATAAGGCATTACAGCACTATACATAATCACAATAAAACAACTGGCTGAGAGATTCAAACGTACAGGTTCAGTAAACGATAAAAATAGACGTAAATGTCGTTATTTCCTTACGGAAGCTAAATTAACCGGAGTAACCGGAAACTTCATAAGGAGATGCCGATTATGTTTGGCAGCGGATGGGGAACATTTTCAGCATCTGCTGTAAGCATAGTGAGTAAAAATGCATTATATTGATTTTAAGCACCGTATTCTGTCGAACATACGCGCGCGCAGCAGCCGGCAACTGAGACGTCACTGGCGGAGCGCATGAGCGAGAATGCCCTAGCCAAGCAAATATAAAGACCCTGTATATTACCCCCTCCCCTGACCAGAGAAAAGTTTAAATTACCCACGATGAAAAATGAGGCTGAAATTGCCCAACAAATTTTCTAACAATCGAGTTCCTTAATCAAACCAGAATAATGTTCCAAACAGCAAAAAAATGTAATAATAGTAACTTACGGAATGTCGGGTCCGATGACTTGCGGTGGCTTGGGTGCTGGTGGTGGTGTGGTCACCATTACCGAGACTCGACCACTGGTCTCACAGCGACCCACCTCGTTTGTAGCTGTACAGCTGTAGAGGCCGGCATCTCGCGCCGTCACTCCGGCGAGCGCCAGCTCAACTGTTCCGTCGTGATCGAGCGTCATGATGGTCCGCCGGCTAGGCCTAAGACGTACGCCGTCACGGTGCCTGGAAATACAATCGTAAGCATTTGACCAATACAATAATTGAGTGAATAATGAAGACGTCACAAGTACAGTATTTAGTACCCAGGCCAGGAGAATTAACCATTAGAGATCAAAATCACCAAGGCATGGACGGTAATCGTACCCAGGAACCTTCCAGCCAAAGACTAGCTTACTAACCACCTAGCCACGGTGACGGACATTTAAAAATTATGAGGAAAATACCCAATCAGTGAAAAATACTAGTCGATGACCCCTGTATCACAATATGATAGCTTACAGTATATTATTGTGGGGTTTGTAGTAGCCTAGTGTGAGTATTTGTAATTGAGTTGAAGAACTATCCCAGCATTTAGCTAGAGGGACATGCTGGTGTAGTGGTCAAGCTGTTTGCCTCTCACCAAGGCAGACCGGGTTCGATTTCCGGTCAATACATGTGAGGTTCTCGAAGTGAAAAATCACGTCATGTGGTTCGGATTCCACGAAAAAAATGGAGGTTCCGTGTCTCATGATCGCGAGATTAACGGTCAAGTAAAACTACAAGCTTCATTCCTTTCCTTATTTGGAAGGTGCACAAAATAGAAACCCACAACTAGGATCACTGAGGTGGGAATCGAATCCCCGGGCCATTCTCAGCGAGTGTATCCCGCTTCAACCCTTAGATGCGAATTACATTTCTTGGCACAGCCAGGAATTGAACCCAGACCTCAGGTGTGACAGCCAAGAATGCTAGCCACTACACCATTTCCTTTTCTTTTTAATCGTGTGGCCTCCTGAGAGGCCGAGTGCAGGTCTTTCTATTCGACGCCCGTGGGCGACCTGCGCGTCAGGATGAGGGATGGAACGGATGGAGATGAATGAAACTGGGCAAGGATGTGGAAGGAATCGGCCGTGGCCTATCAGAAGGTACCGTCCCAGCATTTTCCTGGTGTTGAAAATGGGAAACCACGGAAAACCATTTCAAGGACGGCCGACGGTGGGGTTCGAACCCACGCGTCTACCGAGTCAGCAGAGAGCATGGTCCCATGACCTAACGCTGCGCTTTAGCCAGCTGAGCCACTGCTGTCGGTATTTCCTAAATTAGAGGCCGGGAACTGGTATATTTTCATATACACGCACATATTTGTTGTTGATTTGTATTAGGCACCGTATGCACAATCTGGTAATCTAAGTGATAGTGATATTGTAGGGATGTTGAAACTATATGTATGGCAGGCCAAAAAGAAGAAGAACAAAGGGGCACGGCCTACAAGACCTGTTATTATTGAAATGAAAATCCACAACCTGCTTCCAGTCTCCGACCGGGTCAGGAATGGAATGAATGAAGCCCCCATCTAGCGGCGAGGATATGAACTGTGCCGGCTGCCGAGGCCTGACGCACTCCTCTGGGGAAATGATTAAATGAATGACAGATGAAATGAAATGATAGTGGAGAGTGTTGCTGGAATGAATTGTTGGCAGGGAAAACCGGAGTACCCGGAGAAAAACCTGTCTGCCTCCGTTTTGTCCAGCACAGATCTCACATGGAGTGACCGGGATTTGAACCACGGACTCAGTGGTGAGAGGCCGGCGTGCTGCCGCCTAAGCCACGGAGGCTTTCCTGTTATTATTATTATTATTATTTATTATTACAGTTATTCTTATTCGAATTTGGAAGTTCATGCAAATGCATGTGCATATTTAATAACATAGAACATTTAAGAAATTGTATATATCATTGGATTTCACGCTCTGAACATTAGCAGATTGTTGCCTATTTCGGCGATTTCGGTCGATCCTGCATTAATATTTTTATTTTGTATATTTATAAGTTTTCACACAACTTATTAAAATATATTAGACTCTAAGTAGAGAATATTTGGCTTCACAGTCATTACTTGAGTTTGCTACGTAGAAGCTTAGCAATGGTGTGTCGTAAAAAGCAAAGCCAACTCCGTACAGGCCATGGAGGCCCTGGAGGTAGTGGAAGGTAGAGGCTTCCACTTTTCGTGACATCGGCATAGATGGGATGCAGTTGTCAGCTTCACGCCCGGCCGTCTTTGCTCCCAGGAATTACCCTGGTACTCATTTCTCGTGTAGGCCGAGTGAACCCCTGGGCTATTTGCGTTCCCGAAAGTGGTAGCTTTGTTTCTAAAATCCACTAGCTGGGTGGGGATCGAACCCATTCCCTTTCAGTTAGAAGCTCAGCAACTCTACCGACTGCGCCACGCAGCCCCCTAATGGTGTGTCGTAAATGGTGGATATTCCTAGTATTTTCCAACATAAACAAAAGTTTCAGGTAATGGGTAATCCCTATCCCTTTTCCTCGTGGTGTAGTGGCTAGTACTCTTTGCTGTCATAGTGGAGGCCTGGGTTTGATTCCGAGCTCTGCAAAGGAATTTAATTCTTGTGTGAGGGCCGGAACGGGGTTCAATCTGCTTCGTCAAGCTCAACTGAGAAAAAGAGCATTTGATTCGAACTCAACCATCCAAGAAACGGTGTTTGCGTGGTTTCCCTCTTCCATTCCAGGCAAATTCCGGGATAGTACCTAAATTAAGGACACCGACACCTCCTAACATATCCTAGCACCAATTACAAATACACACACCAATGCAACCATCACTAACACACGCTATCAAAGAGATTCCACACACACCCAAGTACATGGGGCTACATAACCATGATGTTGCAAACTCCCTAAATAAATCAACAACAGCAACAAATATCTTCAGTCAGTAATTAACGTTCTTCGCCGGTCATATCACAGAAATTTCACCGTCAGTAGACATCTTTGGTCATCAGCACCGTGTACTTGGGTGTGTGTTGAATTTGTCTGATAACCCGTATTTATATAATGACTGTAGCAGTGTGTGAAGCTGTACTAGAGACAGGAATGGGGTACGTACCCTGGGACTTGAAACAAGGTACTATCCCTGCATTTACCCGGAAGGAGTGTGTAAAACCCCGAGGAAAAACCACATTCTGGATAGCCACTGTCAGCACCGGGATTCACCCTTCAATCTCCGGACTTGTTACAGCTGTCCGTCGCAGTGTAGGTGAGCGATTTAACGCGCACGGCTACGCTGCGGGGTAGACCTACTATAGGCAGCACAATAACTAGGCTGTAATAAGGTTTAAGTTCGACGACGTCGAAATGTAAATATTATATGTCAGAAAACTGTATCATAATGAGGGTCATTATACAGTAGTACTATTCTTCATTATGAAACAGTTTCTCCAGCCAATCAGAGCTCATTCGTTGACCAATTAGGTAAGGATAGCTTCGCGCATGCGCTCAAAATCCAACATGTCGGACAATAAATACATGATTTGAAAGTTCAAAATGGATATCGGATCAACCGTTGTAGTTGCAATCCCAAACACAAAGACAAAATCAGCACGAACCTTTACGGTAACAAGAAAATACTATGACATATGCAAGAAATTTATGAAACTACGTCCAGAAGTTAGCAACACAGCATCCTTCTATATAAATTACCGACATGGAAAGTGCACCGTCCCATATGTTCGCGTAAATGAGCTGGCGATTATGAGACAAGAAATAGCACTGTACCTTAATATCTCCAACTACAATTTCTACACAGCGCATTGCTTTC